>CM037881.1:122766073-123999919 GCA_021292165.1 Shinisaurus crocodilurus | reverse complement strand
AGATTCAAATGATCTCCTACCAGTTTCTGAATATTGCCATTTCTGATGTCAGCTTTGTGCACATCTATTTTTTTTCCTGTAGGGATCAACCTGTTTGTCCTATATAGAATGCAGAAGTGCATTTCTAGAGAGATGATAGAATATAGCATATTAGAAGATAAGCAGGTGAATTAACCCTTGACATTGTGGCTAAGATTATTAGGGCTTGTAATACTCTTGATAGGGACAAAGTCAGCACCTGCCGCTGGGTGTTGTCTCTGTGTTTGTGCCTCTTATCTGGCCTGTTGTTGCTGGTGAGTAGCTGTTCTAGGTTAGGGGGCTGTCTGTAAGCAAGGACCCTACCACCCAAGGCTTTGAGAGGAAAGTATCTTCATCTAGGATGGGCTGTAGATCAGTGGTTTTAGCTGGGAGCTATCGGTAACAACGAGTGGTGTTCTGTCACTTTCTCTTCTGGATGTGTCCTGTAGTAAGCTGTGAGTTTCTGTTTGATGCATCAGAACAGATATGGTGATACCTTAGGGCACAATGATCTTTGTGGTGTGTTCTGGGTGGAAGCTGGAATTAGGGCCGGCCCTCTTAATAACAGGGTTGTGGCTCATGCTGGCTCAGCTTGTCTGAGTGTGGAAAGCTAAGCAGGGTCAGGCCTGGTTATTACTTGGATGGGAAACCCCTCCTCTAGTCTCCTGCATTGAGCAGGGGGTTGAACACGATGGCCTTGTAGGCCCCCTTCCAACTCTATAATCTATGAATCTATGTGCAGCAGTCAATAGGGTTCCATGCCCAAACTGGGAACCATCCACAGTTGCAAAGCAGCAAGTCCCAGTAAATGTTTAATTTCCTGTGTTTAATCCTGTCTGTCACATGTATGAGATAGTATGTGGATTCTGTCTCACCTGCCTGTCCTCCTGGGACTGTCAATTTATATGTGATTTTCATTACCTAGCAAGAGGTTACTCAGCTCTAGTACATGGTGGCATTCAGAACTTTCCCTGCACTAATTGGCCAAGGGCATATGGAAGCACAGAGGACCTTGTTGCCAAGACAGGCTGTTAAAAAAGAGAGGCAGGATCAATAGCTCAATCTCTTCTCTTCCCTCTCTGCGTGAAACAAAACAAGACTTGACAGAAGCTACTCCCAAGTGGCGTCCTAGAACCTACGTGGCCATGCCACTTTGGACTCTTCGAAATGGCCTGAACAAAGAGGACTTTGGAACCTGTACATCTTGAGCCCTGCTTGGTACTACCACGAAGCAAATCTGTAAAGAAAGGCACCCACTTTTGCTATTTTTATCTTCTTTTCTACAACAATCTTTGTTTCATTATTGTTGTCTAAAAGTGTATCAAATTTTGCATTCACCTTTTACAAGAGAACCTGCCTAGACTGCTCAGTAACATATGTTTTTTAAAATGGTTCCATACCCAGATTAGCAAAAGGAACTGGTCTGTTACGCAGGTTTGGAACCGAAAGGGTTAACCGGAGCGGAGAAAGCCCTTCCTACACGGCTCTTCGGCACTCAGAAGGAAGCCGCGACCAAAGATTGACGGTGAAACAGATAATGAATGAATTTACTACGCTGTTTATGGATAAACAGATTTTAAAGAGGCGTATCAAAACAAACAAGACATGTTAACAAGGTACATGCGCCTCCAATCACAGTTCCTAGATTGAGCAGAGCCAGTACAGCGCAAGCATTACCTGGATTGACCTTAGTTCCTCGAAAGCCGCAACCTGCCAGCTATCAGAGGCTTTCAGCTTTAATCACTGGCAGCTCCTGGGAGTTGGATCTCTGAGTCCGGACCAAAGCTCCGGACGTCCGCACAGCCTTATGCCCACCGACCAACAACCTTTCGGCCAGGGTGCCCCCTCTTTTACCTCCTCTCTTGCTCCCCCCGCCCTTTCTGTTCCCCCCTCCCCTCTTACTATCTGGGAAAACGGTTCTCCCTGTTGATTCTTTGTGCTTCCCCTGGGTGCTTAACAGTACTTGGCAGCTCCTTGAGACTACCAGGTATCTTGGTGCCCCTCTTGGTGCTCGAGGGTGCTTCACAGCTCATTGTGGCTGACCGGGGAAGTTGTCGTGGGGATATGCAGATGGATCCCATTGAAGTGTAAATGAAGGTGGATGCAAATGACTGCTTGGAGCTGAGCTGCTTCTGCCCTAGGCAGAAGCCTTGATGGCCATGCGGGGGGGGGGACTTGGCTGGGCTTTCTCTCCACATCATCATCATCATCGTTGTTGTTGTTGTTGTAATTATATTGTTTTTAATTTTTAATTTTAAATGTGATTTTAATTGTGATTTTAATATTTATATGGAAACGACTTAGGGATTTTTCTTAATATTTAGCAGTATATAAACAGTACAAATAAATAAATAAATAAATAAATAGTCACTGCATAAAAAATGGTTGGAGAAGAATCATGGCAAACTTTGGCAAATGTTTACCATTTCCCTTAGTATAAGAGAGCACTATACATACACAGGATCAGTGGAATTTTATGCCTCATATCATATCTCCTTCCTCACCTAGTAGGAAGAGAACACCTTTCCGTCATTCTCCCAGCAGCCTGATTCCTGTCTCTCCCTACTGGAAGGCTCCATTCCCATGGCCAGTGTCAGCTACGGGCACCTGACTGACAGAGCTCACAATACTTGCTCCCGCCTCAATCTTTCCTGCCCCTCTGAATTTTAGGACAGAAATATTAACTAAAAGTAAAATACATGCTGAAATTGAAGTATATTTTTGTAACGTGGCTAGAGGCAAGCCTTACCTGACAGACTGCCTCGCAAGTGAAACCACCTGGAAAGAGAACATAAGTTTTGTTGGTGCAGGGCTGTGGCAAATTTTGAATGATGCCTTAGAAAGCTTCCACTTCTTTACCCAGCCTCTGCAGCGTTCACATTTGAGCATGCCAGGTCCTGCAGCCTTTCAGGCTGGTTTCCATTATGACAAGCAAGGTAGTCAGAGCCCAAGGCAGAAGGTACAAAAGTCATTTCTGCTCAGTGACCTGAGACTCAGGCAGCTGTTCTGTGTTCAAGCAGTCACCCACTATATGTGACATGAGACATTTGCTACCAGCCCTTTTGACACAGTGTCCAAACTCTGGTCAGTGTGGCAAGTTATAGGTCACCTGCTAGGCTCTGAAGATCATGACGAATTGACAGCTGGTAAATAACGATTAACAGTCACCAAACATGTCCAGGAGAAGATATATATGAAACCTAATGTGAAAATAGAAAAGCTGAAGCTGGATGCTGTGAACTCTGAGAGCACCCATTAAATATAAAAGTACAGAGTTCTTTGCATAAACAGATTAAATACAGAGATCCTCTATTGAACAAATTAATTACCTTCAAGAGCCTTTAGGATAATACATACAACCATGTTTGCATCAGACCCTGACTTTTTGGTAGTTACTTTACAGCAGAACTTAACCTTGTGGAACATTTCATCTGGTTCCTAGTTGCCCCACTGTATCATGCAAGACAAAATTCAAAAGTGAGTGTAAATGATTTCTTTATACCCACTGGATTTAATGTATGAATGCCTCCTGCTCCCTAACTTCTACAGCTTTGGGGTAAGGTCAATTATTTCCCCCTCCAATATAAGCTATCTACCTACAGACTGGTCAGACATGAGCAACAAAACCAGAGGCACGATTCCACTGCTGGGTGTGCAAGCAAGCCGTAGCAAACTTTCCTAATATCAGTAAGAAGAGCATTGGCTCTGACACTTCCCACTGCACAAGTTGTTTTGGCACCAGGAGCTTCATAGATGAAGTCGGACCGACATAAGACTTGGCACAAATTGGGCATCCACAGGCTTTATAGTGTGCTTCGAGATCAGAGAACGCTCCTGCTTTTTCTTTTCTTAGAAGCCTCAGCAGGAATCATTCCATGAAGTTTTGATGCCAATTTAGCTGGAAGGTAAAGTCACTGAGGGGTTCAGTTTGTACCAAGCCGGATGATCCATTCACCACGGAAGCTGAAGACCTGGCAGCCTTCAAGGAGCCACTGCACATTCCCCCGTGAGTTGAGAGATCAGCCAAGCCTGAGGATGTGAGAGCCTTCTGCACCATTAGGATGTGACTTGATGAAGCCAACATGAAGCAGAGTGTTGAACGGCAAGTTTGAGCAACTATGTATATCAGAATCCACTAGCTGAAGCACCTTCTCCCACAAGAGAGCACAAAACTGCAAGGCCCTGCTTCATCAGACCTGCCTGGTAAAGGCAAGACAATGCTCACAAGATTCAACCAAGTGACTCTCTCCCAAACAAAGGAAACAGAGATCATGACCATCCAAAGGCAGCAACTTGCTTCCACAAGAAGAGCACTTGTGGAAAAGGGGCATTCTCTAATCCATAGGCCAAAGAAGGCCAGCACAAAGATGAACTATGGAAATGCCAATACCAAATAAAAATGCAAACTAACAGTATAGAAAGAATGAATAAACAAGAAAAGAAAAAGAGTAGGAAAACCCCAAACTGGTTGATGAGTGTTTTTTCTAGCCTAGAGCTACATTCCCTGAGGGTTCTTCCAGACTATCACACTATCGCAGTGCCTCATTCATGGATGGAATTTTACGGAGGGGTCCAGATGTTGTCATCTAATCTTCCACTCATAGCCCCCTCCAACATGTGTGGAGGCACATCATCTCCTAAAAAAAGCTCTGAAATGTGAATACAGCAAAGAAGTGGGGAGGTGCAATCTCAACATGTCTCACAACTTTCATAAGACCAATTACTATGCCAAAAAAAGAAGTTAACACGTGATGACTTCACCATCATATAAGAAGTAGCCACAGAGAATTGAACAAGAATGATTGAAATCTCTGGCAAATGTTTACCATTTATTTATTTGCTGCATTTCTATACCACCCATTAGCCAAAGCTCTGTGGGCAGTTGACAAAATAAGTTTCTCCCCTAGTATAAACATACACAGCAGAAATAGTGGAATTCAGCATCATTTTAGATTAATCTATAAACTGATGGGAGTCAAAGTCAGAATTACAGTTGAAAATAGAAAAAAATGTTCCCACTAGGCCTTCTAAGCATGGACAGAGGAAAGTAATTTGGAATTTCATTTATCTGTTTACATTCCTCAGTTTGGTTTAGCCCATTATAGAAATTAAAGGAAGCAACTAAAAGTACCTAAGCGCAGATAGGCGATTTAATACAGGACATAACATTCTAGAGGTGAATTTCTTGAAAAAACAAATTACTTAGCAATGGTTGGGTTGTGCTGCCAATTACAGGATCCACTCTCAGTCCTGACTGGCAGCACATAACTACTTCCAGCCAGCTCACCCTGATAGAGACATATGTCAGAGGAGAGGGTTCTTTTTCATTATTAAAAACTATTTATGAGTCACCTTTCCAGGCAAAAATGGAGTACTCAAGGCAATGTACAGTTATAAATAAGTACACCAATACAATAAAACAACACAGCATGATATACAGCAGCAGTAAACACACACACACACACACACAGTCTCAAAAAATCCAGGTATAATAAGCAAGCTCCCACAAATGCTTTACAAAATAGAAAGGTGTTCACCTGATGGTGGACACTGTATATAAGAATATAGGAAGCTGCCTTATTCTGGGTCAGACCATTGGTGGCAGTAGTTTTTCCTACCTGGAGATGTCAGGGATTGAACCAGTTGAGGGAGGGCAAAACACAGAGTGGGTGCTATTACAAGGGTTCTGCTCCGTACCCTCTCAGATTTCATAACAGTAAAACAAGGGATGTCGAACAAAGCCTCTGCAGATTATCTCAATGACTGGGTTCGCACAATATATGTAGCCACTGTGACTTAGCGTGTTGTGTGAACCCAATCATGGTTTCTTCGCTAGCTATGGCTTCAAAGCCACCCTTTGAAGCCATGGCTTGTTCTAGGGTTTATTGTAGCTACGGTGGCTTATCATGTTGTCCGAACCTAGACAACGCGACCCTCCATGGCTACAGTTAACCCACTACAGAGCTGCTTCACCAGAGCAGCAAAAAAGGCTTGTCACTCCGGCCAAGCAGTTCAAGCCGAGTGCCGATGACAGCTACTGAAAGTGCCCAAGTGGCACTTTGGGCAGCTGTCATCGGCTTCCCCGCCCCGTGCTCCTGCCGATGCCGGGACAGCAGGATTGCTTGCAAGCAATCTTGCTTGCCCAGCATTGGCAGGAGCGCAGGGCAGGGAAACCAGAGGGGGGGGGACGATGAGGCATGTTCTCCTGGGTCTCCCCTGGAGGAGGTCCAGGAGAACGTGTCTCATTCCCCCCCCCCAGCAGTGAGATTGCCCCGTGATCGTGACACCAGGCAGGGGGGAAAGGAGGCACATTATCCTGGGTCTCCCCAGGAGAAGGCCCAGGAGAACACAACCACTCCACCCGCCGTTGAGGAACATGAATGGTGAGGAGCATATGGCATTATGTATTCCCTGAGTTATGCAGGAACTAGGGTATTAATGGCTTGAGAACTTGCACCTTGAATTGAGCCGGAAGCAAACTGGTAGTGAGTGCAGTTGCATTAAAACCACAGTGATTTGATTAGAACTCAGAGAAGAAGTCACAGCAGAGCCAACTTCAAGGGCAGCCCAAAGAAGAGTGCATTACAGTAGCCTAAACAACTAAATAAGAGGCTATTGTTGCATAAACGAGGGAAGCAAGATCTTGATGCAGCATACCCACCAGTCAAAACTGGCAGACAGTGCTCTTGGAGATTAGGACAATGCTCAAAAATGTACCTGGTTCAGAATGAATCACATAGTGATTGCCAGTGTTGTCTGGTGAATCATAAGAGTTGGAAGGGACCTCAACAGTCATGTAGTACAATCCCCTGCTGATGCAGGAAGTCCAAGGCTATAACATCCCTGATAGGTCACCATCCAGCTGGGTATTTACAATTCAATATGGAAACACTCAGCTCCAGCAAGCAGCACATGATGAGTGACAACGAAACGAAAACCTTTCCATCTTATTAGGACAGATGCATATTTTAGTTCAGAACCACCTCCTATTGCTACTTAGCCTTCAGCACATCCCAAATAAGCAAATGATGCTGAACTAAAACAACATTCCAGTAAGCACATACATAGAAGGAAACATTCCCTGCCATATTTTATCAGATCTTTCAGCAAGCCAATAGTTTATCAGATCTTTCAGCAAGTCATTGCAACCTACACCACATCCTAGACATCCTTCAGAGGTTTGATGTTGCTGTTAAAAAACACCACCACTAACAGTTACTGAGAATCTGCAGAGTGATGCGAACTGACATGCAGCTGGGGGCTGCCAACCAACGTGCAGCCTATCAGTTAAAAGCCATTGAGAACTGGCTGTCAGTAAAAGTCTGTGGAAATGTACACGTCAGTGAAAATGGCAAGATGGTTCATAGACAGTGCTTCCCCAGACTATGTGCTTGATCTTTGTTCTGAGACAAAAGGAAACAAGGCCATTGTACAATCTCTGGAATGCAACTCCAAAGCATAAGATCAATGTCATCTATGGAACACACAGTCAGCCTTCATACATTTCCTGACAGCTGTTCCAGAACAGGAGCTAGTCTTGCAAGAATGCCAGCTTCCTAGAAAGGTAGTGGGTGGGGAGGGAGGGAATTGATGCTGAAATCAAGGCCCAGCCATGAAAATGACCAGATAGTCAGACCTCACATTTAAGTAACGAATGGCTGTTAACATTACATTACATTACATTACATTAATTTTATGATGCAGAGACATTCTCCTATACTGCAGAGCCTTCTACTCTGAAGAAAAAATTTTTAAGGCACAACTGATCTTCTATACACACTGGGTACAATTCTGCTAAAGTTAACCACATTTTAGACCAATTTAAATCAATAGCCACATTTGGACAACCAGATCTCACTTTAATTAGCAGGCAGTGGGAAAACAAGCCAGGCAGCCACATTTAACTATCATTTCCCATTATTTTTATTTATTTATTTATTATATTTATACCCCACCTTTTTTCCTGCAAGGAACCCAAGGCGGCTTACATATACATAATCCTCATCCTCCTCTCCATGTTTATCCATGTTTATCCTCACAACAACCCTGTGAGGTAGGTTAGGCTGAGAGTCAGTGACTGGCCCAAAGTCACCCAGTGATTTTCATGGCTGAGCGGGGACTAGAACCCAGATCTCCCAAGTCCCAGTCCAACACTCTAACCACTACGCCACACTGGCTCTCACTATTACTGAAATCTATTACTGAAATCAAGGAAGATACACTCCTAAGGTGAGAGTGAGGAGGATTAGACCTTTAAAGCACAATTTGGATTAGTACACAGGAAGCTGGGAACATAAGAAGCTGCCTTATACCAAGTTACACCAATGGTCTATCTAGCTCAATATTTACAGGGGTGGGGAATCTTTTTTATGGTGAGGGCCGCATTCCCTTAGGGGTAATTTGTTGGGGGCTGCAAACCAGCAGTGAGCAAAAGTGGGCATGGCCACCCTCTGTGTGTGTGTGTGTGTGTGTGTGTGTGTGTGTGTGTGCTGTGTGTACCCTCCCTTCTCTCTCTCTCTTGCTGTGATATGTCCTTTTCTCAAATGTACTTCTCTCCCTCAAAGTGCCATCAAATCCATGAAGGATATCCCAGAAGTTCTATCATTTCAGGCAGAGGTAGTACTACCAGTATAATTGGATTTTATACAATGAACTCCCCCAGCTAATTACTAAATTGTAAATTTTATTCTAAACTGGAATCAGAAATTAAGTTTTCCTCTTCAAGCACAGGGATGTATGAGAATTTCATTTCTGTTCACATTTCTGTTCACAAATCATGTGAACATGTCCCATACACAATCCCAAAGGCAAATGCAAGCAGGAGCACTTTTCTCAAGAAATGTTAGCAAATTCCTGAATTTGTGATCACATTTGAAAAATGCATATTTTTCAGGGGGAAAGTGTGCACTTTCCCCATTTGAACGAGCTGAAAAACAGGTGAAAAATGGGAGTGAGGCAAAACAAGCTTCAAAGTGATTTTCAAAGAATTTAGGAAAGCTGAAAAATCGCTGCTTCTCCCATCCCTACTTAAAATACAGCAACAATGGAAGTGAAGGAGTGGGGTTAGGGACCGTGTGATTCCGCGCGCCCCCATGCCCAACTTTCTCTTTATATCTGAGATCATCTAACTCTCAGGTAGACCTGCCTGGAGCATCAAGCCTGAAGAAAGTGTGTCATCTGCACCTTGTAAGCACACTCCAGGTGGGGCTATAAATTTACAGCCACCTTCTGATGGTTTGCACATTTTGCATGAGAATAGTGAGGCTGCCTCCTCTTTTGACTTCTTGTGCTGGGCGAGAAAGAAGATGGTTCTCTACCTCCTAGCCCAGCATGTAAATGAAGCATGCTGCTGAGGATAGATTTCATAGATCATAGAGTTGGAAGGAGCCTACAAGGCTATCGGAGAGTCCAACCCCCTGCTCAATGCAGGAAACTAGAGGGGTCTCCCATCCAAGAAATAACCAGGCTTGACCCTGCTTAGCTTTCCACACTCAGACAAGCTGAGCCAGCATAAGCCACAGGATCCAGAGGCTTAGAAGGAAAGGCCATGGGCCAGATGGGAACCTGCTGCGGGATGAATCTGGCCTGGAGGCCAGCGGTTCCCCAGCCCTGGTCTACACTTGCAGCAGCTCCCCAGGGTTTCAGACAAGAGTCTTTCCCAGTCCTACCTGTAGATGCCAGGAACTGAACCTGGGATCACTGGGTAGAAAGCATGTGCTCTACTACCATTCCCCAACTTTGTGGAGCCATGGATACAAGTAAAATAAAACTACCTAGAATCCACACACAGCCAACACTTTCTGAAGTGAACACTTTACCTTATATCACCAGAATTTCTTGCCTTCTGCTAATAAAACATTCTAACCATTTCTGATATCTCATGGGTCAAAAAAGCACAAGAGTCTCCTTAACTATATGATAATACAGTCCTACTACTATCAAGCATAACTGTCAGAACTATGGTACTGCTTCATAAACAGCCATGCTGGATCAGACCAGAGGCCTATCTAGTCCAGCATTCTGTTCCCACAGTGGCCAACCAGATGCCTATGGGAAGCCCACAAGCAAGACATGAGCACAATAGTACGCCCTGCTCATGTTCCCCAGAAATTGCCACTGAGAGGCAGGCTGGCTCTGATACTGGAGGTAATATATAGTTAACATGACTAGTAGCCATTGATAGCCTCACCCTCCATTCATTTGTCTAAACCCCTTTAAAGCTGTTAAAGCTGGTTACAGCAACTTGTACAACCTGTGTATTTGTAAATCAACACAAGTATTACAAAATGCCAATCAGACTCCAATGACCTCTTTCCAAAGGGAAGGAAACCTGGAAATTGCTGCATCCCTGGAACTTCTAACTGCTGGGAGAAATGGGGTGAGCATAATATTATTATATTAATTAGATATATCTGTTGGAACCTGACTTCCTGGAGCCGAGATCTCCATAAAACATTTTATTGCCATAATGTTAGTAATTAGCTATAAGCCTTTACAGTCCCAATAAAGACCCACAGTTAAGAGATTACTGTTTCTTGACAAAAATCAGTTCATGAGCATCGCAACAAAAAATGACCACAATCAGCTCTGGGTTCAGCACATAGAATAAAACCAATAAGTTCACAGTTCCAGTGAAAGTAGGAAGCTTTTCAACTTTCACTTCTAGCAAAGTCTATTGCCAGTTGCTCTGGTTTAAATACAGAGGAGTGGCCACTAAAGTTCACTATGAGACATTCAATCCTGGCAGGGAAACTTGGTTCTCAGGTGATTGCTGTGCCTCACTGGATGCCTCTTTAGTCAATGACACACCAAGGAGACACCCCCAAAACTCCCTCTCCTGCAGAGACCTCCTGCTGATGCCCTGCTCCATGGAAGACATCCCTGGTTGAGAAGCAGGGGCCTCCGTCAAGGTCAGGTCTCCCAGCTGCGGAAGATAGGCCATACCAATGTCCTGCATCTCAACCCCTCCTGGCTTGTAAGCCAGTGGGAAGTCTGGTAGAACTGAGTTCTCAGGTATCTGGCTTGTCATGGCTGGGCCTGACTCTACAGCTTCCCCATCTGACTCAGAATCAATGTGACAAGATATAGCTCCCCCCAGATTGGGGCAAGGTCTCACAACAGCATTGTCTAGGGAGGATTAAATTAAACCTCTAAATACCTGGATCAGACATAGATGGCAGTTTGTTTGGCGGAAGCTTCTCCTTGTTATAACATCCATATTTAACTACTGTATGTGCAACCAAACTTTCAAGGTGGAAGAGAATTTCTGTCTGAATGTATACATAATACAACAAAACTGTCACTACACCAATATGACACATTCCTGTATTTATAACAATTCTGGGGAAATTTCATACAATCTCCCAAAGCAACTGGCATTTTAAAGTTTTAGAATAGCCACAAACAACAGACTCTGAAGTTCTTCAGATGTAATTTTCTTTGATATGTCCTTAAATTTGGAGAAGACTATTTGTCCAAACTGTTGTATCTCAAACAAAATAACAATTAAAGATGGAAGTCTCGAAACTGGATTAGCATTCATCCCAAAGGCCAAATTAAATGACAACAGGATACAGATGTGCTAAAACCACCCAGTACTTCTCCAAAGAAAAAAAAGATCACTGGATTAACATTTTACATCTGCTGAGCATTTTCCTCCATTGAAAATGGAGCAAAATTACCAGGATCCTGTGGGTTCTGGCATCTGTGGATGGTTTCCTAATGTGACAGTGCCAGGAATGCTGCCTGTACTGGTGTGGCACAGTAGCCTTTTGTGTAATACTAACACAGAAAGGTGCTGCATGTCCCTGTCATCGTCTATATTATAAAGTTAAGAAAGGCTTCTATGATGCTATAGGTCAGGGGTGAGCAACTTTGGGAGGTCCAGGGGCCATTTCCCCACCCCCCGGAAACCCTGTGGACGAGGCACTGGAAAAAAACCCTCACCAGTTTGCTGCTGATTTTTTGTGACAAACCACTTTTGTTTTCAAGCAAGATTTGGCTGGTAGCATGTCTAAAAAGGCCAATTCTTGCTGGAAAACATTTTGCCGGCAAAATTGTTATTTTTTTCCACCGCATGCAAATTTCAGTGACAGCTACTACGGGGGACAGCAAGGGCCTCATGTTGCCCATCCATGCTGTAGATTGTGCTAGGAATGTGCAGAGGCTTCCTCTATGGACATGATGCCAAACGCCATGTGCTATGTTAGTGCACATCATTTATGAATCTGTATGGTGCAGCTTACAATATCAGGAAAGCCTTCCAGGTCTGTAACATAATTCACTAGATTCCATCAAATCCAGTTTTTTTATCTGATTTGGTTCCTCTATGTGCAGAACCTCAATTTCCATACCACATTCCACTTAAAGTCCCTATTGCAGAACTAAGTGAAGCCCTTCATATCTTTAGCATGAGGAACAATACTGCATGGTTCCCAATTTTGGGCATTTTGTTAAATACTGCAATAAAAAGGCCACACTGGAGTCAGTTTTGATTATGGAGAGTGAAATTAAAAAAAACACCTGTCCATCAAGATGTGGTTTGGAACTATGGCATCAACAACAGAGAGCACTGACAGATGGACTTCTCAGCTAGAAAGCAATTAAAACACCTCTCAAGCTGCCCAGTGTGCCACAGGACAGAAATTACAGAGCCATAAAGGCCTTCCAGTGAAGAACATGGGTTTTTTGTGTGTGTTTTTTGCTTTGTGGAGACATTCACACACTCTGCACATGTGTGCACAGGTAGTCACACTGAGACTGCAACAGAGGGATAATTAAACTTAGAACATGAGGAAATGCTCCCTGAAATGGCAGGTTACAGTTTAATAACCTGCTCAAAATGTCATTAAAATGCTCACCCTGGGAGAGCATCTTTAGAGAGGCTTTCATTTGCATTCCATGACCTGATATTTTGAGAACTTAGCAGCTAAGAAAAGAGAGCTGGCTTCCTTGAACTGACAGGATTCGAGTAGCCAGCAGACATTTTCTCCCATCTTCATTCCATACACCAGGACATTGGTGCTTCTGAGTCAACCCTTTGCTTTAACAAATAAATAAAATTTGACTGGAAGTACCAAGTACTGTAACCACTCTCTGTGTGCTAAGAAAACAGATATAGGGAAGTCTCTCTCCACAATCATATGGCTGTCTCTTGGTCTACCTGTTTGTCTGCCTTCTTGTCCTAAACAACTTCACTAACCTAAGCAAGAGAGTTACTGTCAGGAAACTGGAACACAGGAAAAGGTAACAGATTATGTTTGGGGGATTTCTGACCTTTCACAACCCTAAAATGCCCCTTCCCCTTTTGTAACTAGCAAGAAAAACTATAGCAAGGTTCCTAACTAGGCAGGCTTCAGTGCCTTTGTTACATCACAGTAAACCAATGCCCACTCTCTTCCCATGCCTCTTTGTATGATTACAAAGCCCAAACTCCAACTCATAAATGGATGCTGTGCTTACCTTGCTGCTAATACAAAAGGGTTGCCTAGCAACCAACTGGCCCATACTTCAGTCTAAGCTACTTACCTCTTTGTGGCCTAAGGCACTTGCCCTTCAGCATTCAGATATGAGGGGTTCAGGTGTACAGGTGTACATGCCAAGCACAAATATGGACACCTATGCTAAAAAGAGTGAGCAGCACAGAACCAAGAAGTTCACTGCGAGATATGTGAAAAAGCAAGCCAATTAAAGTAAGCTGCAGAGAACCGAGACGCTCAAAATGGATGCTGCAAGATGTGAAAAAGCAGTCAGATGAAAGTAAGCAGTAGAGAATATTTTCACACACATTCCCAACGTTTGTTGGGCTTCATGCTAGAGAATAAGTAATGCTAAAATTATCAAAGGAAACTGGACATCAGTATTCATAGGTTCCATTCCGGTTCTGACATTGGGCTGCAGTGTGTGTCTACAGATAGGCCAAGTCAGTTTCCTCCCATATGAAAAGTGTTTATTTGATTTTTATCTTACTCTTTCTGAAAGGCTAAGGCAGGCTATAACACGTTTATGATATAAAAAAATAAAAACAGATCTTAAAAAATATAAACTGTAAACAACTAAGTCTCACAAAAGCCAGACCTTATTAAAACCTCAACCAATTCCTCCCACCTCCCATCCCAATCACATCATAAAGGCAGTTGCTAAAAGCTAACAAAAATAGAAGTGTTTTATAATTTGTTTAGAAGAATCTCTGGGTTGGGCTTTGATGAATCTCCAAGGACAGATAGACACACACACACACACACACACACACACACACACACACACAGAGAGAGAGAGAGAGAGAGAGAGAGAAAACCAAGGAGCTGCTGTCAGTTGTCCTTGGAGATTTTAAAGGGACATAAGGGAAGCAATGATCTGTTAGGTATGCAGTGCCCAAAGACTCATCAACAAACTCTCACCAGGTCCTGCAGGTATGCCATCAGTACCTCATGATCAGTAATATCAAAGCCCATTGAAAGACCCAATGGACTCAGTAGGGCATAATTTCCTCTGTTCATTTCAAGGCATGAATTGTTGATAAGAAGCAAGAATATTAATCTCAAAGTTGTGCCTGGGCCAAATGTCAAACAGGCAGTTTTGCAGAAAATTCAGAAGTGCCTGAAGTTACGATGCCCACCACAAGATGAGGCCGGAAAGGGGCAGCAACTGGGAAGGACACTACTGACAAGTTTTGGATATCTTTCCATTGGTGCCACACAACTGGACCAAATTAGCCAGATTTGAACTTCTTAGGTATTAGTCACTTGAAGATAGATATTGCTGACCCCAGCTTCTCCAGTGATCTCATGCTTCGTGGTACAACTGCAGTTTAATATTTAGTTGCAGTTCATCACCAAAGCAGTTTATATTGCTGCCATCTGGAGAATGTATTGTTTTATTTATTGCTGTTTTAATATAGAGATAGGTTTCTATGTTTTTGTTTATATTGTTCTCTTGTTATCATTATGCATACGCATACACACACACACACACACACATAAAGTGATATTAATCTAAACTAATCAGGAGTATGATTACCTCTCCCCTGTAACATGCAATTCAGTACACTTCTTTTTCCACTGTCTGTACACCAAAGATACATGCACTAGAGAGCCGTGATTGAACCTAGCTCCCTGATACATATTTCTTCTTGCTGCTCATATTCTGCTGCCCTTAGTCATCATCATCCTCTTTCTCCATCACTCCACCTTGACTTTTTCTTTTTCTTTTGTCTATGTTTCCATCTCCTTCCATTTTTAAATGGGTTGCTAAGTTGCTTGCCCAGGAAAAGAACTGATCCATTTGAACCAAATCCTTTTTTAAAAAAGCAACCAGAGCCTGCATTTCATTTGCAACATGAGGACCCTTTGAAGATATGTCTTTCTTATAAGCCCCTTTGCCTCCTCTGTGGATCCCGCAGGGACAAAGAAGCAGAAAGGGGGTCTCCTTCGCTCAGCTCGCCTGACCTACGACTCTCATTAAGAGAATCTTTTCAAACCAGACACTGCAAAAATGTCTTGTTCGCGCCTCAGTTGCTTGGGGGAGGTGGAGGGGAGCTATTTGGAGAAGCTGTCTCCATGGCAACACATATTCCCATCTGAAAATGTGCACAGGTCACCTGCTTCTGTGAAAGTTTCTCTCTTGTTTTCTTTCCCTGCCTCTCCAACAGGTGCCAGGGGAGCAGATGCTGTTTGCCACACCAGCCAGGAGATGCGAGAGAACATCTCTGATTCAGGAGCGCTGTCTCAGGAAGGCTGACCTGTCGCAGTCTCGGAAGTCTGAAAGTGTCTGCTCTGGCATGTGAACAGGAACAAAACATAAGAGTTCCCAGTGGTCCACATTGCGGGAGGGAAACAAGAATCTGACACTTCCAAGGGCTCTGATGCCAACCTGGGTGAAATGACAAGTGTAAAGGGGCTGACTAGAGACACGGCTGGTCTCTGGTCGGCATTCATGTCAAATTGTCACACATTTTCAAAAGCAGATGATGGAAAGGGGAAGGAAAGAGAGTTTCCAGCCAGGAGTGAGATGCATTGGGAGAAGTGGAATTGCAAGGAAAAGAGAACTGCAAGTTGCAGTTGGACAGTTTCTTCAGAATGGCTCTCCTCCTCTTCCCCCAAGGAACAGGGGCATGAAAATCACCTAGGAAAGTTTGTTCTTGCTTATATATATTTATATAGCTCTAGCATTGCAAAAATCAACATTCCATTTCTAAAAAGAACCAAGGTGTTCTTTCAAAAATGAAACGGTACTGCACAAGTTAGTCTCCCGGTGATGCACCATTTCCGCTGCGCCCCACTGTGGTATCTGCAAGCAAATCAAGTCAACACGGGACTAGAGGCAGACACACACTTTTAGGATACAGAAATCAAAATCCAGCAATGGAGCCATTCTGGGTGCATTGGCCCTGCAAGAGTCTTAGGTTCAAGAAAAATAAAAGGGGAGCAAGTGAGTAGACAAATAGGCCCTGATTACCATAAAAGGAGGTCTTAAGAAGACTGGAAATAGATCTCAAAAGAAGAGAAGTTCAGGCCAAGGAGCTCATGCTATCCTCTCCTGAAGAGTCCACCAATTGAAGTGCACTGGGAATGCTTAATCAGTGTCCAGCCACAGGAATGAACTGGATAAGGGTCAATAAACTGCACAAGACAGAAGTACTGTTACCAGGTGGTTCGTCTGTCTGGGTGAATGATGTTCAACCTGTTATGGAAGGAGATGCACTCGGCTTTAAAAAAATCAAGTTCATAGCTTGGGGTTGCTTGTAGATCCATCTTTATTATAGAGGCACAAGTGTCCTCTGTGGCACGGAGCATCTTTTACCAACTATGACCCTATCTGGATTGAGATAGCCTGCTTCAATGATCCATGCCCTGGTAACCTCCCATTTTGATTACTATGATGCATAGTAAGTGGGGTGTCCTTGAAGATGGTCCAGAAACTTCAGTTAGTACAAAATATGGCAGCTAGGGTACCGACTAGAACTGGGCATTATGATCATGTTCCACTAATATGGTATCATCTTCAGTGGCTCCCAGTTCATTTCTGAGCCTAATTCAAAGAGCTGGTGTTAACTTATAAAGCCCTTCGCAGTTTGGGGCCACAGGGTCTGAAAGAGCACATCTTCCCATTTTTCCTAACTGAGCCCTGAGATCATGATCAGAGGCCCTGCTCCAAGTGCTCTCACATGCTGAGGTACAGCAGGTAGCTACTCGGGAGTGGCACTTTTCAGAAGTAGCCCCCAAGTTACAGAATACTGCCTGGTACCTACTTTGTTATCTTTTTGGCACCAGACAAATACAATTTTATTATTTCAGGTCTTTTAATCCTTTTATATTTCTGCTGTTAATTTGTGTAGTTTAATCTCCATGATATTTTTTATTTGTTTTCCCTTTGTGATGCCCCTTTTAGCTGGATTTTATTGATTGTTTTATGTTCTGGTCTAATTTATATGGATTTTATTGTGTTGTACATCAACCCCGAGAGCTATTAACTATAAGGCAACTAATATATTTTTTAGGAATAAATAAAATACTGTATAAGTCTGAGGAGTCTGGACATGCAGGCACCTGGGATTTTCCAGCTCTGGTCTTTTCTTTAGGAAATCATTAAAAGGTGAGGAAGGGGGGGGGGGGGAATCCTAAAAGAACGAATAGTTCTACTAGTATTCCCCTCAATCATTAATCTCTGCTCCACTCATCTGCTTCTTGTTTAGGTCAGAACTGCAACTCTAAGATCCACGTGCACACAGTCACGTATCTACCTTATTCTATCTTCCTCAGTGGCAAGGAGTGCCTTTTACCAGCTTCAGCTGATGGCCCAGCTACGCCCCTATCTGGGCAGGCATAGCTTAGTTTCAGTAATCTATGCTCTGGTAATCTCCAGATTAGATTACTACGATGCACACTATGTGGGGTTGCCCTTGAAGACTGTTCAAAGGCTGCAGCTTGTGCAAAATGCGGCAGCCACATTAATAACTGGGACCAGAATGTCTGAGCATATAACACCAATTCTGACCCACTTTCATTGGCTGCCTGTATGCTTCTGAACCTGATTCAAGGTGCAGATTTTAACCTATAAAGCTTCATATGGATTGGGGCTGCGATACCTGTTGGAGCGCCTCTCCCGACCTAAATCTGCCCGGACACTACACTCAACATCTGAGGCCTTCCTCCGAGTGCCACCTCTGAGGGAGGCTCGGTTGGTAGAGGGCGTTCTCAGTGGCAGCCCCCTGATTATGGCACCATCTCCGCGCTGAGGCCAACCTGGCTCTAACTCTGTTACCCTTTTGGGGCCAGATTAAGACTGCCCTCTGTGCTGAGGCATTCAATGGCTCTTAATGGCATATGGGAGGCTTATGTCAGCTGTTTTTAACAGGTCTATTTGTACTGAACTTGTTTTAGTTGTTTAAATTGTTTAAATTCAGTTTTAAATTTTTGTAGTGAAATTTTATGATGTTTTTATTGTATTTGCATTTTGTACTGTATTTTATTGTATTCTATGAATTGTTAACTGCCCAGAGAGCTCTGGCTACTGGGCGGTACAGAAATGAAAATAACAACAACAACAACAATAATCATTTCAAATTTCTGTGTTTCACCTCCACATCTGTAAAATGGGGAAATGCCCTCTGTGAGGGTTTGAGGCCTACACAGGATTGGGTTTGTTGAAGCCTGAAGGCCCAAACACTCCACGATGGGAGGGGGAGTTTGAGAGTTTTAAGTTACCCAATAGAAGTTTAGAATCAGTTCTCCAGTGCAGGGTCACATGGTTATAACCTTCCATTCCTGGGAGGACTATATATGTGGGGTGTGGTCAGCTAGCAGTTGGAGAGTGTGTGCTGAGCAGCAGAGAGAAACAGCAGAGAGAGAAGCAGAGAGAGAGAGAAAGAGAACTTGGCTAGCTGACTGCATAGGAATTAGGTAGACTGAAGTTAAACTAGAGATCATTGGACTGTTTGTTTGTTTGTTTTATTTTATCATACCTGCTTTTGATTTAAAACCACTCTATTAAGTAATTTCCCTACTACTATAAGTAAAGTTTGTTGTGTACCCTGGAGTTTGGAGTGACTTATTCACACGCCTACAGCCTACACCCACGTTACTGGAGGAAGGACAGGTTGCTTACCTGTAACTGTAGTTCTTCGAGTGGTCATCTGTGCAGTCACACATATGGGCTCTGCGCCTGCGCTGAGCCAGTCTCGGAAGATTCTTTAGCTGAGTCAAAATGGGCGGGAACCCCTCCCCCACGGTGCTCGCTCCTAGCACGGTTCCCGCCCATTCCCTCAGTTCCTATGAGACCGCCTATTGCGACCCCATGAACCGAGGGACCGCTGTTGGTGTCATCCTATATGTCCTTTGGGTCGTAACAGCAACGCAATTTCTCATCTTTGGGACGAGCTGGAGCGATGCACCCAATCTCCACTGGCAGGTCCATCGAAATCGATAATGACGCCGAGCGGGGATGGATGGGTGGGTTGTGTGACTGCACAGATGACCACTCGAAGAACTACAGTTACAGGTAAGCAACCTGTCCTTCTTCTTCGTGGTCTCTGTGCATCACACATATGGGCAGAGTAGCAAGCTGACTTACCGGCGGTGGGACGGCGTCACATGTCACTGCAGCACCGATGAGAGGACTGCTCTGCCAAAAGCGTTCGCTTCTCGGGCTCGGAGGTCAAGCTTATAGTGTTTGACAAACGTCGAAGGCGCAGACCAAGTGGCCGCTCTACACAGATCCTGTAGAGGAATGCCCCTTCCAAACGCCGTGGATGTTGATTGCGCCCGGGTTGAGTGCGCTCTTATCGCACCCGGCAACTGTCTGTTGCTTAACTGGTAAGCGAGCTTAATTGTCTCTACAATCCATTTGGCGAACCTTTGCCTGGACACAGGTAAGCCCTTTGAATTTTCGCCATAACAGACGAACAGCTGCGTCGATCTCCTAAACGAGGCTGTTCTGTCCTTGTAGAAAGCCAGTGCACGGCGGACGTCTAGAGCGTGCATTCTCTTTTCCAGGTCTGTTGTTGGACTCTGAAAAAAGGCTGGTAGTATTATATCCTGGCTGGTGTGAAATTCCGACACTACTTTTGGGACGAAGGAGGTGTCTGGACGGACAATCACCTTGTCTCTGTGAAAAGTCATGTAAGGTGGATCCTCTCTTAGTGCACATAGCTCGCTGGATCTTCTTGCCGAGGTAATGGCGACAAGGAAGGCCGTTTTCCATGTTAGCAACCGATAATCTATGGTGGCGAGCGGTTCAAATGGCTTCTGTTGTAGTGCACGCAGTACCAATGGTAGGTCCCATCCCGGTGTCAAGTCTTTGATCGGAGGAATGGTATTCCTTAGACCTTTCAGGAACTGCTTCACTATTGGGTGAGTGAAGACTGTCCCTGCGGTGGAGTAGGGTCTATTGGCCGAGATTGCCGCTAAGTATACTTTTATAGATGAAAGCTTTAATCCTCTTAGCATTAAAGTGTGTAGATATTCCAGGACAGTTTGTATTGTGCAAGTATTTGGATCTTGCCCTTGTGTCTTGACGAATCTCGAGAATGCCAGCCATTTTCTAGCATAAGATGCTCTTGTTGCTGGTTTGCGTGCCGCTGTTAGGATGTCCTGGATTGCTATTGGTAAATTTTGCACTAGGAGTGACGTATCCTCCATGCCATGAGCGCCAAGCTCTTCAGGTCTGGGTGCCGGATCTCGCCCCGAGCCTGGGTTAATAGAGTTGGTGTGATGGGCAGTGACTTGTATTCCCCTCTGGAAAGGTGGAGAACCTGGGGGAACCACGGCTGTCTGGGCCACCATGGTGCTACCAGGATGCAGTCTGTGCAGTCGTTCCATATTTTCGAGACGACCCGTGTCAACAGAGGAAGGGGTGGAAAGATGTAGAATAGATGCCCCGACCACTGCATCATAAAGGCGTCTGTAATGGACTCTGGATCTGAAGCTGCCCTGCTGCAGAACTGGTGGCATGCTGTGTTCTCTGAGGTAGCGAAGAGGTCTATTTGAGGGTGGCCCCAGATTGAGAAGATCCAATGGAGGACGTCCGGGTCCAACTGCCATTCGTGGGACTGCAGGGAGACTCTGCTGAGGGCGTCCGCTAGGGTATTGTCCTTGCCCGCGATGTGGATCGCCACGAGAGAGATGGACCTTCGGATCGTCCAGTGGAGGATTTTGAGGGTCAGTCTTGTTAGTCTCATGGACCGCGTGCCTCCTTGTTTGTTGAGGTAGGCCACAACGGTCGTGTTGTCCGTGACTACTTGAATGTGATGGTGGTATAGCTCGGACTCCAGCGCCTTCATGGCGTTCCAAACAGCAAGTAGTTCCAGCATGTTGATATGCATCTTGCGTTGAATGGAATTCCATGTTCCTTGCGTGGTAAGTCCTGCACAGTGTGCTCCCCAACCCAGGAGGGAGGCGTCTGTTGTTAGTATCTTTGTTGGCGTTAGTGGGTGGAAGGGAACCCCCTTGTCCAGATTCCTCCTGTCCGTCCACCATAGCAAAGTCGCTTTGACCGTTCTTGGAATGGGAAGACGAGTGGAAGGGGACTGTCTTTGCGGATTGTAGGAGCGGATGAACCAGTTCTGGAGGGTTCTCATGTGCAGGCGGGCGTAGTTCACGACCTGTATCGTTGAGGCCATGTGGCCTAGGAGGCGCTGGATTGTCTTTGCTGGTGTGGAGCGAGATTGGTACAGACTTTTTGAGAGGGTAAGTATCTTGTCCAATCTGTCTCGTGGTAGATAAGCCCGTCCTTGAATCGAGTTGAGAACCGCCCCTATGAACTGGATCTCCTTGGCCGGAGTGAGGACAGATTTCTTGGCGTTGAGACATAGTCCTAGATCTTTGAGTAGGTGCAATGTCGTGCGGATGGCCGACTCTAGACGAGATTTCGTGGAGTCCACTACCAGCCAGTCGTCGAGGTAGGGGAAGATCCGGATTCCCCTGGCCCTTAGACTTGCACAGACGACTGCCATGCATTTGGTGAACACCCTCGGTGCAGTGGAGAGGCCGAAGGGGAGGACTACGAATTGATAGGCCTCGTCCCCTATCTTGAACCGCAGGTACTTCCGACTGTCTTGGTGAATGGCAATGTGGAAGTATGCGTCCTGCAGGTCTATCAACGCAAACCAATCCGTCTTGCGAAGTAAAGGCAGTATCGACTGGATGGTGACCATTCTGAACTTCTTTGCTGTTATGAAGAAGTTGACAAGTCGGAGGTCCAAGATCGGGCGAAGTCCTCCCCCCTTCTTCAACACTGTGAAGTACCGGGAATAGAGCCCCTCCTGGAGGTGATGTGGGTGGACAGGCTGGATGGCGCCCTTCTGCAACAGAGAGTCCACCTCCTCCAGTAACGGTGGAGTGGCCTGTGTGGTAGTGATGCCGAGGAAGGGGGGGAGAACGTCGAATTCGATCTGGTACCCGTGCTGGATGATGTTGAGGACCCAGCGGTCCGTCGTAATATGGTGCCACGATGGAAGGTAAGTGGCTAGTCTGTCCGTGAATAGGGTAATTGTATTTGACGATTTTGATGGAGTTCGTTGGGTTGTCATAATCGGTGGTGTTGTCGTGTCCGGTGTTTGAGTCATGTCCAGTAAGTATGTCTCGATTCGTGTTAAGTCAAAGACGCCGTTTGCCGAAAGAGTTGCCCTTCCTTGGTCCTTGGTACTTAGGTTGGAAGGGTCTTCTTGGCCCAGAGGGTTGACGGTCTCGCCCTCGTAAGTCTTGATTTTTCTGTGCGAAGCGCGGCCGAAACGGTGCTGCAGGCTGGAACTTTGTCCACTGCTTAGTTTTGAATCTCTGCCTTGGGGCTGCGTTAAGCCCCATCTTTTGCGCTGTGACTTTCGCTTTCTGGGCTGCGTCGAGGGAGTCATCTGTTTTGGTGTTAAAGAGTCCCTCGCCGTCAAATGGCAGGTTCTCTATACGCGCTCTCGCTTCTGTGTTCAGCAACGTTGAGCGGAGCCAAGCGTGTCTGTGAAGTGCCACTGAGCTGATAAGTGCCCTCGCGTGGCAATCTGTTTGGTGTCTGGCGTTGTTCATTTGAAGTGTTGCCATGCTCAGGGCCTCCGCCTGCAGCACGCGTGCCAGTTGTCTTTTTTCTTCTGACAGGTCCTCGCATAGGTTGCCTAGTTTTTCTGTCAGGAAGTGTTGGTATCTTGCCATTATTGCCTGGTAGTTTGAGACCCTTAGGCCCAAGGCGCTGGAGGAATACACGCGCCTAGCATAGGCATCCAGCTTTTTGCCCTCCTGATCCACCGGTGTGGTATGTATCTTACTCGAGGTGGACTGGGCAGACTCCACTATAATAGAATTCGGAGCTGGATGGGTAAAGAGGAATTGGGCATCCTCTTTGCGGACGCGATAAAGGGATTCCAGCCTCTTGCCCGTTGGAGGGATCACTGCTGGTTTGTTCCAGGTATTTTTGACGACTTTCAGTAGCGCTGGCAGGTAAGGCACCAGTGCCGGTGATGTTTGTGTTGATTGCATCATGTTATACACTGGGTCGTCATCATCAGGCGATTCAATGACAGTCTCTATCCCCAGGGATGCTGTCATTCTCAGCACGTGGTCTGCGAAAGTCCCAAGGTCCTCTGAAGGTGATACTGCCGCCCTCGATTCGACTTGGAGATCTGGTGACGACTCGAGGGGGCCAGACAATGTGGAGTCTGAGTCTGAGTATGGTAAATCCGACGAGGATCCTGGGTCTAGATCTTTAGATGGAGCTGGTTTTTTTAGATGTTTCTTTTTACATAGGGCCTTTCTTGGGGATGCTTGGGTCGGAGGGTGACGAGATTTGGAACTCGTAGCCTGGTTTTGTTTCGTGGGCTAGAGTCTCGTACAGTCTGTGCGGTGCTGTGATATCGCTCGCGTGGACTCCTACTCCGTGTCGGACCTCTGCGTCCATCGATACCGGGAGGTGAGGATCGGTGTCGACTGTGTCCAACATAGGGAGATCTGCGGCGTCGTTCGGCATCGATGGGTGGTGTTCGATGTCGATAGCGATCAGCATAGGGGGAGCTGTGGCGTCGTTCGGCATCGATGGGCTTCCTTCGATGTCGATGGCGATCCCCTGGCGGCGCGCTGCCGGAGGAGGTACTTCGGCGTCGGCGGTCGATTCGGTGGCGAGGCTCGTCGGTGTCTATCGAGTGGCTCCTTGACCTGCGATGTCGACGGTCGGCATCGAGCGATCGGCTTCGATGGCGGCGACGGTCGATGTCTGGCGAAACGGCTGGGCGATTGCGGTCAGTTGAAGACCCTCGATGGCGATGATCGGAGCCGTAGGGAGGGCTGTAATCGGTGTCGGTCGAGACATTTCGGCGGCGGCGTGCGACGCGGTAGGGAGGGCTGTATCGGCGCCGTTCGACATCGATGGAGGGGCTACGGTGCCGGCGGTGCTCGACGTCGTGTCGTAGATCCCGGCGGCGAGAGCCCTCGGTGTCGACCGATGAGTGTCGATGGCGGGGGTTTCCGGTGTCGGCAGCGGTCCGTCTTGGGCTGCCAGCGTCCGCCGGTTTTTCAGCAGCGGCGCGCTGCGTACTACGTCGGGTAGCTTCATCCTCGGATGAGCTATCAGGACGAGTACTGTGAGACCCATGGTCTCTCCGGTGTCGAGGCGATCGATGCCGAGGCGATCGATGCCGAGGCGATCGATGCCGAGTCGCACTGTCCTCCCGCTCCTGATATGTGAGGTCGTCTTTGGATCGTATAGAGGGTCTCTTGGACGCTTGCGATCCAGACCGACTGTGATGCCCAGATGGCTTCAATTGGGGCTCCTCTCCTCTCTTAGGTGAGGTGGAGTGGCGCGATCGAGCCGTTTTAGGCGGGGAGTCTAAAATTTCTCCGTCGGAGATGGACTCTGCCCGGTCTATGGCTGTGTCGAGCTCAATGATCCTCGGAGTCGATAGCTCTTTGTGCACCGATGTCGATCGTCTAGTTGAAGACGGCGATGCCACAGTTTTGGTTGCGTCTTGTTTTTTGTGAGCTACCGAGCCGATTGGCGATAGGGTCCTTGGTTTCTTTTTAGGTTTTTCTCCTGCAGGGCTCTTGTGAGACCTTTTCTTTTGAGGTTGGTCTCCCTCTTTCCCGGTGACTTTTACAGTCGAGGGGGAAGGTTTCTTTGAAGTTGTGGCGCGTGGGAGAGAAGGGCCAGCCGCCGATAGAGTTTGCTGCCACAAAGAGGTTTTGAGCTTTAAAGCCCGCTGCTTTCTAGTCACCTTAGTGAACTTTTTGCAGTGACGGCAAGTCTCTACAATGTGTTCTTGCCCCAGGCATAAAAGGCATAGGGTATGGCCATCTGCTGGGGGTAGCTTTGCGTCGCATTCGGTGCATTTTCTGAACGGGGCCTTAAGGGCCATCGTTTTAGGGGGGGGGGGAAGCCAGAAGGAAGATCAACGAAGAAGTTTTTTTTTTTTTTTTTTTTTTTTTGAGTGAAGAAACGAAGGGGAGATAGTTGAATAATTGAACAGAGATAAGAAGTAGTTAAGTATTTAAGTAGTTAAGTACTCAGCCGTTGGTAGAGGGATAAATCCCTGGAGAACCTTTCGAGAGCTGCTGGTCGCAATGGCGGTCGAAAAGGAACTGAGGGAATGGGCGGGAACCGTGCTAGGAGCGAGCACCGTGGGGGAGGGGTTCCCGCCCATTTTGACTCAGCTAAAGAATCTTCCGAGACTGGCTCAGCGCAGGCGCAGAGCCCATATGTGTGATGCACAGAGACCACGAAGAAGAAGCAGGCAAAGGACTGGGTCTTTGGGGAGAGGCAGATATCTCCCAAAGGCAGATCAAGGGGTCCCTGCAGTAGTGGAACCTTGACACCCTCTCTTACTCAAGTTTTACTAATGGATAGGGTCAAATGATACACAACTGATTAGAAAACCTAAAAATGTCAATGACTAACCTTCTACTTTGCCCATAGTCTGTCTACGCAACATCAGTCTCAATCTGTCTCACTCTTTGCTATGCCCATCTTGAGCTGTCCCATAGAAACTCCATGATTAAAATTTGCAAGAAAATTTCCAGTTTCAGGTTCTCAAGGGAGGCACATGCACAAAGTAATCATAAGTTTGGTAAACATTTGCCTGAGATTCCTGTCTTCCTTGGTTGAAAGAGGAGGGTTTCGGCTTAGGACAAGTCTCTGTTCTTCATTCAGTTTGAAAAACACAAGCACCAAGGATTTTGGATTTTTTGTTTTAAACCAGGAAGGCAGCTCTCATTAAAAAGCTACCAGGTGTTCCCAGCACAATCTGTAGCTCCCTTTTTAGCTTTAATGTTTTCATTGCTTATGTGACAGATGCACTCTCCAGGACCTTTCCTAGAGCATCAAAATGTCATCTCTGCACCATAAAGCAAGCACACATTTAGCTGCTTTCCTTCCTCTCCTCTCCACCACCCATGTTATCAAGCACACAAGGCTTGTACATTTACCCACAGTTAGGGAAAGAAAGCCAGTGTTCAAATGTTGTAAATATACCCTGCTGTCCCTTGAACACAGGGGTACTGCCTGTCATCAACACTACAGGGCAGCATACCTATAATGTATGTTTGATGGTTTTTAATCTTTGTAAACCGCCCAGAGAGCTTCAGCTATTGGGCGGTATAGAAATGTAATAAATGAAATGAAATGCCCAGGAGACGATTGAGCCACTAGCACAGGAGGACAGCAGGTTGCAACGGTATTCTCCAAAAGTCTGCCAATACTGCAGACCAGCCAACCTGACAGACAAAGCTATTCAAGGAGATGCAGACAGCATAGATAAAATAGATTACTGCTTTTAATGGCACTTTGGCAGTTCCAATGCAGATCATGGAGCGATACGCTAATGCTAGGGCATTAATCCTCAAAAAGCACAAAGCAGAATGGAGGCATATTTCAGAGCTTTCCACAAAGCTGGGATTGTTGCCCAAGAGTTTCATAAATAAGTATGCCATATGAATGAACAAAAATATTTGCAACTGAGTGCTTCAGTGCCACAAGCAAGGTGAGCGCACCTGAACTTCTAGCATTTTAGATCTAGTTGCAGATCGCCAAAAGAATAATTCAGATGCGCTGTAATTTCTGTTTATCCAGATTTCCCAGATATTACACAGATGTGGCTATCACATAATCAGCTATATTAAACCCATCTCTGGCTTAAAAGGCAAGGAAACAGGGGGAGCACTCACTCAGCAAAGTACATACATTAACCAGAGGTCAAAATTTCCTCATTCATGGTCTACCTTTATTACACTAATCGGCAATGAAATACATCGCAGTCCATGATTGTTTTCAAGTTTGACTGTTCCTCTGTCTTCTTTTCAAGACCACCTGCATTCCAAGGAACAGAAGGCTATTTGGTGGAGGGGGGGAACCCAGAGGACGGGTATAGCCTACAAATGAATTGAATTGCAGTACCCTTTTGCCTTTAAACCATCATTCCCTTCCAAACGAAATAACCCTTTCACAGGATATGTCCATTCAGTTATGCTTCCATAAATGAGTTAGGAAATAAACAAGGTAACGGAATGGCAACTTTTCCCAAAGATAGCCAAAAGCGTTTAAAGATCTCAATTGTGACGGATGAATACACTCTCACAGGGTACTAAGGTACAGTGGCAATTGTTTTAGTGAGGGTCAATAAGATTTTAGTGATGTGCTTTTTAGAGTTAAATTTTGCAATGGGGAATTAGTTTGAGAGAAAATAAGGATCAGCTGTGCTCAGTTATATAAGGAAAGAGATATGAAAACATTTGTGATGCCCAGTAGAAGATACACATTCCCTTCTGATGCACAGAAGTGGATACACATACACCAGCACATGGGTCTGATTCTCTACATTATGAGTGCAGGCAACTTTCAGTCTCATACATATTTAGCAAGAAGAAATAATCCCTGACCCTTCTAGGATACCTTTTTAAGATTTCACTGGTAGAGATGAGGAAAACTGCAAGCAGAAAATACAAGCTTACCTGATATTAAGTTAACAGCGAACACTTCCAAACCAGGTACAGGGCTTTATACAAACTTTGTCTCAGTTAATCCCAGGAGATAACTATTGGTTTTGCGATACCAAATGGAAAGAGACACTGTGGCCTTATCATCAAACTGGGAACTATTAAGGGTAAATAAACTGCTACTTAACAGCCAACGACAGTAGAAGAATTCAGGCTATGTGGCCAATTGAAAATATATTATGTTAGATAAAGGCCCCATTCACACGTAACGGGGGCAAATTGTGGGCTAATTAATGTGCCGCCACCATTTTGAATATGCAACCTCCAATTAGCCTAATCGGATGCTCCCTGACGTGCACTACGGGTTAATTGTTGATTAACTTTGTGTTGTTTAACCCACAATTAACCCATAGTGTCCGGGTTCGCAGGTCATGGAGCAATCTCCAATCTGGGCAGATCGGAGGTTACATATTCAAAATGGCAGGGACACACAACAACACCATTGTGAGCAAACTGGGTCAATCTGTACTATCTGCACAAAACCAAAAGGAGACAACTTTAACCAGCCAGCTTAAAACTGAAGATCTGCTACATAGGATCGCTTACCTTGATGTATGCGTCAAGGCACGTGTGGACACGGTTCACTGCCAGATGGATGGACAATGGAGTCGTGTAGGGGAAGGTTGCCAGGACTACATGGCTTGGGGCTGGGAAGTTGAAAATCTTGAAACCAAACTTCAGGAACATGCGCACCACTTCCTCAGATGGCTTCTCTTCTCCTTCACTCAGGATACTACCCACAGCATAGCGGCATTTCTCTGGATCCACCTATGGAAACAAGGGCTGGCATTAGAAGACGAAAAGCGTCAAAGATCCCATAATCCTGTGTTTACAAGAATGGAATAATACCGGTCCTGCAATTCAATGATGCTACAGACACCTTAAGGCAGTGGTTTTCAAACTATGTTCTGGAGGACCTTGGGGTTCCTTTATCAGGGGTTCTTTGATTAGAAGATCAGTAATGGTGACCATTTCCTAGAAAGATAACTTACCTGTCATTATTAACATCCATATGCATCCAAAGAAGAGTATTGCACTTGTTCTAAGTTGCACTCTCTGGGCCAAACTAATATGCTACGTAAAATGTGTAACTTGGCCCTATATGCTTACTGTAATTTTCCTATCTTAAGTAGCAGTTCCAGGGGGATCAGGATTGGGACCATGGCACATGGGGAGGGAGAGCTCTTTGCCTGCAGTGTGACTGTCCTCCAAAACTGCCATCAGTACAAATGGCAACTTCTCTCCCAACGTAAGTAGCAGCCTAGGGGGTGCTTTTCATCAGGATCACAGTACGAGGATAAAGGATTTTTAAAAACTTCCCTCTTGCTGCAGACCCAATCCCTACCCCCACATGCAGCTTCTATTTAAGATAGAAAAATTAAGCACCTGAAGCCAAATTATGCATTTTATGTACTGTGTACTTTGGCCTTCAGTTTATGCAGGCTCAGCGAGGCTCACTAGGCCTGGTTGGTACCCTCTTTGAGGTGAGATGGCACTGAAGAACACTCCACAGAATCCTCTTCAATGTTCAGGGATTCTTAGGCAGATGCCCAGAGATTTCTTAGCAGACAAATCAATGTTAAAGGTCACCCTAAAGGTTGGCATTTTGAAAACCATTGCCTTAAGGGAAGTAAAGAAATACCAAAGCGGGTTTGAGGGCAGCTTCGCATATTACATTTTCACCATGTACCTGTTTCATACTCAATAAAACATGATACATAGTGCATAAAAACATGTGTTTTGAAAAATTTGTCTGATATGAACAAACACCACTAGAAGATGCCAATTGGCCGCAGTTCCCTGAGGCACATACTTGTACATATGGGAAGACTCGTGGCTTCCATGGGCATCCATCTTCTGAAGCATTCCCAAGATTCTCCCTTAAATAGTGTCTATATGGCAAAACTATGTCCTGCAATTAGAGGCTAAAGGCAAGCAAAAGCAAACCAACTGTTTTTACTGCTGATGTGATCCCTGAATACTGTCCAATGAAAACACCAAGCCATGTAATTATTAATGATGTCAGCATTATTTATAAGTGTAAATCTATATTGGCTATACCATGAATACAGGACTGTGGCTTACGCTGGCTCAGCTTGTCTGAGTGTGGAAAGCTAAGCAGGGTCAGGCCTGGTAATTACTTGGATGGGAGACCCCTCCTCTAGTTTCCTGCACTGAGCAGGGGGTTGGACTCGATAGCCTTGTAGGCTCCTTCCAACTCTTATGGATCTATGAAATCTATGCCAGTGTCACTGAGGTATCCTCTGGAGCTGTGCACATTACAAAAAGCAGTTTATTATAACTAAAAGGGGGTGACTCTAGGCTTAATTTGGCCCCACATCTTTGTTTTCAATCCTTGAATCAGCCCTGGAACACATGGAGTCATAATGGTTAGGAGAGCATCTATAAGCATGTGCCGAATAATCACAACATACACACCCAGGCACATGTGCGATTAGGGAGAAGGCTTCCACATCAGAAGGAATTACTTCAAAATAGGCTTGAGCTTTGGAACTGCACAGTTTAGAAGTTAAGCAATAAAATCACTGGAACACTCGCTTACATCATGTTTCTATGGCATTTGTTCATGGATAGTTTTGTCCTGGAATAGTTACCATTTGTCCCCAAAAGTATTGGAAAAGTAGGCTGCGCTTACTGCTTAGTTAATAAATTCTCACTTACATCTAGGGAATTACATCTAGCCACTGCTTAGGATTTATATGCACTATAGCAGCTTCTTCGTAAACTTGTTTTTCTGTAATGAAGACATCATATTCTATCTATGTCAGGGCTCTCCAACCTTTGGTCCCCAGAAGTTGCTGGACTACAGTTCCCAGAATCCCTTGCTGGCTGGGTATGCTGGGAGCTGTAGTCCAGCAACATCTGGGGACCCAAGGTTGGAGAGCCCTGATCCAGACCTCTTGTCTCTAGATCCAAGGCCTGACCCACGATTTGCAAGAATGCGCACTGCCCGTGAGCTGCTTCTGGTTTCTGTAAACAACCTCCAATCGGTGGTTGCCAGCATGACATATGAACCCAGACCAAGCCAGTGGTTAACCCATGGTTAACCCAGTGGTTAACCCATGGTTTTTTATTGGGTTAACCACTGGTTTGTTTAGCCTCATAACAACCCCATCAGTCTGGGTTTGCAGCCTGATCGGAGGTTGTTTACAGTAAATGGAAGTGGCTCATGCGCAGCACACATCCCTGCAAATCGTGAGTTAATTAACCCGTGACTTTCTCCCATGATGTGCAAACTGGCCCTCTGTCTTGATAAATGAACCAGGCCAAACCATCAGGGTCAGATTCTGAAAAAATCTAACTTCCACATCTGAACAATGGAGTAAATAAATGCCTTGCAATAATGTTTATAATGCCTGTTGACACTCTCTGGTGGAAAGCTTCATGGACCTCTGTAGCTGTGGATGCATTTGTTTCTCAACAATGCGAACTGTAGTAGAGAGACCAATTAGCACCAATGCCAATTATCAAGGACCATGCTGTCCCTCACATGCTGTCCCTCACAGGCTTTTTGCCTGTCCCTTTATGCCTGTCCCTCACAGGCTTTTTAGAGACCTGCCAGCTGAATACTAAAACAAGCTTCTGACATTCTCAGGGCTGCCATCCAGTCCAGTGCTGCCCTTTCTGCTGCGTGCTGTGAATGAGTTCTTTGTTTGTTTTTACTTATCCAGTGACAGGCATAGACCCCCATGAAACACAGTTTAGACATTGTTGATACTTTCCTAAAGGCACTGCAGACAGACAAATAGCCAGGCTGTGGGAGATGGTACTCGTCAGAGACCAATTTTCTCCCTATGGGAACACCTCTCAGTGAAATCAAGGAGTCTTTTAGCCTTTTTTTTTTTACATCTACTATATAAATGTGAAAGTTTGTTTGTACGTTTGTTTGTTGGTTGGTTGGCTTGTGTGTTCCTCATAGGTTGGCTTGTGTGTTCCTACACGGTTGGACGGATCTCCCACAAACCTGGCACACATACTCTTGATCACCCAAGGAAGAATACTGGCAGGGTTAGAACCCAAAAAACCATCACTGGGCATGTCTGACCACTCTTATGTAGCTTATGGGAAAACTGACATAGGAGCGCCCCAACGTCATTTAGAATGTTCATATGAACTGCTGCAGGGGCCTATCAGGAGTGGTTATGCAAATCACTCCTACGTAATTTAGAATGTTCATGTGAACTGCCGCTGGGGCCTATCAGGAGCGGTTATGCAAATCACTCCTACATCATTCAGAATGTTTAAATGAATTGCTGCAGGGGCCTACACGGGGGAGCTGGGATTTCATTGTGCAGTCCCGGGGGAGCTGGGATTTCATTGTTGTGAGTCCCGGGGGGGGGATTTCATTGTGTAATTCGGGGGGGAGCTGGGATTTCATTGTGTAGTCCCAGGGGGGAGCTGGGATTTCATTGTGTAGTCCCAGGGGGGGAGCTGGGATTTCATTGTGTAGTCCCAGGGGGGAGCTGGGATTTCATTGTGTAGTCCCAGGGGGGGGGGAGCTGGGATTTCATTGTGTAGTCCCGGGGGGGGCAGGGATTTCATTGTGTAGTCCCGGAGGGGAGCAGGGATTTCATTGTGTAGTCCCAGGGGAGCAGGGATTTCATTGTGTAGTCCCGGGGGAGCTGGGATTTCATTGTTGTGTAGTCCCGGGGGAGCTGGGATTTCATTGTGTAGTCCCGGGGGAGCTGGGATTTCATTGTGTAGTCCCGGGGGAGTTGGCATTTCAGAAAAACAGAAAATCGTGTTGTAACGGCTTCCTAAGAAAACATTTTAAAAACAATAAATGATTGAAAGGTGTTGTGAATTTTTCGTTTCACCTTTCCTATGGAGCCATTCAAAAAAGCAGTCAGCTACCTTAAGGAATTTCGAACAAATAGTACCTATACGAAAATGACGACCTGGGCAATGCTGAGTAAATAAGCTAGTCATCAATAAATGTAGACTTAGAAATATTCATGATGCAAAGGTATAATTAAAATAGGTGGGAAGACCTAATGTTTGAATTCCACTGGATATGGGTAGGCCTACATGAGGAGTGCAAGATCTTACATTTTGCCTTTCCCAACTTTCTTACAAGCACACACACACACACACACACAAGCAATGCATCATAGATGCAGAAAATGTATTTGGGACATTGATAAATCTATAAGAATAAAAGGGGTTTTGTGTCTGTTTGTCACCACCATAGCGCTAAGACTGTGAAACCTGTACACCTGAAACTTGGCATGTATACTAAGGAGACCTTAAGAGTGTCTACCTTGGGATAATTTTGTTTTTAAAACACATTAATTTTAAATAATTTAAATGTATTAGTGTGGTTGAAGACTTCAATAACCTCTTCAATCCCTAGGGGCAGAATCCCTTACCAGCACATAGTTTTGCAGTCAAAAAAGTTTGATGCTAGGGAACATTGATAGGACAAGGGACAGTTATATGCCTGCCACCTGCCGTGGGGAAGCGCCCCTCCCAGGGAATGGACAGGACATACCATTCCTTAAGGGGCTACAGGGGTGCACCTGGCAGGGGCTGTAGGAATGACAACAAGCACAACTTCATTCAGACAGGGTGAGCACAGTGTGTCTCTGGTACCTGTGTAGGTTTGCTTGAAGTCCTTTCGGGTGATTAAGGCCTCTTGGGTGTAGGAGATAGAAATAGAATACAACAGCTCAAACCCTCATAGGCCCACTATGAGCAATTTGCTAGAGGTTTTGCAGATGAAGTTGTTGTTCATATTCATGCTGACTTGGATGCCATTGTTTTGACAGAGTCTGAGATTCTGGTAGCCCCATCTAGTCATTTTATGGATACCTTTCCGCTTCTGCAACCTGAGGACATGGACAAACTGCTTGGAGGACTGAGACCTACTACTTGCTCTTTAGATCCTTGTCCATCCTGGCTTATGGAATCTGCCAGAGCTGGGCTAGGTACCTGGACTGGTCAGTGCCTCCTTGAGGGATGGTGAGGTTCCCACAGCTTTGAAAGAAGCAGTGGTGAGGCCCTTGTTGAAGAAACCAAATCTAGATCCTATAGTTTCGGATAACTGCCATCTTGTGTCAAATTTGCAATTCTTGGCCAAGATGCTGGAGCATGTGGTGGCCTCACAACTCCAGGCAATGTTGGATGATACTGATCATTTAGATTAATTCCAATCAGGTTTCAGACCTGGTAATGGGGCAGAAACAGCCTTGGTCTCCTTGGTTACACTGGGGAATGGATGGGTTGGTTCTCTTGGACCTCTCAGTGTCTTTCGATACCATCGACCATGATATCTTTCTGGATCGTTTATCTGGGTTGGGCTTAGGAGACCCAGTGTTAAAACTTGTTCCAGTCCTTCCTGGAGAAGTGGTCTCAGAAGGTGGTGCTGGGGACTTCTGTTTCACCCCATGACCATTAGCCTGTGGGATGCCACAATATACCATCCTGTCCCCCATGCTTTTTAACATCTATGGGAAACCACTGGCGGAAGTCATCAGTATGTGGATGATACTCAGCTCTACCTCTCATTTCCATCTCCACATCCCAGGCAGGCTGTAGAACTCTTGAACCTATGTCTGAAGGTTGTTTTGGGGTGATGAGGGTGAAAAAGCTGAGACTTAATCCAGACAAAACAGAAGTACTGTGGGTTGGGAAACTAATTGCTCTGGATGGATTAAAACTGGTTTTAGATGGGGTTGCACTCCCCTTAAAAGACCAAGTGCGTAATATAGGAGTCCTCCTAGAGTCTCTGCACTAACTAGGGAAGCACAGGGTTCCTGACTGTATGGAGAGTTCTATTTGCATTCAAATGAAGAAGTCCCTTTCAGACCTTGCCAATTCAATATGACAAGGTCTGAATTGAGGGGGCACAGCCCACGCACTGTGAGATGTAGAGGGCAGGGCCAGCATGCACAGCCCTATCATTCTACCCACTTTAAGCCCTCACGTTTTCAGGTGAATGCCTGAACAGGGCCTAACTCTCTGTTATGAACTAGGCTTAACTTTGTTCTAAAAACAGCAACAACACAATATACCACAAGTTACAGCCGGACAATACTGGAAAGCACTCAATGAAAAGGAAAGGAAATGTTTGATCTATTCAAAGGTAACATACACATAACTTTTAAAGATCTGTGCTGTGTTACTCCTGTTCAATTTTTAAAAACCAGTATGTTAAGAAGTGAATTAATGTCACCCATTACCTTCTGCTTATCACTAAGGAAAGGAGGCTATTTATTCAGTCATGCAAGATGGAAGTGGTAATGGCAAGAATGACATCCAGGTATTCTGTCACCCAATCAGAAGATCCACCTGGCTGTTTTCTGCACAGAAATATCCCCTTTGGCAATTTGTCAGAGTATGTATGTGAAAAATGAGTGGTTAGAATAATCACCAAGGAGTCAAGCTTGAGGGAATCAGACAAAACAAACCATCCATTTGCTTCTGTAATCTTTCTATAACCCCCATGGAACCGCTTAGCAGAAACACACGTCACATCAGTCCTGCCAAGAAAGGCAATCCAATCTAACCTTCATGAGCCATGGGAATTGTGGTCAGCGATACAGGGCTTTGAGGCAGAGGACTTCAGAGCAGAGTAATGAGAATGACAGGATTTGCCTAGCAATAACCTAACCTCCAAGTGCTACGTATATTCTCCAGCTACCGGTATGTTTCTCTACTAAGGTAGCATTTCTGCTAAATGCAACAGCTGGAGCTGGGCAGAAGACTGATTGTTCTGACCAGCATATCTCTGGGTTCAAAAAGATCACACAAGAATCACTACCACCCTCACCCGCTCTGACCTCCCAATGGAACGTCAAATACCTTGGGCTCCCATATGAGAGGCTTCATTTGAAAGCTTGCCTGCTGGCTGCAGGGCTCAGCAGAAGTTCAGATCACATTCCTACTTACGGTAACTAGCCACAGAACAATACTAAGAGGACAGAAAACAGGCACTTGGGTAGCCGCTGCACACCCGAGTTTCCCATTTCCATGCATAGATAGACCCTACAGCAAACACGGCACCCATGTCTAGTGCTGCACTTCCCTGAAATGACTAGTATAATTCACCGTGTGATGTGATGTCATCACACTGTAAATTTTCATGCCCCCACGAACAGCAGCCAATGATGAGGAGCCGTTGGTCACAATGGCCTGCTCAGTAACAGGGAAACCAATTTTCTGGTCATTCATACAAATGACCACTTTTATAGCCAAAAGGATTTGAATCAAGTAGTTCAGAGACTGAATAATCCTCTCCGCTGCAAATCACCCTAATCTGGAGAGAGATTAGTCCAGTAATGAGGGATCAAAACAGAAGCAAAGCCTTCAAAGAATTCTCACTGCTTTCAAGTATCAACTTGGCTTTGTCCAAGTTTACATTTCAATAGTTCCTCTTCAAACAGGTCCAGATTTCAGTTGTAATTTAAAAGCTAAACATTTTCACTTCATTTCAAAAGAAGGAACACACTCAATACTGTTAGCCTCCAAACAATTTATTTATTTATTTATTACATTTCTATACTGCTTGATAGCCAAAGCTCTCTGGGTGGTTCACAACAATTAAAATCATAAAGTACAACCTAAGATATACTATAAAAGTTTTAAACTACAGTATAAAATAGAAGTAAAAACCAAAGGAAAACCTAGCAGCAATGCAAAGATTAAAATACAGTAACAGATTTAAGCAGAAACTGAAAGACTAAAATGTCTGGAAAAATAGGAAGGTCTTCACCTGGCACCAGAAAGTAACCACCCACCTCACTTCTTTTGGCAGGGGCTAGGGATGTACCCGCTCACCTCAAGGCAGGCGTAGAGGGCTGAAATCAGTCCCGCTCACGCCCGCCAGAGACTCGTGGGTCTTACCAGGTCCCGGGGCTCCCTCGGCTCTCCGCGTCGAGCCCGCCGTGCCGGCCGCGCTGGTCCTGTCCCGTCGCTTCCGGCTGGCCGGAAGTGACGCAACGGGGCCCTGCACCAGTGTGCTGGGACCCCGCGCTGCGTATTTTCCGGAGAAACCAGGGCAACAGGGCTTAAAACAGCCCTGTTGCCCTAGTTTCTCCGGAAAATACACAGCGGGGTCCCAGCGCACCGTCGCAGGGTCCCGTCGCGTCACTTCCGGCCAGCCGGAAGTGACGTGATGGGACCAGCGTGGCCGGCTCGACGGGCTCAAGCGGTGCGGAGAACTGCTCCACGCCACTGAGAATATCGAGGCGGGGGGGCTGCCGCCGCGGAGAGGCGAGACAGGGGGCCCCTAAGGTTCGTGGACACCACTAGCAGGGGCTCTCAGAGAAGGACTGCTGAGGATGATCTTAGGATCCAGGCAGGTATATATGGGAGGAGACAATCCTTCAGGTAACTGGCCCCAAGCTATTTTGGGCTTTGTAAGTTAATACCAGCACTTTGAATCGGGCCCAGACATGGACTGGCAGCTAGTGCAGATGGAAAAGTACTGACATAATATGATCATGCTGGCCATTAACAATCTTGCTGCCCTATTTTAGACCATTTGAAGTTTCTGTACCATTTTCAAAGGAAGCCCCATGTATAACACATTGCAGTAATCCAGACAAGAGGTTACCAGAGCTTGGATAACTGTAGCTAGGTTATCTCTGTCCAGGTACGGATGTAGTTCTATCAGCCTAAGCTAATAAAAGATGCTCTGTGCCAACGAGTCCACCTGTGCCTCTAGTGACAATGCTGGATCCAAAAAAACCACCAAGCTACAAACCTGAATACAGGGTAAAACTCCAGGACTAGATGGCTTAAGTGCCAAATATTATAAGGTCTTTAAAAAGATGTTAATCCCTAAGTTAAAACTTCTGTTTAATGATATATTACAGGGGGAGAGATTCCCGCTTCTTGGAAGCAGTCTTTGACTATTTTAATCCCGAAACCAAAGAAGGATTTATCAGAACTGGGATCTTATAGACCAATTTCTTTAATAAATCAAGATGCCAAATTAATGACTGCAATAGTAGCGAGAAGATTGAATAGGTTTGTTAATAAATGTAGGGTTAGATCAATGTGGTTTTATACAAGGTAGACAAATGGTGGATTTGGTTAGAAGAGTATTAAATATAATATACTTAATAAAGAAAAGCAATTTGAAAGCTGGGGTCTTAGCATTAGATATTTTTAAAGCCTTTGACTGTGTGGAATGGCCAGCGTTAAAAATGATAATAAAAACTATGGGGTTTGGTGTGAGGTTTAGAGGAGTTATTAATCAATTATATGCTCAAAATATGACGTCTGTAGTGGTAAATGATGGAATAACAGAACAAATTTCACTAGGCCGAGGAACTAGACCGGGTTGTCCCCTTTCCCCTGTACTAATTGTATTAGTAATGGAGGTCCTAGCTAACGCAATTAGAGGAGATAGAATTTTTCATGGATTAGGAATAAAGGACAAGATTAAAATAAACCTTTTTGCAGATGATACTCTGTTAACAATTGAAAATCCTACTGAAAATATGGATAGGTTGGAGAATCATTTGAATGAGTTTCGGGAAATTACGGGGTTACAAGTAAATTGGGATAAATCTGAGATTATGGTGTTTAATTATAGTAAAATAGAGGAGATGGGATAAAAAGAGAGAGCAAATATTAAGATTAAAAATTCAATTAAATTTTTAGGTATAGATATTTTAAAGGATTTAGATAAAGTAGGTGAGCAGAATTATAGGAATGAGGTTAAACATAAAATAGAGGATTATTTAAAAATTGGAATTTCATGGTTTGGTCGAATAGCTTTGATTAAAATGAAGATTTTACCAAAGATATTTTTTTTATTTAGAATGATACCATTCTAAATTGTTGTAAACCACCTAGAGAGCTTCTGCTTTGATGATGATGATGATGATGATGATGATGATGATGATGATGGTTATCAGAGAAGGAAATTAAAGAATGGCAAGCAATAATTAACAACTATTGTAATGGGGGGGGGAATCAAGGATTACTAAGACTAAGTGGTATAAAGCGCAAAAGGTAGGTGGACTTGGCCTTCCTAATATTAAGTGGTACTATATAGCCAATCAACTAAGATATATAATGGATATTATAGCTAAGAAAGATATTATGTGGCTGGAGTTAGAAGCACAGGAATTAGGAATTGGGCTCGTGAATATTTTATTTGTAAAGAAAAGCAATAATATGATAAGAAGATTAGAAAACCTCTTTTTAAAAACTATGGTAGAGCTTTGGAATAGTAATAGGAAAATATTTATACCAGGGATATCCCCGTTAACCCCAGTGGTGGTTATGGAGGTCGTTCCAGAAAATGCACAACATATAGAAGGTATATTTAGAGGGGAAAAGGTTATTAAATTATTGGACTGGGTGGAAAAAATGGAGACTAGACAACAAATAATTGAAATGGTCGGACCAGGAAGAATTTTGTGGTTAAATTTAATGCATTAGATCAGTGGACGAAGAAGTGGAAGAGGAGAAGTGATTATGAAAGGGAACTTACTGGATCTGAAAGATGGTTATGTCTAGAGAACTTGTAGAAGGGAATGTTTCATTAAGAGGTATAACAAAGGAGATATATAAAATGATTCAAAAAGCTGAAGAGCAAAAAGACAAGATAGTTTGGGATATGGAATTCGAGATATCTGGGATAGACGCATCTTGAGAAATATGTCAATAAGGATAAAGGAGAATTTTTATAAACTTATTTGGAGATGGTACCTGACTCCGGTGAGACTAAATAAAATAGACAATAATTGTTCTGCATTGTGCTGGAGAAGATGTCAGGAGCTAGGCACTTACGCTCATATGTGGTGGAGTTGTAAAAATGTATTGTATTTGGGGGGGGGGGATTGTAGAAATATAAGAAATTATTGGTATTAATTTAGAGGTCTGCCCAAAATTAGCACTATCAATAACGGAGAAACTTGCTTGTTCTCAAGATATAAAGGAATTATCATCATCATCAGGCGATCACTCGTGACCGAGTAAGATTGTCTTCCAGGATAAAAATTTACAAAAAGGAGATTTTAAAAGGAGGAAATTCTAAAGAAAATTGTGTAGACTCTAGCGATGGGTTCGTAAGTGACTGTGGAGGCCAATTCTAGATCCACACAGCTTCCCACAGTGAGGACACAGGTTACCAGATGGAAGATGGTTCTGTAAAGGATTCATTTGACGTGCTTTTCACTTAGCACGTTTCTCCCTTTCACCTTGCACTCGGGCTTCTTCAAAGTCCATAGAACCTTTGTGAAAGGCCAACCTCCAGTTAGATCGTTCATGGGCCAGAGCTTCCCAGTTTTCGATGTTTATATTGCATTTTTTTAGATTAGCCTTATGAACATCTTTAAACCTCTTATATTGACCACCGATATTCCGCTTTCCATCCTTGAGTTGGGAATAAAGTAACTGCTTTGGGAGACGGCAGTCAGGCATTCGAACAACATGACCGGTCCACTGAAGTTGGTGTTGAAGGATCATTTTTTCAACGCTAGTAGTCTTTGCTTCTTCCAGTACACTGACATTTGTTCGCCTATCTTCCCAAGTAATTTGCAGGATTTTCCGGAGGCAACGTTGATGAAATCTTTCAATGAGGTGGAAGTGACGTTTATAGATAGTCCATGTTTCGCAGGCATACAATAAAATTGGTAATACAATGGCTTCATAAACCAGTGTTTTGGTCTTCTTACAAATATCCCGATCCTCGAACACTCTATGTTTCATTCGAGAAAATGCAGCACTTGCGGAGCTCAAACGATGCTGGATTTCACTGTCGATGTTAGCTGTAACAGAAAGATAGCTGCCAAGATAGAGAAAGTGATTGACATTTTCCAGTATTGTCCCACCAAGCTGGATAGATGGCATCACCAAAGGGTTAGCTTGCACTTGCTGATGAAGCACTTTGGTTTTTTTGATGTTAAAGTGAGAGACCAAGTTTTTCGTATGCTTCTGCAAAAGCATTTAGGATAGTTTGGAGATCATCCTCTGAGTGTGCGGAGACCACATTATCATCAGCATACTGAAGTTCCACAACGGAGGTTGTAATTACCTTACTTTTTGCTTTCAGCCTGCTGAGATTAAAAAGCTTTCCATCTGTTCGATATATGATTCCCACACCAGTGGGAAGTTTCCCCTCGACATCTTTACATCTTCACATCTTTACAAAGGAATTAATTGTTAATGTGTTAACGGCGGGTAGATTAATGATAGCAAGGAAATGGAAAGTCCAACATGACTTTTTAATTACTGCTTGGTACAAGGAAGTGTGGGATATAGCCTTAAATGATAAATTAACTTGTATTATTAAATGTAAAAAGGGACAATTAAAGAAAAATAGGTTTAAGGATATTTGGGGACTATTTTTAGTTTATGTATTAGAAGGGCGAAAAGGGAGCAAGCCATGTCAAGATATGATGTACTTTTGGAATATTAAGTAATTATGGATCATAGAGATAGAAATTAACTTTTGGTCCCAAGGTGTTGGGTGCACGGTATTATTTTTTTATGTATGTCTTTTATTTGTTTTATATACATTGTTTTTTTAAAAAATTAAATAATTAAAAAAAACAAAAAACTATGAACCTGATCCTTTACAGGGAGAGCAACCCCTCCAGAACTGGTTGAATATCAGTCATCCGGGCAGGTGAACTACCCACTAACAGTACCTCCGTCTTGTCTGGATTGAATCTCAGTTTATTGGCCCTCATCCAGTCCATTACCGTGCCCAGGCACTGATTCAGGACAGCCACTTCCTCACCTGGATTTGATGAAAAGGAAAGATAGAGCTGGGTGCCATCCGCATATTGATGACACCTCAGCCCACACCTCTGGATAACCTACCCCAGCAGTTTCATGCAGATGTTGAACAGCATGGGGGATAGACTAGAGCCCTGTGGAATCCCATAGCATAGCTGCCAAGACACAGAGCAATAATCCCACAGCACCACCTTCTGGAATTGGCCATCCAAGTAGAAGCAGAACCACTGTAGTGCAATGCCTCCACCTCCCAACCCAGACAACCTATCCAGAAGGATACCATGGTTGATGGTATTGAAAGCTGCTGAGCAGTCCAACAGAACCAACAGGGTCACACTCCCCTGTCCCTCTCCCGGCAAAGGTCAAGGCAGTTTCCATTCCAAAACCTGAAGCCCAACTGAAATGGATCTAGATAATCTGTTTCATTCAAGAGTGTCTGGAGCTGACCAGCAACCACACATTCAAGCACCTTGCTCAGGAAGGGGATGTTGGCCACTGGCCTATAGTCATCATCATCATCATCCCAGTCCAGGTTAGGCTTTTTCAGGAGTGGCCTGATTATGGCCTCCTTCAAAGAGGCTAGCATCACTCCCTCTCTCAAGGAGGAGTCTACAACCTCCTGGACCCAGCCTGATATCCCCTCCCTATTAGATGTAATAAGACATGAAGAGCAAGGATCAAACAAACAGTTGGTCAACCAGACTTGGCCAAGTACCTTGTCTGCATCCTCGAGCCTCAACAACAGAAACTCATCCAATAAAACTGGACCAGACAGTGCTCTGGGCATCTCTACTAATGGAACTGCATTAATTGTGGTGTCCAATTCATGATGAATCTGAGCAACTTTATATTCAAAATGCTGTGCAAACTTGTCACAGTGTGCTACCAAGGGTTCCACCATTTCTCTTCCTGGCCAATATTGTAGTAGATCATGAACCACTTGGAAAAGCTCCACTGACAACACTGAGAAGATGCAATGGGGGTGGAAAAGAACTCCCTCTTTACCATCCTCACTGCCACAGAGTAGGCTCAATAATGAGCTCTAACCTGTGTTCGCTCAGACTCGGCACAAGTTTTCCTCCACCTGCTTTCTAGCTGTCTTCCCACTTGCTTCATTGCCCTCAGCTCAGGTGTATACCAAGGAGCTGGCCAAGTTCTGCTCAGAGGAAGAGGGTGCTTAGGCGCAATTGTGTCTACTGCCCAAGTAATCTCTGCATCCCACAGAGTGACCTGGGCTTCAACAGGAGCACCAGCCATACCAGCAGGAAAATCCCCCAGAGCCCCCCGGAATTCATTAGCCTCCATGGGAGGACCATTTTAATAGGTCCCCCACCCTTGCAGAGGGGAAAGGTTGCTGAGAGTCTAAACCTCAGTAGGAAGTGATCCAACCGTGACAATGGGATAGATGTTAATTCTCCCACTTTCAGATCACCATCCTCCTGCCCAGTCAAGAAAACCAAATCAAGTATGTGTCCTCTTACATGTGTTGGGTCGGTGACATGTTGAGAAAGCCCCATGGTTGTCATGGTGTCCATGAAGTCCTGAGCCACCCCAGATCTGGCAGCCTTTGCATAGAAGCTGAGATCCCCCAGAACCATCATTCTAGGGGTCCAACACCAAATCCAAGACCAACTTTGCCAATTCAGGCAGGGAGACTGAAGGGTAGCAGGGTGGGTGGTACACCAGGAGAATCCCTAATCTGACCCAGGTACCCAACACAAGCTACAAACACTCAAGATCAGAACTCGAATGGACAGGAAGCCCAGAGAGGCAGATAGAATTCCTATAGACCACAGCAAACCCCCCTCCTCAACCCTCAAGTTGAGGCTGGTGCTGCACCGAGTATCCAGGAGGACACAGCTGGGAGAGACTAACCCCTCCCAGTTTCCCCACCCAGGTCTCAGTAATGCACACTAGATCGGCCCTCTCATTCACAATCAAATCATGGATGAGGGAGATTTTGTTTTGGATCGACCTGGCATTCAGCAGCAGCACCAGACCTGAGGGCAAGCTGGTAAGGCTGCCAGGAACCATCTGGTTGGAGGAAGAATCAGAAGAAGGGATAGGCATAAGGTATCTAGCCCCTCTTCTCTTCAACTGGCTTGTTAATCCCCCAATGCCATACTTCCCCCAACCACACTAAGAGGGGCGCGCGCACACGCACGCACGCACACACACACAGATTCTCCAACAAATTCCCCAGGCACATGTTAAAATAATGGTTAAAAAAATGGTAAAAGGTAAATGGTACAAAACAAAACAAATGGTTAAAAAAAACACTTGATGAGACTATCAGTATTTGAGTGGTAGAGAATTGGGGGAGGAACAGAACTTGTTTCTCTAAATCAGGGGTGCAGAACCTAAGGCCCAGGGGCCACATCCAGCCCTCTAGAGTGCACCAGAAGGCCACACCCCTTCTCCTGGTCCCACCCTCTTTCTCCCAAACACCAATTGTTTGGTGGTTTCCTGGCTTTTGTGCAGATTTTTCCCCATTCTAAAATGTTGAAATGCCTCTCCTAAGGCTTAGTTACTGCCAGTAAGAGCTTTAAGCTACAATATGCTGGTGTTTTTGTTTTTTGGGGGTCCACACCATTTTTATTTGGTCCCATGCAGCACTGGAATGCAGCCCCCAAGGAGCTGAAATGGAATTTGGCCCTCAGGCTGAAAGAGTTTCTGCACCCCTGCTCTAAATAGTCTTCAGAGAGGTAGAAAAGACACAAGGCATTTAAAGATATCATTAAGTGCTCACTGCTTCCCTGAGCGGTAAGAAGTCCAGAGGCAATGCTATAGAGCTTAGTTTTCTTTGGACAAGAAAAACACTAGGTGGTTTCTATCTGAATTTTTTTATTCACACATATACAGGCATAGCGTAATGGAAGTAAAAAGAGACTCCTACAATAAAAGCAGCATGTCCATTTATCCCTGCATCAAATTCCTGCATGCCAAGGTATTTCACTTTCTATCAACTCAAAGCTCCCTTTCTCTCCCTCTATTATTCTGATCCTCATCTCCATTCAAACTGCGAAACTGGCACTAATCTTTCTTTGCCCATATCCTTAGCTTGAAGGGACCGACAACACCTTCCCAAATATTGGTGGGTACTACCGTATATTTCTCAGCTATTGGGAAAATATCCATGGTCATAAAGAACTGTGAAAGTTATTCTGCTAAAGTCCCTTACCATCTCATCAGTAAGCTGTTCACATTAACCAAGGTGGCCAAATTCACAATAATGTTTTATTTCACCTTGAAGTCTTGAATGTTTATCAGCAAATTATTAATGCTGAAGAGACAAGTAACAGAAGCATGGGTGTGTTTTTCGATGAACAGAATTATACTTTATATGAGGCCAACAGACCATCAAGTCTTGTCTCTTATCTATAGCAGTCTGCAGCCTGGTTGAAAGTATCCCAACTTCCAGGAGTCTCAAATTGCTCATTTACAGAAGGGTACTTGATCAGTACATGTTTTTAAATTTTTAGTGTATCCTCTCCATTAAAAAAAAAATCAGTTGCCATAAATGAAAGCCAATATACGCTTTTCAAACAAGAAACACAAAGAGCAGAGTTGCAATGCCTACCTTCCAGCCAGCTCTTCTGTAATTCCTTGTGTGAAGTGTGAAATGACTGAAGGTTTAACAAGGTGAAGGCTCTATTTTGAACCTAGCCTTGATAATGTATGAGACCCTTCCAGATCTTCCCTTTGTACAAGATGGCAGAAGGTAGTATATTCAATGACTGTGTGGGAGAAGCCTCTATTTATGAATGTCAGATGAGTAGGTATGTATATAACATATCATTGTTATACCCTGCCCTTCCTCCAAGGAGCTCAGGGGAGCACACATGGGGACATCTCCATTTTTATCCTCAAAACCATTTTGTGAGGTAGGGTAGGCTGAGAGATGGTGATTGGCCCAAGGTCATCCAGTGAGCTTCATGGCGAGGGAGGGTCTGAACCCATGTCCTCCAGTTCAAGTCCAACATTCTAGTCATCATACCACAGTTCCTACAAATTATAGTAGCAAAATGGGGGGGGGGATTACAATCCAGGATAGTTGGGGGGGGGGATTTGCATTGGTGCCTGCACGTCACAAAGTAGAATTTCTGCTTCTTTCACAGAAGTAGCACAACCTTACGAAACGAACTGTGCCTGATCGTCTCTTTCTGATACACCCTCGAACTCTCCTTCTGCTACTGTTCGGTATCTAAAATCGTTAGCAATCTGTGCAGGGTTTTAAAGAGAAATTCCACTACTATTTCTAGAGAGAATAGCCTGTTTAGCACATCTATTGTTTGACTGCTATACCCAAAATGCTGCTGCTGCTGCTGATGATGATGATGATGATGATGATGATGATGATGATTGAGGAGTATGAGTATTCCTTGCTTGAGCTAAAATCGCTTTAGTTTCTTATGTAGGTTGTAACATACACCAACTCAGTAGATATAAAGAGAAACTCAAAGATGCACACACTCAGCAGAGGTTACATATTTTCCCACATACAAGATGCTCATTCCATTCATCCATAGCCCCTACAGATTCATGAAGAAAGGCAAATACGTTGATAGTAAATAAATAAAAACAGAAGCTCCAACTTACATAATGGCTACAGCAGTAGACTGACAGAAATGAAACTGAACAGGAAGCACCCACAATTAAAACTATTAAAACTGGAAAAGTAATTGTACAGTCATAGCTCCACAGCTGGTTCACAGCACTTTCTCATTGAGATTTTCTACATGAGACTGTTAATCGGCTGTTAATCCACTGTATCTACCTTACTTTCAATTTCATCACAGAATTGATATCTGTGCGTTTACACAAGAGCGTTTCCTTTCCTGCTTTTCCGTTACATAAACTACACGTGGCACTGTGATAAAGCAGAATGGCACAAATACACAAGTGAAAAAAGTGGTTTCTTTCGCCTTTACAATTAAACTTTCCCTGCTCTAAAAAATCTCGCCGAAAGTGCTTGTTAGACAAGAAGCGAAACTAGTGGGTCACATTGTTGTCTAAAGAACTCATAAACAACCGTGAGGAGGGGAATGATGAGTACACAATAAATGCCTCGTGCAGAAAAGCCCATTGCGGGCTGGGCATACAGCAAAAACTGAACAGCAGAGAGGACACAGCAACATTCCTTGAATGTTTGATTTCTTGAACTCCTGGGTGTCGGGCATCTTACTTACGTCAACTTTGGAAATAAATAGTATCTAAGAGTCGATACAACCAAGCCATAAATGTCAGCCTGGGACTCGGGAGATCCAGGTTCTAGTCCCCGCTTGGCCATGAAACTCACTGGGTGACTTTGGGCCAGTCACTGACTCTCAGCCTAACCTACCTCACAGGGTTGTTGTGAGGATAAAATGGAGAGGAGGAGGAGGAGGAGGAGGAGGATTATGTAAGCCGCCTTGGGTTCCTTGCAGGAAAAAAGGTGGGGTATAAATATAATGAATAAATAAATAAATAAAATAAAATAAATAAACATCAGATTAGGGATAAAACAGAGCAGAATCCGTGGGGAAAAAAGTATGTTTAGGTGAAAGGGGAGGTTGCAAGAGGAAACATGTCCTTTAATACACACACCCCAATCCTTTAAGCCGCAAGGGGGCATTCCCTGTAGTTTAAATGACCCTGGGGTGGGAGTGGGGATACTGGGATTGGAGCCCCATTCTGAGCTGTTCCCTCCCCCTTAATGTCCAAGGCTAAAAGGAAGCAAGCAGCAAGCCACTTTCCTAAATTCCATACCCAGTTGGCCAAGGGCTCATATATACATGCTGCATTCTGTGGACAACGTTCTCTGTCAGCATGATGCCAGCACATATGTACAAGCCCTACCAGGTTTTGAGATTTGTGAGGAAGGGAACGCATTTTGTAAAGGTAGGGAGACCCACTCCTTTGCTGTCCTCCTTTTTGTCCTCACGGGTCATGTGTGGCAATGGGTCGGGGGCCACATGCTGGTGATGGGTATGGCCAGGGCTGATGTCCCCCTTGCCCCCCCACTTACACATACATAGCCTTACACACACACACACACTTTCCATCATGCACACACATACACATGCACACACACAAACACATTTCTCCGCACTTAAGAGAGACACAGTCTTCCTTCTCAGCCTCGCCCCCCTCAAACTGAGAGAGAGAGAGAGAGACATGCGCACAGGAATGGAGAAGTTTACATTTCCCCTACACACACTGAGATCCTATTGTGCATCAGGGATGTATTTCGAGCCCTACCTGGGCCCGAAGTTTGGCGCGGATCGGTCCTCCGCACCGCCGGAGGTCCATTCCCACTCTTCTGAGCGGCGCGGAGCATTCTCCGTGCCACTCGAGCCACCGCCACTGCCACCGAAGCCCCGCCGCCGAAGCCCCACCGCCGCCGAAGCCAGAGCACCGGATCCCCGCTGCCGCCGCCAGAGCCACATCATCCTGCTGCTCCATCGCGCTGGACCCCCGCGCTCTGTTTTTGGTGGGGGGAACCAGGGCAACAGGGCTTAAACAGCCCTGTCGCCCTGGTTTCCCCCGCCAAAAACAGAGTGTGGGGGTCCAGTGCGACGGAGCAGGGTCCCGTCGCATCACTTCCGCCGCGACATTTCCCCTACACACACTGAGATCCTATTGTGCACACTGAGATCCTATTGTTTGCATCCCCCTGTCCACACTGCCTAGCTGATTTATGCTGGGAAAAGCACCAGTCACCTGGACAGTGGGCAGGTATGCAATTTAAATGGGGAGGATGGTATGTGGAGATGTCTCTCCCTACAAACCATCCTCCCTATCACAATTGCATCCCCCCTGGCCCACCAAACAGCGGAGTGACAGCCCAGATATATGGCAGTTTGCATGGGAAGGATGGCCTTAGTACCTTGGTTGTTGGAAAGGCTTCTTTGGTCCGGCAGACTGGCGGTCCTGAGAACGCGCATCCTGACCTCTTGGTTGGGAACGAGGCCGAAAGGGAGCTGTGCAAGATGGGAATCTGGTCCACTGCCATGCTTTGTATTGCTTCTGATGCAGCAGAATACCAAGACCCATCTTCTGGGCATTGAACCTGGCCTTCTGGACAGCATCTAGCGAATCATCAGTTTTGATGTTGAAAAGAATGAAATGGGAGATTCGCAATGCGGGCTTTGACATCCGTCGTTAGTGCTGTTGAATGAAGCCATGCATGGCGCCTTAGCGAGATAGCACTAATTAAAGATCTTGCGTGACAATCTATCTGGTGCCTGGCGTTATTCATTTGTAGAGTTGAAATACTCATTGCCTCTGCCTGAAGTACTCTCGCTAAGTCTCTTCTCTCATTTGGTAAGTTATCACATAAATTACCCAATTTCTCTATTAGAAAATGGCGCTGGTATCTCACCATGATGGCTTGATAATTGCTCACTTTTAGTCCTAATGAACTGGATGCATACACATGTCTGCCACAGGAATCCAGCTTCTTCCCTTCTTGGTCAGTTAGTGTGTTGTTTTCTAGTTGCTGATTGTGCTGATTGCACGATGATTGAATTTGGTGCTGGGTGCGAAGAAAGGAATTCCGCCCCTTCTTGTTGTACACGGTAAAGGGATTCGAACCTCTTCCCTACCAGGGGAATAGCAGCTGGAGTCTTCCACATATTTTTAACTGTTTCTACCAGCGTTGGCAGATATGGAACCAGTGTGGGTGACGTTTGCGTGGTCAGAAAGAGATTATATACTGGATCTTCTATTTCTGGCATTTCCACTTTGGTCTCTATGCCTAAAGCCGCTGTCATGTGCATGATGTGATCAGAAAATGTTCCAAGATCTTCTGTTGGTGATGCCAACAATTTAGACTCTACCTGAAGGTCTGGCGATGAGTCTGGCAGTCCTGAAATCTCAGAGTCAGTATCTGAGTATGGCATGTCCAATGAAGATTCTCGAAGCGCAATAGCTGATCTTATAGGTGGCGTCTTATCTTTGGCAGCATCAACACTTGCATCTCAGAGTCGAGATCGATGTTCGACGTCGATAGGTGATGCTTGGCATCGAGAGCGGGAGTCGACATCAAGTGAGCTGACACTGCGTGTCAAGTAGACGTCCATGGTTGTCATTCAGCGCCAAGACCAATATTCGACATTGAGCACAACAGCACTCCGTGGTGAGTCAACGTCGAGAGTTGGTCTTTGGCGTCGAGAGTGGGTGTCGACATCAATTGGGCTTCGACGTCGAGAGTGTCGCTCAACATCGACCGATTGTTGCCGAGATCGAGAGCATCGTTCGACATCGACCGATCATTGCCGAGATCGAGAGCGTCGTTCGACATCGATGATGTCCTCTCAGCGTCGACGCTGATACTCGACATCGACCGAGAGTTGTCAAGACTGAGAGCACCGTCCAACATCGACCATGTCTTCTCGGTGTCGATGTCGATACTCAACATCAAGTGGGCTGCGATGCCGTCCTTCCATCTTGATCCTGGAATCCCGTCTATATCAAGATGGAGATCGATATCGAGGACGCTGTATGTCTTCCTGCCGGTAATAGTAGTCGTACCGGGATCACTAGGATCGTTCAGTCGAAGCTCGAGATCGAGAACAACTCCTAACTCGACGTCGAGGAGAAATGGAGAGGGAACGCTCCCTTTGCCTCGATCCACCTTGTTTCTCTGCCGGTGAAACCGGCACAGCCATCTTTGGAGAATCCACAATCTCTCTGCCCGAAATAGAGGCTACTTGACGATCCGATCCCTTTGATTTTTTAGGGGTCATGAGTGTAGCCAACTGATCCTTTTTTAGGGTAAGCGACTTGATCTGTGGTGTCGAGATCAAAGTTGCATGCTCAACTTGGGCAGTCGACGTTGAAGCCGCGAAACTCCAGGCCGATTGGGCAGGAGTTACGGGCTTGGAGGGAGACTGTTTATCCTTTTTCTTAGGTACAGTCTCCTTTTCTTTTTTCTCCTCCTCGGAGTATTTCTGTGCTTTTTTATCCTTCTTTTTAGATGGAACGGTCTCCGCTTGATCTGTTTTTATGATGGTATGAAGAGTAGCACTTTGCTTGGCAGTTGTGGCCCGCGGTACAGAGGGACCTGCTGCCGATACGAGTTTGCTGCCATAGAGCCATTTTTAACTTTAACACTCGCTGCTTTCTCGTTGGCTTGGTGAAGGCCTGGCAGTGGTGGCATGTCTCCACTATATGTCCTTGCCCCAAACATAGAAGGCATAAAGAATGTCCATCAGCTGGGGGGTAATTTAGCCTCACAGCTAACACATTTTCTAAAAGGAGCTTTTAAAACCATTGCTCCTTTGAGAGAAAAAAGGAAGAGAATGAAAGCAAAAGTTTTTGTTGTTTTGTTTTAATTTTTGTAGATAGTCAAAGAGAGGAGGAAAAAAGAAGAAATTTAGGAGGAAAAATATCAAGAATATCAAGAACATATTTGAGTAGTCAGCCGAGTCACAAGAGAAGAACCTCCAAGAACTACCAGTCGCAATGGCGGTCAAAGAGGAACTGAGGGAATTGGCGGGAGCCGTGCTAAGGAGCAGGCACGAGGGGGAGGGGCTCCCGCCCATTTTACCTCAGCTAAAGAATCTTCCGAAGCAAGCTCCGCGCAGGCGCAGAGCCCATATGTGTGATGCACAGAGACCACAAAGAAGAAGGGTCATCCCTGCACACTTCGTCCCCATCATAATCCTGCTATCCTAGCCCACCAAACAGCTAAGCAGCAGGCTTGCAAGAGGGAAACTTGGGGGCTTGGGCAACTGCGGCAGGCCACACTCAAGGGCCACATGCAGACTGCAGGTTGCCCACCTATGGTGTAGAGAAAGGGTAGGCAACCTGGTGTTTTGGACTTCAACTTCCATAAGCCCTAGCCAGCATGGCCAAAAGTCAGAGATTCTGGGAACTGCAGTCAAAAACATCTGGGGGCACCACATTGCCTATTCCTGGTGAGGGATTAAGGAGCGTTATGGAAATAATAACACTTACTCCATTTGTCAAAGAACCAACTCCCACCCTCCCCACCCCTCTTTCACCTCTTGAGTTAGCAAGTGGGGTGTATTGGGTGTGTTTCACTATATTTCCACAGAACAGGAGCTAGTGGATACAGAGAATGAAAATGCGACTTCCTGAAGCCAAAACTCTCACAGTATGTCACGTAAGTTTGCAAAGCAACTAATTACAGCACAGAGCCAACAGACTTCAGGAAAATGCAGCACTTTGTCTTTGTATGCGGGTGCTATTATCAAGGTCTAGAGAATTCCTCTGAGCTGCTCTGACTATACCTGGGGAAATGAGGAAGAAGGCCCCAGACAAACTATTCACTTAGGCACTTAGGGGGAAACTGCTCCTAGAAGCTCATCTATCTGAATTAAAAGGGTTGACAAATAGCTTGAGAGCACCAAGGAGAAACAATGTTCATGGGGAGAGGTGTGTGTGTGTGTGTGTGTGTGTGTGTGTGTGTGTGTGTAGGAAGGCATACACAACAGAAATGAGTGTGGCAAACTGTGAACACAAATGGAGTAACAAAGGAGAACCAATTCTTCACACAATCCAATCAAGATAGGGGCTTGTCAATCACTCTAGATAGGCACTCAGGGGATGTTATACAATAATTTTAACCACCCATCCATCAGGTTCCTGTCATTCCTTTTCCTCCCCCTGCCTTCTACTTGAACCAGGCAAATCTCAGCTGATCTATAAGTTATCAGACATCACAAGCAACACAGAGACTTTAATGATCAGCTGTTTCTCAAATCTGATTCTTTTCTATAGCTGCCATTCTACCTTCAGGCTAGTGCCTGGGCAGAGGACATTTTGACAGACATCACTTGTCACAACTGCAAAGTCTTGAATTCTCCATGTAAAATATGATAGAAGAATCCAGCTCCTCATACACCTCAATGCATCTCAAGACACTGGATGCCTCTAATTGGTTTACCCATTTATTTGTAGACAAATAAGCAACAAGATGAATTGTATTCCACTCTTTCACCAGTGAACACAGGCTGACATATCTATATAATTGTCCCACTATATCTTCACAACAATCCTGTTAGGTAGGTTTATTTATTTATTTATTTATTTTATATTTTTACCCCACCTTTTTTCCTGCAAGGAACCCAGGGCAGCTTACATAATCCTCCTCCTCCTCTTCATTTTATCCTCACAACAACCCTGTGAGGTAGGTTAGGCTGAGAGTCAGTGACTGGCCCAAAGTCACCCAGTGAGTTTCATGGCCGAGCGGGGACTAGAACCCGGATCTCCCAAGTCCCAGTCCAATACTCTCACCACTACGCCACACTGGCTATTTTGCTAGCAGATTATGTGAGCACAGGATTGGGGTCCAAACAGCACGATCCTGTGAGGCTGTCCATAACCTTCCAAACCTGGAGGATTACGGGCACCCTATTAAGGGCAGGGGGAGCACAGTGGATAGGATATTTGGCTATTGATAGAGAGCTTTGGCTATTGGGCGGCATAGAAATGAAATAAATACCGGTAAATAAAATCTAGACAGCCAATTTCAGCTGTTTTACCTTTCCTTGGGAGGAGGAGAAGCTGAGGCGCCAGCTGGATTCCTCAGAATCTGGCGGAGCCCTGCTCCTCCCCTCCCTGCCCCAAGGAATGTCGTCGTCCCCCTCGACTGGGGAACCAAACATGGTCTTCTGTGTTTGGTTCCCTGCTGGTGCAGCTGAAAGAGTATGGCTAGCCAAATGCCACCCAATAGGCAAGGATTTAAATCCAGGTCTTTCCAGTCCATGTGTGACACTCTATCTACTACACCACATTGGCTCTCAGCCTCTTTGGCTTCATCCAACAATTTATGTACATCCCGATTACTCCACAATCTGAAGGTTTCACATTCATTAATGTAGTCATCCTTAGATTCCAAGACAAGGACTCAGTCCAGGTGGGAAGATCTCAAGCTCCATTCTGAAGCTCCAATATGAATATAGATTAGTCCAGCTTCCCCATGGCTAGGGGATGATTGGTATTGTAGCCCAACATATCTGGAGGGCACCAGGTAGGGGAAGGATGGATTAGACCAGGGGTAGGCAGCCCATCAACATAGCCAATGGTGAAGGATGATGGGAGTTGTAGGTCAAAACATCTGGAGAGTCACAAGTTGCCCACCCCTGCATTAACTGATGTGCTTCTTTTCCACAAAACTACTGCTCAAAGCACCTCACAATATATAAAACAGAAACTATTAGTTAGCATGCCAGAGTACAGGCAGTGGGGGAGACCTAGGAACAGAGGCTGAATGAAGACTTGAGTGAAACAGTTTACTGCTAGTAATTCAAGAAAACATACGCTTCCTCACTTCTGTGTACTCCAGGTTGGGCACGCTGTTAAAACATAGCTATTTAGTGAGGGAATTAAATATCCAAACCCAGAAAGAAAGGTTAGCTTTTTGAATAGGATTGTTCTTCAAATCCATCCTTTTTGTCCACTCTTTAAACTTTCCAAGGGCACCTTAAGCCAAGTTTCAGGAAACTTAGGTTCAGCACACCTAGCCCAATAATAATGCTTAGCATTTTTTTAGTGCTCCAAGAGCTTTACATACATTTTCTCACTAATCCTTACAAAGAGCCCAGTATGATAGGCAGGTATTATCCCACATATTGCAGGCTGGGAGGTGTGGGTTGGAAGATAGTAGCAGTGCCTAAGATCAGCAAGTCCATTAATGGTTGAGGTGACATTTGAAGCAGGGTCTTCTCAGCTCACACTCTCTAGCCACAGTAAACTAAGTTTGTACTGTCTTCTCTTAACATACTTCTACTGTGCAGAATATTTTGCTCTTCCCTCTCTTCACACCCACATCGCATAGATATGCACTTTGATGCTGAAGCACACTTGTTTCCCCCCCAGAAACAGATGTAAACTGTTTCAGAAGCAATGCTACACTCAATATAGTGAAGATCAACTTTTAACAGCTCACCATTGCCACCATGTGCCCAAAAGGCAGTATTGCATGAAGCATTTTCTTACTCCAAAAATGCTAAGTATTTTTAGGAGGAAAAGTCAGAAAACATGGATCCAATAAATACACATCTGAGTCTGGTCATGAATCTGAATAGATTTTATGTAATTAGATTGATGCCTGGACTACACTGAATTTCTGCCTCTGTTTAGAATGTTGGTGCCTGGATCTGGTACGGTGCTGCTTGAAAGGACAGGTTGCTTACCTGTAACTGTGGTTCTTCGAGTGGTCATCTGTGCAGTCACACATATGGGCTCTGCGCCTGCGCGGAGGCCGTTTCGGGAAGATTCTATAGCTGAGGTGAATTGGGCGGGAACCCCTCCCGCCATGTCCTCTAGGGGGTTCCCGCCCTCTCCCTCAGTCCCCTGAGACCGCCATCGCGATCCCAGTGCTAAGGGAGAACATATAGGAAGAAATTTCCCCAAATTTCATGAAGATCAATACCGACAGTCGAATTCGATGGTGTCGTTCGGTATTGAAGAATTTAAGCCCAATAATCCCTTAATTCGGTACACCAGCGAACTCGACAGTGACACCGATGCGGGGATGGATGGGCGGGTTGTGTGACTGCACAGATGACCACTCGAAGAACCACAGTTACAGGTAAGCAACCTGTCCTCCTCCTTCATGGTCTCTGTGCATCACACATATGGGCAGAGTAGCAAGCTGACTTACCGGAGGAGGGTCGGTGTCGAAATTATTGGAGGACCGAGGAAAGGACAGCTCTGACAAATGCGTTGTCCCTCCGGGATCGGACATCGACCTGGTAATGGGTCACGAATGTCGAAGGCGTGGACCAAGTAGCCGCCTTACAAACATCAGTCATCGAAACACCTCTTGCAAAAGCTGTAGAGGTTGAAACTGCTCTCGTGGAGTGAGCTCGTACCAAACCCGGTAATGGTTGTCTCTTGAGCTCGTAAGCCAATCGAATGCAGCTCATAATCCAGGAGGATAGTCTCTGGCTTGACACTGGGGAGCCTTTGGAAGGTCCACCATAACAAATGAAGAGGCGGGGAAACTTCCTGAGAGATTCGGTGCGTGCCATATAGAATGCGAGAGCCCTTCTAACATCCAGCATGTGTAGTTGGCGTTCTAAAGAGGACGCTGGAGCTGGAAAGAACGTGGGTAATATAATGTCTTGATTTAGATGGAAAGCAGAGACCACTTTAGGAAGGAACGTCAGATAGAAAAATAGAATTTTTAATTTTTTTTTTTACTTTAAACGATTTCCTCAGAAGAAGAAGTGCTGTTAAGCAGTAGAACCTCGAAAACGCTACCACACGCGATGGCGGTCGAAGAGGAACTAAGGGAGAAGGCGGGAACCCCCTAGAGGACATGCGTGGGGGGAGGGGTTCCCGCCCAATTCGCCTCAGCTATAGAATCTTCCCGAAACGGCCTCCGCGCAGGCGCAGAGCCCATATGTGTGATGCACAGAGACCATGAAAAAGAATCAGGTGATGCCAACAACCATGGTGTTCTTCTTTGTAAAGGGCCGGTGTTGCCCCATAGCCTATGTGGCATGGTTGTTGGCCAGGAACAAAAAATTAAGGCAGATTATTGCATTTCACTGGGACTAGGTTTGTATGCCTACCAATGGAATAGAACTGGGAAATGGAGCATTTTCATGCTGAATCTGATATGATTGGAAGGTATCATGATCTTGCTCTTTGAAAACCAGCAAAACTAGAGTATCCTGTGAGGAAATCAACAGTTGTGACCTGTAGGCAGTTGACTGGCCCAAACTGCTAAAGTATAGGGTGTAACTAATCGGTGTTTTACTGGGCTTTATCTCTTGGAGAACAATATTCTATGTTTATTCCTGGGAGCTCTAAAGATAGGTTCAGATTGTTGTATGATCACTAGCTGCCATATAATTGTTCAACCTTTTTCTGTTTTGTAAAAACATGGAAGTAAGTATTCCTGCACTGAGCAGGAGGTTGGACTCAATGGTCTTATAGACCCTGTCCAACTCTACTATTCTATGATTCTATGATCCAAACATCATAGCAGTGAAAATACACATAGGGAAGCAGCCAGAAAACAGACAGATGCATGTTTAGTTTAATACAATTGTTATTGTGGAGGAAGGGGGGGCTGGCTGGCCCGCCACACCCACACCCTTTCCTACCCCAAAGGAACCAAGACCCCCTGAGATCTCAAGGTACCAGATTGCCAAGCCTCAGCTCCTTGCAACCCTACTTGAATCTCTGTTCAGGGACTCGCCTTTAGTTCTGTAACCTAGATTTAGATACTGAAGCCACAGAGTAATCCACAACACCATGTGGGGTAAAACCAAGACAAGGTAGCATTTAACAACAAAAGGTGGGAAATGAGGGAAGCACACAAAATAAAGAGAGAGACACTTTAGTACACAGAAATAGAGCTACAAAATAACAAAACCTGATTTCTTAATATCTCTCAGGCACTCAACTAATTACCTGAGGTTCAGTCCTCTTCCAGGGTTAGATCCAGCACAGCCTCGCTGCCCGATGGAGATTACCACATCTACCCGCAGGTCCGAGATGGGTAGACTCCAACAAGGCTTGCCTTTACTAGAGCCCTTAATCAGCTAATTTCACCAGGAGCTACCTGGGGTCGGTTCCTGATGCCCCCCCCGAAGGCTTGGGGCCTCTGCTTGGCCCGCCATTGCTCTACAGCAACCATGCGGGCCCAAAGACAAGACAAAGACACACAGGCTACACGTTGGGAAATAGCTCTTCCCCCCTCCCCCTTTCTGTAGCTTTCCTGTCTTCAGCCAATTAGATTGAACTTCACCTGGCCAGGCAGGGGGAGGGAGACTCATGGCTTACTGGGCCTGAACTACATTTGCATATGAAAGCCCTAGACCGGACTCTCAGGCGCCATGCCCCATCCTATGCTTTATGTACCTTTCGCCTCCTCCCAGCCCCCCCAACTGGCCTTACTTGGTTTACACATGAGGAGGTGTGTGTGTGTGTGTGTGTGTGTGCGTGTGTGCATGCAGGAACCCCCAAAGGCTCGTTTCTTCACAGTTATATTACTGTATTTTTATAGGTTGCTAACAGTTTGAGCCTTGTAAGAAAGTGATCTATAAATGTTTAACATATATTTTGTTTAAGTCATTGTAATACAAGTATGACTGGATGCAAGCCTCTGGTAATGCCTGGTTGTAATACTCACATACAATCCTCTACTACTAATCTGTCTCAGACTCACATTGGTATTTTCCAGTATTAAAAGAATATGCCTCTACAGCTAGTCTCCTCCTGGTCTCTTTCCACATGTATTTTCAGGAGCACAAGTAAGAAAGCAGGAAAAAGTAATATTATTTTAGTGAGCAATAGGCATGGTATGGCATTGTAGAGAGCAAAGATGCAGAAGTGGGTCCAGGCCTGGTAACAAACTCATCTGTCCCTCAGTTGCAAGGGATGAGGGATGGTAAGCTGCTCAATTGGGCTCAGATCACCACTCCAAGAGGAACTTGGATGGGGAAGGAGAGAGGCTGCCCCCCTCAAGTAACCCTGCTGCCTAGCTGGGAGTATCCTTCCATACACTGCCTTCTGGCCTGGCCCACAGATTTGCCTCAGTTTTGAAGCTCTCAGGAACCATATCCTTCCCCATCTGCACACCGCAATTCCCTGAAAAACAGTCCCCTGGCTTCTCTGTGTGTGTTTCATGCTCTGACAGAGATAGAATGCTGGGAAATGGCTATCATTATGTTGCTAATGATCCATTTTAAGCCTTGGTTTAGACCCAAATATAGTTGATGGCTCAGATACACAAATAAACCCTTCTGCATCACTGAAATAACCCGGAAATAACAACTAGATCTAGAACAATTACTGCTCCATACATTTCTCCAAACCCAGGGCCAGGGTTCTGATCTTGGTTCCCCCTAAGGCAGAGGTGGGCCGTGTGTTTGTGTTTGTGTGTGTGTGTGTGTCCATTTTTTGTGCCTAAAACTCCCATCAGCCCTAGCCAGCAGAGCCAATGATGTAGGAGTTGTAGGTCAAAGCATCTGGAAGGCCACAACTTGCCCACCCCTGCCCTAAGGTTTTCAATAAAATCTATACTGTGATCACACCGAATACCTCTCTAAAACAAACCTCTCCCCCTCTATCCTGTCCTACATCTCTGCTAACTTATTATAACTAAGATCCTATGCATCTATACTGAGAATCAAGCCTCATTAGTTCAACAGAACTTGCTCCCAGCTAAGAGAGAAATTGTGTGTGTGTGCACGCATGTATACAAATTGCAGCCCAAACTTATTTTTTTCTTCCCAATCCTCTCTCTCCTCAATTGTTCTCCATATTCAGCAGTAGCAGCATTTACATAAGGCACACAGCCTTGGCTTTATTTTTGAGTTCTCCCTTTATTTTGAATGTGAGGAACAATCTGTTGCCCAGTCATATCACTTCTCTTTGTACAGCACTGCAAAATTCTGCCCATTCCTCTCTGACCTTTCCTCATTCGTGCTAGTCTGACCATCTCCTGCCTTGACTACTGCAACCTCCTTCTCTAGCCTTCCCTTACCAAAAGGACAGGTTGCTTACCTGTAACTGTAGTTCTTCGAGTGGTCATCTGTGCAGTCACACATATGGGCTCTGCGCCTGCGCTGAGACCGCTCCGGAAAATTCTAAAGCTGAGGTAGACTGGGCGGGAGCCCCTCCCCCTCGCACGTGCTCCTTAGTGCGGCTCCCGCCCATTCCCTCAGTTCCTCTGAGACCGCCTATTGCGGCCCCATGAACCGAGAGATACTCGCTGTTGGTATTGACATTCCCTTTTATAGTAATACCAAAAAAAACATTATCATTTAGAAATGACATGAATTGGAGCAATACACACCCAGTCTCCACTGGCAGGTCCATTGAAACGATAATGACGCCAAGCGGGGATGGATGGGTGGGTTGTGTGACTGCACAGATGACCACTCGAAGAACTACAGTTACAGGTAAGCAACCTGTCCTTCTTCTTCGTGGTCTCTGTGCATCACACATATGGGCAGAGTAACAAGCTGATCCACCCGGTGGTGGGATGGCGGCATTGGTCACTGCAATACCGATGATAGAACCACCCTTCCAAAGGTGTTCACAGCCCGAGCTCAAATATCAAGTCTGCAATGCTTGATGAATGTCGATGGAGCGGCCCTGGTTGCTGCTCTATAGAGCTTTGGCCTTTCCCAAACACCACGGATGTTGACTGTGTTCGGGTAGAATGTGCCCTTACTGGGCCTGGCAACTGCTTGCATGAAAGCTGGTATACCAATGTAATAACTTCTATCTATTTGGCAAATTTCTGTCTTGAAACAGAAAGACCTGGGGATTTGCCACCATAACATACAAATGGTTGATTTGTTTGTCGAAAAGAAGCTGTTCGCTCTTTATAAAATGCTAGGGCATGTCGGACATTCAGTGTATGCATTTTCCGCTCTATGTCAGAAGACGGGTTTTGGAAAAACGCTGGCAACACTATGTCCTGCCCTGTATGAAAAGTCTGAAACCACTTTTGGTAGTAAATTGAGATCTGGACGGATGACTATTATGTCCTTATGCAACACCATATAAGGTGAGTCTACTGTGAGTGCACAGAGTTCGCCAGATCTTCTTGTCTTTCATGTGAGAAACCTGCGATCAATAGTCGCTAGTGGTTCAAAAGCCTTCTGAGTCAGTGCATGCTGCATCAGAGGCAGATTCCAGCCTGGCACCAAATTCCTGATTGGAGGAATGATGTTCTTCAAGCCTTTCAAAATTAAGGTTTCACCAACGGATGTGCGAAGATTGACCCCGAGGTAACATAAGGCTTAATGGCTGAAATTGCTGCCAAGTATACCCTTATGGAGGATGATTTTAAACCTCACACCATCAGAGCATGCAAATATTCTAGTACAGTTTGTACTGTGCAGGATTTAAGATTTTGTTTACATTTCCTAGCATAAGATGCTCTCGTGTACGGCTTGTAGGCAGCTTGCAGGACAGTTTGTAACGGTGACGGTAAGTCTTGGGCTAGAATCATCGAATCTGCCATGCCATTAATGCTAGGCTATCCAAATCTGGGCGCTGGGTGTTGCTTTGAGTTTGAGTTAGCAGTGTTGGCACTATCGGGAGCAACTGGTATTCTCCTTCGGAAAGGTGCAGGAGCTGGGGGAACCATGGTTGCCGTGGCCACCACAGTGTTACAAGAATGCAGTCTGCTCTGTCCCTCCAGATTTTTGAGATTATTCACATCAACAGAGGAAGAGGTGGAAACATGTAATACAGATGACCCGCCCATTTCATCATGAAGGCATCTGTGATGAGGTTGGGATCCGATGTTGCCCTGCTGCAAAAAAGATGGTAGGCCATGTTTTTGGAAGTGACAAAAAGATCTACTTCCGGTTGACCCCAGATTGAGAAAATCCAACTGCGAATCTCTGCATCCAGTTGCCACTCGTGTGACTGCATGGAGACTCTGCTTAGAGTATCTGCTAGCGTGTTGTTTTTTCCTGTGATGTGAAGCACCATGAGAGACATGGGTCTTGGAATTCTCCAGTTGAAAATTCTGAGGGTCAGCCTTGTGAGTTGCATCGACCTCGTTCCACCCTCTTTGTTGAGGTAGGCTACAATGGTCATGTTTTCTGAGACAACCTGGATGTGTTGGCTGCGAAGAAGAGACTTTAGTGCCTTCATGGCATTCCACTCTGCCATCAACTCCAACATACTGATGTGCATCTTGCACTCAACAGAGTTCCACGTGCCCTGAGCTACGTGGCCTGCACAATGCGCTCCGCATTTCAGGAGGGAGGCGTCTGTTGTCAGAACTCTCGGAGTTAGTGGATGAAAAGGCACTCCTTTGATGAGAACGCTCTTGCTCATCCGCCACAACAAAGATGTTTCGGTGTTCCGTGGAATGGTGAGGCGAGTGGAAGGTGCCTGTCTTTGCAGGTCAAAGGAGCGGATAAGCCAGTTTTGAAGAGTTCTCATGTGAAGGTGGGCATAATGCATTACTTGCACAGTTGATGCCATATGGCCGAGAAGACGTTGGATCAACCTTACTGAGGACAAAGGAGCTCGGTACAGGCATTCCGAGATGGTAAGTATTTTGTCTACTCTGTCTTGAGGTAGAAATGCCCAGCCATCCTTTGGATTGAGAACTGTTCCTATGAAATTCAGTTCCTTTGCAGGATCGAGGACTGACTTTTTGATGTTTAGACATAAGCCGAGATCATCGAGCATGGACAAGGTTGTCTGAAGTGCAGACTGAAGACGTAGTCTGGATGAATCGACGACCAGCCAGTCGTCGTGTCCTGTGTATTTGTCAAGGCCAATGTAGTCGCCAAGTCCTCTAAAATTCGAGAGGAGTCAAGAAACTCCATTTCACGGAAGATTTGGCTTTCTTAGGGCCTTGGTAATGAAACTGCGGGAAGCATTCCTTAGTCCTGCAGACTGACTATCATGTGAACATGCATCTTGTCCTCCCATTTAAAAAGAGGTTGAAAAGGAGCTGAGGAAGATGTGAACCTATTCCACTGTCACGGCTTGTACTGCCTATGTCTTAGCAGTGTACTGAAACTCATCTTCTGGGCATTGACCCTAGCCTTTTGGACTGCATCCAAAGAATCATCCATATTCTCATGGAATAGACCTTCCTCATCAAACAGAAGGTCTTCTATGTGAGCTTTAACATTTGATGTTAGCCATACATGACGTCCAAGTGAGATGGTACTAATCAGAGACCTGACATGGCAATCAGTTTGGTGTCTGGCGTTATTCATCTGCAGGGTTGCCATACTGATGACCTCCGCTTGTAGTACCCTTGCCGAGTCTCTCTTTTCCTCTGGGAGGTAATCACAGATGTTCCCTAACTTTCCAGTTAGGGATAACTGATCTCACCATAATTGCCTGGTAGCTGCTACCGTTAGTAGAATAGATGTTGCTGTACACAGGGTCTTCTATCTCAGGTGTCTCGACATTAGTTTCTATGCCTAAGGCTGCCATCATCTTCATCACATGGTCTGCAAATGTATCTAGGTCTTCAGTTGGTAAAGTGGACAGTTTATATTCCACCTGCAAATCAGGAGAAGAGCCTAGTAATTTGTACACTGCAGAAACTGAGTCAGAATAAGGCAGGTTCTCATCAATGTCGAGAGCGATGTTCGATGTAGACAGAGACCGCTGGATGTCAAGAGCGAAGTCGTTGACAATCTGGTCTCCTCGATGTCGAGAGCGATGCTCAATGTCGACAGAGGCCGCTTGATGTCGAGAGCGATGTTTGATGTTGATGGGTTCTCTTTGATGTCGAGAGTGATGCCCGATGTCGAGATTGATGCTCGATGTCGATGGAGCCCGCTCGATGTCAAGAGCGATGTTCGATGTCGACAGAGTCCCGCTCGATGTCAAGAGCGATGTTCGATGTCGACAGAGCCCTCTCGATGTCAAAGCGATGTTCGATGTCGACAGGCTGTGCTCGATGTCAAGAGCAACGTTCGATGTCGACAGAGCCTCTCGATGTCAAGAGCAAAGTCAACAGGCTTTCCTCGATGTCAGGAGCAACGTTCGATGTCAACAGAGCCCTCTCGATGTCGAGAGCGATGTTCGATGTCGACAGGCTCTCCTCGATGTCGAGAGCAATGTTCGATGTCGACAGAGTCCACTCGATGTCAGAGCGATGTCGACAGGTTCTCCTCGATGTCAAGAGCAACGTTCGATGTCGACAGAGCCCTCTCGATGTTGAGAGCGATGTTCGATGTCGACAGGCTGTGCTCGATGTCAAGAGCAATGTTCGATGTCGACAGAGCCTCTCGATGTCAAGAGCACTGTTGACAGGCTCTCCTCGATGTCAAGAACAATGTCCGATGTCGACAGAGCCTCTCGATGTCAAGAGCAATGTCGACAGGCTGTGCTCGATGTCAAGAGCAATGTTCGATGTCGACAAAGCCACTCGATGTCAAGAGCACTGTTGACAGGCTCTCCTCGATGTCAAGAACAATGTTCGATGTCGACAGAGCCTCTCGATGTCAAGAGCAATGTCGACAGGCTGTGCTCGATGTCAAGAGCAATGTTCGATGTCGACAGAGCCTCTCGATGTCAAGAGCAATGTCGACAGGCTGTGCTCGATGTCAAGAGCAATGTTCGATGTCGACAGAGCCTCTCGATGTCAAGAGCAATGTCGACAGGCTGTGCTCGATGTCAAGAGCAATGTTCGATGTCGACAGAGCCGTTCGATGTCGACAGAGCCACTCGATGTCAAGAGCACTGTTGACAGGCTCTCCTCGATGTCAAGAACAATGTTCGATGTCGACAGAGCCTCTCGATGTCAAGAGCAATGTCGACAGGCTGTGCTCGATGTCAAGAGCAATGTTCAATGTCGACAGAGCCACTCGATGTCAAGAGCACTGTTGACAGGCTCTCCTCGATGTCAAGAACAATGTTCGATGTCGACAGAGCCTCTCGATGTCAAGAGCAATGTCGACAGGCTGTGCTCGATGTCAAGAGCAATGTTCGATGTCGACAGAGTCCGCTCGATGTCAAGAGCGATGTCGACAGATTCTCCTCGATGTTGAGAGCCTTGTTCGATGTCAACAGAGCCCTCTCGATGTCGAGAGCTATGTCGACAGGTTCTCCTCGATGTCAAGAGTGCCGCTCGATGTTGACAGAGCCCTCTCAATGTTGAGAGTGGTGTTCGATGTCGAGAGAGCCTGCTCCATGTCGAGAGCGAGATGTTTGATGTCGACAGAGCCTGCTCGATGTCGAGAGCGATGTTTGATGTCGACAGGCTCTCCTCGATGTCGAGAGCAATGTTCGATGTCAACAGAGCCCTCTTGATGTCAAGAGCGATGTCGACAGATTCGCCTCGATGTCAAGAGCCTTGTTCGATGTCGACAGAGCCCCCTCGATGTCGAGAGCGATGTCGACAGGTTCTCCTCGATGTCGAGAGTGCGCCGCTCGATGTCGACAGAGCCCTCTCGATGTCGAGAGCGGTGTTCGATGTCGACAGAGACCACTTGATGTCAAGATCGGTGTTCGATGTCGAGCGGCTGGAGGAAGAACGTTTTCTCCATGGATGGAGTATACGTCTCCTCTAATGTTGGAGCTGCAGTAAGCTCCGTAGCCACGAGTACAGGTGAATCCATAATTTCTCCATCGGAGAGTGAGGCTACTTGCACTCCTGACACCGAGGCACGCTTTGCAGGCGTGGATGTAGACTTCTCGGTGTGGAAGACTCGATCTGTGTCGGGATCGAAACCAGGCGTTTTACCTTGGTGGTCGACGTCAAAGCCGTGAAACTCACAGTCGATAGGACTGGAGTGACAGGCTTATAGAGAGAGACTTTCAGTCCTTAGATTTTTTCTTGGACACAGTCTCTTTCTTTTGCTCTTCCTTAGAGCATTTGTGGGCTTTTTTGTCCTTTCTCTTAAGTGGGGATTACACATTCCGAGTTGCCGCCACTGTAGTATGAGACGTCGCTGATCTTGGCTTGAATGCCGTGGCCTTGAATGCCATATAGAGGGACACACCATGGATAAAGTTTGCTGCCAGGGAGCCATTTTGAGCTTTAAGGCTCGGTGCTTTCACATCGGCCTAATGAATGCCTTACAGTGGTGGCATATTTCTACTACATGCCCCCACTCTCAAACGTAACAGGCACAAAGAGTGGCCAGCAGCCGGAGGTAATTTAATCCCACAATAGAGGCACTTTTGAAAAGGCGCCTAAAACAGCCGTTCCTCAGAAGAGGAGAAGAATTTCATTTTTTTAAAAAAAAATTATTTATTTTAATTTCATTGGGGGGGGGATTTCCGATGAAAGGAGGAAGAGAAAAAAGGTTTATGAGGAAAAATTTTTTGAAAAGACAATTTTAAAGTACTCAGCTGAGTTGTAGTTTTTTAGAAGAACATCCGGAGACGACTAGCCGCAATGGCGGTCGAAGAGGAACTGAGGGAATGGGCGGGAGCCGCACTAAGGAGCACGTGCGAGGGGGAGGGGCTCCCGCCCAGTCTACCTCAGCTTTAGAATTTTCCGGAGCGGTCTCAGCGCAGGCGCAGAGCCCATATGTGTGATGCACAGAGACCACGAAGAAGAACTATCCAAAACTCTACTGTCAAAATCATTCACCACTCCCATTGTTCAAAACTAGATCGATCAATAGATACAGGCCTGTGGCTCACACTGGCTCAGCTTGTCTGAGTGTGGAAAGCGAAGCAGGGTCAGTCCTGATTTTATTTATTTTATTTATTTATTACATTTATCAATCGCCCATCTGGCCGGTCACCCGGCCACCCTGGGCGATGTACAATTAAAATACAATAAAACACAATAAAATATAATAATTAAAACAATATAAAAAATTCTCATTAAAAACCTAACCCACCCCATATTCCCGCCTGAACAGCCATGTTTTTAATGCACGGCGGAAGCTCATCACGGAGGGGGCATGGCGAAGGTCACTAGGGAGGGAGTTCCATAATGTGGGGGCCGCCACAGAGAAGGCCCTCTTCCTAGTCCCCACCAGCCTGGCTGCTCTGGCTGATGGGATAAGGAGAAGGCCGTCCGTGGCAGACCTTGTTGAGCGGCCTACTTGATGTTGCTGGAGGCGCTCCTTGAGATAAGCTGGGCCGGAGCCGTGTAGGGTTTTAAAGGTCAAAACCAACACCTTGAATTCGGCTCGGCAAGCAACTGGTAGCCAGTGCAACTCTTTAAGCACTGGCGTGATGTGATCACGCCGGCGGCTGCCCTTAATCAGGCGAGCCGCCGCGTTCTGTACCAGCTGAAGCTTCCGGACCGTCTTCAAGGGTAACCCCACGTAGAGCGCATTACAGTAGTCTAGGCGAGAGGAGACCAAGGCATGAACCACTGATGGGAGCAGGTGATTAGGAAGGTAGGGGCGCAGCTGCCGTATCAGATGGAGTTGATACAGCGCCGCCCGGCTCACAGCTGCCACCTGAGCCTCCATGGACAGCTGGGAGTCTAGAATGACCCCCAAGCTGCGGACCTGGTCCTTCAGGGGTAGATGTACCCCATTCAGCACCAGGTCAACATCCCCTAACCTTCCCTTGTCCCCCACCAGAAGTACCTCGGTCTTGTCGGGGTTCAGTTTCAGCATGTTCCTTCCCATCCAGCCAGCCACTGACTCCAGGCACTTGGACAGGGTCTCAACGGCCAACCTCGGTGAGGACTTAAAACACTTGATTATTACTTGGATGGGAAACCCCTCCTCTAGTTTCCTGCATTGAGCAGGGAGTTGGACCCAATGGCCTTGTAGGCCCCTTCCAACTCTATGATCTATGAATCTATGAATACACACAGCATTATATTTATATCCCGCCTTTTTTCCTCTTGCAAGGAACCCAAGATGGCGAACATGCTCCTCCTCCATTTTACCCTAACAACAACCTTGTGAGGTAGGTTAGGCTGAGTGTCAGTGACTGGCTCAAAGTTACCCTCAATGAGCTTCATGGCTGAGTGGGGACTATAAAGTCCCAGTCCAACACTCTGTGGCTCACGCTGACTCAGCTTGTCTGATCGTGGAAAGCTAAGCAGGGTCAGGCCTGGTTATTACTTTGATGGGAGACCCCTCCTCTAGTTTCCTGCACTGAGCAGGGGACTCGATGGCCTTGTAGGCCCCTTCCAACTCTAGAATCTATGAATCTATGAAACCGCTACACAACACTGGCTCTCAATGAGACTATGAGATTCCCTTCTCCATATACCTTCAGTGGCTTCCCATCCCCTTACATATTCAGTACAAACTTATCCTCAAAGCAGGGCCGGTGCTACCATTAGGCCAACTAGGCGGCTGCCTAGGGCGCCGGGTTAAAGGGGGCGCCAGGAGCATAGGGCTGGAGGGAGGGAGGGCTCAAGTGGGAAGGGGGGGCGCTAAATATCTGATCTTGCCTAGGGCACCAAACTGCTTTGCACCGGCCCTGCCTCAAAGCCCTCCATAGTCTTATCCTACTCTATATTTTAATAATGATACCATTTATATAGCACTTTCAAGCATTCAAAGCACAAGTTTACCTACGGTATGTGTCTTGTGATCCTTACAACAGCACTGTAAGGCAGGTCAGTTTTACTGTCTCCATCCTGCAGATGGGCGATTGAGGCTGGCCACTATTACCTATTATGTCCCCCGTTACCCATAACCTCCACTCCTCCAACTCTACTACCTTCATTGATCCAAAGATCTCTGGCTCTGTAGCACAACTTTATCCATTCTGCTTTGCTGCCTTCTATGCCTGGAATGTCCTCCCTGAACACATATATCGTACCGTTCTCTTTTGCATCCTTCAAAGCCCTGTTCAAAACCCAACTGTTTTGCAAGATCTTGGCTGAACCCCTTTCTAACTGCAAACACATTTCAAGTATGCGTAACTTACCAACATTCCTTCCTTCTGCCCTTGTCCATCCCCATCCCCCAGTTGTTTTCCCTGTTGCCTATTTTATACTGCAAGTTCATCAGAAGCAGGGATTTGTCTATTTCAGGTTCTCCAACCTTGGGTCCTCAGATGTTGCTGGCCTACAGCTCCCAGCATACCTAGCCAGTATGGCTAATGGCAAGGGATTCTGGGAGCTGTAGTCCAGCAACATCCGGGGACCTGAAGAGGCCTGATCTATTTGAAGGGACCATGTGCACTGATGGTTCTGTATAACTAAGGTTCAAATGCTAGCAACTCATGTGGCCAGTGAAACTGTTTCCATGTTGAAACAATTCCACAGAGGACTTGCCACATGGATTTGCCAAATTAACTGGAGAGTTTGAATCAGACTTCACAGTACCAAACACTGATTAGAATCCCCACTCCACGCAGGTGTGCACTGAAAAGAAATGAGGCTAGTCCACCCTTTCACAACTCTAATTTCTGACCACACCTACATAAGGATGTCTAAAATTGATTAAACAATAGTAGCTGCAGATAGCTCCAATATCTCATGCCCCCAAAGGGAACCAAGCCTTTAAGAACTGTGCTATGTAAAATGATGTTGAACATGCAGAGTCAGACATGGAGAAAGATGGAAAAGATGTCATTGCTACAGCAATACCAATTGCAATTCGTGGGGTGACGCTTGATGAAGTGCCTAAAGAACATTTCAGCAAAAGCTAGATACAGCTATAGTTGGAGCAGCTGCAAGGCAACTAACATCTCATCAGCCCTTCTATATAAAGGCTCATACTTCCTGTTTGAAATAACATAAAATCAAAGATAAATTAAGAGTGGCATAAACTAATATGTGCATAGAAGACATTTTATTCCAAAAAGAAAAGGGGCAGGGGAAGAATCTCCAACAGGAAATTGTTTAAACAGATAATCTGGGCGCTAGACTCCCTCTGAGGAGAGAGACTAACCCCACACTCTTAGGAAAGGTTTTGGGATCTTTGGCTGAGGTAAATCACAAATCATGCGCTGCTGGGTAAGTATGCACTTTGCCCTTTTACATTAAACCAATCTACACACACACACACACACACAGATTCCAGAAACAAAAGGGTTGTTTTATTAAAGAGGAAATACAGAGGAGGTACAGCGTCTTACTTGTTGGTAAAGCAAACCCAGTGATTTCAGGCAGCAAAATATCCTTATGCTATGGTTCAAACTCACTCTGTATTCCGGAGAGGAAAAAGAGTCCCTTTTTGCCCTAGCAGCCTAGATAGAAGAAGGGGTGGAAGAAAGGCTTCCATCTAAGCAGTGGTTCCCAACCTTGGGTCCCCAGATGTTGTTGGCCTACAGCTCCCAGCATACCCAGCCAGCATGGCTAATGGCAAGGGATGCTGGGAACTGTAGTCCAGCAACATCCGGGGACCCAAGATTGGGAACCACTGGAAGGCATCTGCGTTCCAAGCTTCAGTTAGGAGGACTCTCAGCTCTCCCCCAACACACACCATTGCTAAAAAGTCTTGGTTTTTATACCCTTCCTCCTGCCTGGGGGGGGTGGGGGGCTCTGTCCCTGGATGCTCTGAATCTCTGCTGATGGCCCTACTTTTTGTGTTTTGATGGTTCTTGATGGGTGTCATCAGGAAAACCTTTTTGTTGCTCTGCCTACCTGATGGGTTAGCCTGTGCCTTTGGTGATGTGCATATTAAATCTAATCACCACAAGCCTCCATCCCTTGCCCATTCATCTCTTTAAGTCTCAATCACCCTTCCATGCAAACCTTCAGCCATGACCTGTGCCCTGGCTCTGATGGGGGGTGGGGTGGGCTGCTTCCTTTCCTCCAGAATCTCTGCTTACCCGACGCTTTTATGAGGGCTGTGGACTTCCTTGGGAAATATGACTATAACCAAATGATCGTAACTATATCCCATCATAACAAAATGTGCCATGTTGTATGTTTTGTTTGGCAAGTATTTCAATTAATTTAGTAGGTAATTATATATTTCAATTTGGCAGCAACACAGATCAAGATGATTCCTTGATTTTGACAGTGCAGTATATATTCACTTCTCCACTGGGTGGAGGGCCAGATGTACAGTCAAGATCACAGAGACTGTATGTATTTTAACTAATTAATTTTCAATTCACCTCCCCAAAACAATAATGAGCTCTCCAAAAGACAAGGAATATTATCTAAAGGTTATTTAGTGTTGCTTCTCACATGTGTTTGATGTTTATTTTACCTCTGTGTGATGTTCCTGGTTTGCCTTTCTTCACTGTGTTATTAAAAATAGATCTATTCCCCTGTGCATGCATGCCTCTCTGCATGGTATGGAGCTTCATGAGTAGCCCTGGAAACCCATGTACCCAGGAGCCTGATCTATAAGACCCAAAGAGAGCCCTGTCTTCCTTTTCAAGTTTTGGTCCTATCAAAGTATATTTCCAATGTTTGCCTGAAGTCCAGGGAGTGCCATTCAATCTCTTTGCAGGGGCTGGACTAGGGACAACAGACACACAAAAACTGCATCACCTGGCACTTAAAAGACTAACAGCATAAGCATAGGCTTTTGTAATATTACAACAAGTATTGTGGAATAAGCTTCCATAATATTCCTTCATATTGTTGTGCACTATTTTTTGTAACAATAGGCTTTTAAGATGCCACAATGCTCATTTTTGTGTTGGCTATAACAGACTCTCATGGATGCTTCATTAGAATTGGTACAAAAGGAAGCCAAGAACATTTCCTGGGTTCTATGCTACTGCAATTTCCACAAGTCTCAAGAGCCAGTGTGGTATAGCGGTTAGGGTGTTGGACTGGGACTCAGGAGATCCGGGCTCTTGTCCCCACTCAGCCATGAAGCTCACTGGGTGACTTTGGGCCAGTCACTGACTCTCAGCCTAACCCTACCCCACAGGGCTATTGTGAGGATAAAATGGAGAGGAGGATGACCATGTAAACTGCCTTGGATTCCTTGTAGGGTGGGGGGGGAGAGGGATATAAATGTTATTATTTTAAAAAAAACTTCAACTACAGCATCACACTATGGAGGAAGGCAGAACAATGGGACTGATTCCGATATCTCACAAGTGACAAAGTCATTACATGATTGATTACCTAAAACTCCCCTAATAATGCTGGCAAAACCAGTGGCTGTTATGTGTTCAGCCAACAGTGTTGCCTAGAAGGGAAGGGGAGCTGCCAAATAAATAATAAATAAATAAATTGGGCTGCTTGGCAGGCCTATACAATGAAGACTCCTGGATGCCGGCTTCAACCTCATGTATAAAGTACATAAACATATTTCATAGCAGCATTCGCTGTTCCTCTCATATGCAAGGAAACAAGTCAGAGAGAATCTCTTGGAGTATTTGGCCACTTAGCACTTCAAACTAACCTTGGTTTGGCTGACTTAGATGTCTTCAGGATGTTGCAGACTTTTGTCAAAGCAGGTGGAACTAGAGAATAGGAGCATGAGGAGCAGATGTATTAAACCGGCTGTGTATGGAAAAGAAGGACCTACAAAGTGCTGGCTAAAATGTTTTCTGCCACATTATAGGTTAGTGGACTGGTCAGGAAATCAGTATACAGACTGAACCGCTTGATTGTTTCCATTCATTGACCATGAAGAGACTTCTGGAAAGCTGGGGAATTGACTTGACCCTTGTTTTCCCATATCCAAAGCCAGTTCTTCTCTAGATGCTACACATTCACATCTCCTCTGTATGGCACTGCTACAGGAAGAAATAAAAAATAAAGGGCTAACACAAAACATGTTTCCAATTCCACTAACTTTAGGAGGAGCTCCACCCAAGGCTCAAGCTCTCTGAGCTTTGGGAAATTCTAGTTTTGCAGAAGAATTCTCCCCAAAGGCTCAGAAACACCTTGCTCATTCTGAACTGATAGGGACAGATTTTGTCCATCTCCAGTTTCAAAATCAGTGTATGGGGGGGGGACGGGACATTTCATGTTGATTAGATTTTGATTGTTTCTCTCCACCCCCCGCCCCACCCCACATCCATGGCTTAATTTATATAGCTTTTTAAAGGCAAAATAACTATTATTAAAGGGGTTCAAATTCTGAAAGAAAAGGTAAAGTATGGAGTTGCACTCTCAATTTGATGCTCTTCTGTTGAGTTTTGAAATCCTGTATTAAAAGGTGAATTTGCTGTCCACAATGCAGTATAAGCTAGGAAGTATATGGCAATTAAGCCAGCCACAAAAGCATAAGCAGAAAGCAAATAAGCAGATGTGATGCCATGCTCATAAGTTGTAGATCACAAACTGAATATGAGCCAGCAATGCGATGTGGCTGCAAAGAAGGCAAATGCTATTTTGGGTTGCATTAATAGAAGTATAGCTTGCAACTCGTGTGAAGTGATAATTCCCCTTTACTCAGCACTGGTTAGGCCTCATCTTGAGTACTGCGTCCAGTTCTGGGCACCATACTTTAAGAAGAATGTAGACAAACTGGAGAGGGTTCAGAGGAGGGCAACAAAGATGATAAAAAGACTGGAAACAAGGCCCTATGAGGAGAGACTGAAAGAACTGGGCATGTTTAGTCTTCAGAAGAGGAGACTGAGGGGAGATATGATAGCACTCTTCCAGTACTTGAAGGGATGTCACAAAGAGGAGGGCCAGGATCTCTTCTCGATCATCCCAGTGTGCAGGACACGGAATACTGGGCTCAAGTTACAGGAACCCAGATTCCGTTTAAACATCAGGAAAAATTTCCTGACTGTCAGAGCAATAAGACAATGGAACCAACTACCTAGGGAGGTGGTGGGCTCTCCCACTCTGGAGGCATTCAAGGTGCAACTGGACAATCATCTGTCAGGGATGCTTTGACTTGGATTCCTGCGTTGCGCAGGGGGTTGGACTTGATGGCCTTATAGACCCCTTCCAACTCTACTTTTCTATGATTCTATGATTCTAAGCCTCTTAACAGTATATGCCGGTGCTCAGGACCACTGCTGATTTCTCTCTGCCACTGTTTCTGAGCTGGTCCCCACTGCAGATGTGGTTCACTTATAGTAGCACGTACCCCACCTACTCAACTGGTTGCTTTCTGAAAGCAGCAACAGCAGATCCACTCTGGGTGTGTGTGGAATCAAAAGCAGCGCCTGACCACAGCAGTGAGATAAGACGAGAGTATGCCCTCCCTAAAGCTTCAGAATGATCTCTGAAGGCTTTGATGGGAGACCTGAAGTACGATTAGAGTCCAACACTTTCCAAGGGCTTCCAGCCCTTGCATTGAATCAGTTACCAAGAATGGAATAATTCCATCCCTTCTTGCTATCACAGGAGGAAACAGAAGTTATCTTGTAGGATCCAATGTGTGCCATTTTTTACCAGTTCTAAAGAATTGAGTTAGTGGGCTTTGCCCTTATTTCTTTCCTTCGTACGTGGCCACAGAGAAAGTTCAAGTACTCCTGGTTTATGGATTTAGGGCAGGGGTGGGCAACTTGTAGCCCTCCAGATGTTTTGGCCTACAAGTTACCTTAAAGCAGGGGTGGGCAACAGCAGAAGTGCAAAGCAGTGCCCATCAAAACAACATGTGCAGGGTCTTGCACACCCTTTCTCTGTTCTGACACCATGGGGGTGAAATGTGGGTGTATACAGTTTGCCTCCTTTGTACGTACAGTTTGCCTCCTTTGTACGTCCATTAAGTTTGGCCTAAACCGACTGGTTCATCAATTTAAATTCAAACATCTTTGCCTATTACCAAAGCCTCAGTATAGCTGCCTATTTAAATCATTAAAGAAAGTGTAAGGTAATTGATAATTTATTAAACAAAAGCTGCCACTCATTGTTAGAAAAGGTCATCTACAATATTTTCTTTCACTTCCTGTTTGTGTAACACATCAGAGCCCAAATGATCTCAAAAATAAACAAGTGGGACACTAACTCACAGTTCAATCAAGTATCCACAACATTTGGCATCCACCAATTAAAACATGCCCCTGGTCCAAATCAATTAAAACACCAGTTGTTTCACCTATGATTAAACCAATTTGGCTGAAACCCAAAGTATCAGAGAGTACGTAAATGTGATTGAATTCAGTTGGACACTTCAGAGTAAAAATAAGCAGGGATGGACTGTAAAGCATGCAGCCCTGATGAAACTCATTGGGTGACTTTGGGCCAGTCACCGACTCTCAGCCTAACCTACCTCACAGGGTTGTTGTGAGGATAAAATGGAGAGAGGAGGAGGAGGATTATGTAAACCGCCTTGGGTTCCTTGTAGGAAAAAAGGCAGGGTATTAAATAAATAAATAAATAAATAGAAACTTGTCTGAAATAATTCAATACTTAACCTCTTCTCCAAGTGGTATAGTAGTGCCAGGCCAGGCCCCACAACAAGGTGAAGCAACTTGCTTCAGGCAGCACCATGAGTAGAGGATGGATGAAGGCAGAAATTAGTGTCTGAAAGGTGCCACAAAACTTTTTAACGTGTCAGCCCCAGTGTGGGGTTGTAGGGAGATGCCATTTGGGCTCTGCTTCAGACAGTAGAATGTCCTGGGCTGGCACCATTCTGTAAAAATCTCAAGGGCTCTATTTTCAATCCAAAACATGTGGAGGTGCTCACATGCTCATTCTGAACTCCCATTTGCACAGGCTTAGTCTGCAGTGGAACATTTCCACAGGTTGGTGTCAAATTGGATGGGCAAAAGAAGAGATCAAACAGCACCAGAGAGTAAAACAAAACCAAAACCAAGAAGAGAGGTAAAGCCTCAAACTGGTACCCAGAAATAAATAATATATTAGCCCTATTCAGGAGTTCCTGGAAGCATGCTGTTTAAACACACAAGGAGGGGGAGCATTCCAGCCCTGCCCTCTTGGGGAGGGCGACTATCTGAAGAGGAGAGCCTCCTCTATCCATAGGGTCTCTAACTACCCAACCCATTTCTATTTTTAAAAAATCTCCTTAGAGGCAAAGAATGTTGGATGTGTCTCGTAAAGCGGCTTACTCAAGATTCTTTCTCCCAAACACACCAAGATTCTTTGTGTTGGTTTTAATTTAACCTAGTTTGGCAATCAGTACATGCAATTATTTTTTACTCCCAGTGTGAGGGCTTTATGTTTATTCTTATTTTTCTCAAAGTGGATGCACAGGTTTGTGTATCCAGCCTGTATGATATGCACCCTGATCCATTTCGGGCACGCTGCACCCTGTCAATAAAGGCTGCACCACATGGAAAGATCTGCAGAAAAGTTGGATGTGGAGCTGCTCCACTCAGGCACAGGGCTAGAGTGAAACTTTACTGCACCAGCTTAAACAAGTTCAAAACTCCTGCGGAAATCAACCATGCTAAGTGGGAACAAGTCAAGCACAAGCACAATGGCACGCAAATCTTGAGTAACATACTCAACTCCATGGCATGCAATAAAAGCCAACATGAACACTATTCAGAAACTATATACATCTGCAGTCATGAAAGGAGTATCTTTAAAGAAGAAGGCTTCAGAGAAAACTTTTATGATAGGGCATCTCAGCAGTTTCATGCAAGAACTTCCATACACTTCAGAGGAGCTACATTGCAGAAATATTTTCCTCTTGAAAACAGCACAGCCCATTCTTTTCAGCCACCATCTGTCCAATGGAAGTTCATCCTTTCCCAACAAACCACATCCTATGGGCAGGAAGTGTTGTCTTGTGCGAGAACAGTCTATTTCTGGCTCCCTGTCAGCATCAAGAATGTAGGTGCAGCCCATAGCAATTGCAACCTCTGCTGGACACTAGCTACTCACCCGGTGCCTCGCTGTCTTAAAATGCTTGTAGCAAATGGTATAATGTGGGGTATGGAGCTGACTATAGAAGATCTGGAAAACAGCTGCCAGACAGTGTAGAAAATACTAAACTAGATGGTCCAACTCGGTAGAAGGCAACTTCCTATGCTCCTATGACTATTTCCATGGAATACCTTCTAAAGGGAAATATGATGAGTAAACCAAGTGTACAAAGATGCAGCCAGCATACTACCATCAGCAACTTCTGCGATCACAGTATATTCTGCAAGTGTCACAGAGATCACAGAAATGGCTTGTGGTGATCTGCATTTCCCACAAGTATACATGTCCAGGGACTGTTGGAATGGATCACATGGACCAGAAATATTCTGTGAGAGCAAGCTCTAAGTTTTAAAGAAATGTTGGGCCAGGACAGAGTCTCAATAGGAAGTTTCTTCTCCAGTACTTTGGCAGCCTATGTCCTGTCCCTTCCTGCAAAGCTAGCACTGCCCTGTCCTTCAGACCACAGCTGGGCCTAGGCTATGACCACATATAAGAGTGCCTAGAGTTGCAGTTTGCAAGAGGTGTTTCTGCCTTTTGCATTGGCTCTATACCTTTATGCATAGGCACCCTGTGTCTGGGGATCAATATACCCAAGGACAGGACAGTCAGAAAGATGTGCTCCAAATACACAAGCAAAAAGGTAATGAAATGAAATGTACTGAAAATGAAATCAGAAATGTAAGCGCCAGTTGTAAATGTGGCACCAAAGTTTGTGAACTACGGTACCTTGCAGATTAGAAGGGCTACGCAAATGCGAAATACAGTATAGCAGAAGCTCTAACCGTGTGTCTTGGAACCAAAAGAAACAACATAGCCTCTATTTATCAGCTGACAACAATGCAAGGTTTAGCCACAAAACCTTAATGATGATTGATCAAATGCATACCTACCTACAATGTGGGAAGAATAGAGGGAGGAACAAAAAGCAAATTCTATCTAATTCCTAACTGGGTGTGTTGCAAACTGGCAACTCAGGCTCACCAAAACCAACAGGAACAAGTGCATGATCCACAAGTATGGATATCTGTGTGATGCCATCTCTCTTACTTCCTTCAAATCCATCCTCAAACAGTGAAGTGCTGGTTCAACAGCCTAGTCCCTGTGCCTTACGGCAAGATCCCCCAACCTGCTGCCTTCCAGATGTGCTGGAGCAGAGTATGGCCATGCTGTTTGGAGGTGATGGGAGTTGTAGTCCAACATATCTGGAGGGCACCAGGCTAAGGAAGGCTGCCCTACTGCAACTAGGCCTACAGCCAAGCCTAAGCATTTGTAACTGAAACAATCACCCATTCTTTCCCTGTCTACCCCGCCTCCACTTCCTCTATCATTTCCCATGTCAAATTTTAGACTGCAAGCTCCTCACGGCAGGGACCTGTCTTCTTGCTCTGTAGAGCACCATGTACACTGATGGTGCTATATAAATAATAAAAGAAGGGCTATAGGGCCAGATCTAAAACCATGTACTGCAAAAAGAGTTACGAGAAAACAAAACTTCTGTGCTTTGGTTCAATTGTGCCAAACTAATCTGAAACCTGCTCAAAGCTAATCATAGGGCCATGTCAGCTTCTCAAACACAGCTGCTGGCAAGACCAAACCTATACCACATCCTGCCACGTGTCCCACATACAGCTTGATATCCTGTATTTTGCTGTCCTATAATTTGCCACATGTCTGTTTACTTAGTGCAAGTAACTATCGTGCACAGGTGAGAAACTGAGTGTCAAACTATGCTGCATTCTAAAATAGGCAAGATATATGGCTACTGATGACACTCCTATTACCATCCCCACTTGCATCAGGATGATTACATAAATCTCCACAGACTAATGCAGCAAATACATCAACCTTATCCTCCCAGCTGATGATGAAATTTCTGGGTCCTAGCACCTGAGATACAACAAGCTTTTGTCACAGGACTTCTACAATAACTTCCAATATTCTTTTTTTTAAATTCTGTGATCAGAGAACTGCAAGGATGTTACAGGCCCTGGTACCTCCACAAGTCTAGTCCTTGGAGCAACTGCAGAGAAAAATGTCTACATCAGGGCCTTAACTTGTGAGCTGCATGACCAACATATTGAGATAAAAAGGGGACAGTGAAGAGATAGGGTATGCAGCCACTGTCAGGAATAGCCCCTCTGTCTTACTCAGCATTGAGATGCAAGCTCACCTGAGGCAACTTCAGCGAACTACCTACTTTCTTTGACTTCCTCCCTTCCAACAATTCCTATAAAAGGAAGGAGGAAGCAACTGCTAGTCAAGATCTAGCTATACCACCCACTTCTCAGCTTGTCCCAATTGTCAGTCAGTATGGACTAATGATAGATCTCTGAAAACCACCACCAGTGTTTCTGAAACAGACTCGCCTTTCTGCCATAACCCCTTGGTATCAGATAACTGTCTGGCAGCACTGTTGAAGCTACAGCATTGAAGGGAAGGAAGATAGCTCAGTATCAGAGCACAGGTTTTGCATACAGAAGATTGCATACAGAAGATCAAGATCTCCAGGTGGAAGGACTGAGAAAGGCCTCTGCAGACCTTAGAGAGCTGCTGCCAGACAGCGTGGAGCAGCCTTCCCAGTCTGGTGCCCTCCAGATGGTCTGTGATTATTTCTTTTCAATTGCTATCCTGGCTTGTTTTCTCTTTGTTATGACCAAGGGTCAAAACAAATAAGCTAAGGACACAATCCTATGTGTGTTTAGACACACACACAACATGCATAGGATTTCACTCTAAGTTAACTATTTTGACAATCTCCTTCAGGGAGTATTTATAGTTAATGCTTGAGTATTACCGTATATCTTTGTAAGATAAAAACAAAACAAAATTGCTTTTTAATTATAGTCAGATAAGACGAGGTCAAATATTATCCATCTTCCTGTCTCTGCTCCATCTCTCTCTCTCTCTGGAATGACTCTGAAGTCCGTCCCCTCCAGACTCACGATGGTCATATCTTTATATGGTCATTATAAAGTCAATATAACTTTATAGAGACTGTAAAACTATACTTTCAATCCCTTCTTTAAACAAATATGTGAGCGTGTAACATTTTAAATGGACACTAGCCCATGAAAGCTTATGTTACAATAAATCTGTATTAGCCTTTAAAGTCCCAGAAGACACTCAGTTAATTTAAGTCCATGTGACTGATCTTACTATTTATGTCTGATCTAGATTCATGTGATGATCACCACCATGAAAGCTCATATAGTAGCTCATAGTTACCAATGAGCCAAATGCTGTTTGCCTTAACTAATTTCACATGCAAGATCTAAATGTGGGTGCATGGAAAATACTATTTTCCCATCTCTAGTGAATAATGTAGCACTCCACTGCCACAGCTAAATACTTTCAACACTTCGTAATCCCACCCAAACCATCCCAAATGAGGGCATTACAGGCTACAAAGCTATGTGCCTATTCATGACTCTTCTGCAATGCTTCTACTAACTTCCTTTGTGCAAGGTGCCCCTTAAGTAGTCTCCCATACATAAGGGTTATCCTGCCTGACACTTAAGACTCAGGTCTGTTGCATTATAGATATTAGAAATTGGCAGCACCAGGGCTAAATCCAAACCAGGGAACGCCACCAACTGCTCAACTGATCTGAATAAAAGCCTCTGCTGCAGCCCCAGGTTCCCACTGGCTTGTACCTGCAGGCATTGCCTCTACATTACAGCTGGTTTCTTGCCAGCAGGATATCTATTCGGACAGGGAGTGGAGAAAAATCACATAAGTAATTGCAAGACATCCACCTACATGTCATCTCCCCAGTATCTGACTTTCCCTGCTCCCTTCCATGAATAACCCTCACAAAAACATGAATTAACTTTCAAGGAGGTGCACACCCACCCACTGTCTCTCTCTTCTTTACTGGAATATAGATCTTCCGTGTAGGTTAAAGACACAGGAAGCAAGATGTAATTGTGCTTTAAACCAATGTTTAATTGAAACTTGCCAGGGAAGGGTTTCCAAATACTTGGAAGAAGGGAAGTGGGTGCAGTAGTGGCAAGAGGATAATGTGGCAGCAGTAGGGAAAAGGGTGGTGGTGGACAGTGGTAAAGTTTCCCATTCTAAACAATTATTTATGCAAGCAGGAATACAGCAAAGCACACTGCTACCCTCGTGGGAACATAAATCAGGGTTCTGTGTGGTTGTGGTGGTGCTGTTGCCTCAAAATTCAACTCCAGTTTTCCACCATCATCACCACCCCCTATCTAGCTGCCAGCCCAGGATCCCACACTACTAATCTACAGTAGCCTTCTCTAACCCTCCAAATGTTTTAAACTACAACTCCCATCAGCCCCAGCCAGCAAGACTGGTCAGGGATGATGGGAGTTTGGTCCAAAACATCTGGAGGGCACCAAGTTGGGAAAAGCTGGTCTACAGGTTGAGTTGTCAGGTGCCCATTGCATCTAAAGGTAGAAGCATCAGCAATTGAGTTAGCAAAACAAGGCTGCAAAAACAATGTACCGGTAATCCAACCACTGTGATGCTGGGATATCTCAGGCTCTGGCCCATTCTCAGCCCAGGCTTCCAGTTGTTTGAGGGACCTTTATAAAGTTGGCCTGAGTCAGAACAGCACTACTCCTAGGTTGTTGCCTCTGCTAGTGCAATATATCACTATCAACCCCGATCTTCCTCATTCAGACTTGCCTGACTCAGATGCAAAATTTCCAGGAATTTTGAAGTCATGGGATAAAACCAGGGGTTTTCAGGAAAAAACGGAAATTTGGGGGGAAATGTGCAATACTTATTTTTATAGTGCCCTTTACAGATCTAAAGTCACTTTGTTGCTTTTGGACAGTCTTCCCCAACCTGGTGCCCGCCAGATATTTTGGACTTCAGCTCCCATCGGCCCCAGGCAGCATGGCGAATGGTCAGGAATGTTTGGAGTTGTAGTCCAAAATATTTAGAGGGCACCATGTTGGGGAAGCCTGCTTAAAAGATATTGTGTGTATAACTTGGTTTCCTCATAAAATGATCAGTACAGTTAAACACTTTTAAAAATAAACTCAGTTAGTAAATTTGTAATTATTGTCTGAATAAATTATAGTTTTACATTTGATATACCAAACATGATAATTTTATGAGCAAAGCAAGTTAGGCATAACATAACATAAATTATCAGTTAAAAACCTTTAAAGGGAAACTCAGTAAATTTATAATTATTGTCTGAATAAACTATACTTTTAAATTTAAATTTCTTACACAAACATGATAATTGTATGAGAAAAGCAAGTAAGAACCTTTAAAAAATCTCAACCGTTTATTTGAAGAGTGATATTTTATTCCCATTTGTCAATAACTGCAGTTACAACTCTATGATCTATGAAATCTATGAAATCTTATTTTTTGTTCATTTTGAAAGGCTGTCTCTAGTGGTGATGAGAAAGAAACACTGGTGGGATAACCCACATGTTATTCTGTCACATCTGGTGGCACTGGCGGGATAACCTACAGTATTTCTTTCACATGTGGGTTTTAGATCAAAGCTACATTAAGGGCTCAATCCTATTCATGTTTAGACAAAGAAAAGGCCTACAATTCCCAGCATGCCCCAGCCAGCCTTTTCTCTGTCTAAACATGCATAGAATTACTCCTTGTCTGCTACAGCATCTAACCAGAACAAGCCCAGAAACACAGGATTCTACAGAACAAAACCCAAACTGTCAAGAATGTACATTTTCCTCCATATTATGATACAGTGACTCTACTCACATGTTGGGAAACTGAGTATGCCTTGGAGCATCCCTAAATGTCTATCAGTAAAAGATACATGATCAATAATTTTAATAAGGAATGGAAGAAATAACTGTGATGGGAATCTTACAAAGAGGATTTAAAAAAAAACATTTCCCCCCATGGCTTCATTATTTCCAGAAATTGTACATCTCTAGTCTTTCTACAAAAGTTTTATTACATAGTTTTTAGAAATCATTTGAGGGGAGTAAAGGGTGGTTAGCAATATATGAACACCTTGTCTTATATATTTTATTCATCTTTCTAAAAGAAAATATTCCATAACCTGAAGCTGTTCCATTTTTCCAATTTTTCTGAAAAACAAACAAATAAAAAAAGGAAACAGCCCGGGGGGGGGGGGGGAACAGTTTTTCTGAATTTTTACCCTTTTTTTCCAGGCCTTCACATCTCTCAGTCAGTCAGTCAGGCGATCACTCGTGACCGAGTAAGATTGTCTTCCAGGATTTTAAAAAAAAAAAAAAATTACAAAAAGGAGATTTTAAAAGGAGGAAAATCGGGGGGAGGAGCCTGCGCTGGCTATGGAGCAGTAGCTTTTCTGCCGAGCTCCCGGAATGATTTGAAAACATCTGCAAATACACAGGAGAGACAAAGCGTGAGTTTAAATTCCTTTGCTGTTTGTTTTCTGGAAAGTATGCAGATATAGAGCTAATAAAGAAATAACAAGAATAGCTTTCTTTTGATGTGCTTCGCTCTGGATTGTTTATGAGCTCCAGACGGGTGAAAAAGTCCCTACCCCCTCTTTGGAAACGCGATCGGGCGCATCCCTCGGATAACAGTTTGAAAAGGCTAATTAGGATCCTTGACACTAAAGATATTGAATGTTCTTATCAAACTGTGCAACAGGGTCCTGATAAGAAGCCACGAGGTAGTGAAAGTTTCGAGACAGCGAGGGGGAAGGGCGGAAAAATGGCGGATTCAGCTGGCAAATTCCCTGCTGGTGCCAAGCCAAAGTCAATATCTCCAGCTAAGCTTAAAGGGGCAGCACCAGATTGGGAGAAAATTCTATCACAGTTTCAAAGCTCTATGGAAGCAGGCCAGCAGAAACAAATAGAAGCAATTGAGAAATTTCAAAATCTGCATCAAGAGGATATGAAGCAAATGCGAAATTCCATAGATCAATTAGGGGTTCAAGTTAAAGAGCTGCAAGCTAGAGTGGATAAGGTGGAAAAACTCCAGGTGAAGGATGAAAAAAGTTTTGAAAAGTATGAAATGAAATTTAATGAGATGGAAATACAGATGATTAACATGCAAGACAGGCAACGTCGTTCCAACATTCGGATCAGAGGCTTCCCCATGGAGATGGGGGAGACTGGATATAAGTTAAGAGGCAGTATTTTGGAATGGATGAATGAAGCTGTCTCTGGAGAAACAATTTTTTGGGATGATATGGACATTGAGATTGTGCATAGAGTGGGAGTATTAAGGCGTGGTATGACATCCAGAGATGTTGTACTGAAATTTGCAAATTTATACAAGAAGGATGTCTTCATGAAAGAGATTAGAAAGAAAGGTCAAGTAGCTTTCAAGGGGGCTACTTTGCAAATCTACAATGATCTTTGTCAGCAAACAATAAAGTGGAGGCGAAGTGTTAAACCGTGTACAGCAGTCTTGATCAGAAAGGGATTACAATACAATTGGGGTTACCCAGTTTTTCTTACTTTTGTGTGGAACAGTAAGAGATACAAGATTTCATCATGTGATCAAGGTATGGGCCTGCTGGGAGAGTTGGGGCTTCATGATGATGCGGAGGGTCCAGAATCGATGGGTCAACTGGAAGAAGAAGGAGCCAGTGGAGGAATTGTATAAGAGGTCGTTTCAACACGAGAAGAAAAAAGAAATAGAAAATGTTTTATAAAGAAGTTATCCGGGAGGGAATGAGGGGCTGCTGTTCGGGCTGGTGATGGGTCCTTTCCCCCCCCCCTGGGATAGGTGGGTAGGTTTAGGGTGGGGCAAGTTGCCCTGGCTAAGCAGGGGGGATAGTTTAGATGAATGTGGGGGTGGGTTAAGGGGTATGTTATTGTGTATTATTTTCACTTTTGGGGACCAAAAAAGAAAAAATGTTGTTAATAGATGGATTATAAGTTAAGAATTTCAACTTTAAATGTTAAGGGGCTAGGGTCAGTTACTAAGAGAAGGCGAATAGAAGCACTTCTTAAAAAGGATAAGGCAGATATTATATTCTTGCAAGAAACGCACCAGGCAAGGAAAGGAGTCAATGAATTGAAATTGAGGTGGTCTAGAATATATGAGATAGCATGTGGATCATCTAAATCGCGAGGAGTAGCAATTATAATTTCAAAGAATTGTGGTTTTAATGTTCTAAAGGTGAAAAAGGATGATACAGGTAGATATATTATAATGTATGGGACCTTGGGAGGGGAAGAATATGTTATTGTTAATGTTTATGCTCCCAATCAAAATCAAGGAGAATTTTATCAACATGTGTTTAAAGAAATGGGTAATTTTCAAAATCAAAGGGTTATTATGGCTGGGGACTTTAACATGGTATTGGATAGAAGAAAAGACAAATCCAATCCGACGAGAGAAGATCAGAGAAATAATCTAACGATCTTGAATAAGTTAATTAGTAAGGAAGGGTTGCTAGATGTTTGGAGAGGGGTCAAGGGGAATGAGGAAAGATATACATTTTACTCATCAGCAAATAAAAATTATTCTAGGATAGATTTTATTTTTGTGTCCAGGACACTGTTTTCAAGGGTCCTGGGCACAGAGATAGGAGTGATAAAAGTTACAGATCATGCTTTGGTTAACATGGATTTGAAGATACATAAGGATTATAGAGAAGCGAAAAGATGGAGATTGAATTGTAATATTTTTCGTTATAAACATTTAACAGAGAAAATAGAGAAGGAATTGAGGGAAATTTGGGAATTTAATCAAACAGAAGAATGTACTGAAGCGATAATATGGGATACAATGAAGAGTGTAATGAGAGGAATAGGATTGAGAGAGGCAATAAATTTGAGGAAACAACAAGAAGTTTTTTATCAAAAGCTAGAGGGGGAGATTAGGGATTTGGAAAAGAAGTATTTAGAGAAGAGGGATAAAAAGATTTTTGCAGAATTACAGGGTAAAAGGAAAGAATTGGAGAATAAAGAACTGGACAGGGTACAAAGGAATTTGATTTACACAAAAAGGGAGTATTTTGAGAATAGTAATAAAAACTCTAAAATGTTGGCTAGATTAGCACAAAAAAAAAAGAAAAAAGCTTAGTGGGGATGATTAAGGATAAGAGGGGTAAAGAATATAATCTAGTAAAGGATAAATTGAAAATTTTTCATGAATATTACACAGAGTTATATAAGGCAGGAAAATGGTCGGAAGCTGAGAGTAGAAGATATATCGAGAAAAATTTAAAAATAAAAATCCAGGATGAAGACAGAGAGAAAATGGAGCAACCATTCACAGAAATTGAAATAGAAAGTGCTATAAATAAATTAAAACAGGGGAAAACGCCAGGACTGGATGGTCTGGGGGCGGAATATTATAAAGTCTTTAAAAAAATGTTAATTCCGAAGTTAAAACGGTTGTTTAATGATATTTTACAGGGGGGAGAGATCCCCCCGTCATGGAAACAGTCCTTGACCATTTTAATCCCGAAACCAAGGAAGGATTTAGCAGAACCAGGTTCTTATAGACCAATATCATTAATTAATCAAGATGCTAAACTATTGACAGCAATTTTAGCTAGAAGAATGAATAGTTTTCTAAATAAGTATATAGGGATAGATCAATGTGGGTTTATTCAAGGAAGACAAATGGCAGATTTAACAAGAAGGGTTCTGAATATAATTTATTTAATAAAGAAAAATAATTTGAAAGCGGGGGTTCTTGCATTGGATATTTTTAAAGCCTTTGATTGTGTGGAATGGCCTGCATTAAAGATGTTAATAAAAACTATGGGGTTTGGAGAAAAATTTATAGGTATTACTAACCAATTATATACTCATAATGTCACGTCGGTAATTGTAAACGATGGAATAACAGAAACTATTAGCCTAGGCCGGGGAACTAGACAGGGTTGTCCCCTTTCCCCAGTATTATTTGTGTTAGTTATGGAATTGTTAGCGAATTCGATAAGACAGGAGAAGAAATTATTGGGGATAGGAATAGAGACCAAATGTAAGATAAACCTTTTTGCAGATGATATCTTGTTAACATTAGAACGGCCTATAGAAAATTGGGATTGGATAGAGAAACATTTAGATGAATTTAGAGAAGTAACAGGGTTAAAAGTTAATTGGGATAAATCGGAGATAATGACATTTAATTATAGTAAACTGGAGGAAAGGGGATTTAAACAAAGGGGAGTGGATATAAAGATAAAAAATATAATTAAATATTTAGGTATTGATATATTAAAAGATTTGGATAAAATAGGGGAATGTAATTTTAAAAAACTAAAAGATGAAGTTAAAAATCAAATAGAGGATTATAAAAAATTGGGATTATCGTGGTTTGGTAGGATAGCTTTGATTAAAATGAAGATTTTACCGAAGTTTAATTTTTTATTTAGAATGATACCATGTAAGATATCAGAGAAAGAAATTAAAGAGTGGCAAGTAATGTTAAATAGCTATTGTAATGGGGGAAAAAAATCAAGGATTACTAAGAATAGATGGTATAAAGCTCAAAAAATAGGGGGACTTGGTCTCCCTAATTTAAAATGGTATTATATAGCTAATCAACTTAGATATATCATGGATATTATTGTTAGAAAAGATTTTATGTGGTGGGAAATAGAAGCATTTGAATTGGGTAATAGGGTGGATAAATTTTTATTTACAAAACAAGGACATATTATGACAAAAAGATTAGAAAATCCCTTTTTAAAAAATATGTTAGAAATTTGGGGTAGAAATAAGGAAATATTTTTACCAGGTATATCCCCGCTTACTCCAGTGGTGGTTATGGAAGATTTTCCCGAGAATGTTAGACATTTAGAACGAATTTTTAGAGAGAAAAAGGTGATAACTTTAATGGATTGGCTGGAAAAAATGGAGACAAGACAGCAAATAATTGATAGGGTTGGGGCAGGAAGAATTTCTTGGTTAAATTTAATTCAATTAGTACAATGGGGTAAGAAATGGAAGAGAAGACATGAGCATGAAAGGGATTTCACTGCATTTGAGCAGGTGGTTATGTCTAGAGAACTTGTAGAAGGAAATGCATCAGCTAGGGGTCTTACAAAGATGTTATATAAAATGTTGCAGAAATCAGAAGAGCAAGCAGAAAATCTTAAAATAGTTTGGGATACAGAGTTTGAAGAGGAAATATCAAAGGATGAGTGGAATAAGATTTGGGATAGGCGAATATTGAAAAATATGTCTGTAAGAATTAAAGAGAATTTTTATAAGCTGATTTGGAGATGGTATTTGACCCCAGTGAGATTAAATAGAATAGATAATAAATGTTCTCCAATGTGTTGGCGAGGATGTCAGGAATTGGGTACATACGCTCATATGTGGTGGAGTTGTAAAAATGTAATGGATTTTTGGAAAATGATTTTTGAGGAAATATCAGAAATTGTTGGAGTTGATTTAGAGGTATGCCCTAAACTAGCTTTGCTAACAATAACGGAAAAGGTGATCGGTTCACAAAATGTTAAAGAATTAATCATAAATTTGTTAACGGCAGGTAGACTAATGATAGCAAGGAAATGGAAAATCCAGCAAGTTTTCACTATTACTGAATGGTATAAGGAAGTATGGGATATGGCTTTGAATGATATGTTGACTTGTAATATTAAATGCAAAAGGGGTCAATTAAAGAAAAATAATTTTAAGGATATTTGGGGTTTATTTTTGGAATATGTGTTTAAAAGGGGGAAAGGGAGTTTACCCTGTCAAGATATATTGTATTTTTGGAATAATGAACAATTATAGAGTTATTGGATTGTTTGGTCCCATGGTGATGGGAGCACAATATTAGTTATGTGTGTATGTTATTTTCTTTGTATTGTTTTAAAAAAAATAAAAAAAATTTAAAAAAAAAAAAAAAAGGAGGAAAATCACCCCATCTTCAGCTTTGTTCTGCCTGGCTTGTTCTTTGCTGCTGACATGAATTGCCTCCTCAGCAATTTATCCCTGTTCGAGCCTACATAGCAACTGTCTATCCCCTTAAACTGACATAGAAGCAGAAAACATATCAAACCAACCCAAATTGTCACCTGAGACCCAGTGCAGTTGGGTTATAGCCCAGAGATGTGGTTCTTGACATCAGGTCAGGACAGATCTGTTGAAACCACAATACCTGAAGTAATGCCTGAAGTCCAACTGCTGTCTTGTTGAAACCTTCAGATTTTAATACTAAGAACACAGTATTATTTATTGTAGCACTTTGTGTGAAATGAGCATTGCAATCCTTACTCAGTTTCACTATAAATCTCAGAGGTAGCTTATTATTACTCCTATTTTACAGACAGCAAATTGAAGCCAAGAGGGGTTCATTTGCCTTGGACCCACCTCCAAAGTTCTTTGCTAAACCAGCATTTGAACCCCTACTTCCACGATCCAGAGCTGAATGTTATCCACTGGACCACAGCAGTTCAAGTGACTTTTATTTAGGGTGCTGTGTGAAAACTGCAGTACAGGAACAACCTTTCCTAAATAAGGCCAGAAATGGTCAGGCTCCTCTAAGAATAGGGGTGTACAACCTGCAGCCCCCCCAAGCCCTACACTGCACACACCCCCAGGGTACCCTCACACACACTGCTTAAAGAGCTTCCACAACATCAGTCCTCCAAGAACAAGTGTCTTGATGCACAGATTAGAAGAGGATTTTCATCTTTGAGACTTTCCAGCAGCTCTGCTCTACCCACATCCAGCAGACACTGGGAATGCGAGCGCTCATGTTCAGAAATAAGAAGGCCATAACAAAATGTAATGCAGATGGCTAATGATAGGGTTCCACTTGGTGATCTCAGACTGTGGAAAGTCTCTCTTGCTCAGTCACTCTCCTCCACCCTGCCCTGTAGAATCACTCCAGGCAGCATATGCAGTCACTTTTTCCTAGCAACCCCTTGCAGGCATGTGCACACACAAACATAAACAGAAAGCAGAAGCCACCTCTGTCTTTCCAGCCAGACTTCCTCATGCGACACACAACTCATTTTCTAAATAAAATGGAACATTTTATACCAAGGTTCCTGTGCAGAGTCAAAACTTTTTTAAAAAAATTAGCTTGCTGGGCAGACTTTCTTTCCCTTTCATGCCCAACAAGGCGGGATACCAGTCAATTACTCAGATGGAGCACTGCAAGGCAGCCAAAGGAGTAACTGGCAGAAGCCCTATGGCTCCAGGTTTCCAAGGTTGTAGAAGTAGAACCTGATGGAGTGACTCAGTCAGCTTGCCTTTCCATGTCCGTTGGCTGCAGGAGTTGTGGTGCTGGACTTCAGTTAAAGCATTCCATGGTAACTGCATAAGACCCAAGGCCTACTGGAAGTGGACTCTCAAACATTTCAGACTCTCTATCTAGCAGTTACAACAGAAGGCTAGGAGGCAGTTTTCCTAGGTTCCATTGGCTCCATGTGGAAGCAACAGACATTTTGCATTACCTTCTTGTGACTTGGCTTCCCCTACTGTAAAATGAACACCTATTTCAGAAGGTGTAATTAGCAGGACGAAGGTATCCAAAAACACTACCGGTAGTCTCCTCTTATCCCAAGATTTCTTAAAACCTTTTTCTTCTGTTTTGGCCAACTCTTGGAATGTAAATGTGTGAGACAGACATGGCATTTCTGCAACTGAGACAGAGTTGTTCTACTGAAAGATAATGAGGCTACTTTCCAGTTTCACCCAAATGAACCTCAATGTTACTTGCTAGGTTTTATCAAAGACCACATCAGGAAGCAAAATCCACACATTCTAGATCAGGGGTGCAGAATCACTTTCAGCTCGAGGGCTGAATTCCATTTCGGAGACACTCTTGGGAGGCACATTCCAATGGTGCACATGGCTAAAGGCAAATGGATGGGGCCAAAAATACCAGAATATTAGCTGAAAGCTCTTACTGCCAGTAACCAAGCCTCAGCAGAGTCATTTCAATCTTTTAGAATGGGGGGAAATTGCACAAAAGCCAGGAAACCACTAAATGATTGATGGTTGGGGGAAAGGGGTGGAGCCAGGGGGAAGAGGCGTAGCCTTCTGGAGATCCCTGGAGGGCCAAACTGGGACCTCCAGAAGATTGGATTAGGCCCCTTGGCCTGAGGTTCTGCACCCCTGTTCTAGATGGGAGAATAAGCTACTTTTGAAGACTCTTGAAGGTAGAGTGGAGAAAGAGACACTGGGTTACTGCAGTCAGATACAGATGAGGTTCCTCAACAAATCACAGTCCAAAAAACCACCCTTTATTAGGAACCACAAAAAGTCATCTCTGAAATGCCATCAGCTATGGAGCAAAATAACATCAATAGGTTAGATCAGGATGACACACTACAAGGGGAATGTGAATGCATTGCCCAATTAAAGTAATTAACAATTTTGAAAAAGCTGGCAATGAGTATGACATGCACTCCTAGAATAAGTCATTCCTTGTGGAACTAGCAGACTTACTGAAACACAAACTGCCTTGGTGGCCTTTTCATTATCAGAAATCTCCAATTCCTTACTGAATGAGGAATAACTATACCCCATTGAATAGGAATATTGTGAGAATACATTCAATAAGACAGCAACAGCACTTCTGAGAATCAGTCTGATCTACTGCTGGACTGTACCTCCAAATCCCATCTCAGTGGGTGGCCCTGCACAAGTCACTGCCCAATTGCCACCTCATTCTTAGGACTGTTTTGAGAATGAATATAATACAAAAATGCTGCCTGAGCCAATAAACTGGAAGCCTGCTATCCCAGGAAAAATCTATCTTAGTTCTATTTCATCTATAAGAATCACTCCCACAAGGCAGCTTTACTGTCATTTGCAGCAGAATGCAAAAGAGGAAGACCTTTGCTGCTCAAAGGACTTGGCATGGCCCCATCTCTCGGGACACCCCCCCTGCAAATCTACAAAAATAGAAACAGCTGAGCACAGCTGCTTTTCAAACCATAGGGCTGCAAACCATCTTGTGAATCAAGAGTATCCTAGAAGTGAAGGGCTCTCTTCCACTCATCAGGAGGACATGAGCTATCAAAAACACACATGATGAAATGAAATCCAGAGGGTATATCTACAGCTCAAATAATCTTGGAAATTGTAGTTTGTTGAGGGTGTTAAAAATGCTCTGCTAGAAATCCTTAATCCTCTTCACCGCACTACAGTTTTCTGGAGAGACACAATTACTATTAAACTAGTTTCTGGCTACACATATCTTGAGGTTCACCTAGAAGAAAGCCTAAGAATACCCATTGATTCCCATAATGGCTGTATGGTCCGACAGCTTCATATTGACCAGGTGTGCACGACATGACAACTCACAGTGTGTTGTCACCCTTGCTTGTTTCAGGGTGACTTGTTGAGATGTCCAAACTTGGCGCACTTTCCTCAGCATGGCTTGTTAATCACGCACAAGTCACCCTGAGACCCCATGGCTTGTTGTTAGGTTGTTCAGGGTGGCTTGTCATAATGTACAAACCTGGCAGAGTGGTTTATGCATGGCTTGTTGGAAAGGTCTACAGAGCTGCCTGGCAAGAGCGGCAAAAAACTTGGTCGCGCCTTGCAATATTGCAGTGCTGCCTCCCGCATCCATCCTCCCTTGCCATGTGCCCCTCCGCCGCTATATTGTCACCTCCCTAGACAGGGACACTTTTTCCCCCCACCTTCAGGGAGATATTTAACATTTTCCCTCCACCTTCAGGAAGATTTCCACAAATGTAAAATATTTTTTACTTTGGGGAGATTTGTGCAAATTCGCAGTAACTACTGCGCTTTAGCTAATTTGTGCAAATCTCCCTGAAAGTGGAAAAACTAAGAAAAAAACATTTTTTTCCTGTGTTTTTCTAAGGACCAACACAAGTTCTTGTTTTTTCCTGTAAAATTGGATTTCCCGGGCCTTCACATCTCTAATGTTAACACTTCACAACTAATAGTCACCAAAGCCTTATTCTTATTTCCTGAGATGTTCAATAAAGCAAGTAGAACCATTTGTGGTGGGGACTGTCTATCAAGTGAAGGTGACATATAAGCTAAAAAATAATGTGCCTATTCTTTCACCTGACTGACAAACATTTCAGAGGTTGGAGTTCTAGGCTCTCTAGATCAATTCATATTCAGCCCATCTCTCACATCCAGCAGCATAAAGCAGGGTGAGAAACTAATACGCACCTGACCTGGATGTTTTCCACTTCTCTACCAATTCCAGTTTACCACTGGTACAGCAATATCTATGATTTTGCATAAAAATCTTTCCAACAGTACTCAAATGGTTGCAAAGCTCACACATTGCTGAATTAGAATACACAGAATAGAAAACATCAGTGGTAGAGCATCAACACCAATAATCTCAGAACATTCCAGTAGTAACACACAACTTTTTAAAAGACTGGTACTGTAGCTTGGTCAGATATGTGAGATCTTACATGATTTTGGAGGGATGCTGCTAAGACGTAAAAAAGGGAATGTTGATTTAAATTGGGAAATTGGCCCCTGGACCGCCTGAAGTTGCCCTCACCTTGCAGCCCCACATCCCTCCTGTTTTTGCTTAAACACCAACCAGGGCTATTCTAAAACACCATTACACTAAGATTATTATCATCATCATCATCAGTGAAAATTGCTGCTGAGGATTGTATGCACACCCATATGTACAATGAACAGGGCAACAGATTGTCTGGGACTACAGCACAAAGGGGATATGCAGGAGTTCATGCATGAACTTCCCAAGATAGTTCTAAACTTATGCATGGAAATAGATTGAAAGAGCAAAGATGACAGTAGAACAAGCAAATTTATTGGGGGGGGGGGTTACACAGACACACCACACATCCTACTATCAAGTATTGCAATATAAATGTCTACGTAATATAGCATTTAAATCACATTAAGTGTGCTTTAATTAACATGGGGTACTTTTTAGCTTTATTTATTTTATTTGTATTTAGTATACTGTACATGCTAAATTAGATCACTCTCTATACATATCATTTGGAAGGACAGTGGATGGATACTGGCAGATGAGCTCCTAACACAGGGCTGAGAGATTCTAGGCAGTAAACCCTGTAATTTAGCCACAACTGTCAACAGGCTTACAGAATGACTGGAATGAGACCAACTGCAAATAAGCGACCATCACAGGGACCAAATTCAAAAGGTTCCCCTGCATCAGTAAATACTTTCGGAAGTGTATTTGAGCTCTGAAAATACGCTGGTGCTAGCTGATGGCAGAGGCAGAACTTCATTATAAATAGAGTCTAGCAGTAAGGGACCAGTGAGCGTCTGTATTTGCAAGACAGACTAGAGCCAGGACAGGGATTACTTCACAGGGACTGGAAAACTGAGGGAGGAGAAGAAAATGCCATGTGCAAAAGTAGCAAGGGCTGCCTGATGAGTGACTGTCTTTCAAGTATTTGGTGACCCTTTCAACTAAACATTAGTTTAAGATAAAGTACAATGACATTTTGTTTCCTGGTTCTTTTACTCACACTGAAGAACTATATTCCAGTGTGAGAGAGAGGTTCCAGAGATAGATATTCCCCTTTCACAGTGGGCAGAAGAGCTAGTCTCCCTCTGTTTGCCTTTGTATACACAAACAATGAGGTTAGTAAGGAAGGTCATTTGATCAGGTGCCTTGGCTCCCTCACTCCTTTCTATATACAAATGCTTCTCCCCCCGCCCCCCCCCGCAAATATGTTTCACCTTCTTCTCTTGTGTAGAGAATCAAAAACCTCCACCACTGAGATCACACTACAAAATATAGCCTCTGATGAAGAATGTAGTAACTGTGACAGAATCCTGAGAACACATACTTTCATGTGTTTGCTTTTTTAAAAAGAAAACCATGATACTAGTACTCAAGAGTGATAAGGAAACCCGACATTTTTCTAGTATTTGCTAAATGCCTTAAACCAGAAGGGGAGAAGCTGAATATTCAGTCACGTAGGCTTTCAAGTATTGCATCTTCCCCATCTGGAGTTGCGAGCAAAAGGATAAATTCTAAGCAGGCACAATTTGTGACACTGGACAACAACACCATTACTGATCACGGGGCTGGTCTGTTAAGCCTTAGCTTCCAATGGCCTGGCTCTGTGGAGCTTGAGCCAACATGAGATAACCTTCTCTGGTCCTTCACCAACAGGTTTTTTAATCATTGAATAAGTAAAACAGCTCACCAACCAATAGATCACTCTCTTGGACAATGCCCAAGTCCAAAAAATACAAAAATATAAAGAAAAGACTGATCAGAAACAATACAACACAACAATATACAGGATCAAGTTTGAAATATATAAGTTACAGTTCAAGCAGCATGTATAATCTTAATCTTAAATCACTGAGAATTCAGTCAAAGGCTACTCAACTCACCCATTTCATATATGTACTTATTCATGAGTGCACATACTCATATAGCATCATGGGTGATAATAGTCTCTAAAGTTATATATACATACACACACACACACACACACACACACACACCCTGGACATTTGTTAAGACCTATGATGAGAGTCTTTTATAGATGCCGTGCTGAACTGAAGTGAATTAGTGAGTTCTTCAACCTGGATACAAACTTCTAGCCCTCTCTTTGAGTCCTTTGAATCATGTCTGAATGTATCCAAATGCAACAGTACTCTTGAAATATCTCATCAATGTGAGAAATAGGTCAACAGATATTTGACCTATTTGACCTTTGAGTTTAATTCAGATTGTACAGGCCCCTCACAGTCAAACGCAATTGAAGCCAATACATGGAGGTTGTGTAAGTACTCTGGTTTCTCTTCAGATCGTATAAATCTTTCGCCTCCCCTAAAAGATTTCGTATACAAAACTGATTTTATCAAACCTGCTATGAAAAAACACGCAATGTAACTTTTAGGTATCAAAGAAAGACCCAACAGTCAAACGTCCTGATCTCCAGCTGCTGGCTTTTTCCTGCAATATTCACTTTATTAACTGACAACTGATGGCATATTGCCATCCAGATTCACCAATACCATTTAGTACACCAGTCATTTGGAAATCACCACAAAGTCAGATTATTCCTACTTCTTCCCATGCTGAGTCCATTTCTGAATCCAGTTGAACCTCAGGCCCACAGGCCAAATGTAGACCACCTGACATCCCAATCCAGCCCTCCAGACATTCCCCAGATGGCCACAACCCCTTCCTGTGGCCCCACACCCATTTCCCCATGACCACTGATTGTTGTAGTTTTCCTGGTTTTGAATAATTTCCCCCCATCCTAAAAAGTTGAAAGGCCTCTCCTAAGGCTTAATTACTGGCAACAAGAGCTTATAATTATATAATATGCTGGTATTTTTGTTGTTTTGTCCCCCTCCCTTGTGCCTTTGGCCCCTACTCATCACTGGAATGCAACCTTGAGGAGCTTATCTGAAATGGAATCTAGTCCTCAGACTGAAAAAGTTTCTACACCTCTGACAATCTGACCTTCTACATGTCTCTGAGCCACAGGCAGCCACCACTTTGTTTTATAGGAAAGTCTTGCCATTTCATCCGGACATCATGATTCCACAGAAAACTGTGAGTGATAAAATACAGAATACAACTCTCACGTGCTTTCGGGCTCGCAGAGTCAGAAAGGTTCAACAGAATGGAGGAGAAGTGATAGCATTGTTATCCATACAGATTATCAGAGTAAAGGCTACATTTCAACCCAATGTGACAGCCTGGCAGCCTGTTCATTACTTTAGCCTTTGAGACCTTAGTCTTTTCCAGTGGTGTGTTATGTACAGCAGGAACCCAGATTCCGCCTAAACATCAGGAAAAATTTCCTGACTGTTAGAGCAATAAGATAATGGAACCAACTACCTAGGGAGGTGGTGGGCTCTCCCACTCTGGAGGCATTCAAGGTGCAGCTGGACAACCATCTGTCAGGGATGCTTTGACTTGGATTCCAGCATTGCGCAGGGGGTTGGACTCGATGGCCTTATAGGCCCTTTCCAACTCTACTTTTCTATGAAGATCAACATTTTAAAACTGTAATTAGATCACAATCTCGCAGAGAAGCAGAAAAGTCTCACTTAATTAACTTTTTGCCCACATTAGAAATCCACAGGAACGTGGGCGGGGGGGTGGGGTTACTACCAAAATACTAAATTCTGTAAAAGCTTAAAGGAGGAGTGGGCAACTTGTGGCCATCCAGATGTTTCAGCCTACAACTCCCATGATCTCTCACCATTGGCTATTCTGGCTAGTGGTGATGACAGCTGTAGGCCAAAACATCTGGAGGGCCATACATTGTCCACCCCTGGCTTAAAGATTCTGCAGTATGTAACAAAACCAATGTGTCAAATACAAATGGCTCCTACACATGGAACCAGCTTGGAAGCCTCATGGTGTACATTGCAAAATTGAGAGCGCCAGGGTATGGTCAGGCTAGGGCTGGGGAGATCCAGGTTCAAATCCCCACCGAGCTAAAAAAATCACTGGGAGACCCTGGGCCAGTCATTCTCCTTCAGTCTAAAAGTACATCACAGGTTATTGTGATGGTAAAATGAAGGGGGGGCAAGGGAAGGAACTACATACTTCGCCTTGAGCTGCTGCAGTATATAAATGTAGTAAATAAATAAAGATCAATCCAATCAGAAAAGACATTCTCCTTGCCCCCAAGTAGCTATTGTGTTCACAGTGATGCATTCAAGCCTGACAAACCAAGGAGGAAGTCTCACTATGACTTACCGTGTGAGGGTTGTCGTAATAGACAGAGAAAGAGCACAGCTTTGGAGAGATGCTGCAGCTCTCCGTAAACAGCGTCCCATTTTCGCCATAAGGCCCCACCTGGAATTTGTATGCCACAGTGATATTGCCAAAGGGGGGCAAACCGGCACTCACAACCACTTCCGAGAAGAGTCCAGAATAGACAGCAAATCCAAAGAGTGTCAGCAGCAGAAGCACAACTAGTGCCCCGAACAATCCAATCAGTAACCAGTCCGTCATGACTCCTGATGGCTCAAACTGCAGGTATGAACTAATGACAAGAGAGGAGGACAAAGATTAGACATCGCCAATACAAACTGCTTTCTCCTAGAGCTAAACATAAGTTTAGGGTAGGTTCACACACACACACACACACACACACACACACACACGCAAATAAATTATTTCATAATAGTTTTAATGAACCTAGTTTGATTTTTAAACCAAATTCAGATGTGGACCTTTAACAAATGAACCTACCCTGAAAAAAACGATTCCATTTCAGCAACTGTTTGTTCAGTTTGACAAGGAATAAAAAGTCACATCCTAGAGTATACTGCAAAGAGATAAGACTTGCTACTATCCACCCTAGTGAGATTAGCCAAAGGGCAAAAGCAACTATAGAGAGGAAATCTGCCCTTGAGAAATGCCACTTCATTTTGTAATGGAAAAAAAATGTGCTGCCCCTAGTCTATTTTCATGGACTCAAACACAAGCAGCCCGAGATAAGTTCAGTACAGGAGCTGTAAGAAAATATTAGGTTCCTATTGAATTCAGCATTTGTATTTTAAGAATATGTGTTTCTAGTCCTCAAGACATTTGAAGAAAGGCTAACTATAATTTCATCAGTAAGGCAGTGCAAATATTATGATTATGTAAAATGTTAAGACTTTGAATGATACAGACCATGACTGTTTTCAAGATCTGCTTCAGAATATCTGTCTGTTAACAAGAATACAGCAGCCAACTGCTGTTCAGTGATCCTGTCATCATGCCTTAAGTCAGCAGGCAATGGACCTTTGCTGTGGATAGGCCTCATAGTGTGAAATTCTTTCTCCCTTCAAATCAGCTCTTTGTTCCTCTCTCCTCACATTTAGAAGTGCCTATAGACTAACTCAGCCTTCCCCAACCTGATGCCCTCCAGATGTGTTGGACTGCAACTACCAGCATGCCCTAGCCAGCTGAGAATTGTAGTGCAACACATCTGGAGGGCACCAAGTTGGGGAAGTCTGTACTAACTTATTCTCCAGGAGCAGAAACTACTTTCCATTAGGCCTGTCTTTTCCATTTCCAAAAGTTTCCAAAGAAACTTTTCCCTAGAATTTCAGTTTTTTAAGGATCAAACTACACATTACATGTAAGTGGATGTAGCCCAATCTTACTGCCTCCCCCCATCCCGGAAAGGTTGTTTCATATTGTGGTAATCTGGAGGGAGAAGCAGCAGCAATGGAAGCAGGTGAAGGCTCACTTAATCCTTCCACCCACCCACAACAGTAATTAATGTGGTTTTAATTGTATTTGTTGTTACTTTTATGCAAAAGTCTCCAAAAACTAACTGGAGTATGTGCAGAGTATATAAATAAAATGTTTAATTATTAGTATTAATTGAAGCTCTTCTGTTTTACAGATTTCCAGCATGGTCCACAGTACTGAACAAGCTGACTACTTCTATTTAAGTGTATATACTGGTAACAATCATTAATTTAAGCCAATTGATTGAATCAGTCTCTTTGAAAGGAACAGAGAAGCCTATGCAGACATTGGTGTCTCTGACCAGGTTTGGACACGCTGCAACTCTTCGTGGGAAATTTAACCCACAATGAGCTGTAGCGCCTGCAGTCGCTGTGTTGCATATCCAGCCCCAGCTCGGGGATTGTCATGTCATGTGAACAGAACATGGGTTATGCGAGAGTTGCTTAACTCTCGCATAACCCATGCTTGCCAGGTTCGCATGACACAACAACCCCCAAGCTGGGGTTGCATAATCAAAATGGTGGCCGCACATTCCCCACATGCACCGCAGCCTCACCATGGGTTAAATAAACCGCGGTGGGCTGTCGTGTTGTGCAAACAGACCCTCTGTGTCTACATCCAAACCTCCATATCCACGTAACCATTTCAGTCCAGTGTGACACAGGACTTATCCACACAAATGGCACGCATGTGATGAACAAAGGAAAATGCCTGGTCAGCTAGTAGTTTCCAAGCAAATGCTGAAAGCTGAATCCTTCATGTGCCAACAGGGCACATAACTGGCTTGTCACAGCTAGATGACATCATATATCCACATGGCTCTGTGATTGGGCCTTTCTATGAAAGTATGATCTTGACAGATTTCTTGCCCAGGCTTAAAGTTTAAGACAAATATCAGTACTTTATTGATCCTCAAAGCAATCATGTGTGATAAAACATTATTCATTTCTTACTTTAGAACAGGCAATTGAAGCCAAAACATGTTCACACCTTCTCCCTCTTTTCAGCAACTATGTAATTTGAGTCCAAGTCTTAATGCTTCATCCAGTGAACCATACTTTGTACTAACCTGAAAAATCAGCAGAATAGACTGCCTAATAGGTCATTATATTCCCCAAGGACCTTTGAGCCAGGAGTTGTTTCTCTGAAAGAAAAGAAAGTAAGGCCTTATTGAAATGTCCTATTTACCTGAGACCACTTTCAGTTTCTATTGCACCACAGCCAATCCGCATTGCTTTCCCAGTGTATTGATTTATTATGTATTTACAACATTTGTCTTCCACCCCATAACAAAGTTCTCTGGGCAGCTTATAATAAACAAGCATAAAAACAATTTCAATACAAAATCCAGATTTTAAAACTGAGAGGCCTAGACTACATGAGTTATTTAAAAGGCCCAGGTGAACAAAAAGGTCACCTGGTGCCAAAAAGACCACAGGGATGCCACCTGCCCAATCTCTCTGGGAATGCTATTCCATAACTGGGGTGCCATTACCAAAAAGGCCTTCTCCCTGGTAATAGCCCGCCATACTTCATTCAGTGGGGGCACTCAGGGTAGGATCTCTAAAGACTGGAAACAAGGCCCTATGAGGAGAGACTGAAAGAACTGGGCATGTTTAGCCTTCAGAAGAGGAGACTGAGGGGAGATATGATCGCACTCTTCCAGTATTTGAAGGGATGTCACACAGAGGAGGGCAAAGATCTCTTCTCTCGTTCATCCCAGTTTGCAGGACACGGAATAATGGGCTCAAGTTACAGGAACCTAGATTCCACCTAAACATCAGGAAAAATTTCCTGGCTGTCAGAGCAATAAGACAATGGAATCAACTACCTAGGGAGGTTGTGGGCTCTCCCACTCTGGAGGCATTCAAGGTGCAGCTGGACAGACATCTGTCTGAGATGCTTTGACCTAGATTCCTGCATTGAGCAGGGGGTTGGACTCGATGGCCTTGTAGGCCCCTTCCAACTCTACTTTTCTATGATTCTATGATGATCTTAAGGTTCAGGTAGGTACATATGAGAGAAGGTGGCCTTTCAGGTAACCTGGTCCCAAGCCAATTAGGGCCTTAAAGATAAAAACCAGCACTTAAAATTGGGCCTGGAAATGGACTGAGAACCAATGCAGTTGAAAAAGCACAGGTATAATATAGTCAAACCACCCAGCTCCAGATAGTAATCTAACAGCCCTATTTTGGACCAACTGCAGTTTCTGAACTATTTTTTAAAGCAGCTCCATGTACAATGATTGCAAGAGAGCATGGGTAATTCTGGCCAAGCTATCTCCATCCAGGTAAGGTGACAGCTAGCATATCAATCGAAGCTGATAAAAGCTGGTTCGAGCCACAAAGGTCACTTGAGGCTCTAATGACACTGCTGGATCAATTACTGAGAACCTGAACATTTAGTGCAACCCCATCCAGAACAGGCTGAACACAAGGGGCACTGTGTTCAGACTTACCAAGTGGTTCCCATCTCTGAATTTCCCTCGCAATGCCAATGAGAGCCATTGGCAGGAGACAAGCAGTGGGTGGGTGCTTAACCCTTTCATTGCCCACCAATTCTCTCCTACAAAGGTCCAACAGCCATTTTTAGACATTTTGTTCCCAGCTGAGCTTCAAAACTATACATAAGCCCAGATGGGACCAAAACGCTATTAAGTTCAAAAATACTTTCTTTGCAAGCATAGGAAGCCTTCGTTATTTTCAATTTAGCTTCCCCACCACAGCAAAATTGTACATGGAGCCATGCACCCAAATCCAAGTAAGGAGGTTTACACTTATAACTTCCTGGATCAGAAACCAGGCATAAGTTGGATGCACATCCAAATGCACATCTGAGTGTAAATCTGTATCTTCACTGCATTGCTTTCAGTGGTATGCATATTTGGATGCAAGGGCCAGCCCTCCCATAAGGCAAGGAGGGGATGTGACAGTAGGGGGGGCGGGGGGCGGGACATGGCAGTGGCATGCTCTCCCGCATCAGGTGGCAGAAAAGCTTGCACCAGCATTGTTGGCTAAACATCCAAACACATATCCCAGTGGGGACAGACAGCATCCCACACTCCGATACACATCCAATTTGCAACCATGGTTCCAGATGCAGAAATTGGTAAGAAGAGCACTGCTGGATCAGACCAAAGGCCAGCCATGTCTAGTACAGCACCCTGTTTAGTAGCCAACAAGATGCCCCAATGGGAAGCCCACAACCAGGACATTAAAATTAAACCAAACAAAGGGTGACACCACTGTACACACAATTAGTGAACTTTCCCCCCCTTCTGTTTATACTGTAACTACAAAAGTGGTAGTCCACACTATCAAATTAAGTTTGGGGCTGCAATCTTGTATATGTGTACTTGGGAGTAAGTCCCAAAGAACTCAGTGGGTTTACTTCTGAGTAAATGTACTGGAACTGGCCTTAAGTCTCATATACAATACTCATTTGCTTGCATTCATTCAGTGGCTTTAGTAATTCAGAAACTTTTCAAAAGGTAAGTGTGAAAATGTGTAAAACAGACATGGGGGATTTTGTTTTAACTTCCATATCAGTGGGTTTTTTTTAAAGACTTTCTATTTCCTTAAATGTCAAAATGTGTACACACTTAAGGGTGCAATCCAATGAGGATGCCTATAAGCCTCCGAACTCGGAAGATTACAGACATCCTATGCAGGGCGGAAGTAGTGCAGAAGCGATCTTCACCTCCACGCTTTTCCCGCCCTGCAAATCAGCTAGACAGCCGATTTCAGCTGTCTAGCCGAGGTGCTTTGGACGGGGAGGGAAGGAGGCTGGAGCACCGGTCTCTTCCCCACCCCTTGGAACGCCCTCTTTACCTCTTCTCCGAGGTCTTTCTTACCACCTCGGAGATGCAGCTGATGTGGTTCTTTCTGCGCCGGTTGTAATGGGGGGAGTGGGATCCAAGCACAGATCTCCAGCTCCAAGGTCAGAGCTCTTTTCCAATCTCAGAGCTGGGAATCCAAACGATCCTATGGCCCTCTAGACACTCTCTGTGGGCCATAGCATCACTCTGCCCTTCTCTGATTTATATCACACCTTTCAAGAATTCAAGAGGACTTATCTAGGGTTCCCAAACAGTCTCCCTTCTAGGCACTGCCCAGCTCCAGACCCGCTTACCTCCAGCAGGGTTGCTGCATCATCCCCAACCTGGCGCCCTCCAGATGGTATGGACTACAAAACCCATTATCCCTGATCATAGGCCATGATGCCTGTGGCTGATCAGAGCTGTAGCCCAAAACATGTGGAGGGCTCCACATTTGAGAAGGCATCTTAACTGGCATGGCAGGATGCTGTTGTTACAAAATAAATAACATTAGACTGGAGGCAAAATACCAGTTATTTAAGTTGTAGTTTAAATTCCACTTTGATACTGTATTGTACCATTTGTCACTGCCTAACTAGGAATAGGTTTTTCATTCCCTTGTATTGATCATGACTGCAACCCCAGTTCTTCTGGATTTAAACCTATGTAGACAGATTTTACCCCATTCATGTTTTTATTTTTAATTCTTAAACCTGAAGCGTGAAAAACCAGGGACAACCAAGAATATATTCCTAAGACACACCACATTCCAAACAAACGAAAGAGAGAAATCTTACTCTAAAGAACAGAGACAGCAAGACTTCTACCACCTGTGTTGTATGATAAGCAGAAAATGTCACCAAGTAATTAATCACTTCAGTTGCTGACCTTGGCTATTTGAAAGAGAAATAGTTACAAAATACAGTAGCTACAAAATCACATTCATCCCTCCCTCTTCATAGAACTGTTTCAGTTCTCCCAACTGATCCTGTTTATTTCAGCTGCATTCTACTTCCTGGTTCATGTGAACCAGCTTGATGAGATCACAGTGCTCGTGCACGGCTCATAGAGCCAGGCACGGCTCATAGAGCCAGCGTGCACTTTTACAACCATTCCTTAAAGAACCAGGGATGCTTTTACTGAAAACTTTGGAACAGGTTTTCTTTAGAAGCAATCTTGCCTGTGTGTCATCATGATGCTATGGAGGAAGGTGATCAAAAGAGCAGATATTTACCAGAGAATCTTGCACAGAAAAGGGGAGATTTTGCTCCTTTTAGAGGCTATCAGCTCCATCTACATGAAGCATAATCCTGTTTGTGACATCTCAACTGCTAATTGTCATGACACAAAGAGATTATTACCAGTGCAGGTAAAAACTAAACAACCAAAGTGGAATGAACCCATGGGACTAGTCCACAATGTGATCAAAACAGCAGCACTGGTTAAAACCAGGTTTTTAGGAGTCGCTCACCTGATTTTCCTAGCTAGCACAAACAGGGATTTTCCATTCAAATGTGATATGTGACACCCATGCTCACTGCATACTCCCAAGACCTGAGCAACTGAACAACAGGAAAGTTGGAAAGGCAATATTTGAATAGTGTTAGATCATCTAAATTCTCCCTGCATCTCCCAAAGTTTCAAGCTCGCTCAATTATATTGGACATTTTGCAACACTTTACTGGTCTCTGATTGTGACTCCTGTAGCGAAGTGAATAACTGAGAATCTAAACTTGTATGTTTTGAGCCTATGTGTTTCCAAAGAAAAGCTCCAGAACAAGAAACTCAGAAAACAGAAAGCAATTGTTGTTTTCAAACAAATTAAAATGTTGAGAGAAGAATACTCAGTTTTATTCATAATGGAGAGCAAATCCAAATAGCCACAGTTGGCAATTACTGGCAAATTAAGGCTGCAATCCTGTACACATATACCTGGGAGTAGGTTCCATTTAACTAAGAGGGACTTGTTACTGAATAAACATGCTTAAAATTCTACTGCATTGCTGCAATCTGATGTATACTTCCAAGTAAATATGCAAAAGGTGAATTAAGTAGCTGCATGAATTAAACTTCTAGATTGACAACGAGGTGGGTATATTCATTTATTTCAAAAATTATTAAGGTTGACATCTATGGGGGGCGGCGGTTGTTGTACCTTTAACAGTTGTGTGACAAGCAGGACTCAACAGCAAAAGCTTTGGCCAGCATGCAGCTGCGGTGATGATTAAAACTTAAAATATGCCGAATTTCCGTTTGTCACATAGCTGCTAAAAGCATAGGAGCCCTTTGTCAGAAATAATGCAAACTCTCAGAATTACAGGCACTACAGTGATGCATGATACAGAACCGTCCATAAACAAAGAATCGGGATTGACAACAGGTTATGGGGGGGTGGGGTAGGGGGGTGGCAAACCTGACACCTTTATTTGCCTGGCCGTCATTTAGCTCTTCCCCATATATTCGACTGCGGAAACAAATTCAAGGGTTATTTGGGTTGGTGGGTTTTGTTTAGTTTTTTTAGGGAACCCTTCCGCCCGCGCGCGCGATCCACCGCCATAAGTCCATCACTCCGCCTCGTTAGAAAACGGATTCCTCTAGGATCTTCTTCGTTTTAGCCCTTCCCACTTCTCAGCAACAGCAACAATCACCCACACCCCCGGGATCCAGTGAGTGGGATCTCCTCACTACTACTACTACTACTACTACTTCCTCTTCCACCACTACCCCGGGTCCCTGCGAAGCTCTCTCCATTTCCCTGCGTGTCCCCCTCCCGCCCCCAACTCACCCCCCACAGCTGTTGGGAACGGAGCCGGCTCGGCACTCAAGTGGCAGCTCCCAGCTCAGTCACGGGCTGAGGCGACAGTCGGGGGCGCGCCAGGCTCGGCGGTTGGAAGGCGCGTCCCCGCGCCCGCCCGAGAGCGCGCCGCGATGGGCTGAGACCCGTGGGACGGGGTGGAGCTCGACGGACGCGGGAGAGGGAGGCTTACTCAGTCTCTGGCAGCCGCGTTGGCAGGCTTGGTATCCCCGACGAGAGGGAGGGAGCCACTTGTGTGAGGGCTACTGGCCCTGGCAGTGCCCCATGGGATCCTTCTCCTCGCCACAGAAAAGGCGGGAAGGGGAAGAACCGGTGGAGGCGGCGTTCCTCTAGTCTAGGCTGGCTCGTAGTAGCCATGGGGCTGCTTCCCCTGGTTTATGAAATGAGGCTGGATTTTTGCTAGCCACGGAGCACCGGACTGTCGGGGAAAACGGTTTCCCCTTTTTAACCAATAGGGTTTCTGTGTCTGTAAACGGCCCGTCTCTTCAGTTCCGTGCAAGGAAAATCGTCAGTTTCTGCCCGTCTTTATTTCCCAGGTATTTCTCTGGGAGAGGGTAATTTTTTTGGTATTAACACTGTGGTATTGTGTGGTAAAGAGCTCACTCAACTACTTTGCATATATTGGAGGTGTAGCCCAATTCTATGCATGTTTGCTGAAAAGTAAGCCCCACTGAGTTCAGAGCTTATTCCCAGTGCAGAACACAGAGACTTAAAAGATTTCTACTTAACAAAGTAAATCTACCATAAGCAATCACTGCAATCGCCATTTAACTAGCAATATATTTAATAGATTTAGGGTGCAATTAAAACGTGTTTAGACAGGAAAAAAAGGCCTACAACTCCCAGTATGTTGGCTGGGGCATGCTAGTGAGTTGTAGGCCTTTTGTTGTCTAAACAGGCATAGGATTGTGCCTTTAATGTCACAGGGTGGTTTACAATTACCCAATAACAATTAAAATAGTTCCAGTTTATATGTAGAATTGCCTCAGTTCCCTGTCTTTGCTATTTTCAAGTCTCCACCTACACATCCCACAGTGTAATATCCCATCCCTAGATCATAACAGGAGTGGGCAACTTGTGGCCTTCTTGATGTTTGGGCTTACAACTCCCATCAGCCGTAGCCAGCATAGCCCATAGTAAGGGGAGTTGTTTTGACCTACATCTGGAGGGCCACAAGATATCCATTCTTGCCATATAACTTCCAGTAGTAGGGAGAGTCTTTATGCTCCAGATTGCCTACCGCTGGGTTATCTAAATCCACTGAGAAAAGAAGCAGTTCCCAGATGGTGAAATGAAAACCACTTTCTGAGCACACTTTTCCACCTATATTGGCCATTCAACCCATTGTCATTTAAATTCTGTTGTAATAGGACACAAACACCAAAAGGGAAAAGTACTAAAAGCCCCAACCCCATCTCATTTGTCACTTGAACTCCTTGCCTGTTCTTTGTTCACATGCCATGCTTTTTGCAATATGTATCTATCTGACTTATTTATCATGTGCATACATTACATCTGCTTTATCAGGACAGCAGTGAACCAGAGCACAGGGCATTGCTGGAAGAATCTGCTAATCCCTGACTACGTACCTTTCTGCAATATTGACAGGCTTGACTGAGTTTTTGTGTCCTCCCAGTCACAATAGCTAGAGCACGGGTCCCCAATGTAGCACCCACAGGGACCTCAGACAGCGCCCGTGAAGCTCTCCACTCCCTGCCCCCCTTCAAAATTTTATTTTTTAATAAAAACCTTGAAAAATGTTAAGGCACCAGGTTCCTGTTCTTGAACCTGCTGCTGATCAACTGTTCAATGAGCAGGTAGGGAAGGAAAGAGTTGCATCCTGGCCCCTCCTAGTCATCTTCTGCCCACACAGATCTTTCCCCTTTGCTCTTGCTCTCTCCACTCCCAGCCTCTACCCTCACTATTTCTCCCCACTACCTCTTCACTGTTTCTCCCCACCCTTGCTCTTTCTCTGCCCTCTACCCCCTTGCCTTGCTTTCCCCCCTCCCTCCCAGCCTCACTATTTCACTCCCTTTCACTGTTTCTCCCCTCCTAGCCTCTAATTTTGCTTTTTCTCCCTGCTCTATCCATTCGCCTTGCTATTTCCCCCTCCCTCCCAGCCTTTTGCCTTACTATTTCTCTCCCATCTCTTTATCTCGCTGTTTCTCCCCCTCCTGGACTCTTAACCTTGCTCTTTCTCTCCTATCTACCCCTTGCCTTGCTATTTTTCCCTCCCAGCCTCACTATTTCTCCCCCTACCTCTTTACCTCACTGTTTGTCCCCGCCGCCCCACTCTTGTTCTTTCTCCCTTCACTAGCCTTTTGCCTTGCTTTCCCTCCCTCCCAGTCCCAGCCTTTTGCCATGTTATTCTTTCCCACCTCTTTACCTCACTGTTTCTCCCCCTCCTAGCCTCTTTCTCTCCCTCTTACCCCTCTGCCTTTCACTCGCTATTCTTCCTCCTCCCAGCCCCTAACCTTGCTCTTTTTCTCTCCCTTCCCAGCCACTTCTCTCGTTCTTCATACACACTCACAGCACCTTCATGGGTAGAGCCTCTAATGGCAGAGGAGGAGGTAGGAGTGCCAGGTGGGGAAAGGAGTGGCTGAACCTGGGGTCAAGGTAGAGAAAACATTATTTCCTTTTGGGGCTGGGGGCATTTTCCTTTCCTTTGGGCTTGGGAAACTGTGTGTGGTTAGGATGAGCAATCCTATGTACACCTACTCAGAAGTAATTCCCACTGACTTCCATGTAAGTATGCATAGGATTGTAACCTTAAACATATATTTTGTTGTGCCACTTGGGGTCAAATATGGGGATTGGCTTTGGATTTAGACCCTTCCTCTGCTTGTACTCAGTTTCTTGAGTTGGTTACTTGTCTTTTGACTAACCAGGCCCCCACAGCAGCCATTATGTGGCTAGCCACATCCTCCATTGGAGCCATTTTGTGGTTTTGCCAGCACCAATTTATCACATTCCCAAATGTGCCCATAGCTCCAAAAAGGTTGGGCACCCCTGAGCTAGAGTACTATCCATACCTCCCTATTACCAGCTCGGTACTTGCACTGCCATTCAGCATCATCCTCCAACTACACCTTCCCTCATTGATTAAGGCATGGGTTATTGTAATGTACCCTATGTGATCCTGTGTCTGGATAGCTTGGCGGGGCAATACTGGAAAATGTCAATCATTTTCTCTATTTTGGCAGCTACGGTATCTTTCTGTTACAGCTAACATTGACAGTGAAGAAATCCAGCATTGTTTGAGCTCTGCAAGTGCCGCATTTTCTCGAATGAAACATAGAGTGTTTGAGGATCGTGATATCTGTAAGGAGACCAAAACACTGGTTTATGAAGCCATTGTATTACCAACTTTATTGTATGCCTGCAAAACATGGACTATCTATAAACATCATTTCCACCTCCTTGAAAGATTTCATCAACGTTGCCTCTGGAAAATCCTGCGAATTACTTGGGAAGATAGGCGAACAAATGTCAGTGTACTGGAAGAAGCAAAGACTACTAGCGTTGAAAAAATGATCCTTCAACACCAACTTCAATGGGCCGGTCATGTTGTTCGAATGTCTGACTGCTGTCTCCCAAAGCAATTAGGTACTTTATTCCCAACTCAAGGATGGAAAGCGGAATATCAGTGGTCAATATAAGAGGTTTAAAGATGTTCATAAGGCTAACCTAAAAAAAATGCAATATAAACATCAAAAACTGGGAAGCTCTGGCCCATGAACGATCTAAATGGAGGTTGGCCTTTCACAAAGGTTCCATGGACTTTGAAGAAGCCCGAGTGCAAGGTGAAAGGGAGAAACGTGCTAAGTGAAAGGCACGTCAAACGAATCCTTTACAGGACCATCTTCCATCTGGTAACCTGTGTCCTCACTGTGGGAAGCTGTGTGGATCTAGAACTGGCCTCCACAGTCACTTATGGACGCATCGCTAGAGCCTACACAATTTTTTAGAATTTCCTCCTTTTATAATTTTCTTTTTGTAATTTTATCCTGGAAGACAATCTTACTCGGTCACGAGTGATCGCCTACTATTCAGAAACTACCATCAGTTTAGAATGTAGTAGCCAGACTCCTTTGGGGGGTTCACCAATGGAAGCTTATATCATCTATGCCTGAAGAGCTGAACTAGTTGCCTGCATGTTCTTTTGTGTGGTCTCTGTGCATCACACATATGGGCTCTGCACCTGCATGGAGCCTGTTTCCGGAAGCTTCCATAGCTGAGGATTTTAGGTGGGAACCCCTCCCCCACCATCCTACTACGCATGCTCCTAGTGGGTTCCCGCCTATTCCCTCAGTTCCTCTTCAACCACCTTTGTGGGTGCCTCGGGGGAGCTTTCTCTGTGTCTTTGACTGCAGCACTGAGGTCTATTGATATTTTTATTCTTCTCCTATCTTCTCAGTTTTTCCTCCTTTTGCCCATATGTGTGATACACAGAGACCAAAAAGAAGGACAGGTTGCTTACCTGTAACTGTGGTTCTTAATAGGGATGTGTGCGGAGCTCGATTGGGGGCTGGAAGTCTGGTGAACTCGCCAGGATTGCCCCCCCCCCGAGCTCTGCTCGGTCTACCTGCTTCCCTAGCTCGAATCGCATTCTCGCAAGCCGAGCTGGGGAAGCAACTTCTGGGTTCCCAGCGGTACGCTTTTTACGTAGAAAATGGCGTAAGATATGTAAAAAAAACAGCCGTGATTTGCCCAGGTTACACAAATCGTGGCTGCTTTTAATGTATCTTACGCCATTTTCTACATAAAAAGCATACCGCTGAGAACCCAGAAGTCTGGCAAGCACCTTGGCTGGCACTCACTTTTGGCCTGGTGCGGCAGCAGCACTTTCTCAGCACCCAGCAAGTCGGGTGGTGGGTAGATTGCCCGCCCCTATTGTGCATTCACACAACCCACCCACTGTCCCCACTTCGGTGTCACTGTTGACCTGATGGGGCTCAATGAAGTGGAATACTTCTGGTATCGCTGGCGATCTCGATACCAATACCGAGAATCCTCTCAGTTCTGAGGCCACAATAGTCAGCCTCAGTGAACTCAGGGAATAGGTGAGAACCCACTAGTAGCATACGCAGTAGGATGGTGGGGGGAGGGGTTCCCACCTAAAATCCTCAGCTATGGAAGCTTCCCAAAACAGGCTCTGCGCAGGCATGATTCAAAGAGCTATTTTTGACCTTCAAAGCCCTAACTGACCTAGGTCTGAGGTATCTCATGGGGCACTTTCTCCCTTATGTTCCCTCTTGGGTTCTATGACCACCAAGAATATATAGCCCAATAACAAGTATTAGGTGGTTTACAAGTTTAAAAAAATGAAAATAAAACCATCAAATAAAAAATACAATATGAAAATAACTTGTAAAAAAGAATAAAACAACAAAATAAAAACAGCAACAGAGAATAACTTAGTACAACAGATCTAAAAAGTACTACCAATATTTAAGCCTTCAAAAAACTCAGAGGCTTATGAGTATCCTATGCAAAGTGGGGAAATGGCAGAGGAAATCACCACCTCCCCATTCCTCCTGCTCTGCACGTCAACTAGACGGTTGATTTCAGCTGTCTAGCTGTGATGCTTCAGATGGGGAGAGAAGGAGGCTGGAGCACTGCCAGGATACCTCATATCCTGATGGCCCCAGTCTCCTCCCCTCCCTGCCCCCGGAACACCTTTTAACCCTTCTCCAAGGTCGCTATCCCGACCTTGGAGAAGCAACCAGCACAGTTGTTTCCATGCCAGCTGCAAGTGGGGGAGTGGGGTCAGAGCACAGATCCCCAGCTCCAAGGTCGGAGCTGTGTTTCTGATCTCAGATCTGGGAATCTGAAGAATCCTATGGCCCCACAGACACTGTCTAGCAGCCATAGGATTGCTCTGTAGGTAAATAAAAGATCTGTATCTTATACTGGGGTGAAAGATGATACCCATGTATCAGAATAAGAGTTCCCTTTGAAAAACAACATTGCTAACAAGTACAGTAATACCTTGGATTGCAAGTAACTTGATCTGAGAGTGTTTTGCAAGACAAGCAAAAAAATTTAAAAAAATTGACTTGATAAACGAGCAAGGTCTTGCAAGACAAGTCGTAGGGATGTAACCGCTCACCTAGAGCGGGCGTAGCGGGCCGAAATCGGCCCCGCTCACACCCGCCAGAGACTCACTTTGATATAAGAGTGTTTTGGATTACAAGCACGGTTCCGGAACGAATTATGCTTGCAATCCAAGGTATTACTGTACTTGTGTTAGATCAGTGATGATGGCCCACTTCAGACGATCACCTCCTAAGCCATGGCTTGGGTGATTGTCTGAACTGGGTCATAATGAAGTATGGGAAAGAAAATTATCAATAACATATTCTGATCATAGAAAAGAATCCTGTGCAACTGGAGAATTGCTGAAATATAAGAAAGGACTGACCCCTCATGGTGAAAGCTCTCAATAACAACTAGAAAAACAATTGTAAGGCAATAATAGTATTTTGTGGGTGGCTTCAGCAGAACACCTAAAGGGGAAAAAATAGATATACAAGAAGCAATGAAAAGCCACAGGAATGACAATCCAAGGAAAAGTGAGCATAGTATCATTTTCAAATACTTCTATATTTTTTATCACCAGTTTTGCTTTGGAAACTATTTCTCCCAGCAATTGGCATGTGACCAATCACATCAGTGGCTCTCAATCAGTGATTTGATTTAGATCAGTGGCTCTCAAAATGCTTGCAAAAATGCATACAAGACAGGCTATAATCCTCTACGCAGTCATTTGGAAATAAGCTGTTAAATTTAGAGGAGCTTACTTCTAATGAAACATGAATATGAAGGGGGCGTGTGCTTGAAAGGACGCTGTGTTGTGGCAGCAGCTGTTTTCCATCTACGTGCTGCTAGGAGCCTTCACCCCATCTCCTCCACCCTCTACTGCAGCAGGTATATTGGAAGGGACAGCCTGAAGAGTGAGGCATTTGCCTAGCGCAGTGATGGCGAACCTTTTTGAGCCTGAGTGCCCAAACTGCAACACAAAACCAACTTATTTATTTCAAAGTGCCAACACTGCAATTAAACCTGAATACCGAGGTTTTAGTTTTAGAAAAACAACTCATACAGTTGTCCGAACTAATTAACATCTTTTGTCTTAAAAAGAAAAACACAATAACAGAGCTTTCAATGATACAAACAGTTTTTTGTTGGAAAAAAAATCAACTCAAAAAATTATTATAGTACCACATTGTACACATAGCCTGAAGGGAATTTATACAAACTTTTAAATAATTAGGCACATGTATTTTTGGATAAGGGATTCTCAACTTGTAATATGATTATATGCCAGACTGAAATTGTATGGGGCAAGCTTTACCCCGGGTCCTTTCCCTGCTTCTACAGGTGTCGGATTAGTAAAAGTAAAAGTCAACCTGTACTAGGATGAGCAAGATAAACAAGAAAACTAAACGTGCTTAACACATTTTAAACACTTTATGTCTTGGACTGCAAACACTGCATTAGGTAAAAGTTTGCGTTGGGCATGCTTTTGCACAATTAATGTGATTTTTGCTATTGCATGCATGCTGATAATTTGTCAAACCTCGGCTCATACTCCGTTAGTTTGAGAGCAACACATGCAGCACTAAGGTCAACTGTTAGGGCTTTACATCCAAGCCATGCTCTGTGCATCATTCTTCAAAATCTTTTAAATGTGATAACAATGTAGAAAAGAATTCTGTAATGGGAATTCTAGAATAAAATCATTCTGTTCCACACTGTGAGAAAGAACAAGATCATTAGTGTTTTGCAGAAGGGGATGGTCTTTTCGCGATCTAGTGACCAATGGCTCGCTTGAGTGCCCACAGAGAGGTCCCTGCGTGCCAGCTGTGGCACCCGTGCCATAGGTTCGCCATCACTGGCCTAGCGCCTTGGAGTTGGCTTGGTGTCTGCTTTAATGTTGAAAGTATGATGTTCATCAGAAAAACATACAAAGAGTTGGGGATTATCCCTAATTCACCGGGTGGTCTCCCTGAGGCACCTAAGAGACAAAATAAGATTACTCAGTATTTTAAGCAGGAGAAGCAAGAGAGGGAGAGTATAAGTGAATTATGCAAGTCAGCTCAGGATGGAGCATTCCCCATGTATTTGATGCTAGATTGGTCACTGGATCTTAAAGGAAGTATACAAGAATCCAGATGCATGAGACCTTCAATAGATCTGGCTTCAGAATTGGCTTTTGCAGAACAAATGAGATCCCATAAAGGGATCTCAACAGGTGGATAAAGCTAAATCAGAATTGATGGAGGCTGTTATGCAGAAACAGATTCTTGAGCTTGTATATAGATAGTAATACCTATAATGCTCCAACCCTAAAATATAAAGCAACCTCTACCCAAACAGAGGAATTAGCGGAAGGTAACATCATAATTGATGAGTGTTTTTTTATGATTTATACCAAGATAGCTCTTGTCAAAAAATTTCTTGCAGAAAGTAATGGACTGTTAACAACACTAACTTAAAATGAAGATTGGCAAGCAATAATTAATAATTATTGTAATGGGGGGAAGAAACCGAGGATTATTAAAAGCATGTGGTATAAAGCGCAAAAAGTAGACAGACTTGTCCTTCCTAATATAAAGTATTATTTTTAAAAAAACTTTTAAATTTTATTTCTATATAAAACAAACACATAATATCAAACATATAACAATTAACAAAACAAAATAGACCTCCGATTTTCTTCTACAGCAAATATATGTAACAATCGATAATCAGAATGAGAAATCTCTTGCTTCCCGTTGTCCCAAATTCACTTATTCCATAAACCCACAAACAAACAAATCATTATTTTCCAGTCTCTGCAAAAAGTCAATTAGAGGTTTCCACTCAATAATAAATGTGGATGTTATCCTTCCTCTGATTAATGATGTGAGTTTGGCCATCTCTACCAGCTCCAGCATCTTGACCAACCATTCTTCTGTCGTAGGCACTGCTGGACCTTTCCATTTCTGTGCATATAGTAGTCTTGCTGCCGTTGTCATGTATAAAAATAAAGTTCCATACCTTCCTTCTAGCTGACTGTCCATTATTCCCAATAGAAAAGCCTCTGGTTTCAATTGAAAAGTAATCTTTAAAATCTTTTGCATTAATAAATGAATTTCAACCCAATTTTTTTTAGCTTTCTTACATGTCCACCACATATGATAAAAGGTTCCTTCCTGTTGTTCACATTTCCAACATATATGTGATGCACCGTTATACATTCTAGCCAATTTCTCCGGAGACAAATACCAATGATACATCATCTTATAAAAATTCTCTTTAAGACTAGAGCATAATGTAAATTTCAAACCTTTTAACCACATATTTTCCCATTGTGTCATTAATATATTATAGCCAAAATTTTGAGTCCATTTTATCATACATTCCTTCACTTGCTCATCCTCAGTTTCAAATTTCAACAAAAGCTTATACATTCCTGAAATAAGATGTTCATCATTTAGACATAATTCCCTTTCAAAGTCAGATACACTCTGTTCAAAATCATGCAACCTTTTATCGACTTTAAACCTTTCTACAATCTGTAAGTAGGAAAACCATTGACATGTATGACCTTTTATCAGTTCTTCTCTTGATTTTAGTTTACATTCATCTTGGGAGAATTCCAACAAATCACGATATGTCAACCAATTGTATTTACTTAACATTTCTCTTCTGTGATGGGCTTCTTGTGCTGATAACCACAGTGGTACTCTCTGACAAAACCTAGGTTTATATTTATTCCAAATTTTCAAAATGGCACTGCTAACACAGTGGTTATTAAATTCTGCATTCACTTTAACTTTATCATACCACATGTACCCATGCCTTCCAAATCTCAAATCATATCCCTCTAAATCTAATAATCGACTATTTTTCAACAGAATCCATTCTTTGATCCATACTAAACAACAAACAGCAAAATATAACTTTAGATCAGGTAGACCCAGCCCCCCTCTTTCTTTTGCATCCTGTAAAATCTTAAAATTAACCCGTGTTTTTTTCCCTTGCCATACAAATCTGGATATATCCTTCTGCCATTGTTTAAATGGTATTTGTGATGTCACAATAGGAATAGTCTGAAACAAAAATAACATTCTAGGTAATACATTCATCTTAATTGTGGCTATTCTCCCCATAAGTGACAATTGAGCTTTATCCCATCTTACTAAATCTTTTTTCATTTCATTCCAAGACTTTACATAATTATTTTGAAACAACATACAATTCTTATTTGTTAAAGTGATACCCAGATATTTTACTTTCTTTTCCATCTTAAAACCTGATTTATTTGACAATTTTATTTGGTCTTGAATTTTCATATTTTTTGTTAATATCTTTGTCTTTAATTTATTAACCTTAAAACCGGCTACAGCACCAAACTCCTTCAATTTAGCCATTAATGTTTCAGTTCCCTTCAGAGGATCTTCCAAAATCAACACCAAATCATCCACGAAAGCTCTCAACTTATAAGACTCTTTTTTAATTTTTATACCTCCAATTCTATCATCTTGTCTTATATCTCTGTTCAACATTTCAAGCACAAGAATAAACAACAAAGGTGAAAGTGGGCAACCCTGTCTTGTTCCTCTATGTATTCCACACGATTTCATCATATCGCCATTGACAATTATTTGTGCTGTTTGTGAGGTATAGATCGACTTTATCCATTTTATAAAATTCTCTCCAAAATCCATTTCCTTCAATATATAATATAAAGTAGTATTATATAGTCAATCAACTAAGATATATAATGGATATTATAGCTAAGAAAGACAATATGTGGATGGAATTAGAGGTACAAGAATTAGGGAATAGGGTTGAGAATATATTATTTGTAAAGAAAAATATTAACATAAAAAGATTAGAAAGTCCCTTTTTAAAAACTATGTTAGAGATTTGGAATGGTACAAGGAAAATATTTATACCGGAGATACCCCATTAACACCAGTGGTGGCTATGGAGGATTTCCCAGAAAATGTACTGACATCTGGAAGGTATATTTAGGGGGGTAAAGGTAATCAAATTAATGGATTGGGTGGAAAAAAATGGAGACTAGGCAACAAATAACTGAAACAGCTGGATTAGGAAGAATTTCCTGGTTAAATTTAATGCAATTGGATCAGCGGTCAAAGAAATGGAAGAGGAAAATGGAGCATGAAAGGGAATTAACTGGTTTTGAAAAGAGGGTTTTGTCCAGAGAATTTATAGATGAGAATACTTCATCAAGAGGGATAACAAAGGAGATATATAAAATGATACAAAAAGGTGAAGAACAAAATGACAATCTTAAAATAGTTTGGGATAAGGAATTAGAGGGTGAAATTTCGAATGAAGGGAGGAAAAATATATGGGAATGATGTATATTGAAAAATATGTCAATAAGGATAAAAGAGAACTTTTATAAACTTATTTGGAGATGGTATCTGACTCCGGTGAGATTGAATCAAACAGATAGTAATTGTCCAGCATTATGTTGGAGAGGGTGCCAGGAGCTAGGCACCTATGCGTATATGTGGTGGAGTTGTAAAAGTGTACTGGAATTTGGGGGGGGGGGGGGGGATTGTAGAAATAGAAATAATTGGTATGAATTTAGAGGTCTACCCAAAATTAGCATTGTTATCAATAATGGAGAAAGTTGTTTGTTCTCAAGATACAAAATAATTAATTGTAAATTTGTTAACGGCGGGAAGATTAATGATAGCAAGGAAATGGAAAGTTCAACATGAATTTTTAATTGTTGATTGGAATAAGGAGGTGTGGGTATTGCCTTAAATGATAAATTAACTTGGTAGTATCAAATGTAAAAAAGGACAACTTAAGAAAAATAATTTTAAGGATATTTGGGGATTATTTTTAGATTTTGTTTTAATAAAGGGGAAAGGGAACATGCCATGTCAAGATATGTTGTATTTTTGGAATAATGAATAATAATTGATTATAGAGATAGAAAGTATATTTTGGTCCCGTGGTGATGGGAGCACTATATAAGTTGTATGTATGTTATTTTAGTTGTTTTATATACTGTTTGAAAAACTTTAAATAAAACTTTAAAAAAAATAACAACACTAACTGAGTTTTACAAAACTCAGGAGAGGAGACCTGGGATGGAGGACTAGACAAAATCATTTGCCAACCTACAAGGATAATTAAGAAAACATCTGTACCTCAAACTTTAGGAATTAACAAAGGGACTTTAAAAGAGGAGTGCAAAAGCCAGAAGAAAAGCAAAAATATTTTTAAAATATAAAAAAGAGAAAAAGGCACATTGCTGTCGGAAAAAGGATTTTGAAAGACTTTTTAGACTGTTGGACAGTAAATTAAGTTCAGATACAAATAAGTCAAAGCATAATATCTGTAGAGGAAAAAGAAAAAGGGTCCCAAAAAAGCTCTCAATTTGCAGCAGATAGATAAGGAAAATGGCCAAGCAGAGAAAATAATAGCCAAGACCCATGATTTGGAAGACATGCAGGATTCCTGGGCAAAAGACCTCCATAGTAATTTGGGGAATAGGGTGGTTAGCAATAGTCCTGCTAATGGGACCTCCATACCACCAAACAGGGTCTCAGCTGGGTGTCAATATGAAGAATGAGGACCCGGGCAATGACTGGAATCTAGTGATGATCCCACAGAAGCTGGTATTTACAAATTATCCTAAACCTCTGGGTTTCCTCACACAGTCCTAGCATATAGCACATTTTCTGCATATTTTAGACAGGGCCTCCCCAAGAGTATTGTGTACTAAAGATATTGCCCTCATAGAGTATTTGTACTTCAATGGAATCAGAGCTCAGGCTGTGGTCACATTCAGAGACTGGGATACTGCTAGATTCATCTATAGAGCGGGGGGGGGGGCTTTTCTGCGTATAATTTGGCTATAGCAAAATATTTTAGAAAAGAAGGCTCCCTGGCATCCTTTCTGGGCGCTGTAGCTGCTGGCCCTAAAGATAATGATCATGAGATCATAAACATTGCTGAAAATCTTATTGCTCTAAACTGATTTCAAGATCCTGTATTTTCTAATAACCGATCAGATTCCTTGAAGCTGGATTTGAAAAACCTTCCCTCTACCCTTGACACACAGCAAATCGCCACTGAAAAGGCTGAAATCTGAGGCAGCAATGAGAGAGAGCTTATCATAGAATCATAGAAAAGTAGAGTTGGAAAGGGCCTACAAGGCCATCGAGTCCTACCCCCTGCTCAATGCAGGAATCCAAGTCAAAGCATCCCTGACAGATGGCTGTCCAGCTGCACCTTGAATGCCTCCAGAGTGGGAGAGCCCACCACCTCCCTAGGTAGTGGGTTCCATTGTCTTATTGCTCTAACAGTCAGGAAATCTTTCCTGATGTTTAAACGGAATCTGGGTTCCTGTAACTTGAGCCCATTATTCCGTGTCCTACAAACTGGGATGATCGAGAAGAGATCCTGGCCCTCCTCTTTGTGACAACCCTTCAAGTACTGGAAGAGTGCTATCATATCTCCCCTCAGTCCTCTTCTGAAGGCTAAACATGCCCAGTTCTTTCAGTCTGAATGATTCAGGACCAACTTATATACCTCACAATTGTCCAGATAGGGATAACACAGGGAAGTCAGAAGGAAGAGACCATAAATTATTGCAACAGGTTCAGCTAGATATTATGGGAACAGACAATAAGTTTACCTCTTAGGAGAAGAGTCTTTTGAATACATTTTGTGATCTACCCTTCCAATCACAACGTGAAATAATAGAGAGACTAACGAATTTGATAGAAGTCTGTATTATAACGGTGAATGTAATGAAAGGCCCAAAGAACCCCAGAATTTTGATGGAATAAAAAAAGATAAGAAAGTTAAAGTTGTAACAGAAGCTAATGAAAGAGGATATAGGGATGGGAAATAAACAACAGAGTAGGAACCTGAGAGCATATAGCAGTGATGGCGAACCTATGGCATGGGTGCCACACAGCTGGCACACAGGGACCTCTCTGTGGGCACTCGAGCCATTGGTCACCAGATCGCGAAAAGACCGCCCCCTTCTGCAAAACACTAATGATCTTGTTATTTCTCTCAGTGTGGAACAGAATGATTTTATTCTAGAATTTCTGTTACAGAATTCTTTTCTACATTGTTATCACATTTAAAAGATTTTGAAGAATGATGCACAGAGCATGGCTTGGATGTAAAGCCCTAACAGTTGACCTGAGTGCTGCATGTGTTGCTCTCAAACTAACGGAGTATGAACCAAGGTTTGACAAATTATCAGCATGCATGCAATAGCAAAAATCACATTAATTGTGCAAAAGCATGCCCGATGCAAACTTTTACCTAATGCAGTGTTTGCAGTCCAAGACATAAGTGTTTAAAATGTGTTAAGCACGTTTAGTTTTCTTGTTTATCTTGCTCATCCTAGTACAGGTTGACTTTTACTTTTACTAATCCGACACCTGTAGAAGCAGGGAAAGGAACCGGAGTAAAGCTTGCCCCATACAATTTCAGTCTGGCATATAATCATATTACAGGTTGAGAATCCCTTATCCAAAAATACATGTGCCTAATTATTTTAAAAGTTTGTATAAATTCCCTTCTGGCTATGTGTACAATGTAGTACTATAATAATTTTTGAGTTGATTTTTTTTTCAACAAAAAACTATCACTGAAAGGTTTGTTATTGTGTTTTTCTTTTAAGACAAAAGATGTTAATTAGTTCAGACAACTGTATAGTTGTTTTTCTAAAACTAAAACCTCGGTATTCAGGTTTAATTGCAGTGTTGGCACTTTGAAATAAATAAGTTGGTTTTGTGTTGCAGTTTGGGCACTCGGGCTCAAAAAGGTTCGCCATCGCTGGCATATAGTTTGGGAGGGAAATCCTCCCCTATTTATTTATTTAATACATTTTTATACCACCCAATAGCTGAAGCTCTCTGGGCGGTTTACAACAGTTAAAACCATAAAATACAATATACTCTACCCTATGAGAGAGTATAATTTTACAGTACCAACTGTAACCCCAATATTGGGGAAAGAATGGATGGAGAGATTGTTCTTAGACACTAGCAGAACTGGGTGTACCTGCACACAATGCCAAAAGTCAACTAATGGAGGGTGAGGTTAGGGTATGGGCATCCTCAAAGAGAAATGGAGTCATTTATGTGGATGAGAAAGGAGAAATAGATAAGATTGTAGAAATAGATTGACAAAGTATAACTCCAAAAATCCAATCCCTGAAGATAGTCAGTTGGAATATTGCCGGTTGGGAAAATAAAGCTTATAATAGAGAATTTATTTATTATATTAAGCAGTTTGATATTTTGATGTTTTAAGAATCATGGTCTAAGAAGAAAGTAGCATTAAATGGGTTTCAGAGTTATTCTGTGGAAACCAGATTAGATTATAAGAAAGGCAGACCAAAAGCTGGCTTAGTATGTTTTATAGCATCAGCTATGACTGCAAAGATAACACCTCTCCCACCAAAGGAACCGATAGCAATAGCATTGCTGCTTCAAATACGTTACTCAAAATTGTTGATAATAAATGTATATATATACCACCAAAGAAAGCCAAGAAAGAAAATATGGGCTATTGGGATAATTGGAAGAATATGTCTTGGAGTTGGAAATGTATATCCCATCTGCTTACATTTGAGTAGCTGGAGATCTTAATGCTGGGATAGGTGAAGATGACTATTCAGTCTGTACCTCTACGTTTTGGTGTCCGAGTAAAGGGATGGACAAGGATATGTATGATTTTAATGAAAGAAATTTGAAAGATACAATTATTAATGCTGCAAGAATCAGGCTAATTCAATTTAAGCTAAAGGTAGGCTTGATGATCCTGAACGGTGCCACTGTTGGGGATAAACCTGGAGAATACACTTACAATGCGTAAATGGGTGGCAGTGTGATAGATTATGTAATGATCTCCAGCGCTATGAAGTGTAATGTTAAGAACTTTCAGGTGGGTTCAAGCTATTTTAGTGATCATCGACCCCTGATTACTGAGTTGGACTCCTTTTTTTGCCCAATATGAACAGTAGTACAGGCAGCTCCATTAAGTCAGTCAAATGCACAAACAGGAAATGCCTAAAATGGACCATAGAGTTGAATAATGATACATGTGAGGTACTGAATGCCCCAGAGTTGAGGAATTTAAAAGCTTTATGGAAACTAGTTTATTGAATGACTCATTTCATATGATCAACTAGTTTTGATATTGCAATTTGCGGAACCTTCTATCAAAAGAAACGGGTCAGCGAAACAGGTTTATTGGTGCCAGATATAATAATTGGTTCAATAAGGAATGTGCCCTTAAAAAGGAGCTTAAAAGGTGCTATATTCAGTATAGAAACTATAAAGAAAGGGTACTGCCAATGACCTACTTTCAGCTAAAAAAAAGAGTATAACGCCCTGATACTAAAAAAGAAGAAAGAGATGGAAAAGGAAATTTGGTCTCAGTTGATAGAGGCTTCACGTATTAGAGACAATAGGAGTTACTGGTTCATAGTTTCAGTTACCCTGCGGGGAATGAATGGAATAAATGATTGCTGTGTTTTTGCAACAGCCTGGGAAAGTCACTTCTACTCTATCTTCAACATAATAACTAAAGAAAAAGGGGGAGTGTTATCAAAGGGGGAGTGTTGGCAAAAATGTATAAATGCACTTTCGGTGCCTGTGGGAAATCTGAATAATAAGAAGCTATATTGTATTTTGATTGAAATTAGAGTCTTTTCTTTTGTGACTAATGGACATTCAGTTGGAAAGTAGTTATGGAATTTTATTAATCTATTTGAATGAAAATGCCCAATATTGTTTATAGTGGAAGAATGGTCTGTGAAGATGTGGGACTGCAGAGATAGCTAAACTCTAGTTACTATTTTAGAGAAAAATTAACATTTATGATGATGGTTGAGCGGAAACCTCTAATAGATCTTTTGTAGAGAAAATGATCGGTGTATTTGTGGGTTCGATGAACAAGAAGAATAATTTGGGACAATAGAAAAAGGTGATTTCTTTTTGTAATAATGAAATAAGAGAAAGTATTGGTACTTATATTTGTTGTAGAGAAAATCGGAAGTCTATTTTAGATTGAAGTTTTGTTAATTGTTGTTTTTGTAGTGTTTATTTTGTTGTTTGTTTTTTATCTTTAATAAAATTGAAAATAAAAAACCCACAAAGCATCTAAAAGAGAAACAATATGCTGTGTTTGTGGATCTTAAGTCAGCATTTGATTCCATTTTGAGAGAGCGGTTATGGGAAAAACGAAGCAACCTCTATGGATATGAGACTACTTTTTCTGATGAAAAAAACTTTACGCCAATACTTCTTTGAAGGTTCGTTGTAGTCCAGAAGGGGATTTATCAAATGCAGTCCCAATGACAAGAGGGGTGCAGCGGGGGGTGGGGGGTAGCACCACAGTTGTTTATTCTCTATATAAATAATCTGGCTCCCAGTTTATACTCACCTAATTATCATCTCCCAAAACTGGAAAAGAAATTCCGATATTGCTATATGCAGATGATGCGGTATTGTTGTCCCGGACAAAAATTGGGCTACAAAGGTTGATGACGCAGTTTTCCAAATACTGTCTGAACTAGAGTCTGCCAATAAACTACCAAAAGCTAGTGGTGTTCTCCAGGGGACATAAAAAGTATAATTGGTTTATGGATGGCCAGTGTATTGAGCAAGTAAACAGTTATAACTATTTAGGCATCACTTCTGAAGCATCTCTTAACTGGGCAAGACAAGGAGAATCTCTCAGTACAAAGTGCAGCAACTATATCAGCTGCAGTGGTTCGATTCATTTTCACAAAAGGGGGGAGCCATGTACCCTCAGTGTTGCAAGTGTACAAAGCCAAGGTAGTAGTATTTTAATAATAATTGTTTTAAAAATTGTTTCTATGTATTATTCATTGTTTTAATAATAACTCTTTTAACAATAATTGTCTTAATACTTGTTTTTATATACCGTATTTTTCGTTCCATAAGACGCACACACACACCCAAATAGGGGGAAATGTCTGCGTCTTATGGAGCGAATATTGTTTTAAAAATATTGTTAGAAAAAAAATTTTTTACTTCTGCACGCCTCCAACTGGTCCGGGGAAGAGCAGAGGGCTCCTGGGTGGGGCGGGCAAGCCCCCGCCTCTCAGCTGATTCCCCGCGGAACAGCTGATTAAAAATGGTTTTTTTTGTTTTTTTTTTTTTTACTTACCTCTGCCTGTCCGGGGAAGAGCGGAGGGCTCCTGGGCGAGGCGGGGCAAGCCCCCGCCTCTCAGCTGATTCCCCATAGAACAGCTGATTTTTAATATATATATATTTGTTTTTTACTTACCTCTGCTGGTCCGGGGAAGAGCGGAGGGCTCCTGGGCAGAGCGGGGCAAGCCCCCACCTCTCAGCTGATTCCCCGCAGAACAGCTGATTCAAAAAAAAAATTTTTTTTTTAACGTACCGTATGGTAAGTGCGTCTTATGGTCCGGTGCGTCTTATGGAGCAAAAATTACTATTATCCTGTGGGAAAGGTCTATGGACCAAATAAACACTGACTGAATATGATCAAGCTTTGAGTTAGTCAAACAAAGGGACCATGCCAAGCAAAGGCAATTTATTTTTTTTAGTAATAACACCTATTTCAATTTCTTTTACAGTGGATGCAGACAAACATCACACTGTTCATTCAGTGCCAGAGCCCTGCTCCAGGGCCCTGGTAAAGATGAAAGGAGGGGAAGAGGGAGCCACATTCTGGAGCCACATGTAGCTTTCAAGCCATGGTCAGACTGCCCACAATCCAACAATCTTAAGTGTCAGTTTGCACATCACGTGCCTTCTGTATTCAGCTTTCATAATCACATAATTCAGTTATTTGATTTCCCATCAGTAATACTACTAGGGATATTAAGTCCTGTGTCATACTTTGGGCAGTCTTATTAATAACATGGGGGACTGGAAGGATGGTGCATTATTGATGATTTATCATGGGATAAACATTTTAATAAGTTAATTACCATGAGCCAGGCCAGTTTGCAGATTCATGTCAGTCCCAGGAAAAGAATTTGAGTTTAGAAATCTAGCTAGGAAAACACACAGATTCACCACAAGGTGTCATCAGTTCTCAATACATTTTGTACGATCCAAAGAACTGGGTAGAGACTAAGAATGAGGTGGGACAGATGGTTTCCTAACTAACAGCTTCTGCTGATTTTTATGAATGGAGGCTGTCTCTGAATGACATCATGGCCTATTCACTCCACTCCCACTTTCGAGTCTCTTTGTAATTTTCAGGTGTTTGTGTGCCAGTCTCTTATACAGTAGACCCTGTAGGGTTTGAGGCAGAATTGTAGTACGGAAGGTAGCACAGCATTCTGTACTTGGAATGCATTCATTTTATGAATCACCAGGAGAGCTCCGGACAGGTGAGTAGTACAGTATTTTTTATTATTATATATGTGTGTGTGTGTGTGTGTGTATACACACACACTATTTTGTAATCAGTGCTGGGATGGTTCTGAATTTTTACATTATAAATTGTTTTCTCATTTATCGTTTTATGAACCAAGAATACTTTTGACACAATTGATGGAGCTGGTTAGATACATATAACAACGTATAACAGAACCTACGGTATTTTGAATCTTGAATTTATAATGTAATGCATAATCTTCCAACATTTGTCAAGTGGAAACAGGTACACTTTTAATATTCCATGGCAGCAGCTTCTTATAGAGAAGAAGAGAGCAAGCGGTATGAACAGCCTTGGAGGTATGGAAAATCACATACCCCATTACAGAATTTTAGAATCTTTAATTTCAGAAAACATTTTAAATTTAACATCTAGACTGTGTTCTGTGTACACCTTCTTCAGAGTGAATTTGCACAGGATTAAGCTATTAATAGCATAATCCTACGCAAGTTTATTGGGAACTAAATCCTATGTTCAATGGGACTTACTAGAAAGTAAGTGTATTTAGGATTGCAGCCTAACAGGACAAGCCTATGCATGTTTACCCATAAGTAAGTCCTATTATGCATCTATAGAAGTAAGCTTGTATAGGATTTTGGCCAGAATATCATAATTTGTCATAGCTTTTAAATACTATAATTCTCAGAATCTCAAAACTCAGTCATCTTTTAGAAAACTGCTACATTTAGTCTCAAAACATGAAATATGATGATTTATTATTAAAATAGTTATGTGTTGGAATGCTACAGTATTAGATATAAATCTGGTTTACAAGCAGCTGTTATGTACAATATGAAGTTGGGCACTATACCTGTTAAATACTTGAAGGATGTGTGAGGTTATTGTATAAGCTTTTGCCTTAGCAGTACCAATGAAAGACATTTTGGGTTCTGGTGAAGGCAATACTAATGGACTTTTCCCCCAGCCCCAGTTACAAGTCAGCCCTGTTCTGCTATGCTCCCCAGATCCCTCTCCTCTTGCTCTTGGCTCTGCAAGGGAAGGAAAAGCCTACAGTGGTTACTGCCTAATGAATTGCAGCTTCAAAGGTTACCCAGAAGGCAGGAATGGCTCCCTGATCTGCACACTTTCCCTTGTTGTGCTGTGCAGCAAAGAAAGGACTCAAAGCGTGTGGAGAGCATTCCTATAATTATGGACCCTAGGAGAGCCAGTGTGGTGCAGAGGTTAAAATGTGGTTTTGGATGTGGGAAGCTTGGGTTCAGATTCCTGCTATGGGCCAATTCATATTTCATGTGGTCAGGATGCTTGCCAGTGCCACACATATACCAGTGTTTGCAATGCTAAACACTGTAAGAAAGGGGGAGATGTGCATTTCTCCAAAGCGGTTGAGGACAAGTGCCAAAAAACTCTGGATCTGTTATGGTTTCCCAGGTGTGTCCCTGAGTGGAGGTATGAATCTCCCAGTTCAGCACCGCAAATTCTCACTGATATACATAAGGCAAATGTAAATCGACTTTCAGCTGCACATCTCACTGGGATATAGTGGACAAGTCACTATTTCTCAGTGTAACCTACCTCATTATGTTGTTGTAAGGCACAATACTTCTATTATCATTGAAGGAAGAGCAAAATACAAGTGTAACAAATAAATGATGCCCAGCTTCTTCTTAGAGCTCTGCACCTCAGCTATACTTCTCCCAAGACATTCTAATAAAAGGAACCAAGATTAAGATTACTCTCCCATCAATTTGTCATATGATATAATGGGAAACTCCTGGCTAAGCCTATTTTTATTACTGTCTCCACTAATGCCTTTCTTTGGAGTCAGTGGGTTTAATGATAAAGTTAAGACTTTCTATATACAGGGTTGGGAATCCCTATAGTTATACCAATCCAAGTTTCACCAGTAACCCTAAAGTAATTTTGCAGGTTACATATTTGCTAAAATATGTTTCACTTGGGTTATCCCACTGGCCACAGACTGCTCCATTTGACATCAAGAAAATCAGTCTTTGTATTCTGTCTCATTTTATCTGCCTTTGCCAGACTGCTAAGCCTTTGGATGAGACAGTCTTTCTCTTGAACTAATTACGGTAAGTGTATTGCTATAATCAAAGGTTTTTTAGGGATGTTTTTTTTAATCAAGTGCCAGCCATATTCCTCAGATTCAGCATCAGTTTGTATGATACTAGGACTTTGCTGGCACAGGATCTCAAACCACTGAGAGATGTTACCAGCAGCACAAGGAGTTGCTGTTCTCAAATGAAATGGTAACTCCAGCACAGTGCTGTAGTAACTGCCAAATGGCTGGCAATCTCTTTCAATAACTGAAATATCCTATGAAAGAAATCCAAGCATGATTAAGGCTTTAATCCTAGTATGCACATTGAGAGCACAGTGAAATTTACCTCTACCAAGTAAACATGCATAGGATTGTGCTGTAAAGAAATGTGTCCTGATCCAGTGAGAACAATCTGCATGTAGAAGCAGGCTTCAATACACAGGCTTCAATACACACATTCCCTCCCGGATAAGGCCTATAGGTGGTTAGAGTGTTGGAATAGGGCAGGGTGGGACAGGGAGGCAAATTCAAATCTCCACTCAGACATGAAATTCAGTCAGTGACCTTGAGCTAATCACTATCTCTCAAACTAACCTACCTGACAGGGTTGATGTGAGGATAATATTGGGGGGTGCGAACCATATACATTGTCTTGAGCTATTCAGAGGAAAGGCAGGATAGAAATGGAGTGAGTGAGTAAATGGTGCACATTTTATCCATTTGCTAGGCCCCACATAATGGTACCCAAAGCAGCATTGTCAGATTTGGATTAAGTACACAGCACTGAAGTGATGGTCATCTCTGTCTGCTTTAACTGAGCAGATGATAACTTCTTTGGAGAGGTAGGGGACGCAATCCAGTCCTTCCCCTGGTAATCAGTGGTTGGTGCTGTCAAAGCTGACAGTTCTGACCATCTATTCAGAATTGTGTGGAGACAGATCCTTACTTGTGCAACAGTGTGTGTGCAGCCCACCACTGTACCTGAGGGTCTTTGGAACTGGGGTCATATTTTAGAACAGCAGTCCTAATTCCCCAAGGAAAATAAAGATAGTCTAGCAAATCCATCATCACCACCTGAATAAATGTTCCAATATACATATTCTATATTTCGTACAATACTATAAGGAATATAGCCACCATAAATTCATTTATTCTGCTGCCCCTCATAACTGTTTGGGCAGGTCTTCCAAATTACTTGAGAGCTAGTTAGGTTTGTTTTATCTCATGTCATCTCCTGTGCCTTTCAAAGGGCAACTCTAATCTATTAGAGCCCTCCGGGTATGTGTCTTCTAAAGTAACATGGAAAATGGTTCTCTCTAGTCTAGCAATTCAAGAGGGAAGAAATGTACTGCTTTTGCTTTTAAGAGGAAAACTTAGGAGGACTATATTGCAAATCTGTTTCAAAGTCACATTTTCTTTATTGGGACAGAGATGAGGGGTGACTTGGTGAAGAGGACATTTACTTGCTCTGTAAGCACTTTACTGTAGTAGATGTGCTCTCTGCTTGTGTGGCATCCTGTGGTGTATGTGGATTGGCTGGGTTGATCTGTGAGAGCCTGGTGCCTGTATGGCCCTGCCGTGCATAGGGAGTTGAACTAGATATTTGTTCAGCCCCTTCCAACTTTATGATTCATCCTCCTTAGGACCACTGAACAGAGTGCTTCCATGCATTGAATCACACTGATTAATATAGAATTGCTATCCTTTGTAGTTCAATCATTTTTAATGGAGAATTCAGACAACATCATTGTCAGCCTGCTGCATTCCAGTGTTTTTTTGCATTCCAATGTTGCTCCCTGATCTGATTTGTGGCCAAATATTTTTTTTTAAAAAATACAATTGCTGTGCTAGTCTGTCCAGTGTGAACAGGCTGAGTTTTAAAGGTTCTGATACTTTTAATTAAGTTTGCTGTTTGGAGGAAACACTTTTTATTGCTTTCCTTTGGATGTGGCTAATATTTATTTATTTTATTTATTTATTTATTATATTTATACCCCGCCTTTTTTCCTGCAAGGAACCCAAGGCGGCTTACATAATCCTCCTCCTCCTCCTCTCCGTTTTATCCTCACAACAACCCTGTGAGGTAGGTTAGGCTGAGAGTCCGTGACTGGCCCAAAGTCACCCAGCAGTGAGTTTCATGGCCAAGCGGGGACTAGAACCCGGATCTGTTCCCATGGCTTTAATTATTGATTTTATTATTTTTTATCTTTTCAGTGTTTATTCAATATATGCTATTTCTCTATTTAATTTTCTGTTATTGAGAGAAAATTTATTTTAAAAGTCCTCCCCCTCCCCTGTGAACAGAAACTGACACTGGGGCAATTAAGAGAGGCTATTCAATGGGGGATTAAGAGGCTATTCATCAGTAACCCCCAGCCATGATCAACAGGAGGGAATAAATATGGGCAGGATCTGCGAATAGGCAACTTTTAATTGACATTGGAAAGGACCTTTGCTGAATGGGATTTAATTCAGGGTAAGCAGTATACAATGAACTTGGCCATGGGAATGGACACCGTTGGATAATATAGTGTTATATTAAGTGCTGTGTGGAACTCCATTTCAATTTACAGCTGATAGTGGAAGAGTGATGTTTTATCAGTGCTAAAGGGTACTAGTGTGGAAGCAACCATAATCTCCTCAAGCTCAGAACGCTATGAATGGAGAAATTCACCCACTTACTGCATGATAGCCACTTAAACATTTGCCACATGGTAGGTAGTTCTAATCATATGGAGGCCTGTCCTCTGTAGTTTCTGGCCACGCATCAAGCCAAGCATTTTCCTGTGTGGCTTCCCTGGACCGCCAAGCAGTTACAGAAGCATGGTAATGCTTGGTTTGTCATGTGACCAGAGACTACAAATTACCAGCCCTACTCATAGATGTAACCACCACATGGGAAATGTTTAATTGGCCACAGCACAATAGCTGGACATCTGATTCTACCCTTTGAAACCACAATTCAAGTATAAGTACAAAATAAGACCCTCTCATCATCTACTATCTTTCCCCAAACATCCGCCTTTCTCTCATCCATGCTTCTGGTGACATCTTCTTGGAGACTGTTTACCGCAGGCAGAAAGATTTATTGCAAATCTTGGCTCCTGGATTCTTAGAGCTGCCTTTTCCTCTAAAAACAGCCCCATGAGGGATTACAGAGAGGGCCCCTTCAGGGGAGCCCACAGCAATCTGTGCCTGTTCCAAGTTCCTGTATTTAAGAGACCAAATTAATGTCGAGAAATGAGTAAGGTAAAGATATTCGACAGAGTCAGGCACATCTGTCCTAAAGTAAATCTTAGTAAGAACGTGGAGGTGGAGAAGCAGCAAAGGAAGGCCAAGGACAGCAATCCCATGTAAAACAGAAGTGCACCACAATCCTATGCATGTTTACTCAGAAGTAAGTCCCATTGTGTTTAACAATGGGGCATAGTCTCGGGTAAGTATGCATAGGATTGCGACTCATATTTTATATAACTAAACCTGTGTGTTTTTTATTGAGGAATGCTTCACATACAGCAAGAAAGGAAGGTTCCATGCATAATGCATGGAGGGGAAGACACATCTGAATACATGTGGTAAACACACAAGAGGGAGCCTCAACCAAGCTGTGTGTCTACCCCACATTTTCAGTTTTGCATTTCCCCTTCACTCTTACAGTGTTTGCTTCAGAACCACAGAGTAAGTAAACAGGAACTTATTCTTCCCTAAAATCTGAAGCAGTCCTAAAACGCTTGAATTTTTTGTTGATGTTGTTTTAAAATCCTAGATATAGCTAGGCAGCAAGAAAGCAGAGAAGAAATCAAAACAGAAGTTTTCTGATACCATTACTTTGTGCTGTACCTTTAAACAGGAAGAATCCACAAATAAGAACATAGTCATAAACATACACATCCTGTCTCTTATTGGGACATACAATCAACAATTTTGATGGCTTCATAACTTCTGTACGTAAGTACTTGAAAATTATCATCATGCTCAGTTTGGCTAGGATAATAGACCTGTATGCTTCCCCATATGATGTCACCCCTAAACCCAAGGAGGCACCCCTAATTTTCAGGGGCTGGGTTAAATTAATAATTAATACATTAATTAATTCTGTGTGACTGACCAAACCCACAAAATCATACATGTCCAAAAGCCAGGCCAACAACCTACCTGGGCCCACTCTGCTGAGAGCTGGAGTATATAGTGGGACAGAAGCAGAAAGAGACTGGGTTAGAATGATGCAACTACTAGCCTAGCAGCATAAAATTACAAAGAGAAGAAAGATCTGAAAAGGGTAGACAAAGCCCTGAAGACTGAGTTGGATAAAAATGAGAGCTGGGGACACCCTTTTGTCTGGAGGCTCCAGAACTATGTAGGTATTGGAGACTGAAAGAAGAACCTAACCGAACATATAGATTTATATGCCTGGAAGTTACTTTCTTCTTCATGGTCTCTGTGCATCACACATATGGGCTCTGTGCCTGCGCTGAGGCGTGCTTCGGGAAACTTCTAAAGCTGAGGCATTTTAAGCAGGAACCCTTCCCCCACCGTCTTACTGCACACGTTCCTAGAGGGTTCCCGCCTATCCCCTCAGTTCCTCTTTGACTGCCATTGTGGCTAGGTGTCTTTGGAACTTCTCTTGTTCTTCTCACTGAGAAATCATTGCATTTTCTTCATACTTTTTCTCTATTTGCTATCATTCTCTTCAATCTTTCTATTTTGCTTTTATTTGTTTTATTTTCTACTATTCTCTCAAAGTACCGTGGAGGTATTCCGAGGCCATTCCTCTCAAGGCAGCATTTAGGAAGTGTGTCTGTTGCGGTGCCAAGCTCCCATCAACAGGCGGCCACTCCTTATGCCTGTTTTGCTTTATATGCCTGGAAGTTACTTTGTACCTCTAGCAGTAGCCTAAATGCATATTTATTTATCTTGCCTTATATTCATTCCATATCCTCTTCCCCCAGTTGCTTTAATCTCAATGAACCCCTTTGATTTACTATAATTGGACATGAATAGTTGAGTTGAGTGATTAAGGGGTAAGGAACTGAGGTGAGCTGATCAGCTCTGGGATCTCACTCTGTGGAGGTGGTGTTCCTTTTTCATTTCTTCTCAAGCAATCTGAAGTGCTCTGGATTTTGCATGTGGACCACTCTTATTTCCCAGAGGTAAAGCTGGGCTGGTAAAGGCTTGAGAGGAAGTTGTTTGTACCTCAGCATATCCCATTAGAAAGTAAATGGAAACTGTTTGTGGAAGCATGGAGAGCAACAGGGCTCACCTGGACTCTGGTTGCTGAAGGGAAATGTGATAACCCCATTCTGTATTTTACATTACCGGTATTTAACTTCTGGTAGACTGAATTCTTAACTTCAGCTTCCACAGCTCATTGACTGACAAGAAAGGCCACATTGGTAACCCAAGAAGTCAGTGTCATTTGGGAGACAAGGACAATGGGCATGCCAATTTCATATGAAATGTCATAAGAAAATATGCAGAAAATATGAGAAATATAGGCTTGTACCTGTGGCATAGGGGGTGAACCCAGGCTGCAGCACTGGCCCAGGGTGTGTCCTCTATCCCACTGTTGCTGCTGCAGACATCAGGACATGGAATCAGACTAGCAGAAACTATAAAAGGAGATTTCTCCATACCAACTAATGGCTATAAAGTGTATGTAGATAGAAATCTTGAAAATGAGACTGTTGACTATCCCTAAAGGGCAAAGCCTGTTTTTCATTATGACTTTCTTCCTCCAGTTTCCTTTGGTCAAAATTTTGTTTTCTGGACAGACAACAGGGAGGTGTGGATTGGACTTGGATAATTTATTCATTTATTATATTTATACCCAGCCTTTTTTCCTGCAAGGAGCCCAAGGCGGCTTACACAATCCTCCTCCTCTCCATTTTATCCTCACAACAACCCTGTGCGGTAGGTTAGGCTGAGAGTCAGTGACTAGCCCAAAGTCACCCAGTGGGTTTCATGGCCGAGCGGGAACTAGAACCCGGATCTCCCTAGTCCCAGTCCAACACTCTCACCACTACGCCAAACCTGAAAGTTCATTAAACAAGCCATAACAGAAAATACAGAAAATTGTAAATTTGCCAATTTAAACACAGGGCAATCATGATGCACAATATTTACAACTGTAGTAGGATTAAATGACACCTGCATGCTAATTCACATCTGCATGTTTGAATTGACTCTAGACTAACATTTATAGACATAGAGTATGCTCCCTTCCAATATAGAAGCAACAGCAGAAACAAACAATTAGATAACAAGGGTCCAAGGTTATATCCCATGCAGTTATATCTCTCCTTCTATGGAAGACACCCTCTTCCTCTTAAATCCAAAATGCAAGGTAGATGCCTCCTTTGCTCAGGGCTTATTGTTATATTACATTTTTGGATAAGGATGCTAATACCATGTAAGAAAAAAAGGCATGTAAAACATGATGTTGGAATAACATGATGTTGGATAAAGTGGAGAGGAGGAGGATTATGTAAGCCGCCTTGGGTTCCTTGCGGGAAAAAAGGCGGGGTATAAATATAATAAATAAATAACGTAACATAACATACACATGCCTGTTTCATTCCCAACATAGCTGTTGGCTTCCCAACGTGTATATGAGAAGGGAAATAGACACCAACAACAACACATTTCCATGTTACATTTTACATGGCACTATTTTCACCCTTTGTCAGGGCCTAAGTCCAGTATCTATGGCCTTAGGGATTCAATTTTTGGACCACCACTAAGCTCTAGTCCAGGGGAAGAACTCATGATAACGGAGCAAAAAATCTTCTTGCACAGCAACAGGAGAGAACTGGTCATGTACTTGCGCTCTGATCTGAACAACAAAACACCAAGGGGGCTCAGCTTGATGCCCGGCTGTACCCAACTTTTCTCCCAGGTGACTTCATAGGAGGCAGGTCGAACAACTTTGTGCAAAAAAAAAGAAAAAGTAACATGAGGCATTGCCCACAGATTGTGAAACCTTTCAGAGACAGCAGAGAGGTGCACTGAGGAACAGGGCATTCTAGGGAGGGCAAAGGTTAGGCTAGGATAACATGTGCCAAAGAAAAGGGCACTGCTTCCAAGAACATGAAGGCGCACAGAAAGGTCTAGAAAGACCACCTTAAAATGAAGCCATAATTTTAGAGCAATAGCAACTGAAAATCTTTGACAAGAAAAACAGATAACAGAAAAGGATCAGCCCCCGCCCCCTGTAATGCTCATTAAAATACTTTCCCTGGACCCTGACAAACCCTCCCACACCCACTTCTGCTATTTCAATTACAGAAGGAAGCAAGGGGGAGTACAGATAAGAGCAGTGGGTGGGAGGAGGCTTTTTGATTAAAAAGAAAATGCTGTATAGCTTTCATGTTTTAAACTAGGGAGGAAGCCAGATTTAATGAGAGAATTCAGAACTGGGGTTTCAAGAGAAACTACAGAGCCTCCACAGATTGAACGCTTTCTACAGCCTGAAAGGCTGGGGATTATAAGTTCCCAATAGACAAGCATGTGCTCTTTAAACATTATTTTGTTTTATCTTTAGGAGCTTTCTATTCTGAAATTTGTTTTGGACATTGGCACTCTCTTAGCTCAGTGTTAGCAAAGTCAGCTGCAGAATTCCTAAAACAGGTGCACTAGAACAAAGCTCTTCTCCCTCTTACTCCACCTGCTCCTATTTTCCCCATTAGCATTCTCCTATCTTACCCCAGACAAACACTTCTAGAGCAGACATGATCTTCAGACATCAGTATCCCAGCTTAGACTGCCAGGATGTGCAGCGGGTTGAAGGTGGCATGTGTCTCCTAGGAATGTGACTGAGACCACCCACTTATTTCACAGAGACCATTGTACAGCTAGCAGCCACAATTACTCCTGGTGTGTATTGATCTGATCCAGATTTGAGCAGATGACCTAGAGGTGAAAAGTCTCTGTATTCAAATCCTATGCTCTCTCTAGCCTACCCTTTCAGTGAATGGACTGCTTGTGACAGTGATGAGTGGCTATTGCTAATGCTTATTCAAGTCAGATGCATGTTGTGTATATGCCCACACACAATGCATACACCATGGGAAACAGTGCCTCTGTCATACTACCTTCAACATTATGGGAACAAAATGATTCTCTGTCTACAGCCATAATGGGCATTGGTGACAGACAGTACAAGGTGTCTGGAAATGCGCACCTTGCAGTCCCAGCAGAGCTGAACCCTGTTTGGTTCAGCCTTGTATTGGTCTCTTAACTCCAGTTCTAATTATTCAATCCTATACTCAATTTCCTGGGAGTAAAACACATTGAACTCAATGGGACCTACATTTGAGTAGACATGTATAGGACTGCACTGCAAATGGCAAGAAGCTTCCTCTGTTGGACACATCATATGCCACCCGGAATTTGAATTGTTCGGCTAAATGTCAAGCCATATGTTAGACAGGTGATAGGTGTCAGTTTCATCCCACATGAAGGAATCCCTATGTAAAGGGCACTGAGGAATGTAGATCTTTCAAGGATTCTGTTGCTTTTGATATGCTATTCAATCGTTAGACACACACACTTGTCTTTTATACTTTCCCTTTGCGGTTATCAATGCACATATTAATACACTAAGCTTCTCAGTGCCACTATGAACTGGGTCAGTACTGAAATGAATGGCACATATGCCCCACTGCATTTCCAGGCAAGTCTGCAGGCAATGTATTACCAAGGGGACCTGCCAAAAGAAATGTGTCTGTTGAAAAATCATCTTTGAACTTTGATCTGTAGGTGAAGCCATCTTTGCCTCTTGTGCTGCATTGTCTTCTGCTGCAGTGAGCCTCCAGCAAGGCTTCCATTGGCCACGGATGGATCCTGATCCACTGTTAGAACAATTCCCTATTGATTATTGGATAGAATCTATGGTTGGCACCATTTGGGGCAAGGCTTCTGTTCTCTTAACAACTTTGTGACTGTTAGCATGACTTCTGAGCTGTTTTGCTTTGCATTGTGTCTCACTGTTGAGTACATTACATTAATTCCCCTGAATAACATCAGCTTTGTTCAGAAGAAATTGTGATAGTTATATTGTATTGCTGTTGGAATAAAGAATTTTATACATTCTGTGGATGTCCTTTCTACTACATTTTTCTGTTAGAGTTGGCACAACTCTTCTGTTTGCTGTTGTCTTGTACCTTAGGACAGGTTCAGCAGCAAAAGTAACAGATTGACACTTCTTGTCACCTATAACTCTCAGCTAAAACCTTTCCAAAACTTCATTAAGGATCCGCAGCCCTAAAAAATGGTCCTTCCCTCCCATAGGTCTTTCCTTGTATACAGACAGCCCACACAACCTGAAGAAGCTGGTCACCAACAACAATGAGCCACCAAACTAGCCCCTGCAACAAAGCTTGGTGCCAGCTCTGTCCCCATATCTAGTCCATCAACACTATTATAGGACCAAACATCATCAACTGTACCATCAAGAGCACATTCAGCTGCACACTTTCTAGCATCATATATGCTGTCATCTACCAACAATGCCAATCTGTCATTTATATAGGTCATTTACATGTGTTAATTAGAAGCAGTGGGCACAAAGCAGACACTAAGATTGCAATCCTATGTACACTTCTCAGGAATAAGCACCAACGAACTCCATGTGACTTACTTCTGAGTCAACATGCATAGGTTTGTGCTGTCAAAATAGTAACACTCAAAACCCTGTGGAGGAGCATCTAATCTATGACAGGGATGTAGAACTTCCAGCCCAGGGGCCAAATCCAACCCACCTGGGGGCCAAATCCAGCCCACCTGGGGTCCTAATCTGGCCCTCTGGGGTTCCCCAGAGGGCCAAGCCCCCTTCCCCCAACCACCAATTCCCAGCTTTTGTGCAGTTCTTTCCCCATTCTAAAATGATGAAATGCCTCTCCTAAGACTTAGTTACTGACTGTAAGAGCTTTAAGCTAAAACATGCTGGCATTCCACCACTGGAATGCAGTCCTGAGAGCTTCTTTGAAATGGAATTTGGCCCTCCACCTGAAAGAGGTTCAACACTCCTGATCTATAACATTTTGTAGCAGACCTTAAAGTTGCTTTCTTAATCTTTCATAATAGGTGTGAGGGGGAAAGTCCAAGTCTGGAAGATAAGGGGATGAAGAGATATCAGCAAAAGTGTTTGTTATCTGTCCTGCTATTAAATCACTTCTTCCAAGTCACTTGCTCTCAAATCTCCAACATTTGAGTGGAAGAATTATATTGCATCACAACAGTGTTCAGTGTAGAAAGCAGATTCTCTTATCCATTTATTTATTTTTTGTTTAATTTTTTTAAATTTCTATCTAAAACACATAATATCAAACATGTAACAATTAACAAAACAAAATAGACCTCCGATTTTCTGCTACAGCAAATATAGGTAACAATAATTTTTCTTACTCGATAATCAGAATGAGAAATCTCTTCTTCTCATTGTCCCAAATTCACTTATTATTCCATAAATCCACAAACAAATCATTATTTTCCAGTCTCTTCAAAAAGTCAATTAGAGGTTTCCACTCAATAATAAACATGGATGTTGTCCTTTCTCTGATTAATGATGTGAGTTTGGCCATCTCTGCCAGCTCCAGCAACTTGACCAACCATTCTTCTGTCGTAGGCACTGCTGGACCTTTCCATTTCTGTGCATATAGTAGTCTCGCTGCCATTGTCATGTATAAAAATAAAGTTCCATACCTTCCTTCTAGCTGACTGTCCATTATTCCCAATAGAAAAGCCTCTGGTTTCAATTGAAAAGTAATCTTTTAAATCTTTTGCATTGATAAATGAATTTCAACTCAATTTTTTTTTAGCTTTCTTACATGTCCACCACATATGATAAAAGGTTCCTTCCTGTTGTTCACATTTCCAACATATATCTGATGCACCGTTATACATTCTAGCCAATTTCTCTGGAGACAAATACCAATGATACATCATCTTATAAAAATTCTCTTTAAGACTAGAGCATAATGTAAATTTCAAACCTTTTAACCACATATTTTCCCATTGTGTCATTAATATATTATAGCCAAAATTTTGAGCCCATTTTATCATACATTCCTTCACTTGCTCTTCCTCAGTTTCAAATTTCAACAAAAGCTTATACATTCTTGAAATAAGATGTCCATCATTTAGACATAATTCCCTTTCAAAGTCAGATACACTCTGTTCAAAATCATACAACCTTTTATCGACTTTAAATCTTTCTACAATCTGTAAGTAGGAAAACCATTGACATGTATGGCCTTCTTTTATCAGTTCTTCTCTTGATTTTATTTTACATTCATCTTGTGAGAATTTCAGCAAATCACAATATGTCAACCAATTGTTCTTATCCATTTATCACAGTAATGCTACATCAGGGGCACGGAGCCTGTGGCCTTCCAGATGTTGGACCCCAAGTGCCATCAGCCGCAGCCAGCATGGTCAATGGTCAAGAATTATGCAAGTGGCAGTCTAACATCTCGATTTCCCATCCCTGTGCTACCTGGTCATGGAGATGTGATCTTACATGCTAATGCAGTTGTATACAGTGTGTCATTTTATTGAAGTTACTTCAGACGTACCCAACCTGGTGCCTTCCAAATGTGTTGAACAACAACTGCCATAATCCCCAACCAGCATGGCCAGTGGCATGGGCTGTGCTTGGACATGCCAATGGCCATGCTGCCTAATATGATGGGGGTTCTAGTCCAACACATCTGGAGGGCACCAGGTTGGGGAAGGCTGAGTCATTCAGTTAAATGTTCTGCTGCTGTTGATAGTGAATAGTGATTAACATTCACACATTTCTGTAAAAAAAATGCCATTTATGTCCAAGCACCAGGGCTTTTTTTCTGGTGGAACTCACCGGAACTGAGTTCCAGCACCTTTTCTTCTATTAATTGCATTACAATTTAATCGCCATCTACTCCAGAGGAAATGTAATCCAAGAGTTCCGGTACCCTTTTCTCCAGAAAAAAAGCACTGCCAAGCACAACCTGTTGATTATCAGTTAACCCCAGATGAACTGTTCCATTACAGAGGCCACCTTTTGACAGTAAGCTTTGGGCTAGTAATTGAGTAATTGCCACAAACGTTTGTGCTTCTGCCTTCCCCCCCCCATAGTTCACATAATGGAGGAGAAGCTAATGAGTGAAGAAGTCTCTGAATGCTATCCACTCCACAGAAGAAGCCTGGCACACTAGGAAAAGGCCTCTAAGAAACTGGCTTTAGAGGAAATAGATGAGTAAAGGAAAAGGGCCTAGGGATGGAGAGGAATTTGTTTCCTTTCATTTCTGCCATCTCATTTAGAGAAAAGTGACAGCTGCTGCTTCTTGACTCAGCCTGGAAGGCTATTGCAGCTGCTGCTGTATCATTCTCATTTCACTGTCTATTGGGGAGAAAGAACTATCACCTCAGAGCTATGTAAGGCTGTCAGATGACTCTAACTTTAAAGGGTTGCATCTTATTCCATTGCATCAAAAACACATAGGTTATGATGAGTACCTCTTATTTTAGAGCAAGGTAGTACAGCTACAGAGGCAAATCAAATGTACATGCAATGTGCCTATGGAGATACGGTCATGTGGATAACTTATACACACAAGAGTCAGAAAGGCACATAGGCTGTATGTATATCTAAATCAGTTTTCTTTTGATTAACCAGCTGCTCTACTTCATTAGACCTCAAAACATCTTGCCCAGCCCAGCCCGGGCAGCGCTACAGGTTTTTTTATTTCACTTCTTTTGGGTGAAAGTGCACTAGAGTCTTTAGTGCCTTTGTAATATTTGCTTTATTACATATATACAAGCAAAGCATAATGGAAGCAAAGAGGTTCCTGCAGCAGGCAGCAAAACTATTGTTCTTGTCTCAGATCCCCAGAGAGAGAGAGAGAGACAGAGACAGAGAGACCCTGCACTCTACGTTGCTTCACCTTCAATCTACATCTCTCTGTCCAGAAAACACACACACACACACACACCATGAAGCCCTGGTCTGAGATGAAGGTGAATTCACCAAGGAGGTGAACTGCCCATTCAGGAGCTTCTAGAGTCATTAAAGCAGCTTTTCCCAACACGTTCCTCCAGATATTTTGGATTACAATTCCCATCTTCCATGATCATGGACCATGGTGGCTGGGACTGATGGGAATTGTAATCCAGAACATCTGGAGAGACCCAGGTTGAGCAAGGCTGCATTAGAGGATCATTAAGGTTGCTTGTCCCTAACTTCTAACCAGAGTCACTTAAGAAAAACCACAGCAATAGAACCATTCAGAATAATGGAGCAATAACAATAGACGTGCTGAGACAGACCTGTATGCAGACACAGCCCAAAGACAACTGTTCTGACTGGCTGAGGAGCAGAAATTCTTCCTGAAGCCTTAGTTTGCAAGCAGGTGTGAGACAGCTGTCACTCACACAGTATCAGTTCCTGGCTTTTTTGCTTATCCTTTTGCTTTTGGCCAAGTCCTTCTTCCTCTCACTCAGTTATACTTACTAACAATGTACTACTGTAACTACTGCTGGATGACACCCCCCCTCCCCCGTTGTAGGTTTGTTCTTGACCAGCAATAGTTTGGTGTCAGATTATTAATGGAACATTCAGCAGTGGTTCCAAGCATTCCAAGGGAAGTAATAAGAGGTCTGTGAGACTGTTTGGCAGATTAGAAATCCAATGAATGAACGAATGATAAAAGAGACAGACAGTTCCATAACTGAGAATAACAGCTGCTGATCTCTGGGAAGAACACGCTTGTTAAAATCAGTGCAATTCCTTACTCAATGAAAGGGAGCATGGGATAGTCAGTATTTTCTTCTCAACATGGGGGCAATACAAAAACTGAGCATCAGTAATTTAATTCCCACTGAAAAGGCAGTGGATACCACACAGAAATAAAGTCCTTTTGCTGCTAAATGTGAAAGAGCAAAATCCTGTTATTTGAAAAGATTGGTGCAAGTAATTTTTCTGGGATTTACTAGTCCATGAATCCTCTTAACTTTCAGTGACTGACTTGCCCCTCTTAGTTTCATTCCCGAAACAGTAGCTAGATTGTCCCTTTGAAAACCCTCATAAGATGGATCATATATGACCCCTTGCCAACTTTCTGGGACTGGCACTGCCACAACATTAGTCCTTCTGCCAGTGAAACTCCTAGATATAATGACTTAAATATTTAAAGATGTATGGTTTTAAAGTTCTAGTTTTATTCACTATCAAACCCTTGGCATGGTTGTACGACACCAGTCCAATTCAGTTAATAGCTTTTGAAAGAATGGAGGAGCTATCAGAAAACTCCTTGGCTCTACCTCTGACAGTCTAATGGTTGGACAAGCCAAGACATGATCCAACTAGGGCTCCGTTTTCTCATGTAAAGATTATTCCTCCTTCAGTTGCAAGGTTCATGGAGCATACATTTTACATCTTTTATATACTTGTATATATGCACACTGCTCATTATTATCTCCAGTGACTGCTTCCTGAGCTGCATCCTGGAATCATTGACTGCAGTCTTGAATTCCAAGCTTTAGCTCATCATGCTGCCTCCTCCCCACAAACTGTAATGGGATCACACAAGCTTGTGAATCATTTAGGAAACAAGAAGTAAAAAGATATGCAGAACACATGCCAGAAAATCCACTGGAGCCAATGAGAGCACTGTATTAGTGGTGGGTAAATGACAATAGCATCCTGACTGTTTCAGAAGCCCCAAATCTTTCACTTAACCACAGTCCTATTGCAGTTGAGCCAAACAATCCAACTCAAATACATTTGCTATGGATGATACTTCTTGAAGTCGGAGTTAAGGGTCACACTTGAATAGTGCTGAGATCACGGCTGGGAACAAAATGAAGACTAGATTAATGGGCTGGGCTGGAATGGGCTGCCAGTGACAAATATTAATTTTGGGGCTGTTCAGGAAGGAGCATATTTCCAGCCTGGTGTGAACAGGGTTCCACCAAGAATTTGGCTGTGGAATTAGTTACTGTTATTTGTGGGTATTGGAACTGACTGAGGCCTGCTATATGTGCCAAAGGTGAGGAACTTGGGGCTGCTATAAGTACAGTGTGTATTAGAGGGTGTTATGGCCATGGGAGGTAATGCTGTTGGGGAAGGTTGACATCTTGAGACATTTTTCTGAGACATGAGTGCGCTGATTCTCCTTCTGGCTTGCCTCCCAGCCTCAGTAATGTTGGGGGCTTGCCTGCAGTCAATGCCGGTACAAGCTCTCCTGAAGCAGGACAACATACACATGCCTGCACTGCCAGCACCCCCTTGCCATTGCCACTCCCCACGCCACTGCTACCACCTGCCCTCCGAAGAGAAAGTGACCGGTGCAGCTTTTCAGAGCACTGGCCAGGCCCAAATGCCTGGCACTGAGGGAGTCCTTCCTCAGAAGCCTTGCATTATTGTGGTAGAGGTGTCCTAGGAGATTGCCTGTGGTACAGGCAATCATTCTGAGACACTCCTCAGAGCTGGGCTGGCTATTTGGACTGTGGAGGTGATTAATGCCTCCTTGAGAGAAGGGGTGTTCCCTGCTAGCTTAAAGGAAACAGTATTGAAGAAACATAGCTTAGATCCATTGGTTTCTGATAATTACCCAGTTTCAAATTTGCCATTCTTGGACAATGTCCTGGAGCAATGTGGTGGCTTCTCAACTCCAGGCAGTGTTGGATGAAGCTGACTATTTGGATCCATTCCAATCTGGCCCAGTTTTGGCACAGAAACAGCTTTCATTGCTTTAATAGATGGCTTATACTGGGGATTGGATGGGGAGTGCAGTTCTGTAAGGCTGCATCTTGTTCTCTATGCTCTTAACATCTACATAAAACTACTGGAGGAAGTCATTTGCAAGTTTGGGGTGAAGTGCCATCAGTATGTGGCTGATACTGAACTCTACCTCTCATTTCCATCTACATATCCCAGAGAGGCTGTGCAACTGTTGAAACAATGTCTAAAGGCAGTTATGGGGTGGATAAGAGCAAACAAGCTGAGGCTTAATGCAGACAAGATGAAAGTACTGTGGGCAGGGAAACTGACTAATCTGGATAGGATTACATCAGATTGTAGATGGGGTTGTACTCCGCCTGAAGGACCAAGTACGGTACATAATTTGGGTCTGCTCCTGGACTCAGTGCTAATTGGGGAATCTCAGGTGGCTGACTGAGATCTTGGTATGTGGAGGAAGGGTTAGATTCCCCTCCCCATGCACTGTGGTCCCAATCCTGATTCCTCTCAGCTGATATTTAAGTTTTTACAGAACTGTGGAAAGCATTTCTCACATTTCACGTATTGTCTCCTTTGGCCCTCAGCCATTTTGAATCTCAAGGCAAACCTGGTTTCATACCATAAGACTTATGCAAAACAACTGAGTTTTCCCAGAGTTGTACATAGGTGTTTAAAATTGAATATACATGCTTACTTTACTTTCACACTTTATGTATTGGTTGTAGAAAATGTTCCCACAGCAATCATAATGTGTAGCACTGCCCTGAGCATGCCATAGGATTCAAAACTTGAAAAATGTTGCATCATTTCTGCATGTGATACAATGGATGAAGATGAATTTCTGTGACAGAGAAGAAACACAAATACTGATGTTCTGCAAATATTGCAGAATGCTATCATAATGCTATGGTCACATATACATGAGTAACTGTGCAATCCTATACACATCTACTCAGGAATAAGTACCATTGAGTTCAATGGGACTTACTCCCAGGAAAATGTGAATAGGATTGCAGCCTAAGAGAGCAATCCTACTCTCTCAAAGCACAGCCTCCAAAATTGGCAACTCTACTCCATCCTATGTCCTGTCAATAAGGGGGAGGCGGAGCTTTCTGTATTTTGCTTCCATCCACAGATGGAGGGAAAATCAATCCATCCCATTGCTGGCAATGGAAGGAAAACATTTAGATGCACTCTTGGGCAAGTCTACATATTTCCTGAGGATAGGGGCATGTTCGGGGGCTGAGAGGCCATTGGATCTCTCGGATCAATGGCTTCTTCCTGCCAGCCACCAAAACTTCCTAACACACCCATTTCCCCCCTTCCATGATGTCAGAGTTCCAACCTCATAGAGGGAGCCACTGTGGAAACCTCCATGGTAGCTGAGTGGAGTCGGGGCTCAGACATTGGGGGGGGGGGAACCCTCTGAGGTCAGAACTCTTGTCTAGGGTTTTTTCTGAACAACCCTATGGCCCCTGAGAGATTGTCTAGGGACTATAGGATTCTACTCGAAATGTTTTAAATCAGATTAAATGCAATTGCTTACACCAACTTGAACTGGTTTGTGGATTACACTTTAAGTTCCTAGCCTAAGCTCCTGGATACCTTCCATTGTTTTCAGTGCTACAGGCAAGGATGTAACAAAATCTCTTTGGGGAAAGAATTACCATAGCTCCCAGTTTCAAAAAATGAAATGATTAAAATAGTTATATACCCCTTTTGATTGTGGGTCTTCTATATTTCCATTTGTGGCCAATTTTCACCTTTTTTAAAAAGGGTAATTTTAGTGTGCAGAAATATCCTAACAATTTACATTTTTCATATTTATTTTCACTTGGTAAAAAAAGATTTCGAGCACTGAAAAACATCTGATACTACCAAAATAGGAATATGGCTTCCGCTGCCCCATCCCCCTGGGTGGGAGAGCCATTACAAAATTTTTGATCGATACATGTTAATGAGTATCCCTAAAGACTTGGGCTCATCCATGTTCTCATGAAGTGTTTATATTAAGTGATGCACTGATCATAACATCATTCAGTAGTACACAAGTCATGGAAGCAGCATGTTTGTACCTGTTCTTCCCGTTTCCTCTGCCCCTTTTGCAGCCCCCTTGTTTATGTCTAAGCTTTTTTTTTCTTGCAGAGACAGACTGATCAGAATCTACTTTCACTCAGAGCCATCTCCAACATAAGCCCAACATAATACTTTTAAAGTGAACACCCTTTCTGCGTCTAACAACCATCTTGGTTCATAGAAACATAGAACTGTAAGGCTGAAATCTTATGCATACTTTCTTATGCATTCTCGGAACTGCATTCAGTAGGGCTTTAGAGTCTAACATGTGATGGCAGCAGTCCTGTGTTGGAAAGCACATGTCACTACTGAATAGGAGGGTATAAAGAGGGGCAATTCCATATACAGATTTGGCAGGGGGTTCCTTCTTCCCCCTCTCCCCAACACCCATTCCTACAGTGGCTTTTCTCCCAGATAGGCTCTGAAATCAGAAATAAGCCATGCTTGGAGCACTGCAGCAGGAGGTAGGCAATTTCAGGCAGGAAGGTGCAGCTAAGAGAAAGGTTCAGTACCACCTCTTTACTCACCACATGTCCACTTTAAATCACCTGCAGCCCCCACTTGATTCTTTCCGGCACAAACCATGTTCTAATATGTGGGTTGTGCCTGTGCCACTGTCACTTCTCATTAGACCCTTACTTCGAAATAGGAAAGGGTTGCAAAAGTGGAAGGACAAGTGGATCCTTGTCCAGCCACCTACACTCCAGCAGGAAATTCTGTATTGATAGGCTAGCAGCTTATAAAGGATGAGCCAGGGCTCAGGGAGGGAGGTGGGTCACAGAGAGGGCAGCCATAATATATAGAGATCATATTCAGAAGAAGGGCAAACTCCTCTTCTAACAGAAAGGGCATGGGGTCCATGCTCAGAGGGGCAGGAATAATAATTTAGCTTCTGTCCTGAGTATTCCATACTTCACATGTGCTAGCTGCCAACATAATTCTAGATCAGAAATGACCTGATCCAGCCCAGTAAGTTTCTCGTGGGAATGAAAGGGAATTGGAACAATGCATGATTGAGCTGCATTTACTAGACCTCCTAGCAGATATGTGTCTAGTAAGGACCGTTTTCCATTTCTCTTAAAGGTGGCAGATGATTTTCCCTGAGAAGAAAATGCATCTATGAATGAGCCTTTCTTACTGACGCAGGAGCTTTCGGCTGCAGAGAGGGGATGATCGGCTTGACTTCCTGCATGGGCTGCTGCTGCTTCACCACCAACATAGCCCTGGTGGCTTGGTTTGTTTTGCTGACAGTTGAGAATGGTACTTCCTGGAAGCAGTGGGTCCCCCGCCTCCGACTCACATATCCAGGTAAGGCTTGTCATGTCAGCCTTTCAGGTTACTTCCTAGGATGGAGGCCTAGAGCCAAAACACATCTAATCCACACTGGAGGGCAAAAACAAAGTACGGTAGATGCAGGCTGCTTATCTGATCTAGAAACCCCAGCCCTCTACACCTTTCCCTTTGTCACATTCACTACCGTACTTGTTTCCACAGTTCGTTTGGACTGAGTGTGCATTTAATATCTTGTGTTACTAGTCAAACAATGTTGCACCTCACATTTCTGGGAACAAACTAGATGAGGCAATGTATCTTCCAAGAACTTTCTATGTGGAGGATATTACAGGAAAACTGGATTACTTCCTCATAACCAGTCTGCCTGGAGGAAAAAGACTTTGGGAATACAGTCATGCCTTGGATTGAGAGCATCATTCGTTCCGGAAACGTGCTTGTAATCCAAAAAACACTCTTATATCAAAACGAAATTCCCCCCAAAAAAATGTGTACAGAGATTTTAATTTAAGCCGTACTACAGTACTTGTATTGCAAGACGTCGCTTGTATATCAAGTCAAACTTTTTAAAATAAATATTTAAAAATTTGCTTGTCTTGCAAAACTCTCTCAAACCAAGTTACTTGCAATCCAAGGTATTACTGTAATGCTTATTTTTCAAGACAGAATACTCCCAGATGGCTCCCCACTTAAGGGTCTAGGGTTGCTGCTAGGTATGTAGTTTTGGAGCTTTCTCCAGAAATATAAGATACAAGGTAACCGTGACTAGACTATGACCCAAGCTAACTAGGGATTTTGAGATATTTTTCAAGGCCCAACATCATAAGTAGTGGGTACATGCACATCTTTTCTCACAAAAAAACTCTTTCAAGAAATGCTCTGTTTTCTCAAAATTTATGGGTTCAGGATAAAAATCACAAGGAGTCTGCAATGGTTGATCCAAGTAGGTACTACAGAAACAAAAAGGATAAAACCCAAAGTCTCTGAAGTACAGGTGTGCGATCCCAACCCCTACTCAGAATAAACTGACACGAACACTGAGCTCTAAACTCCCAACCAGAGGCCAAAGCTGAAAAGCAAGAACTGTGAATGATTTCATTGCATTGCCCTACGCATGTAGCCTAACTGCACATGTGCAGCCCCTACTAGAAAACACTCTCAAGTACATACGAAACAGCTCAAGACTGCAGTATGAACCAGGAAGGAACTTGGAAGTCCTTTAACAAAGCAGGGCTGTTTTGAACAAATTGTCGCAGGAAGAGTCAACCTAAGTTTATTTATTGCAGCCAAAGGCCTTCTCAGGCATATGATAATATATATTATAAGCAGACTCCTGGGACACTGGTCTCCTCACTGGAGAAAAGCCAAGGTTGGCATGGTTCCTAACACTGCATTATGGAAGTATGCATAACATACAAACTAGTTTCAAACATTACTATTGAATTCCTGGGTTTTCATTTAAATGAAGAAGGAAAAAATGATCCAGCATTTACCACCTTAACAGCCAGCTATACTGAGAGTAGGAAGCAAGCATACACAAAGGTCAAGCTTTGGAAATGAGGTGGGTGGTGACCTGTGACATGGTATTTTTAGTTGTGGCGCCCTGACTCTGGAATGCACTCCCTAGAAAGCCTCACCTGGCCCTGATTTTTTGAGATGCCGTGTGAAGAGCTTTTCATTTGTCCAGGACTTTTAGACCTTGAGCTTTTATGCACTTCCATTTATTTTTCTACTGCTCTTATTTAATGATGGGTGAACGTACTGTAAATTAATTTATTATTCCCTCAGAAAGTAATAAATTCAGCTGTGTAATCTCAGAGTAGAGTTCTCCTTTAATTAGAGTTTTCGTTCAGTGTATGTGAGTTTTTGAGAGCTGTAGTTTGGAACTGTGTAATGCCTCATGATGTCATGCATCACCACGTTATGTACCCCTTCCTGATTGGTTGTTTCCATGGGCCTTTCTACATAATGTTTACTCAGCATCATTGATCAGTGCATGGAGGAGATATATATGGATTGGCATATGGAAGTGTATGCAACCTAGATGGCTGTTTCTTTGATTTGTGGAAAGAGTTCAAATGCCAACCTCTCCCTAAAGAGTGAAAGTGACATCATCATACTTCCTCCTGAAAGAAAAAGGTTAAACCAACCAACTCAGCACATGCACAGAAATATCATAGTTTAGATGCACACTGTGCATGCACTGAAACTCGCAATCTATTCAGAAATAATGATATTTGTAAGACAGCAATCCAAGCTCACCACAAAGGTGAGCATTACAAATGCACAAGTTTTGATCAATGACCCAACTAGTTATGAAATTCAGTGTCAACACTACTCTTGTTCTTATGCTGCATTTTTATTTGATTAGATTTATATATATATATATATATATATATATATAACATTAGCCACCTCTCCCTCTCGGATTACAGCCTAAGAGCTAGACAGAAACAATGCCCTCTTTAGAACCATAGCTCTTATTTAAAGTTACATCATTACAAAATTACATTTAAATTATCATGAGAACTTTGCAGGATTGCATGCAGATAGGACAGGCAATAAGGTAAGTAGAGCTTAATGAATGTGGGTACCTATTCAGGTTGAAGATCAATTTGCTTCTCTCCGCTTTCATTTACGTAATCCCAAGTCTTCATCCTGTGACCCTTGCTGAGAATTAAGCCTCTCAAACTACTTCAGGCATTTGAATATATGCATTCATTCTGGTCACATTCATAAAGGCTGCACTGTAGGTCTGAGTCTTTTTGTTTGACTCTATTGTATGTTCTAATCTTAACTGACTTGCAGGTGAACTCTTTGGGCCCTTCCAGGTGAGCACAACAGATGCACAGGTGTTACTCATTTTGTTCTGATCCAGATGTTTTCCAAGGAGTGCTTCTATTGCAGGGATTTTGCATTTTTTCAAATGGCAATCTTCTGTCACTTGGAAAAAATATTATTCCACCAGCACCAAATTCCAGCGGGCATGCTGATTGTGACAGTGACTGGGCTCACACAACACAGCAATCCATCGTGAGTAACTGGCCACGGTGGGTTGCCATGTTGTCCGAACCCAGACTGCTTCCCGCAAGGTGGTTTGTTTTTGAGCAACAACCCACCCTGAGAACCCATGGTTTGTTCCAGGGGTTGTTGAACCCACAATGGGTTGTCATGTTGTCTGAACCCGGGAGACCGATCCCCTCATGGGTTGCGAGAAGTGGCGAGTGAGCCACTTGGCAAGAGCAGCAAAAAAACCTTGCCACTCTTGGCAATCTTGCCCATGCCACCATCAGTGACAGCAGTGGCACTTAGGAGCAACCATCGCCCTTTGGGGGGGGGGCTGCAGAAATGTGCACAATTGAAATTGTAATTTTTAAAAAATTGGTCTTGCACATGTGCGGACTTATGGCTGTCCAAAATGTGGAGTCTTGCCTGCCCAATGTCCTATAAGTGTCTGTTGTCAAAGTGCAGTAGGCAACATCCATAGACAGCTGTCAAAAGAAAGGGTTCTTTTCTTTAAATCTATCTAGCAAATTTGAGCATATATATTTTTTTTTGACAGAGCCATGAAACCTAGGTTTAAAGAAAAGCCATGAAATACAGCCATGAAATCTAGGTTAAAGAAAAGAACCCTTTCTTTTGACAGCTGTCAAACATAGTGCTCATGAAAAGGGGATGGGATGTAGATCTCCCCTTTCTGGAGTACCTAGAGACTCGGGGAAGTGTGGAAAAGGTGAAGGGCACTTAGAACTGTCATGGCAATACTTAAAAACTAAAGGATCACACCCAAAAGGGAGAGATATACTCACCCCCACACTTTCAGGGCAAAACCCCCTTCACTGCTTTGCTTTTCAATTGGCAGCTCATCAATTGACAGCGGTCAAGTGTACGCAAGGTAACCTATATGCAGCCTTGCTTGGTCAGTGTCCATGGATCTTGCCTACTGCACTTTGACAGCAGACACTTACCAGGACATTGGCCAGGCAAGACTCCGTATTTTGGGCAGCTGTAAGAGCACACCTGCACAATTTTTTTTTGAAAAAAAATATTACAATTTCAATTGCGCACATTTCGCTGCCAAAAAGGGGGGGGGTAACGAGCCAGTGACGGTTGCCCGAAAGTGCCACTTGGGCATCGGTGCAGTGGCTGTCACTAGCAACAGCACGGGGCTCCGGGAAAAAGGTAAAAAAAAAAAAAAAGAATGAAAGCAAGGTCAGGATTGGTGCAGGGAAGGGGCGACAAGATGGGTTCTGCCATGCAGGACCCTGGGATACCAGCTGGGGAACCGGAGGGGGAGCAGGAGAACAACACATGGTAAGCATGACTGTCTGTCAGGCACATCATGGGTCTGTGTAGCTTATTCTCAGGGTGGGTTGACATGTCATGTGAACTCAACCAGTGACTCTTGTGTGGAATGTGGCTGCACAAGCATCGCAAGACATGTACTGGATAGCGGTGCCTGTGATATTACTAGTGCCAAGAAATGCAACCCATGCCTACACCATTTTGTGAACTGTGGTTAGGTTTTAATCAAATTATTTTAAAAATCCCTTCATAGGCATTCCTTTCTCTATGGAAAACGGGCATAGCTCAGCGATACAGCACATGCTTTACTTGCAGATGGTCCCAGGTTCAATCCTGGGTATCCCTGGTTAAAAACCAAAAGGAATGAGGTAGCAGGTGAGGGGAAAAGCCTCAGCCTGAGACTGTGGAGAGCCATTCCCCATCATAGTAGTGGGCTAGATAGACAAATCTGGTGTAACAGGCAGCTTCTGGGCGCAGGGGATGAGGTGTACCTGGAGTGGCAAGCTGACTAAAAAAAAACCCCTGGCCTTGCTTTGTTTGTTTGTTTGTTTGCTTGCTTGCTTGTTTTGTTTTCAGGCCATTTGCCAGAAAGGCAAGGAGCAAGGCCATTTTCTCAGAGTTGGTTTTTTTGTTTAACTTCATTGAACAGAAAGCTTTGGTACTGGTTCCACTGAAGACAGTTGGGCACTGCCCCCAGAACCACCCAGAACTTTAGGGTGATTGACTTCCTCGACAGAGTTGCTCTGGGTTCTGTTCCTGGACATAGATGACTCTGCCTGCAGGTCCTGCCAGTGCCCAAGTACCAAAATTTATTTTTTCAAGAGTTGGTAAACCAAAGGGCGACATTCATCTAACCCTTCAAAAACCCTCCCCTGTTCCATCCAGTGGTGAATATGAGCAAGGCAATCCCTGCCCCCAGCAGCAATGTCCTCCACACACCTTCATAAACTTTTTTATCCCTTTTAGCTTTGGAAAAACTGTGTCTACCTCCTCTCTTTAGGATAAGACTAGTAAAATATCACACGGGAGTTTTTGCAAATATCTAGATATTGTCTAGGTTTGGCACTTTTTTGTTGACAGATTTATTCTTTAACAAAGGTGGGAAATTCAGTAATTCCATATGTACAGCCTTTTGTGGCATAGGGATGCAGTGAGGAAAAGAAATACAGCTGCTGATCATATTCCAGGCACAGAACTGCTGTCAGGAGGAAAAATGAAAAAGGGACAACCAACCCTTAGAAAGGCAGGACTGATAAGAGAAATAGAGAAATGCAAGACAATGTGGTGGATTTTGTTTACAAAGGAAGTACCAGCTATTTGTGGAAGCCTGTAGATGCAACAAAGATATTATGCTCACTGTAATTCTAGGTAGAGTTTAGTAACAGGAGCTGAATGCGGTTGGAGACACAGATGTTGGTTTTGGGGTGGAACAGTTGAATAGGACACAGGACAGAAAGAGAAGACAGTCTGATTAATGTTGTCTGCAATGGGGTCAAACTTCCCCAAAGCATTTTGCTTCAGATACTTTGCCAGCAGTGATAACAGTCCACAAAAACGAAACTAACTTTTTCTGGCTTTCTTTGAAAAGCAAGCAGCTGAAAGCCTTTAGCAGATAGGAACAAAGTAGGTGACCCCTGCTTCAAAATGTGTGTGTGTGTGTGTGCGCGCATGCACGCACGCACGCACACTAGGGCCAGACATGCTAAAAATTCTGAATCTTTGGTCTCAACTAAAAGGAAGTTCCCAGCCTGAGGAGGACCAAGGGGCAATGCAGACAATGGCAGGAGGTGTGACTCACAGATATCAAGCCAAGTTCAAGGGCACAAGGGATGATGGAGGTTTACATTAGGAAAGCCCTCAGAGACGCCCTCCACCCTGGGAGTAGAATAGAAATGGGAGAGGGAGAGAGAAACAGATGGGCCTGCCAAAAGGAAATGATAAAACCCAAGACAAGGAGCGCAAAGGAAAGATGTGCTTGACAGAATAAAAGCCAAGAACAATAGCACACCACTGCAAGAAGACAATTGCTTCCCTTGTGATCATCAGTGGGGTGTGTCAGAGCTATGGGACACACATGCAGAGATTCATATAGGGAGGCAGGAGGACAAGGAGGAGTGGCACTCTTTCTCTGTTCTGAAAGACAGCAGCTATGGCTAGAAATACATGGACCTGGAGCGTGACATTAAATGTTTCCTCTCTTTGTTTGTTTCTTGATTTGGAGTTTTGTGTACTTTGAAAAAGAGTTCTATATGACTCAAAAGATTGTTTTCAGAACTTTACATATAAATTGGTCCAAACAAAGCTATCCTAGCTGTCACTCGCTCTTGCTCTAGTGTGTGTGTGCGTTCGTGTGTGTGTGCGTGTGTGCGCGCACACACACACACTTCTCATTGCCATTCAGCTGCTGCTAGGTTGATGGCCATGTTCCAACAGCCAGACTCTGCCTTTCAGTGGGACAAGAGCATAAGCCTGATGGTAGATCTATTGTACCACATGGTTTCTATGCCATGGATTTTGCCCTGCCCCCATGGCACAATGAAAATAGAAGCAACGAAAGAAGCCAGAAAGAAAGCATGCCTAGTAACGAAGGCACTGTCAGACACCTTTCCTGCTATTACCCTGGTATAAAATTGTTTTTATGATGTGGATCGAATTAAAGAATCATTGGTTCCCATGGGACATCCAATCTGCTACTATCAACAACTGCACATTGTGGTTGCACAGTCCACATTGCATCCGCTCATTGTTCCTGTTCAGAGTTCTTCTTTTATCTCTTCTTCCCACTCAGACGCACCTGTGTTTCTTTAAAGAGATACAAACCTCCCTACAGTTAAGAACACAAGAAGCCTGTGCTGGATCAGACCAAAGCCCTATTCCAGTATTCTGTTCCCACAGTGGCCAACCAGATGTCTGTGGGAAGCCCACAGCAGGACATGAATGCAAGAGCACCCTCTCAGTTGTGTTCCCCAGCATGGGTACAGAGAGTCATACTGTCTCCAATACTGGAGGTAATATATAGCCAGCATGACTAGTGGTCATTGCTAGCCTTATCTTCCATGAATATCTCTAATCCCCTTTTAAAGCCATCCAAGTAGATGGTCATCACTACATTTATGGTGGCAAATTCCATAGTTAAACAGTGCACTATGTAAAAAAAAAAAAAAAAAAGGACTTTTATCTGTCCTGAATCTCCCACCTTTTATTTATTTATTTATTTATAATTATTTTTAGGCCACCCGTAACGGTGGAACCCTCTCAAGGCAATGTACAATTTTTAAAAAACCACACAAAATGAATACAATAAAAATTGAATAAGAACAGAAGTTACTAATAAAAATTCAATAAAAACAGAATTTACCAATAAATCCAGCAGCCCAAAAACTATGGAAAAGCCAATGTAAACAGGTGGGGCTTCCCTTGTCCTGCAAAGAAGGGGGCTGACAAACCCTCAATGAAAGCTGATTCCAGAAGTGCACGGCCACCACTGAGAAGGCCCTCTCCTTTCCCTTGAACTCACCAGCCTAACCACCCTTGGTGGTGGGCAAGTGAGAAGGGCCTCTGCTGATGACCTCAGAATGCAGGCAGGCTGCTACAGGAGAAGGCAGTCCTTCAAATAACTTGGATACAACCTAAGCCACCATTCAGCTTTATTGGATGATCTTGGGTTTAGTATTATGAGGGAGAAAAATTTCTCCCTATCCACTTTCTCCACACCATGCACCCACACAGAAAGCTCACGGGTAAAACAAGGCAAGTCTCCGCCCTTCAAAGCCAATGAGAAGAAAAAAGTATTCATAAAAGGCACCCAGCTTTCACCTCTTCCTGGCCATAAACTCACTATCTTTCCATTCTTTTTTCTTATGTTATATGTGGAGAAAGCCTGAGCACACACACACACAGTGACATGAACCTTGACATAGTTTTCCCTCATACCTTGGCAACCCTTGTTTGCATAATCCCCACCAGGGGGACAGGAGATACCTTCCGGTCAGACAGGTAATACGTGACTGCATCTGCATACCATCAATGGGGCACATCTGCCTCAATCCACAAGAAGAAGCAGGGACCATCCTGAGGTGAGAGGCAGTCTCAAAGAGCTGCCAAGTATCCCCAAAGGGCACCGGTAAACTCAAGGCGCCACCTTTTCCAGGGCAGGAATAAGCCCACCTGATCACCAAGCGGCGGGGAGGGGGGCGTATAGGGTAGAAAACCCCTCTGCCAGCCCCACGAAGTTGTTGGGAACACGGGACGGGCTGTCAGCTTCCAACCCTAGCTCCGGCTAGACCAAGCAGTTCCTTACCCCAAGCAGAACGGGCTCGGAGCCAGCTAGGCAGACCGCTACGCAAAGTCCGTAAGTTCAGAGTCTTTGATGTGAAGTAACTCTCTCTTACTGCAATACACTATGCCTCTGTATTGAAGCCTTCCAATATTCAGGTCACGACCTGGTTTTGTTTATGGTGTAACATTCCTGGAAGTCTATTAGTTCCGCTCCATTAACCCTATAGTAAATAAAAGTCTATTCTTTGGTTTTAATACGGTTACGTGTGATATTTAGGTCGCGGTTGCGTTTAAATCACTTGATATCCCTGTAAAGGGCTATATCTCAGTGCCGGTTAACCTGTTAGGTGCCAAACTCGCGCCAAAGACCCGGTTGTTGGTCTTCCACATTATATCTATGCCATTGTACCCATAAATCTTGCTAAGTTATTTCACTAAACCCAGCTACTTCATGGACTCGATGGCCTTGTAGGCCCCTTCCAACTCTACTTTTCTATGATTCTATGATTCTATGATTCTATGATTCTATGATCCCATCTCAGGGAACTTCATCCACTCCTTTTAGAACACCTTTTGGCACACCATGTCCAATTTAAGGGTGCGGTTGTACAAACTCAGCATTTTTAATAATAAAATTAAAGCCCCAATCCGGTAAGTCTGGGAGGAAAGAGCACATGAAAGTGAGGAATGTGTAAAGTTTAGTATCAGGACAAATGTGCAACAAAATTAGATAGAACAGGATTGCTGGTCTGGACACAAACCCAACTTCTGCTTTGTCAGGCAAAGTAAATCACAAAATGCAAGTATTATGATCCCAACCGTAGTGCAGTCAGTACTGGTTCCAGGTTTTGGAGGGCCCTTGGGCAAGACACCCTCAGTGGACCCCCTCCCACAGTGAGCCTACCTTCTCACTACCCTTGTCACCAACTGCTATTTCTCCTCATACTCTTTCTCATCATTGCTACCACTTGCTTGCTTGACAGGCAGAGAGCCAGTGAGTAGGCAGTGGCATCTGCTGCTGCTCCTTCTCACCACCACCATTGTCTAGGCCAGAGTGAGAGGCAGGTGAACGAGCAGGTTTCAGAGGTGAAGAGAAGGAGCAAGTCCAGGAGACTCTTGTCAATGGGCCCCTAATGAGATGTGGGCCCTCAGCAAGTGCCTAACTATGCCCACCCTTGAGGCCAGCCCTCAGTGCAGTGAATACTCAGCGTTCCCATGCTGAGAATTCATCCAGGAAGGAAGATCAAATCCTTGCAACAAATACTATTACGGTAAGTTACCAGCCAGCCCAGGCTCTTCTTCCCACCTTCAAGGCCTGAAAGGAAGATAGAATTTTATTTATTTATTTATTTATTATATTTATACCCCACCTTTTTTTCCTGCAAGGAACCCAAGGCGGCTTACATAATCCTCCTCTCCATTTTATCCTCACAACAACCCTGTGAGGTAGGTTAGGCTGAGAGTCAGTGACTGGCCCAAAGTCACCCAGTGAGTTTCATGGCCGAGCGGGGACTAGAACCCGGATCTCCCGAGTCCCAGTCCAACACTCTCACTACGCCACACTGGCTCTCAGAATGTAATGTGTAATGCGGATTTCCATATTGTGTGACATTAAGCACCTTAAGGACAGTTTAGCCCTAGGGGAATGCTGTTGCTGTAATCTTGTTGATTACATAGGATAATGGGAAAGGGGGCATGGACTGGTTAATTATGTCTTTGTGTGACCCCTGAACTGCAGTGTCCCCTGACCCAAAATGGCATTCTCAGTGGACTTGGCCTATAGTTGACCCTTATGGGGGGGAAAAGGTGTCAGGAGAGCAGGGGGATTTGTAACAGCAGAGAAAGAGTCAAGCAAGCTCTTAGTGCATATGTGACACCTACTTATAGTGTTGTCTTTGTTTAGACTAGGTATTGTATTATGACTATTAATGTCACTACCCCTTTAAGAAACAAGCTGCAGAGACAGGAGGGAACTCTGAGAAAAGAAGAGTAAAAGCAGACTCCAGTTTACTGCAGGCACTGTGATCAAAAACCTTTGGGGTTTGAAAAATATTAGATTTTGCTTAATCATTCATTCATTCATTTCATTTATATACCGCCCCATAGCCGAAGCTCTCTGGGCGGTTCACAACCCTCTATACATAAAAACAACATTAAAACATACAAAACAGTTTAAAAAATTAAAAACCAAATTTAAAAACACAGTTTAAAATAATCAGCCTAGACTATAGTAGAATGTCTGGTGAGGCAGGCAGGAGGGGTTGATATTGTCTCCCAACTGCCCCGAAAATAACCGGACAGTCCCGAAAACTCTTAAGCCATCACTGCTTCTCACTTTGTTATGCAGAGTCCTGAATTCTCCCCTGCCTCCCACAAGCTGCTTTCAACCGCTATTAAAGGGGTCATTGGCAAAATTGCAGCTAAGCTAAAACGTTTAGCTTAGCTGCAATTTTCCTGATGGCCCCTTTAAGAAACAGTAAGCAGGGAGGGAACAGATGCTAGGGGGTGTAGAGTGTGTGTGTACACACACGCGCAGGAAAAGAAAAGGAGGTGGAGGTGGCACCAGCTGGCCTGGACCTACGGAGAGGTGAATGAGGGAATGTATCACATAATTCCTATCTTTATATTGCCACAGATTTTATTTCCTAACAGAGCTGACTCTTTGCCTCTAACAGGTGAGTTTACAGTGTCAGAAGGAAATGCAAGAAACTTCCCCTTCTCTCTGAAGCTCCATGTTTGGGGGTGTGGGGTGGGTAAGCTTCACCTGTTGAATTTGTGCCAATCCTGACAATTTTAAAACAAAAAGAAAGGGATTGCCCTGCAAGCACTGACACCCCCCCCCCATGAAAAACACTAGATATCAACAATGAAGGTTTTAAGTAAGGTTAAAAAAAAAAAATACAAAAGCCAGTTATAAATTATTATACAATAATATATACGGTAATATAATAATGTAATAATTATAATATATAAGATATTATATAATAATATAATTCTGGAAAAGTCATCTAACACTGGTGCTGCAGCTGCTACCTCTTCTTCTAGCAAGGAGCAGCATTTCACAATTATCCCTCAATTACACAATACTTCTTCACACAATAAATAAACAATTTGCTGCCACAAGATGTGAGGGTCAGTGTTGTAGATTGCTTTAAAATATACACACTTTCCTGTGAGTAAGTCCCATTGAATGTAATGACTTACTTCTGAGTAGTACACATGCATAGGATTGCACTGTTACTCTGTTTTCAGAGCAGTGGTAAATTTTTCTAACACATGCTGAAGTGCAATGGAGAAAGCTCTCTACAGTAATGATTAGGATTATACTGCAGGGATTTTGGATTGGTTTTTTAAAAATGCATTAGAAAAGATTTCACAGAAAACATACCCTCCTCAAGAGAAAGAAAGAAAAAATCCCAACTTCGTCAAATAGCAGCAACAAACATCATCATTCCATTTTTGCATTATTGTTCAATAACAGTGTTGTTGTTCTTGTTTTATTTAATAAAGTACAATAAAGCCCACATGTTTTTTTTCTGAGTGGAGAAAATAGGAGCTTGCAGGGTGGACCTGTGAACCACTTTGCACACTCAGAGATATCTAAATGTTAACTATTATTATAAATTCAAGGATTTCTGTGCTTAAAATACTGCAGTTGTGTGTTTCCTCTAATAACTTTTGTACTTGACCATGCCCTTTGGTTGCCTGACCAGTCAGTCAGTCAGGCGATCACTCGTGACCGAGTAAGATTGTCTTCCAGGATAAAAAAGAAAATTTACAAAAAGGAGATTTTAAAAGGAGGAAAATTCTAAAGAAAATTGTGTAGACTCTAGCGATGGGTCCGTAAGTGACTGTGGAGGCCAATTCTAGATCCACACAGCTTCCCACAGTGAGGACACAGGTTACCAGATGGAAGATGGTCCTGTAAAGGATTCATTTGACGTGCTTTTCGCTTAGCACGTTTCTCCCTTTCACCTTGCACTCGAGCTTCTTCAAAGTCCATAGAATCTTTGTGAAAGGCCAACCTCCAGTTAGATCGTTCATGGGCCAGAGCTTCCCAGTTTTTGATGTTTATATTGCATAAAATATTCGCAGGATTTTAATTTAATTTTTTTAGATTAGCCTTAAGAACATCTTTAAACCTCTTATATTGACCACCGATATTCCGCTTTCCATCCTTGAGTTGGGAATAAAGTAACTGCTTTGGGAGACGGCAGTCAGGCATTTGAACAACATGACCGGTCCACTGAAGTTGGCGTTGAAGGATCATTTTTTCAATGCTAGTAGTCTTTGCTTCTTCCAGTACACTGACATTTGTTCGCCTATCTTCCCAAGTAATTTGCAGGATTTTCCAGAGGCAACGTTGATGAAATCTTTCAAGGAGTTGGAGGTGACGTATATAGATAGTCCATGTTTCGCAGGCATACAATAAAGTTGGTAATACAATGGCTTCATAAACCAGTGTTTTGGTCTTCTTACAAATATCCCGATCCTCGAACACTCTATGTTTCATTCGAGAAAACGCAGCACTTGCGGAGCTCAGACGATGCTGGATTTCACTGTCGATGTTAGCTGTAACAGAAAGATAGCTGCCAAGATAGAGAAAATGATCGACATTTTCCAGTATTGTCCCGCCAAGCTGGATAGATGGCATCACCAAAGGGTTAGCTTGCACTTGCTGATGAAGCACTTTGGTTTTTTTGATGTTAAGTGAGAGACCAAGTTTTCCGTATGCTTCTGCAAAAGCATTTAGGATAGTTTGGAGATCATCCTCTGAATGTGCGGAGATCACATTATCATCAGCATACTGAAGTTCCACAACGGAGGTTGTAATTACCTTACTTTTTGCTTTCAGCCTGCTGAGATTAAAAAGCTTTCCATCTGTTCGATATATAATTCCCACACCAGTGGGAAGTTTCCCCTTGACAAGATGTAAAATCATGGCGATGAAAATAGCAAATAATGTTGGGGCAATAACACATCCCTGTTTAACACCTGATCCCACTTTAAATGGAGCACCATGAGAGCCGTTGTTGTCCAAGACCGTAGTTGTCATGGAGAAGTCGCAAGATATTCACAAATTTATTGGGGCATCCAATTTTCATAAGGATAGTCCAGAGAGCTGTTCGGTCTACAGTATCAAAGGCCTTAGCAAGATCAATAAATGCCATATAAAGGGGTTGATTTTGCTCCCGGCATTTTTCTTGGAGCTGATGTGCAGTAAAAATCATGTCTACTGTCCCTCTAGAGGGGCGGAAACCATATTGAGTTTCAGGGAGGATCTCTTCTGAAATAGATAGAAGACGGTTTGCGAGAATCCTGGCAAATATTTTACCTGCGGTAGCTAAGAGAGAAATGCCCCGATAGAACAGACTGTGGAAACTATCACCTTTCTTAAAGAGGGTGATAATTATGGCATCCCTGAAGTCTTCTGGGATCTCTTCTCTTATCCAGATTTTTTCTATGAGTTTATGAAGATGTTGTACAAGTTTGGGGGGCCCTTCTTTAAAGATTTCAGCAGGAATCCCATCAGGTCCACTAGCTTTGTTATTCTTCATTTGATTAATGGCTTTTTTTACTTCATCCAAAGTGGGGAGTATTGCAAGTTCCTCTCTAATTTGTTTTTGCGCGATTTGCGAAAAAATCTCATTATCCACCTTAGATTTACGATTTAAAAGGTCATAATAATGCTCTTTCCAATGCAATGCAATAGACTCAGGGCCGGCGCTACCGCTAGGCAGACCCAGGCGGCTGCCTAGGGCGCGTGGCGGAAGAGGGCACAGAGTTTCTGCGCCCCTTCCTCGCCTCCGGCGCGCTCCTGCCCTGCCTGCCGCCTCCACCGCACCTCCCCGCCCGCTTGCCGGCTGCTGCCGCCGCCGCTGCACCTCCCCGCCGCCGCTGCACCTCCCCGCCGCCGCACCTCCCCGCCGCCGCCGCCGCCGCCGCCGCTGCACCTCCCCCCCCGCGCGCCCGCCCGCCAACCACCTACCTACCTTCCCGTCGTAAAGCACGGGGGTCCCATCGCGTCGGAGGAGGAGGCAGTGGCAGTGGCAGCCAGCAGCGGGGGAAGGTAGGTGGTGGCGGCGGCGGCGGCGGCGGCGGCGTGGGGGGGGTTGCAGAGCAGGGCTGCTTTGCTCCGGAGCCCCGCCCCCACGGCACGAGGGGGGGCGCTAAATATAATTTGGCCTAGGGCGCCAAACAGCCCTGCACCGTTCCTGAATAGACTCTTTGTCTTTTAAGAGTTTGGTGCCATCTTTTGATTGTAAAAGGTTTGTACCATAGGTTTTTGGTCCATAAATGGCCCTTGTGGCCTTAAAAAAGCCCCGTGCATCATGAGATTCTGCAAGTTGTTGAATTTCTTCAGCTTTCTTTTTCCACCAGGCGTTCTTAAGTTCTCTTGTTCTTCTTTGGACCTCAGCCTTTGCACTAGCGTAGATTTTTTTTTCTTGGCAGCGCAGTTAATATCATTTTGCCATATTTGGAAGGCTTTCCTTTTTTGGTCAATTATATATTTAATCTCATTATCATTTTCATCAAACCAATCCTGTTGTTTCTTAGTTTCATATCCAATAGTTTGTTCACAAGCTGCAGTAATGGAGGTTTTCAGCTTAGACCAATGGTCCTCAATGTTGTCAGGAGGTTCCGTAGGCAGATGTTCCTTAAGAAGTGATTGAAGACGAGTTTGCTTAATAGGATCTTGAAGGGCGTGGATGTTCATTTTACGCCTTGGTTTCCTTCCTTGAAGCCTACATTGGGGAGCAATGTTGATAACCATAGTGGACCGGATTAGTCGGTGGTCTGTCCAGCAGTCGTCGGCACTCACCATGGCTCTAGTAAGAAGTACATCGTGGCGATCTCTAACACGGACAATTACATAGTCCAGAAGATGCCAGTGCTTTGACCGTGGGTGCTGCCATGATGTTTTAAACTTATTCTTTTGTCGAAAGAGCGTGTTTGTGATAGTGAGATTATGCTCTGCACATATAGACAAAAGTAAGATTCCGTTCGGGTTGCTATTACCAACTCCGTCTTTTCCAATTGTTTCCGGCCATAAATCAAAGTCATGCCGGACTCTTGCGTTAAAATCGCATAATTTTATCCTCCTTAGGTATCTCTGACAGGAGAGTGTCCAACTGGGTATAAAAGATTTCCTTGATGTCTTCATCAGCATCTAATGTTGGCGCATAAGCGCTCAAGATAGTTACCTGCTGGTTATTGGCGAGCTTTAATCGAAGAGTTATCAGGCGTTCGTTAATGCCAGTAGGAACTTCTGACAAAGAGTTCACTAGCTCATTTTTGATGGCAAAGCCTACTCCATGTATTCGTCAGTCCTGCTCAGGTAGTCCTTTCCAGAAGAAGGTATAGCCTCCTTTTTCTTCCTTCAACTGTCCCTCTCCTGCCCTTCGAGTTTCTTGAAGTGCTGCTATGTCAATTTTAAACCGTCTCAGCTCCCTTGCAATAATAGCAGTCCTACGCTCAGGGCGTTCACTATCTTCGTTATCCAGCAGTGTCCGTATATTCCATGTTCCAAAATTCAAATGTCTTTTTTGACCGCTAAAATGGTGACCCCACTGGACGCGGTAATCCAGTCAGGGGAGAAAGAGGTAGACTATGTTTAGGGCACCTTTTCTAGCCCCCTCCCCATACGGGGTGAGCAGAGTGGATCCTAAATAGGGCTGCTCAGTCATGGATTCAGCTGCCGAGCTGCTCGACTACCTCGTTCCTTGAACAGGGCGACTGAGTCTGCATCCACCGCCCATGTGCTGGTCCGTGACTAGGGGCTTCCAGATTCACAGTCCTGCCCCCGTCGCCATTCGCCATTCGCCATGGGACTTTTTTGGTTGGTTGGTTGGTTGGTTGGGTTGGGTTGGTTGGGTTGGAAGACGCCTGTGCGTGAAGCTGTTTTCTGTGGGGAGATCGGTGCACAACGAATTACCACACAAACTTGACAGAGGACGGCAATGATCCAATGGCACGGTTACCCTGACGATTGGAAAACCATTCTCTGCTGCAGCCTTCATCCGCCTTCACGGATTGTAATTTAGGTTTAAATTATCTTCCGCCTGTTCTGCCGTTGAGGACTTTCTGTTTTGGATCGTTCTTTGTCTGGTTCCTCTCCCCGGACCTTACCGCCATGGGTGACCCTACCGGGAGTATATAGCTCCCGACAGCATTGCTCACAGGGTTCATCGGAACACGCAAGCCCACTCACCACTTCAAGGTGACGATCCGGCGAGAGGGTGCCTGACCATACCCTTGAGCACGCCCTCATGTTGCCTGGCCTCACCTTCTTGATCACACCTTCATGTTGCTTAACCATACCTCTTACAAATTGACATGTGTGTCACTATTTTCATCTGTGAAATGTTGGAGGGTATGGGTTGAGCTGATGAGATCTTACTTTTCTGAGATGAACCCAAAAAACTCCTGATAAAACTGCCTGCCTCAACAAGAATGTCTTGATAACAATTATCATAGGAAAGGGTTTTTATTAAGGACTGAACTGGGCATTACAGCTCCTGAAAAGCTATAGAGCCTGCTCATGGGATTGGAAGGACATGTCACCTCTAGGAAGACACACTTAAGAACATAGAGCCATGCTGGATCAGACCAAGCATCCATCTAGTCCCTCTTGTCAGTTCCTGTTGGAGGATATTGGAAAAGGAGTCTGTCCCATACTGGTTAGGATGAGCAGAGTTTTTCCCCTTATACGCAGCCTGGTTATTGAAACTGGTTATCACCACATGGGTTGCTAAACCCTGCTAAAAGGCTGTTAAAATGAAACAAATTGTCCAAACAAGGTTTAAAACTAATAAAGACATTTATTAGTTTTACTTACAGTCCATTTATTCATGTATGCAGGATGCATATAGGCAGATTAGTGTCTTTGGTGTTAAGAGTCCGCCTCACTGGAGTTCACTGGCTGGAAGCCAGCTCAGACAGTGCATCCATCAGGTTGGAGAGAGAGGGGGGGAGAGAGAGAGCTAGCCACAGAGAGGTTGGAAGTCGGGAGGAGAGGTTACAAAACATGCACACTGGGGATTGTTCAATTAACCCTTTCCTCCCACTGTAACTAGTGGTTACATTACCTCGTTGATTTAAGCAGGCAATATTAGAATTTCCAACAGTTCCATGACCAACCGTTCTAGGGCACAGTTGTTTAGGCCATCGAGAAATTTAACCTCTTTGTCATGACTGGAACATGCATTGAAATCACCCATTATTACAACACGTCCTCATTTGGAGGCCTCCGTGATTTCATTTTCTATCTCAAGATCACCCTGAGCATTCTGGTCTGGGGATGATAGCACGTTCCTAGTACTAAATTAGTTTTGGAGCCAGATATTGTCACCCACAGTGCTTCTGTGGAAGAGTTTGCCCCTTTTAGGTTTTCAAGTCTGCTGGACACTATGCCCTCTTTGACATACAGAGCAACACCTCCTCCAGTACGCCCTTCCCAGGCCTTCCTATAGAGTTTATATCCAGAGATGACCATATCCCAGAGATGACCATATCCCACTGGTTCTCTCCATTCCACCAGGTTTCCTTAATGCCCACTATATCTAATTCCTCCTTTAAAACCAGGCATTCCAACTGTCCTATTTTGGCTCGGAGGCTTCTAGCATTTGCATAGAAACACCTATACATGATGTCCCCAGATGTCTATGGGGTGTGCAACTTCTGTTTTGGCACTTAGACCTCTTTGATTGGCTATCATGTTTTACCATATGCTCATGGCCTATTTCCTCCCCTTCTACATTTGGGCAATCAGAAACTTTTTCATCTTCATCCCATAGGGATGATTTAACCCAAACCAGATGCTTCCCAGCTCCTGTTGACTTTTCCTCAAGGTGCAATTTAAAAGCTGCTCTGCCACCTTTTTTATGTTTTGCACCAGCAGTCTGGTTCCATTTTGGTTCAAGTGGAGTCTGTCCCTCTTGTACAGGCCCGGCTTGTCCCAAAATGTTCCCCAGTGCCTAACAAATCTGAACCCCTTCTCTGTGCACCACCGTCTCATCCTCGCATTGAAACTCCTCAGCTTTGCCTGTCTAGCTAGACCTGCACATGGAACAGAGAAAGCCACCTTGGTGGTCGTGTATTTCAGCCTTCTACCTAGCAGCCTAAATTTGGCTTCCAGAACCTCACAACTATATTTCCCCATGTCACTGGTACCAACATGGGCCATGGCCACCAACTCCACCCCAGTACTATCTACAAAGGTATCTAGACAGCACATGATATCCACAGTCTTCACACCAGGCAGGTAATTTACCATGCAGTCTACACGCCCATCATAAACCCAGCTGTCTATGTGTCTAATGATTGAATCTCCCACTACCACAAGCCCCCCACCCCACCTCCAGAGGCACAACCTCAGCACGAGAAGATATTTGCTCATCTTCCAAGGAATGGGTCCCATCATTTCCCTCTTCCTCGGAATGATGCCCTCCTTCCTTGAGACCCCCATTTTCCATGACAGCAGAGGAGCTGTCACTCATGGATTGGGACACAGCTATTTGGTCCCCAAAGGTGTCACCCACCAACCTCTCTGCCTCTCCAAGTCAGCAACCTTGGCTTCAGGGGAATGAACTTGTTCCCCCGAGAACCAGGAGCTCATTACACCAAGCACACACCCACAATTTCTGTCCAGCTGGCAGATCGTCATACATGTGGCACTCAGTGCAATACACTGGACAGCCCCCACACCCCTGCTGGCTTTCTACCTTCATAACTGGGTTGTTGTTTTTAACTGGTGTTGTTGGGTTGTTGTTGTTTTAACTGGTATTATGGGGTTTTTTACTTGGAAAACTACTAGGAAAAGGTGGGGGATTTATAGTTATTAATTTACAGTTATGGTTACTTACCATGAGAAGGGAGAGAAAGTTTACTGCCCTGGCCTCCTTGCCCTGTTGCTGAACTCACACGGTTGCTTAACTCCTCTGTGTGCTGATGCTTTGTCACTGGGACTGAGGCACTGGGGCTCCTCATGCTCAGAGAGCTGACTTCCTTGAAAGCCTGCCTCCTTATATAGTTCTAGCTAGCTTGGCCCAACTGCTGCTGTAGCCAATCTGATTAGAGGGCCTCATTTGAAAAGCAAGGGAGGCTGTGTCACAACTACTGGTCTGCACTAGCTTCCACTAGTGGGTGGAAGTCAGTTGAGCCCTTGGGAGTGGAGATATTCTATTCAGGGGAGAGGACAATAGTAAATGGAAGATTTTCTATTCAGGGGAGAGGACAATAGTCAGTGGATCATTGGAGGGGACAACAGACAAAGGGGAAGTAATTTGGGAAGGGATGTGGTTTGGAAGGGCTGAGTTCCTTTTTGTGTGTGTTTTAAAACTAAATGATAAACTGGACTCTCAAACTTGGAATGACTATCTCTGAGCTTAAGTTTATGTGCTTCTATATAAGACCTAAAAACCTGAGCCTACACTGAGGCCAAACTGAAGCTAGCTGTCACTATTTTGTTTATAAGCAGACTCTTCTACTAGCCAGGCTTGCACAGTAGCTTTTGTCAGCTAATGTGTTGCTTTTATTTCCCTTTTCTAAGCTTGGATTTAGTTTAAATATGGAATCTCTGGTTGAGCAAGGCTGCAAGAACTGTAAACTCATAATTGTAGATTTGTAAAGAATTACCCTTCTGGGATTTAGTCCCCTTTACTGGGCCCTTGTTTTGGTTTCAGCTGATAATTTATGAGTTATAAATGATTACCTGGGGTGTATATAAGTAAATAGCACTTACCTTCTCCTCAAAAGGTTGCTTAACTCACTTCTGTGCTGATGCTTTGTCACTGGGGCTCCTTGCACTCAGAGAGCTGCACTTCCTAGTGCAATCCTATGCATGTTTACCAGTTGTGTTCAGTGGGGCTTACTCCCAGGTTAATGATAGGCTTGTAGCCATGAGGTTTATAACACTAAGGGTATTTCTGGGACAAATGGCTGTGAAATTGCAGCAAAAAGAGTTGCATCACTTTGTTTAAGCATGCAGCATAGCTTCTGAATAAGTACTGAGCAAAGAGAATGAGAAGGACAGGACTACCCACATCACTGAAATGAAAAGATCAGATTACATAGCTAAGTGCTATAACCAATAAGAAGCAGAAAGAGCATACAGTAATACCTTGGATTGCAAGCATAATTTGTTCCGGAACCGTGCTTGTAATCCAAAACACTCTTATATCAAAGCGAGTCTCTGGCAGGCGTGAGCGGGGCTGATTTTGGCCCGCTATGCCCTCTCGAGGTGAGCGGTTACATCCCTACGACTACTTGTAAATGCAAAACGTCGCTCGTTTATCAAGTCAAAATTTAAAAAAAAATTTTGCTTGTCTTGCAAAACACTCTCAGACCAAGTTACTTGCAAGAGCCAGTGTGGCGTAGTGGTGAAAGTGTTGGACTGGGACTCTGGAGATCCGGGTTCTAGTCCCCGCTGGGCCATGAAACTCACTGGGTGACTTTGGGCCAGTCACTGACTCTCAGCCTAACCTACCTCACAGGGTTGTTGTGAGGATAAAATGGAGAGGAGGATTATGTAAGCCGCCTTGGGTTCCTTGCAGGAAAAAAGGCGGGGTATAAATATAATAAATAAATAAACAAAATCCAAGGTATTACTGTACTGAGAAAGGAAAGCTACTGGTGGTTCAAGTTTTAGGAAAGAAAGGAGATTGAGAGCAGCTTTTTGGTGGACAGAAAGCCATCTATAAGAGCAGAATCAATCCAGAGAAGAAAGTTTCAGATAGCTGCACAGACAGGCAAAAGGCCAGGCTCAGCTTTAGTCATTTAGCCTAGTAGAAGGAAAGTGGAGTCAAAAAGGTAGAGAACCTAGAAGCTGTGGTGTAATAATAATAATAATAATAATATAATAAATTTTATTTCTTACCCGCCTCTCCGTCTAGATCGAGGCGGGGAACAACAAAAATATAAAATACACAATACATACTATTAAAACATCTTAAAACATATTAAAAACATCATAAACAACATCATTAAAACATCATTAAAACATCATTAAAACATCGTAAAAACATCTTAAAGGCAACCTAAAATTCCGCCGGATAGCCCTAGGCTTAGAGTTATGGGGGTGAGGGAGAGATCTCAGCCTAGCAAAACCTGAGTCACAGGTTGTCCCTCTCCAGTACAAGGATAATGTCTTTATTTCTCTGTTTCCATGTTCCACCTTATAGACCTGCTGAAATCAAACAGCTCCCACCTGCTGTTAGACTCTGAGGATGACCTGGCATTCCAGTCACTTCTTGTGGATGAAAAGAGGGCATGGCTGATGGCAGGCGCTAAGGACCACATATTTTTGCTGCACCTTGACAGTCCCAAGAAAGAGCCTCAGAAGGTCAGAGTGCCAGAGGGGGTTGTTGTTTTACCCAATATATCTTACAGAAGATGGTGGGGCTTGATTTTGATCATTAGGTGTTAAGAAATAGTCAGTAGTAAGACCTACTCTAGCAATCATTTCAGTTCTGCCCCCTTTTTTCACTGTGAACGAATGGCTCCATTCAAACTGTATTGTCAAACTGACATTGTCAATGCAGGCTGGGGATGATGGGAGTTGTTGACCAACACATCTGGAGGAACCAGGTTGGGGAAGGCTGCTGTATGACAAACTGAGGTTATGGGGTGAAGAGGACATGGGGGTCACTTCATGTTATTTTATTTATTATTACATTTATATCCCACCTTTTTTCCTCTTGCAAGGCAGCTTACATAGTCCTCCTCTCCATTTTATCCTCACAATAACAACCCTGTGAGGTAGGTTAGGCTGAGAGTCTGTGACTAGGCCAAAGCCACCCAGTGAGCTTCATGGCTGAATGGGGACTAGAACCCGGACCTCCTGAATCCCAGTCCAACTTATTGTCCTACAACCTTGGGTATTGCAGAAATGGCAAATGGGAAAGGGGTGAAGAAGAAATGGAGCTGCCAACTTCCTGGCAGAGCTCCTGTGCCTTTCCAGAGGCTTGGCAAATATAAATTCAGCTTTGTCCAGCATGGGAGGTATGGGGATGTCTCCAATGCTGTCATTCCACTTGTGCAAAGCTTCTACCACTTGCTGAAACCCTGTTTTTATCCTTGCACAAGTGTCAAATCCAATACTGTTGTGCTAGCTGTTGCACAAGCCACTGTACAAGCTGTGCTGCAAATTGTTGCAGAAGGCATTGCACAACTCATTACAACTCAATTAGACTACTAGGCGTTGCTTGTTCTAGTTCTGCTAGTTCTGGATTATATACAACATTATCCTAGTGGAAAACTTACAAGTGTCTTTTATTCATTTATTATATTTCTACCCCACCTTTTTTCCCGCAAGGAACCCAAGGCGGCTTACATAATCCTCATCCTCCTCTCCATTTTATCCTCACAACAACCCTGTGAGGTAGGTTAGGCTGAGAGTCAGTGACTGGCCCAAAGTCACCCAGTGAGTTTCATGGCCGAGTAGGGACTAGAACCCGGATCTCCTGAGTCCCAGTCCAACACTCTAACCACTATGCCACACTGGCTTAGCATTGTTAGCATTGTTCTTCCATTGGTTGCACAACTGCTATCAGAAGTAGCGCAAGAAATGCCTAGAGCTGGCACAATGGCTTCAGCAACATATTGTGCAAGATGTATAGGATTCCTTCTAGAATAAAAAGGTGACAACCCTATTAGGGTTGTTCATTATGCAATCTCACTCATGTTTCAATACTCACTCGCATATGTGTCAGCTTACAATTGTTCATTGCTAGCAAGTTCAAAACTAGCTGTGCAACATCCCTCAGTAAAGTGGGCAGGTTAAGAAGGTCTGGTCAAACAACTCCAACAGAATCAGGTTGCTGTGCCAGAAGAAGCTGTATACCTGCTTCTTATTGCACTGCCTGGATAATGCAAGGAGAAGCCAGAAAACATAAGGTGGGGAGGAGACAGGTGTACAATGAGCTTTACAATGAGCCTGCTGTGGAAGTGTACTCACCACTATTTACACACATCTACACCCTTCTCGCTTGGAATGGGCTCAAGGGAAACCTCTTCTGGTTTTCAGCAGAAACCAAATTTGAACAGCATTGATTGGCGAAGCCCTCATGTCAGTCATGAAGCTGTCACAAGAACTGATTGTCCAACACTTGTGTCAATCACAAATCCAACTTAACACAGCAGGGGGGGGGGGGGAATTAAAGCACCAAGTGGCCGTTCAATTAGATAAACATGCCAAGTACTTGAAGCAACCAAACCAAAGTGGATAGTCTGCCTGAAGCAAGGGGGGAATGGCAAAGTGCAAGTGGCAATCAGGATTCGATCCACAGGCTACATGGGAGCAAAGGCACAGGCACAGGGAGAGGGGGAGCAGAGAGAACTCACCCTGCAGCCAAAGCCCCTGCACTGGCTGATGTTCACAGATAAGTCTGTCCTCCTCAACCTTGGAGTAGCAAAGCACTGGTTTTGTTTTCTCTTCCAGATTTTCTGGCCAGCTCCTAGAGAGCAGATGGAACACTGCCAACTGGCTGGGAAGAATCCTGAGGTAAACAAGATACCATTTAGGCTGGATGGTTTAGGCTGAGGGGCCTCCTGAAAGTTCAGTGATTGGTATTAATATCTTAGTGATCTGCAAACCTATACGGACATTTATTTCCATGGAACAACAGGAGCTACTTCTCTATTCAAGCTAGTGTGGCCCTGGCCTAGCCCCAATCCAGCACCAGTAGCTTGATAACTGTAAAAATGTAAAGAGGTTGGTGGGAGTAGCATTTCATTTGTTAGTTTCACTGCTGAAGGTTAGAGAAAAATAGTGTCTTGAATGATAGGGCATTGCTGAGAGGATGAGTGTTGGGGATTGCTAAAAGAGCTGGGAGAGGATATTATGAGATATCATCTCTCCCCTGTTGCGTTTGCAAGCAGAGCAGAGCAGAGCAGACCCCAACTACAGTGGGAAAACGTGAGCGTGCGGAGCTGCTGGTTAGAGCAGGATCAGCTATTAGTGGGTACAGACTGCTCCTTTTGGGCAGACTGGATCTTTACCTGGCTTCCCCCTTATACTACCAATAAGACAAACAGTCTTTTGTGCAGGAATCATTTGGTAGTCGACATGTTCTGAGCTTGGGAAAAGTTCAGAACTGCTACTCTCGGCTACATCTTTAGACATGCTGCAGCTACAAGTTCATGGCTCAGACTGAATTTCCCGGGCAGGAAGAGAAGGCACTGGCTACGCCCACATCCTGCCCCGGAGGACGTCTGGGTAATGTCTACAGAGTGTCTGCTCTAGGAGGCACAACTCTGTGGTCCCAATCACGTCATGCACCTATACATGGCGTGAGGTTTTGGCTGCACATCCCCTACAGTGAGGAAGTTTTGCACTCCCCTCCCCCTCTTCGTTGTTCTTTTCAAAGAGCTTCATAAGAACATAAATGGATATGCACCTATCCTTCCCCCCCCCCCAGCCTTTAAAATCAGTCTTGAAATGGGGAGAGAGGGACCTGTGTTATTTGTTATGGGGGGGAAACATTCACATACCTATTGAAGAAGAGCTGGTTACACTTCTGGTGCTAGCTTTGGCTTTTCCAAGTTGCAGCATGAAAAACTACTAAACCCTTTTGACTTCTGAGGCCATGACAGGAAAACAAGCAAACAAACAAACAAGAACAGGTGCACCACAGGTAATGGCAGTTCTATATATGGGCTCCATTGACAGCCTATGGGACATATCTTACTTTACCCAAAAAGCAGATAACATAAAAATGTGTTACAACAACAACAACAACAGGAAAGCAGACTGTTCAGGATCCTCCCTTTGAAATTGCCAGACTTCACCTAACTTAACCATGTTGGTTGTGCTATTATGGTTGATAAATCATGTGGGTTAAATTAATGTATGGCTTTGTTGTGGGCCATTGTCACATTTATTTGATATAATATTAACAAGAAAATCCTTTGCTTCTGAGCAGCATTGGGCAAGTGGAGAATGGCAGGCAGCTAATGCAAAGAAGGCTTCCATGTAGAGTTAGATACAGATCTTGATGATAGCCTAAGAATCAGAGACTTTATTTCATGATGAGAATGCTGTAAACCCTGCCATATTTGACTCCTTACCAGACGGAATGTGCCAATTTCATCCGCTTTCTCCAGCGTTTCAACAGCAGTCATGTGTTTGCCTGTGGAACTGGCTCCTACCAGCCCATGTGTACCTTCATTCAACTCAAAGCTGGAATAGAGGTGAGTTGCACCCACAGGGCTAGCATTACTGTGAAGTAACATGAAAAAATCATTCTAGGCACCAAATTCCAGATGGAGTGCCACTCTTTCTGTATCCAAATTCTATTTCTGTGTGCTTTTTGCTTCTTCTTTTTTTAAGAGTAGGAGAATGATGGTCAGGTTTTCACTTCAGGTGAAAAGGCCAGCATTTTGTAAAACCCAGAGGCAAAATGTCACCCATTTTTCTGAAGGTCTTTAATTGAAACACTAGCTGATCCTTTTCATAATAAGAAAGGAGGATACCTGCCCACTCTTCCAGCATGACTCAGAAGATATCCCATGCATTTGCCCTTTCTACAAGTAGTACAAACGCACTTTGTGAAGATTACTGGGATGTGCAGGTGTTGAAGGATTTTAGGAGACATAGTCACTTATTGTCTTCAGGTATTATTAACTCCCTCATCAGGATAATAAATCCATAGCATTCTTCTCTCCAGTCAATTCAACCCTGTAATCTGTTTGCTTCAATCCATCCCATTAACTTCCATCAGGTTTTGGTATAAATACCCAGATACAGGTTTAAGGTGCATCTTTACCCTTTGGATTAGCAAAAATAAAAATACAAGTAACAATAGGACATCACGTTGCTTAACATTTATATAGGTACCTTATTTCAAGACTTCAGAGTGCTTCACATACATTATCTCAGTAACCTTGTTAGGATCTATCCTAAAGAAAATTGTACATTATTAATGATTCCTAGCCCCCTTAAAGAACTGCAGTTCTTGGGAACATAACTAGTTGATTGTGTTGGTTAGGGGAGACTAAACCATCCAAGATTGTGGGCACTCCCAACACTGTACTCATTCGGTACTCAAAAAATAAAACAAATGAATAACTCTCTTAGTCCCAAGACATTAAGCTGCAACTGAATGATAACCTTTAGTTCTTCTTTGTGGTCTCTGTGCATCACACATATGGGCTTTGCACCTGTGTGGAGCCTCACTTCCGGAAACTTCAATAGCTGAGGAATTTTTGGAGGGAACCCTCCCCCGCCCTCATAGTGCACATGTCCCTAGCGGGTTCCTGCCTATCCCCTCAGTTCTCCTTCAACCACCAGTTGTGGTGCCTTGGGGAAGCTTCTCTCATCCTTTGTGGACAGCATTTTTGAAATCACTGATATTCTTTCCTTCAATCTTTTCTCTCTTCTATTGTTATTTCTTCCTATTTGTTAGATTTTTTCTTTATTTTCTTCATTCGTGATCTTCGATTCTTCTGGCTTGCTGGCTCCTTTGGGCTGTATGGCCTTGAAGGTGCCTTTGAGAAAATGTGGACCTTAGTCAGACTCTTGCCTTTGCAACCAGAGTTGTGGGAGCTCCTAGCAGCTGCTAGGAAACCGGCTACTAGACTGTCTTATGCTAAGAAGTAGGCCGCCTACAAGGAGTTCATAGCTCCTGACCATGTCGATCCCGTCAGTTATTCCATTTTTCATGTTCTTCTGTTTCTTTTTTCTTTATTCAACAAGGAATTTAACTTGTCTTAGTTAAGAATGTACTTGGCCACTGTTTTGGCCTATCACTAGCCTATGGATGGTTCTTCAATTTTCTCCCATACACTACTATGTCAATTCCTCCGCGGAGTCCGGAATGTTGTCCCTTCGGTACGGACACCAGTCTCGCAATGGAGTCTCTCAGTAGTTCTTCATGCACTTACCAAAAAGCCATTTGAACAACGTCGGACCTCCGCCTTCTCTCTTGGAAGACTGCATTTCTAGTAGCATTAACCTCAACAAGGCACTCCAGCAAATGGTGTGCCCTCCAGATCAAGCCACCATACATGGTGTTTCACAGAGAGAAGGTGGTCCTCTGTCCCGATGTTGCTTTTTTGCCTAAGATAGTCTCTGACTTCCATTTAAATTAAGACATTGTGCTCCCTGCTTTCTTTCCCGCTCCTGTTTCTGAGCTAGAGTGGACACTTCACACATTGGATGTTTGGGAGTTAGGTTAGTTACAAAGTGTTTGGTGTAAGCAGGTTTATTTTCTGGAAAGAAGATTTTGAGAATTAAAATAAACTTATTTTTATTTTGTTAACTACCAAAATCCTACGTGTCAGCTTGGCGTTATTACCTGCTTTACTTTTAAATCTACATATTCACCTTTGTACCCATAGCATCATAAATTTAAAAATAGAAAATCCTACGTGTCAGCTTGGCGTTATTACCTGCTTTACTTTTAAATCTACATATTCACCTTTGTACCCATAGCATCATAAATTTAAAAATAGATCCTTCATAACCAGCATTAACCTTTTCCCTCATTAGTAGGGGAAAGGTTTCATTTGACCATCCCCATAGGTTTTCAAGTGTTGATGCTTGGCCTGAGAAGGGTTTATGCGCCTGGTCCTACACTTTAGGATCACGCGCACAAACCCTTCTCAGGCCAAGCATCAGCACTTAAAAACCTGAGTGAAGCTTCAGTTCAACTCTGCACTTCAGTATCTTTAGCCTTAAGGGTAAGGTAGGCAATGCTGATGAATCATAAATCATAGAGGTGGAAGGACCAGAAGGCCATCTTCTTATCCAACCCTATGCCACAGGGCAGGACCATCCATCCACTTAAGCTCCTATAGATCAATTTACACAATCCTGACCAGTGTATACCAGAGAACAAGTGCCCTGCAGAAAGGTCTTCATAGGGCAGATGACTTAAGCCTGAGTGAAGAGAGTGGGACTAGATGGTGATTAAAATTACTATTGTATCTTGGGCCAGCACCTTCACCAATCCAGTTTAGGAGGTCATAGAATCATAAAATTATAGAATAGTAGAGTTGGAAGGGGCCTATAAGGCCATCGAGTCCAACCCCCTGCTCAATGCAGGAATCCAAGTCAAAGCATCCCTGACAGATGGCTGTCCAGCTGCACCTTGAATGCCTCCAGAGTGGGAGAGCCCACTACCTCCCTAGGTAGTTGGTTCCATTGTTGTATTGAGGGAACCTGGACTCTTGAGCCCATAGCTTTGAAGTGTAAAGTGGCTTCCTATGTAACAATGTCTTTTCCATTTACAGCAATACTTCCAACATTATGTTTACTTGAGCTGAAATGTCTTCTTTGGCCCTCTGCAGGAACCAGGGATGCCAGCTATGCAGCTGGTGACCAACTCCATAGAATCTGGGAGAGGCAAGTGTCCATACAGCCCCCACGAGCCTTTCATAGGGCTGCTCATAGGTAAGAGGGACTATGGCCAGAAAGCAGTGACAGAAAACTTAGACAATGCAGTAATAAAAGCATTCAAAACAAAGTGTGTGTGTGTATGCTTCTATGATCTATATCTCTGTGTGCATCTGTTCAGCTGTGGTTCCTGCTTTAGTAATCCTTGTCCAATTTTATTTTCCTCACTCAAAATTTATAGAATGTGGTCATGAAGGAGAAGAAACTTCCTTAAAGAAGTTTACCAAAGTTAATGGTTGTTTCCAACAACGTCATTCTACTAGTGCAAGGTGAAAGGGAGAAACGTTGTTTCCAACAATGGGTTGTTTCCAATATGGTTGTTTCCAACAATGTCATTCTACTAGTGCAAGGTGAAAGGGAGAAACGTGCTAAGCGAAAAGCACGTCAAATGAATCCTTTACAGGACCATCTTCTATCTGGTAACCTGTGTCCTCACTGTGGGAAGCTGTGTGGATCTAGAATTGGCCTCCACAGTCACTTACGGACCCATCGCTAGAGTCTACACAAATTTTCTTTAGAATTTTCCTCCTTTTAAAATCTCCTTTTTGTAAATTTTTTTTTTTTTTTTAAATCCTGGTAGACAATCTTACTCGGTCACGAGTGATCGCCTGACTGACTGACTAGTGCAAATGACACTGCACTAGCAGAAACCAAGTTCTGAACTATGTGCAAGGGGAGAATCCAACCATAGTTCTGCTTGCGCAGCTGGTTGCACAAACACTTGCAGGTATTAGATTTACAAAGTGGTCCGCTGGCACTTGCGCAATCATTTGCGCAATAGGAAAAGGCAGTGGAACTCTGCTAGCGCAGCAATTTCTTCTACAAATGGTACATTGGATTTAGGCCATAGAGTGTAGATATTCTGCCAATATACTTCTCTTTGGGGTTTCACAGATGGGGAGTTGTATTCAGGCACTTCTATTGACTTCATGGGGAGCAGTGCCGCCTTCTTCCGGACACAGCTTGACAGGGCTGACCAGAACTACATCCGGACAGAACAGAACCAAGATTATTGGTTAAATGGTAAGTGGGCGATTGTGAAATAAGATGCCAAGGAGATGATCTCCATTAGGTGGTGAGCCTGGCATTGTCATATATGTAGCTCTTCACTTCAGCCAATTAGCTGTGACAGCAGCAAGGGCTAGGGTCTCATTTCATTTCATTTCATCTATTCAGTTTCTATATTGCCCAATAGCCAATGCTCTGGGCGCTTCACAAAAATTACAACCCCAGAATACAACATAATAAAATCATAATATAAAATCTTTAACATAAAAAAATTAAAAACAATTAAAAACAACTAAAAAGCAGTTACAGTAAAATACGGGGACCTGATAAAATAGACATTAGAAGCTCCATCAAGTGGACGACTCAGTAGCCTGCTGTGACCAGTTTGCATGACACTTTGCATAGAAAGTTGATTGTATCTGTGCTGACTTGGATGGCATCATTGATACAGGTCTGATGGATGTAAGTTTGGCCCCTGCTTCTCCAGTTATAATGGATACCTTTCAATTTGTACAGCCCAAGGATGTGGACAGGATCTTTGGAGAAGTGAGGCCTACCACTTGTGGGGCTGAACACTTGCCCTTCCTGGCTTATAAAAGCAGCCAGAGGCAGGACTGGCTGAGTGGGTAAGGGTAGTGGTGAACGGCTCTTTGTGACAAGGTGTGATTCTGTCTTGCCTAAAAGAGGTGGTGGTAAGACCTTCATTTTAAAAAAGCTCCCTGTACCCCACTGTACTGGATAATTTCCAGCTGGTCTCTAATATTCCATTCTTGGGCGAGGTACTAGAGCAAGTAGTGGCTTTCTCAGCTCCAGGGTTTTCTGGATGAGGCAGATTATCTAGATCCATTTCAATCTGGCTCCAGGCCTGCCTACAACTCCCAGCATTCCTACTCATTGGCCATGCTGGCTGGGGCTCATGGGAGTTGAACTCCAAAACATCTGGAGGGCACCAAGTTGGGAAAGCTGCTGCTATTGCACCATGGGAAAGTAGCTGTTGTTCCATCTGTACTTTGAAGGGTGCTGGAATTTGTCTCAGAGAATAACTGATCAGGATCCTGATTGTCCTTTTGTTTTATTTTCTTATTCCTATAGTTGTCTTCTTATTTTGATTTTTAAAAAAACTTTTCTAATAAAAGAAAATATAGTGCTATATAAGTTCTTTTTAAAGAAGAAACATGCTGTTTCAATCTCAATTCCCCTCCTTGCAGAGCCTGTGTTTATTGGTGCCTATGCCATTCCCGACACCTACAGCCATGACGATGATAAGGTGTACTTCTTTTTCCGGGAGACTGCAGTGGAAGCTGGACAATGGGAGAAAAGGCGCATCCATGCCCGGGTGGCACGTGTCTGCAAGGTCAGTGCAAAGAATGTACCTTTTCCACTCAGCCTATAAACACTGTTGCTTAGTGACCTGAATATCCAGCCCTGGTCTTTGCCAAGATGAGCACTCCTTAGTAAACACTACAGGGCTTATCTACATCTCTGAGGGAGTCTGCTTCTGGCAGTCAGGAGACATTAGCTTCCAGCTCTGTTTGATTAATGATTAACTCTGCAATCTAGGCATGTTTACTTGGAATTAAGTCCCACTGTGTTCAATGGGACTTACTTCGTAGTAAGTCTATTTAATATTTCAACCTAAATCTAGCATCTGTATAGCACATTCCATGTGCTCAAAGCACACCACCTATTCAGTGTTACAACACTCCTGTAAGGTAGACCAGCATTATCTCTATTTGCAGATGAAAGGCTGAGGCCAGAAGCTTGCTGCAAATTTTAAGCTAAAGTAAAAATATATCTCCTTTCCCCTTTCTGTTGTTTTCATTGTGGATAGTTCTTCCGTCATGCAGAACTACCAGCACATTCTAATTCAAAAATTGTTCTTTTTAGTATGTACTGACAACCTGATTACTGCATCCCTACATACATTTATTCAGGAATATGTCTAAATCTGAGGGATTTAGTTCTGAGTAAACATGCATTGTAATGGTCTGCATGAAAGATTAAAACAGGCTTGGGTGTCCACCTCTCCCACAGCACCTCTCAGAAGGGATGGACACCCCAGAGCATCTTGAGTTTCAAGAAAGGCCATTTCTGACTGTGACCATGATAGGATGGATTCCTATCAAAGCAGTAGTTTAGGGTTACAAAGAGGCCATGATGGACATGGAGATGATGCCTGTTTGTGATTGACAGAATGATGTTGGTGGAAAGCACAGCCTCATTAACCGTTGGAGCACATTCCTTAAAGCCCGGCTGGTCTGCTCTATCCCAGGTCTGCAGGGCATTGAAACACACTTTGATCAGCTGGGTAAGTTTGCATTGTTCTCTAATTCCTTCTTATGGCAATTTTTAAAATTGGTTTTTAAAATTTCATGATGTTTTATTGTTTATATTTTAATAAAACAATAAATAAATAAATCCAGCCATTTGATGCTGGCCTATGACTCTGTATGGCCTTTAACCTCTCCTGCGTCATAACCAGGGAGGTGCCTCTTCCCCACTTACACTGCCCAAGAAGTAGGTGCAGAATTAAGCAACGCTGAACATCTCAGCTTTTGTTTATAAACGGGATGACAAATTTGGGGTAGCCAATAGTCAACCAAAAATGTGCTGTCCACAGGACATGCCCCTGCCCCCAAAGGGTGAGGTCTTTCCCCTGACCTCATGCTGCATCTTTGATGTGCATCACAAAGTCAGTGCCTCTGCCATTCCCCTCCAGCTCAGAGCCAGTGAGGGGCAGCAGAGGCAGATGGGCTTTCTTTGCCTCTGCTGGTCACTTGCAGCTCCAACTGCCCAGTACATGAAGGCAGAGGTTTGTTTTGGCTCTCTGCTTGCGCCCAGCAAGCAAAAAGCTCAAATAAATTGCAGGCTTCCACCCATGTTTGAAGCTGGGGAGAGGGCAGGGATCTTTCCTCCCCCTCTGTAGCTCCAGTGTTCGGAGGAAACCTCAGGCTCTTCTTACTCAGCCACCTAGCTCATGGCTGACCTCTTGCCATGACAAGGGTGGTGGTGAGTGAGATTGTCGAACCCTGTTTATAAAGAGAATAAATTACTGGCCCTCAAAAGGATATGAACATAGGCTCAAAAGTGGGCAAGCAAAAGCTGGGCAAACTACGAATGCTGGTGGAAGCAGGCAGGGAGGCTGAAAAAAAATGGTCGTGGTTTGGAATTGGGACTTGACTGCTCTGTATCGCTCATCAAAATAAGCAAATATAAGGAAGTTTGCTTAGTTTGCATTATTTATACAGAATTGCAGAATTCAGCTTGTCATGGCACCGGTTTTTAATTTTTCTAGTGTGGAGGATACACTGTTTTGATCATAACCTGTACAGCAGGCTTTACATTTGCCCTCTCACACCCTCCTGCCTGACTCCACCTTAAGAACTGCTGAAGACCAGCTTAGATGGAGGTGCCCTTTCTGGAGGGGAAGGCCCAAGGTCATATGGGTGGGTAGATGGAGAAGTTGTTATCATCGGAGGTCTCCCCTGAGTTGAGTCGCTGAGATTGTCTTAGCATGCCAGCTATAGGCCTCCTCATCTTGGTTTTCTTCCCATTACTTTCCAGAGGATGTCTTCCTCCTAAACACCCGTAATGTGCAGAACCCTCTTGTTTATGGCCTCTTCACAGTGTCCAGGTGAGAGTAAATATGAAAATGCACATGACTAAGGAAAAGAAATCATTACTTGTGCACGGGTCAGCTGTGCTTCAGAATGACTGAGGACATCATTTAAAGGCAGTGCTTGTGCATAGATACACTGCTACCTTATGGGAGTCCCAGTACCTATGACTCAGATTAGGAGAAACACTACTCCAATACAGTTGCTCTCCCCAAATCCTTTTGCGTACTTGCCACCACAGGGTCAGCCTATGCTAAACCATGCCTGGAATGGTGGAGATGGTGACAGGGTTTCATGCAGTATTCCACTACAAAGCAAAGATTGGGAAGCGTTAATGAACTACATGGGAGAAAGTTGGTGAAGACAAAGCACTCCTGTGAAACAGTAGCAGGATGGGGGAGTAGCGAAAAGAGAACAAAGTTTGAGGTAAAATAGCCCTCCAAAGATAAGAGACCTCTCTATGATCATCTAAGTCAGATGTGGACAACACATGGCCACATGTGGCCCTAGGAGGCCTCCAGTGTGACCTGCAACATAATGGGGGCCCTGCCAAATTCCCCCACCCACTGTTGAATATTGTTGCCTCCTCATCACTTTCCCTTCCCTGCTAGGCTGGGAGAAAGAGAAGTCTCTTCTTCCCAACCCAACATGGAAGGAAAGCTGAGTGGAAGGTAAGTGTGTGAATGGGAGAAAATGTGGGAAGGAAAATGAGTGTATGGGGGGGGGAGTGTGGAACTGTGGATGGAAGGAAAATGTGGGAATGGGAGTACTGTGTGTATGTCTGTAGGAGAGAGAGAGAGAGAGAGAGAGAGAGAGAGAGAGTCGGGGTGTTTGAAGCTGTGTTGCTCTACCTCCCTGAGGTTATATATAGAGGAGTGAGTGAGTCAGTGAGTGAGAGGATGAGAGAATGAATATGAATGGAAGAGCAAATGATTGTATGATGGATGAATGAAGGCAAAATACATGGGGTGTTCCCTCCCGGTTTTGACTTTGGCCCTGACCACCACCACCACCACCACCACCAGTATGTGACTCCTGACCACTTTCCCCAGAGGGAATGTGACCCTCAGCCCCAAAAAGGTTGCCCACACCTGATCTAAGGGATTCATATTTTGAGTCAAGAGATCCTTGAATAAAATTGAATTTAGGCTCTACAGTGTGCAACTCATCTTTTCTAAGGTGGAAACCTTACAAAGTCATTGTTCTGTAGAAACATATATGTTCCTTCTGCTGCTTACGCATGGATCCACAGGGTCAGTAGAGCACGATTCTAGAGTCTGCCTGCCCCATTGCTATTCTTTTCTTTTGCAGTGGCATTTTTACTGGCTCTGCAGTGTGTGTTTATTCCCTGGCAGCCATTCGGGCTGCTTTCAATGGGCCGTTTGCGCATAAGGAAGGCTTGGACTACCAGTGGGTGGAATACAAGGGACGTATTCCTTATCCCCGTCCTGGAACGGTGTGTATGTAAGGCATGAAGGTCCCAGTTCATCTTTTCTCTGGCTGTTGCATAGACACTTAAACAATGGAGCATAGTTATTGCAGCCCACACTTCTGCCATAATGATATGTGGCTCTCCTCAACCCTTAACAGCAATATTAAATCCAGACAAAAGTGGAGTAGCGCAGAAGCTCAGAGGCACACCCCAGTGTCCCTTCAGTTTGCCTGGGTATTCTGTGTTGCAGCTCTAGGCTTATTTATTATTTTTATTTATTATATTTATACCCCACCTTGTTTCTTGCAAGGAACCCAAGGCAGCTTACATAATCCTCCTCCTCCTCTCCATTTTATCCTCACAACAACCCTGTTAGGCTGAGAGTCAGTGACTGGCCCAAAGTCACCCAGTGAGCTTCATGGCCAAGCGGGAACTAGAACCCAGATCTCTCGAGTCCCAGTCCAACACAATCTAACCACTACGCCACACTGGCTCTGCAGTGCAGTGAGGCTTATGCATCAGTACCCCTGGAACAGTGTGTGAGCCCAGAGCCACATCTACACAAACGAACATTGGAAGCTGCCTTATACTAAGTATAAGACCTTTGGTCCATCTAGCCCAGTATTGTCGCCATTGACTGGCAGTGGCTCCTTCTACATGCAAAGCAGGTGGTCTATTACTGAGCAATAGTCCCTACACATGCCAGCTTCTTGCAGGGCAATTTTGGATGCCCGTCACAGTGTCTGAAGAGGCATGCAAACTTCTGAATGCTTCTCTCAGCTACCTCATAATGAGGGAAGATGCAAACATGTACAGATGGAGCACAGTAGGGAGACTAAAGTCTGAGAGCTGTGTGCTCCCACAGGGAGGAAAAGCTGCAAAGGGACACCTCTTCCTGTTTTCTCTCTTTCTGGAATGGCCAGCCCTAGATCCTCTCTGCATGCCAAAAAAACCAATAACCATAATGGAAGATGTGTCAAATTCAACAGGTTGCTCTTGAGCAGCTTGTCCCAGGGAGGTTGGAGAGAACTGTGAGACAGTCACATCAGGGCAAAGTTGATTGATCCTGCCATGCTTTTTCACAGATGACAGTGTACGAAAGCACAGGCCAGAAATTGGTAGTCTCTAAGGTACTCCACTGCTTTGTGAATCTACAGAGCCACAAAGCTACTGCTTGTGAAACTTGAATGTTGATTCTCTTCTAGCCCTCCCTTTTTTCAAGTGTCTTTGTTCTCTCCACCAGTGTCCCAGTGAAACATATGACCCACTCCTCCAGTCAACAAAGGACTTTCCTGATGAAGTGATCAGCTTCATGCGCACCCACCACCTGATGTGGGAGCCTATCTATCCACTCCATGGAAAACCCATTCTGATGAGAGTCAATGTGCCCTTCCAGATCCAGCAGCTGTTGGTGGACAGGCTGGAGGCAGAAGCTGGACATGTCGATGTCCTCTTCCTTGGAACAGGTAGATAGTCCTAGGCAAAGATGCCGCACTCTCTTTGTGCATCAAAAGGTTCCTCTTTTCACTTGTTCATCTGGTCTTTCCAAGCTCAGTGGGCAAAGGGGGGGGGGTTGGCAGAGTGCCACAGCACCACAGTGGCATGGAGAAGGAAGACGTAGGTGATAACAGAAAATGTAGGTGCTTCCCCAGGCAAAATGCCATTAGGTAATCTGGCCATTTTGTATTTCTGTGTTATTCTAGAAACTATTAATAAGGACCTGCTTGTTCCCTGGAAACACTCAGTAGTATATATTGCATTATGCTAAAAAAATAAATAAGGGGAAGATAGAAGGAGCTCAGGGGAACCTGAGCCCATAGTCTGAGTGTGAAGGATTTGGGGCCCCTTCCTCTGGACAAGTTACAGAGGTTCAAGGCTGCAATCCTAACCATGCTCATTAGGAAGTAAATCCCTTGCTAGTGGGTCTACTGAGCAAACACATTTAAGAATGGCTTGCCAAACAACTGGAGGGCAGAGATTTTGCTAATTGTTATTGTCCCTGCTGAAAATGTATTTGTGCAGCCGAGACTTGGCTTGCTATTAGATGTGATGGTGGTATAATCCAAAAGGGGCCATTCAAAATCTCTATGAAGTTCTTGAACCCTCTTTTCCTCAGCCATTTCTCTCCCAGTGGCAGTTTCTTCCAGTCATACAGCCCCACCAGGAGAAAACAGCTGGGGAAAAGCAACAGCAAGGGGAGGGATCTAGCTGCCCCCCTCCCACCCATGCCACACTTTGGGGGTTTTTTTTATAAGGAAACAGCAGCAACACAGTTCTGACTAGTCTGCCACCATCACATCTAGCTTGGCCTGGAGTGCCAACCCATCAGTGTGCATTGTTTGTAGACTACCATTCTATCACTTACAAGACCTGGTCATAGTTTTGTTTGTGAGTAAAACTGAAGATGCTGATTTAAAAATATATAAAAATTTAAAGCAGGTTTCCAGAAATGATAGACTGTCATTTTGGATAGGAATCACTGAAAACATCAGCTCAGTGCATTGCAGCTAACAAAACAATGTTAGAAACTTTTAGCAAAGAGATGAACTATAACAAAGAAAATAACATAATACCGGTAGCTCTGTATAAATATTCTTCATAAGTCAACATCTTGAGCACAGCAGGCAGTTTTCCTGATTGTTACATCCCAGGAAAGATCCATCACAGCTGGAAAAAAGTATGGAAATGGGCAACAAAATTATGGTCATGGAATAACTTCCATATAAGTTGAATGCAGAAAAAAAAATACTGAGCCACAGAAATGATTATCCAAGCAATGTTGAGTGCTTGACTTAGCCTAAATAAGTTGTTGTAGAGAACCAGAACTTTGACATTTTTCCCCATTTCAGATATAAGGCATACTTAGTTACAAACTTGAATCAGTAGTTAGAGGGCAGGCCTAGGGACAGATCAAGGGAAGAGCTTGGCAGACTCCAGTGGACACAGAGATCATTAAAAAAAACCTTTTTGCTCCTGTATTTGATGCTGGCAGATATGGTGGACTGAACCTGTGCTTGCATTCTAACATAGGATAAACAGAAGTGGGTGTGAGAGAAATCCCCAAAGCTGCAATTGGCCAAGTAGTGATATTGCTCTGCCCCTACCCATCCTGCCTGCTTTTCTTTTGCAGAGTCAGGAGTGGGGGGCACTACAAAAGCAGCACATACGTGACAACTCAGAGTATGGATTGAGTATGGGTTGTCATAGAATTGTGGGTTGCTGTTTCATGCAAACACTGCACTATGGTGTAACTATGGGTTGTTAACCACAAACAACCCAGAGTTCACAACCCAACAACAAATGATGGGTTCCTGGGTTGGCTTGTAGTTAACAACCCAGAGTTAAACCATAGTGCAGAGTTCGCACGTAACAACAAGCCAGGATTCAACGACAACCCATACTCAACCCATAGGTCTGGTTTCATAGATCATAGAGCTGGAAGGGGCCTACAAGGCCATCGAGTCCAACCCCCTGCTCAATGCAGGAAACTAGAGGAGGATCTCCCATCCAAGTCATAACCAGGCCTGACCCTGCTTAGCTTTCCACTCTCAGACAAGCAGAGCTAGCGTGAGCCAGGTGACAGAAGCTCGTCTAGCCCAGGGCTCTCCAACCCTGGGTCCCCAGATGTCGCTGGACCACAGCTCCCAGAATCCCTTGCCCTTAGCCATGCTGGCTGGGTATGCTGGGAGCTGTAGGCCAGCAACATCTGGGGACCCAAGGCTGCAGAGCCCTGATCTAGCCCAATGTTTACTCAAATTAGTAGCAGCTCCTTAAAATCTCACGACATGCCGGCTCATTGTGGGTTATTTAACTCATTATGAGCTGCAGCATGTGCTGATTGCATGCGGCCACCATTTTGATTGTGCAACCCCCAATTGGGGGTTGTGCCATGTCAGTCCAAACTTGCCCACCAGTGGGTTATTTGAGGGTTAAACAACCTTCACTTAAACCCTACTGTGAATCATGGGTTAAGGAAGGGTTTTTTAACCCTCGAATAATCCACGATGACCAGGTCTGGACGACACAGCACAACTCCTATGCTAGGTTGTCGTATGTGTGAACCAGGCCCTAAAAACTCTCTGCAATCTTTCTGCAGGTACCCTGGGCACTCAGATCTGCCTCAGATGCTCTGCTTGTATGCCTGCTGGCAAGATTTGGTTGGCTGGCTGGCATGAGAGACAGGGCCCTTTCTGTGGTGGCCCCCAGGTTTTTGAACTCCCTCCCCAGTGAAGGGCATATTAACTCTGCAAGTTTTAAAGTGAGTTTTAAAAACTCATTCAGGTTGCCCTTGCTTAAGTAAGATCTTTTAATTGAGTTAAATTAATGAGCCTATCTTAAAATGGTTAGTATTGTCTCTGTGTGATATTTTTCATTGACTTTACTGATCTGTGCTCACATTTTTTGGTTTTCATTTTTTAATATTTATTGCATGCGTGTGTATATTTATGTGCGAGTATACATACACAACACAGACAGAGGGGAGAGCTGTAGCTCAGTGGTAGAGCACCTGCTTTGGATACGGAAGGCCCCAGGTTTAGTGCCCGGCATTTCCAGATAGAGCTGGGAAAGGACCCCTATCTGGAATCCTGGAGAGCTGCTACCATTCCTTGTAGACAATACTGGGCTAGATGGATCCACAGTCTGACTCCGTATAAAGCAGCTTCCTGTGTCCCCATAATCTGGTACAGTAATACCTTGGATTGCAAGTTACTTGGTCTGAGAGCGTTTTGCAAGACAAGCAAAAAAATTTAAATTTTTTTGACTTGATAAATGAGCAAGGTCTTGCAAGACAAGTGTAAGGATGTAACCGCTCGCCTCAAGCAGGCCGAAATCAGCCCCGCCGGAGACTCGCTTTGATATGAGTGTTTTGGATTACAAGCACGGTTCTGGAACGAATTATGCTTGCAATCCAAGGTATTACTGTATAGGCTATTCCCCAAAAGGTGGCCTATAAGTGTGTGCGTATAAAAAGAAAAGAAAAAGGTGAGCTGGAGCTGAACTCAATGAGGAATGCACATATATGGGGTTATACACCTCAAGTATGTGCTCTGTGTGAAGATGATGATGATGCTTTTTATTCAAAGTATTCTGGAAACAAGCCCAACATTATGGCTTTTATGTGCAAAAATATCTCAACTGGTGGAGAGGCCCACACACATTATGGACTGGCATTTGTTTGTTTTTTATTGCTTGGCCACGCTCCCTACAGTGTTTTGGCAGGACAGAGCATCCGGCCTAGGGGCAAACAGAATGAGAATTGGTATCATCCCTGTCTGGCTGATTCAGTGCGTGTGACCCTTGCCACAAACCAAAAGAATCAGATCAGATGTAGCATTGCACTCGGGATGTTAAGCTTCTGATGCATGTCGAGAATGATCCAGAGTCAATGGATGTATATATATACATTTTTAGCAGCCTCTCTTTAATACTATGGAGTATCTGTGACACTGGGATCATTTAGAGATGCTTTACTGGACATTTTGATAAATGGCTTTGAAGGACTTTGACAGTTATGATCCCAGTAATTCTGCATAGCAGGAGCTGATGGAGTCCCCTTACCCCTGACATGTCCTTACATTGTGCTCCCCACAGATGAAGGCAAAGTGCTGAAGGTGGGGATTGCTGGCATTGGAGGCAAAGACCCTCAGGAGATCAGCCTGGAAGAGATCAGTGTTTCAAAGGTACCATGGGAATCTCCTTCACCGTTAAAGCCTTTCTAGCCTCCATCTAGAAAGCCCCAGGCTCCTAAAAACCCATTATGGCACATTTATGCTGATAGAAAATGGCAGCTTTATCTTTTCCAAGGGAGGCGGTGTGTGTGTGTGTGTGTGTGTGTGTGTGTGTGTGTGTGTGTACTGCATCATCCAACATTCAGGCAAGCAGCTCCTTCCTTAGTAACCTTGATGGAGAGCAGGTATAGGGAACCTTCAGTTCACAGACTAGATTCAGCCTGCAGAGCCTTCCGATCTGGCCTGCCACCCTCACCCCCAGATCCCCTTTTCCACTCTGCTGATTGGAGAAAACAGCCTCTCCATCCTTCAGGGTGAGAAAGCAACTCCCTTTCTCACCAGGCATCATGGAAAGGCAGAAAACTGCCCATGGAGGAAGAGCTAGCTCTCTTGCTCTATGGACAGTTTGTTGCCTTTCTGTACTGCACAGTGCTGTGTCAGCCCGTAGAATGGAAAGGCAGCAATTGAGAACGGCCCACTGTGGAAGAGAGTGATCTCTGCCTCCATGTGTTTGTGCCTGGACAAGCAGCCAGGCGGCATACCAGCAGTGTGGGTGGTCCCAGCCACTGCTAGCAGGCAGCCACCAATGTGCTTGACCTGGAGCAAGATTTGGCCTTCGGGCCAAAAAAAGGTTTCCCACTCCTGAAGTAGAGCAACAACCAGATCCCAGCAGTCTTCCTCAAAAGCCGAGCTAGTTGACTGTCCCCCACTGTAGGCTTCACCCATACTGCATTCACACATGAGCCAGAGCTAACGGTTATAACCTGCCTTGTGTACTTTGGCGGGGGGGGGGGGGAAGCAGGATATACATTAATAAACAATGAGATGATATACACATGACTACTGATGAAAGTGGAAGCCATTGGATCTAGCTTTCCCTCCCTGTGACATTTTAGTGCTGGCAAAGTGTGAAGAACATACTTCTAATGTTAACCTGCTCCTGAACCAGCCCTTTAGGAGTAAGGTTGTCATCAGGGCTGAAGTCAAGGATAGGTATAGTTGGGCAGCTGCCAAGGGCTCACACCCCAGCAGGGGCCCACTGGCAAAAGCCCCCTGGACTTGCTCCTCCTCTTCACCCTTGCAACCTGCTTGTTCACTTGCCTCTTGTTCTGGCCTAGACAATGGCGGTGGTGTTGGTAAGGAGCAGTAGATGCCACTGTCTATCTGCCAAGCAAGTGGTAGCAATTATGAGAGAGAAGATGAAGAGCTATAGCAGCTGGTGACCATGATGGTGAGAAGGTAGACTCACCGAGGGAGGGGGCCCATGGAGAGTGTCTTGCCCAAGGGTTCTCAAAAACTCTGAAGCCAGCATCGGTTGTCATACAAGGATTTCAGGACGGGGGCAGGCTAGGTTCATAGGCACACCAGCCTACAGTTGGGGTGGAACTGTAGGGATGCACACACTTAACTCAGGCTGGGAGTTTGTAGCATCTATTCAAATTCCTGCTGCCCTCTGTTTCTTGTAGATGCCTTCAGCCATCTTAGACATGCAGTTTTCTCTAAAGAGGGTAAGTCTGTTTTTGTCAGTCTATCAATACCCCTCTCTCTCTAGAGTAAATACTTCTGAAAAAGGTCAGGGCAGGCTTCTCCCAATGTTTACAAAATAAAACGTAGTTACGTTTTTTCTCTACCCTCACGAGAAGTCCTGTGCCCCTGAACTCATGGGAAGCTGCCAGCCTCGATTACTAAATGAAAAGGGAAAGAAAAGTTGATGTCTCTTGGTGTTCTTGGTTTTGTGAGCAGCAGGAGGTGTTTGTGAGCAGCACCAATGGCCTGGTCCAGCTCTCCTTGTATCGCTGTGAACTTTATGGCAAAACCTGTGTCGACTGCTGCCTTGCTCGAGATCCCTACTGCACCTGGGATGGCAAGTCCTGCAGGCCCTACCTACTCACTAAGAAAAGGTGAGGCCTTACCTTTTCCCTCTCCCCCTTTGCAAGTGTGCCTCTTTGTCCTTCAAACACTTATTACCCTTGACCTAGGGGTGGGGATTGCAATCTACAATGAACAAGTGCATTGAGTGTGTATTCTAGACTGCCAGTCCAGAGTTCTCCTTGGACCATATGACCTGAGCATTAGCCTGCTAAATAGGACTGTGCATTTTGACCTTGCTTCCCACTCCAGCAAGGGCACCCAACCCCAGATCCCTTGCTTCTTTCTCCACAAGCTTCTGTTCAGGGCATCAACCCCAGCCTCTTTCTTACCTATGCACCTACTGGTCCTGAGGAGGGTAAAACACTGGGCACTAGCTCTCGTGGTTGTTTATGCTATTCTTATGCAGCCCAGGATTTCTCTCTTTTATTATATGAGATTAGGGGCCCACTGCAGAGAAGAGGCTGCGGAAAGGAGCACTCCTCATACAAGTTGAGGTGTGCATCACTTCTGCTTGGGAGAAGGAATGGGGGAGATGCACTGTCTTCAGTGCAAAGCACAACACCCAATAGGAGAGGAACTTGTTTGGAACTGAAGCACTGGGTGGCCCGCCATGACCATCCACTCCATTTTCTTTCCAAGGGCTGAGCCACAGTATCCCTGCACTGACACACAGCTCTGGTATGCATTGCCTGTTAACTCGGCTCAGTTGCTTGGCCCACCAGCCTCTTTGAAACTGGCAAGCTTGCTAAGCATATGCACTGACAATCTTCCTTGCAGGCGAGCGCAATGCCAAAATGTGCTGAAGGCCAACCCGATCAGTCAGTGCCAGGATGCTACAAAAGGTGAGTCAAGGGGCACTCAGTGGGCACACCAATGAGCAGACTAGTCTCAGCGATGTAGTAAGAGGGGCACTTCACACAGCAGCAGAGGTGGGGGAAATTCCAAAGACAACTTGACTCAGCCTTTTGCACCAAAGCAGCCTTTGACATACGTCAAAATCATCTTTGCTAGAAGCTTGTCCTCTTTATCACTCAGTGCTGCCAGAGAGATTAACGAACAGAACACTTGCTTAAATGGAGAAGGGTTAAACACAGAGCTCGAGAAAGACCACTTCAAAAACAACATTCATCTTGTTTAAAGTGCACATGGATTTACAATGAGGGTTGTAGCTGTCAAGAGCCATTATTAATCTAGCCACAGCTGCACAAAAGCCGGATAAATTGAGGTGCTCACCTGAGTTTCCATAAACACTGTCAGCATTGGATTTAGTCATAGATGTTAATGTAAACCCAACATTGGTTCTGGTTTGTGCAGACTCCTCTAGATAGGATTTATGTTGGTTTACAAGGTGCCCCTACTCTGCACCTGTACTATAGATGCTCAGTCTCAACCTAGCTAGGTGTGAAATAGTTGAGTTATGCATTTATCATTGTACACTTCTATTATGGTGACTCCCACTTTGGCCTGGCTAATGCTGCGCTCTAAATTGGTTACCTGCAAAAACGACAGAAAACGCCTCTCTCCTCTATGTTGTTTGCTCTCAGAAATGAAAGAAGTATCTCTAAACCTGCTCATACCACCACCTTTGAGTTTTCTCTTGTTGAGATCTCTCTAATGAGGTGGTAGTTAAAATTAATAATTAAAATGCAATTTAAAATGGTACCTTGTATCTGAAACACAACACACACACACACACACACACTATACATTACAATTTTGTGTTGGGATTACTTTTCCCCCACTGTATTTGGCATGTTTGTATTTTGTGGGAAAAGCAAGAAATATCTTCTTGGTCAGTGATTCCCAAGTGCGGCCACAGCCAAGAGCAGTGGTTTGAATCTGAAAGCCCTAATGAAAGTGGTGGGTCTAGGAAAGCCCCATTCTGCGAGCTGAACTCTGCTGTCTGGTCTTATGATCCAAGCTAATGAATGTTAATTCATTGGGAGAGGAGACACTCAACCCTACTTTATACAGGTGTTTAAACTAGGAAAGCACAGACTTGCTCTGCTAAAGTGCAGGAAGGCACTTCACAGCCCCTCTCTCATAACCCTCTCACCTCTGTGAGGGGGCGGAGAGGCCAGTGAACAATTAGTTAACTCTTTGATATGGTAATAAGTGTCTTCATCTTCCTTACAGGAAATCATTAAATGATTACCAGAGCTGAAACATTTAAGTCAAGCTCTAGCTTCCAACACCAATGGTAGGGGGTAGGAAGACTGATTACATTCCTTACCAGAGCCAACAACCCATTTTGTTGGAGTAAATTAAATGCAAAGGACACCCACAGTAGTTGAACACCCTCCTTACCCCAATTAGTGTTCAATCTGCATAGCTGAAATAGTATTAACACAACACAGAGGTTAATGGCCCTGGTTATCCCCTCCCACAGTACTGAGGTGTCCCTATTGGACGCTACTGCAGAGTTGACCCCCTCTAGCCCACTGAGGATTCTGTGTCTGGCAACATCTAAAGAGCAGAGCTCACTACATTATTTAACTGACAAATAGCCATATCCTGAAAATGTGGAATGTCAGCAGTCAATAAATTGTTCAGCCAGTATACCACAAATATCTAATCCTTCACTCCTCTGGGTAAGCTGTTTTCATAAACCCCTAGGACTTACTAATCAAAGAGGTGAGCTCATTAATTTAAACTGCAAATGGATGGAAGAAGCCCGACTGGACTCACTAGGCACACACTCTGAGCTCCTTTAGTTACGCATTCCTATCCAGACAAGCCTGCAATATTGGGCCCTTCAGACTCCTCCCACTACAAAGAAATGCATGATACTGAGGGCTAATTCACGCTCAAAGTTAACATAGAGCTGTTTGTCAGGGTGGATCTAATACACAGTTCCTTTCCCTACAATTGCTATTTTAAACATAAATATGCCTTATTTCTTTTAGTTCTTGTAAACTATGAATAAACCTAAGTAGAATTTAAATGTACACCTTGGATTGAGAGCATACTTCGTTCCGGAACCATGCTTGTAATCCAAAACACTCTTATATCAAAGCGAGTCTCTGGCAGGCGTGAGCGGGGCCGATTTCGGCCTGCTACGCCTGCTCGAGGCGAGCGGTTACATCCCTACGACTACTTGTCTTGCAAGACTGTCGCTCGTTTATCAGGTCAAAAATTTTTTTGCTTGTCTTGCAAAACGCTCTCAGACCAAGTTACTTGCAATCCAAGGTATTACTGTACATATCTTAGTCACTGAAGCATTAATAAGACATTAATACTTTAGTAATCTGGGGAATACTTCTGTATATATTTTTCATGTTGTATTTGCAATGCTCAACAGTTACAAGTACTTCATATTTGAAATAGTCTTAAGTGTTTTTTTAAATTTTGATTAAAAAAAACATTTGTCCACCTCTGTGCCTAGACAAATAAATAAGCACTTAAGGAAATAGTATTGCTACATGTGGTAATTCTTACTTGTGTTGTCTCATTAGCCTAGCATTTCCCAGCTAGAACCCTCTTTTTGTATTCATTGATGTGTTATGATTGTACACTACTTATCTGGACCCGTAGCTGCATGAGAAGAAGTAAGTAATCAGATGTAGCTTTCCCCAGCAAAGGAGCATAAGGGCACTGGGTGGCATTGGTACATAGGAAGCCGCCTTATACATTCAGACTTTCATCCATCTAATTCAGCATCATCTACACTGGCTGGCAGCTGCCCTCTAGGGTTTCAGAGAGGAATCCTTCCCAGCCCTGTCTCATCTCTGTGTCCCTTTGAATCACTCACAAAGGTGCAGGAGCCAGATTAGGTTTGGACAGATTTGGAGGCCTGTTAATTAAGCCTGATTGGAAAGCTGCAGATTGGCCTGATTCAGTTTGGGATTTGTCCAAAGTGAATGCACATCCTTAATGCAAACCATGAGCTCTGGCTCTTCCACTAAGGAAGGAGTGTTGAACCTCTCCAGTTCCGAGGGCTGAATTCCATTTTGGAGCTCTTGGGGGCTGCATTCCAGTGATGAACAGAGCTGAAGGCCAAAGGGATGGGACCAAAAATACAAAGAATGCCAGCAATATTTTAGCTTAAAATTCTTACCGCCAGTAACTAAGCCTTAAGAGAGGCATTTCAACCTTTTGAGTGGGGAAAAACTGCACAAAAATGGGGGGAGATGAGGGGAAGGGGGTGTTGCCCTCTGGGGAACCCAGAGGGCCACATTGGGGCCCTGGGGCCTAGGTTCTGCATCCCTTCCCTAAGTCAAGCTACAGAAATTGTATGCATTATATGGAACCTGTATGTTGGCTCTACCAAATAGCCATTCTTAGGGTGCACAGTACAGCACTATAGTGGTATGGCAGGGCTGAGATGTTATTTGGAGTAGAGAAAGGTGGATGCCTTTTTTCTATAGTGTTGTTTTTTGGTTGAGAGTGTTCTAACAGCTTCTGTAGGGGAAAGGCAAGTGAACAACATTTCCTTCCCTCTAGTCACATACTCTTGTTCCTATTCTTTTCATGCAGGAACCCCCATGGCTGAAGAAAAAGTGATATTTGGTGTGCAGAACAACTCAACATTTCTCGAGTGCCTTCCACATTCCCCCCAGACCACTATTCGTTGGCTTGTGCAGCGTAGCAATACAGTAGCCCTGGAGGAGGTACTGGGGAAAATGCTGAGGAGTCGGGCGGCTTCCTTGGACCTGGGGACCAATGGGGAACATAAGCTTCTGTTGCTGTGCAAAGGAGGGCAAAATAACTGGGTATATTAGGCTGGAAGCACAAATCTGAGGAGCAGGTTGGCATTGCAAGCCCCTCAGCTTTTCTTCTGGTTACTGCTGGCTAGAATATTTGTCTGTGTTCCTTGCAGATTGAGAGTACTGGCCACTTCTCAGTCCTACAGCAAGGGCTGCTGATTAGTCAGCTGAAACGAGAGGATGCCGGGATCTACCAGTGCCAAGGAATGGAGCAGCACTCCTTTTCCCAAACCCTCACCTACTACAACTTGCACATCATCGGGCACCAGGCCATGGAGGCTTTAACCTCCAAGCTCAGCAAGAGCACAGAAGAAGCTGGAAGCCGCCATAGCACTATCCTTATGCCAGAGCTGCAGCTTCATTACAAAGGCTACTCATGGGCCTTGGGAGCATCTGGAACCAATTTAGATGAGTTTTGCAATGCACTCCAGCAAAGGAAAAGGCGGAGGCCAAAGGTCTGGAACCCAAAGTGGAAGCAGCATCCCTCAGAACGCAAGAAAGGCCGAGTGCGCCGGCAGCCGGAGCCCCTGTAAATGATGCAGTATAGATCAAGCTAGCACTACGGGTAGATGCCAGAAGCCCAACTGGATTCACTAGGCACATGCTGAGCCCCTTTAGCGACTCAGTCCTATCCAGACAAAGCTGCAGTATCGGGGCCTCCAGGTTCCTTCCATTACAAAGGCCAAGCAAATCCAGTCTGTCCTTCTTCAAGCTGAAATGCTGGTTTTTACCTTCTTTCTCACCATGAGTAGCTGAGGAAAGTATGTAAAGTGTATGGAGAGCCAAATGTGGCTTCCTGGGAACACAGCAGGATCCCTTTCTCAAGCCTCAGGCCAGGCAGACTGATTAGCCCGGTTTGACTATTGGCAAGACCACTCCTCAGTGCAGACTGAAAAAGAGAGTGTTAAGCTCTTTACACACCATGTAACACATATTTGTACAGTTCTCTTTACTTTGATTTCCTAATAAATGGTGACCATTAAATGGAATGGTGACACCAGTTTCTGACTGGCCTTTTTATAGGTCTGCCATTTGCAAGATGGAATCAATTAGTCTAAATGGGAAGGAGTGGTGGTCTCTGTTATGAGAGAATACATAATTGTGAGAAACAGGCCCCTTATATTCCAGGCCACTGTTAGGCTGCATAACAACTGAATGATGAGGAGTTATTTTTTCTAAAGATTTGTGGCTGCTTCATCCCTTATGTAGTGGGCAAATGGGTTTCCCAATATGCATATACTTTTTTCTAAAGATTTGTGGCTGCTTCATCCCTTATGTAGTGGGCAAATGGGTTTCCCAATATGCATATACTTTTTTCTAAAGATTTGTGGCTGCTTCATCCCTTATGTAGTGGCAATGGTTCCCAATAATTGGGGCTGCTTCATCCCTTATGTAGTGGGCAAATGGGTTTCCCAATATACATATACATGGCAGGAAGATGTGGCCAATACCAAGTCACTGGTGTGCATACCTCTGTCATACATGCAGTTGCAGATATGTACTTGTCTAATCATGTATACGTTAAGTATTTAAGGTATATACCTAAAAGTATGTGAAGCAGCCTTCAGTTTGACAGGAGGCACATCAGACCAGACTATGTTCAGGTCTGCTCTAACCAAGAACAACAGTGATCTTGCCTCATTCTAATATCACATTTTAACATCCTACCACTGCCCTTGCTCCTGCTGCCCTCCCCCCCCCCACTAATTCTTGGGAAGGGGCCATCACATAGGTCATTGACAGAAAATGTTATGCAAGTAAAAGGATTTGGGTTCAAATACCAGCATTGCCAATTTAAAAATGGATCATGCTGGGCTAAGGAGGGCCATTGGTCTGAAATCACTGAGACAAACCCTTAGTTCATGTGTGTATTTGATTGGAACTGAAGGTGACCGGTCCGAAGGTCAACATAAGGGCGCAATAGAGGTGGTGGTGACCACCTCCATTTTTGGCATTTCCACATGGTGGCAAGTTTGTGCTATCGCCCTTTATTATCTGCTTTAATATTTTATTCAAAGATTTTCAGTAAGGAGTCATCCACTTTAAGTTTGTGAGGCAATTACCACGCAGCTTCTATTAAACATACTTAATGTTTTGAATGGTGCTTAAGTGGGAGTGTTTCATCTCAAATTAGGCCAGACTCAATTACGGTACTTCTGCTGAAAAGGAGGAGGATGTTTTTAGGTCTACCTGAAAAGAACTGGGGTGCCATCTGATCTCATCCCACCCAACTTTTAGCACTAGTTAGAGCATTAAATTTACAGAACTCAAATACATCTACCTCAGCATACATGATTATAGCTAATTATGGCTAACTTGTGTTGGAACAGTTCTGTTGAAACATCGCTGTCATGTTGAATCTTTGCACTCTTCTACTCACCTCTCATTTTGATGCCTCAAATGAAGCCCTTTTCAGTATCTGCCAGAAGAAACTGAACCAAAACGTAAAAGAATGCAACAAAACATATCACATGATGTCAGAATGCAAGAGCTTTTGACTGGATTGTTGATGTTAAGAGAGTGAGATATCACTGGGTAATTGGAGGTGTAAAAATCAAAATTATTGACAGCATTTCATTCAGTACCATCACACAGCCAGAGCTGCATTACACAGAAAGTTCAATTTCCCAAATACCGGTACTCAAATTTACCTCAGCCCAGGGCTTTTTTTCTGGTGGAACTCACCAGAACTGAGTTCCAGCACCTTTTCTTCTATTAATTGCATTACAATTTAATCGCCATCTACTCTCGAGGAAATGTAATCCAAGAGTTCCGGTACCTTTTTCTCCAGAAAAAAAGCACTGCCTCAGCCAATCACATTTTGCGTACATTCAGCAGAACATGAACTTCCAGGTTAGCAATGTCTATCAGCAATGCCTGAATCAGTTGTGGAAAACATGGTTGATTACCTACAACTGTTCTTTAAAAAGGTTATCGGGACAGGCACACATGTATGAATATAAGTGTACAGACTTCAGTATGGGTCTTTTAAACAGGACAAAATGTTCTTATCCTTCCCCTAGGGTAGGATATCACTTTTATCACTTCATGTGTAAGAACAAAGTGTCATGGTTAACACCTGTTCCCATTTACTTACAACTGCCATTAAGAAAGAAGTACAAAGATATTTGTCATAGGTACTGCTTCAGACAGCTTCTAGCCAGAACTGGAGCCACTTGAAGCAAGTCAGCTTCCATTGAACTGAGACTGGCATCAAGTTTCAAAGTTTGTTCCACCCCATCCCAGAAATCCTCCCTCTGGTACCATCTTGGTAATCAGTCACATTGGGCCATCAAGAGAGATACAGAAAGAGAAAATTATTAGTAATCTCTAGCATCTGCCACAGTGACACCCTAAGATGTTGAGTTGCAACCGCCTCTAAAAGTCTATCCAAGCAATAAATAGTAGAACTTATGGTACATCTCTCTCTATGGTCTAAGAAATCAAATGGGAATCATTTAATGTACAGGCATCAACAACAGCAGAGTAGGAACAACCATCTAAAGATCCCTGATGTAGAGAGGGGCTGAGAGATTTCAACTTGCTGCTCCTTCTAGCAGCGGAGTGCTTCTTCAACAGAACCAACCATAAAAAAGCATTTGTAGTTTGTAGCAAGTATTATTTTGTGGCTTGGATATTCTTATGGGTGTTAGGCCTGTCATGCTAACTGAACTATGCCTTAAAGCCTCTTTGGTGTAAGCCTGTTTCAACAAGCACTCAAGGGACACACTGTGGAAAAACATGTTAGTTCACTAGCAGAGAAAGTGGGTTGAAATTGGGTGATGGCAAATACCTATTTCTTGACAAGCAGGCTTGCAAATCCTTCACTCTTAAGTGGTTGACTGATCCAGGGGTTGATTATTACTGAATTAGACTTTCCCCCTTCAAATATTAAACAAACTCACCTTTTATAGAGACAGAGGTCCCAATCTGGCTAAGTTAGTTGTGTGCCACTGAAACCAATAGAACAAGTTAGTTGTGTGTAACATTGCTTTCAATGGGACCTAGTCACAACTAGTTTTAGCTGGACTGAAGCCAGAGTATATTTGCTTGGAAAAAAATGTCAAATTTATTCCAGACCAAAATCAATGGACTATTTGTAACATTTGAAGTTTATTTTTTTAAAAAGGAGAGAGAATTGATAGGCATTATACCAACTTACAATTTATTATTTTTTTAAAAAAATGACATGAAACACAAGTAAAAATAAATACATCATATAAACAACAAAATTGTTCAATGTCTCTGTTCTGGGAGATCAGGTGAGCACATCCCATTAGACAGAGAGATGAGGGAAGCACATGACCCATGCGTGCAACCAGCCGACCAACTGACCCTGCTACAGAAATGCCTTTTTTTCAGTCACAAAAGACAGGCCACAAACTAAAGGCAGAACAAAAACAAACCAAGAAAACCATTGGATTCACTCAGCTCCCCTGTACAAATGGATTTAATGGAGGGACAGAGAACACAAGCTGGGAAGCTAATCATACAGGACCCAACAGGCAGTGCAGCTGTGGGCAGCTGTTAGTGGTCTTTCAAGAAGAAAAAAAGATTCCCCCCCTTTTCTGTCAGCTCCTCACCCCGCTTCTTCCATTCTTTACTGATCCTCCCTGAACTTGCAGCATCCTCCCTGTTTTCCAGAGAATCTGCTTTCTTGTTTTCCATACAAAGAGCAGACATTCCCACAAGGACTAAATGTCCTTTCACTTGTAAATCAACAGGCTTCGCTTAATAAGGTTTTGGTGTTAAAGAAAACAAACAAACAAAAAGATAATTTATTTTTTAATCTACTGATGTATATTTCTCTGTTTCGTGGGTCCACAGATTAAAAATTTCTCCAATTTAGTAATTACATCTACAGTGCCTAAACCAAGATTTCAGTGCAAACACATGTAGAATGTTACTGACTTTTGCACTACTGTCATTCGATCCCATAATTCAGATAGCAAAATATGAGGCAGCTTTCTTCAAAACTAGCAAAATGCCCATCACTATGAGAGATGGATGCCTGTATATTGCAGGAACACCTGGCATCATTGTTTGGGGCTGTGGACAGATTTTGTCTCCTTAAACCGCTCCCCAGATTGCAGCCCATTTAACTTTGTCCCATAGAACTCCATAGACCCATTGGGTACCAAATCTGCCTTCATCTGGCAGAGACCGTCCTGGTTTCCACCTCTTGGTCATAAGTGAGTGTGACAAAGGGACAGAACTCAGAAATTAGCATCCATGCATGTACACATATAATTCTTACCATGGCTGGGGAGAGATTGCCCAGTTCTGTGCCCACCAAATGAATGAAAGCTACTCCATCACAGGCAATGTATGTTCACACAAATCTTGGTCAGTTTTAAATTGTTTGCTGCCCAAAGCTGAGCAGAACTGAGTGTACACTATCAAGGTCAAGGAAATGTCACAGTTTAAGGTCACCTCTTTCCCCTAAGCAGTTATTAAGGGTATGTGTGTCAAGTTTCATTCTGTACCACTCAAACTCAGTTCTGTTGCTCTAAAGGTGCCGGAGAAATATTACAGTATATGGGGATCACCTTGCAATGAATAATATGGCCTGACAAAGATAGCCCAGAGATTACACGAATCTCCAAGTCTCCTGGGGTATGCAAGAGTGTCCCTAAGTATCCCAAGGCCTTAGCCAAGTGCACCTAGATGTCTCAGCTCCATGTTAGCATTTGTTGAAACCTGAATACCACAAGTTACCTTCTTTAATTCTTTTGTAGTCTGAAATTTAGCAGTGCAAGTCACACAGGCCCAAGCAGAGCCCATCAGAGTTAGCCTCAGGAATTTAACTATCAGCCCGCAAGAGAAAGAAATGGTACTGGAGGTAAAGGAAACAGGCATGCCCAGTGGCTATGGTTACAGTCAGATCTACCCACAACACAAACTGTATGTGCTGCTTCTGAGTGGCCACTACATTCTTGGGGATTATAGCTGCATCAAGGAAGGGAACTTTCTGACCTTCTACTATGTAAGTCACTATGCTCTTATGACCCAGCTCCCATGTCAAGCATTCTCTGCCCTTCACAAACAAGGCACAGCAGCCACCCCTTTGTTGCTAGAAGCCACAGCTTCCAAGGGGATGTTGAACACTTGGGAGAGTTGGAGTGTTTTGAGGAGGGTATTTTGTGCCCTTGAGGAACAACAAGGGTGCAGAGCAGAAGAATGTCACCCTCATTCCCAGTGTTAATGGGAGTCTCTCTCGGCAAGTGCTGGGGAATGACGATTTCAATCTCTGGGAGACAAGTTAGTTTTAATCCCTATGGGTGGGAAAGAGACCCAGCTCAGGCACTTGCTGAAGTAGAGGCATCTGTCCCAACAAATGTACTTCTCTCCAAAGTTTACAGAAAGTGGTTGGTCTAACGGAAGGTACTAGAGAGAGAGACACAGGGAGGTGGAGTGGAGTTTGTCAGTGGTGCAAATACGTTATCAAGCTTTCTGCTAACGTAAGAAGGTTAGTTAAAAGAGAAACAGACAGGCAAACAGACAGAAAGAGGGAGAGGGAGAGAGAGAGGTGTGCACAGACAGACTTAACATTTTCATAGTTTTCTTAACCAAGTACAAAAGCCAGTTTTTCAAAATAAGGTATTTTAAAACCTAAATAATCCATGTGATGCAACAGTGCCATCCAGTGGCCAGAGTAGTAAGTAACAGGTGTACACCATTTCCTACTGCTAATAGCTACCCTAGCTTGCATTTCTATTTTAAAGGTGGTTACAGAACCTGGTTTACTTAATCCCAGATGTAACTATTCCCCTAACTGAACATCCCACCCATTACAGTAAGGATGTGCTAAAAGCCTGCCTAGTCCGGTGACTCCTCTGGAATCCTTGTACATTCTTCAAAAGAAGCAAGAGAATCAGAAAAAAGCAGTTTGAAGTAACAGACACATCCAGAACACATTAGCCTGTCTTGTGAACTTCACTACTCCATTAAAGCCAAGACAGGAGCTAGTAGGATGTCTTGGTTTGTTGTCAGCTATGCTGCCAAAAACAACGCACACTTAAGATTGAGGAATCTGCCTGAAACCTAAAGGAACAATATCCTTCTCCAAAAATTGTTTAGGCTTCAGAAGCTTTGAATCCTTGCTGCTCAAGCAAGAACACACCCCCTTGCCTAGAACCAGTCCCCAAGTCCACTTAAAGGGTTGCAAAAGACATCTGAGTGATTTTACAGTACAATCAGTGTCATCATATTTTGCATGAGGTGGACACATACAAATCACAAAAGGGCATGATTCACAGACGTACCACGGCCAAGTCTTTGGAGAAACGCGAATGGACACCATCAGTTAATTTGCTTTGTTATTTTTGTGGGGGTTTGTGTTTGTTTTTTTTTATTCCCATGGTGCATCCAAAGACAAGTTGTCCAGAAGTTTGCTCAGAACCCCTCGGTTTTCAACTCCTAGGATATGTTAAAGAAGAAAGCACTATTTTAATGTTTTTATTTTAAAATAATTAAAGTAATTTGCATAGCTAACTGTAAATCTAAGGCTTCTATGAATGGTGAAGTTAGGTTTGACAGACAGTGTCCAATAAACAGAGAAAGACAGTCAGAAAGCCCAACATTACATGCTTTTAAGGATTCATACAAGTGCACGTGCGTGCATGCGTGTACTTACACACACACACACACACACACACACACACACCCTTTCTTTCAGAACCATCTCTGACACAATATGTAGCTACTTAGCTACTATCTCCTTAACTGAGGGGTTTGATAGACCTTCAACAGTATGGACAAAGACCCAATTCTCACATTATCTTTGTCAAATCATTTGGGATACAAACTTTGTATGCAGAGATGTGTGTGAGAGCCAAGAGAGGAGAAAGAAAGAGTGTGTGTGAGTGAGAGAGACAGAGAAAGAACGAGTGAGTCAGTGTGAGAGAAGTCATGTGGGATGGGGCAATGTTAACAACATTAGCGGAACCACTCATTTCTTTGCAGCAATCACATCACAAAGAGAATGTGAGAATAGGGTCAGAACCACTATCATGGAAAGGCCTGCTTAGCATGAGTCTCTGGTGACTGCTCTCACTGATTCCTTGTCATGGGTAACCTTCTATGAGTGTGCAGTGCCTCCTCCTCTTTCCCCGGAATGGTAATACTTTAGAAGCCCAAAACAGTGATACCCAATTACCTGGTGCTATCTGTTAAGACAAAGTATGGGTCCCATCCCCATAAGTATCCCTCCCCACAGCAGAGAGCAGGCAGACACTGATTTCTGTGTCAATCCCATGCAACTTCCTTCCTTCATTAAACCTGATGTGAGAGTAAACGGCTTCTCCTTATACACGTCTGTGAAAACATATAATGGCGTAAGCTTGGACCAAAGCCTAGCAACAGTGCAGAGAGGACATTCCTCCCCAAAGTCTCATCTTTCCTATGCACAAACCACTGGAATGCTGGGAACCTGCTCTAGTAAACCAACCTCTCCAACAGATGGGGAGAGCCAGTTTAACATCAGCCCTACGATTGCCTAGTACCCGGCCTACTGCAAGAGCAATAGCTAGGGACCAAGCATGGCTCCAGCCAAAACTGAAAGTAACCCCTTGTAATAACACCACGTCTCCCCAAAGAGGCACAAAAAATACAGCGATTGCTGAATGCCTTATCAGCTGAAGAAATGTGGAAACAAACTTCGAGGGGGGATGTTCTATCTTGGTCCTGCACTCTGCTTTGGTCAAGCAATCTACTTGTCTCCTCACTTCTTCCCCATACAGACCATCCTGTGAACTACAGGCAGTCCCCGGCTTACAAACGAGATCCGTTCATAAGTCTGTCTTTAACTCGAATGTGTACGTAAGTTGGAACAGAAGCCACGCAATGTTTTCAAAGTGTTGCAAAGTGTTGTGCGTGTGTTCGTAAGTACGAACCATTGTATTTAACTCAGATTTGTACATATATGGCGGTCTGTTCTTGAGTATGAGTTCTCTGTACATCGGGGCGTTCATAACTAGGGGACTGCCAGTATCACTGCTTTCTGTAGAGGCCATTGTTTTCAGCAAGGAAGAAGCGGAAAAGAGTACTAAAATAAATACTTGGCTTTCATGAAATAAATTAACAAAACAGTTCTGTGGGGAGGGAGGGAGGGAGGGAGGGGAGAGAGACAGAGACAAAGGCCAGTCCAATCACAGTGTCAATAAACACACAGGCAGCAGCAGGTCTCTTACACGCATCCCCTTTGTAAGAGGCTCAACTCAACAGGAGTCTGGCAGCTAAGATTTATCCTGCCAAACCTGTGGACTTAACCCTCAGCAGTGCCGGGGGTGGTGGGGGCAGAGGGAGAGTCATCACTACAAAAAGCTAGAGAGGGAACCGGGAAAACCCTCACAATTCCCTCACCAAGCACTACCTCACTAAGAGACTTGATACAACTCCTAACCCAGCCCTGCTGAAGAAGCCAGCATGAAACGGAATCTACAGAGGTCCCTGCCTTCAAATGGATCTCTCCGGGAAGGTCAGAGAGCCACATGCCAGCACCACTGCTCTCCAACAGCCCAACGCCTGTCACCACTCAACAAGGGCCTGGTGAAGGCTACCACACTAATCTGTCTGAGTTTCCAAAGGATAAAAGACAAAATTGGTTTTCACATAGACCCTGCCCCACCCCCACCCTCCCACCTACACATTACACATCGCCTGCTCTTTCCAACCCCACCTCCCTCCCTCCATTAATAATGCTATTCATCATCATGTCTCCTAGGGCACAAACTCACCCCCTACTAATCACGGGGTAATGTACTTTCACAGATAAGGCAGTTCGTGTGTGAGAGTTATTCCACAGACCAAAAGAAAAACAAAACTTCAACCCAGTGTCTCCAGCCTAACAAAGGGTACTGAAACATAATGGCAGGTCTCCCTTTCAGACAATACAGGCAGCATGGGAGGGAAAGTCAAGGAGGCACTCCTATGATTTGCAGTGATACCTCCCTCCCCCAACCCTCTTGTTTCCCCACTCCTGGGGAGGGGGGGTGTCCATTCAATACAGTTCCCCATACAAAGCAGATCTTTGACAACTAAAGATGCCACCTCCTTCCCAACCTCCTCCTCCACTTCTGCTGCGTGTCCTGGATGTAAAATCCTGACCCCAGAAAGGTCCAGTGAGGATTTGTTGCCTCCTGGCTGAGTTGAGATCTAAAAGAAGAGACTAGCCCATTACTTCCCTGTGATCTCTATTACATCATCATCTTTGTCCTCATCCTCGTTGGAGCTGCAGCCCACCTCAGAGACCTCATGGGTGTCAAACGCAGGCACCTGGGACCGAAGGAGGCCCCCAGCTGGATATCCCGAATGAGGGGACATGAAGCCAGGGTAGGCAGAGGGCATGCTCCTGGGAAGGCTGCCGGGCAAGACAGGGGCTGGAAAAGGAGCAAACATCCTGGGCTCAGGCAGGAGTGGCTGCGTGAAGGGCAGCGAGTAGTTGGATAGCATCCCCGTCATGGAGGGGTTTAACATGAAAGAGGGGACGCTGGCGGTGGCTGAGGTAGCAGCAGAGGAACTAGCAGTGCCGGCTGTCAGCAGAGGGTCAGTAGTCACAGGGAACACCAGATGAGGGTCTGATAGCAAGCTAGGCAGCTGGTAATAGGAGGAGCCTGTGCCCATGTACAAGGAGTTGCCTGCTTGGGGAGCAAATGGATGGGTTAGGTTGTGGTTTAAAGGGACAGAGGGCATGGTGAACCCACCAGAGACAGGGTACCCACTTTCATATGGTTGCACTGTGGTTGGCAACGAGCGCTTCTTCTGCTGCCGATGAGCTTGCTCCTCTGGGCCGGAGGGTGATGTTGACTTGCGCTTGTTGCCTCTTAAGTCCAGCACTGAGTGGCTGTCGACATGCTGGCTGGTGGCTGGCAGGGCTGAAGAGGAGGAGGAAGAGGAGGAGGAAGAGGAGGAGGAAGCCAAACCATGGGTCCCTGCTCGTTGCTCAGTTCCACGAGCTGCTGAGGGGGCTGCATTGTCTTTCCGGGTGGCGTGTCCGGGTGCAGTGTTGGTGCTAGGAGAATTGTGTCTGGACTCGCGCGCAGCTGCCGCCTCTGCATACTGTTGGAGTTCACTGATGATTTCAGGGCTGTCAGGGGAGATAGGCCGAGTGAGCTCCTCTGTGTTGGGAAGCGTGGGCGATGAGGCATTGTGTCTGCCATTGCTTGTGGATTCAAGAGATGGACCCTGGGATCCTGTGAACAAGGGCATAATCAGTACATAGTAGAAGTGCTCTCCTCAAGCATTGTGTCTCATTGGCAGCTCCTGATTGCATAGGCAATTGGTTCTAGTTGATATAAAAAGTTTCATTTTGAACGCTCCTTGACTTGAGTCACTACAGTGTCCCTTGCATTTGAGAATTGCTGCTGGAAATGGATAGCTCTCTCTCTCTCTTTTTTTTGGTCTGCATGTTGACATTGAGATCGCTTAGTATATATGAATTTTTAAAGCAACTTTTTGTAATTCATTATTACATTTTCAGGGGTTCCGTTTTAAATGTGTTTCATTAGATACCTTTTAAATATATGTTTCGAATTCTGGTAAATATTTCCATGACAACAGTTGTTTGGTATTTAATTAGCATTAGATTATGATAATGTATTCTACTTCATTATTATTTATTCTTATTATCTATTTTCTATGTATGCTGCTTATGTCATTATAGTGCCCAAGGAAGGTTCTCTCACAGAGAAAAGTCAGCCTGATGCAACAGGATGTTTTGCTGTCAGTTGTTCACCTGTGCTAGGAGGTAGGAAAGTGACATTCAAATTACCATGAGCAGTGCAGGGAAGAGATTTAAAACACACTGAATGGTGAGGTCCGACACTGGGGGATGGATGGGCTAAGTGCAACCCTGTTGATTCTTCTGGACCTCTCAGCAGCTTCTGACACCACCTCTATTATGATATCCTTCCGAGCAGCCTGAAAGGGATGAGGCTTGGAGCACTGTGTTCCAGTGGTTCCAAACATTCCTAGAGGATTGGTCTCAGAAGGTGATGCTGGGAGGCTACTGTTCTATCTTGTAGCCTTTGGTCTGCAGGGTACTACAGGGTTCCATCTGGTTTCCCATGCTTTTCAAGATCTGTGTGAAGCTGCTACATGAAATCATCCAGAGGTCTGGGCTGAAGTGACATCAGTATACTGATACAATCAGCTTTTCGTCTCTTTTCCAACATCTGATCCTAGGGTGGCAGTAGAGATGACAAACTGGCTTTTGACTTCAGTTCAGGAGTGGTGGGGATAAACAAGCTGCAACTTAACCCAGATAAGACAGAGGTGCTGTTGGCTAGGAATTCTGGCTTTCTGGGAGAGGTTATAAAGCCTGCTCTAGATGGGGCTGCACTCCCTTTGAAGGAGCATGTATGCAGCAAGGGGGTGCTCCTTTACCCAATGCTTTCCTCGGATACTCAGGTGCCAATGAGGTGCCTTTTACAACTCTGGCTGGTCTGTCAGCTGTAGCCTTTTCTAGAGAGGTCAGACCAGGCCTTAGTTATCTGCACCCAGGTTACTTCTGGACTGGACTACTGCAACACTCTTTACATGGAGCTACCTGGAAACTGCAATGGATCCAAAATATGGCAGCCAGACTGTTGTCTGGATCCTGAAGATCAGAGCATATTGCTGCAATCTTATGTCTCCTTCACCGGCTGCCTACTCATTTCTGCGTTCAGTTTAAAATGCTGATTGTAGCCTTCAAAATCCAAAGCAGTCTGGAGTTGTGTTTCAGGAACTGCCTGCTCCCCACCCCCCGGTCTGCCCACTACTTAGGATCAGCTTCAGAGGCCCTACTCTCTACCCCTCCTTTGCAGGGTGAGTGGATACATGAGACAGCCCTTTGGTGTCAGCACCAAAGCTAGAATACCCTGAAGATCTTTCAATCCCTTTCCCTCCTTGTTTTAAAGAGGTCTGTTAAACTTTTTGTTTGTTTCAGCTTGCTTTTAATGTGTGGCCTTTAATTCACTAATCTACTGCATTCTGCTTTTTTAATGTCTGTATTTTATTATTTGCTCTTAGTATTATTAATTTCTGTTGGTTTCTAACATGAGTAAGCCACTCAGAGTTTTTTTTAAAACACAGGAATGGATTAAAAATAACTAATAGTTATCCCCCCAAACTACATTGCTAAAGAAAAACTCAGTAAGAGACACTTGAGAGCAAACGCCCCTCACCTGTAGCAACCATGCGATGATCGTCGCTGCCCTTTGGCTTGCCAGTGGTCCGGATAGCAAAGATCCGTCCATCACTGGTACGGATGTATGTCCCTGAAGGGAGATGGGTGGAAGAGACAATAGTTAAGCCATCTCTAACTGGTGATGGACTGAGGAAACCATCTACCCAACGAAGTAGGAGTACCCAACGAAGTAGGAGCCCCTTATGTTCAATATTATGGAGGATCATCTCTACTTCCGGCATTTCCCACTGGCGTCTCACGTGTCAGAGGCTGTAGATGTATTACATGCAAAGCCATGAGAGCAAAACTTCACCCATGAGAGCAAAACTTCTCAAAAACAGAATGACTGGGTTCGCACAGCATGACAACCCACACTCACGGTTGAGTATGGGCTGAGTGCGGGTTGTCACTGAATCATGGCTTGTTGTGCTGTGTGAACCAGATGTGCTAACTAACAATGGTTTAATAAAACCATGAACAACCCATAGGTCACAACCCAGCAACAAACCAGGGGTTTTTTCCTTGGGTTGTTCATGGTTAACAAACCATTGTTTGTTAGCACAGCTAGGTTCACACAACACAACAACACACAGTTCAGCAACAATCCATGGTTCAGCGACAATCCATACTCAACCTTGAGTGTGGGTTGTTGTGTTGTGTTAACCCAGCCAATGTCACCACATCTGCTTTCTAAAATGGCAAGTGAAAGACCAAAGTTCCAAGACTTCAGGGGCTGCATTTCCTATGCATTTCTTTGTCTCACGGGTAGTAAACAATGTGGCTAGAATGTTGGCCTCACACCATAGTAGCCCTGGGTCGAACAGGAAGTTCATGGCTGAAGGGGAGGGGAAGCGGATGAGTGGCCTCAGTCTAACCACTGTCTCAGCTCCCCATTTACACATCAAGATTAATGATGTACCTCATGAGGTTATTGTGAGGATGACTGAGACAAAGTCCTTAAGCCTTTTGCTTACTAGAAGAACACCAAAAATTAACATTAAGGATCGTAGCAACTGAGCCCAATCCTGAAGGTTTTGCATTTGGTTTCATTATCTCCTATGTTCAGTGTTCCTTGGTTGCATATAAATCTACAAATATGCATCAAACTAGACCTTTTGGAAGGGTATGAGTATGTCTACTTTTATCATTGTAAAATGCCTAGCAGGTTGTAAGCATTCAGCTAATCATCATCATCATCAGCTTGTCTGGGTGTGGAAAGCTAAGCAGGGTCAGGCCTGGTTATTACTTGGATGGGAGACCCCCTCCTCTAGTTTCCTGCATTGAGCAGGGGGTTGGACTCGATAGCTTTGTAGGCTCCTTCCACCTCTATGATCTATGAAATCGTCATCATCATCATCCTATGTAGCTGTTGCTGGATCTGTTGCTGTGAGGCTGACAATTAAAGCCTCCTGACTGATACCGATCTACCCATCACCATGTATTATAATGGACAACTAACAGTCAATGATAAACAAATGTCTTAGAGTGCAGTCCAATGGGGATGCTCATAAGCCTCCAAACATGGAGGATTACAGTCATCCTATGCAGGGCGGGAGGAGTACGGAAGTAAAGATTGTGCTCCTCCCGCCCTGAAATTCAGCTAGATGGCTGATTCCTGCCATCTAGCTGCAGCATTTCGGACAGGGAGGGAAGGAGGCTAGAGCACCACCAGGATATGTCATATCCTAGCAGCCCCGATCTCCTCCCCTCCACCCAGAATTCCCACTTTACCCCTTCTCTGAGGTCACTCTTACAACCTTGGAGATGCAGCTGGCGCAATTCTTTCCACATTGGCTGTGGGAGGGGGCGATCCGAGTGCAGAGTCCCAGCTACGAGGTTGGAGCTCTTTTCTGAGCTTGGACTCCAAAAAATCCTATGGCCCTCTAGATGCTGTCTAGGGGCCATAGGATTGTTCTGTTAGAGGATCAAACAATATTTTAATGGGCAACAGAAAGTCTGTGGTTCTCTTTACCTTATGGAAATGTTCCCAATGGCACTTTCTGAACTAGGGTTGGAACGGAAGCCACTTATTGTAGAAGACAGAATAAGGAGTATTACTAATACCTCCCCAGTGTCACAATTTGTTTCTTCTTGTCTATCTCTACAAAATTCAGCTTCCTCCTCTCTCTCCAATCTCAAACCTTAAAGAAGAACTGAGGAATAGATTTCTTTGCCCAGAAGTGGAAGGTCAACTCAATTACCTTTAGTCCCACGGATAATGTGGATGCTCTCTCCAGCACTGATTCTTGCCTGCACATCAGTGGAAGTATTTGTACCTGGAATCACTATATCTGAAATGGATAAAACAGTACATACATGACACATTGCATGCATTTACAGAGCAGGATTCAACTAGAAAAGCAGTAAATGAAAATTTCCAAACAATTAGCTGCATTATCCAGTACATTCTGCTAAATATGGACCCAGTGTTTAATTACTTGTTTCAAAAAAAGTGGAAGAGAGAAAAAAAAATACCTACTGGGAAAGAATATTCATATCCTATATCCCTGGTCTTCAACTTGTGGGTCAGGATCCACAAGTGGATCATTCCCTGACCTAAGATGGGTCGTAGCAATGGCATCACCGCCATTTTCTTTTCCTTTGTTTCATGGTTGTTTGTATTTAAAGAGAAAGACAGAAAGAGGATGAGCTGATGTAAAGGTAAATGGATCTCTTGTACCTTTAACAGCTTTTCTCACCCCTGCATGACAAACAGCATTTGCCAAAAATCTCTCTTCTGTGCAGCTATTAAAGGAACAGGATTCCTGTCCTCCCTAGTGCAAAAGATCAGGAAGATGGACATCTTGGGCAGTATCCAATGGTGTCATTCCACAAACTCAAATAGTGCTAGCAGAGCTCCATTGAATCTTTCCATTGTGCAAGCAGTTGCCCATTATGCTTGTGCAACTGGTTGTGTAAGTGGAATGCACAACAGGGTGCAAAAGAGTTATGCACAACTGGTTGCACAAGCATAATGCACAACTGCGCTTGCACAAATTAACTTTAGTTGGATTTTTCTTTTGTGCATAGTTCAGAACCTAGTTTCTGCTAGCACAACGTCATTTGTGCTAACCAAATGCACAGTTGGATACTGCCCAAAGGGTTAAACTAATTAGAAATGGGTCTCATGTAGGCATGTCCTGGGCCCCAAAATCTTGAAGACTGCTGTTCTATATAAGTCGTAATGACATGTTAACCTGGATGAAAGTTTGATAGGATCAGCCTGAAAGAGCTGGTGACAAATTTCAGTTTCACTATTCACTTTTGGTGCAACCTTCTTCCCTAAGAAAATTCAGACTGCAGTTTCCTGTAGCTTCCTTAACCCACAAAAAGCAACTGACCTGTTGTGGTGACAATCTTCTGCACGAGAACACCAGCTCGCTGCAGGTAATTGATGGGGAAGTTGATAGCAGGATTGGAAACAGAAGCTGATCCCATACTGCCTAAGGGGACATGGCGAGGCATCATAGGAATTGGGGTGGACTGAACAGGACGTACGCTTGCCACTGGCCTGTCCTCACCTTTGAGGCTTGGTCGCCTGTGGAAAGAGTCAGCACTGAGTAACACCACAGAACCAGAAGGGACCCGAACAGCCGCTTATCACAAAGCAGGGTCATCCACTTCATCGCCCACCCCATCCCTCCCCCTACACTCCAGAATCATATCACAGAATTTTAGAGCTGGAAAGGACCTTGGAGATCATCTAGTCCAATCCTCTGTTCAATGTAGGATCTACAATGCAGAATACAACTGCAGCAATACTGACAGATGGCCATCCAGCCTCTGCATAAATACCTCATATCCTGGCTCCAGCATTCCACAAAAAGTTGCCTACAGACAAGTAACTCCAGCTTATGAAGTTATTTGAGGGTTTACGACATATGCTGAGGCATTAATCAGATTTAATTCCACCATTTCTGTGGAGCTTAATAGGCAATTACATAAAGATTTGTATTATACTACATACTAAATAGAAACTCTGTCATCCTTCAAAGAAACATGTCCAGAAATCATTATTATAACAATTAAAAATGATTCTGAAAATCTCAGGTGGGAAGGGCACATTTCTACGAAATCTATGCTGTGACCTGTATGTAGCAATCTGTACTTTGAGGGCTGGTTCACATATCACAACAGCATTCCATGCAATGCACAAAATCCACTTGTTTAACTTCGATTTCCCCTGTCTTTTCCAACTATTCACAGCTACCAGGGAGCACAAATATCTTTCTTTGTCTTTGTCTGTCCTATTTTCTAGGAGTCAGGAAAATATTGCCAAGAGGGAGGAATGTGGTTGATCAAGACTTACCACTCCTCTTCAGCATCATAGAAAGAAATAAGGTACCTACCAGTTCCTCTGACTGAAGGCCGGTATGTTTGTTAGATTCTGGTCAGTGGCTGGGTAATACTGAGCATAGGATGGACGGGTGTAGGGGACGGATGCACGTTTCTCTTCCTCATAGCTCTTCTTGGCTGCTTTCTTCTCTGCCTTAGTGAGCTTGTGCTCCTTACGGTCAATCAGCAGTGACTCATGCTGGAAAGGCTCCTGTGGTCAGAGCACAAGGCAGTATTATTTTAAGCAGTCTTTTACCAAATGTACCAGAAAGACAGTAGGAGGTGAAACAACGTGGCAACAATCTCTCTCCTCCTTTATAAGATACCAGTAGTAATCCATTCATGCTCACATGGAACATCTCAGAGGCCATAGGTATCATTTTACATATCTAGTATCTAATGCTCCTATTAGGGAGCTTTTGGTGGTTTCTTTCAGAGACTCTGGAAATTTGCATGCAGATTTATGCCAATAGCATATTTTTAAGCTAAAGTTTCAAAACAGAAGGAGAACAATGTGGCTTTGACCCCTTCAGGTTATTGACAAAGAGATGGTCAGACTTTAGAGTCCGAAGAGGTTACACACATGTATTTGTGTAAAAAATAAATAAAGGAACCCTGAAGGACAGTGACTATATTCTTAATGAAATGGTTTGTCACAGCAGCACATACCCACAGCAACTGCTGTTGTCAATGATCCTCAAAGAATACTCACATACTAACTCAGGTACATACTCTTCCCATATAAACATTAGCAGATTTGTGAAGCAGAATGGACACGCAGAGCCTGCCATTGCACTACATTTGGTAACAAGCTTATATTATGAAGTGCAGAACTTACTATAGGTAACCCTGGATTTCGCCTTGCCATAAGCAAGGCTTTCATTCCTTCAGACTGTCTGAATACTCTGCATCTGCCAATCAGAGGCAGCATTTAATAATAAAGCAATAAGCATAAAGTATTAGACACTCTATGTGGGGCTGCTCAGTCCGGAAGCTTGACTGGTATAGAATGCAGTGGCGAGGCTGCTAACTGGGGTCTCTTTCGACAGCAAGCTACACCCTTGCTAAAAGAACTACACTGGCTGTCAATAAGCTACCGGGCCAAGTTCAAGGTGTTGTTGTTAACATATAAAGCCCTAACAACTTGGGACCAGGTAACCTTAGGGACCGTCTCACTCCTTATGTGCCTGCCCAATCTCTGCAATCATTACAGGGAGCATTTCTGAAGGTGCCACATGCTCCAGAGGTTCACCTAAGGAGCTCTTGTAGTAGAGCATTTAGTGTTGCAGCACCCAGCCTCTGGAACACTTTCCCAATTGATATTAGACAGGTCCCCACAGTTCTGACGTTCAGAGGTCTTCTTAAAACTCATCTCTTTACAGAGGCTTTCCCTGAAGTGTGATCTATGGTTTGTAGCACACAGTAGAGTGTGTGGTTTATTGCTGATTACGGTAATTGTATTGTGTTAGTTTTATTGTTAGATTTATGGTTGGTTTTATGCCATTGTATTTTATGTTCACCGCTTTATACTACTGTGGAAAGCAGTATATAAATCTGAGTAATAAATAAGTAAATAAACCTGAGAAAACAAGTTATCCCAAACCTTAACTTACTAGTTTAGAGCAATGTTAATGCTGTAGACATCACATACTCATAACATACTTAATGGGCGTATTCACAAATCACAGTAAGCCATGGTGGGTTGGTTTTTCTGCTAACAACCCACGGTGTGCCTGGCAAGCTATCAGGTTCACTATGGGTTGTTGGCCCCCACCCTCCCCCTTCGGTCCTTCTGCGGGTGACTCAGGGGACACCGTGGCAGGACCAACTTGCCTCCCTGCTCCACGGCATGACTACGAGACATTTTCGGTTCACTGCAGCTTTTTTCCCGTTTACCCATTTTTTCCCAGAGTTCATGAAAGCTAGCTTGAAAGCTGGCTTTCACAACCCCCGTTTTGACAGCCACTGACAGCCCCTTCAAAGTGCCCAAGCAGCACCTTGGAGGGGCTGTCAGTGGCTGGCAGATCATTTTTTTAAACAAAAAATGTGAACTCAATGTGCACAAATAGGTTCAGGTTTTTATGATCATGATCATCATCATGATCATGAAAGTGCAAAATGTGCCTCACCCTGATGACTGTCAGGGTGGGGAAAAAAAAAAAGATGAGGATTTGCCATGAAAGGGGTGTAAATCACACCACCCCCTTCTTGCAGGCAGAGATCACTCATGACTTTGGTTTCTCTTGACAGCTCCCCTTTTGACAGCTGTCAAGAGAAACCAAAGGGGGGAAAAACCTGTTTCGAGCCTCTTTGGGGCAATGTCGTGTTCCCCCCCCCCCCCCCGGACATTGCTCCAGCCAAGGATTCAAATTTCCGTACTCGTGCAACTGCGGCTGAATTAAAAAAATAAAAAAATAAAACCAAAACAAACTCGAACCTATCTGTGCACATCATGTGTGGATTTTTAAATATTTTTTTTAATGATCTGCTAGTCACTGACAGCCAAGGTACCACTTGGACACTTTGTAAGTATGGTCAGTGGCTGACAAAATGGGGATTGCAAAAGCCAGCTGCGAAGCTGGCTATTGTGATCTCGGGGGGGGGTTAAACAGGAAAAAGCCATGGATTGCTGAAAACAGTTCACAATTGCGGCGGGGAGGGCAGCAAGCCTGCGCCAGCCGCCCCCAAGGGCTGGTACTGGTGGGTCCCCAGGCACACTTGACAAGCGTGGCAAGGGGTTTTTGCTGCTCTTGCCAAGTGGCTCGGTAGCCAATTCCCGGTACCCACGCTTGGGTTGGTTGCCAAGGTTCGGACAACATGACAACCAACGTGGGTACAACAACCCCAACTCCAATCTATGGGTTGTCAGGGTGGCTTGTTGTCCTCAAACAAGACACCCTGCAGGAATCGGTTTGGGTTCACACAACACAACAACCTATCATGGATAACAACCCACAATGGGTTGTCGTGTCATGTGAACCCAGTCTATATGTTCATTTGTGCACTTTACAGTCAGCTTGCAAAACAAGCTGGATGTAGGGTTTTTTTTTTATTTCTCCATCCTAACCTTGGTGATGAGGTGAGGGTACTTGATACAGGCCAGCTGCAAAACAGATTCCTTGATCTTCACAGGGCTGAATGAAAGCTGGGCAGGTTCGGGTTCCTCTTCCACAAAGTGCAACAAGTTCTCCACCTCTCTCCGAGTAAAGTTCAACACCGGATTCAAGTCATCCACAACACGATCTAGAGAAAGAAGAAGAACTGCTATTCTTGCTACATCTGAACCTGCAATAACATTTCTTGAATTGTGATATTAGCAAGTGATTGCATTTATTCATAACACCTAGGAAAGAGGGGGTAGGAGGGAAACCAGAAGTTTGAAGCAGAAGCAGAAAGCAATAGAGCCAATTTCAGAGACTAAAATACAGGAGTGAAGGCATGGGAAGATTTGCCCTACCTGACATCCCTTGCTTAGAGATCTGGCGGTCATAGATTTTCTTCTCCAAGGTGAAATCGGAAACTAGTCGATAGATGTGGCACGGCTTCTTCTGTCCATAACGATATACCCGACATACTGCCTGAGCATCATGGCATGGGTTCCAAGAAGCATCAAATACTACCACTCTGTTCGCGCCAATTAGGTTCACGCCCAAACACCCAGCCCTAAAAAAGAAGAAGAAAAAAGATCACAATCTTACAAGAGTTTGCCAAATATTTGTATGTTGGCTGTTCTACTGCACCTATGAATCATGTATTGCTTGGGGACTGTTTCAGCTCAACTCCTGGTATAAATTAATCTGACGTGAACAGTATCTTCTGAAGATAACCACCATGGAATGGTTTTTAAAAGCTGTTCAGGTTGTTTTTTCAAATGAATCAGATCCCAATGATTCTCAGCGACGAGTACTTCACTGTCCATCACAGTCTATCACATGCCCTATTCCATCTCAATTTTCTGTTTTAGCAGATGGTCAACTTACCGTGTGGAAAGAAGGAAGAGACAAACAGAAGTGTTGCTGGGATCATTGAACTGGTTAATCAGTCGCTCTCTTTCCGAGGCTGAAGTGCTGCCATCCAGTCCTGCCCAATAGGAAATGCATGTGAACTGTTAAAAAAAAACCTTTTCCCAAACATCCATCAAAATAAAACAATTGCATGTAATGTTAAGGTTTTGCTTGTTTGATTGTATTCATGTTACACTCACATAGGACAAAAAATAAATAAATCTAAGCATCAAAATACCATCTATTTCTGGCCAAACCCAAACAGATGCCTAAAAGCAATTGGTCTAGAAATGAAGAAGAAAAGAAACCACACACATTACCAGGGGAAACTAAAGAAAAGTTTGCAGAGAAACTGGAGAAAATTGATACATTTCAGGAAGATCAGCCCAGCAGCAAAGAAACAATATCAACCTAGATCATGGCAAGACATGCTGCACTTACGATAATAATTGACATTCCGGACCCAGTTATGGATTCCTTGTGCATCCAAGCCTGGAGGAGAAGGCACTGGTCTCTTTGCCAAAAAATCCTCAATGACAGACAACGTGGAAAGGCTTTGGCTGCAAAAGGCAAGAGGTCCACTCAGATTGTCAAAGGAAAGATTAAAAAACCCACGGTATAATTTGAACAACAAAAAAGTCTAGACCTTGCTCATACTGTAAGAGCTAGTCTGCACTGATGTCTTACTACACACAGCATTCAATTTCATACCATTTAACACACCTCTCTTCTGTAGCATGAGGCACTGGCAGGAATCAGAGTGGCTCCTGAGTTACTAGGAAATTGTTCCAAACTGAAGTGGGGTTCATGATGATGATGAGGATGAGCATTATCATATATTTAAAAGAATGATGGAAATAGGGGAGGGAACAACTTCCATGCTATCAACTGAGGATTAAGACACCAAACAATGGATTTACACTACAGAAAGGTAGATTTAGATTAAACATTTCCTTCTTAGACTTATACCCCACATTTTTGGTCAAAGCCCTCACAAGTGGCTCACAGTAAAATCAACATCACCATCATCTGGCAGAACAATAAAAACGTATCTGAAGTAGCCTAACAAATTGGCTTAACTCTAGAAGGGCAGATACCCTCCAGAAGAGAACCATCATGATTTTATGAAAGGTCAAAGTGGCCATGCAGGTCTCCCTGGATAAAGAGTTCTACAGGTGGGATGCCACAACTGCCAAGGCCCGCTGTGCTTCAGACATCAAAGGCATTTACAACAGGGCCTCCTGAGATGATATCAAAGCATGGGAACATATGTGGCTTACGCTGGCTCAGCTTGTCTGAGTGTGGAAAGCTGAGCAGGGTCAGGCCTGGTTATGACTTGGATGGGAGACCCCTCCTCTAGTTTCCTGCATTGAGCAAGGGGTTGGACTCGATGGCCTTGTAGGCTCCTTCCAACTCTATGATCTATGAAATCTATGGGAGAGAAGTTCAGCAATGGAAATATAACTGGGAACCTCCTTTCTTGATGGTGCATCTTTGAATAGTTTAATTGGAGTCAATGGCATTTATTTATTCACATTGTTTAATAATATATTTGTACTATTTTAGGATCGGTATCTAAAGAATTGTAATTGCCTCTTACCTGAAGACCAATATTTTGTCTCCAAGTTGCACACTTTCCTCCACAAGATGAAAAAGCAACACCATCTTAGGTGAATTTTGCAAGACTCCTGTTTGGTAATCACAAAGGATGTCTTTAGCCTGTGGGTAAAACAGGACACTCAGTACCACCGTGTAAGTGCTTGTTGCTGTGTTCCAATTCACTAATTTATTACTCAGTAATTCCCTAGCTTCTTCTCCTGTGTTCCTCTCAAATATGATGGGAGACAAGCCAATGGGCTTAACAGACAATTGAACCAATTCAGAAGTTCATATGTGAAAAATACACCTTTCATTCAGAAACAAACATTCCACAGAAAATAATGCCAGAGCCTTTCGAAAACAGACATTATTAAACACCTACAAACCTTCATAATCTCCCTCCTTTATTATCCATTTTTTCATGCCTAGGGATTATTAGCATGAAGCACCTCAACTACAGTGGCCATTGATAGAAAAAAACAACAGCAGTTTCCTTTGAAGAGCTTTGTAAGCCAACCCAAATGTTGTTCTTATCTGGAACCTCCTCTGCAATACCCTGAGGTGTTTTTCTTAGCTCATTACTACTATATCTTATTCAGACCATGCTTCAAGCAATCACTCAAATGTCAGCCACACTCTGCAGAAAGCACATACACAGGAGTACCCAGATGGTATAAAAATGATCAGTTCCCTACAGAGGGCAGTATCTATCGGGGTGCAACCACTAACATGAATTATGTTGCGCTAGTGTAAACTACTGTAGTGCAATGCCAATAGCATCAGCTGGCATACCTATTTCCTAGAGAAATTGGCGCACCCGCTAATGCTATTGGCATTGGATGCTGCCCAGAGCAGAGAGCACAAAGTGCTGCAATCCCTCTTGAAGCCACAACAAACGAACAGGGAACCGGCACAAGAGACTCTTCACAACAAATGAGAAAGTGACCAAAGGTAAGAATAATACCAGTGCTATGTAGAGCTATTTCATATATGACAGTTTTCTTACAATGGAAGTACAGTACTCTAGGTAGAAAGAGGCATGTAGTGTACATTGCCAAGTATGATCTCAGGTACAAGTGCCCTATTTCATTGGGGGTATATGGACTGAGGGTTCTATCCAATGTTGATCTAACTTAAGTCCCATCAATTTCAATGTCTATTCCAAATAGGACTAACTTTGGATACAACCCAAAGCATCTGATGAGCAGAGTGAACTCTTGGCAAAACTAATAGACCTAATGGTGCACAGGCACCCTGTAAGGGGCTCCTCCAATGTAAGGAGTCCTCCTTTATTTATGCCTGAGGAAAGGAGAGGGAGGAATCCACCACACCTGGAATTTTCACTTTGGTACTTACCCACTCGTAAGTTACAACCTGATTGGCTCTCTCCTGAAAGGGATTGAAGCCAATGCCCTGAATGTATTTGCTGTTGGTAGCCTCCCCAATTGGTGACGCCAAAGCATTGCTCTCAGTTTTCACTTTCATTCCCTGTGACTGGCAGCGCGAATTGGTACCAGCTGTGCCAAGGTCATCCACATCCAGGTCCTGCTCATTTGCCAAATTCTCTTTTTGCAATGCTTCATATAGCACGTCGGGGTGATTCCAGATCTGAGAGAGGACGGTAGGTTACTTTGCAACTATTTGGTCTAAAATAATTCAGAAATTCATGTTACTAATTTAGTTTTATCTCCTGAGACTGGTGACCAGAAGTATGAAGTTGCCCTATCCAAGGGGTTGAGAATGGGTATCAGCAATTTCACTAGTTTCCAGAGAGGTAACCATGTTAATCTGTTGCAGCAAAATCAACGAAGAGTCTTGTGGCACCTTGAAGACTAACAAATGAAATGGACTCTAGTCCACAAAAGCGTATGCCATCATAAAATTGTTAGTTTCTAAGGTGTCACAAAACTCATAGTAAGGTCACCAGAATTCTATAGATGCATCTATAGAATCTAGAGAGCTTCAGCTATTGGGTGTTATAGAAAAAAATGAAATGAAATGTATCAACTGTTGCCAAAGGGCTTGCAGGGCTGGGGGGAAACAAAGGAAGAAAAGAAGGGCCAAGTTATGATAATTTAATTTCTAGAATTTATGTGTTTTTAATTTATAGAAATCTTTTCCATTGCAGAACTTTAGAGGAAACATGTATGTAACATCTTCTCATGTCACTAATAATTCTATGGCTAGGTATTCAGAACACTGTAATGTAGATCACAAGCATTCAGGAAATGTGTAGTACTTCTCAGCAGGAGCTTAGTCTTAAAAGATTATGGCTGTTCTCTTCATTATCATCATGATGTCAAAAAAACAAAACACATATTACTCAAGATGCACAATGGAAACAAAGTGGCATCAAAGTTATGACATGAATACCTTTATAAGGGATTCCTGACCTTTCCACATAATCTGCACAGAACGTCACTCCCTTTCCCATTCATACCTACCTTACAACAGACACAGAAAGCCTTGAGTGGGTTCAGTCCCAGCCAGCCACTGTTCCCTGCATCACGAAACCGGTTCATGAACTCAGTGTAAAGAGCCCGCTGGATCTTTGACAAACGCACTAAGATGACATGCTCTTCCTTATACGGAAGCTGAACTTTCAGCACATTATGCCCTCGCCTGCAGAAGCAACAGAGAAAAAGAAGGTCACGAGAGGGACTAGAATCTCTATAGTGGACTTCATGACAAGCATGACAAACATGTTCATGTAAGTGGACAATGGTTTTCCTTGGCAGTTGCTTGCAGGTCTCAAGCTCTTGATTTGTCACTAATCAAGTGTAACTTCTTGATGGAGGGTTGTATCCAATGTTAGCCTAACAAGGCCCATTCATTTCAATGGGTGTATTCCAAGCAGGACTAACATTGGATACAATCCAGAATATTTACTTCTCAATTTTCCAGTCTGTGATGAGATAGTGAGTTGTATCCAACGTTAGTCCTGTTGGAATATTTGTGACAAGAAGATGCCAACTCTGCAGGGAGGGTTTTTAAGTTGATTGCCCATTAAAGGGTTAGGATAGACTGCTATAGTCTAATTAAAGGGCAAAGGCAGAAACCAAGCTTCTCTGAGAAGTCAGAGGGCAGGGTTCAGTGGAACAAACCGTATAGTGGTATCAGGGGAGGGAATGCTGAATGTTGCCTAGCAACAAGTTAGACATTCCATTCTCCCTCTCTCTGATTGTTAGGCTAGTCCTACAGTTACAGACTTAACTGACGCTTGCTAGGGTTTAGCAAAGGACATATGTTCTGTGGTTTTCCTTACCTCACAGTATGAGCAACGTTTAAGACACTGCACTTACAAAGTCTGTAACCATCAAGCTTATAGCACCTAAGAAATCTTAGGGTTTAGCAAAGGACATATGTTCTGTGGTTTTCCTTACCTCACAGTATGAGCAACGTTTAAGACACTGCACTTACAAAGTCTGTAACCATCAAGCTTATAGCACCTAAGAAATCTTACATTACTGTTATTTACTTGAAAAGCATATACTTAGAAACAAGTCCTGTGTGTTCATGTGTTTGTTGGGTGAAGTCTGCTGCTGCCATTGTGCTCTGCCATCAAGTCCTACTTACAGCACACCCATTGAAATTAATGAGACTTAAGTTAGACTAATATTGCATATAACCCTACTTTTATACAATTCAAAATGAATTTGCAATACTTACATTATCAAGCCTTTGTAAAATATTTTCACAGTCCCAGATGGAAAATGTTATAAAGACATGCTACTGTTCACACTATGGCAGTAGATTCAATGGCACATGCATTAAGTACCAAAGTATTGCTAGAGATGAATTTCATGTGCTGGACACCGTACCTTATTATGCATAGCTTGAAATGGAATTCCCAAGAATCACATCTCAACTCACAAGATAAATTGAATAGTTTTGACAGGAAATCTATAGGAAGAGTTGTTATGCCTTTAAGACTTCTTCTGCATATTTGCAAAGCTTTGATGGTAAAGTAGCAACTGAAAAACTCATGGTTAACCTTGATAATAATTTGTTTTGTAATCCTGGCGCCGGCTCATTTCTGTGAAAATTGTAGTTTCCAATCAGCTGGCATTGCTATTTAGCTAGTCATGAGATATCCCACAGTTTTCAGACCCAGAAGTTCAATTCACTGACTTGACCAGCCAAGTACTCACTATCCAAAGACAGGTAACTCAACCCATGACTGCATTTGTTGGAAAGACTAAGGTGCTGGGAATCTGATGTGGGCTCACCTTTGTACAAAGCCCTCCAGCAGGCTATGCAGGACATGACTGCGATACCTCATGAGACGAACATCCTGAGGAGTGCTGTCAATACACTGTCCGTTAAGGATGGGGCGCTCAAACATGTTACTGAACTCCTGCCGGGTACCAAGAAAGTCAGGACGGACAAAGTCCACCATACACCAGTACTCAATTAGGTTGTTTTGCAGAGGGTAGCCTGTCAATACGACCCGCCGCCGAGATCGGATGTTCTTCAAGGCCTGAGAGGTGCTAGCATGACAATTCTTTATCCGGTGTCCCTCATCACAGATTACCACATCTGGCCCAGGGCGGGATAAAGCCTTCTCAATTCCTGAAGGAGAAAGAAAAAACACCTGCTGTCCACTATTCTGGATTTAACAGAAATAATAATGAAGAATTGTGAAAAAATCTAATAAGAAGTTTGGGAAAAAGGAAACGGGGTGCTAAGAAATTGTGAATGGATTTCAAGAAAAACCATTCCCATCTGACAGGAGACACTGGTGACAGAATGACACTGACCCTCTTTCAGTGGCTTAGGTGAAGGTTACTGTGAATCTCATTTAAAATCCTCAGTGAGACACTTCATAGAACCAATGATAATGATAACGCAAAACTGGGACATATTAGTAGAATAATATAGGCTCTCTGCAACAAAACAGTCTTCTTAAAGCAGTGGAGTACAGTATGGAAACTGGAACAATAGTCAATATAAAATCCACCCAGAAAGAGTTGTATTCCACCAAGCAAACTCTTAGTAAAATGGCCATTCAATCCTAAATATCATAGGACCTCTTGTTTCTAAAAAAAGATATATTGGTGAATCAATGGAGATTTCATCTTACCTAGTGAATCATCTTTTTGGCATGAGCTGAGACACATTCTTGAGGGAACTTCCCAATTCCAGAATGCCCCTCTGCCCGTGTCCAAATATTAATAAAAGAGCTGTATAAAGATTATACCTCTTAAATGGAACTGAGCACAGACCTTTAGAAGGAGACCACTGGCATCTCACCTTTTAAGAGCTCCTGTTGACGATCCTCTTCATCCAAATCAATAATGACGGGGCCAGTCTGTTTTTTGCTTTTCTTCTTTCTGCCTGTGGCAAAGGACTTCTTCAGTGAAAGGAGACGGTACATCTCATAGCCCATCAGCAACACACCACCATCCGTCACCCAATCAGTTACCACTTTGGCACGTGCTGCCGTGGTCCTGTGAAGAAGCAAAACAAAAAGAAAAAAATCACAAATGGGACAAGTGCTTCTGAAGCAGGTAAACTTAGCTAAACCAATGTCTGCTGAAGCAATGTAAAGAAGTTCCCAGATGCTGTCATAGTGAGTCTTCAACAACAGCTCAAGCATCCTGAAGTATAATTAACACACAGTGAGAAAGCCCACTCGGCAGTCCTCTTCACTGTAAATAATCTTGGCCTGGCCAGGCCAGGCCAAGCCAAGCCAAAAGTAAGGGAGCAGGGCCATACAGTGCTTCGGCCCTACACATGCAAACAGCAACAAAACCGTTCCTGAAAATTTAAAGGTTGACCCATCTTTCCCTACCAGTGACAATCAACCCACAGGGTGGGACACTTCACTTCTGCTGCACTAGCTGTAACAGTGGCTGTGGCTTGATTTGTTGACTCCTATGCCATTCAAAGTACAATTGGAGGGATGAGGAAAGTCGATACAACCCTTTGCAGACACCTGCCTGCAAGGTGCTTACAAAGGCTAATATTAGACTTTGAAACTCATTGTCAGAAAGAATGTGTTAGTATCAGAATATAACAGGTATATATATACTCAGGATCTGATGTGAATAAACAGGGAGATAGTATCTTTTCATGGGAGAGGCTTAACTTCCCAATTATACAACTGAAAATGGCTCCCAACAATCACAGGGGAGCCTGGCTAATGGCTAGCCATGGAAGTGATACATTATTTAACTTCCTCATTAAACTATTATTCAACCAACAAAAAGGGAATTTTATGTTTATTAATATATTGTTAAAAATTAGGTTTGAGGAGGAAAATAGTTACAATTAGTTGATTAACAGTGTAATCCCGTGTCTCTGTGGAAGTAAGCTCTGTTGGGAACAATGGGACCTACTCAGAGGTAAGCATCTGACTGCAACCTAAGTTTGATTCCACTGGCAAGAATGATTAATAGTGAAACAATTACTAATTTTTAAATTATTATTAAAAGATAGACTTGAAGAAATCATGCAACTGACTGAAGTCCCAGCTTACCAGTGAATTTATAGCCTTACGTTATTCAAACCATTTTGCTTCTCCCCTGTCAACAACAGGGAGAGACTTGTACTTGGCAATCATCCATCTCTATTCTCCTGTGCACCACAGCACAGCTACTGGACCTTGCCACTGCTGCCATTTATGCCTTGATAACTTCTCTTCTGGTCTACTATAATATGCTATCTGCATGGCTGCCTTAAAAGTCCATTTGAGAAAGTCAGCTGGTCCAAAATACAACAGATGAGGCAGCACAGCTATTAAGCAGGGCTAGTCTTGGTAACCATATAGCACCTTTGCACAAGCAACATCATTGCCTTCCAGTTAATTTCTGGATGCGATAAGGAGCTGGTGTAGGGTATCTGTGAGATTTGTTTTCTTCTGTACAGATTTCCCTATATGCTTAGTTCATCTGAGGAAGTTCTAGAGAAGCCCATCTGGCTCACTCTTTTAGGAGGTAAGTGAAGACAGGGCAAATTTCACAAGACTTTAGACTAGCAGTCTAAGGTGGCTGTTTCATGAAAGGTGTCTTGCTGATTTTACCTGATATATTTGCTGTTAGATTAATTTTACACAAATAGTATGAATACAGAGGTTTATTTAAGCTGCCACATATGGACAAGCCATGGCCCACAGGGTGCCCTGCCCACTCCCCCCACCCCCGTCGATCTGCACGCTGGTATATGTGGCTCCTGACCCAGCACTGCATGCGGGCCTTGGGGCCAAAAAGGTTGCCCAGCCCTGATGTAAGATGCCTTAAGGACCCTTCCAGAGCCACAAGACAGGGAACAAATGTTAGAACTGAGTAGTTGTACATGACACCTCTGTAAGGGTATTACTTGCACTTACTTGTGTTCATCATTCAATATATGGACTTTGAAGGTGCGAGGCTGAATCTCTTTTGGGTCATAGTCAGCAGGAAGGGCTTCTGGTGCTGGAAGCCACATGTTAAATTCTGCTAACCAGTTCTGAAGAGTATTTACCTGTAAGAAAAGAGGGAGGGGAGTAGTAGTGGGATGCATCAGTTCTATATCTCGCACTGAATCCACCTCAGAGACTGACAGAAGTTCTACCTAGGTCTCAAGTAAACCAGGGGGGGATATTAAGGAAGACCACAAGGTATCTCATGCATCTGCACCTAAGTAACAAGAACTGGGGCACTCTATGCCAGAGGTAGGCAATCTTTGTGGGCCTGTAGGTAAATTTGAGAAAATGTCCTGGGCACCACCACAAAATGGCTGCCATGGGAGGCATGGCAAAGGACAAGTAGCCTGCTCAAAAGACTGAGTACAAGGCAGAGGTGAGGAGGAGCCCCAACACACTAAACAACTCCTTTGAATGCATAGTTTTCAATAGCAACAAAAACCTATTTCACAGTGATCCTAGTTGCTGTAATGTGTTTTTCAGTGGGAGGGGTAGGGCACCTTGGTGGGCACCAAGAAAGGTGTCTGAGGGTGCACTGGTGCACATGGGCACAACATTGCCTACCCCTGCTCTATGCAATCCCAAGGATGGGAAGAATTACATGAGGAAAAATGGAGCTTGCTCAGATTTCTGACAGTCCTTTCTCCCTACTATCTCTGATGCCACAAGTAGACCCAACACACATTTGCCCAGCCTACTTACGGGTACAATGGCCAGGACAGTCTTTGCCTCAATGTGCCGGAAAAGTACATCCAAAAAAGAGATGACCTGGAGGGTCTTGCCCAGCCCCATGCTATGAGCTAAGATACAGCCAAACCCACTGCTGGTTTTAAATCTGTCCAGGGACTCCACCAGATTATCGTACAGGAATCGGATACCGCCAATCTAGAAAGAGTTACAAACATTGCCAAAGAGATTATGGGTGGGAACTCAACAAACTACCATTCTGGATATGCATCTAGTCACACACATAAATACAACATCATAAAGGCAAAAGGCACAAAGATTTATGAATCAATGTTACACCAAAGCATAGCTTCTGCTTGGAAAGTTGCCGAAGTCCTTGTATGTCCAGACCCAAAATCTCCAGTACCTGATGGGGCTTCACTGCCTGTGCAAGCTGAGGAGCTAGGTAAATGTCCTCTTCATTTGGCGGATGGTTAATGTTGATAATTACTTGCCCCGAAGCATCTAACTGATTTAGAGCATCGTTCACATGAGCACCGCTGCTCTCTTCAGTAGCATCTTCATCCCCTTCATTGCCAGAATCACTGCTGTCTACAATCTGGAGGGCTTCATCTTCTCCTGAACTTAATTCTATCACTTCTGCAAGACAACCAGATATGGGAGATTAGCATATCCATCATGCTTTATCTCAACAAATGTAAACGTTGCATTACATATCTTCATTTCCTCTTCTCTCTTTAGTAGAAAACTGAGCAAGATAAAAGATGTTGAAAGGGAAAAATACTTGCAAGTGATCACACTGGCATACTCAGTTTAATAATGTTACTGAATATGCCTGTATAATATCTTGCAATATCTTCTCTATATCATTACCTTGCTCAATTTTCTACAAGAGAGAGGGGGAAAACAAGAACAAGGGAAAAAAAGAAAAGGAAGGCACAAGCACCAGTTCCATGAAATCATTGCATATAAAATGCTAGGAATATGGAGAAAAATTAGTTTTAACAATCTCCTAACACCAGATTTTGGAGCAAAGTGAATGGAAGAAAAAAGTATTTTTTTTCATTTCACTAATTTTACAAGTTTGCCTTTTTTATAGATGCAGAATGGGCCTACATTCAACACTGACTTTGTAGCAAAGCTTCAATCTCAGCTTTGATAGATATAGATATAGAGAGATTTCAAATATACACTGTAAAAACAAAACAAAAGCTGTTTATCATTAAAAAAAAAAATACCTTGGTGACAGAATTGGAAAGTCAAATAAAGGGCAGTTTGAGTACAGTTACCGGTACCTAAGATCTGCACTAGATATATCTATATGTTCTAAATAAGAGATTACCATCCATTCTTACCATCTTTAATGCTATGGAGTCTTCCTTTAGAGTCATCCTCACTACCGCTGCTGGTGCTGTCTAAGCAGATGACTTCTTCAGCTAACACTTGAGGGGGAAGCTGAGCAACCTCAGCAGTTCTTAAAGCAATCTCCTCTAAACCAAAATAGTAAACATTAATAAATAATACTAAATACACCAGAATGAGAAAACAACAAATTCAGATAACACTACCCCAACCTGGTTTACTTACCAAAATCTGATACCAGATTTTGTATGCCACCTAGGGCATTTATGTATAGGCAGGATATAAATTGAATGAATGAATGAATGAATGAAGAAACAAACAAACAGACAAACTAGTTTTAGGCTTATCTAAATTTGATACCACAGATTAGTTTTTATATTCAAAATTGTTCCGAAATGAACTCTGTTTTAACTAATGTTTCTCTTGAAGTTAAGCAGTTTTATTGCTACTTTTACTGCATTTTAACTTCATTTGCTATGGAAACAGTAGCAAGTTCTCTGTCCCTTCTTCTCTCAGGCACTTAGTGAGACGGTGGGGGAAGGGTTCCCACCTAAATTCCTCAGCTAGAGAAGTTTCCTGAAAAGGCTCCACACAGGCACAGAGTCCAAGTGTGTGATGCACAGAGACCACGAAGAAGAATTGTGAATAATGTGCACCACTGAATAAAGTAATATTAAACAAAAAACAGCAAATTGCTTTCCTTCACTTTCATCTTCAACAGTGATTCCTCACACTACCTCCATTTGTCTAAATCAATAAATGTGTATTGATTTCTTCTAAACTGCAAGGCATAAAAATTGCATCCAAGTAAATAAAGACAAGTCTGAGACACCTGTCAGGCTATTTGAAACTATAAGCTGATGAGTAAGTTTTACCATGATAGCAACATTCCGTATTTTCATAAAAATTCTAGTGTTCGGCTGGTGATTGTGGTTTTCCTCCACTGGTGTGCTATTGCTGTTTTTGTTGTCATAAAAGATGAACTGTAAACTCACATTTCCATGGAGCTTTTTGGATGCCATCCACATTTTGAAGAGCACACATAAAAGGAATTTGCCTGCTTTTACTGCTGCATTGCCGAGATGCCCAAAATGCCCTGGGAAGCACAGGGCGAAACCAACAAGCTCCCCAACCCCCATTCTTTCCTGCTCAATATTTGGGAGCTGGTGTGGGGAGTGGAGCAGAGGAGAGGGGGCAGGCAGGATCCTGGCAACCACATTTTTTGGCTTGGCTACCAAGGGCAGGTCTTTATTCCAGATCCATACATATATATGTTGCCTCACTTCAGCATGGTCCGAGATATGTTATAGATAACATAAATTATTCCAAGATGGATCAAGTTATATTTCTTTCAGTCTCTTGCACTGAGTTTTGCTGAGTTTGTTAGTTATGAAGACATAGTATTTTAAATAGTTAACAACAAAAAGTACAGATATAGTGAAATGATGTAAAGAATAAGACACAAGGTCTGTATCCCCGTCCCTCGTCCCCACACACACATATTTAGAGAACAGAAATCTGAAATTAAAGAGTAAAAGAGAGTATACTCTCTCAAAGAGAAATATACTTTGAGTTAGTGGAATTTGAACAATTACTGATAAGCTTTAAAATCTTATAATAAAGTTTCTCTAAGAATGTATAATAATCTTAATCAAAATGCTGCTTAGAGACAACATTTTTAAAAAAAAATATGGGGGGGGGAGATTTGCAAAGTAATAGATCAGGTAACTATGGAATTGTATTTACAGGTCAAGGCCAACCATATTTCTCAATGAAGCGATTATATATGCCTGAGCAGCACCAGTGGAAGGGGGAATGGCAGACATTTACTTTTCCTTCTTCTTCTCTTCCTGGCAACCCCACCAAAAGCTGCTCTAAAGGGCCAAGAGACACTCCTGAATTGGGAGGGCTGCAGCACAGGGAACTGAGGGGGAAGGGGCTTCACCAAAAGTTGGAGGCACCTCCTGTGAGCAGAGTTCAGAAGTAAGGGGAGGGGTGAGCACACAAGCAAGGAGGCTCACTACAGCTCGCTTATTTAGCAGGAAGACACGGTTTCCTGTCATATCAGAGAATGCTAGTAGGAGACATGTCAGCTGCTAAAATATTTAGTGCAAAAAACAAAAATAGACCTGTCTACAGGACAGTGCTTTAAAAAATCAAGTTATGTTGATCCATAAATTGATTACTGAACGGAGTGTAAGAATAGAAGCTATACATTTTCTTAACAAAAGCATCCATTTATTTAGCATTAGAACTGAAACAAGCCTACTAGGGAAACATAACCTCAAATACTGTTAATGATCCAAATGAATCAAATGAATCAAAACTTGAACTGGCAATTATTTTTAGATGTTTTGTTAATCTTTCACAAATTAGTTTTATTAACAAGAAACTAGCAATTCTTTTTTATTATGGAACAATCCTATGGCTCCTAGTAGACAGCGTCTGAGGGGCCATAGGATAGTTTCGATTTCCAGCTTGGAGGTTGGAGACAGCGCTCTGACCTCAGAGCTGGGAATTGGAACTCTACCCCTCCCCCTCCCCGCCAGCATGGCAAGAACCACACCAGCTACTCTCCAAGGTTGGGAAAGCAACCTCGGAGAGGGGGGAAGGGGGGAGGGGAAGAGACCGGAGGGTATCCTGCAGCTGCACCATCCTCCTTCCCTCCCCCTCCGAGACACTGTTGCTAGACGGACAAAAAAGCCCCGTCTAGTGGAAAATGCAAGGCGGGAGGACGGAGAGGCGAAGATCACCTCTGCCACTTCTCCTGCTCTGCATAGGATGCCCATAAGCCTCTGAGTTCAGGGGCTTCCAGGCATTATGATAGGATTGCATTCTTATTCTATTAATAGTGTATTAACTGTTACATATAATAATCCCGTTTTTAACTTATACACTCTTATGATGTTTGTCAATATGAGTTTGTGTGGTATGGCTTGTTTCATAATAAAAATTTCTTAAAAAGAAATGCCACAGAAATTTAGTGCTTCTAGGGCAGGTCATTTTTGGAACAAGGCAGGTCAGCAGAGCTCCCTTATGTGAGCTCCGCCAACCTGCCCCATTCCAGAAATGAGCATTTTTGCTTGCTTTGAATTGCCCCCAGAAGCACTAATCTCCATTGTGCAAGCGGTGGGCACTGCTTGCGCAATGGAAGTGGTGGGGCTGGCCACTTGTGTGTGATCACCATTGGATACTGCCCATAGAAACATGTCCCACTGTATTTCACTAGTGGAGCTTATTCCCAGTTAAGTGTTCAAGGGATTGCAACCTTAAAAACCCAGCAAGTATGATCAATGGATTATTTTTTAAGAACAAGCAATCATATAAAAAAGCTCTTCTCTCTCTACCATAGGGGAAGGGAACTTGTAGTCCAACACCATCTGGAGGGTCACAAGTCCCATCATCCCCAATTATTGGCAGACTTATTGGCCAACTCCCATCATCCCATTCTATGCTGGCTGGGGCTGATGGGCACTGGAGTCCAGCAATATCTGGAGGGCCACAGGTTCCCTACTTCTAGCAGTTAACTAAAAATGCTTATTGTTTTACTGCCCTTTCTTCTCAGTACAGTATAACCTGAACTCACTCTGAATAGCTTTGTATTAGATGTCGTCACCGGTCATTACTTTGACCACAGAGATTCCAAATCATTTTTACCTTTAAAAAAAGGCAATAATGAGATTTTTTATTAACAGTATGGCCTTACTGAACATGAATAAGGTTTGTTAAAATTTGGTTGGCACATTGTGACAGGGTTGTTGTGAGAGTAAGATAGGGGCAGGAACTATATACACTGCCTGGAGCTCTTTGGGATATAAATATAATAAATAAACAAATATTAAATCCTCTTTGTTAAGAGGAATGATGGAGCAAGTTTAGTATGTTGACAGGATTGAAAGGAATACCATTACAATCTGGTTCCCCTATCTTCAGTTCAACTTTAGCTCCAGTACTTTGTGCACTATTTACCTGGGAGAAACTCTAGGGGAACTGTGGGGATGCTGGCTTGATAATCCTTCCTTTGCTGCTCAAGCCGTTTCCTTCTTTCCAACTCCTCCTGCTGGGCTGCTTTTGTCACAGCCTCCAACTGGTCCTCCCGCAGCAACTTTCTGAAGGCACAAACAGAAAATGTGTTACCCCAAAATAAATGTACAGTATCAATGCAGCTCCAATAGTTTAGTTTTACCAACTGGAAATAAAAGCTGGTCTATAGCTTTTTCAAGAAGAAAATTACAAGATTCAGAAAGCTCCAAGAACACCACAGGTGGAATTTCAACAGAGGCCATTCACTCTCGTAGCTGCAGGGCAAGTGTTATTGTTATACTAGGAGGGGAGCGCTTGTGTGAAAGAGGAAAGGTTTCCTGGAGAAGCAGGAGAAAACAACAATGAGTGGATGTGCCTGTAGCGTACGCATGTCAGTGTATAGGGCAGTGGCTTACACACACACATGGCTTCAAGTTGCAATAACATGGAAATGAGCTGCAAGGCCTTCCACTGTGTGATGCAGGGGCTGAGAGGAGGGTTAAAATCCCCTCCACATAGGTAGTTCAAATTCTCTGCAGAACAGGGATGCACTGTGTAAGACTCATGTTGTGCAACTGGTCCAGACAGCCTCACACTGCTGCTGGTTGACAGGCTGGCAAATCACCTATGAGCCAGTCATTCAGAGAAAAAAAGCAGAGGGCAGCTATAGCATATCGAATATGGCCCATAGGCTTAACCTTGTCTACTCTTGTCTAGAATATTCTATCTTTGTGGACTGCACACTTGCCATGAAGAAAAATCCCCCCTCCCAATTGCTATGTTTTGAAGTTTTACTTATTATAGCTCAAGAAAAGCTGTTGGTTCAGAAGAAGGAGCATCAGACCAGGCCCATTCTTTCATGAAATACTGCAGAAATATTCTAATGGAATCTTTTAACAATCAGTATAAAAATAATCAGTATACCTTCTACATTTTTGTTTCAATATTCTTCTGAAGCCATGGAAGCATTTCCTTATGACAACCACCAAAGATACCTGCAATTTCCCCCTTCAGAATCTCACCAATGTGATTTCATGTCCATTTTAGCATTTGTCTAGACTCTAGAGCTCTTGAAGACATATCATAAACCTGAGTTCATGCTTGATGGACACTATTTTACGTGAGAGTTTTGTTAGCAACAGGGCAATAAATATTCAAATCCCATACACTCTTAAATCTTATTGGGTGGTTTGTTTGTTTTTAAATTGCTGTTTACCTTATGTTTCTCCTCATGTGAGAAGGCTTCTGAGCCCTCTTCTTTTTGGTGTCCTCAGAGGCCAGGCTCTTGTGCTGATTCTGCAACAGTTTCTCTGCCTGTTCACTCTGAGATGAGGTAGTTGAAGTAGAGCGCTGCCATTCCCCATCTTCACCATGTTGAACGAGATCGCTGCCAAACACTGCTTCATGGGACTGGTCTGAAGTGACAAAGTTGGAATAAGTTGTACAAAAGCAACTAATATTAGTCATGTTCTTTCTTGTTTTACACATGTGCTAAATTTTATACAAAAACCCAGAGACCAAATGACTTCTTGATCAGTTGACCACATACCCCAAACTTATTTACATATTCAAGAACAGGGGTAGGCAACTTTTGGGGCCCATCTGACATTTTGAAAAAATGTCCTGGGCACCACCACAGATTGCCATGGGGGGGCGTGTAAAATGCTGGGAGTGCCCCAACATTTCTCACTTTTCTGGATTCTCACATTTTTTGGCAGGGGTTCCACCTCTGTTCAAGTCAATGGAGAGATAATGCTCCATTTAATAGAGGTGGGAAAACTGGTCCCCTGCCAAAAAAGGGCTGGAGGGGAGGGGAAGCCTACCCACTGCCAAGAACCCTGTTGCCTTGGTGGAGGCTGGGCTCTGGCCTTCCCCCTCAAGCCATTTTTGGGAGGGGCCCCTTTCCCCACCTCTATTAAATGGATTGATCTCTCTCCATCGACTTGCATAAAGGTAGGGAAAAGTGTGCCAATCAGGAAATGAAAAGACAGCAGAGGTGAGTGGAGGGCAGTACAAGGGGCCTTGCAGGCACACTGGGGGTCTTGGTGGGTACCAGTGCACCCAAGGGCACCATATTGCCGACCCCTGTTCTAGAAGAACCGAAGTTCTCAAACATCTTTTGTAGACACCCTCACACAACCACAACACTTCTGGTAACATTTCAAACCTTTCACACTGACATAATTGTGACTTGCAAGTGCATCAGCCTGCCCTTTGACACAACAAACAGGAGAACTTACACCAAATAATTCCTGTGTAGTGCTTTGATTGTTTTGTACAAATGCACTAACTGCAGCACAGGAATTCACAGTGACAGAAAAAATCAAAACAAGGCACACTAGTGTGGACACAGCCTTTCACACATGAATTTCCTGCCCAGTTCACTTTATTTCGGTGGCTTGCTATACAGGGGTGTATGGGGAAAGCACTATCTCAAATTATTGGGTTGTACCCAATGCTAGTGTAACTTAAGTCTCATTCATTACAATGAGTCTATTCTAAATAGGACTAATATTAGGTACCACCAAATATAAATAGCAAAGCCATGCTGCTTCAACCTATGCCTTCTCTAGTCCTACTCAAACAGCAGCATTGCAGCACAGGGACAGCTTCCACATGGTTCAATGTCATTCTGGCAATATGTATACACAAGAACCACCTGCGTGGATGACATGGTTACTTACCATGCCACTGTCACCTCCTAAATCAGTGTTCTCCAACCTTGGGTCCCCAGATGTTTTTGGCCTACAACTCCCAGCATGCCCCAGCCAGCTGGCTGGGGCATGCTGGGAGTTGTAGGCCAAAAACATCTGGGGACCCAAGGTTGGAGAACACTGTCCTAAATGACCACAACAACCTCCCTGCCCAGCTCTCTCTCTTTTTCACTAAACAGACACACATTGCTGGTATGGCATGGGATTATACCATGTGAAAGCAGCTCCTGTTTCACAAATGTTACATTTGAATGACCACTTGTTTGTGCAAGTCCGGATGTGGCTAGAAGAACAGGGCAAAGTTGATTGGAACAGGGCAAAGTTGATTGGTACACCAAAAACTTTTCATAAACCAAAGATCTGAATGCTTTAGACTCAGACCCAATCTACAGACTTAAACCACCCTCCATAGTATGGCAAAGCTTTTATTTTTTTAAGAAAAAACTGAATGAAGCGCAAACAACAGTTATTTGTTCTATTATTTTACTTTCCCATAAGCAACAAGTGCAGCTGAACCAAAGCTGACCCCTCTCTCTCTTTCTCCGTCTCGCTGGAAGCGCAAGCTTGGTCACACTGTGAACTTGATACATTTTCTAGTACAGAGAAGGCCTTTAGGGAAGCATGTGGAAAGAAAGATGTCACAACAAACAAGCCAACAGAGTAACTATTACACTCATTTACTCTGAGCAATCCCAGTACTGAAAACAAAATCTAGCTTCTTGGATTTTCTCAGACTACAACTCTGCTATCCATGTTAAGTCACATTTCTCCAGCATATCAAGTCAACCAATGTTTGGTAATATTACCGTATATGGAGCAATTTTACACCCACGGCTTTCCCCCTTCATTCACAATTATATAACTAGATCAAAAGATTGGATAAAATAGGGCAATAGGAAGCAGCAGTAGCAGTACATGTGACCACATTCTGCAGGATGAGTCATTATACCTTTCCCAGAGTCAAAAACAAAGCCATAGTTCGTGTAGGATACTGAAGGGCTGAAAAATCAAATTTAGTGACAGACAGCCATAGCTAACACACACTCCCTTAAATACATCTTTCTATTGCTTTTATTAAATTTTTCAGCAAAAGAACAAAACACACACTAAGACTAAACAGAATATTGAACCTAGTAGTTCTGATCTATTTTCTTCCACTGTGTCAAAAAAAATAAGACAAGCAATAACTAACTACTCCTCGATCCACCTACTTCTCACATACACACTTCAACTCTTCAGCACAATCCTCCAAGTGGTTCTCCCAAATTCCTTTCATCCTGGCATGGGATGGGGGAGTGATTATCTTCTGTGGTCTCAACCTAACCCAGGAGCAGCTGTTTAACTTATTCACACACCCCAATCCATTCCTGCTTAGATCTCCCCAAATCCTTGCCCATGGGACCAAATGTGTATCAATGGTAAAAGGAGAGAAGCAAAAGCAGAGTGACCATGGTATTTGTTAAGACAGCCTTTCCCAACCTGGTGCCCTCCAGATGTTTTGGACTACAGATCCCATCAGCCCCAGCCTTCATGGCCAATAGTCAGAGATTATGAGTTGTAGTCCAAAACACCAGCTTGGGAAGGCTGCATTAAAATAACCAAGAGTGGAATTTTGGGGTGAGAGGAATCCTATCAAAAAGAGGATATCATTCTAATGGGCTACATAATTATCAACACCAATAGTGCAAAGTTGCCTGTTTTATACTGACAGATATCAGGCAGGGAGATTGTCCATATTCTATTCTCCTACATGTTCAAGAAACTACCGTATGTATGGGGGGGGGGGGAGAGAGAGCTTTCCCCAGCAACTATTCTCCTCATTGTTTGAGAACTTTAGGTTTAAAAGAGGCTGCAAATGATAAATTCTCCTGTTGTATGTCTATGCAAGGCGGTATTCTAGTTGCCATAGGAATATCATTTACTCCAAGAAACGAAGGAAAGTTGCTCTATACAATGTCAAGAAGGTGGCGTTACTAGAGTAAGAAATGCATTTCTAACAGTGCCATCTAAAATACGGAAATGCACGACAATCCTTCTTAGAGAGGTTATGTATAGGACAAAAGACAGAAGAATAATTAGAAGACCTGGAATTGCTCCACTGTCCAAGTCCTTACTTTCTAAAAACAAGAAGAAATAACACCCAATCCACTACCAGCAAAAGATGTGGAATGGAGAAAAGACAAAAGACCAAAAAACCCCAACAACACCCAACCACATGACTCTTCTAGGTTCTATCTGCCCAAACAAACAAAAAATAAATTTAACTCCCACTAAGGATGGAAAAGGAGACAGTTTCTCTGCCAGATGCCAAAGTGCCTTTGCCAGAGTGTCTTTGAAAAACCTCTGCAGCTTTTATCAGGCCAGCTAATTAAAGAGCAGTCTCAACCTTCAGGCAACTCAGCAGCTTTAGGCCCCTCCCACCCTGGCAAGGCCTAACAAAGAACTAATTATATAATGATTACATAAGATGACACACCTACCTAGCCAGAACAGGCTTACAGAGCTACTTTTTCAGAGTACCCTAGAAGCTAACAAGACCAAATGTATTCCTCCTCTGCTCATGGAACAGAGCACTATCCTCAACAACCTCTGCTACAGAAAGGAGTATCTGGATCTACAGGACAAGCAAGCTGCTGTTGCCTACATCTATCATCTCACTGGCACTTAATTTTCTTTTCACCAGGTGTTTCCTCATTTTCACATTCACTCTATTGTCAGACTTGTACTGATTTCCACAGCTGTTCACAACACTTAACCAAGATATTTAGTGTCAAAGCTGTTTTTACGTGTCATATTCCTACACACAGAGTATTATTATTATATTTATTTGTATCCCACCTTTTTCCCAACACTGGGACCCAAGGTGGCTACAGTAGCTGTGAATGAGTTAGCCAAGGCATAGTGACGTAACACCTCAACTTAGAAAGGTGTCAAACAATTCCAATTCACATATTGACCCATTGTGATACCAGATTACACAGTGGATCAAGCCATTTCATTTGCTCTACCTCAACTAGCTCAAAAACCTCAGCTAATATAAACAAGGACAACCTCACTCTGCTCCAGCTACAGATGGGTTCCTCACATCTGCAAAATCAAACACACCACAACATAATGTTAACACTTTTGAAATCAAGTCATAATCACAAGCAAGACAACACACCAGGGTATAGCTCCTATATGCTATACACACCCTTAGCAACACAAAAAAGTGAATGGTACACAAGAGCAATTGAGGGAGCGCAATCTCATTTTTACCCTTTCTGAACCACACCAAGAGCTGGTATCCAGCTATGAATCCCAGTCATAGCACATCTGCAAAACACCAAACTGAAAACTTTTACTTGCCCAAATCACACATATAATCAGACAACCCAGTCTGTGTTTCTTGGTTACACTGGGCTTCCAAGGCATTGCATCACTCTTTCCTGCAGGAAGGGGCAGACATAGATCCATCCCGCATGACATGACAGCCCACCATGGATTGCATATCCAACCTCCCTTTGGGGGTTGTTGCGTCCTGCAAACCCAGCCAGCGTGGGTTATGCAAGAGTTAAACAACCTTCACATAACCATAGAACAGACAATGTTTAACCCTGGCATATAACCCACACTTGCCGGGTTCACAGGACACGACAACCCCTGAGTAGGGATTGGATATGCAAAGTGGCATCTATGGGTGCCATGGCTCATCGTAGGTTAAATAACCCACAATGAGCCACGCCATGTCATGAGAACCAGCTCATAAACTGTAAATATGGCACAAAAGGGTTTCTGCAAGGGGGGGGCGGCAGAAAAAGGTAATGGGCTACACTTATTTTCTCCCATAGAAAAGAATGGCTTCAACCCACTCCTATGCAAGTAAGTAAAAGGGCAACAACTGGCAACACTGTTGAAATGGGGAATCACTAGTTTCTACAGGTTTTGTAGGGTCACTGATTGCAGTCCCTTTATTTCCTCCCACAGTGCTCAAGAGAAGATGTTCACTTTTATCCAACAAATGTAAAAATTTAAATGGAAATGCAACCTGTCATATGGATGGGGCACTTTGCTGATCTACTGATAATCAACAATTTATCTGGCCTGTCACACAAGTACACAGGTGTGTGACTTTGCCAGACATCAATGGTGCCAAACCTCTATTCTATTTGTGACTAAATCTAGAGACAGAGAAAGGCAAGGGTGAAACAAAAGATCCAATTCAAATTAAACTGCAGTTCTTTCAAGTGTTTCCCTTCCTTGATACATAGATATTTAGACAGAAATAGCATTCACTTTATTACCAAGGCAGTAAACTCACCTGTCAGGACCCACAGGAAAATTGGTCGTGTGCTGCTTTGAACACTGACAGACTGAAGCCTTTGCAACCCACAACTGCAAGCGCATTAACCCCCGAATTCAAATGCCAGTATTTCCTGGCTATCTTATTTTAGAGATATTCTTTAGTATTGTCTTGAACCTTATATGGACAAGGAGGAGTATATGGAGCAAGGAGGAGATAGGGAACACCCCCCCAAAGGGGGGGCAGCAGGATGCCAAATGGGAGGGGGAAGCAACAGAAGCACACACAGAAAATCTGAAACATCTAAAGGCCAACTTCAGTGACAGGCAATTTATCTTCTAACTCCAAGATTATGCAAGCGGAACAAGGTCCCAAATACTCAAGAGCTCTTATTCTGGCCTCACTGCTGCACATAGTAAAGAGGCCTGAATTACATAAACACTGAAGAGCACTTATATAAGCTTTTATGAATGTATCTCCAAATATCAACACTCACAAACCAAAGGAAGAAAACAGGTAGCTGATGGTACAAAGTATAACCATATACATACGCAGCACAGATCTAGAGAATAGAAAACAACTTTATCTTCATAGTTTTCAGCTAACACTACTATGTCTTTTCTATTCAGCACTAGGAAGCACAGTTAACAGCCTAATTTTTATTCTCAGCTATGGCACAAACATACTGTAATATGAAGGATACAGCATATTTATGTAATTACTTGTCTGTAAAGTGATCTGAAAGCCTCATGTTGAAAGAGAAAGAAAGATGGGAAACTACATTATTCTGTTATCCTACTAAAAATTAGAGCACTATGACCTTTCCAGCTACTATTTGAAATGTAAACTCAGTCCCACAAAATGCCCCATCACACAGACACGTCTTAATATGGTAATTAAGCCATCAGATAAATATTCAAAGACTGTAAATTTACACTTTAATTTGTAGCAATTCATTTGCAAACTGACATTTCTGCATTTGGTCATCTCACTCTTCTACCAACAGAAGCAGGGTCACAGTGACCTACAATGTTTTTCAGCCTTCTCTGCTCGGGTGTTTCAACAAGCTACTGCTTTTACCAAGTACACAGGAATAATATTTTTTTTAAAAAAAAAAAACCACTACACTTCTGGCTAATTCATGTTACCTAGTTTTCCAGTTACTCAGGTAGTTTTTCAACGAAATGCCAGAATGCAATAAAAGGATCTACTTTGTTGAAGTCACAAGCATTAATATTGGAGCCTATTGCCCTTTACAAGTAGACAATTTCTTCTGCGTACTTGAATACTGGGCACCTAAACTAGAAAAATTCTGGCTCCTGTAGTCACACATACACCTCATTTTTGTACATGCCTCCTTTGATGGGTCAGTGTATACTATCATTATTTTTCAGGGTCTGGGAAAAGGAAACTAGTTGGGGGGGGCAGGTATTTGCATTATGCAATGATTACATAAGCATTAGTTTACAGTTGGCAGTTACGAGACATATTAGCTTTATACTAGAATCTTCAGAACAGTGAAAGACCATTCTAAAGCCACCAAGATAGCAAACCAACCCACCCCCTGTTGTATACTCTACCACAGAGCCCTATAATGGAGGAATCTGACACTTAACCACTGAAAAAGCTGCATGAAAGACAACTCATCCCACGGAAGCCCCTCAGTTACCAACTGCCCCCTTTTTCATATTTCATAATGAGCATATAGGGCAACGTTCTCCAACCTGGGGGTCGCGACCCCCATGGGGTCGCGGACGGTTTTCTGGGGTCGCCACCATGGTGGAAAGCGACTATACTGGACGGGGAGAGTAGGGAGGAGAGGGAGGGGTTGGTATTTCGCTGCTTTTACCAGGCACTTGCAAGCTGATTGCTGGAGAATGAGAGAGCGCGCGCACACCCACACTGTGCTTGTGGTAACAGACACGTGAGCCTTGGAGAAGGACCTCTGCTGCAGTGCTCAAACATCGCCCCTCCTTCGCTCTGCTTCTCCTCCTTGTTCGAAGTAGTGTTTTGTGAGGTGAGTAGTGAGAGGAGTCCTGCTGCATTGCTGCAAGCATCGTGCTGAATAAGTGTGTGTGTGGTGTGTGAGTGAGAGAGAGGGGGGGGAGATGCTGCCTGCAGTTGCCGGCGTCTCGTCCTCCCGCTGGTGCTGAAGATCTCTGCAAGAACGAGCTGGAGAGGGGGCAGATTGAGCTGTTGTTTGCCTGCGAAGGGGAGGTGGTCAGGGGTGAGGGGAGGGTGGGGGACATTCCACCCAGCCCGGCTTGGGGGGGGAGGAGGCAAGAGAGAGAGAGAGAGAGAGAGAGAGAGAGAGAGTGGAGACGCTGAAAGGGGGCAGATTGAGTTGTTTGCCTGCGAAGGGGAGGTGGTCAGGGGTGAGGGGAGGGTGCGGGACATTCTACCCAGCCCTTCATTCTCAGATGCAGCCGGCTTGGGGGGGGGAGGAGGCAAGTGTGCTTACTTCCTCCTTAGTCCTTTGAGATTTTGGTAGCCCCAATGCAAAGCAGTGAGGCGTGCTGACTATAATTCTGTTCGGAGAAGGTACTTAACACCACTTGGACACCTCACGTTATGGTATTTTTTGACACACTCATTGGGAAGAGTTTCACTGAACTATGGCTTCTGAGTGAAAATGAAGTGTGTGTGTGTGTGTGTGTGTGTATGTGAGAGAGAGAGAGAGAGAGAGACTGACTGTGTGAATGAATTTCATTTCACTTGCTTCTGTGGCTGTTGCAGAACTATTTTTAGCTGTCTCCAGCAGAACAGAGAGCCAGTGTGGTGTAATTGTGAGAGTGTTGGACTGGGACTCAGGAGATCTGGGTTCTAGTCCCCGCTTAGCTAAGAAACTCACTGGGTGACTTTGAGCCAGTCATTGACTCTCAGCCTAACCTACCTCACAGGGTTGTTGTGAGGATAAAGTGGAGAGGAGGAGGAGGAGGAGGAGGATTATGTAAGCCGCCTTGAGTTCCTTGCAGGAAAAAAGGCGGGGTATAAATATAATAAAATAAATAAATAAATAAACATGTCTTCTCCTTTCTGATACAAAGTTGACTGCTAAGCAACTGATAAATCACTCAACTTGCCTGCTCCCTGTTGGGCCCTATTCCACCAACATCCATAGAGAGGAAGGGCAGGTGAGCAGGTACAATAGAAATAGTTTTGGCCTCTACATAGCGCGTGAGAGTGGATTTTCAACACTTCTTCAGATTCAAAAAAAAAAAAAAAAACCAGGCGCGAGAAACAGACTGAATGTGAGGATGACATGAGGTTGGCTTGGGCAAATAACTTGGGCCACAAATTTGTGAAGCTGGGTTGGCCCAGATGCAAGAACAACCATCACATTAAATATTAGGTTAAATTAAATTATATCTGGAAAAAGCTATTTCCATTGTTTTCTTTACCCCATCAAAATGCAAATTAGGCAAATTTAATGCAAATGTGGTGGGGGGTCCCCGGTTACTTTGCCATTACAAAAGGGGGTCGCGACTCGAAAAAGGTTGGGGACCACTGATATAGGGTAATGTGGTTTTGAAATCAGTAAATCCCACCATTATTATATAGCCTTCAAACTGCTCAAGGTATTTGTAACAACAATCATTACAATAGTCCAGTTTGCAGTTAGCCATTTGCATAGGGAGAACAACACTTCCTTTTGGGAGATTAGCTTTCAGGGCACACCACTTAAGTGAGACTGCAATATTCACACCAGTGCATACATTACAGCCACCACATGTGAGCAACTATAAATTACTATATGCGAGGAGCCACTTGTGTGCAGCAGCTCAATATGCAGATTGGGAAATTTTAGCCAAGAAATTTAAAACCACAAAGCCAGCATAAGTCATGAAAAGCCATAAACTCACTTCCACCCCACTCTACTTTAGAATTACAGATTAAGCTCATTTTCTTTACATATTTCTTCCCAGTAATGGGGGGGGGGAGTGGGGAGAGAAGAGAAATTATTTTCAAGTTACTGTGATTGCCATTTTCTGCTTCAAAGTCAATGAGAATCACTGGGAAATTATGTGAGAAAGCTAATACTTCGGAGGAAGATAATAAATACACCTTGGTTTCCGAACCCATATACTAGTGGTAGAAAAACAAACACATTCCACTCTTCAAACATCACTAATTTTCCTAGAGCAAGATTTTTCTCTGTGTAAGAAGACAAGATAGTATCCGAAGCAGCCCTCATTCACATTTCTCCCAAAAACAAACAAAAAAACACACGAAATGACGGCACAAGAGAATGCATCTTTCCTGCACATCTTTTCCCTCTAGGAGGACAAGGCAACAACATATAGGCTTTAATTTAACTTTTAATAATTTATTAGTGAGCGTGCTTTATGCACTGTGCAATTTCAGGATGATTCCAGCAAAGAAACATTTAAAGGAATAATTCACTATTTCACCACATGGTGGAAAAACAAAAAATTGCAGGTCCAAAAACAAGTTCTAAAATGCATTGTTCAGGACTGCTAGATGTCTGTTAAACGAGGTATTCCAAAGTATCACAGTCCCACAGAACATAATGGATGTTCCTTATGCCACACACCATAGTAAGGTATCCCATTTTTTAGAAGGAAAATAATAGCACAAGGTATTATATTATATGTGGTACCTAACATTTTGATTATTTTTAATGAAAGCTGTATACTGATCCTGACTTAATCAATAATGGCCATTAAAATCAAGAGATGAAGCAAGATTTACTTGAAGCACTGAGCAGGGCAAGGGACAGTTTTTAATCGGACTTCAGCTCTATTGCTGACTTGTATGACATTCTGCAAATTACCTGGCCTGTCTGTACAGTAGGTTCCATGTGATGAAATGAACATACCGTAATTAATGCTCTGTAAAGTACAGTCATATAAGACATTAGAAGATCCCACAAAAAGAAGGTGGCTATAAAAGCAATACTATTCATTACACTGTGTTGATACCTAGACATATCTGACAACTTAGCATGGTCTGTTAGATTGTGAAGTTACACAAATGTGAATAGCAGTAATTTCCCTTTACAGTTTTTTTGTATTTTTACTATACCAATGAGTGGCTCTAGTTTTATCATTTTGGGCAATCTAATTAAATGGGTCATTCCCAGAAATTGTGCGCCTTTTCCATTAATATATATTGTAGCTTACCAGAGTCTGATACTGATCGTACAATCTCTTTTCATCGTCTGTTTTAAATTGACCCATAAACCAGTTAAGCAGACATGCTACCATTCAGGCCATTTTAGCCTTATTAGTCATATTGACTTGAAGCGAGCTAAATCAGTTAAAATGCATGTCTTTCGATATAACTTTCTCAGTCCGGCTATCCAAACTAAATTGTGCTAACAACTTCCATTAAATATATCCAGAGTTGACCATATCATTTAAAATATAATTCCCTTCACTTTTGCATTTGCTGCATTTGTGGCATTAGATTACGCACCCTGCCTGTATGTTTTCTCAGCCATGTGTACAAGTATAAAAGGGAGTTTTAAGGAAAATGTACATAGGCCTGGATCCAGGGTTCCCATGACTGAAACTCTGCTGATGGGATGTTCCCGCAGGAGGGGGAGGCAATTTTCACCAATGCCTCCTTCCCTGTGCAGTCACCTGTGCTTCCTAAAAAGCTGTTCCAAATTATTGGGAGACCCTCTGGAAGAGCATGGAAGACGTGGAGGGCTGCAGGAGGCATCACCAAAAATCATCACCCCTTCCTCCAGCAGGAGCCTACACTGGATCTCAGTCCTTTTCCCAAACAGAAGGACTCCTTCTGGATAGGAAAAAGGAAAGGCTCTCTGGATCCAACCCATACATTCCACTATCCACCTTCACTTAATTCAGTGCTTCTCAAATAGTGGGGCGGGCCCCCCAGGGGGGGCATGAGGCTCCATAAAGGGGGGCTCGTTTGACCTCAGTTAAAAGTTTTTTTTAATATTGTGTTCCTTTAAATCCTGTGCTCCTTTAAATCTTTTCTGCTACAGTTAATAAAGCTATTCTTTGTTGTAAATTGATCCACATTTCTTTCTTTTTTTATTCTCTTATACGTTAATAAGGATACAGTGTTATGCAGAGGTGTACTTATAACAATTTTATAGACAAATGATACTATTTACAGTCGCGCGGGGGGCGTGAAATGTTTTCTTCTTCCTAGGGGGGGCATGACAGAAAATAATTGAGAAGCACTGACTTAATTACTTTTGTCAACTTCAAAATGAAGTCCATATAAGCTCACTCCTATGAAGATTTAAAAAGTGAAATACTTCATGCCCCCTCTTCTTTCATGAACTTTAGGAAATGAACTCGGCTTTATATGAACTAGAACCTTGGTCAAACTAACAGGAAAAATGGATTAAATTACAAAACAAACACCACTGCAAGCATGCACAGCTAAATGAAATGTTCTAAACATGACTTTTTCACATCAGATTTTTAGAACTTTCTTCACAAGAACAATCCACCACCACACACAATCTACTATTTCATTCAGTTGAGAAGAAGGCCAACCTAATTCTCAGCATGCCAGGGATGAACAAAAAGCTGTTTGTCAACAGAGGTGTGTGTGCGTACTTGATTATCAAGTATCTAAGGAAAAATGCCTCAGACTAGAATACTGTGATGATACATGCACATGTGCACAGATCACTTTCACCCCACCATGTATCCAATCCCAGGAAATATAGGATCAGTGAGAACTCCCAGAACTGCACCAGATAAAAAACAAGGAGTACATCAGAAAAACATGTTAAGTAACAAGTGCAAATGCAAAATATACCACATCTTTGCTCAATAAAGCAATAAGTGCAATAGGGACTACAGAACAGATCCTACAGATCAGATATCAAATATATTTACAGTTACTGTTTTACGAGAATCCTCAGACTTAAAAAGTAGCAGAGTAGCATACTTGAGATTATGCAGTCCAAATCTCATGCAAATCAAACACACAACTTTCACCAAATTATTGACAGTTGAATAAATTATGAAACACAAAAGTTTGTGTCACAAAATATTCTGTGCCAAAAAAACCACATTTCACAGTAGGGATATCAAGAAGCACTCTCAAAACATCACCTATCACATCTCAACGAATTGCTTGTCAGGGCAACAGAAGAGAGACAGATGGAAAGGAGAGATAGACATAGACACACACACAAACAAAAACCCCATGTCTTACCTGGAAATTGCTGCGTCTCATCCAAGAGGAGCATTTTTGCCCAGTGGTACGCAGTTGATGACAACACAGCTTTCTTTAACACTTGGTTCAGTAACTTCAGCAGAAGACAGTATGGCAAACTTTCAACTAGTGTAAACTATTCTAGCCCCAGACCAAACGTCTGAAGTTACTGCAACTCATTTATCACCTCTCTTTGGAGTACCATAATCACAAAATATTTCAGTATATCTTTTGCTAAAGCAGTCCAAAATGTTGTGGGGATAAAAAGACTAAATTAATTCACGGTAATCAGAAAGTCTAAAACACAGCACTTAGCACCATATTCTACAAACCTGCATTCAGCACATCCAATGAATATATATCCTGTAACTTGGCTGTGGTTGAGAAGGGTCACTTACATAACTAATTAAATATGCCTAGGTCCCCCCCCCCCCCTCTATAGCAGTGTCACTTATCTTCCTTCCCTGCTCAGGTAGTCAAAGCCATTAGTACAAAAAAGCCAGTAAGTAGCTCAGGACCAGATGCAAACTATCCTGTCCTGTTGACTGAGATCGGTATGTATGCTAAATTAGAGGAAGCACCAAACACAACTGCTGAGGAAGAGTACAGTTCATAAAATGGAAAGAAACTGTGTATATCTGGGAAGTCTCTTCTCCCTGAGTTGGCTGTTGCAACAAAGTTGCATGCATTTTCATCTGATACCATTTACACAGCCCACGATCCATTTGAACTAGTGGCGGAGAGCAGAAATAAAACAAAATCCTTACATAACTATTCAAACTCAACTGGGGCCCCACACAAGGGGAATTCCAACAGGCAACAGGAAACAAAGAGCAAAAACTCCAGAAGCTCACACCAAACAGGTGGTGGGGTGGGGTGGGGGTGGGGGTGGGGGAGATAAGTTAGCATAGAAGCATGTTCCATGCTATTCGGAACAGTACCTTGGCAGCCTTAATTTTGTTAATAGCACACACAAGTTTTTTTTGCTAACCTAATATAGGTAATTCCATGTGTGTGAATGAAATCAACAACTTTTACAGTCCCATGAGAACTCAGTAATCTACACAGTGGCAGGCAACACTGACCTACTGGCTTTACCAGCAACGTTTTATTTTGATGCCCAGATACTGTGGCCAACAATGAGCCAAGAGAATAGTGATGAGTTGAGATTTTATAGGTTACAGTCACTTCGGCTGTTCACATAACACGCCAGCCCACTGTGGGTTATTTAATCAAATAGCTCACCATGGCTTATTTATTTATTATTATTTATATTTATTTATTGCCCATCTGGCCGGCCACCGGCCACCCTGGGCGATGTATATAGAATAAAAACAATAAAATACATTTAAAACAGTATACAAATTTTAAAATCTTAACCCACCCCATATTCCCACCTGAACAGCCAGGTTTTTAATGAGTGGCGGAAGCTCAGCAGAGAGGGGGCATGGCGGAGGTCACTCAGGAGAGAGTTCCACAGTACGGGGGCCGCCACAGAAAAGGCCCTCTTCCTCATCCCCACCAGTCTAGCTGCTCTGGCTGAAGGGACAAGGAGAAGGCCAGTCTGTGGCAGATCTTGTTGAGCGGCCCACTTGGTGTTGCTGGAGACACTCCTTGAGATAGACTGGACCGGAGCCGTATAGGTTTTTAAAGGTCAAAACCAACACCTTGAATTCGGCTCGGCAAGCAACTGGTAGCCAGTGCAACTCCTTCAGCACTGGCGTGATGTGGTCCCGCCGGCGGCTGCCTTTAACCAGGCGAGCCGCCGCGTTCTGTACCAGCTGTAGCTTCCGAATCGTCTTCAAGGGTAACCCCATGTAGTGCGCATTACAGTAGTCTAGGCGAGAGGAGACCAAGGCATGAACCACTGATGGTAGCAGGTGATTAGGAAGGTAGGAGCGCAGCTGCTGTATCAGATGGAGTTGATACAGCGCCGCCCGGCTCACAGCGGACACTTGAGCCTCCATGGACAGCTGGGAGTCTAGAATGACCCCCAAGCTGCGGACCTGGTCCTTCAGGGGTAGATGTACCCCATTCAGCCTTATTTAAGCCTTGGTAGGCTGCATCGCATTATTTAACCCACAGCACGTTATTTAATCCACGGTTAGGCTGCGGTGCATGCAGCTAACATTTTGAATATACAACCACCCTTGGGGGTTGTCGTGGCATGTGGGAGTGGATTATGTGAAAGTTAAACAACCCTTGCATAAACCATGGTCTGTTTTAGGGTTATGCGAGGGTTGTTTAACCCTCATATAACACACACTCACTGGGTTCGCACGACACAACAGCCACAAGCAGGGGTTGCAGATGCAACATGGCACCCTCCATGGGTTAAACACAGTGTGTTGTCCGAACCCAGTCACTGTAAGTGATGTGCCAGTTTGCATGATCAAACAGCCCACTGTGGCTTATTTAAGACATGGTGGGCTGTGGTGTGTGCAGGTGCATGGGGGTGGCCATTTTGAATATTCACTGCCTGGCTGCAGCTTGTCATGTAGTGCAAACCCAGGCAACAGGGGTTGTGTGAGGTAAACAACACTTGCATAACCCATGGCCTGTTCTAGGAATATTCAAAATGGCCACCTACCACGGTGGGTTATTTTGATTGTGCGAACCGGGTCAAAGTGTCACTTCAAAACAGGTTTATTAAATGCTGAGCCTCTGTATTACCCCTCACAACAAAACAGTTACTTAGTTCCTACTGAACTCAATGGGACTTGCTCCCATGTTAATACATTGAAGACCAAGCTGCTAACATGCTTCATGGTGAAGCAGGGATTTAGATCTGGGTCTTCTACATCCAACTCAAACACTCTGTCCCCAAGTTCAAATTCCATACTAGTATAATACCTTTATTAGGCCAAGTCAAAGGTTTTTTTTTTTTTAAGTGCAACCTTTCAAGACCTTCAGATCTCTTCAGCAAGCAAGATGTTATAAAAAGCAGGTACCTATAGGTGGGTGGGTACGGGGGGGGATTAGGAGGGGGGAAAGGCTGCCTTGCTGTTGAAGTCATGATGTCTGCACGGTTAGAATCTTCAAATCTAATAGGGGAGGAGGGCTTGCCAACATTCAAATTGGGCTCTACTAGGTGATGTAATGATTTCAGGTTTTACCTGGAACGGCCCTTAGGACTGCTGGGAACAAGAAAGGAGCAAACAATGTTTGATCCCTCATTTTTGAAAAATATAAATTCAAGCTGTTACTCAGAATTATCTCCATCCTGGGTGAAACACATGGTTCCTTGATTAGCATAAGACAGAAGTGGAGAGAAAAGTTGTCTAAATGTATCACATTAGCTGTGTCACAGGAAGCAAACAATGCTTCTATGGCTTCCTTTAGTACAGGGGTGGGCAACATACCGCCCACCTCCCCCTCTACTATGGCCCCTGCTACCCCCACTACACCACCAAATTTAGCAGCGGCAACCTACCCCAAAATGGCACTTTCAGTGCTACAGAGCACTAAATGGGTCAAATTTAGCATGTCCTGAAGCTACATTTAACCCTTTCAGTGCTACGGAGCCATTTGCTGCTGAATTCTGGTGGCAAACCCTGTTTCTTTTCAGGGCACCCTGTGGCCCATGGAGGGGTGTCAGGGGGTATAAATGGCCCCCAGTTCTCCTGAAGCTGCCCACCCCTGCTTTAGTACCTTAAGCAGTTATACAATATCAACTGGTTTTTGAAACTTTTCCCCATACAAACTCTATTCAGTCAAACCTTTCATAGATTTCATAGATCATAGAGTTGGAAGGGGCCTACAAGGCTATCGAGTCCAACCCCCTGCTCCATGCAGGAAACTAGAGGAGGGGTCTCCCATCCAAGTAATAACCAGACCTGACCCTGCTTAGCTTTCCACTCAGACAAGCTGAGCCAGCATAACCCATGATGGAGTGCAGCGATGTCTCTGCTGCCCAGACATATTTTTAATTACTGTGTAATACAATGCACCATCATCTGTATCTCAAGATCTAACCACCTTTGACATGATGCTAAAGTAAGATCTGTTATTTTCAGAATACCTAATAGAGGAATACATTTTTCCTCAGCTTTCAGTGAGCAGAGAGGGTACTTATCCATCTTAACTAGCAATTGAAGCAGGAAACATGAAACATGTGGCAGTAAAGTGTAACAAAAACTTTACAGGATGAACTTGACATTACCCATTAGCTCACCGTGAATGTGTGTCTACTTTGAAATCAACTCACTGCTTGAAACAACTGACCAGTATTGTAAAGAATCCTGAGACTTCTCTGGTTCAGTGGTTTTGTGGGAAATGGTACATCACAACAACCTATTTCAAGCCTTATAAACAAGACAGCTAGACTTTTGACAATTAGTAGTCAATTAGGATAGGAGTCCTATTAAAAATAACTTCTCGTGTGTCCTCTGAGTTGGAATATAGTTGTCATCTCTATCATCCTTTGCAGGTCCCTCTCACCAATGTTGTCTTGTGATCATCTACTTTTCCCCTGCTCTACAGATCTCCCCTCTTGTCTGCCCCTCACATTTTCTTGGTCAAATCTCTCTGTTCCTTATTTTGTCTTCTCCCCATAGAGCTCTCCATGTATGCTTGGACCCCTCACTGTTACTTACCAGATGAGATTATTTTCTTTCTTACCGTCATCTGCCATGCTATCCAACTACCAATCGCTGTACTTCATAAACCAAAACAAGCCTTCTATTTTGTCATCACAAGAGTTCTAAACTAGCTGGACTGTTCTTTCTCATCCCCACTACTTTTTCCTGAAGCTGCTCCATTCTAACAGCAGCTCCTTGCACATGCAGCTGCTTTTCAATAAGTTCTCCCCTTGAAAGTCAGAAAGGAAACTGACTCAAAATTTCAATTCTACCAATGAGACTAAAAATGCTTAACATTAGCCGGATCAACCAAAGATCAATCTGTCCAGAAGCAATTAAAAAACAACAATGAAAGAAAGAAGTTGATAACCCAAAAAGTCAAAATACAATATTGCCATACACAAAAGATACAAGAATGTCTACAGACTACAGTATCTTTTGGATCAAGCCAATTAAACACATAGAACTTGTTCACACATAGTGACAGTCCATGGATTAAACATCCCATGGGCTGCTGGGGATGAATGGGAGAGAGGGTGTGTTGCCTCCCATGCACCAGACGCTTTTGCTTTTACTCAACAACTACAATGGCCCCATTCATAAGTGGTTGAGTGTGATGTGCGAACCTGGAACACTGAGTTGTTAAGGACAAACAACCCAGTGCTTAACTCATGGTTTGTTGAACCATTAGCCGCTGGGTTGTTTAGCCCTAAACTACCCAGTGCTTCAGATTTGCATGTCACACTCAACAACCTATAAACAGATCAATCGTAGATTGCTGATTAAAAGCGGAAGTGGCAGGCACATGGTAGGTAGTACACCTGCTCTCTCCTGCTCATACATGACAGCCCATGGGTTGTTTAACCATGGGCTGTGATTATGTGTGAACCAGCTCAGTGGGTTGTAACCAGCATTGTCCTTCCGTACACAGAAAGTTTGTTGATCCAGCAGAACCTTCCGTGAATGGAAGGATACCATTGGATACAACTCACCATATATGATCAGATAATTTACCTCTGCTATACACTTTTACATTTTATGTCCCAAGTTGAATCCTTCAGTCTGAAACTCTCATAGATGTTTAAAGGCAGTATCCACGAGCAACCCAAGAATAATAAATTGAGGAGTACATAATAGGTTTAGTGGGGGGCAGCCTACATTGAGACAACAAGATTTATCACTTCTTTGTTTTAAGCCAGAGCACACTTACTACAATTGGTAACTATATATTGTTTCAGATTTCAACCTTCAAGCATCTAAATGAAGGTTTCAGGTAATACTGGAGAAAAAGTTGTCTTAGAAGTATGATTAAAACCCACATCTGCCCCTTAATTTTATTATAAAACCTACCCCATTACAAATCTATGAAATATGCATACTGTAAACCAGAATGTTATTTTTGTTCTCTCCCCGATCTAAGCTAATCAGCACAGTACTAATACAATTTAACTAAAAGCAAGTATTTCACCATGAAATTCTGGTGTTCCTTCTCCAGCCTTGAGAATCTTCTTTTCATATCTCATTGAGTATTCCTTATTTATGCAAAAAAATTATATCCCACCTCTCAAAGAAGTTTAAGGTGGCTAACAAAGAAAAATAAATATAATACCTAGATTGAGATACATTAAACACCAAAACATCATTACATAAAAGGGCAGAAAAACTCAGAAAGATACAATGGTAAAAATGGCAGTAAAAACCCATCAACTGAAGGTCACTAAAATCACTAATGACTAAAGGCCTTCCTAAAAAGGAAGGTGTTCACATCTCAGTTTCCTCTTACGGTATGTGTAATTAGCAACAGCGTTTGTGAGGGATGTGCCTGAATTAGGTTTATTTTTTACAAAACATTAACATTGCTGTATGAAAAAAAATACTGTACAACTGCAAAAATAGTCACTATTAAAGCATGGCTGTCACAAATGAGTAATTCACTGCAAGAATGAGAGCACAGGAAAGAATAAATTAATTCTGAAAGGTAAAAAAAAGTAGCCTTCATAATTAAGGAGGGTGGGATATCCTTCAGCTTTGCTGATCAGAGAAACAGAATTTTGAAATAAGAGAGACAGATATTTCTCACATCCACAGGATCACAGTGCATTTCTTTATGTTGGATACGGTAACTAAAATTGCAGTCAAAACCTATGGCTAATGTTTCACCAGGTAATTGGGTACCTGATACCTTCTAGGGTGGTTTTCCTAGAAGGTACTCATTGAATTATTAACAGCCTGAACAGGAAGTGGGCGTTGCTCCCAGCTTCTTCCTCTTTCTGTTCAGACTCGTAGTGAGCGTGGCACCACCAGGTTGTTGTCTCCACGTGGTCCTTGTAGCAGCATGTAGCCAGAGTTGCTGGTCTGAACTTCACAAGTTCAGACCCCAAGTATTTCCAAATGAACTTGTAACCAACTGTAAGAAACGCTTTTAAGCCTGCCTGAATGAAACTGCATAATCTGAGTGAGTAAATGTTACTTTTAACTTTTACAAGACTGTGTCTCTGATTATTGTTCTGAGGGAGAGAAAAGGGGGCAAAACCAGGGAAATCCAGTCTGCCTTAAAGCATCCTGGATTACCAAATGCTAACTGGCTAACACTAGCCAAATCTAAGCTTCTTTTAAGCTGGAAAGGGACTCTACTCTGCTGATCTCACCAACGTGAGATAGGAAGGATATTACTCCACAATATATCCTCTCCTAGTATCTTTTTCAAGTCCCAACACTTTAGTCAGCTTAATTCACTCAGACTTCTACATTCTGTATGTATGTTACATTCTATGTCCGCCTTCCCCAATCTGGTGCCCTCCAGGAGATGTTGGACTACAACTTCCATCATCCCCAGCCAGCATGACCACTTCTGGAGATGCTGACCAGATTGGGAGAAGGCTGTTATATGTTCAAGGTCAATAATCAGCAAAAGGGGGTGGGGAGAAAATACCTGCATGCACTAGGGATGAGGGGAGACTTACCAGTGGTCCAGAATAGCAAAGCAGCTATTTATGTAGCTGTTTACGTAGAAACGGCTAAGATATGCCATTTACGTAAAGTATAGCGTAGTATACATTAAAAACGGCATTTACGCAAATTGCGGCTGTTTTTACATATACTACACTATACTCTATGTAAACGACATAGAGCCGGGGAACCAGGAAGTCCGGCAAGTACGTACCTCAGTTGGCACTCGGCTCGGCAGAGGCTCAGCGGTCCATTTGTAAGTACGAGTTGCCTGTAAGTTGGACGTTCGTAACCCGGGGACAGCCTGTACTGGCTATCTGGTCACCTTGGACAATAGCTAACAGCACCTGTGCTTCAGCAGAAAAACTGCTCGGGAAGTCAGGCCACCAGTGGAAGTGTGTGGGACAGGGTAGGGAAGACTTGGCGGCATGAGCTAAATGAGGTTTCCCTGTCTGAAGCAACAAAGGCAGAAGGGAGGGTGACCGAAAGCAGCTTCACCAATGGGCCTGGGCAGGGGAGGGGGGTGCTGCACACCACTACCCGGGGAGTGTGAGGGAGGAGTGGGCGATACGGGGCGAGAGTGGGAGCTGCTTCAGAGAGGGGAGGGGAGAAGACGGAGACTGGATGAACAAAACAAGCAGCATGGGCAGTCGAAGATAGCGGTACGCCAATAAAAAACACAAAAGGGCATGAAAAGGTTTACAGTTTTTATTAGAAATACAGGCAAGCATCAGTAGGCATGGGGGAGGGGAGGGATGGGAAAACTTTCTAACGGAAGCTGTCAAGGGCAAAACGTGTCCCAAACACACAACAGACCAATAGTAAAAAGGCTGCTGACGTAGCGAGAGCGCAAAGGATTGTGGAATGCAGATGCCACTGCAAAGGCACCTGGGATACGTGCCAGAGTTGGCCGGAGGACTGAGGGGGAAGGAGGGTAGGAGAACAAGCCATAGCAAGCCCAATCATCTGTCAGGCATACCGTGGGTTGTTCTGCAAACAACGCACATTGTGTAGCATAATCGTAGGGTGGCTTAGCATGACGTGCAAACCCACCCAGAGAAAGGCTTCTTTAAAAAGTCATCATTATGCTGGTACAGAACAGCCAGTCCAAAAGAGCTATGAGCCTACAGTGGAATTTACTGATACCCACCTGATTCTCAATTCCCATATAACTGCTATGCTCATGTACTTCTTGTTTCTCTCCCAATCACTTTTACTTGTGCTAATTTAACGGTACTGCACTGCTTGAATGCTAGAAATATTTTATTTTATTTCAGAAGACGCATAATTATTCCATACCTAAAGCACATACATGTACCATCCTTACTACGATACGGACTGGATCTATTCCCATTAACAAAGGCAACAGTATTATGTAGAGGTTACTCAGGGAGGCGTACTTTGTACTGTTCACTCATGTGTTTCCTCCTGAAGGAAAGGATATGACAGTGAATATCTTTACAAGGAGATCTACTAAGAATCAAGAAGTTGATCCCCCAGTCTAAGAAAGCAAGCCACCCACAAGTCTGCAATAACTACTTTGTTGCATGATTCATACAAGAAGCAGTGAAACTGTATGAATGTTTAGCACTTATATACTGATCAAACAGAACAAACCTTTAAAAATATTGAACATAATAAAACCTTGTCAGTTTTATAAGTCTCCCATGCTATAGATAAATCTTCATTCTGTTCTGACCTACCTCCCCCTACTTTATATATATATATATATATATATATATAATTTTCAAACAGTTAGATTGCAAGGTATTTACATTTTTATTCCATTCTTTTCTCTGGTATCCATTTAAACAGTAAAAACATGTAAACTACTCATATTTCTTAATGCAATTACTTAGTGCAGAATGTAGAGTCTGACATGAATCACAGCCATAAAGTCTGACATGAATCACAGAATCATAGGATTATAGAGTTGGAAGGGACCTTGGAGGTCATCTTCTAGTCCAGGGGTGGAGAACCTTTTTTTGGCCTGGGGAAAAAATTGGTTCCAGGCAAGCACACTGAGGTCTGCATGCCAGCAGTGGACAGGGCTACAGGCCAAAGTCCAACTCCTTGCTCAATGCAAAAATCTTGCAACTACAGCCTGACAGATGGCTGTCCAGGCTCTGCTTAAATACCTCCAGCAAAGGAGAACCCTCCACCTCCCAAGGCAACCTGTTCCACTGTCAAACATCTCTTATAGTTAACAAGTTAACAAGTTTATTTTTATAGTTAACAAGCGTCCCTGCAATTTCCATCCATTGCTTTGAGTTCTAGCCCCTGGAGCAACAGAGAGCAGGTTTGCTCCAACTTCTGCATGACAGCCCTTCAGATACTTGAAGAGCGCTATCATTTATTTATTTATTTATTTATTCATTTTCTATACCTCCCAATAGCAGAAGCTCTCTAGGTGGTGTACAACAATCAATTAAAAAACAACAACCATAAAATACAGTTAAAAATATAAACAATAAAACATTATGAAATTTTAAAAACCAATTTTAAAAATATCCCTAAAACAAGTTAATAAAACACAACCGCTAAAAACAATTTACCACCTCACCATATACCATTTAATTATTAAAAGCCTCAACATAGAGGGCAGTCTTAACTTGGTGCCGAAAAGATTCATGGTCTCATCTCCCATGAATAGCATGGGAGATAAGACCGACCCCTGTGGAATTCCATACTGGAGAGTCCACGGGGCCGAGCAGTATTCCCCAAGCACCACCTTCTGGAGCCATCCATCCAAGTAGGAGCGGAACCACTGCAATGCAGTACCCCTCACTCCCAACTAGACAGCCGCTCCAGAAGAATACCATGATTGATGGTATCGAAAGCCACTGAGAGATCTAGGAGTATCAATAGGGTCATACTCCCCCTGTCTCTCTCCCAACAAAGGTCATCATACAGGGCGACCAAAGCTGTTTCCGTGCCAAAACCAGGCCTGAACCCAGACTGAAATGGATCCAGATAATCAGTCTCATCCAAGAGTGCCTGGAGCTGGTTGGCCACCACCCGCTCAAGGACCTTGCCCAAGAAAGGAACATTCGCCACAGGCCTAAAGTTATTAAGATCTTCTAGGTCCAGGGAGGGTTTCTTCAGGAGTGGCCTCACTCCTGCTTCTTTCAAGCAGCCCAGGACCACTCCCTCTCGCAAAGAGGCATTGATCACCTCCCTGGCCCAGCCAGTTGTTCCTTCCTTGCTTGTTTTTATGAGCCAAGAGGGGCAAGGATCTAGTATGGACGTGGTTACACAAACCTGTCCAAGCACCTTGTCAACATCCTCGAGCTGTACCAACTGAAACTAATCCAAGAAAATTTGACCAGACGGTGCTCTAGAAACCTCACCTCACCATGCCTCCCCTTAATCTTCTCTTCTCCAGGCTAAACATACCCAGCTCTTTCAACAATTTCTTGGAGAACTTTGTTTCCAGACCCCACACCATCCTGATTTCCCTCCTCTGGACATGCTCCAGTTTGTCAATGTGCTCCTTAAACATGTCTGTTATAGCAGAAGAAATATTAAGTACAGTATAGCATTGTCCAAAGAGTGATTCCTGTTTCCAGCAGGAAACTAGAGATAATTCCCAAGGGATAATTCCCAGTGTCCATGCCAAATTGGAACTTAGTAGCCCACTGCTAAATATATTTTTCAGAATTTGTTTTTAAAAGGGGGGAGTGAAAAGCACCCCCTGCAGCAGAATCTTTGGGTTTTGGGGGGGCACTCATGTGCCCCTGGGCTGCCCTCACTTTCACAAGTGTGGCTAACCCAGAGGCACAAGGCCCCCCCTTTAAAAAAAAAGCAAATATTCTGCAAAAAAGGATGTTTTGGGGGACACCCCCTCAATCCCCCCCTTCCAAGCAGGAACCCTGGGGGGGGGTGTGCTGGGAAGCCCCAACTGTCCCCTTGGCTTTGCCATTAGTCCAAATGGATAGCACCTTGGGGAGGGGCAAAATTGAAGGGAAACCCCAGTGCAGAGGGGGCAAAGCTTGTGTTTTAAAGGGACAAGCCTGCCTCCCTGCACAGGGGTTTCCCCCAGTTCTGAAGTCCCCTGTCAAAACTAGGGGGACATCTGGGGCAGCAGACCTCCTGCAAAGAAACCGAGGGATGATGATGATTATTATTATTATTATTATTATTATTATTATTATTATTAATATTTATTTATCGTCCATCTGGCCGGCAACCGGCCACCCTGGGCGATGTACATAGAATAAAAACAATAAAATACATTTAAAACAATATAAAAATTTTAAAATCTTAACCCACCCCATATTCCTGCCTGAACAACCAGGTTTTTAATGAGCGACGGAAGCTCAGCAGAGAGGGGGCATGGCGGAGGTTACTCGGGAGAGAGTTCCACAGTATGGGGGTCGCCACAGAGAAGGCCCTCTTCCTCGTCCCCACCAGTCTAGCTGCTCTGGCTGAAGGGACAAGGAGAAGGCCATCCGTGGCAGATCTTGTTGAGCGGCCCAATTGGTGTTGCTGGAGACACTCCTTGAGATAGACTGGACCGGAGCCATATAGGGTTTTAAAGGTCAAAACCAACACCTTGAATTCGGCTCGGCAAATTGAATTCGGCTCGGGATTACACTGCAAAAAGCAGGAAACAGCCCCTTCTCGCGAAGCGCAGTCTCCCAGGGCTTTGCAAGGAGTCAACCTGCCACAATTTGACAGGCCCGTACAAGGGGGGTGGGAATACTTCCCCTGCAGCCCAGGGGAGAGGGTAGGGGCTGGGCAAGGTGGAGTGGGTGCCTGCTGGATTTTGCCAGCAGACACCCACTCTGCCCAGTACCTACCTGTGGGTCTCATTTGCGCTAAAGAGACCAGTCCCAATAGCGTTAAAGGGACTGGTCTCCTAAGCGCAAATGAGACCACTGCTTTAAAAAACCCAAAACCCTCTGATATTGAGCGCAACTGGCTGCGCTCAATATCGGAGTTTAATGTTTTGTTTTGTTTTAAAAGTAGTGGGCAATCAAGGGCAGCCCCCCACACACACACAAGGTACCACCAGGCATCCTTGGAGGGTCACCTCCCGGATGCCCCAAAACAGGATCGCGAAAGCCACCTTTAATGGTTGAATATTTTTTTTAAGTCAAGCCATGGCAAGCGGTAAATGGCTTGTGGCGGCTGCAGGGAAGGGGGGAAACCTTTCCCAGCTGACCCCAAGTGCTGCTTTGGCATGTTTGGGTGGCTGGGAAAGGCAGTCGCCCGCTAGCCCCTTGGCTAGAGCGGCAAGCCTTTCTGCCACTCTAGCCAGGGGGCTCTCTTATTTTTCGGCTTGACCATGGCTTGTTGTGTCATCTGGGTTAAGATGACACAACAAGCCACCTAGGGTTAAGGAAACCCTAGCACAAGCCATGGCTTCTTGGGGTGGCTTCACAGCCACCCCACAGGAAGCATGCTAGGTTCGGAGGACACACTAAGCCACCATGGCATCACGTGTTGTGCAGACCCAGTCATGGTTTATTTAACCCATGGTTAACCTATGATTTGTTGCTCTACCCAGTGTTTATCTGGCAGACAGTCAAACAAATTCCCTCCCGGTATCCCAAATGCCATTGCGCAATGCAGTACTGGCCCATAGAGCAGCTGGTTTTTTATTTTTTTACCACTCTTGCCTGTCACCTCTGTTGCCTGGTAAAACAACCCATTAACAAACCATCGTTCCAGGTTCACATGTAATGACAACCTATGGTTTAATGTACCCAGAACTCACAACCCAACAATAAACCATGGGTTCTCTCTCTGGGTTGTTCATAATTAACAAACCATGGTTTATCAGCGTGGCTGTGTTCGCACAAAACAACCCAGAATTCAACAATCCATACATGGTAGCATCATGTCCAAACCCCAGACTGACTTCTTTTGTTGATATTAAAATAGGAAAAAAAGTCCTAATAGACATTTCTAGTTTGGAGCTACTTCTGGAAGGAAGGGGAGGAAGATCACCTTTAGGTATTAAGCGGATATTGATTGCTAGAGTTGGATTTGTTGCAAGCAGGTGCAGTAGCAGGAATTCAGTTACCTAACTGCTGTGATAAGATATGCTAGTTTGAAAGCTGCAGGAAAATGAGATGGGGCACAAGCTCAGAAAAAAGGAACTGCTACTGGCTATACCAGAGAAGCTGGTTTTATTGATGCTGGCTTTATCCAGGCCAGTTTTATTCTGTTTTAGATTTTATTTTCATGTTGTATATTTCATTTTATGGATGTATGTTTTTACCTATAAACTGCCTACAGAACTTTGAATGGGCAGTATATGAATACTGAAAATAAAGAAATAGAATGCCTTTAAGTGGGTGCTGGTATTTTCCCCTTTTGTCTTTAAAATTGCACAGCTCCATGCCTTCCTCTTTCTCTAGTGTTCAGTGAGCACTGTCTATGTGTCATGATTCTGCAGGGGTGCAGAAAACACACAGAATGACTTGGTTCGCACGTGCCAACACATGGTTGTTTTAACATGTGGCTCGTTGTTCGGTTAAAACTCTGGTTTGTTTCTCCCTCATCAACCCAGAGTGCTAGGCTCAGACATCATGGTGAACAACTCAGGGCATTCCTGGCTTGTTTGCTAAACTGGATCCAAAGCAGAAGTGGCAAGTGGGTGAGAGACAGCAGGCAAGAGGGTTAATTAACCCATGGTTGGTCATAATGCGCAATGTAACATAGGCTGCAAAATCTGGTGGCTAATTTAAAATAGATCTAATAGCTCAGACAGCTTTTTAAAAACATTAGGACAGATTTATAGAGGCTATGACTATCAATAGCTATTAGTCATGGTAGTTAAAATTGAACCAGAAGGCAATATACTTCCAAATACAGTAATACCTTGGATTGCAAGTAACTTGGTTTGAGAGCGTTTTGCAAGGCAAGCAAATTTTTAAATATTTATTTTAAAAAATTTGACTTGATATACAAGCGACGTCTTGCAATACAAGTACTGTAGTACGGCTTAAATTAAAAATCTCTGTACAAATTTTTTTGGGGGGATTTCATTTTGATATAAGAGTGTTTTGGATTACAAGCATGAATGAATTATGCTCTCAATTCAAGGCATGACTGTACTGAGTGCTGGGGACAATAAAACAGGGAAGGTCATCACTTTCATTCCGCAACTGAGAGCTTCTCAGAGGCATCTGGTGAGCCAGCGCTGGCAACACTGAATGAAGAACAAGATTGATCTTTGGTCCAACCCAGCACGATTCTTCTTGTGTCCTTATGTTCTAATTCAGCTTTCTGTATGTGAGCAACACTTGCTGAAAGAAGACTGAATAAGGTTTCCAGTGGTTATGGGTGGGGAATCAGTGCTCTGCATAGCTCCTGACCCATCCCCATGATTTCCAACCTGGATTAAATTATGCAAAACAATCAAAATTTCAGAATTATAAAGAATAAGAGGAAATCATGCAAACTGAGATGATCTGCATAATTTATGTCATGGGAGACAGCTTTTCTTGGCACATAATTTTAATATTTTTCGCACAGAGTACACACAGCCCTGCTTTTAGCCCCTCTCATTCATTCACGCCTTCTGTGTGAAGGACAAAGCAACTGTGTAACAGGAAAAGTATAACTGGTATGCTCACGACAAACCCATCTCAGACAGTAGCAACCATAAGTACAAAATTCTTGTAAAGATACTATTGCCAGACAGGGGCTTCCCTGGCAGGTAAAGAGCTAAATGGCTCTGCCCTGCTTAACAAAGTTGGAAGGAATACTGTTTTAGCTACGGCAGTTCAAGCCACCAAGTCAGGACTGGCTTGCCTCATTATACAACCTACTGACTAACAATGTCTAGACAATGTCTAGATGGCCATAGGATTTTTCGGATTCCCAGCTACGAGGTTGGAAAATCGCTCCAACCTTGTAGTTGGGGATCTGTGCTCAGATCCCCCGTCCCCACCGCAGCCTGCGGGGAAAGAACTGAGCCGGCTGCTTCTGCAAGGCTGCAAGAGCAACCTCAGAGAAGGGCTTTGGGGGGCATTCAAAAGGGCTTTTCGAGGGGGGAAGAGACCGGTGCAGTCAAGATATGAGGTATCCTCCTGGCAGCGCCTCAGCCTCCTTCCCTCCTGCTCCGAAGCGCCACGCTTAGATGGCAGAAACCATCTGTCTTAGTGCTTTGCAGGGCAGGAGGAACACAGAGGCGACCTTCACCTCCACGCTCCTCCCACCCTCTAGATCAGGGCTCTCCAACCTTGGGTCCCCAGATGTTGCTGGCCTACAGCTCCCAGCATACCCAGCCAGCATGGCTAATGGCAAGGGATTCTGGGAGCTGTAGTCCAGCAACATCTGGGGACCCAAGGTTGGAGAGCCCTGCTCTAAAGGATGCCCGTAATCCTCTGAGTTTAGATAGAGGGTTACGAGCATCCCCATTGGATTGTGCACTAAAATATTCAAAAACTGGTATATATGCAAATTCCACAGTGAACAAATCTGCCTCTTGCATAAAACCAAAGGATTTATTCACTAGATTTAACAGTCCAAATAAGCACATACAAATAAAGCATTCATTGGCTCTCATGCCCATTACTCACCATCAAGCAAGTCTTCCTCATCATCCCCGTCATTGTCTTCTTCCATTGCTTCATCATCATCTTCCTCCTCCTCCTCCTCTTCCATATCCTCCTGCTCCAAGTCCGGATCCACATCCGGATCACTCCCTGAGATTGACTCGTCCGACATGATTCCCAATAGCACTCTTTGTGCATTACCTGCTCATGATATATATTAAGGCAGCCCTACAAGACAAAAAGGGAGGAAATAAAAACCAAGCAAAACTCACAAGTTGTGTGGCATGATGCAGCCTTACCTGTTTGATGTAAGCTTTCCAGATCCCACAGTTGCTAACTAGGATTTCTTATGAGTAGGTACATCATTTCTTAGAGGAGTGACAACCAGTTTGATTACAAAGCATTACAAGGGAATGAGAACAGCAATGTCTCCTCCACCCAAATTGTCTTTTCTAGTTTACAGCCGAGAACAAAATACGTACTATAACCAGCACCCAAAAGCAATCTACACATCTGTGCAACTCCATTTACAAATTGATACAAAACCAAACTCTCCAGAACTAAATCAAGCAAGCATGACTGTTATTCTGTATTTTATTTGAATCTCTCCTAGTTCATTTTTTCCTATTGAAATATAAAAACCACCCTCTATACATATACCTTTGCCACTTTTTCTCTATATTTACATATTTGTCTCATTATCCCAAAATCCGTTCTTACTCTCTGTAATGTACCTCTTCCTCACACCACACTATAGTGCTTCTACAATGGATGGATAAAGACAACCGTTTACAAGTGGTAGCTTACTGTAGACACAACTGCAGCCATGAAGGGAGCTAGTTGTCTATAGCATCCACACACTTACTAATCTTGTGACATTTGGCATGATATATGACCGGGTAGGGAAGCTTTTTCGACCTGGGAGCTAAATTCCAATCTGGGAAAGGTCTTGGGCAGGGGTCTGCAACCCGCGGCTCCGGAGCCGCATGCGGCTCTTTCAAACCTTTGCCGCGGCTCCGTTCCAGTCTGAGACTCCGCTGGAATGCTGGGAAAAAAAACCAAATATTTTTCCCCTCTGCGTGCCTCCAACCGGTCCAGTGGAAGACAGGAGGAGGGCTCCTGCAGGGAAAAAAACTTGGCAGCGGCAGCGGCACCCCCCCCCCGGAAGCAGGGACTCGAGCAGGCAGGCAGCGGAAGAGAGGAGCAGGACAAGGCTGCCTGCTCCGGAAAAAACTTTGCCCCCCCCCCGGAAGCAGGGACTCGAGCAGGCAGGCAGCGGAAGAGAGGAGAGCAGGCAAGGCTGCCTGCTCCGCAAAAAACTTTGCCCCCCCCCCCGGAAGCAGGGACTCGAGCAGGCAGGCAGCGGAAGAGAGGAGAGCAGGACAAGGCTGCCTGCTCCACAAAAAACTTTGCCCCCCCCCCCCTGGAAGCAGGGACTCGAGCAGGCAGGCAGCGGAAGAGAGGAGAGCAGGACAAGGCTGCCTGCTCCGCAAAAAACTTTGCCGCCGCCTCACATATGGCCTGATTCTGTTGGCGGGGGCAGCCCGATTTCGCTCTTCTGAGCGACGCGGAGCGTTCTCTGCGCCGCTCTAGCTGCCGCCGCCGCCACTGGAGTCAATGCCGGAGCCGCTGAAGCCGCCGCCGCCACCGAGTCACATCCAGCTGCTTCGGCGCGCTGGACCCCCGCGCTATGATTTTGGCGGGGGAACTTTGGCGGGGCGGGGGAACTTTGGCGCGGTGGCAGCACCCCCCCCCCCCCGGGCAGCAGGGACGCGAGCAGGTGAGCGGCAGAAGAGAGGAGGGCTCCTGCACGCGCCAAAGTTCCCCCCCCCGCCAAAAACATAGCGCGGGGTCCAGCGTGTCGAGGGACCAGCGCGGCCGGCTCGCCGCGGAGAGCACAAGCAGGCGAGGAGGCAGGTAGGCCTGCGTGAAAGCAGTAATAGTTATCAGAAAACAAGGGGGAAAAGATTCATGTACAAATTATTGGAAAACTAATAGCAATAGAACAAAATAATATCTCCATAAATTTATTTATTTATTAACTGCTTTTTTAACCCTGCATTTCTTAAAAACAATCCAAAACAGGTTATAAAGAAGAATAAAACACAAATTACACTATCGCTGCGGGGATGGGAGCGGGTGCCAAAATGAAGGAGTGGGTCGGGGCCGGGGGACTCGGGGGGAGAGATTTTCATGAGTGGCTGTGGGCGGGGGAGCCACCGGGGGTAATTTGGTAAATGTATGGCCGGCCCAGGATTGAACCCCCCTGATCCCCTTGTGGTATTTTCATTGAGATTCTTCCCCCCCCCCCTCTAATCAGGGCACAAATGGATCAGGGGAGAATTAAATTGGCTGGGGGGGATTACAATCAGAGTGCCTCCAGCTGTTGCAAAACTACAACTCCCAGCATGCCCGGACAGCCTTTGGCTATCCGGGCTTGCTGGGAGTTGTAGTTGTGCAACAGCTAAAGAGCCCCAGGGTAGGGGGAAGTGCTCTGTTTCCCAATCAGGGTGCCTCCAGCTGTTGCAGCTGCCCCTTTTGCCCCACATTAAAGACAGGCCTGAGTAGCACCCTCATCATCCACCAGCAACACCCTCCCCCCAGCAGTAGCACCCCCATCATCCACCAGCAAATCCTGCTGATGGATGATGAGGGGTGCTATTACCACATGGAGGGTGTTTCTGGTGGATGATGAGGGTGCTACTGCTGGATGGTGCTGATGACGGGATGCTACTGCTTGGGGGGGGGATGTTGCTGGTGGCATCCCATCATCCACCAGCAACACCCCCATCATCCGTCAGCTGATAATTTCCCCTACCTATGCACCCAACATAATCCACCAGCTCTCGCTGGTGGATTATGTTGGGGGCATAGGTAGGGGAAATTATTACATTTTATATGTGGGGCACAGGATGGGGCATTATTACTTTGGGGGGTTGCATTCCATTTGTGGGCATTGCCAAAGGCAGAGGGGGTAGGGCCATAATTTATTTTATTTATTTGTTGTATTTATGAATCGCCCATCCGGCCAGCAAACCAGCCACTCTGGGCGATGTACAACATGATAAAATATAAAATACTTATATAATATAATACTTATATTTTATAAAATATAAAATAATGTGATTATTCCTGATTTTAAGCATTCTCAGAAATAAGCAGGTCAAGGGCTCCTGCATGTCTACTCAGATATAAGCAGGACTGAATCACTCAGCAGCAGCACTTTCTGATAGCATCCCAAGTACCAAGACGTTGTATGTCTACTCAGACGTAAGCAGGGCAAGCCTCAGAAGCAACCAGGACTGAATCACTCAGCAGCATTCTCCCAAGGCCCACCCACTCTCCCCATAGGAAAAGCTCTTATTTCTGATCAGCAGCTGTTCAAAGATAAGAGCTTTTCCCTGCAGGGAGAAAGGGGCATGACCTGCGGAATATGTTGGCAAGCTGGATGGGGAACCCCACAGGCTTCCCATTCCTGGTATATGGGATGTGCTAAAATTCCCTTCCATGTAGGCAAAAATGATACAGATGATCAGCTCCCCATCCTGTGGTATGCCCACCATTTGGCAACTGTGGTCCTCATGTTTTGCTTATTTGACTTCATGTCATTAAACAGCCTTGCAGTTAGCTACTTGTCCACACACACTAGGCAAGCAACACACACACACACACACACACACACGCAACCCCACACCAGCAAACTAGCCAGACTTGTGAGAAGGAGCATAAAACATCAATGGGAAAGCAGGTGAACAACAGAAAACTAAAGCCAAGGAAAAGAATAGCTCAACAAATTGTAATAGATGCTGTTTTTACTCTGTTGTTGTTGTGTTTTTAATTTTTTTAATTGTGTTTTTATGTATTTGCTAATTGTGATTGCCGTTTTGGGTAGAAAAGTGGGGCACAAATCAAATAAATGCATTTACTTTAGGTATGTTGGCAACACATTCATTAATATAGTTTTATAATCATATCATAGATGGCTTAAAGTTAACTCAACGTTTGGGCCTTATGAGTAAATGTTGATTAGCCATGAAGATGTATAGAAGTACAGGAACTTTCATACGAACATTTTACAAAAATCTTGTAATACATGAAACTATAACAAAACAAGCCAAAGCACTATGATAAGCCATTGCTCATAGATTCAGGGCAAAACAGGGAATATGAAAGCATCTCAAATTCTTACTGTATCTACTGCAGTTTAGTGAAAATCTACAATCTCAGAGTTAGGCCTTCTTAGAAATCTGGAACTGCAAAGCAATTATCTATTTATCCTAAATCATTAAGGATTCAAGGTGCTGGTTTTGACTTGCAAATCTTCTCATCAAATAACTCCAGGTTAAATTACCACCACCCACATCTGAAACCAGCCAGTGTGGTGTGAAAGCCAGTGTGGTGTAGTGGTGAGAGTGTTGGCCTGGGACTCAGGAGATCCGGGTTCTAATCCCTGCTTGGCCATGAAACTCACTGGGTGACTTTGGGCCAGTCACTGACTCTCAGCCTAACCTACCTCACAGGGTTGTTGTGAGGATAAAATGAAGAGGAGGAGCAGGATTATGTAAACCGCCTTGGGTTCCTTGCAGGAAAAAAGGCGGGGTATAAATATGATAAATAAATAAATAAATAGAATTGACTTGCTTTAAACCAGGAATGTAGTATGCAATGCCCTCTGTTATCCACACTGTCAATGGCCAGATTAAGTCTATTCTTGTTTCCCTACTCCTGACCCCCACCCCCCAAATCTGTTGCCAACAAGACATCACCACTGCCAGTTCAATGGAGTACTAATTTCTCGGATCTGTGTGCAAGCATTCTCCCCATCAAGAGCTGCAGGATACAAATCAAAAGTAGGAAGTATTCAAGGAAACAAGTACACGGGCATGCAAATAATGAAAAGTGCTATTTAAAATAAATTACTCAGTGATTGTTTCTTGGAAAAGCCCATTTGAATTTGTCATCTGGTATTAACAACATATACGGTACTTTACAAACCTTGGTTAAATAATGGCTGCATGTGAGAAATATCTTATAACTATGGATCTTCTCCTACCACCTTGGAAGACAAATGAAAGAAAAAATTCGAGGGAATTCAAGAGTAGCAAGGGACCTAGCCTCCTTGATCCTGTCTGTGTAACTCAAGGCCTGTATTCTCTTCACTAGATAGAGTCAATAGTTTTGTGGGTAACTTGGGAGCAAAATATCCCTGATGGTAAACTAGGTGAAATGTTTAACATTATAAATAAGCAACAACATGTGTAAAACTATTACTATTATATCCCCCTTAACAATTTTAGTGCACTATCCAACGTGACATGCGCACTAACATTAGCGCTCATGTAGCATTGGATACTCCCCTTAGTTTATAAATCTCAAAATATTTCCCTGATTATAATAGCTAATGACCACATTGTATAGTTGGGAGCAAACTGAAGAGCACAACGTGAAACCAAACCAAAATCTGGAAGTCCATAAACATATACTGATTGCTTGTCATTTTCCATGTCCACAAAATGTTGTAATCTAATCAGAGTAAGTACCAAAAGAGGGGGGGGGGGGACAAGACAGAAAGAAAAATAAGGAAGACGGAACACAGAACAAAGAAGCCTGTTACAAAACAACTCCCTTAAAATAAATAGAATGCTAAATTCTGATGTTTATGTTTCTCAAGAACAGTTTGTTTCCTTTTTTAAATTACGTAGCCAAAGATCTGCCCTTCAAGAAATACAAAATGAGAGTATGGCCACATTCACACGACACACAAAGCCACCTTGTGAATAAGCTATGCAGTGTGGGTTGTTTGCAGAACAACCCACAGTGTGCCCGACAGACGACTGGGCTCACCATGGCTTTTAAAAAGCGAGAACACACATACTCCCCCAAAAGCGAACCAAACCACACACCGTTGGACAGTTTGAATGTAACATAGCATCTGGCTGCAGCAAAACACATGAAGCTAGGAACCAGGTAGCAAAGACAAAGGGACAACATACCTTTCTTGATATAATAAGTTTACTAATTTAATCCTAATAAATGTCACAATGATTTCAGTCCATTTAGAATAAGTACAATTGCTGAAAATAAGGAAATATTCAACAAATGAATGTAATGCTATTGCATAGTTTAAAGAGAATATGTTTTGTTATTCTTAAGAAATACATTAAAAAATAGATCCTATCGATTTTAATGGCACTCACACCCAACTTACATCAGCTCACCCTGATGTACTGCATACTGGAGTAGTTCACAGCTTATTAAAATGCTCTCACAACTAACTCTGCAGCTACAGGGTTAAATAAAAGCTGTTTCTGAAAGGTTAAGTAACCCTTCAAAGACCCTGGTTGAAACAATAAAGAGGGTTAATTCCTTTGCGGCTTTTATCACGTAACTAACTATGCACACCAGTCCAAGTTCCTAGTAGCTGCCCTGTTTTCAGTTACATAAGCATTACTTCTCTAGAGGGCTTCCAGCCAGCCTGGCAAACTTCAGATATCCAACATTAATACTGCACCACAGGCAGGTAAGAATTATAGACATTAGCCTGCCCTCATTTCTCACACAAGTCTGACCCAGTTCAGATCCATCCACCAAGGAGAATTGTGTAATAAACTTAGCCAACACCTGCCTCTCTAGTTTTATGGGTAGGTTATTCCAACCTACCCCTATCCCACACTAAAACATATTCAGCATTTAATCACTGGAAGTAGGGCTCTTTTCAAACAGATGAACAGATTACCTTCATATGATTAGTTACCATTTGTTTGGACTGTCTCTTAATAAAATCATCTTGGTATTACCCTAGCAGAGCAGGAAACACACAAGCTGGCATTTTTCATGCTTAAAGAATGGACTTAACACACACACACACACACACACAAGAATTAAGCAACACTTCCCTAAGTATCAGGATTGTGTGACCAAAAAAATGTGACCTGGAATATCTGCTAGACAAGATGAGGTTATGGGAGAAAGCAGCAGGGTACAAAGTAGAGAAGAAGTTGACAAATTCTGGTTGCTTACACTGTTGAAAGGTAAAAAAAGGCTATTGCATAAACATCAGCTTCATATCTATGATAGGCCTCTAGCAGGATGCTGTAAAGAATAATCAGGAACCATTTTTGTTTATTGTAATCAGGTGTTCACAATTTCTGGCTGGCCCTGCTCACCAAGCCAAAAAAAATTGTAGTTGCCAGCCCACCTAGAATGGCAATGCCCCCCAGCTTTTCCTGATGGAAAGATGGGGCAGCTGCCTCCCCGAGGTCGGAAATCAACCTCAGAAAGGAGGGAAGGGGGCGTGCTGGGGGTGGGGAGGGGAGGAGTCGCCCCGCCTCATGTCCTGCATTTAATCTAGACTGATGTTTTCGGCTGTCTAGATGAAGCTCTTCAGAGAGGAAGCGAAGGAGGCTGAGGCGCTGTTTGGATACAGCACAATCTACTTAGTTTGCAACCATTAGAATTTGGTATTCTCAGTGCTCTCTTTGGAAACAACTAAGAAGAGAGCTATAGAAAGCAGCAATGCTAAGTCTCCAATGAAGAATACTAAACTAATAATCCACAACGGCCTGCCACAGTGATATTCAATGCCTTCATTAATGACTTAGAAGGAATGGAGAGCGAATTCATTAAATCTGCCAATGATAGAAAATGGTGAGGAACAACAAAGGAGGATTGTAGTACAAAATGATTTTGACACAATAGCACTGGGCTGTCATTAAGTAATTTCTCACTGGGGAAAAAACTGCACTGATGCAAAATATAGGTAAAGTTCTAGCAACAATGTGCTGGATCTAGATCAGCCCTCCAGATGTGTTGGACTACAACTCCCACCATCTCCAACCAGTATGGCTAATCATCATGCTGACTTGGGATGTGGGAACTGTAATCCAACACGTGGCTTTGCATTTACAGAAGCATCACATAAAAAACACTGGAGGTAATACTACTGCTCTGCACAGCATTGATTAGGTCTCAGCAGAAACATCATATCAAGTCTCTTTAGTCTCTATGTTAAGGATAACACAAAAAACTAGAGAAGATAGCAACAAAGCTTGTAAAGCAGCCTTCCCCAACTGGGCACCCTCCATGTGTGTTGGATGACCACTCCCATTATCCCCAGCCAATGGCCATGCTGGCTGTTGTAGTACAACACATTTGGAGGATGCCAGGTTGGGGAAGGCTATTGTAAAGGATTTGGAAGATGAGTGCTCCAGCCTCCTTCCATCCCCCTCCAAAGTGTCGCAGCTAGACAGCCAAAATTGACCATCTAGCTGACTTGCGGGATGGGAGGAGCGAGGAAGGAAGGTCGCCTCTGCTGCTTCCCCTGCCCTGCATAGGATGCCTATCATCCTGAGTTCAGAGGCGTACAGGCATCCTGATTGGACTGCGCCCTATGCAACTTCCCTGACTAGCACAAATAGTGATAAATGTATCACCGGGGGGGCGGGGGGGACTCCACCACAATGATAGCTTTTATGTCCATTTCAGTTGACACATTTATTTATTTATTATATGTCTGATCTGCCCAAGAACTAATGTTCACATGGCACAAACAGGCTGAAATGTAATGTATGCATATATAAAAATCTGCTAAGAAACATACTTCACCCAGAGCGCTGACCATCTAGACATTATTCAATCCCTTTCAATGGAAGAGTTCAGACTATCATATCTCAGCTTAATAAAATGAGATGTGAACAAACCATTTTCCTGCACAACTCACCCCTTTGCACAAGCCAGCAAATAAACCAGAAAGTCTTCAATTAACTCTAATTTTGTCCGAACCGCTTAACTTCTTTGGAAAAATCAGGATATTAGGCCAACTTCAAACCATGGCAACTGTGGTTTAATTAAACCAGGATGTTTAAGGAGGAGACAATGGAGGGAGCAAGCAGCCCAATTGCTCATTCCCGTGCACTGAACTATGGTTTGGGAAGCTGGGAACTGACCATCCAAACTGGTCCTTTGATTTCTGGGAAGAGAGCTCTAAGAGTTATTTAGTAGTCACCCATTTAAGATCCACCCATATTGAAAGCTAACCCAAAGGTAACACAGTTAGGAATGAAGGCTGAAGTTCCATGTACATTAGATATAAATTTAGTCCATGGTGATAAATTTGTGTACCTTCAAAACCAGGTACAATTCTACATTTAAAGAGTTTAATCAAAAGTCACACTGTGAAACAGAGTGTACTACTACAGAGTAGTATCATGAAAGAACTCTCATGATAGATGAAACATTTGGGTAAAACATAAAACAAACTAATTTTTTTTTAAACTTGCCACTACTCCCCCCCCCCCATTAGGACATGCACTTCTACATCAGGAAAGGAACTAAAATTGCTTTTTAAAAGTACAAACCCAATAATCTTTACTACGTGATATAGAACTTCCAAACAGATAGACAAAACCTCCAGAGAAAATCTTTTGCAAATTCTCAAATAATCCTGACAGACAGCCATCTGTCTTATTTTGTGTTCTCTCTAAATGGCTTAGGGCACAATCCTATGCATGTTTATACAGAAAAAAGTCCTACAACTCCCAGTATCCCCCAGCCAGCACACATACTTAGGCTTTGCCCTACCCATTCTGTAATAACTACTGCCTTCCTGTCAACAAATCTGACAACAATACTCTTTTATAGTAGCCCATGAAGCACAGAACATTTTGAATGGGCACATTCAGCAACAGGATTAATTTGATTTTCATAAAATATACCAGCAGATACATAAACCTGCAAGACATGCATCTGGTACTCTTCCTTTATTCTAGAAGCAAAATTAAGTGTTTTAGGACACAATCCTATGGCCTCCAGACATTGTCTGGGGGCATAGGATTATTTGGAGCCCCAGGTAGCTCGGAGCTGGGACTCTGAACACTGAGCCCCTGCCCCCCTCGCAGCTGGCGCAGAAAGAATCACACCAGCTGCCTCCCCAAGGTCGGAAATCAATCTCAGAGGGGAGGAAAAGGGGCGTGCTGGGGCGGGGAGGGGAAGGAGGCTGACAGTTTATGCTGTATCCAAACGGCACCAGAGCCTTCTTCCCTCCCTCTCCGAAGAGCTTCATTCCCAACCTTGGGTCCCCAGATGTTGCAGGAGTACAGCTCCCAGCATCCCTTGTCATTAGCCATGCTGGCAGGGTATGCTGGGAGCTGTAGTCCAGCAACATCTGGGGACCCAAGGTTGGGAACCACCTGATCTAGACAACTGATAACATCCATCTAGATTAAATGCAGGGCATGAGGCGCGGCGACAGAGGAGATCGCCGTTGCTGTGCCTCGCAACCTGCACTGGATGCATGTAAGCCTCCATGTTCGGAGGCTTACATGCACTGATGGAGGAGGGCACCAGAATCAACCATCTATATTTTTTAAGAAGACGCAAACCCAGTGGTAAGGTTTGGATCATTCTCAATTACATACTACTGAATCTGGACAAGTTGTGATCCACCAATGGTGCCAAAAGAACAGATGCAGTAGCCTCATCACAATCAAGAATTTCGCTTCCTAAGTCATTCACCAAATCATTCGTACCCCCATCATGCACACATACCTTGCTGCAAGCTTTAAAACTTTCCACTGTGTTATCCCACCCTATCTTTTTGTTTTTATTTCCTGGTATATCCCTGACTGTGATTTTTTTTCCACACTGAGCTGTCCAAAAGTCTCTTGCTCTCTAAAGAACCCAAAACCATTCTTCCTTCCTGCCCTCTAGGCCTGGAACTCTCAACTCAGAACAGAACTGCAGTGCACAATACCTCTGCACCTATTTCCTTTAAAAACAACAACCAACATGTAAAGTCTGTGGTTTAACCTCTTAGTCTTCATCTCTGACTAAAATGTAGCCCAAGTACATATAAATATATTTACTCAATGGTATAGTGGAGCTGGGGCTCACAGGGATGCAGCACCAGCACCTTTTTATTAGCAGGGATGCTGATGTCATCTGCCACTGGCCTCAGTCTTCCCTGCTCCCTCTGAGCTTAGCAACAATCCTCACAGTAGCTGGGGAGGGGGGCACAAATGACATTTCCCAGCAAACAATATATTGTTTCCTAAAGCAAAGTATTTTGGGGTGGCTTGGTCTAGAATGGGCAATTAAGACACATTGGATCTACTAAAGACCTGCTCCTGGTGAAGATGAAAACTGCTAGAACTGGTTTGTTGGTATAGATTAATGCAGATGCCCACATTTTTAGATTCTCCTTGAAAACGTGGCTATGGGGACTGTTACGAAGAGGGCCTGCACTTCAGAACTGATCACTGCATTACTGTATTTACTCACATTCAATCTCTTTATCCATATCTTTCACTTTCCTCCCATGCTTTGCAGTCTCTCCACTACTGAAATGGAGACTGTAAGCTCATCAGGACACTAACTGGGGGGAATGAGGATCTTTGCACGATGTAAATCCCCCACAAAAATCTTTTTCGTGCACAGTTCCCTCGCACCTTTGGTTTCTCTTGACAGCTCATCTTTTGACAGCTGTCAAGAGAAACCAAAGGGGGGGCGTAAACAATTTGGAGCCTCTTCTCAGGCAATGTCTAGGGTTGGTACCTGCTGCACCTTGGCAGCAGGCACCCCCTAGAACATTGCCCACTCGAGGATTCAAATCCACGCAGTTGTGCAAGTGCAGCTGTTTATTATTATTTTAAAATGACTGTTCCAATTTGTGCAATTTTCCTCTGCAAAATAAATAAATAAAGGTTCTGACAGCCACTTACAGCCCCTCCAAGGTGCCGCAAGGGCACTTTGAAGGGGCTGTCAAAATAGGGATTGTGAAAGCCAGCTGTCAGGATGGCTTTTGGGATTCCTGGAAAAAAAAGTTTAAACTTTTGGGAGCTGAAAACGGCTCAGGATCATGACGGGGAAGGAAAGACAATTCGGTCGTGCCACGGTGTCCCCTGGGATACCACCTGGAGGACTGAGGGGAAGGAAAGGAGCAAACAAGCCACAGTGAGCCCAATCATCTGTCAGGCGCACCAGGGGTTGTTCGCAGATCAAGCAACCCACCATGGCTTATCACCAGGGTGGATTGGTGTGACATGCAAACCTGCTCACTGGGTGACTTTGGGCTAGTCACTGACTCTCAGCCTAATCTACCTCACAGGGTTGTTGTGAGGATAAAATGGAGAGAAGGATCATGTACGCTGCCTTGGGCTCCTTGGAGGTAAAGGCAGGATATAAATGTAACAAACAAATAAATAATAATAAAATTATCTCTTCTGTACAAACTACTAAAGAAACTGGAACCCCAGTGCTCAACATGTGGTTGGCCATACCAGGTGTCCAATCTTTTCCTTCACTGTCTTAATGCTCTGGGAGCAGTTTTTTTACTAACTAGTATTTTAAAAGTTTAACTTAATATTAGTTTTACTATATATTGATTTAGAATATTTTTATCCTGCTCCTCAGTCAAAAAGGATGAAAGAACCATAAAATAGTTACATAAGGTGCAATATGGCAAGGAGATAATGAAGAAACATGCTTGTCAGGCAACAACAGCATTAGTCTACTGAAGACAAATGGATCAGCCATGTAGCCCACTGCTAAAGAGGAATGCTTCTCCTAAGGGCATGCTGACTCAGATGGGTAAAGGAAACTGAAGAATGGGCAGAGCTTCTTTTGAACTAGGATTCACCAGGGTTTTAACATGCAACCTCTTTTAAATGCCAGGGTCCATACCAGCCCTGCTCACTAAGTCAGAGGGTGCAATTTCCAGGGAGGCATAAGCCCTACCTGACAATAATGCATAAATCCAAAGAGTGACTGCAAAGCAACTAAATGCAGATGACAGACATCGTTTCATCAGATTGCTTTATTTCTATTAAGCTTTTGGGAGATGCAACATTTGTTCCCAAATGATGCTCTTTCTATCACCTGCCTATACACATTACAGAAATGACAGAACATCTGCCAAAGTTAAATAGTTGGTTACAGTAATAAAGACAGCAGTTTTTCCTATAATTCAAGTCTAGGAGTTGCCAACATTTTTACTGCTCCTGCTCCCACTCCTGAGTCTATAACAGTATCCTAAAAATATGGAACTCACTTGAGTGTTATCCTACGATACAGATTAGTTTGGCCCTTTAACTGCAACCCAAAAGTCAGGAATTTAGCAGGTAAAGGTTTCCAGGTATGAAAATAGTGGTGGGGAAAGCTTCACTGCTGAATTTCTGCTTGATTTGCTGCTGAGCAGGCACAGTAGAAAAAATGACAGTGCTTTTCGTAGTTGAGCGCAATGTCTTCCGAGTAAGAGCTGAACTCAACTGAAAGGCAACCCTGTCCACACTTTGAAAAAAACACACAGAGGGGGTTGTAGGGTTATACAGACTAGCCCTACCCACCACCAGAACCATGTGCCACCACCCTCTGATGAATATGCAGTGGATGTTCATGAGAATGAGTCTCTGCATGTACACATGAGAATGAGTTCTCCACTCAGGGGAAGTGCTGCACAGTTCTGGCTGTGGGTGGGGGCCCTAAGTACCCCTCCACGCGCTCGATGTCCCAGTTCAAATGTCACATCAGCGGGGATAATTGCAGCGTGCAAGACGTAGACTTGTCATTTCTGCTTTTAATCAACAACCCAGGAACCCAACAATTGCCCATAGTTTGATATTGGGTTAACTGTGGGTTTTTTATGGATTAAACAACCCAGAGTTTCCAGGTTCACACATCATGAAACAATCCAGGAACGAGGCGTTCCTGAGTTGTTAATTAAAAGTGAAAATGACATGCGTGTGGCTTGTGCGCTCCGCTCATACCTGCAATTCCCTGGGTTAAACAACCGAGGAATTGCTGCCATGAACTTCGAACTGGCCCACTGAATGAGTGGAGGGGTTTGTGTGAACCCCGCTAAGAAGAGTATCATATTTAGCACAGGCTAGAGATACTCATCAACTTGGCCTAACAGGGGAAATGAAATTCAACTCGACAAAAGGCAAAGGACTGAATTGGCCTAAAATCTCCTACCCATCAACTCTACAAAGTGTTGTGATGATTAAGAAGTACCGTAGCATATCTTTGGCCCAACCCCTGGTTCCCATGCCCTACTGTAACTTAGCCTGTAACAAAGCATGTGCATCTGAAACAACCGCATACTGCTTCCCTGTTTACCTCTGCCTCTGAATCCCTCCTTTTCCTCTGTTGTTTTCCCTGTGTCATATCTTAGATTGTAAGCTCCTTGGGTCATAGACCTGTCTTCTTCTACCTTGTAAAGCACCATGCACACTGATGGCACTATATACATAAACAACTATCCTTCCACCTGTAATGAAGTAAGCAGAAGAGAATGTAGGAAGAAACTGAAACGGCTGTCTATATACCATATGCAAGATGTAGATACACAGAAGATATAAACAGTCCTAGAATAGGTTCATGTGAGACAGAACTGGCAAGTCCACACTCCCCTTTCAGTTCTGTTTCATAAATCTCTCTCCCTCTCCCACACATACACAGAAGCAGCATGCTGTTACTTTGTTATTGGCCTTTGTTTTGATTAACTAGTGACTGAATTAAGAGGAAAATCAATTGTTCCTGTAGCTCAAGTGGTAGAGCTCTAGGGAAAAATGAGATCTTAACCTCATTTCTGCAAGATGTAATACATACACTGAGCTTATATTTGGGTGTCCTCTTTAGTATCTAACTGGATTCTGTGATATGTTTCTTCACTTTCTGGTCTCTCTTTAGAACCACTCAATATCCTTAGGCAATTTTTCCTCATCTTTTTCCCCACTGAGATCCACATTCCCGGCATGCAACTCACTAATGTATCTTTAACTGTCGGGCACCGCAATCCTATGAATGCTAGACAGCATCTAGAAGGCCATAGGATTGCTTGGATCCCCAGCTATGAGGTCAGAAAATTGTTCCACATTCAGATCCCCCTCCCAGCCAGTGCAGAAAGAACTGTGCTGGCTGTATCTCCAAGGTTGTAAGAGCAACCTCGGAGATAGGCTTTTAGGGGCATCCTGGGGGGCGGGGAGGGGAAGAGACCGGCACTGCCAAGATACTATGTATCCTGGTATCGTCTCGGCCTCCTTCCCTCCCCCTCCAAGGTGCCGTACTTAGACAGCCAAAACTGGCTGTCTAAATGCTTTCCAGGGCAGAAGCAACCTTCGCCTTCGTGCTCCTCCCGCCCTGAATAGGATGACTGTAATCCTCAGAGTTTGGAGGGTTACGGGCAGCCCAACTGGTTTGTGCCCTCACTATCATTAAAGATGGAGATTCTATTTTTCCTATGCAAAGGTATGCTTCTCTGCCTCTGTCAAAGACAATAATCACATATACACACTACACTTAGGGTAAAACTTAACCCTTTCCTACTCCACCCACATTCAGGCTACTGCAGTGCCAGGTCCCAATACTTCATCCTTATCATCAGCTCTAAGATACCGTACATCTTTCCATCTAGAAAACTCACCCTAGTCAAATAGTCAAAAGTTCTCTCATCTTTTCCCCACTCAATGTAGGCTAGTTATTCTAAACACATCTTACTATCACATCACTATGATTGAAAATCCCTCTCTGGTCCTGTCCTTCTCTACAACAACCTCCTAGTTCTTACTTTTACTCAGTTCAGCCTTGTCAGAGTATCTTCTGATATGATGCTGCTGCAGAGAGAATAGAGGGAAGAAGTTTCTCATGATTCCTGTTCCTCTGCATCCCTGCCTTGTCCAAAAATAGTTTTCACATCTTCATCTCATAGAAAAAGATGTAAAAGCTGTTCCTGCACCAAGAGTTTGTGCATCTACTGTACAGGAGAGAGTAAAAAAAAGTGTATTTCAAATAAGACAGAAATGTGGAAGAACAAGAAGCACAAGCCAATTGTGCTTCCTTTTCTCTCCACAACACCAACATAAAATTACTATCTTTGCCTAAATTTGTCTTCTTACAGCTTCCTTTGCTTCTTTTTCACACTCCTGCCTTCTGTCATACTGTTTACTATGCTTGGGAAATCCTCCCCTTTCTTATTCATCAAACCAATTCCTTCTCTTAAGTCACCATGACTTCACTTTTTCTGTGACATCTTCTATTAGCCTTCCTGATCCATCCTCACACTACTTTTTCGAACTATGCCCCTTCCCTGCACCTCTGTGTAGGTTACAACCCTAGCAGAAAACATGCAACTTCAATCTTTTGTCCATCACCTAGCTCACTGTACATACTTAGTAATAGCAGTAATTATCGTTTTTTTCAACAAATGACATACACATGATTAATACACAAAAGACTACTGTAAATAAATATATATATGTGTGTTAAATAAAATCAAATTTAAGCAAGTCAGAACTAGGCACACCTGGATCAGGTGGGAGTGAAAGAAGTCAAGTGAAAGAAGCTATCTTAAGGGAAACAGAAATCAAAAGCCTACCAGGTGGGTCCCACTTTGAAGTTTTCAAAGTTTTTTTAAACTCCTCCCACCAGCACAGCTGGTAAATATGGGAATGGATTCAAAGTCATATTGTTATAGCCAAGTCCCTGCCCAAAGAGCATCTCCACACTAATTTTTGCACTACTACTTGCATATCTTCATTCATAATTTAGCACTTTAAAAAAATTCCAAACGTCTAAGAGTTCACAGTATTTTTGAACGAACCTCACACATAAATACGTTGCACTCCTAGCTTTGATAACTTCACCCCTTGGGATAACAAGCCCCCAACCTATATATTCCTCCTTTGCTCCCACACAGTATCTAACGTCACTTCCCTCAGCGCCAGACCCCCTAAATTCTCCATACCTCGCTGCCTGCATCACAGTGAAGCGAGAGAATCCCACCTCATTGTTCAGGGGAAACATTCTTCCCGTGTACTAACTCCTGTGCTTTTGTCCAGATACCCCCTTCGGTGCTAATCTCGGTCACCAGATCCCCTCTCCGTACGCCTCCCCATGCCGGCCTTCCCACCCCCCGGGTGCCTACCCCAAAGCCGGGCTGAGCCAGCACAGTAGTCAAACATCCCCAGGACGGCGCCCGGCCTTCCTTTCCCCCGAGCCTGGCTTTGCCACGGGGGGGAGGGGCTCGGATTTCGCTGCCTCCCACCCCTGGGCCCATCCGCTCCCCCGGCGCCTCCAGTGGAGCGCGGTCCCTCCCTCTTTCCATCCCTTTTTGCGACTCCAGCCGGAGGCCGACTCTCACCTCCTGGTGGGGCTGCGGGCCAGGCCGCGGAGGGAGCGGGGGCTGAGGCGCTCCGCGCGCTCTTGGTGGCGCGCCGGCCCCCGTTTACCCGCGCCGTTGTCACCGCCTCCTTCTCCTCGCTCCTCTCTCCCTCCACTTGGGGTCCGCAACAGTAAAGCGTCCCCTCAGCCGGAGCCACCCAGAGGATCCCCCGGGCAGCAACAGGCGCTCCCGCAGCAAAGGTTCCTAGAGGTGCAGAAAGGTTCCCACATCCCTTGAGGGTAGGGGCTGTGGACGGAATGGAGCGGGAAAGGGAAAACGGGGCGCGCGGCGGTGAGCCAGAGGAATGCTCCCACTACCATTTCTCCAAGGACAACGAGGGCATTTCCTCGCTAGAACGGCTCTTACAGAACCAGAGGCAGCGCCAGGCCTAGAAAGAAGCGCAAGATTGTTCCGTCCCACCTCCTGCCTTGTTGTCTAGTAGAGCTCTTGGCAAGCCAAGGAAAGAAGTCTCAGCTCCGTTTCCTCACGGCCAGCCTCGCTGACTTCAAGGCAACTGTTTTAACAGAAAAAGGGTAGGCAGCTGTGTTGGTCCATTAGCAAAGAACCCAACAAAAGTGACAGTGGAATATAAATGCTTGTACATAAACAAACTGAAGAGAAAGGCAGCCAGGGCAGGTACACACAGACCCCCCACCTTTCACCTGATACCGCACTTGCTCACAATAGAACACACATGCACACCCCCAGGCCACTTCCCCTCCCTTGGCAGCCAAATGAGCTGTGAAACATTCCAAACAGGAGAGGGGCGCCAAGGATGCCTAGTGGCCACAAAGAAATGGCAAGTACTCCTAAGCACCCTAAAGTACCCGGAGAAACAGGTACTCCTGACCTCGACAGATCAGGAGGGGAGGGAGGAGGGAGCCAAGAAGAAGGGATAAAGGAAGGGGCTTGTGGCGGGAAAAGGTTGTTGGTTGTGGGCAGCAAGCTGCGCGGAGGTCTAGGGCTTTGGTCTGACCTCAGGATCCAGCCCTGGGCAGCTCCTGGTGAAATTAGCTGAATTCGCCTAGCCGCTGAGCTACAGGGCTGTCGAGGAATCAGGGTAATTCCAGGTAAACCTTGTGTGTACTGTTGCTTGCTACGACTCGCTCTATGCCCATGTCCATTGCAGGCGCATGGTCTGCATGCTGCTTTTGTGTATGTTTTGATACGCTCAATTAAACTCTGTTTACCTATAAACATTGTAGTGGCTCCCATTCATAAAACTGCTTCCTTCACTGTCCTAGCGTTAAAATTGGCTGCTGCTTTTACCCAAGTGCCGCAGACCGCACGTAAAGGGCTAACCTTGCTCCGGTTAACCCCTTGGGACCCGGACCCGCGCAAAGGACCGGCTTTGGTCCTTTTTCACACAAACAAACAAACAAACGTAAATACACCTTTTTGAGGCCAACTTACCATGTCACAACGTGGTGAGTAAGTTTTGAAGTACCTCAGAACGCTTCTTATTTATTTATTAATAACACTTATATACTGCTTAATATGATAAAATCTCTAGCCTGAGGAATATATATATATATATATATATATTCCTCAGGCTAGATGTTAAACAAAAAAACCCCCAAAACAAAGGGTGGGGAGGGAGAGAAAAAGCTATACATGATGGGAAAGTCCAAATGTTTACAGCAGGGTCAGGTATACTGCTGTCTGAGGGCTAGCCCTCAGCCTAATTTCATGCAGGTGGGGGGTATCCAAAGGCAGGGGAATGTTTCCTCCCATAAGTGCCTGCCCAGACCCTTAGGGCTTAGGTCATCCATGGAGGCCCTCCCACCATGAAGGTAGGCAGGTGGTTACAAGAGGGAGGGGTTTCTCAATCATGGTGCTTCGTTTATGGAATGCTTTCCCCAGGAGGCTTGCCTGGCTCTCATGCTGTTATCTTTTCAGCGCCAGGCAGACATTTCTCCCAGGCATTTTAAAGTTTTATTGTGATTTTATTTTTATTGCATTTATTGCTTTTAACCTATTTTTAATTTGTCATATTGTTGAGCTGCCCTAAGAACTGTTGGTTATAAGGCAGCATATAAATATCATAACTAAAATAAATAATAAGATTAAAAGGTGGCTCTGGCCCTGCCCACTACTGACACATGTTCCCCCACCACCACCATAGCGTATTGCTCAGGCCTGTTCCTCACCCAAGGTTTACCATTTCTAACTATCTTAAAATGGAATGAAGGAAGTGTTGTACATCTGTAACTAGTTTAGCTCTCTCGAAATACAAAACAGATTTCAGGTTGCCTCAGGGCTATTGGAACAAAGAAACAATGCTGGGTGGGTTTGCACAACACCCTAAGCTCCTTGGGAATTTTAGCCATGCAGTGTGGCTAAAATTCCCCTGTGCCCGAAAGACAATCAGGCACAGCAGGGTTAGGGTGCCGCCTTCTTCCCACTCCTCTCCCCTTGGTCCTCCTGCCGATATCCCAGGGGACACTGCAGGAGCACTGAGGGGAGCGGGGATGACAGCTGCTGAAAAGTACCCAAGCTGCACTTTGGGGCAGATGTCAGCTATTTGCCGTAGCTGAGCAGTGGCTCCACTGGGCAATGGGGAAGGGGACTTGAGCTGCCTCATGCTGGGCTTGGAATTCTAGCACGAGGTGCCTCATCCTTTCCCGTTGCACAGCGGCACCACCGCTCAGCTGAGTGGCAGCTCAACTGGGCAACAGGGAAGGGGGCACGCACAAACCTTCTCTTTCCCGCCCCCACCCCTTCCCCCCTCTCCCTGGCGCCTCTTGACAGCAGCGCTGGGGAGGGGGGGAAAGGGTGGGGGGAATGAGCAGGAACAACCCGCTCAGCTTGGCTCACTTGGGAGTAAGCCTAGCTGAGCGCGTTGTTCCAAATTTCTGCTGCAGCAGCAGCAGCCAAAAGCAACCCTTAGCTAACAAATATATTTGTATACAGTTTGCAACTAAAGTGTGAATACAGGAGTTATTCAGATTTTAAGGAAAAAACTGGAAAATGTAAATAAATATATTTATATTATATTTATATTTTATTAATTTTCTATACTGCCCAGTAGCCGAAGCTCTCTGGGCGGTGTACAACAATCAATTGAAAAAAATACAATAAAATACAGTTAAAAATATAAACATTAAAAACATTATAAAAATTTAAAACCAATTTTAAAAACATTATAAAAATTTAAAACCAATTTTAAAAACATTATAAAAATTTAAAACCAATTTTAAAAACATTATAAAAATTTAAAACCAATCTATCAAGACATGATAGATAAATATACTTGTTTAGCTTCAGCAAAGATGCCAAGATACTATTTATAGTATTTCAGATCTGTTGGGGATTGCCAAAAGACCTGGGAGAGGATATTGTGATATATTATCTCTCCCCTCTTGCTTTTGCAAACACAGCAGAGTATACCCAACTACAGACGAAAAACGTGTGCATGCGGAGCTGCTGGTTAAAGCGGGGCTGTGCATTTAGTTGATACAGACTGTCCCTTTTGGACAGGCTGGATCTTCACCTGGTTTCCCCCTTACACTACCAATAAGACAAACAGTCTTTTGGAGGTTAAAAACAGAGTTTACTCACTCAGATCTTGCAGATTGGATACAGGCAGGCTTAAGAATGTATTTACAGTTGTGCAGGAATCATATGGTAGTCGACCTGTTCTGAACTTGGGAAAAGTTCAGAACTGCAACTCGGCTCCATCTTCAGACATGTTACACACAAGTTCATAGCTCAGACTGTTTCCCGGGGCAGGAAGAGAAGGCAACTGGCGACGCCCACATCCTGCACCAGGTGAGTCCTGGGTAGCATTCCATAGAGTGTCTGCTCTAGGATGCAGAGACTCTGTGGTCCCAGTTACATCCAGTCATACTACAAATAGATAATTGCTCTCCTGAAAAGAATTATTCATCAAGCTTTCAGCTCCACATGCTCCTCTGCTTCAGGGCATGTTGTCCCAGCATGTCCCAATCTTGGGGGGGGGGGGTGCTATGTAAATCTTTTGTTTGAACCACTGGCCATGCAAGAAGAGGCCTGAGGCTATCTGGGCACAACCTAGGTAAAACCACCAAGAAAGGATGACTGCTCTGATCACTAAAAGGACTTTTGCTTTGAAAGATATGCATTTTACTCCACACTGGCATTTAAATGCATGTCAATTACAATCTGAGTCAGTATTGAAAGTCAGTGACCTGGTTCCCCCACACAATCAGCAGGGAAAATAAGCTTCTTTTTCCTGCCGCACACATGCTGGTTCCACGCTGTGCGATTTGCTTATGTGAAGGACCGCCACTGGTCCTTTTGCGTGAGTTTGGAAGTTAACGGGTTAACCAGTACTGAGAACTCCCTTAAATAAATAAAAATAAATAAAATAAATAAATAAGCAGTCCCGGCTAAAGGAAAGGCATCCGCTTCCAGGCACTGAAGGAGAGCTGAAATTGACTAGGTACAGGAATATGTTTATAACAAGTTTAATGGAGCATAACAAAACATACAGATAAGAACTCCACAGTAAGGAAAGGGGAGTCTATAAAACTTAATGGAGCATGCGACTCCAATACACATTGAACTAGAAAGAAGTTCTGCAGACAGGCATAGACAGTACTGACCTTAAAAGACCTAAATTCTTAGAAAGAGTACACTGCAAGTCGTCCAGGCGTACAGCGGGTTACCGAGCGCGTTGCTTGGGGTTGAGTTTCTTTGTCCTACTCAAAGTCCCAGACGGTCCATGCGGTCCTGCACCTAACTTCCAACAACTTACTGGGGCTTGGTGCCCTTCTTTTACCCCCTCTCCTTGTTCCCCCCTCCCTTATCAATGGTTATCAATGGTTCCTTCAATCAGTGCTTATCAATGGTTCCTTCTCAAACTGGGGAGAGGTAACAAGCGGGGTACCACAGGGCTCGGTCCTGGGCCCAGTGCTCTTCAACATTTTTATTAATGACTTGGATGAGGAGGTACAGGGAATGCCTATCAAATTTGCAGATGACACAAAGTTGGGTGGAACAGCTAATACTCTGGAAGACAGAAACAAAATTCAAAGTGACCTCGATAGGTTGGAGCGCTGGGCTGAAAACAACAGAATGAAATTTAATAGGGATAAATGCCAAGTGCTGCACCTAGGGAGAGGAAACCAAATGCAGAGTTACAGAATGGGGGACACTTGGCTCAACAATACTACAAGTGAGAAGAATCTTAGAATTGTGGTAGATCACAAACTGAATATGAGCCAGCAATGCGATGTGGCTGCAAAGAAGGCAAATGCTATTTTGGGCTGCATTAATAGAAGTATAGCTTCCAAATCGCGGGAAGTGATAATTCCCCTTTACTCGGCACTGGTTAGGCCTCATCTTGAGTACTGCGTCCAGTTCTGGGCACCACACTTTAAGAAGGACATAGACAAACTGGAGAGGGTTCAGAGGAGGGCAACAAGGATGATAAACGGACTGGAAACAAGGCCCTATGAGGAGAGACTAAAAGAACTGGGCATGTTTAGCCTTCAGAAGAGGAGACTGAGGGGAGATATGATCACACTCTTCCAGTACTTGAAGGGTTGTCACACAGAGGAGGGCCAGGATCTCTTCTCGATCATCCCAGTTTGCAGGACACGGAATAATGGGCTCAAGTTACAGGAACCTAGATTCCACCTAAACATCAGGAAAAATTTCCTGACTGTTAGAGCAATAAGACAATGGAATCAACTACCTATGGAGGTGGTGGGCTCTCCCAGTCTGGAGGCATTCAAGGTGCAACTGGACAATCATCTGTCAGGGATGCTTTGACCTGGATTCCTGCACTGAGCAGGGGGTTGGACTCAATGGCCTTGTAGGCCCCTTCCAACTACTTTTCTATGATTCCTGTTGACAGGTGGAACCGACTTTTCCTGCCAGGATCTTGGTGCCCCTGGGTGCGTGAGGGTACTTGGCAGCTCTTTGAGACTGCCGGTGAATCCTGGCACCCCTTGGGTGCTTGCGGGTGTTTTGCAGCTCTTTGAGACTGCCGGGGGTGGGGGGGGTGGGGGGGGAGAGACCACTGGGAGGTATGCAGATGTGTCCCATTGAGGTGGATGCAAATGTAGGCTGATGTAAATGACTGCTTGTAACTGAACTGCCTCTGCCCTAGGCCTTCTCCTTTTTTGTGAGGGGCCGGAAGAGCTTTTTCCTTTCTCTTTTTAAAGATCGCTCCTGCGCTCATTCACACCTGCACAGAGATGATGGATCTATCTATCTATCTATCTATCTATCTATCTATCTATCTATCTATCTATCAAAACCCTGTCCAAGGCAATGCCCAGTTCTACTGCTACAGAATTAAGTGTGGGATGGCAAACTGGGATGAGTGCAGTACATTTAACGAGGGTGTGCCCTGTGAGTAGTGACTGCGGAATGTGAATATAACAGTACAGTTCTGCTAACTTGACAATGTACAGTGTAATGTAGATCTGCCCCTGGTAATGTCCCTCTTTAGGGCTATACCTCTGTGTATTCCCCTCCCCAATGTAGATGGGATTGGTGCCCAGCCCGGCACCCAACTTGCGAGGCGCTCGGCGAGCGCTCCTGCTGCGCAAGCCGAGCATCCGACGAGTGCCTGCTAAGGCGCTTGCCGGACTTCTGGGTTCCCCAGCTCTACGTCATTTATGTAGAGTATCGTGTAGTATACGTAAAAAACGGCCACAATTTGCGTAAATGTGGCTGTTTTTAATGTACTATACTATGCTATACTCTACGTAAACAGTGTATCTTACGCCGTTTTCTACGTAAACGGTGTGGAGCCAGGGAACCCAGAAGTCACTTTCCCCGGCACGGCTCACAAGAATGCAAGTCGAGCCGGGGAAAGGTAGGTTGAGCAGAGCTCGGGGGGGGGGTCGAGGCCGGGGAGTTAGCTGAGCTTCCACCCCCCCCCCAACCAGCTCTGCGCACATCCCTACAATGTAGTGAAGGACTTACTTCCCCCTGCAAGCATTGTGAGGAACAGCAGCTGTGAGCAGATCTACTTGTAGGAAAGGAGGCTGGACCTTGCCACGTTAAACAGCAAGCTTAGCTGAGGTCCTCCTCTATATGAACAGACCTACTGGTAGGGAAGGTGGCTGTTTCATACACATCCACCTGTGAGGAAGGGCTGCAGGCAGCCTACCTGTCTCCTGGTAGTAGATCAATTTACAAGGAAAGGCTGCAGCAAAGCATAGATGTAAGAGGGTACTAGAGACCCTCCGTTATTTTGTCTGTAGACTGGATTTCCTAATTATACATTATGTCTTGGGTATCTCAAGAGTTTCATAGGAGATAATGTAGAAATCCAGGGCTTAATATTACAATGATTGCACCATGCCATGCCACTAAAAATAGAAGTACAAACAGAAGTTCATGCTCTTTTAAGCACAGCTCTTTTAAGCATAGCTCTTTGGTGAGGGGGAAACGGGTCTTTTTAAAAGCTTTTACCCATTTTTATAATTGTCCTCCAAGTGTTTCCAGCACTAGAAGAGGACAAATAAGTATCCAATACTATTATCCCAGTACTGTAGATTGCAGTGTGAGGCTGGGAGTTATTAGACCCATATTGCAAGAGGTTGGTTGGGCTAAAGCAGTGTTCTCCAACCTTGGGTCCCCAGATGTTTTTGGCCTACAACTCCCAGCATGCCCCAGCCAGCAACTGTTGGGTTGTAGGCCAAAAACATCTGGGGACCCAAGGTTGGAGAACACTGGGCTAAATGCTAGAAGGGAAAGAGAGGGAGAGTGGCTTTCAACTATGCAGTGTAATCTAGTGTTGGTATCCTCATATTACAGTTGGTATATGTGCGAAGCAAAATAGAAAGTCACTTATGATCAAACCTGCAATGTAGTTCAGTATCATTATCCCTATATTACAGGTCGGGGGTAGTTCATAACAACTGTGTAATAGAGCCCACTGTTAATATCCTCATATTACAAAATGAGAGGGGGTTACAATTATGATGTCGTATTTCATGTAAGGGCTGAGATTGATAGATAATGGCTTACAGCAACTCGCTAATAAAGGCTTTAAGAACTGTCATCTCTTCAGTCTTAAGCAGTGGACATTACAGATAGAAGTCTCTGCTGCAATACTACATAGTACACACATGTTATCAGGATGCCGACGATGAGGACAATTACTAAGAAATACAGATATTTGATGTAAACTAATTATAGTAATAGTGTCTGTGCCCTAAATCATCAGAAACTATTATAGATTCATGTTGGGAATAAACAATGAAACAATTGCATGGATTGTACAGAATCTCCAGGTAAATTCATTCCAAATGTTCAGAAGAATATGACTGACTATACACCAGTCCTGCAGCTGTATTGATAATAAAATAAACCAGTCAATATGAATCTATCTAGTCAATATTAAGCAATGGAATTGAAGAAAGAAAAGCTGGGCAAATCCTGCAAAATGTTGCAAGCAACTGGTAGAATTGTATTATGATTCAAGGTGAATTATTCAAACCCAAGGAATGTAGATTAATTAAGCACATCTAAATATACTTTAACAAACTTTTTATACAAACAATGATAGTTGTTAAATAGTGGTTTAAAATGCTATAATGGTAGTTATCTCCCACCTCCTGCCTTCACCCAACCACTTTCTGTTGGCAGCTGTTCTGGGTTTCCAGCAAAATATATCCCTCAAAAAACATACCTCCAGTTGCAGCAAAAAATACATCTACGGTAGTTCAAATGGCCACCTCCATTACCTCCTCAAGGCCCGGCCAAGGTCAATGCTTAACTTGCATGCAGACACATTGTGCTCTTTCTATTCTAAGGGTGGTTGATGGAGATCGCACAACTGGAAGTGTGAGTGTGTGGGTGTTTAATTTTCTTATTTCTATGGGATGAAGTGGCAAGCCAGCAGATTTACTTGAGAGGAAAGGCTGCCACCTGCCTGTGAAACAGGCCAGAGTCCTCCCCTGCCAGCGGATCTATGCTTAAGTAAGCACCACAATGGGTCAATTGCTCAGGAACAATCTCTCTGACCACATACACACAAAAGTAGCAGAGATATGTACTGGGAAAAGGAGGGGTCTTCTTGTTCCAGCCTGAAACAGTGCAATGCTTTGAAAGCCACCTTGGAAAGATTTTACCTTGAAAAATGGGATATAAATTAATAAAATAAAATAACGCACTGCAAGATGCTACCACTAGCCATGTTCTTGATCCATACTTGCGGCATAATCTGGTCATCAAATGCTTTTATTAGAAAAGCAACTACAATATTTACCAGCAATGTTTCTATTATGGTAAATGTCATTCACTTTAGTTTTTATAACAACAACTGGGCAGGATGATTTCTGCTAGAGAATGAAAAATAGGTTGCTTTGGGAAGGCTTTGCAGATTTTTTTCCTCCCAGGATTCAGGATCTAATTGATTACCATATTTGGAATCAGGAAGGATTTTTTTCTTGAGGTCAGATTGACTGTGAGCTCAGGAACTTTTTTTTTCTTGCTCCTATCATGTGTGGCATAGCTTCTCCCTTAAGTTGCCTTGATGTATTATTACACGAAGCCTCGTTCTAACTGCTCTACACAGTGCAGCACAATCAGAGGCATACAGTACAAGCAACAGTCTATGCAAGCCGAGAGCTCTCCAGTTCTGCCCTACTTGCTTCTTAAAGTTCCTCTGGTAGGCCTTCTTGTGGCTATGTTTCACTGGCATTACAGGAGCAGAAGGCTCTGGTAGACCTTAGGATGCAGCAGTGTCCCTGCCCTTTGCTTTAACAGTTCTTTATGCCCAGAAAGCCTCCTGTGCAACACTGACGTCCTTATGCAGATATTTATAGGGTTGATGCTCCACATCAGAGCAAATGGGGCAAGGGTCCCTTTATACCAGCCTTCCCCAACTTGATGCTCTCCGGATGTGTTGGACTACAACTCTCAGCATCCTCCAGCCAGCATGGCTCTCTGCAGGATGTTGGGAGTTGTACTGTAGCACATCTGGTTGGGGTGCCCTCCAGATTTATTTATACCTGCACTTGAAACCTAGCTAGTGCAGCTTGTTGCTACGTGTCATTGCACAGCAGAGTATATAATCATAAATGTAAATGTAATTTTTTGTCCTATAGGTACCTATGGCACTGTACATTTCACTTCCCTCTGCTTCTAACTATGGAAAATGAACTTTCAATCAAAATAGACTGGATCCCTCCATCCCAGCTTCCCGAGTGAGTCAATTACCGGTAATTTGTTCTATCAGGTACAGAGCACCTTTTGCCTACCCTCCATGCCCCAAAATTATAGAATCAATCCCATCCTAGAAATAAAGTTAATTACATTTGCTTTGTGGTATTTTCAAGAGCAGTTTCTGATGTTAATCCTTTATATTAAGCCTTTGAGTTTTCAGGTGACTTTCAGATTCCTATGGGTGAGCATATTTTCATACTGCTTATCAGTAACCATTGATGTAAAGGGTTGTTTTACATCACTTTGTATCTTTTCTTAGCCTTTACATTCTGGTATGCTAATTTTGTATTATGTGCTTCTATATTTATTTACTGTTGCACATGCCTAACAACATATCCAAAAATTAATTGAAATCTGTGCAATCCAAAAACTGCCCAAAGGCCAGCTGAAGGGTTGTCAGATGCAGCATACTTGCTGTTCTGCTGGCATGACAGCACTTACACTACCAGAGGACCCCTAGTATGCTTGCAGAAAGCTCCATGGCATAGATGTTTGGCCAGTAGTGTGCATGGAAACAGGGTGTGTGTCGGGGCATGTTGGTGGGCAGCAAAAGGTCTGTAGCATGGGTGGGGAACCTCAGGTCTGCGGGGCAAATCCAGCCCACCTGGGATTCAAATCTGGCCCTCCAGGACTCCCCAGATAGCCACACCCTCTTTTCCCTGATTACCAATCATTTGCTAGTTCCCCAGCTTTTGTGCATTCCCCCCCCCCACATTCTAAAAGGTTATAATGCCAATTCTGAGGCTTAGTTACTCTCAGTAAGAGCTTTAAGCTAATATTCTGGTAACTTTGATCATTTTGGTCGTGCCCCTTTTGCCTCTGACTCTACCCACCACTGGAATGCAGCCCCCAAGAGCTTCTCCGAAAATTGGATTCAGCCGTGAGGCTGGTGGAGGTTCAACACCCCTGATCTGTAAGATTTTAAGCCCCCTTGTTCCCCTGACACCGCAAAGGGATGAGGGGAACCCTCCACCAACAAGAAGAGCAAGGGAAAAAGGGGTTTGTGTTGTTGTTGTTGTTGTTGTTGTTTTTATAAAAAACACACACACACTCCCACCTCCTGCACTGGCTGCAGTGAGATGGCAGGGCTTAGGAAGTGATGGTAGCTTTGCCATGGAAACTCCATACCACAACCATAGGATTGCTCTGCCAGGTGGCAGTCCTAAGGATACTTAGTTGTGGGGCTTACTTCTAAGTAGGCATGTACAGGATCCCACTGTAAAACAGCTAAAATACAAAGAACACAGTCCACCTAGAACACTCATCCTTAAGATGGTGTCCTCCAAATGTTTAGACTATGAGCCCCATCAGCCCCAGCCAGCATGGTCAGTGGTCAATGATGATGGGAACTTGCTGGCTTAATGTTAGCTTGGCAAACGTCTGCAGCTGGTTAGGAAATCCTGGATCTAGAAATAGCAAAAAACAAAAGATACCCAAGAAACAATAACTGGAAACTTTACAGCATTTAAACCATACCAACCTGTTAAATGGAAATTTGGTGTACTATATTCCCCACACCTAATACACTTCACAATGCCAGAGCTGCCTATGCATTATCCCTATGTTTCAATCAAATTATACACACCCTTTTTGCAACTCATCTGTTAGCTTGGCATAGAGCAGTGATGGCGGACCTTTTTGAGCCCGAGTGCCCAGACTGCAACACAAAACCAACTTATTTATTTCTGTGGAGAAAGCCAACCTAAGCCCCCTTTCTGACACACACACACTCACCAAGGTGGGGGGAAGGAGACCCGGGCGGGGCGGGGGGAGACAGACAGTCTCCACAGAGGCCAAAGGGGACAAACAACATCTGCATAGAATCACCCCAGGGGGGAAGACAGGAAGCATCTACAGGTTTGTCAATGCTCTCATATATCAGCCCCATCTACATAAGACTTGAATACCTCGCCAGAGCAGACACTTCGGCACCCATAAGAAAGGACCACTCAACACCACAGGATGGGACCATTAAGCAAATGGCTTCAAAGGGACCCCACCCCACGGGGGGAAGGCGTCACCCCACCTGACCCAAAAGGCCGCCCCTCAGGAATGGTGGCAACCCACCTGATTGGCAACCTACCTGATTACGGAGGGAGGGGCTACCTGAAACACCAAGGTATAAAACACCCTGCGCAAGGGAACTGAGTTGTTGGACCTGATCAGCAATCTTGCCCCATGCTTGGGGTAAGGGAACGAAGGATCGGCAACCCCGGGTAGCAGCACCCGGCGCGCTCCAGCTAGCTGAAATCACTGGCCGCTTGGGTTGACCGGACCCCTGGGAAACCAAGCTGAAATCACTCACAAGCCGCTTGGGTAGACCGGACCTCCGCCGGGAACCCAGCTAGCCGCTTGGGTAGACCGGACCTCCGCCGGGAACCCAGCTAGCAGCGTGCGGTTGACCGGGCCTCTGCTGGAGCCCGAGCTGAACTAACTAGCTGAGAGCCCTGAAACCACGGTGTCCTTGAACTTCTTGCTTGCTACTTTGTACCGTACTGATAAGCTGTATTGCTGGCGTGTGTCTGGGTTTGTGAAGGTAATTTTGTAAATAAACTTGTTTTATAAAAGATACTTTTGTGGCTATAAGTTATCCCTTTGTTCTGGGCTAAGGGTGATAGTCGCTGGGGACCTCGGAGAAGGCCCGCCCCAGGACTCGCTACCCCCTTAGCATTGAACCCGCGCAGAAGACCAGGTTGTCGGTCTTCCACTATTTCAAAGTGCCAACACTGCAATTAAACCTGAATACCAAGGTTTTAGTTTTAGAAAAACAACTCATACAGTTGTCCGAATTAATTAACATCTTTTGTCTTTAAAGAAAAACAATAACAGAGCTTTCAATGATACAAACAGTTTTTTGTTGGGGGAAAAAAATCAACTCAAAAAATTATTATAGTACTACATTGTACACATAGCCTGAAGGGAATTTATACAAACTTTTAAAATAATTAGGCACATGTATTTTTGGATAAGAGATTCTCAACTTGTAATATGATTATATGCCAGACTGAAATTGTATGGGGCAAGCTTTACTCCGGGTCCTTTCCCTGCTTCTACAGGTGTCGGATTAGTAAAAGTAAAAGTCAACCTGTACTAGGATGAGCAAGATAAACAAGAAAACTAAACGTGCTTAACACATTTTAAACACTTTATGTCTTGGACTGCAAACACTGCATTAGGTAAAAGTTTGCATTGGGCATGCTTTTGCACAATTAATGTGATTTTTGCTATTGCATGCATGCTGATAATTTGTCAAACCTTGGCTCATACTCCGTTAGTTTGAGAGCAACACATGCAGCACTCAGGTCAACTGTTAGGGCTTTACATCCAAGCCATGCTCTGTGCATCATTCTTCAAAATATTTTAAATGTGATAACAATGTAGAAAAGAATTCTGTAACAGGAATTCTAGAATAAAATCATTCTGTTCCACACTGTGAGAAAGAACAAGATCATTAGTGTTTTGCAGAAGGGTTCAGTCTTTTCGCGATCTGGTGACCAATGGCTCGAGTGCCCACAGAGAGGTCCCTGTGTGCCAGCTGTGGCACACCAGTGCCATAGGTTCGCCATCACTGGCATATAGCTGTCAATGCTGCTAACATAATAGAGCTAGGTCTGCCCAGGAGTGTCCTCTGAAGATAGACCACTCAAATTTAACATATCTTCTGTAATATATTTTTCTCCCACGCAGCTTTGAAAGAATAGCGTTTACATCTTAGGAGTAGAAAGTCTTGCTGTTCATTACTAGATAAGTGGCACTGCAAAACTGTTCCTTCCTTGTTTTCAAAGGAAAACAAACTGACATGCCACATTTCGGTCAGCTTGCTCCCATCTCATATCTCTTGGTTAATACTTGTTGAATCTAAAGATTCAGACTCCTTGCAGTTGTAGCAGCTTGGGAATAAGCACACTCGAGAGCTGCTGTGTTTAGGATGAAATGTATTGGATCACATTTTGTGCAGAAACTTGCCAGGAAATATATAGAACTAACTGTTGCCCGCGGCTTCGCTCGCATGGGCTGGGTGCTGGCAGCAGAAATCTTTTCTGACAGAAATATCTGATCTTAAAGAAAAATCAGGTTAATCCTGAGAGTCTACAGGTGATGGAGAGCGACTGTGCCAAGTTTGGGGTAGATCCGTCAAAACGTGACACAGGAGTGCCCACCTGAGGAATAAAGACTTCTCATGAGTAAAGGGATACTCCTGAGCAAGACTCTGCTCATGAGTAGACCATTACTCAAGTGACACTGATGGCTTGCAGCTGTGCTCTGGGCAGGGCCTTCAGTTCTAGGCACAGAGTGCTGGAAAAATGTCTGTACACCAGACTCCTGCCTTGTATTTCTCCTGATTATCTAGCTCTTCACTGGAACGCCGTCTGTTTAGACCTTGGTCTACCTTCATCAGGGCCGGATTAAGAGCATTATGGGCCTGGTGCTGAGGATTTTGGTGGGCCTTTTTATGGAAATAAATAAAATGAAGACGCAATTTTATATTAAAACAAATTAAATATTTTAGTCAGCAAAGAAGAACAGTCAGCAAAGAAGTTACACAGTCAACAAAGTTAAGGTCATTCACAAACTCCAAATATCGCTTTCAACTAGCAACAAGCAACCTGCATTTAGCCTTCACACCAGCAACTGGTGTACATAGGCATACTACCTCCGATACTGGATAGCATAGAGCCATCAGGACTAGTAGCCATTGATATCCTTCTCCTCCATAAATTTGATGGGGGAAGTGTGTGTGTGTGTGTGAGAGAGAGAGAGAGAGAGAGAGAGAAAGAGAGAGACACACACACACACACACACACACACACACACACACAGAGTTAATCCAAGTCTTTTCCCTAGTCAAAATTGCACCTGAAAAAAACATGTTCATGCTCATTAGCCCCCAAGGAGAAAAAGGTCCTATGCAGGTTTAGACAGAAATAAGGCCTACAACTCCCAGAATACCTCCGCCAGCATGGCCAGCTGGCAGATGCTGAGACTTGAAGGACTTACTACTTCTGGCTAAAGATGCACAGGATTGCATTGTTATTTTTCATCCCTCATCCCTCCCTATTCCTTTTTCCTTGTGTGCTGTGTCTTTTTAGACTGTAAGCCTGCAGGCAGGGACTGTCTTCCTTTACTGATCATATGTAAGCCCCGCCAGGAGTCTATTTGACTGAGGAGCGGGATAACAATACTCTAAAATAAATTTAGTAAATAATTAGTTTGAAATAAGTCTTTAAAAAATAAAAAGATGAGCATCTATAACCGTGCACCTGCCCATACAGGTGCTCGCAGAGTATAAAATATTTTTTAAAAAAATAAGGAAGAAAAGGTGCTGCAGCAACCAGCACCAACCTCGATGGGCCCCAGCCTGTCTCCTGAGCAGGATACTGCAGTGGGCTTGGGAAAGGCGTATGATTAAAGTCCCCAAGCACCCTGCAAATATTTTACTCAGAGGAAATGCTACTGCCCCACAAACACCACACCACGTCTTGCTCAGATTCTGTTTTTAAAAATACGGCCCACAACCACCACATCTTGCTCCAAGAAATTCAAAAATGACCGACAACTCCCACATCTTGCACAGAAAACATAAGAAACGACCCCGCCTCTAAGCTCTGGGATGAGCAGAAAGAAGCCCGGAGGCCACGCGGGCCCACTTCGGGTCAGCGAAATCCTAGTTGAGTCGCACAAGCCACCACAGCTTAGATCACGCCACCTCCAAGCTGCCCCACGGCACCTTCCCACCCATGTTCCTCAGTAACTGGCATACCTTGATCCTGAAAAGATACCCAGGGAGGAGAATTGGGCTTGGAGAATGTACAACACAGGGTGTATATCTCCTAAGCCAGAGGTGCCCTCCAGATGTTTATGGTGCCCTCCAAATGTTTTGGACTACAACTCCCACCAGCCCCAGCCAGCATGGCCAATGGTCAGGGATCATGGGAATTGGGGGAGATGGAAGTTGTTGTGTGGACAAAATGTGGTGGAAGGAGAGGGGGCAGAACCATCTGTGCTGTCCTGAGCTCCTTTGGGAGGAGGGGAGGGTGGCAGAAGTGATTCTTCGTAAGGATGATGATTTGTTACACTTGCATACCCCGGCTGTTTTCTGTGGACAATATGGATGGCATGGCAACAGCCGTGTTGAACCCTTGGTGGTTGTGGTATAAACATCCCCATCATAAAAATCCTTGATAATTTTCTGTATTCCTAAGGGGTCTTGACCATCGGTAGAAACTTTATTTGGGTAAGAGGCTGCTTTTGCACTCCTGTCTTGCTTGTGGGCTAACTTTCCCGTGGGCAGCTGGTTGGCCACCGTGCGAACAGAATGCTGGACTAGATAGACCCTTGGTCTGATCCAGCATGACTGTTCTTATTCTATCCCCCACCCCCCAATTTAATCTCCACAAACAGACATCTCACTTATAGGCTAGAACATGAGTAGGCAACTGGTGTGCATAGGCATACCTCGATCCTGAAAAGATACCCAGGGAGGGGAATTGGACTTGGAGAAGGTGCAATACGGAGTGTGTATCCTCTAAGCCAGGGGTAGGCAATATGGTGCCCTCCTGATGTTTTAGACCACAGCTCCCATCAGCCCCAGTCAGCATGGTTAGTGGAAAGGGATTTGGGAGTTGTAGTCCAAACATCTGGAGGGCACCAGGTTGCCTAAGCCTGGGCTAGAAGTTCTAAGGGTTGCTTGTGCCAAAGCACCCCCCACCGCCAAAGCACTCCCCACCCCACCACCCGTGAACGCGAGTCCTTGCCTGGTGGGCTCCTCAGTGGGGGGTGGGGAGAAAAGACGGTGCTTGCTCGCTCTTGCAGCCTTCTCTTCAAAAAATAAAATAAAAATAATTTTTAAAACGCTGCTCCGCTCTGAAAAAATAAAAGAAAAAAACCTTCTGCTGCTGCAGCGGACCCGACCGCTGTTCCTCGCAGTCGGGTCCGGAGCTGGGCTCTCCTCGCGGCCTCGCCACTGCGGCGGCGGCTGGCGAGAGAAAGGCGAGGGAGGGACCGAGCCAGGCAGCCAGGCGGCGCGGGAGAAGGGACCACGACGACGACGAGGCGGCGGCGGAGGCGGCGGCGGCACGCAGGGAGCAGGGCGATGCTGCTCCGGGCGGCGCGCGCGGCCGTGTGATGCCCCCCAGGCGCGTCTCCGTCGGCCCCGAGCGTGGCGGCGAGGCAAGGTGGGGGTCGGCGGGATCGGGGGGGGGCTGGCGGCGGCGGCGGGACAGCCTGGCTGGGGCGGAGCCAAGGCGCGCAGGGCAGCCAATGGGAAAGCCCAGCGCCAGGATGGATAGCGGGCCGGGGGGGGGGCTAGCGGAGCTGAGCCTGAACGGGAGCTCCGAAACACTTTTGGAACGCCAAGCCCTGCAGTAGAGGGAAGGGTGGGTGGGTGGAGAAGAGTGCCTTTGAGCGTGTGCAGAGTACCTTTCTATCTCCACTGAGAGGCCTCGCACATCTTCCCCGCTGTAAAGCCGAGGCGGCGTCCGGTTTAGCTTCGGAGCAGCCGCGCCTCGGAAGGGCCCCGCTCCTCTCCGTGCACACACCCGCCCTTCGCCAGGCCTTTCACAAAGGCGACCCACTGCTGCTGCAGAAAGGGCGCACGATTGTGATTGGCCCAGTAACCGTCACCTGACCCGTCTCCGTCCGCGCGGCATGGAAAGCCCTGGCTGTGGGCCTATTCTGGTAGGGGCGGGGCGGGCCCGCCGCCGCTGCCTCCGCCGCGAGGGAGCCACTGCCTGGCGTCTCGACGCAAGGGCAAGTGCGGCAGCGCGGCAGCGGCAGCAGCCAGCAGTCGGCGGCGCGGCTCGGGTGAGTGGGCGCGCGCACCGCGCGCTGCCGGGCCAGCTGTGGGCCTGTTTGATGGTAGGGGCCTGGAGCTGCAGCTCCAATAGCCCCTATGTTAATCCGGCCCTGACCTTCATCAGTCTCTGTCTTTGGTATTGACTCTTGCTAATTCCTAGCTGCTCTGTCTTCACATCACAGTAACAGAACACAAGCTACAGAGGACTCCTTCTCACTACCCTGTGGATCAGAGTGTAATCCTTTAACCATCTGAAATAACTCCACTGGACAACACTGTACTGATGCAATGGAGTCAGAGAAGAAAGATTTTTACTGTCCTTACTGACATGGAAGAGGTCTTTCTTAACCCATGTGTTCAATCAAATTTGTCCTGAAGTTTTTTCTACCACTGCTCTAGCCATCTAACCAGGCACTTCATTCATTGCCTTAATCTCCTCGGAAACCAAGGAGCCTGTGCTTTGTGCTCCAGGAGAGAATGCTTGGATTGCATCAATGGCCCTGGACATCTCCCCATTCCACAGATTTATCCAGGGTGTAAACAAGATTGCCAGCTGTAGTGCCCAAAAAAACCCTTGGAGCATTCAGGAGCCCCTCAGGATCCATTAGCATCTGAAGGTGGACCAATTTAATAGATTTCCTGCTCCTGCATAAGTTAAGAGGCCCAGTGAATCCAAACACTATTAGGCAGTGATTGGTCCATGACAATGGGAATTAAAAAAAAAAAAAAAAACCTACCCACAGGTCACTTTAATCCTGAATAGCAAAAACAGATTGACTGTATGTTCTGCCACATGTGTATGGCCAGATATTAATTGCGATATGTCTGGGGTTGCCATGGAAGCCATGAAATCCTGAGCCATTCCTACTGAGGAGGCCTTGGTGTGGATGTTGAAATCTCCCAACACAATCAGTTTGGGGGACACCAGCACCACCTCTGAGGCCACCTCAGGCAGGGAGACGGTTGGGCAGCAGCATGAGGGATGCATCAATAGAATCCATATCCCAGCCTACCCCAACCTGGTTTTTATTTATTAAATTAAAACATCTGGTTCCCTCCAGATGTTTTGACCTTCAACTATGATCAGCCCCCACAAGCATAGCTAATGGGCAGGAATGCTAGGAGTTGTAGTCCAAAACATCTGGAGGGCACCAGGTTGGGGAAGGCTGCTCTATCCTGTCTTGCTGCTCTATCACCAGGTGCATACCCTACAATCTTGGAGACTATAGAACAGGGTACCTCCATAGGGGGATGGGCTCATGATAGATTCCCATAACTCCACCTCCCTGCCCACCAATCTGTCCTTCTGTTCCACTTGGAAACCTGGTGGGCACAGTTGGGTCAAACTGAACTTGCCCCCATATCTTTTGCCCAACTAGGTTTCAGTCACACATGCCAGGTCAGCTTGTTCATCCAGGAACAAATCCTGGATCACACCACTCTTCTCCAAGCTAGCATTCACTGGCAGCATTTTATCTTATGACCTGATGGGTCTCCACTAGAGCAGTCAGGTATCTGAAGGTGAACCAGAAAGAGGAAAAGCCACAGGATGTTTTCTTTCCCATCTCCTCCACTGCCCTGTTCCACCTCCACAGCCATAACTCCCCCTACCCATAACAACTAAAATACCAGCACCCCTTTCCCCCTCCCTCCCCACCAAACACACCTTTGGAACAAAGCACACCACAAAAACTCTTACAATACTGGAGAGCATCCACATTTCAGTAACCAGCCCACACAGCAAACCCACCATCAACTCTCTTCCCACGCTGAAGTGGCCCCCCCCCAGGACTATCCCTCTCAGCCCACCTAACTGCCCCCACAAAACAACCTACAGCCTGCTAATCACTCTCCTTCATCCCCTCTCAGTGGCATCAAGCAGGCCAACCTCCTCCCCCCTCCAGTTTATAGGCATGTATAGGATGCCTTTTTAAAGATGTTTTAAAGATGTTTTAAAGATGTTTTTAGAATGTTTTAAAGATGTTTTAATAGTATGTGTTGTGTTGTTTAGTTTGTGTATTTTATATTTTCTGCTGTTCCCCTCCTCGATCTAGATGGAGAGGCGGGTAATAAATAAAATTATCATCATCATCATCATCATCATCAATTAAGGCTTAGGGTTTCTCTTCATAAAAATTAATTGCAATCCCAATTAGATCGCTAGGAGGCAGGTTTAGGCCTGGAAGACCATGGCCTTCTGCATCCCAGTTTCCTTAAACTGGAGATGAAGGAGCATAGAGTGGAATGTGTGTGGGAGCCAAGAGGAAGAAGAGGTGCAAAAAGCAGTGTAGCAGCTGGGCATAGGGATGAAACAGTCCCAGAAGTGTGTCAGGGCCAAGTTGGGGTGGGTGGGAAGAGAGTAGCAGTGCACGAGAAGTAAGAGCCAGGCACATATACCAATAAGAATGATCTAGTCTGGCCCATTAGATGTGTTGGACTACAATGCCAGACAGTATGCTGCCTGGGGATGGTGGGAGATGCAGTCCAACATATCTGGAGAATGCCACATTGGGGAAGGCTGATCAAGTCAGTTTAAGGACAGGGACAGGGCAGAGCATGATTTTAAAATAAGAGAAACAATGCACTAAATCAGGGATGGGCAACCTCCAGGGGGTCCAGAGGCCAATATCCACCCCCTAGATCCCTCCCCACCAGATGCCACACTCCTGCCACCACACCGCTGAAATTTGGCAGTGTGGTGGCAAAAAAGAGAGAGAAAGCAGTGGTTTGCCACCAAAGTTTGGCAGCAAACCACACCAAAGGGTGAAAAGGGACAAATGTAACTTGTTTTTAAGCAAAATTGGTTTGCCTACATTTTTTTGCTGCCCATATGTCAGCGAGAGCAGCGGGGGCTGCACTAGAGGTCAGGGGGGTGCATGTGGCCTACAGCCCATGTGTTTTCCACCCCTGCACTAAATAAACAAAATAAACATTTAATTCACCCATCAGGGCTCTAAGGCAGCAATGCTATATACATGAGCAGAGTGATCCTATGGCCCCTAGACAGTGTCTAGAGGGCCACAGGGTGCTTCAGATTCCCAGCTCTGAGGTCAGAAAAGAGCTCTAGCTTCGGAGTTGGGGATCCGCAATCAGATCGCCCTTCTGCACCCTCATAGCCAGTGTGAAATGAACCGTACTGACTGCTTCTCTGAGTGAGGGGGGGCAGGGAGGGGAGGAGACTGGGTCTGCCAGGATATGATGTATCCTGGTGGCTCTCCAGCCTCCTTCCCTCCCCGTCCGAAGCGCTGCCGCTAGATGGCTAAAATCGGCCATCTAGCTGATTTGCAGGGCGGGAGGAGCAGGGAGGTGAAGATTGCCTCCATGCTCCTCCTGCCCTGCATAAGATGCTCGTAAACCTCCGAGTTTGGAGGCTTATGGGGATCCCCATTGGATTGCACCCTTACTGGGAATAGCTCCCATTGAACTCAATGGTGCCTATGTCTGAGTAGATATGTAGTCCAGAAAGAGAGCTAGATGTCAACGTGGAGTGATTGTTGAAAACCTCTGGTTAAGAACTGGGCAATGCAAATGATGGCAGCTCTAAAAATAAGACCAAGGATTAAGTTGTTATATAAAATCAATGTGATACCCACATCCACACAGTGATATTCAAGTTCAACCTTCAAAAAGAGAACATAATAGAATAGAAAAAAGCCCAGAGAATAGGAAAAAGAGTGAAACACTCACGTTGCTTTTGTATGCAAAGAGGATGAAAGATTCAAGATATTTAATTCAGAAAAGACATCGAAAAGAGCAGACATGGCAGATAATAAAGGAATCACACGGAAAAAACAAATTGAGTTCTCTTCCTTCATTTAACCTTTGCATCAATCAAGAGCATAAGGTGCATTAAAAACCAACCATGTTCAAAATGAAAAAAGGAACTTTTTAATGATATAATGCATAGTTAAGCTGTGGGTTAAAGTTGTATATGTGACATACCAAAGAATGGTGTTAGTAGGATTCATTTTAGAATGGCTAAAACAAATGTACAGAAAAGAGAATGGAGTCCTGTATTGGGGTTTGTTTGGTTTTTTTAAAAAGGCAATGGAAATGCCTGCATTAGAAAAACCCCATTCTATGGACAATTAATTGTATCCATCTTCACTGTAAAACTCACATCATGTCAAACTTTGTCCCATTCAAAATGAGCTATCCTTTGGTGATACACATATCTGGCTATCTCCCTTCTGCTGCAGAAGTCCATTTTTACACAGTTAAAATTGCTCTCCACGATCAGTGTCTTGCAGGCTAATCCTAAATCCCATTGATTTTAGTATCATTCCAGTAGATATTCTTAGAATAGCAGCCTTAGTATTTGTGTTGGGCTCAGGAGACTTGAAACAGACATTCTGTCATGTTCTATAATGCCATACTATCCTGAAATGGCATTTCCTTAAAACAAATGTTGGATGGTGGTAAAATGCCAAGTCCTTGGTGGAAGAAACATTCCAGAAAGAGAGCACTGGTACATTAGTGTGAGTGTTAGCAGCACTCTCAGCCATTCCACAACTAAAACTGAGTCAAGTCAAGGCAAAACATTGTTTCTAGATCCTGTCCTTTTGCAGTAATGGAGGGTGGAGGTGCAAAGTCATACCCTTTGCTTTTCAGCAACTGAGCTTTATATTTATTCAGAAGATATCTCACTTTTGAGGCATAACTCCCTTTCTTCATGATCCGATAACAAAGCTTCTGCCTAGAATAGTTTCTACAACCTTTCTTGGACTTAAGTGTATCCATGATGCAGTTTAGAGGGATGTGTTAAGTATTCTTTAGATGTTTATTCCAGTTATTCTTGTTAAAGTTCTTATTTGTAATAATATAATCCCATAACCATGCATATCAAAGAAACATGACTATCGTATTGGCCCATTTTATCAATTTCCTTTAGAATTCATTGGCTGTGACTAAACTAATGAAGATTCCATATGATGGGCTAAATCTAACAGTCAGTCAGTCAGGCGATAACTCGTGACCAAGTAAGATAGTCTTCCAGGATAAATTTTTTTTACAAAAAGGAGATTTTAAAAGGAGGAAAATTCTAAAGAAAATTGTGTAGACTCTAGCGATGGGTCCGTACCGTAAGTGACTGTGGAGGCCAATTCTAGATCCACACAGCTTCCCACAGTGAGGACACAGGTTACCAGATGGAAGATGGTCCTGTAAAGGATTCGTTTGACGTGCTTTTCATTAAAAGCTCGTTTCTCCCTTTCACTCTAACATTATGTGCATGGACGTCTGTTCGTTCAACAGGAGTTTACCTTCTCCCTCCCCCTGCAGTGCCCCCACATCCCCAGATTTGCTCCAGAGGGTCCCCCAACCCTCCAAAGCAGCTTTGGGGGTTGCAAGGGGAGTTGCAGGATAGAGGAGGAATTCAATCCATAGCAGTGTCCATTCTGCTGATAGACGGGCACCATTGGATACAACCCTGTATCCTGCATTTAAACGGAATAGACTAGTACCAAAGAGTGTCCAAGGTTTTGCCAGCTAATTATCTCCAGCCAATCATCAAAGTCTGACACAGGCCTGGCAATGATGGGTACAGCTTATTGAGTGAAAAAAAATATATATCCAGGGCAAATTCAGATACAATAATTTATTCTCCATCATTTGCTATCTAGGCATGTATATTGCAACAGAACTAACAAAACTGTGCTTTGAATACTGTATGTTGTGATACACTCACGTGTGATCCATTGAGAATGCTGCTTCCTCTTTCCTTCCTTGCCAAATGCTTTTGTGTTACTAGTGGAGCACTTCAGTATGGACTGCTCTCACAAATGTAATTTCACATCCAACATAACCCTTTAGAAATCCTATTGTGATATATACAGTCCATCCCAAACTGCATTGTTCTTAATTTCTTCATGCTACTCTCCAAGACCAATAAAGGGGGGGAGGAATGCTTGCAAGAAAATATATGCCTGCTTTGTGACATCACAACGGAATCTGGTGATAAAACATGTATTTGAAGAAGGCAAGGTGGTGGTTGTGGCAGAAGAATCATCAAGTGAAACACACAGTCATCTTTCACCAGAAGAAAACGTGTTGTTGGCCCATTCACTCAGAATCATCAGCCTTAATCACCAGATATTTCTGTAAAGGTACATAGAAAATGTTTTATGAAATACAGCCCTCTGTGAAAGAGAACCCCACTGTGAAATACAGCCAAATACAGCATGGGTTTGCTATTGAGTGTATCTGTGGAGGAAGGGGGGGCTGGCTGGCCCGCCACACTCCCACCCTTTCCTACTCCAAAGGAACCAAGACCCCCAGAGATCTCAAGGTACCAGATTGCCAGCCTCAGCTGTCTGCAATCCTACTTGGATCTCTGTTGAGGGACTCGCCTTTAATTCTGTAACTTGGATTTAGATACTGAACTAAGCAGAGCAATCCACAAACACCATGTGGGGTAAAACCAGGACAAGGTTTATTCTGGTAGCATTTTACAACAAGATTAGGGAAATGAGAGAAGCACACAAAATAAAGAGAGAGACACTTTAGTACACAGTAAAGCTGCAAAACAATAAAACCTGATTCCTTAATATCTCTCAGGCACACACCTGTTACCTGAGGGTGTTCTCTTCAAGGGTTAAATCCAGCACAGCCTCGCTGCCCGAGGGAGATTACCACACCTACCCGAAGGTCTGAGATGGGTAAAACTCCCACAAGACTTGCCTTCACTAGAGCCCTCATCCAGCTCATTTCACCAGGAGCTAACTGGGGTCGGATCCTGATGGCCTTGGGCCTCTCTTTGGCTTGCCGCCATCACCCAACAGCAAGGGTTGCCGGTAGCCACGCGATCCAAGACAGACAAAGACCAAGACCCACGCTTTGGGAAATATCTCTTCCCCTCTCCCCCTTTCTGTAGCTTTCCTGCCTTCAGCCAATTAGAAAGAACTTCACCTGGCCAGGCAAGGGAGGGGGAACTCATGACTCATGGCTTACTGGGCCTGAACTATTTACATATGAAAGCCCTAGGCCAACTTCTCCAGGCATCTAGGTGCCATTCATTCCATCCGATGCTTTATGTACCTTTCGTTTCCTCCCAGCCCCCTCAACTGGTCCCACTTGGTTTACACATGAGGAGGTGTGTGCGTGTGTGTATGTAGGAACCCCCAAAAGCTCCACAGTATCCTCCCGTTTCTCGGATGACTATACATGTATAATGTGTTTTCAGTGGCCGTTTGCCTGATTCACACACTATGACCTGACTTGCATCATGTCACCAGCAAGTCATGGTTAATAAACTGGGGTTTGTTGAAAATGCAGTGGGAGCGAGCATGTGTGCCGTTTCCCTGCTGCTCCCGCTGAGATAAATAACCCAGGGACTCCCTGTCCCTGGGTTGTTTACATGACATCTGAACCAGAACTTTGGGTTGCTGGAGGATGAACAACCCAGAGTTTGAACCTTTGGCTTGAATTTGAACTCTGTGAGGTTGTCCTGACTAGCAAAACTAATTTTTTTTTTTTGAAAAAAAAATATGATTCCAAGAAGAAGCTCAAAAATATACATACAATATTCTATAACAGAAAATTTGATATTTTTAAAAATGAGAGACCAGTGGTCAAACATTTTCAGATGTTTATTCAAAGATGGGCACCTTATTGGAAAGTGAAGCTAAAAGAAGGGCTTGGGCATAAATGATTGAACACAGTGTTCTGTTTATTTGTATTAATATTAAAGCTTATCAGTAGCAGACATTCTATAAAATGCAAGTTTATATTTAAAGAATGACTCTGAATCCACGTCTGTTTTGTAAGGCAAGAGAGAGTTTGTTCCCCAGATTCTCGTTACAGAAATTATCAGTCTAAGTACTCACACAGGCTGAATAAAGGGAAATCCCTTAGAATCCTGGGCAAAGCCTATGCTACTTGGGAAGGATCACAGAAAAGAAAACATCTTAATGAGATCTCTTTAAAATGTTTAGAGAGATGCAGCATGCAATCCAATGCATCTTGAGTCAGAAGTAAGTCCAACTGTGTTCAATGGGGTTTACTCACTAGTACGTGTGCTTAGGATTGCAGCAATGGAAATGGCTTTCCCATTTGAGCTTGCACCTGGATACCTTTCTGTGTCCAAATAAAAAGCTTTGTATGATGTGCAAGGGGAAGGCGATGGATGGGGGGGCGGACTTGAACAGACATCCGGAATCTTGGTCATTTAGGGAGTGATCCTATGACCCCTAGACTGGGAGCCAGTGTGGCATAGTGGTGAGAGTGTTGGACTGGGACTCGGGAGATCCGGGTTCTAGTCCCCGCTCGGCCATGAAACTCACTGGGTGACTTTGGGCCAGTCACTGACTCTCAGCCTAACCTACCTCACAGGGTTGTTGTGAGGATAAAATGGAGAGGAGGAGGATTATGTAAGCCGCCTTGGGTTCCTTGCAGGAAAAAAGGCGGGGTATAAATATAATATAATAAATAAATAAATAAGGCACTTCAGATTCCCAGATCCAAGGTCAGAAACAGAGCTCTGGCCTCAGAGCTGGGAATCCACATTCCAACCGCCCAATCCGCCTCCCCTGAAGCTGGTGCAGAAAGGACCACACTGGCTGCTTCTCCAAGGTCGGGAACTTGACCTTGGAGAGGGGGTAAAGGGGGTGTTCCAGTGGGTAGGGAGGGGAAGAGACTGCAGAGGCCAGGCTACAACGTATCCTGTGCCCTCTGCAGCCTCCTTCCCTCCCCCTCTGAAGCACTCCAGCTAGACTGCAGAAAATGTCTGTCTAGCAAAAATGCAGAGTGGGAGGAGCAGGGAGGTGGAAATAACCTCTGTTACTCCTTCCGGTCTGCATAGGATGCCCGTAAACCTCTGAGTTCAGAGGCTTACAGGCATCCCGACTGGATTGCGCCCTTAGCAGATAGTGATGTCATTAGTGATATATACAATGCTTTGCTGTACTATTTATTTATTACATTTCTATACCGCCCAATAGCTGAAGCTCTCTGGGCGGTTCACAAGAACTAAAACCATGAAACACAACACAATAAAATAGAATATAAATGTTTAAAACTACAGTATAAAATAAAAGACCAAAATAAACCTAGCATCAGTGCAAAGATTTAAAATACAGTAACAGGATTAAAACAACAGAAACTGAAAGACTACAACTACTGTAAAAGCACAAAAATTAGTGCTTCAGTGACACTAGCCTGAACCTTGCAAGGGTAGTGCAATCACGAATGTAAAGGAGAGAGTAGGACTGGAGAACTGGGGATTGCCTTGCAGTGAGGGGGAAGCCTGTTTGCCTATTTAAAATAACATACAGAGAGAGAGAGAGAGAAGAAAGAGTGGGAGTGAGTGACAGAATGAGGGGGCAGGAGAGAGATGTGCACTGTAGTATAGGGGAAGGATAGCACAGACCCTTCAAAGAAAACTTTTTTTTTTAATTACAGGGGGCACTGCTGTAGATCAGGGGAGGGGAACCTGTAGCTCTCTAGATGTTACTGGCTCCCATCAATCCCAGCCAATATGGCCCATGGGCAGGGATGATGAGAGTCATAGTCTAACATCTGGAGGACCACCAGTTCCCCACCCCTGCAGTAAGTGAACCCTTGCACTATTCCTCCTTTTTTAAAAGTTTGCATGATTGCTCAGGTATTAAAGCAAATCCGTGCTCACTGCTCACCCCCTCAATATGTCTCTGTTACAAACTGTATTGAGCTCCTAATAGGTTGGACCTGGATTGTATGTCGACACTGGCTACCACTCCACATTCTAAACAGGAATTGTTGATCCGGTTCCCAGCTTTTTTTAACCTCCATCTCTCTCGATCTATTCTAATTCAAAAGACCGAATCATATACGGCAACGTTGCGCTTGGTTTCCTAGTATTTAAGATTTTCGTCAAGCTTTGATTTGCGCGATGTCCTGTTTTGAACTATCCTAATAGTATTAATATTCTTTAAGTTTTCTAACTTCCCTGTTAGTTTCAAAATTAGTTTTGATGGCATGGGAAGCCATAACGGCATGCCTTTATGACTGCTGCGAAGATATCGGGGTTTGCGCTTAACGCCTCGATCAAATCCCCATTCTACTACTCGGACAACCGGGGGGCGGGGGAAATAGAGAACAGTAGAGAGAGCGGAGACTACAATTTCCAAAGTGCTTCGCGGGATGGCGATAGTGGGGGCTTGCAGCGAGAGCGCATGCGTACTGCACGAACTACATTTCCCGGGAGTCTAAGCACACGCTGTGTTCCCCCCCCCCCCCCGATGTGTGTGTGTGTGTGTGTGTGTGTGTCGATGAGCGCGTGTGGGGTGACGGAGCTCTAGCGCGGTGACGAGCAAAGTGTGTGCCCGCCATAGTGATAGCAGCCGCCGGGCCGCGGTGCGTGGGGCCGGGAGGAGGCCGAAGAAGAAGCAGGAGAAGCGGCGGCGGGGCAGGCACCGCACAGGTATGGCGCGGTCTCGGCGAGGGGATAGCGCAGGCCAGCCAGGCCAGTGACAGGCGCAGGCCGCCGGGCACCCTATACCCAGCCCGCCTGGCGGACGGTGCGGAGGGTGCCCCCAACCCGAGCGAGGCTCCCATGTGTTTCTTAGTCCTCCTCAGGCAGCGGTCGCCAGACGAGGACGGGGCGGGGGGAGGGGAGGTGGAGGAGGGGGACCTGGCCCTTCTCTGCGCCAGGAGCGGGGCTGGAGAGGACGCTGCTTGCCCGCCTGCTTCCTTCTCCCGCTTTACAGCGCTGCTGCTCGGTAGAAAGAAGCGAACGGAGTGTGTATGAAAGAGAGAGAAGATGTAAGCGGTGGTTACAATCCTGTGCACATTTCCTTGAGAGTAAGCCCCACTGACTACAGAGGGACTTACTTCTGAGAAAACGTGCATTGGCTTGCGCTGCAAGTCGACGAATTCGCGGTTCCCGCCAGCTCCTTCCACGCGCGGAGTAGCGGGTCGCTCTGTCTCCCCCACTCCTAACTGTGCCAGAGTCGGGCAAGTCGGGGTGTGTGTGTCAAAGGCCACCACGGTTTGGAAAGCAGATAATAGGTTCTCCCTTCTCACTTGGTGGCCTGGCTGGGCGTCCCTCTCTGTTTTATCCCTTTTCAATCCCCGCCACATTTTCTTTCCCCCCCCTTTTGCCCCCAGCTGTCATCCCTCAAAGTGGGGGAAGGGTGGCGGTGTCGTGGCGGGTTTTATGTAAACTCTCCGCGGAGGTTTTGTTTGCCTGGAGCTTATTCTCTTTTTTGCATCTGTACCGTTTTCTCTTTTTACCATGAGTGATAGAGCTTAATTTGAGCCAGGTTGCTGCCCCAGAAACTGATTTTGATACCAGAATTCAGCCATGAAAGGTGAAATAAACTGAGAGGTAGTGTCTCTGTGCGTGTGCAGAATTCTTTCCCCTTGTCAATGAATAGTGCTGCCAGTCCTTCCCCTTCCACACACTGGGGTGGGGGAGGGAGCAGGAATTTAAGACTAGTTTGAGTCCTCGCACTCTAATTTTAGAAATTAACCCCTGATAAGTAATAATGCCAGGAAAAGGCCACCTGCTCCAGGCTTTCCCTTTTCTCACTGGATTTTGGCTGAATATGCATTTGTGATGCTTCTCCCTGGGTTTCTTATTATTGATATGCCTGCCATTATCATGGGCAGGATGTGGAGGGCAGGCTCGTATACTGCAGGAACCTCTGAGAGGATGCAATGAGTGTAGAGATATATTGCAGTCCTCTGCCTTTTGCTAGAGGCCAGGCCATCTAGTGCCAGGCATAGTGGGCAGGTTTTGTTCCCGCTGCAGTACTCATAGTATATTTGCGTACTTATCCCACAGTAGTGAATTGCAGCCATTCATTTATACAGGAAATGGTAAAAAGATGTGTTTGGGGACTCCAATTATGGGTGGGATGTGTGTGTCTGTGTGGCTAAATCTACCATCTTTCTCCTGCCTCTGCTAATTCTAGTATCTGGGACATTTCCCTTTCTGCTTAATTACATCTTCAAATGTAGGTAGCCGTTTTGCTTTGTCCCATAGAACTCAATGGAAACTACTGAGAAATGGCATGACCATCTCTATCTGCATAGCTCCAGCTACACACCTGTCAGGTTTGGGTATGGAAGGGGGGGGGGATCAGAAACGTAATCGCTCCCACCCCATCCCTGTCCATAGTGGTTGGGTCACAAATTATCAGGGTAGGTGGGCAGGATTTCCTTCAGCACAGCTTTATATTATTCAGGGCTTTATGTTTTTCCATACAAATGAATGACAGCCATTTAGTTACACGTGGAAGGTAAGTACTCATGATTAAGAATAAAAGTAATAGCTGTTGGAGGGGGTGGGTGAATTGGATTGGGGCTTAGTTAATTCCCCCCCCCCATTCTTTCCCCAATTAAACTTGCCCCATATTTGCTCCACTGTAGAAAACATCCAGGTAGTACTTTTATGTTTTCCTTATATGACACATAGTAGCTCTGTGTGCGATTTTAATTGAGGAAATAGCATTGAGGGCAGAAGGGTTAGGCTAGCCTTCCCCAGCTTGGCACCCTCCAGATGTTTTGGACTTTAACTCAGTCCCAGCCAGCTTGGCCAGTACTGAGAGTTGTATCCAAAAGATCAGGAGGACACCTGGTTGGGGAAAGCTGGGTTAGATCATCAGTGGGGAACCAATGGCCTGTAGGCCAGACTCAGCCAAAGATGATTTCCATCCAGCTCATAGCACAGTCCTCCTCTTGCTGGCCCTGGTCTCTCTCTTTTCTGCATCTCTATTATTCTCCTCTCTGTGATTCAGCCGCAGCCATGAGGATAATGAGAAAGACAGACAGAGGAGGGAGGGAGGGAGCTGCAGCGGGCACATGCGTGAGGTTGGAGGCCCAACTGTGGAGTGCGGTGGTGAGAGTGTCCTTGTGAAAGGTGCACTTTCTGCTGCACTCTGTGATTGGACCTCTGGCCTCATGCACATGCCTGCCACGAGCTTCTCCTGCAGACTGTACATCGCTCAGAGTGGCGGGATGTCTGGCCAGATGGGTGATTCATAATATAATAAATAAATAAATGAATCAATCAATCAATCACAGGTGTCAGTGCTGAAATGCCCATGCGCTGTAATTCCTGGAGAATTGCCCTGCCCTGTGTGGCAACTAGGGTTAGGAAAAAAGCTCTCATTGGGAGCTTTTTTTCAAACTTTAATTGAGGGGGCAGCTGGGGAGGGAAGGGCATGTGTGAATGGGTAGATGTCTGAATGGGGGGAGAGAAAACTGGCAGAGGGAGAGAGAGAAGGGGTGGTCCTGCCCACTTGTGGTTTTTGGCTCGCCCACTGCTGGTGTGGGCCCCCTGACAACTTCCCTCTGAAATGGCGTGGCCCTCAGCTTTAAACCCCCCCCCCCATGAGTTATAATTTTCCTTCCCCAATACTGAGGTCCTGATCTGGTTTTCCCCTTCGTGACAGCTGCTATTGACATTTTAAATACAGTAATACCTTGGATTGCAAGTAACTTGGTTTGAGAGCGTTTTGCAAGACAAGCAAATTTTTAAATATTTATTTAATTTGTTTTGACTTGATATACAAGCGACGTCTTGCAATACAAGTACTGTAGTACGGCTTTAATTAAAAATCTCTGTACAAATTTTTTTGTGGGGATTTCGTTTTGATATAAGAGTGTTTTGGATTACAAGCACGTTTCCAGAACGAATTATGCTCTCAATCCAAGGCATAGAAGATCACAGACCTCCAGTGTCATATCTAGTTTGGCTCTCAGTGGGAACTGTTGAGACCCAAGATGCCCTGAGTTAAGTTTCTTGGTCATAGTAGACACAACTTTGGAACAGTAGGATGTGTCACCTCCCCCTGCCCCCAGATTATATTTCTGGTATACAAAAGACAGTCAGTGTTTATTTTTGGGGCCTTACACCAACCCTGTTAAATTGACTACTATTGTTATGATTTTATAAATAGGGAACTGAGGTTGAGTGATAGTGATATCATAATAAAATCTAATGAATCCATGGTTGACTTAGGGTCTCACTGGCCCCTCCCCCATGGTTGCTGCTCTGCCACTGTGTAGAATGTTGGATTCCTTTCTTAGACAGAGACATCAGGTGACAACATCAGATGTACCTATTTATATGAGAACTTAATTCTGCCAGGTACACTCCTTCCCTGAGTTTCCATGGCTGATACTTCTTTTTGAGAAGAAACAGCAAAGAGTCTTGTGGCACCTTAAACACTAACAACTTTATTATGTCGTACGTTCATGGACTAAGCCCACTTCATCAGATGCATGAAGTGTTATCCTGAATTACAAAATAAATATATATATACAGACACAGCTTGAGGTGGGGGGATTGTTAACAGTGATGTCAGAGGGATATGAAATGCAGGAAGTTCAGACAGTGATAATTATATTATTAAAACTGTACTTTCTGCATTTCACTTCCCTCTGCCCTCGCTGTTTACAGTTCCCCCATCAAGAGAAGTAAAGACCCAAAAGAGCAACTTGTGGGTCTTTACTTCACTTGATACTGGCAAACCTGTTGGACTATGGAGTTTACAGGTGAACAAAAGATATCTGTTACCTGTATAATACTCTGGGCAAAATATTGTCTTGGTATGGGATTAACAGTTCGATCTCAGAGGTGAGTGCATACATGTGTGAAGATTTTGTTGTGTATGCTGCCTTTGAACTCATGTTTGGTTAGATTTTGTCAATGCTATTTTTGAAAATAATTTATGCAATGCCCTTTCAGTTATACCTGATACTATAATTGCAAACAATGTAATCAGTTCAATCATTTGGACTATGGACTGATAATGTAGTCATCGGTCTTGCTTGTCCATTGAAAATTTGTTTGTCACAAATTATAAATAACATGTTCCTCCTTGTTCTTGGAAAGCAACTCGGTGGCTATATCATTTAGCCTACCAAGTTAGCAGGGGATGGACATCCCTTTGCAGAGCTCAAAAGAACATCTTTGTTATAGTTTACATGGGTCATGATCTTGGTCACCTTCTCCTATGTGCATCTTTCTCCCCTTTTCCTTCCCCTCAGTGTAACACAACTAGAAAGAGTTTCATAGATTTCATAATAGAGTTGGAAGGGGCCTACAAGGCTATCGAGTCCAACCCCCTGCTTAATGCAGGAAACTAGAGGACAGGTCTCCCATCCAAGTAATAACCAGGCTTGACCCTGCTTAGCTTTCCACACTCAGACAAGCTGAGCTGTTTTGTATTTTTAAAAGTTTTGTGTACACTAAAGTTTTGAGGAGAAATGATGGGTTGACTTGATTGAAGTTTTAGGCTTTCCTTATATTTTGGGCCATTCAGTGATCAAAATCTTACAGGTTATGATTTTTGTTTTTTGTGTGTCTTTCTCTAGGTGACTCATCAGATATTTGTGAGTCTTGAGTTGTATATTGTTGCTACTTTATTCTGTTTTTTTCTGTACTCTTGCCATTCACAACCATCTTCCTGCTTTTCCACTTAGAATAGTGCGGCTGATGAATTGGAAGAAAGGCCTTGGTGCATGAATGGGAAGAGGTCCCCAAAGTGCAGATTGCCTTTTGTGATATAGTGTGTTAGTACATACAAAGCTATGCATTAAACAGGGTATTTTGCACCAATGTGAGGAATACTACTGGACTCAAGGCTCACCTAAGATCAAATGGGACAGTGAAAAAGCCCTGGATTTTCCTTTCAGCTGTATGGCAATACTAATTTTTATCAGTTTTATTCACCTTGCGTTGTACTTACTCTCAGCTAGCATGTGCACCTGGTGAGTCAGATCAATATGGTGAGTACTTGGCAGCAATGATGAATTGTACTGAATATCTTTAAGTACACCAAAGCATGAATGCTTACCCTACTAAATATGAAAAGGCCAGCAATAGGAGGTTTGAAAACAGGAAGGGAACAATCCTAAACGTAGGACCCAGGATTATTCACTTCACTGAACAGTGTAGTTTCACTCTCTCTGTTTTAAAGTTGTTTTCTTTCTGGGCTCCAGATTGGGTTGGGAAAGTGACCAGTTGACTTTGTGATTTGCCAAGTGAACACACCTTGTATTGTATTGTTGGATACTCCAGCAGAGTAGGAAAATATTATTAAATCTTGCCTGATTTTAGGCAGTGGTGTATCGCACACTATACATTAAAATATTTATATCCCACCTTTCCATAAAATGCTCAAGGTGACTTATGTTATCATAATTTGAAATCATATAATCAATAAAATCAAAACAAAGTATAATAACAGAGGAACAAAAGCAAAAGCCACAGTAGCATGTTTCTGAAGCTACACTGAATCAACTCAAAGGCTTTCCCCTGAAAAGCCAAGTTTGGGTCATACGCCAAAAGGCCAGCAATGAGATAGACATGCAAACTTCTTTGGGGAAGGTGTTCCATAACCTAGGACCTGCAATCGAAAAGGCCCTGTCATCCATCCCCTTCTACTGTACTTCAGGCAGGGAGGGGAATCAGCAGGATCTTGGTGGTTGAATGAAGCATCTGGATAGGTTCTTATGGGAGGAGGCAGTCCTTAAGATTTTCTTGTCTCAGGCAGGTTAAGGCCTTAAAGGTAAAGCACTTTGAATTGGGCATGGAAGCAAATTGGAAATCAGTGCAGTTGGAATAACACTGCCCTAAAAAACTTAGTGTTTTTTTAAATTACATTCATTATCCTGCCTTCCCACTGAAAATAGTGCTCAAGGTGGCTAACGAATACAGAAAAACGTTACTGTATAATTAAAAAATTAAAACTCATCAATTAAAACACATCCAGTTGAAAGGTGGGTCAGAGATACACTAAATAACCCTAAGGGATGATACACTAAATAACCCTAAGGGATGATACACTAAATAACCCTAAGGGATGATACACTAAATAACCCTAAGGGATGATACACTAAATAACCCTAAGGGATGATACACTAAATAACCCTAAGGGGATGATACACTAAATAACCCTAAGGGATTCGTTTAGAAGACCTCACCCCAGATAGCAGTCTGGCTGCTGCATTCTGAAGCAGTTGGCACTTCTGAATATACTTTTTAAAGACAGCCCCTGAGATCAGAGATAGCAGTGGGGATACGGGGCGTCCGGGGCATTGGGACTTGCCTGCATGGGGAAGAGTGGTTGCTTTTCCCAATGCAGGCAAGGCCTGTTTCCCCTCATCCCTACTGCTGTCTCTGATTTGAGATGGGGCACAGCAGCGGGGATGAGGGGCAGCAGATGTTGGGACTTGCCTGGGTTGGGGAAAGCAATCACTCTTTCCTATCTGGGTGATTCCCAATGCCCAGGCTGCCCCAGTTCCCTACTGCTAGTAGGAGGAATGAGAGGCAGTGGGACTTGCATGCCAGCAGTGGAATCCCTGCTGTTATCTCCAGGGGGTGAGGCTTGGAGCCCAAACCCTGCCCCCTGGAGGAACCGCCAAGAGGCAATACGGGCTGGATTGGGGTTCCCCGTGGGCCAGAGGTTCTGCACCCCTGGATTAGTGGAACCCCATCCAACAGCACTTCCCCTTGTCTGGATTATCATTGCCATCTGCTAGTAAGGGCAGAGGACGGCTGTAATAAAGTCTTTCTAAAATTAAGACAGGTAGCCTTTGCTGTGCTGTTTTCTTCAGAAATTTGGTAGCTAAATGATGGGCCAAGTGTGACTGCACGAATTACCCTTGGCTGTGGAGCTGACCTTCAATTGTACTAGGTCTAGTCCGTTTGAGAGAGTCTTTAATTTCAGTCATGAAATACTAATATGGAAGCTTACGGTATTTAATTTTTAATATTTAGTTAACATATTCAGTGTTTTTTGTGGTACAAAAATAGTTGAAGCAACTGATTTAAGTATATGACAACTCAAAAAATCTAGTCTCTTCGTAATACATTATTTTACACATATTCTGCTCTAGGGGTCTGCAATTTCTCTTGTCATGCTCATCATGGTGAGCGGGCTGCCATCCTCTGATGAGCATGACAGTTCCCAACCTTGGAGCTGGGTAGGAGGCACGGTTCACCCCCACAATTGTGTGGTGCTTTTGAATATTCAAGCTGCAACCATCACCTGTTGTGTCGTTTGAACCTGGCAAGGGGGGTTTGTTGGTTTGGTTACCAAACCACCCACAACCCTAAAACAGCCCTGGATACTTTATTAACAGCGCCAGCAACCCACCCTCATAGGGTTTGGATGACACGGCAAGCTGCGGTCACGGCTTGATAGTCAAAATGGCTTACTGCACACACCGCAGCCCACCGTGGCTTAAATAAGCCACGGTGGGCTGCTTGATTGTGTGAACTGGCTTGAAGCCTGGGGGCTATTTCGGTGCTTCATTTCCATTTCTAGGGCCCTTTTGAACTCTGTCTCTCAGTATATGGCATATCATCTCCTCAAAGTTGTACAATTTTTGTTCCTTGAAGACCGGGTTGCAATGATTTAAATCAGAATGATTTAAATCAATGATTAAAACATCAATAAAAATCTATTTTTTTCAATTTTTTGCAAAAAACCAAGATTTTTTTGTAACCCTATTGTGTAGGTAGCCTAGTAACCAATAATAGTGGTAATGTAAAAAAATATATATGAGGAAAGTGTTTTCTGTATAATTTGGTGTTCTTAACTGTTAAGTGTAGGCTATTTGTACGTGTTGTTGCCTGAAACATTGAAATTAATTGTACTAAAAAATTTTGGGCAGAAATTGATTAAATAAAAAAACCCATTGATTTAAATTTTTAAAATCATTTTTTTTATTTTTTGCAAAAAATCATGATTTTTTGCAACCCTGCTTGAAGATCACCTTGTCCACCCAGCTTAATTTAACCATGTTTAATTAGGAAGCAAGCCTCATTAATTTCAGTGTGAATGCTTAGGATTGCAGCCTTTATGTGCAAAGTTCTTTTCAGTCTTTTTCTTCTTTCCCACAGAGTGTCATATTTATGGGAGCAGTTACTTTAGACAGCTGTCAAAACGAAGGGTTTCTTTGAAAACGGGTTTTTTCAGGGCTAAACAGGATTTTTTGACAGGGAAATATACAGATTTCATGGTTACATATTTCCCTGTCAAAAAACCCTGTTTAGCCCTGTCAAAAATCCTATTTTAAAAGAGACCCGTAGTTTTGACAGCTGTCAAAAGTAAGTGCTCCCGTAAATGTGGTGGGCTCTACTTTCTCACTTTCCTGAGCCTCTAGAGCAGGGCTCTCCAACCTTCGGTCCCCAGATGTTGCTGGACTACAGCTCCCAGAATCCCTTGCCATTAGTCATGCTGGCTGGGTATGCTGGGAGCTGTAGGCCAGCAACATCTGGGGACCGAAGGTTGGAGAGCCCTGCTCTAGAGGCTCAGGAAAGGTGGAAAAGGTAGAGGACACTGCGAACTGTCAGGTCCAAACTTAAAGCCCAGAGAATCTTGCTGCAAAGGGGGTGATCTGCTCACTACCCCCTTTCGATCTTCTCACAGCTTTGCTTTGTGTTTGACAGCTCACTGTTTGACAGCTGTCAAGTGAAAGTAAAGTAAAGTATTTGAAGCCTGGCTTTGTCAGTGTCCATGAATGTTGCTTGCTCTGACAGCAGGCACTTACCAGGACATTGACCAGGCTTGGCTTCACATTTCAGGTAGTTGGAGATGCACACTTGCCCAAGTGTTTTCCCCTTCTAACAAGCCATGCCGCCTGGGTTCAGCAAGCTGTCCAGGTGAATAATTAGGGTAATGGCACCTGGCCGGCACATGTTGGGGATTAAAACAAGCCACTGTGGCTTGTTTGATGGTGCGAACTGACCCTATGTATGCCTTGAGTTTACTAAATAAACTACTATTTAGACATGGACAACATCTATAATATTTCTGGGATGTCCTCTCATACAACATGTTCTTCTGAGATGTTCTTCTGGAATGTACAGCTATTTTTATATACATGAATATGAGTTAGCCTATTTAGTCTTATTAGACCATGTCCTGTTTTGGCCTATCTTGCTGCTTCTAACACAGCCTTCACCAACCTGGTGCCCTCCAGATGTTTGGGACTTCAACTCCCATCAGCCTCAGCCACCATGGTCAGTGACCAGGAAGGCTGAGAATTGTACTCCAAAACATCTGGAGGGCACCAGGTTCAGACATTTAAACTTGGGAAATTGTAGTGTTTTTTAAAAAAACTCAAGCAGGTGTCTTTTGCTCTTATAGTTTTCTCTAACCTTTCCTGCTCAGAGACTATGCTTTCTGGCAATTTTTTCTGTGTACCTTGTCTACAGCATGCTAGCAGACCGAACTGTAATCTAGCAATGCTTTTTTTTAAATGTCCTGTCATGTTGTAATATAGCATAGATAAGCTGGTGCCCGCCACTTGTTTTAGACTACAACTCCCATAATCCCTGAGCATTGGCCATGCTAGCTAGGGCTTATTATTTATTTATTTATTTATTATATTTATATCCCGCCCTTTTTCCTGCAAGGAACTCAAGGCGGCTTACATTATCCTCATCCTCCTCTCCATTTTATGCTCACAACAACCCTGTGAGGTAAGTTAGGCTGAGAGTCAGTGACTGGCCCAAAGTCACCCAATGAGCTTCATGGCCGAGCGGGGACTAGAACCCGGATCTCCTGAGTCCCAGTCCAGCACTCTCACCACTATGCCACACTGGCTCTCACTCCACACTGGCTCTTATGGGAGTTGTAGTCCAAAACATCTGGAAACGACCAGATTGCCTAGCCCTGTAATATAGGAATAAACTCCAAATAATTGTGTGTGGAAAAGGGGTGAGGTAGGCAGGCAAAATGAGGAAGAAAAATCCTTATCATTAGTAGGGTGGGGGTAACCTGTGATTTATATGTAAGCCTGTTAGTCTCTCTCAGCATTTACAGGAGGCTTCTGCAGGTACATTGGTAGGAAGCTAGATCGTGCTTAATGTATATGTCTTACATTGACTGAGTTTACATGACACAGCAACACATTGTGGGTAACTAGCCACAACCCATTGTGGGTTGCCGTTTTGTCCAAATCCAGACAGTTTCTGTGGAGGAAGGGGGGGCTGGCTGAGCCTGCCACACCCCCACCCTTTCCTACCCAAAGGACCCAAGACCCCCAGAGATCTCAAGGTACCAGATTGCCAGCCTCAGCTGTCTGCAATCCTACTTGAATCTCTGTTCAGGGACTTGCCTTTCTCACTGTAACCTGGATTTAGATGCTGAACCAAGCAGAGCAATCCACAAACACCATGTGGGGTAAAAAACCAAAGGAGGTTTATTCTGGTAGCATTTTACAACAAAAGGTGGGAAATGAGAGAAGCACAAAACGGAGAGACACTTTGGTACAAAGTAAAGCTGCAAAATAACAAAACCTGATTCCTTAATATCTCTCAGGCACACAACTCTGTTACCTGGGGGTCAGTTCTCTTCCAGGGTTAGATCCATCACAGCCTTGATGCCCGGGAGGACTACTTCACCTACCCGAAGGTCCGAGATGGGTAGCCTCCCACAAGGCTTGCCTTTACCAGAGCCCTCATTCAGCTAATTTCACCAGGAGCTACCTGGGGTCGTATCCTGAGGCCCCCCGAAGGCTTTGACCTCTGCCTGGCTTGCTGCCATTGCTCCACAGCCAGCAACCACGCGACGAACAAAGACAAAGACAAAAACCCACACGTTGGGAAATATACCTTCCCCCCCCTCCTCTCCTCTCTGTAGCTCTGCTGCCTTTTAGCCAATCATGATGCACTTCACCTGGCCAGGCAGGGGGAGGGGAACTCATGACTCTTGACTTACTGGGCCTGAACTACATTTGCATTTGAAAGCCGGGTCACTGTAGACTTTGGGACGACCCCGCCCCCCCCTCGAGCCTTTAGCCGGTTCACACATGAGGGAGGGTGTGTGTGTGTGTGTGCATGTAGGAACCCCCAAAGGCTCCTTCCTTCACAGTTTCCTTCAGCGTGGCTTGTTTTTGGGGAACAAGCCACCCTGACAACCCATGGCTTGTTGTAGGGTTTGTTCGAACCACAATGGGTTGCCATGTTATCTGAACCTGGGAGACCAAGTTCCGTTATGGGTTATGGGAAGCAGCTAGTGAGCCGCTCAGCAAGAGTGGCAAAACCTCCTTGCTGATCTTTGCAATCTCGCCCTTGCCACCACCAGTGACAGCCCCTCCACTAGTTCCCAAGTGGCACTTTGGAGTGACCATCACTGGTTTGCCACCTTTTTTTTTTTTTGGCCCCAGAAATGTGTGCAAATGTTTTTGGAATTATTTCTTTTTTTCTTTTACATTTTTCAGTCTTTCTAGCTGGAGACACGAGGAAGTGTCTAAATAGTGGAGAGCACTGACAACTGTTAAAATTGATTTTAAAACATTTAAAATTGAAAGGATTACCGTACATTGCTAAGGGGAGATCTTGTTGCCACCCCCTTTCATTGCATCTGCTCCCCCCCCCCCTTTCACCGTGAATTTAAATTGACAGCTTGGCAACTTCTTGCAAATTAACCTATATACAGTCTCGCCTTATCAGTTTACCTACTGCACTTCACCACCCCTCTGACAGCTGAAACATACAAGGACATTGACCAGGCAAGACTATATATATCTGACATCCATAAGTGTGCACTTGCGCACCTCTGAAAGACTGACAATTAAAAAAAAAAAATTATGCAAATAACTGCACAATTTTCTGGGGCCAAAAAAAATACGACCCCAATTGTGCATTTTTGCAACTCCTAAAAACACACACAGACACCAAAATACCCAACAGTGAATGAGAAGGGGTAGTGATTGGAGCGGGAGAGGGGGGCACAAGACAGGTTCTGCTGCAAAGGGCACTGGGATACTGGCTGGAGGGCCAAGGGTGAAGGAGTGGGAGAAGCCAGTGTGGCGTAGTGGTTAGAGTGTTAGACTGGGACTCAGGAGATCCAGGTTCTAGTCCCCGCTCGGCCATGAAACTCACTGGGTGACTTTGGGCCAGTCACTGACTCTCAGCCTAACCTACCTCACAGGGTTGTTGTGAGGAGGAGATGGAGAGGAGGAGGACTATGTAAGCCGCCTTGGGTTCCTTGCGGGAAAAAAGGCGGGGTATAAATATAATTAAAAAAATAAAACAACCCACTGCGTAGCTTATTTGCAGGGTGGCTTAGCGTGTTGTGTGAACTCATACAGTGTTTGTGCTGGGCTTGAAAACTGATACCTACTAATCATATGCTAATGGATAAGATGGATGGCAATTTATCAGAAGAGGATGAAGTAAAACATCCATTTTACTTCACTGGTGTTTGTGAAATTTTTGAGCAGTAACAGTCTGCCTGAACATTGATGATAGTAATTTAGCATAGCTTGGTTAAAATGGTGTCCACTCCTACAATTATTACGTACATTCTTCTGGTGCCTTTATTGACAATTTGGCATAAACACAGGATTCGTGGCCCTTGGTTAAGATTTTGGGGATGGGGTCCTCAGTGTTGTTAGAGATATTGTTAGTGTTACTTTAGATGTGGGTGTGTAAACATTGTTTTTGAAATCAATAGGCAATGATCAAAGTTGTTCACATAACAATCCAGTTTATACTTCCTAGCAGTAGCTAGGACGAGTGTTACTGTCCAATTTGAGTCAGACTCCTCATTCCATTTTCCATTGACAAGATCTGGGATCTTGCTCTAATGGAGAAACTTACTCACTAGCATTCTTTTTCCTGAAAGCTAGTTTGCTATCTTAACATATGTTGAAAATATCCCAACCCAAATGGGCCTTCTCAATTTGACTTTCTCTGTACTAGATTGATCACAACATAGGATCACTTACCTACCTGTTCTGCGTTTTTTATTTGAGCTTTGCTCAGTAGATTTTTCTCTGAAGTGGCATACCTTTTTTGCCTTTAAACTAAATGTGGAGGACTGAGTAGAGCAGCCTTCCCCGACCTGGTGCCCCCCAAATATTTTGAATTTTAACTCCCATTAGCCCCAGCCAGCATGGCAAAAGGTCAGGAATGCCAGGAGTTGTAGTCCAAACTTCTGGATGGCTCCAGATTGGGGGAAGTGGCAGTAGAGCCTTCTCTCCCACTTACCCCTGCCAGTGCCAGTGCACATGCAGTACAACGGGGTATTGCAGGGAATGGGAGGCCCGTGTACCTCTCTCATATCTTCATCCAGTCCTCCCTCCATGTGCCATGCAATGACTTGTACTCCATCGCACAGGTAAGTTCCTTGGTGCAGGTACTTACGTACTGTGGGTTGAAAATTCATCGTGGTTAACAAAGTGCCCATCAGTAGGATAAGCTGTATTGACTTTCAGAGACTGGCAGAGTGTTGAGAGAAATGAAAGAGGGAATGGGCCTACTTTTGGGTATGGGTGAATCAGAGCTGGTATTATAAGCAAGCCACCATGTGATCTGCCCAAGCTTTGCTGCTCATTTCTCCAGCACTGCTGCTGCAGTGGCTTCTCTTCAGATATTTTCTTCACCTGGGGTTCTGGGAAAGTCAGACAGGGATGAGCAGCAGCAGCTGGGGTGACTCCAGGATATAATGGTATTTCAGCACTGGTTCATTTCATGCTCTCAGAAAAAGAGCCTGCCAGGCTCTGCTGTGGGTAGTGCCAAGTTCTGCTGCTGGTTGTGTGCAAGTGCAGATGATAACTGTGAAGGTGGGGAATGTAATGGGGCTTTGTACACAGACCCCTGTCACATTAGATTTCCAGTGTATGTATGTGGTATAGGCTGCCCGCTATAGGAGAAGAGGGAACACTGCCTCAGAAACACAGTATGCTCAAGATGCATGTGCTGAGTGTGTGTGCTGTGTGTGTGTGTGCTGAGTGTGTGTATGTATATAACTTACAAACGTTACTAGGTTTTAATATTTTTTTCTTTTTGTAGGGTGTATGGCTTTTGAAAAGTCAGATTTTTGAATTTTCTTTTGAGAAGTAATGTTTAGAGTTGAACCTCTTTCCATTCAGTTTTGATTTCTTCCCACTTGCCTTTAGGGTGAGTCATGACTTCATGTTCTGAGCTTGTGGATTCTAAGGCTGAGCTTACTGCTTTGCTGGAGCAGTGGGAGAAAGAGCATGGCAGTGGACAAGACATGGTTCCTATCCTTACTCGGTAAATACATTTATTCAAAAGTATTATTAAACAAAGTATACTATTCCCAGGGGTCCCCAACTTTTTTGGGTTGGTGGGCACTCTCACAAAGTGGCTGCCTTGGGATGGGTTTGCTCATTCATAAAATTGCAAAACATTCATTTCTCAGAAGGCAAGCTGGTGAGACTAGAAGAAAAGCTAATTTGCCCAAGAACCTAAGTACAAGGCAGAGATGGAGTCTGAGCTCAAAAACACAAAACCACTTTGTTGAACCCAAATATAGTTGGTGCTGAATGGTAGTGCTGTGATTTGCAGCATGGCAACCTCCCAATTAAATAATAATAATAATTAAAACATTCTCAAGAAAATTAAAATTGGGAGGGGCAGGGAGCCTGGTGGGCTCTAAGAAAGGTGTCTGCTGGCACATTGGTGCCCATGGACACCATGTTGGAGACCCCAGATAGATTCAATCCTACTTATAACCTAATTACTGAATATTGAGGCTTTGGGAAACAAGGCAGGCAGAGCATCATAAAAACAGTGAGCAAGATAGACTTGAGTGTTCTCTTTGCTGCCTATACATAGTAATTGAGTATAACAGTTGGATGATACTTCTCAGCATAGAAGCCCAACAAGTAGCAAAGCTGGGCAGTCTTAACACAAATGCTTTCCTACTTTCTCCTGTATCTGTGTTGGTGGCTGCCTCATTAGGGCAGCCTTCGACCACACATAGCAAGACTGTGTGGTTCTTGGCAGCATAGATCTTGTTTCAGCGGGATGTAGCCCTTCAGTCTCCTGTTGCTTTCCTTTGCAGCCATCTGGAATACAACTGGAACATGAGAGGGTTTTGGAGTCCTTAAGCAACTTAAATGTTATGGAGCAGCCCTTTGGAAGGGGGATTTCAGGTGGCTCATATTTTTTTCCAATCCCTTTCTAGAATGTCGGAATTGATTGAGAAGGAGACAGAAGAGTACCGCAAGCGAGATCCAGATCCATTTGATGATAGGCACCCTGGTAAGATGTGATGCGGGTATATGCAAATTCAGTGTGACTTCTTTTTCATTTGTATTTCAAACAAAAGAGAGAGAGAGAGAGAGAGTACAGAAGATAGACCACAAAGTTGTAGCTCCACAAAATGTATCCGCTATTCCTGCGGCTCAGGCTTCCATTTAACCCTACACACATTGCAACAGCTGCTTTAGAGAAAGTTCCCTTACATGCACTTTAAGTATATGTGTAGGGTGAAAATGGTAGGCAAACCCTTTATCTGATGCTCCTGGCTGAAAGTTGACCAATTAATTTTACCAGATGTGAACCCCTTCCACTTTGAAGCCCTCAATTCTATGCGTGATATCCCTAAATCACACGGCAATGCATGCAATTAAACACTTAGACATTTCTTTGGCCCTGCTTCTTGTGGAACTTCTGAAACCCCTTTTGCTATCCAATATGGACATAGTCCAGTGGGGTTTTTAACCAGTGAGGCATCTTTAAACAAATTAGAAATAAAGTGAAGCTGGACTTAAAATGCATTATTAGAGGCCTGGAATAAAGAGTAAGGGAGCTTGCTATCACCAAGCAAATAGAAGGCAGTTCTCCAACTCATTAAAACCTCCTACTTGTATCTTAAGGTAAGGTTGACCAACAAAAATTACTGATGCGTGCATACTGGATGCCATGAAGATCATTTGATAAAAATATGAGGGACTCTTCTTTATGCTGGAGATGTCACACAGGTCAAGGCATGATATGCCATATGATGTGGGACTGCCTAGCTGTGTCATAATAATAATAATAGTAGTAATAATAATAATAATAACGATAATTTATTATTAAAATATTATTAAAAACCTTTAAAAGTATCCTAAAAACTCTTAAAATTTCACTAGGTAGGCCTGTCGGAAGAGGTCAGTCTTTATGGACTTTTTAAAAGCCAAGAGACTATCTAGTTGTCTTGCATTTGGATCAATGTTATCAGGCCAATTAAGTTAGTGTGCAATCTTCTTTCCTTTTTCTGTGTATACTGTAATTTTCCTTGTATCCTGGCCACTTGGTATTTACCGGCAGCTCAGCTGGCATTAGTTAATCAAAAGATTAATTTCATAAAACTGGAAATCCCAGTATTTACCTTCCATTGACTTATGGATGGAAGTTTTTTCTAATGTCATGATTCAAGAGTTCATTAAAGGTTCCATGGACTTTGAAGAAGCCCGAGTGCAAGGTGAAAGGGAGAAACGTGCTAAGCGAAAAGCACGTCAAACGAATCCTTTACAGGACCATCTTCCATCTGGTAACCTGTGTCCTCACTGTGGGAAGCTGTGTGGATCTAGAATTGGCCTCCACAGTCACTTACGGACCCATCGCTAGAGTCTACACAATTTTTCTTTAGAATTTCCTCCTTTTAAAATCTCCTTTTTGTAAATTTTGATCCTGGAAGACAATCTTACTCGGTCATGAGTGATCGCCTACTACTATGCATAAAAAAGTAGAATCAGGAATACATTATGGATATAAAGTATGGAATCAGGGCAGTACTTAGCTGGCCATTTGGAGTTAATATGTTGAGACTTTAACTCTAAACATTCAGTTTCTTGGATATTTTAATGCAATGAATGTCAGCTAGTTCAGTAATAATGTATTGTACCAATACATTTTAAAAAAATGTCCCTAGCATGTTATGCCACCCCCCCCCCCCATTACTGTTTATTGTTCTGTGAATTAGATACTTCATGTCATACATAATAAGCATGGTTGCTTATGATTTGGGGTTTTTGTTGTTTGGGTTTGTACTGTATAATCCTTTTTTTTTTTTTTTTTATGTGATACAGAATGCATTTAGGGAAAAGTGGAATATGAAGCATTTTTTCATTTTTAGCCTAAAAACTTAGTGTTGGCTAGGTAACTAGGTATATTTCAGTTAGCCATGCCATGTTTTTTCATGTTTTATACTTTACTTTCTTTGTATTTATGCTACTTTTTTTTTTAATCAAGTGTGGCTGACTAGTTGACATTCTTGTCTGTCTCTTTTCAGGTCGGGCAGATCCAAAATGCATGCTTGGCCACTTACTGAGAATACTCTTCAAGAACGATGATTTCATGAATGCAGTGGGTTTGCCCTTTACATTTATCCATAGATTTGTACTTGGCAGCTAGTAACCATTTGTAAGGTCCAGAGCGTGGGCAGCAAGGGTCTCTGGTTGGAACGCCGGGGCTAGGGGATGATGAAGGCTGGAGCGGGCGAGAAGAGTGCAGAGTCCAGGAGCCAGGCCGGGGTCGGTACATGTAGCTAGCAAGGTGGGGCCAGAGGCGAGAGGCAAGTCCAGGGAGCAAGCAAGCCCAGGTGGGGGTCAGAGGCGAGAAGCAGGTCCAAAGGTAACAAAGTCCAGACAAGGGCCAGAGGCAGAAGCAGGGTTGAGAGTCAGGCAGGAGTAAATCATGTACCGGGTAGAGCAAGGCCAGAGGCTAAAGGCGTAGGTCAAGAACAGGCGAGGGTCGAGCACGGTTAGGCAGGGGCTAGAGCTGGTCACAGGGTCAGGAGCCAGTTGCAACAGCAGGAGGAATCGTGTTGCTGTGGTGAGGGTTGAAGGCAAACTGCAGCTCTTATACAGGTCCTTCTGGCTGCTCCCAGCTGGGCCGCATTAGCTGGCCTGGGAGCAGCCAGGAGCAGGAGGCTACACTCTGTGAGTAACTAGAAACACCGGGCTTACTCCTGCAAGGAGGTATCTTCGCCACCAGGTGGAGTTGTGGTGCTACCCTGGAGGAGCGGATCCTGACACCATTACCATTTCATAGATCATAGAGTTGGAAGGAGCCTACAAGGCTATTGAGTCCAACCTCCTGCTCAATGCAGGAAACTAGAGGAGGGGTCTCCCATCCAAGTAATAACCAGGCTTGACCCTGCTTAGCTTTCCACGCTCAGACAAGCTGAGCCAGCGTAAGCCACAGGCCTGTCTATTTACTTGGTCATCATTTTGCCTTGAGCAGGTGTGGCATAATGTTCTTTCCTTTTAGATTCACTCTGTGGTGAATCAGGAATTTAAAATCCATCAACTGATCCAAAATCTGCCTAAGCCTAACTTTTACAAATCAGATGAGAGCAGCATAAGAGAGTATTCTGTTTGTTAATATGAATCTGAAGTGTCATCTTATAACAATGCCCCTTTGTCCTGGTCTGTTTTTTCCAAGAAAGTGCAGATTAAATTTTGTTATTGAAATTTTTGAAGACTTTGTAGCCTGAAAGGATTTGTAGACAATGACAAATAAATTTAAGCTCTGTTTTATTTAAGCTCTAGTTTAGACATCTTTCTTTTGCTGAGAATAAAAAACCTGATGCATTGGAGAGGTTGCATGACTAGGTAGCGTGTTATGCCCATGTGTAATATCTGCAGTGCAGTCCTATGCAGAAGCAAGTCCAATTGATTTCAGTGGGGTGTACTCTCAAGTAAGTGTGCATAGGATTGCATTATAAGTGCCTTATCCTCTGTTTCAACATTTCTGTATTATTATGAGAATCATAAAGGCCTTTGCTACAATGCTTATTGTAAAGTTGAATGCCAGAGCAATCCTGCTTTTTAAAACTTTTAAGTGTTACTACAAAAATAATAACACAATTTGTAAAGGACATAGGCTTGGATCTTAAGGTCTTGTGAGTGGAATTCTGCTAATGGGATACTCCTGCTGGTTGGATGGGGGGGATAGAGGTGATTATCAGCAATTCCCCTTGCCCCCTGCAGCCTTGTGTCCTCCAAAAATCTGCTCCGGAGGGTTTGGGAATCCTCTGAGACAGTATACAAAGTGACACTGAAGTCTGCTGGAGAAGGAGGAATTGGTGAAATTTGACTCTCCCTTCCATAAGCGGGAGTCTCCGTTGGATCAGAGTCCCCTCTGTGAATGGAAAGGAGCCATTTTGTGAACAGAAGGATAACTAAGGATCCAGCCATAATAAACTGTTCAGAATAAGGAATACAATTTTTAATATTTCTTGCAATCCAAGTCTGCATATTTAAGCAACTTCCCTCCCCCTCATATGTACCAATATTTTTTAAAAGGAAAGAGGACTAGTTAATTCTATTACTCGTCTCTTCTCAGCTGGTGAATGCTTATGTGATGACAAGCAGAGAACCACCATTGAATACTGCTGCCTGCCGACTCCTTTTGGACATCATGCCAGGGCTGGAAACTGCTGTTGTCTTTCAAGAGAAGGTATCAGATATAGGAAGATACACATCAAACCATCTTGTTGAACGTTTTGGCAGTCCCCACACATTTCTAGAGACTTGAGAAAGGCAGACAGACAACAGCTATGTTACAGAGCAGCTGGGTTGAGAAGCCAAATGTCTACTCCCCAGGGCACCTTGTTGTCATTATGACAGCCTTGCAAATAAGATCACAAAAGTTACTAGCCTTCAAAAGTTATTATTAGCCCGCCTAATGATAAATAGGCACATTTTAAAATATTTTGCTAAATAATAATAGTAATTTCAGACCTTTAAAAACACAAAAGTTCAGCCTAAGAATGTATGAAGTAAAACATGGACTCTGAGCATTAGTAAAGTCTGTTTTCTACTTGCTCATTAACCATAAGCCATCTTGCATAGCTCCAAAAAAGAAGTAGTTTTTGCAGTATTTTCTCTTAAGCAGGCTGCACCTTCTGCAAAGATTTGTTGGGAAAATACATTTTCCCAGTTCAATGGATTTTCCCCCCATAAGTATACAACTCTGCAATTTTACTCATGAGTAGCCCATTGACCTCAGTGCAACTTACTGTTGCTTTGTGGACTGTTTGAGAATGGCTGCATTTGGACATCATGTTGAGCCAGGATTCTTGGCTTCATAAACCACAATGAAGGGAGGAGCAAAGCAGGAACCAATGCACTAGTATGCCACTAACTCACATTGTGGTTTAGTAAGCCAGGATTTCTGGCTTAATGTGATGTCTGAATGTGGCCAATGTGTCTCCTGGGTGATCCGCAAACTTTCATACAACTTCCAACTGCAATAAGTAGCTGGTAACTGGAAGTGAACTGTTTTTGCACTGAACTCCTGAAGTATATATAGCCATGATCCAAAGAAGTGATAAGCATTTAGAGAGGGAACCTCTCAGCCAGAGCTTTCTTTGATGCTTTTTCTGCAGCAGTTTCCACTTGATGAAGTTACATATTACTGTTTAGTTTAGAAAGTGACTTATCCTTAGCAGGAGCTCCTACAGCAAAAATTTCAAAGAAAGCTATGGCTGAGGATGCCATTTTCCCTATATATGCATATCTCTACTTCAGAGTCTGTGTTAGCAGTTCCATTTGCTTTATGGACTCTAGAGCTCCTACTGCTAAATCTGAAAACTTGTTAGAACAAAGAACAGTGTAAACTATAATACTGTACACTAATATAAGTACAGTGTGACCCTTGTGGAGTCAACATAAATGCTTCAAGATTACTGTGGAAAGTAATTCACATTAAGTAGTGTTAATTGTTCTAGCTGGAAAATGCCAACATGCACCTTGAAAAATATAATATGACGTCAAGGTAAATTCTTGGTTAAAACTTCATTTTTCTTTGTATTAGGGGTAGTTTGAATTGTGATTTGTATAGACTGTGGAGAAAAGAATTTGAAGTGCCTGGTAATATTTGTCCTCCCTCCCACAACTCTAGGAAGGCATAGTTGAGAATCTGTTCAAATGGGCACGAGAAGCTGATCAGCCTCTGAGAACATATGCAACTGGATTGCTAGGAGGTGCCATGGAGAACCAAGATATTGCTGCCAACTACAGAGATGAGAATTCTCAATTGGTAATGCCCATGGCAAATATCCCACACCCCATTGCAAAACAAGTACTTGAAAAATGTGATAGAGCTGAAGACCCTAAGACCCTTTATTTTATTTTATTTTAATTTGTTTATTTGAATTTTAACATATACAGAACAACCAACAAAACATCCAATCCATTACAGAACCTGTATTAGGTAGATCAGAACAAAGTAACCCCCCCCCCCAATCAAAATTTCAAAGGAACAAATCTGTCTGGGCGCCTTTTCCGGAGTCTTTTTCGTCCATAAAGTAGTCAGTTTTGCAATAGGTGGATATTTGTAAGTTCATTGCATCCAAATGTGCTGGAAGGCTTGAGGTATTTTTGTTGTAGATGTTCTATATGAAAATTGGACAAAAGGCCACCATTCTGCTTCAAAAGAGTTTGTTTCTTCTTCCCCCCTAAGACCCTTTATTGGGCTCCTGCTTCACATGTGATTTCAGAAGTCACAATGAATGTAGTATAATTGCAGGAAAGTTGCACATTACTACTGTACAGAGATGTCTTCATACTACTTCACAAATGGAGGAAATAGCTTCATATCAATGTATTGGTTCTTGCATATTTGCTCTTGGTTTGATGTCTCAGACTACCTCTTCTATAGCTGGAAGTGTGACCGGTGTGGTTTGTTCATTTCAAAATACAAATTTGGAATGGGAGTAAATGAGATGATTTACCGGTATTTTTTAAAAGTTGTTAAATGTATATCCTTCCTGACTACCAAATGGTGCTTAACAATAACAGTTAAGAAAAACAAAACAACATAAAATTTAGAGCAGAGGAAAAACTTCATAAAATAAGTAAAACCAATAAAATAGCAGCCACAAATTGAAATATTCACCATGCCAGTAAAAAGATCAGCTTAGCAGGTTAAAGGCCTGTCTGTTGGCAGAAGGTCACCAGAGAAGAGGCTCTCTATGACCAGGTTTGCATGATCGCTGCAGCTTGTTAAGGCTTATTTAAGTGAAGATGAGCTGTAGTATCCCTGCTTCCTTCCCCCCTCCCGGAACTATGCAACAATGAATTCCCTGCCCCCCCCCCGGGACTACATAATGAAACCCCTGCTTTCCCTACTGGAACTATGCAATCAAATCCCTGCTTCCCCCTACTCCCCGGGACTGCACAACAATGAATTCCCTGCGTCCCCCCCTTGTGGACTACACAATGAAATCCCTGCTCCCCCCCCAGGTACTACACAATGGCTGGGACTGCACAACAATGAATTCCCTGTTCTTCCCCCCCTCCCCGGGACTATGCAACAATGAATTCCCTGTTTCCCTCCCCACCAGTACTACACAATGAAATTCCTGCTTCCCTCCCCCCGGGACTATGCAACAATGAAATCCCTGTCCCCCCCCCCCAGGACCACAAAATGAAATCCCTGTGTCCTCCCCCCCCCGGGACCACACAATGAAATCCCTGTGTCCTCCCCCCCCCCGGGACTACGCAATCAAATCTCTGCTTCCCCTCCCCCCTGGGACTATGCAACAATGAATTCCCCCCCCCCCGGGACCACACAATGAAATCCCTGCTTCCCCCCCCCCGGGATTATTCAATCAAATCCCTGCTTCCCCCCTCCCCCGGGACTGCACAACAATGAATTCTCTGTGCCCCCTCCCAGTACTACACAATGAAATCCCTGCTTCCCTTCCCCCCCCGGACTATGCAACAATGAAATCCCTGTGCCCCCCCCCAGGACCACACAATGAAATCCCTGCCCCCCCCAGGACTACGCAATCAAATCCCTGCTTCCCCTCCCCCCTGGGACTATGCAACAATGAATCCCCCCCCCCCAGGACCACACAATGAAATCCCTGCTTCCCCCCCCCCCCGGGACGACACAATCAAATCCTTGTGTGCCCCCCCGCCCCAGGAGTACACAATGGCATTGCCCAGGTCATCCTTTTCCTATAGGCACTGTTTCTTTGAAATTCCCCCACCCCCACCCTCGTGTAGGCCCCGGCTGCGGTTCATATGAACATTCTGTTTGGAGGTAGGAGAGATTTGCATATCCGCCTCTGATTGGGCCCCTGTGGAGGCAGTGCATACCAACATTCTATGTGCCGGTTGGAGCTATTTGCATAACACCTCCTGAATGGCCCCAGCGAACATTCCAAGCGACGCCATTGGCTCTCATCTATTTTGGGCCGTACAGGCGAGGCGAGGGCTTTTCGGAGATTTTAACCCGCCAGTCTTTGTCCTTGGGTGATGGGGAGTATGCGTGCCAAGTTTGGGGCGGATCCGTCCAACCGGGTAGGAGCCAATGCGACGCGAACCCCCACGATGCGGACCCACGTACGTACAAACAAACAAACAAACAAACGGACAAACATTCACTTTTATATAGTAGATGATATGCTTAATGCTTCATTTTTTTTTTAAAAAAAGCTTTCCCTCATGCTTTAGCTGCTTGGTTATGTATCTCTTTAAAATTATTTTTTCTGTTTTTAAAATAAAAAAATTTTTTTAATGTGTTTCATCATTGATTTTGTCTTCCTGAGCATTTCAGCTACAGGGTGACTCATACATTGATTGAATGAATAAAATAAAATGGTCTCCTATGGGCAGCTTGACTTATCAGGCCTGTGGCTTATGCTGGCTCAGTTTGTCTGAGTGTGAAAAGCTAAGCAGGGTCAGGCCTGGTTATTACTTGGATGAGACCCCTCCTCTAGTTTCCTGCATTGAGCAGGGGGTTGGACTCGATGGCCTTGTAGGCCCCTTCCAACTCTATGATCTATGAAATCTATGACATTTACTGGATTTATTTGACAGTGATGTGTACTCATTTTTTTGTAACAGGTGGCATTTGTGCTTCAGCGCTTGCGAGAGCTGCAAGTCCATGAAATGAACACAAAACATGAAAATAAGCGGCCCAGCCCTCGAAAAGTGCCATCAGACCCTCTGTTGCCCCTAGATGAAGAGGCTGTGGACATGGATTATGGGGAGATGGCTGTGGATGGCGAGCAGGAGGAAGTGACGGGGGACATGGACATCTCCTTTAATCTTGACTCAAATCACAAGACTAGTAGTCGGGTAAACTCAGCCATAAAAAAACCAGGGAAGCAACATGAAAGAGAAAATTTCCGGAAAGCAAAACAAAAACTTGGCTTCTCTTCAGAGCAGGAAAAGATGTTTGTTGAACTGTCCAATAGCAGCTGGTCTGAGATGTCTCCTTGGGTGATTGGCACGAACTATAACTTATACCCTTTGACCCCCGCTATAGAGCAAAGACTAATTCTGCAGTATCTGACTCCCCTAGGAGAGTATCAAGAGGTAGGTATTTTATAAAAAGGGGAGGAAATGGGTGATGTCTAGGTTCCTTTTATGAAGAATTTAAATTGTGTTAGGAAAAACATAATAATCACTTCAAGATCTGTCCTGAGCATCATACAAGAAGCATGTAAATGAGAAGATCTGGGATGAAATCTTGTTTTCTTAATTTATTGTCTTTTGTAACTTGTTCGTGTTGAGACAAGGAACTGTTCTATACTAGATCGAACATATTAATAAGAGTTCACTATTTAAAACACAGTTGCATAACCTTTTCATCTCCAAATGCCACATGTGATGCTAGTTGGGGGGGGGGATTGCGGGGCCACATATGCATGCACACGCACACACATATACACACTTGCATGCACATGTGTGTGCACACGCATGCGATCCTGATAAAGATGGCTCTTTCATCACTGCTAGCAGCAGCAGGGGAAGAGCAAACTGTATGAGGACCTCTGGGGGAGGGAGTGGAGAGAACAGGTGTGTGTTTGTGTGTGTGTGTGAAATTCAGCAGTGGTGGGAAGGCCAGTGCATCTTTGGTGGCTGCAGTAAAGGCCTTGGGGGTCTGCAAGTTGTGCACCTATAATTTAAAAGAAGTACTGAAGAAATTTAACAGGGAACTCCTCTTGTCTCCCTTTCTTGGCCCATCACCTTAAACTAAAAATGTCAGGAAGGAAATAGCTAGCTGAACAGTAAGAAATACAAGGCAGCGGTTAATCAGTAGAGATCCTGATTGTCCTCAGAATTTGCTTGCGGTTAAAGTTTGGGATAGGGGAAAGAAGACATTGAAAATGGGCCCCTGAATTTTTCATTTTTTGTGCAATGAGCAAATCTTTTACTTCTCTCATCAGCTGCTGCCCATCTTCATGCAACTTGGATCAAGAGATCTAATGATGTTCTATATTGATTTGAAACGGACCAATGACGTACTGCTCACTTTTGAAGCCCTAAAGGTAAATGACAGCCCAGTGAGCTGCTTGTTAACCAGTGGTGACACCGTGCCCGGTATTTGTTCTTTGTCAGTCAGTGAAAGCAATAATTGTGGTCCTGTATATCTGGTAGACCTAACTGGTGCAGAAGTAGCAATCATCTTGGAATACATGCTTTTGCTCTGTGAGTTTGATAAATCCACCCTTCCTCTTGCCATTTTATCATAGGGTCAGGGAGTACCCTTTGCGTGAAATATTTTTCCCTCTGGTTGCTTTGCTGGCCCCGCCATTCACCAGAGTTCCACTTTGCTTGGCCTGCAGATATATAACAAAAGATCTAATGTTTTGGAGCAGGTGAACTGTGGTTTGGTATTGTTTCCTTCTAGTCCTAGCTTTGCTGTGGTTACTTGAATACATTTCTTAACTTCTCTATGCTCCAGATCTCCAGCCTTTTAGATTCAGTCATAAAAAGTGCTCCTTTAAGGCAAAATGATTTTGCAGTGCTAATATTCCTTTCCAGAGCCTCTTTGTGGGCCAGGAAAGACTTCAAATTTAAGTGATGTGGTTCCAGAGGAATGTGCTGTTGAGGTACCTTGAATCCCTCATTTCCGTGCTGTTACATTCAAAGAGTTTCATGTTATATTATTCTGTCCTGCTGCTTTTGTCTGTCTCTCTCCACTGAAGTTAACGGAACAAAATTATTTTCTTCAAAGTTCTGATGTTGCTGCTTGCCTTGAGATGAAATTGCAGAACATGGTTGCTGCTTTCACACTTAGAAAGCTTTGCAAGAGAGAGCAGTGACTGCCCCTTGCTCAGAAGCTTTTTGAGTTTTATCTTTGAAATATAGTAATATTCCAATCAAAGTTTGGATATCTAATGGTTGTGTATTACTTGGAGATAGAGCTCTATAAAGTTAATAGAACTTTACAGGTGCAAGAGTTAGAAAGTATTCTTATATACCTAGGATACCGTTCGGCTATAAGGGGAAAGATCCAGGCAAAGAGGGCAATCTCATTATTCCTTTGCTGCACTGTACACATCACATAAAAGAGCATTTCACTTGTGTTTGCTGAGTGCTGAGAGGTGGCTAGTGATTTCCACATTGACGTTGTGTTTCCATCCACAGTATTTGGCATCACTGCTGCTCCACAACAAGTTTGCAACAGAGTTTGTTGCTCATGGAGGAGTACAGAAGCTACTGGAGATTCCTCGTCCTTCCATGGCAGCTACGGGTGTCTCCATGTGCTTATACTATTTGTCTTACAATCAGGATGCCATGGAAAGGGTAAGATCCCATCCTGCCAGAGGCTGTAAATACATTAAAATGTTTGGAAGTTCTACTTACAGTAGATTCCTTATTGGGTGGATCCTCACAACAATCTTTTTCACATGGGGACTGGAATTATTTCACAATATCCTTATCCTAGATTCTCCAACATGGTGTCTGTGGGCACCAGTGTACCCACGGACACATCTGTCAGCGCCCGCAAGGCTTCCTGCCCCTCCTGATTGCTTTTTTAAAAATCAGTTTACCTGTGTGTGTTTCTCTGAGCATCATCAGTTTGTCTTCTGTGAAATGGGTATTTTGTTGTGCTTTGTGGGGGGCAAATAGCTGATTTGGTATTTGGGGCTCAGACTCCACCTCTGCCTTGTAACTTGACAAAAATATGAGTACGTACTTGTTTCGGGGCCCCATCAGTTTACCTTGTGTGAAATGGGAGTTGGAGTAGAAAACTGTGGATTCAAAGAAGTGTTTTTGAACTCAGACCCCACTTCTGCCTTGTACTTAGGTTCTTGGGCAAGTTACTTTTCTTCTAGGATCACCAGTTTGCCTTCTGGGAAATGGGTGTTTTGTGACTAACCATGCTCTCCATGGCAGCCATTTTGTGAATGGGCAATCATGCTTCATGGGACGATATGCTCTCAAAATTCCAAATATGCCCACCAGCCCAAAAAGGTTGGGGATCCCTGTGACCTAATTATTTGATGTTTCCGTCACATGTTGGCCATCCTTCATGCTATTTTTAACATTCAAAATGGGATAGTGGTTTGTCCATCATCAATAGGTTGTCAGAAATGATCTTAGTTCAGACAAAGTGGTGATGTGACCAGTTTCAGAAGTGAAAAATTGACTGAAAGCTTAGCGTGGCTCTGATGTCCACAGAGACTGACCCATTAACTTCAGTGTTGGGAGACAGATTCACATGCTCCTTCCCATTGTATGCATGAAGCTTGTCCTGACATTGAAATAAATGGGGCCAGCCAGCCACTCATAGAACATCCGGATCCCTGTTTTATTTATTTATTTATTACATTTATACCCCGCCTTTTTTCCTGCAAGGAACTCAAGGCGGCTTACATAATTCTCCTTCTCCTCTCCATTTTATCCTCACAACAACCCTGTGAGGTAGGTTAGGCTGAGAGGCAGTGACTGGCCCAAAGTCACCCAGTGAGTTTCATGGCCAAGTGGGGACTAGAACCCGGATCTCCTGAGTCCCAGTCCAACACTCTCACACCAACCAAACTCTAAAAGAGAACAGTAGTGATTAGACACATACGTCATAATCCATCCATGGGTTGATACTGGTTTAGCTTTTTTTGAGCCAGGTATATCCAGGAGTCTTGCAGGAATATGGAAGGAATTGAAAAGATCTTTGTGATGCCTCTCAGTTTGCATCCTAACAGGAGCCCTGTTCAGGCATTCAAAACTTGTAAGCGTGCAGGGGAATAGGGGACATGCGCTCCAGCCCTGCCCCCTCCACTTGCAACCTCCCCATGTTGACATGTAGCTCCTTGTAATTGGGGACTCCGATGTCAGGCTTCCCAATTGCACGGAACTTTATAACCGTGTCCACTTTGAACGCGGTAACATTTCTGCTGCAGACTTTTCCTGTCAACATGGAGAAGTCACAAGAAGAGAGAGCGGGGTTGAAGCGCATGTGCAGCCCTGCCTCCCCTCCATGCTTGCAGGTTTTGAATGCCTGAGCAGGGATTGCATTGCGTGTTTTTCTGAACTTTGTTGCAACGGTTTTCTCTGTTCTTCGTTCTTTAGCATAGATTGCACATGTTCCTATTAAGTGCCTGGGTTTGTTTCCTTCGGTAGCTGCTTTCTTTTCTAACGTTGACTTCTCTATTCATTACATTTGTATCCCAATCATCCTCCTAGGACAGTGATGGCGAACCTAGGACAGTGATGGCGAACCTTTTTGAGTCCGAGTGCCCAAACTGCAACATAAAACCAACTTATTTATTTCAAAGTGCCAACACTGCAATTAAACCTGAATACCGAGGTTTTAGTTTTAGAAAAACAACTCATACAGTTGTCCGAACTAATTAACATCTTTTGTCTTTAAAGAAAAACACAATAACAGAGCTTTCAATGATACAAACAGTTTTTTGTTGAAAAAAAAATCAGCTCAAAAAATTATTATAGTACTACATTGTACACATAGCCTGAAGGGAATTTATACAAACTTTTTAAATAATTAGGCACATGCATTTTTTGGATAAGGGATTCTCAACTTGTAATATGATTATATGCCAGACTGAAATTGTATGGGGCAAGCTTTACCCTGGGTCCTTTCCCTGCTTCTACAGGTGTCGGATTAGTAAAAATAAAAGTCAACCTGTACTAGGATGAGCAAGATAAACAAGAAAGAAAACTAAACGTGCTTAACACATTTTAAACACTTTATGTCTTGGACTGCACCTAGGAGCTGTTTCAGATACGAGAATCCAAAAAGTTTCAAACTGTGTGTAATACTGTAGCTGAGACTGCAAGTGCCCAAATGACTAGACAGCCCACTCATTACAGCAGTCACTGTAGGGATTAACTGAGGGGTAAAGCAGAAGCCCCCAGTGGGTTGTTTCCATGAAAGGAAATGAGGATTGCCGTTGCATTTTCTTGTCCTTTAGGTGTGCATGCATCCCCATGTGTTATCGGATGTTGTCAACTACACCTTGTGGTTGATGGAGTGCTCTCATGCCTCAGGCTGCTGCCACGCCACCATGTTCTTCTCTATTTGCTTCTCATTCCGTGCAGTCTTGGAGCTCTTTGATAGGCATGATGGCTTACGGCGCCTAGTTAACTTGGTAAGTATTACAGCAGTTTTGTTCCATATTTTCTCAGAACTGCTACCTTCCTTTTTCTTGAGGTGAAGTTGGGTGTTCTGTGCCACTTGCAGGTGTCACATCTCAGCTGGCTCCACATTGTGTAAAGTATTTGCTTTTTTGACTGTTTACTAGGTATTCTGATTTTCTGCAGTAAAATGGAGGGAGGAGGCAGCAGGAGCGCCACAAATTTGATTTGGTTGTTACTGGGCACCTGTGCATTTGGGGACATTTAGAGAGAGAGACTAGGGTCTCTTTGGTAACAAGGTGAGCAGTTTATTGAGGTGGCTTCTTCCCTCTTCATAGCAATAAGACTAGAGAGTTACTAGGGAGTACAAAGTCACCTGCAATGGCATAATGCCCCCCATTTCTTTCTTTATTTTATTTTATTTATACCCTGCCTTTTTTCCTGCAAGGAACCCAAGGCGGCTTACATAATCCTCCTCCTCTCCACTTTATCCTCACAAAAACCCTGTGAGGTAGGTTAGTCGGAGAGTCCGTGACTGGCCCAAAGTCACCCAGTGAGTTTCATGGCCGAGCGGGGACTAGAACCCAGATCTCCTGAGTCCCAGTCCAACACTCGAACCACTACACCACACTGGCTCTCTTTAGAACTCTGTGTGTTTTTTTCCACACCAGCATGACAATTTTGCAGCCTGTGCCACACATAAAACTTCTCCCTGTTGAAGTCACATTCCATCTCCTCCCTTTTCCTGTTTCTGTCCTTCTGGGTGTGTTGCATAATAGCATTTTAAGCGGATGTTGATCCACCTTAACTGCAAATAAAATAAGCCATGGTTAGTTTTTTTGAGAATTGCTTTGTCAGGTTGCTTGTATGTTTGAAAGCTCTGACAATACTATTAATGCAGCTTCTTGGTGCACAGGTTTCCTTTGGCTAAAAAAGCCTTTTCCTTTCTTTGAATTAAAAAGGAAGGTAATGAGCCTTCAGGCATTAGGAATAAAATGGTGGCAAAAATGTTTCTTTCTCCTTCTAGATTAGCACTCTCGATATCTTAAACCTGCAAACTCAAGGTGCACTGCTCAGTGATGATGAGATCTTTGCTAGCCGCCAGACTGGGAAGCACACTTGCATGGCCATGCGCAGGTATTTTGAAGCGCATCTTGCCATCAAAGTGGAACAGGTGAAGCAGTCACTCCAACGCACAGAAGGTGGAATTCTGGTCCATCCACAGCCTCCATATAAGGTAAGTAGTGTGTTTTGTAGAGGAGACGGACTTCTTGCGCCTGCCACTCTTGAGATAGTTTCTCAATAAAGTAAATAAAATCTCAAGTGCTTTTTATCAATGACTTCTAATACATCAGTTGCACCCCAAGGACCTGGCTACTTTTGTTTATGCCTTGCGAATGTCACAGACTGGCTTCCATTATGTCCTCTCTGGAGTTGCTCCTGATGGGAGCTGGGTGTGGGGAGCATATTATGCTGGTTCTTGCACATCTGCACTGCCTTTCAGTTTGCTTCAGGGCTCAATTCCAGTTGAAGAATTCTCTGAGAGAGTTTTGTGTGCACCCGCTCCCTTCTGACTTTCTGTTCTCTGGCCTAGGCAGTGTTACTTTGGTTAATTTTCAGCGGCTTGTTTGTTTGTTTTTAAAGTTAACTCTGGCTTTTAATTTGTCATATTTCCTGCTGTTCTCTATTTGATTTTAAAGTGTTTGTATTTGAAGTTTTTATGAAGTATTGTTAGCTGCACTGTGCTATATTTTTTAGCAGAAAGGTGGGATGCAAATAATCTCAAATATTTAAACTGATGGTTATTAGTCCTAAAACTCAACATGTAGGCTAAATGTATCTTCAGGACTGCTGTCTCCTATGAGAGCCCTGAGATAAGCAGCTGTGGTTTTTCTCTGTGTGGTTAGATCCTCTACTCAGTGGACTCTACTGAATGGGGCAAGACCTTTTGTGTGGTGGCCCCACAATTCCGGATTGCCCTTCCCAGAGGGGCCCCCAAGCCTTAATATTTCATAATCTGATACTAGGTTAAATCCTTTTTATTTTGTCAGGCATTTAGATCTGAGGCTTATGATTATAGTTTAGGTCAAGAGTGGGCAACTTGTGCCCTGCACATGTTTTGGCCTAGAACTCCCATCAGCCCTTGCCAGCATAGCCAGTTGAGGGGGCCTTTTCTGCAGAGGCCCCTACCGCTGGAATGTGTTGCCATCGGGAGGTCCATTAGGCTCCATCATTGCAGACTTGTAGCTGCAAATGTACTGTAGGCTTTTAGTACTGTCTAGACCAGATGTTTTGTGCTGATGTTTGTTGTTTTTATAAATGTTTGCTGTTTTATTACTGAAACAGTTTTTTAATTTTAATGAATGTTATGGTTGTAAGCTGCCTTGGGAGGGCTCCTGCCCTGAAAGGCAGGCTAGAAATATTATCAATAAACTTTAAAAAAATAATGAGGTATGATGGGAGTTGTGGGCCAAAACATCTGGAGGGCCACAAACGGACTACCTTTGGTTTAGGTCACTGGTGGTGTTCTTATGTGTGCTACTGCTTTTAATTTGTGCCTTTAACATTTGTATTTACCTTTTGTATACCAGCTTTAGTGCTTTTGTAAAAGGCAGATAAGATTTTTAAAAAAAGAAAATAAAAACATTCTAAGGTGCGTTCGTTCTTAAGTTCTTTAAGGAGTTGATAATGATAAGCCTGCTTGAATACTTCCTTCTCCTTGCAGGCTTGTTCCTACACACATGAACAGATCGTAGAGATGATGGAGTTTCTAATAGAATACGGGCCAGGGCAGCTATATTGGGATCCAGCAGAGGTCTTTCTCAAGCTATCTTGTGTGCAGCTCATGCTCCAGCTTATTTCAATAGCGTGCAACTGGAAGACCTACTATGCTAGGTGAGAGGATGATACAGTTGAATACAACCTTATAAGTTGCTGCTCACCTGGTGCTGACCATTACCCCATCTGGCACACACACATGGTGCACTTCCCTCCTTACCTGAAAGAGCTGCTGGTATGGTGGTTTTGTGTAGCTAATGTTTGTATTAAACTGTTTTATTGCATTTGGGTTACATGTGTTTATATGCTTTTGTTTACCAGAAATGATACAGTGCGTTACGCCCTGGATGTTCTGGCCATCCTTACTGTGGTTCCGAAAATCCAGTTACAGTTAGCAGAAGCAGTGGATACGGTGGATGAGGGAGGAACTTCTATTTCCATTGTGGGTATGTAGTGCCTGGCCTCCTCATTTGCTTACATACTTCCTTTAGGAATCACTTCACTAGCTGAAATCTGCAGTAGGTGTTAGGCTTCGTAAATGGTGCATGACTGGGATACAGGTCAATGACTGACTAAAGTCAATGTTGGGTGATCTGTGGCTTGTCATTTTTTTTTTTTTAATATTTTATTTACTTTTCAAAACAAATTATAACAAAAAATATATATAACAGAATACAAGAATATCACACAAATATAACATAAACAACATACAAGTGTTCCCCCCCATCCTCCAAGGGACCAATTAATATACTTCTATCCTCTTGATCAAATAAATTCTAAATTCCAAAAATATAACATATCTTGACAAGACATGTTTCCCTTCCCCTTTATTAATACATAGTCTAGTAATTGATTCCATATATCCATAAAATTCTTCTTCTTTAGCAATCCTTTTTTGCATTTGATACTACTAGTTAGTTTATCATTTAGGGCTATGTCCCAAACTTCCTTATACCAGTCTGTTTTTAGGAAAACATGTTGTACTTTCCAATTTCTCGCTATCATTAGCCTGGCCGCAGTTAACAAGTTTACAATTAACTCCTTCGTATTTTGGTCACAAATAAGCTTCTCCGTTATTGATAACAATGCTAATTTTGGACAGACCTCTAAATTAGTACCAATAATTTTCGATATTTCTGTAAAAACCTTTCCATTATTTGATCTCTAGTCCCCATCTTTTCCACCCAATCGGACAATCTAATAACCCTTTCTTCTCTTAGTTTACCCTCCAGCTCTGATCTTAAGTTTTCAGGAAAATCATTAAGAGCTACCACCGGAGTTAATGGAGATATCCCTGGTATAAATATGCTCTTCATAGTAATCATGTTTTAGTAATCCTAGATTTTTTCCCTCCAATTGATTGCCAATCTTTAAGTTCCTTATCTGATATCGCACTTGGTATCATCCGAAATAAAAATTTTATCTCTGCTGAACTAGGGCAGGCCTTCTTTGCACACCTTAGCGATTCATTTGTCTGGTATAGTACCCCAAATCATTAACAAATTTCTTAGAAAAGGGTTGTCTATATTTTTTTATCAATTTATTATTATTTTTTTGAAAAAAAATATTCCCCAAAGTACTACGTAGTTCACATGTTTCTAACTCCAACTACATTATTTCTTTAGGGCGTGCTATAATATCCACTATATGTCTTAATTGATTCGCTATATAATACCATTTTAAATTCGGCAAACCCAAACCCCCTACTTTTTGTACTTTATACCATCTTTGGCAAAATCTTCATTTTAATCAAAGCAATTCTACCAAACCAGGAAAGTCCAATTTTTTTATACTCCTCTATTTTATTCTTTACCTCATTCTTTAATTTCCTATAATTCTGGTCTCCCAATTTATCTATATCTGTTGGAATTACAATTCCTAAATATTTAATTACATTATTAATCTTATAATTACTTTTTTTTTACACATTTCAATCTCTTCTCTTTTACTATAGTTAAACAACAAAAATTTAGATTTATCCCAATTAATCTATAGCCCCGTTACTTCCCCGAACTCCTTTAAATGATTCTCCACTCTATCCATATTTTCCATAGGGTTTTCGATTGTCAAAAGAGTATCATCTGCAAAAAGATTTATTTTTATCTTCTCCCTAATCCCTATCCCACCTATATTTCTATCTTCTCTAAATACATTTGCTAAAATCTCCATTACCAATGCAAACAAAATAGGCGAAAGGGGACAGCCTTGTCTAGTTCCTCGACCTAGGTAAATTTGCTCTGTTAAACCATCATTTACTACAACTGATGAAACATTTTTTGAATACAATTGATTAACTACTCCTCTAAATCTTTCTCCAAACCCCATAATTTTAATTAAACTTTTTAATGCTGGCCATTCCACACAATCAAAGGCTTTGAAAATATCTAACGCTATTACCCCTGCTCTCAATTTATTTTTCTTTATTAAATATATTATATTTAAAACTCTTCTTGTTAAATCTGCCATTTGTCTTCCTTGCATAAAACCACACTGGTCTATCCCAACATATTTAGTAATAAACTTGTTCATCCTTCTTGCTAATATTGCTGTCATCAATTTTGCATCTTGGTTTATTAAGGAAATGGGTCTATAGGAACCTGGCTCCGTTAAGTCCTTCTCTGGCTTCGGGATTAGAATAATCTTAGATTGCTTCCATGAAGAGGGGATCTCTCCCCCCTCCAAAAAAATATCATTAAATAACCTTTTTAGTCTTGGAACCAACATTTTCTTATACACCTTGTAATATTCAGCCCCTAAACCATCTAGTCCAGGGGTCTTACCCTCTTTCAGTTTATTTATTGCATATGCTATTTCCAATTTTGAAAAAGGTTGTTCCATAATTTCTCTATCTTGATCCACTAGTCTAATTTTAAAATGCTTTCCTATATACTCATTAATCCTCTCTTCCATACAGTCTCCAGCCTTATACAATTCTGAATAAAATTCATAAAATATTTTTAATTTATCCTGCATTAAATTATGTCCTTTCCCTTTTTTATCTTTAATTGCCCCAACTATACTTTTTTCTTTCTTTTTTTGTGTGGATCTTGATAACATTTTCGAATTCTTATTACTATTTTCAAAAAACTCTTTTCAAATAAATCAAGTTTCTCTGAACTTTTTCCAAATCTTTCTTTTCCAGCTCTTTCCTTTTAGCTTGTAATTCAGCAAAGACCTTGTTCTCCCTTTCCTTCAAAAACTTCATTTCCAAATCCCTAATCTCCCCTTCTAACTTTTTAGTAAACTGTTCTTGTTTTTTCCTTAGTATCACACCCTCCCTGATACTTATCCCTCTCATCGCTGCCTTCATTGTGTCCCAAACAACAGCTTCAGTACAAACTCCTGAATCATTAAGCAACCAAATATCTCGCATTTCCTTTTCTATCTTTGCTATCTTTGCATTTTTATTATAACCTGTCTTGCACATGATCTGTACAAGTGCATATAAAACGGGCAATTTCAGATCCCGAGGAAGGACTGTTGTGATACTTCCAGAGGTTCTTGATCCTATTTTCCCCTTCTGGCTTCACCTTGGATTCATAGCTTACAGAGTAATGGTCTCTCTCCATCTGCTGGGCTCTGAATATTGGGACAAGATATGCCAAGCATGGTGGGGATTTTTATATGTGGGATTTTTGTATGTCACTTTTCTATAAAGAACTGCTCAAAGCTGCTTGCACTACAAAGAGACAGTAACAATTATACTTAATTAATAATCAGCACAACGATAAACATCTTATTTCTAAACTTTTCAGCTCTGCTGAACTAGGGCAGGCCTTCTTTGCACACCTTAGCGATTCATTTGTCTGGTAGTGTCTACCAATGCATTTTAAGCAGAAATAGAAGTGATAGAAACCTTATTCATTGTTTTATCTACACACACACAAACACACACACACACACACCATTCCTTGCTTCTTACTGTTTAATCTTCATTTAATAGCTGATTTCCATAATGGTGAGGCCTGATGAATACCTCCTTCAGCCCTCTTAGTAATACCTACATTCTTCTGAATTGCTTGGCTGTAAATCAACAATGTGCAACATGCAGTAAACTCTTCTTGGCTTGCCTCTGCATCAATGAATCAATACAAGTGGGATATGTAGTACTATTAGACATGGTCACCATTAAGAGTAGGGGTGTGGAATGTGTGGATCCTCCAGATGTTGGACTGCAATTTCCATCAGCCCTAGCCAGCATAGTCAATGGTGAGGGATGATGGAAGTTGTAGTCAAACAACACCTGGAGGGCCGCACATTGCCCATCCCTGATTAAAAGGAATCTGAGAGACTGGGATAAACAAGGGGACATCAGAATGAAACTCTGAGTTGTATATTCTCTTTGGCTTCTCTGTGGGCCAGTTCTTACATTATCATAGTAGTGTGGTTGTTGCTTTCCCATAGCTTCATTGCATGCCACCTTGGTAACATTAAAAAGAGGGAGATCATATGTGAAGGCTGTCAATGTGATTGCCTTCTGCTGTGTGTGTGTGATACCGTACTAGCATGAAAAATAATCATGTTGCTAGCCTGTCCCATGTTTTCTTCATCATTCTGTATCGGACCAGCATGGAATGGAACCACAGGAGAGCAACAGCTATGCCACTCCTATAATGTAAAAACTGACCCTTCCTGCCTCTTATACTAATCAGTGTCATACTTTGATAGACTAATGACTCGGTGAAAATGCTTCCTTTTGGTTAGGTATCAGCATCATCCTGGGGCTTGCTGAAGGCGAATACTTTATTCATGATGCAGAGATCCAGAAATCTGCCCTTCAGATAATCATAAACTGTGTGTGTGGCCCAGATAATCGCATCTCCAGCATTGGCAAATTCATCTCTGGCACCCCTCGACGGACGCTCCCTCAGGCACCCAGGAGCAGCGAGCACACTTTGGCCAAGATGTGGAATGTGGTGCAGTCCAACAATGGCATCAAAGTGCTGTTGTCTTTGCTGTCCGTCAAGATGCCCATAACGGATGCGGACCAGATCCGAGCACTGGCCTGCAAAGCCTTGGTTGGGTTATCACGGAGCAGTACAGTACGGCAGATCATCAGCAAGTTGCCTCTCTTCAGCAGCTGCCAAATTCAGCAGCTGATGAAGGAGCCTGTGCTCCAGGATAAGCGCAGTGAGCATGTGAAGTTCTGCAAGTATGCTGCTGAGCTGATAGAGCGTGTCTCGGGAAAACCCTTACTGATCGGGACCGATGTCTCCCTGGCTCGACTGCAGAAAGCAGATGTGGTGGCACAGTCGAGGATTTCGTTCCCTGAGAAAGAGCTGCTCCTCTTGATCAGGAACCATCTCATCTCTAAAGGGCTAGGAGAAACTGCTACCGTCCTTACAAAGGAGGCGGATCTACCCATGACGGCAGCTTCTCACTCCTCTGCCTTCACCCCTGTCCCTGCCGCTGCCTCTCCTGTGTCTCTGCCTCGTACTCCTCGTATAGCAAATGGCATTTCAGCCCGGTTGACTAACCATCCTTCTGTAGGTTCCGGGGCTCCCTCTGTCCATGCCCAGCCAAGGCCGATTGCCTGCCAGGGCTCACTGGCACTCCCGGGCCCGTCTCATGCCACCAGCTCCCCTGTGATTGGCAGGATTAGCTTTGTCCGAGAGAGGCCATCTCCCTGCAATGGCCGGAAAATCAGAGTGCTTCGGCAAAAGTCAGACCATGGCGCCTACAGCCAGAGCCCAGCTATCAAAAAACAGCTGGACAGGCACCTCCCTTCCCCTCCCACTCTGGACAGTATAATCACAGAGTACCTTAGAGAGCAGCACGCTCGCTGCAAGAACCCTGTGGCCACTTGCCCCCCCTTCTCTCTTTTTACGCCCCACCAGTGTCCTGAGCCAAAACAGAGGCGCCAAGCGCCAACTAACTTTACCTCGCGGCTGACCCGCAGGGCAGCCTTTCCAAAGTATGGCGGGGTGGATGGTGGATGCTTTGATAGACATCTTATATTCGGCAGGTAAGGAAGATGTTTTTCTGAATTCTTATGGTTCTTTTGACCAAGCCGTCTAAAAGTGGACTCTGGTTCCAGGCTGCAGCTTGCACAAAAGCCATGAAGTCATAGTGACGAAGAAGAAAGCTGAAGCTGTGACTTCCATCTTAGCAAGCTGTTGGACACGGTTTTTGAGCTTCAACTGTGTTTGGTCACTGCTTACGCTCCTCTCTTTCCCATCACAGTAAACTTCCCATTCTCACTCCATCACTCTTTCATTTCCAGGTTCCGTCCAATTTCTGTGTTCCGGGAAGCAAATGAAGATGAAAGTGGTTTTACGTGTTGTGCATTCTCTGCACGGGAAGCGATTCTTGATGTTGGGCACTTGCACAGGGCACCTGAAACTCTACAATGTCTTTAGTGGGCAGGAAGAGGCCAGCTATAAGTGCCACAACTCTGCCATCACACACCTTGAGCCATCCAGGGTAAGGAAAACACCAAAAGTATTAAGGTGGCGCTGTGTGAGCCTGTTTCATAATAACTTCGTGGCTTCTGATCTTCATGAATGATTGGAAGCTTAGTCAAATCTCTCTGAGGAATCAGGAAGGAGGGCATACCCCTGCGGTTACCGTGGGTCCCTGACAGTAGTAACAAAAACCGCAGAAATATACGCAAATTTAATGACTCAGAAATAAATGGAGGGGAATTCTGCATAATTGTAAGAGCTGGGAAGTAAATGAAGGGGAAATTTGTGCACCTGTATTAACTGCTCCATTATTGCAGGTGCACTAATTTCCCTTCCCTTAAATTTGCGCAGAATTCCCCTTGGTTTACTTCCCAGCTTTAAATTTGCATATATTTTCCAGTCCAAAAAATTGTGCAAATATTCCTGACAGTTTTAAAAATAAAACCCTTATAGAGTTGGGCAGATTGGGATGGAGTAAATGTGGCGGCAACACCAGCAGTATTTGCACGGGACCCCCCCCCCATGGGACCCCATTCATTCCGTCTCGTTCAGCCGCCTTGTCAGGTTTTTGGGGTTGGGGTGGGGGACCTGTCAGGGACCCATAGTAACCTACCCTAGTAAACACTCTGAAAAAGAGCCACAAAAAGTTGTGGTAGTTAATGTCTCCCCTTTCTGGAGTAGCTAGAGACTTGGTGAAGTGTTGAAAAGGTGGAGGGCACTGAGAAATGTCAGTTCAACGCTTAAAAGAGATCAGGATCGCATTGCCAAGGAGGGGGGGAGATTCTCGTCGTCCCCCCTTTTGGTGCACCTACTTTTGCCACTTTCCCCTCTTTTCGGTGCTTTTCATTTGACAACTTGGTGATTGGTCCCTGGCAATTGTGAGCAACTTAGCCTATATGCAGTCTCTCCTTGTCATTTTCCATGTATGTTACCACTTCACCACTCCCTTTGACAGCTGAAACATACAAGGAAATTGACCAGGAAAGGCTACACATTTTGGACAGCCCTAAAAGCGCACTTGCCAAAGACCAACAATGATAATAACAATAATTTTAAAAATTACAAGCATTTGCGCAATTTTCTGGGGCTGAAAAGAAAATCCCCTACCCCAATTGTGCATTTTTAAGGCTCCCCCAAAAAATTTTTAAAGCACCAAATGAAAAGGGATAGTGATCAGAGCAGGGAGAGGGAGACAAGATGGGTTCTGCCATGAAGGGCACTGGAATACCGGGTGGAGGATTGAGGGGGAAGGAGTGGGAGAATAAGCCACGGGGAGCCTGATGGTCTGTTGGGCGTGCCATTTGTTGTTTCGCAAACAGCCCGCACTGCGTGGCTTAGCATGTACAAAGTTAGGGCTTGTTTTCATGACATGGCAGCCCACTGTGGCTTATTTAACCCACAGTGAGGCTGCAGTACGTGTGAGGTGCATGTGGCCACCGTTTTGAATATGCGAATCCCCGCTTGGGGGTTGTTCTGTCGTGCTAGCCCAGCGAGTGTGGGTTATGCAAGTGTTAAACAACCCTCACAGAACCCGTGGTCTGTTTTAGGGTTATTCGAGGGTTGTTGTTTAACCCTTGCATAACCCACACTCACTGGGTTTGCACGACACAACAACCCCGAGCGGGGGTTGCATATAACGTGGTGCCAGTGGGCACCATGGGCTAGATAACCCATGATGAGCCGCAGCGTGTCCAAACCAGGTCAGTGAATGCTACTATCATCATGCTACAAAGGAGTGTATCCATATGCATAACAACAGCGCACTTTTGCTTCTCTCTGTTCTCTTCCCTAAACCACAGGATGGCTCTTTATTGCTGACATCTGCTTCATGGAGCCAGCCTCTTTCTGCATTGTGGGGAATGAAGTCTGTCTTTGAAACCAAGTATGTATACTCTTTACTGTTTTTTCCTACCCTAAATAAATCAGGGCATTAAAGGAGTAATCTTTAAAGTTTCTATAGTCTTAGAGACTTTAGTACTTTATAGAAATTTATTCAAGTGTATAATGGGCTGATAGGTTGCCTGAGAAGTGGAGATTGCAAAGTATTTGTAGTAGCAGGGAAGTGACTACCTCTTACAGTTATCTCAGGAACTAGTATTATGTACTGTGTGATGCAATGTAATGCATCAAATGTTGCTACATGAAGGTGCACAGAAATGACTCTTGAGAAAAAGCTTTGGTTAAATGTTTTGCTGCTTATTGAGCATTTCATTCTCCTATGCAGGCATTCCTTCACAGATGACCATTATGTGGAGTTCAGCAAGCATTCACAGGACAGGGTCATTGGCACAAAGGGGGACATTGCCCATGTAAGTATTGCTTATAGAATCTTGGAAGTCAATGCAGTATTCTTGATGTGCATATATTGAAGTGGCTTACAATCCAGTACCATGCCTTATGGGAACAGCATCAATCAAATCAATGTGTAGAGCAGCTTTCCCCAACCCAGTGTCCTCCAGATGTGTTAGACTACAACTCCCACCATCCCCAGCCAGCATGGCCATTCTCCAATCTGGAGGGCACCAGGCTGGGAAGGCAGGTGTAGAGGGCGAGGTTAATACTGAAAGAGTTTGATGGATTGAAATGTTGGACTGTTACCAATAAAATTACAATATTATATAGCAGAAAGGGAAGAGTTGTGTAATGTGAAAAATGTGTTGAGGAGGGTTGACTGGCCTCTGGCATTGCTTGAAAGAGATCTAGAAATAACCTCAAATGTGACAGACAACAGTGCTGAACGCTATTCAAAAGGATCAGGTGATGGAGCAAGTTTATTGGGCTGGATTATCCGATGGCCTTTGACCATTTGACTCATTAATGTCAAATGGTGTAAGATGTTCCCCTTCCTCTTCCTTTGGTCATCTTTAGTATCTAGCCCAGCTGATTCATCATGAGGGATGTTTTTTGGGGAAATTTTTTTTTAGAATGTATTCACCTGGGAATTACTTCTTAATAAGCAAAACTTTGGTCATAGATAACTAAATGCTTCCTTCCTTACTGCAAAATAAATTATTGGATATTTTAAAGAAAATCTGTAGAACTTTATTTATGGTGACATTTTCTTTCAGGATAAGTGAAAATGAATTGATGGCTTGGATCTGGAGTTCCTGTGAGAGGAACTCCACTCATGGGACATTCCCGCTGGAGGAAAGATGGGAGGGAGATATGATTCCCTCCAATTCTTCCTTAGCCCTGTGCCCCCTGGTGCCCCCTGAAAAGCTGCTCCGGAGGGTTGGGGTGACCCTCTGGAATAGCGTGGGAAAGAGACATGGCGGGGGCATGGGCTGCAAGAGAATGAAGGAATAGGTAAAAATCACCTACCTCCTATCCTCTGTTGGGAGCCGCCACTAGATCTGGGTCCTTCCAGAAACAGAAGGAGGCCTGGCATTTGCTGAAGGGATGCTCTGGACCCCACCCAGTAATTTTAAGAGAATCATTCTATTGTTTCACTAGTATAAAATCATGAAGCGTGAGACGCAATCTGAAGGTGGCAGTGTTAAGTAGAGTTAATGTCAAAGACTTTCTCACTTTGAGAAAACAAATGTCACAAAGCATAAACCTATTCAAATTCTTTGTAATTTTCCTTGCCCTTTCATTGATTTCCATATACATTTGCATTTAAACAAAGTATCTTTCTATGTTGCCTTTTTGTTCCTTCTGTTAGACTTGGAGGGAAATCTGATCTCCACTCATGATCTGGTAATTTGTGAGGCAGCAGGCTAAAAGCATTTATTCTTAGCTTTAGCAAAGGGAAATTAGTATTGCAGGGAATCTGTAAATGAAATGTATCTGAGAAAAGCATAGAAACAAAGCCAAATGCTCAGAGCATGAAAAACTAGTTCGCTTCCCAGTTAAGCATCTGTATGAAAATGGTTTTAAAAATATTAGTCCGTAAAATGCTTTTTAGCATATATGTCAGAACATCTTCCTTTTCATTTTGTGAAGCTTTCTTCACTGCATAGAATCCTTTTGTGGTAGCCTCTTTATTACAATAACCCACTATCCCTAATATTAGTTGGAGCCATTTTCTGTAACAGGCCACGAATTGAGACATCCCAGCACATTTTTTCAGCACAGCAACTTGGCCAGCTTGTGAACTTGTTGGATATTCTCTGGGAATCAGAGGAATGACTGCATGAGAAATGAGGAACAGTGGGTGTGTTCCTCATGTTCCATTGATCTAGAAGGCTCACTGTGTGCCCAGTTTGGAGAACCTAAATTGTATTTCAAGAGTGTTCAGTTTCCACAAGCCTCACTTGTGAAGGGTCCCTCTTGGTTGCTTGGTTTAAAGTTCGAAGGAGTCACAAATATTGCTGCATAGAAGCAGACTGTGCAACCTGGAAATATTCCTATTTAGGGATCCATGCTAAGTGGTGTATGGAGCATAAAAGTAATAGCAACGAAGAGTCTTTTAGCATCCTAAAAACTAACACATACATTATGGAATACACTTTCATGGACTTAAGCTCATATGATGAAGAGGGCTCTAGTCCATGAAAGCTCAGTCTCAGTAAATGTATCCATAGTTACCTTCTAGAGAAGCAGCATGGCCTTTGTCCAACAGGCTTTTGCAGCCTTAGTGTTATAAAACTTAGTGTAGCTGGTCATTTAACAGTCGATAGTTGTAGTTATTTCTGCTGAATGCACATTATTATGCTGCAGCTCTTCTTGAAGAGGATTGTGTAAGTTTAGGGAAGGCTGAGGTATTGAGAGAGGTATAGTGAAAGTGGCTTCATTCAAGCGTTAGGAAAGCAAGGGAGCTATTTTAAATGTATGAAATTCTTGTTATTTGCTTTTCGCAAATGCTGACAATGGGCGGGTTCGCATGTCACTTTAAGCCCACAGAAGTTTTGGAACCTCTGTGGGTTTAAAGTTGCCCCGGGCCCTGCCTGTGCCTGGGCACAGCGGGGGTCGGAAGGTGCTGCCCCTCCCCTCGTCCTCCCTCAGTCCTCCCATCCGGTATCCCAGGGGACACCGCACAGGAGCACTGAGGGCAGCAAGAGGGGATGACAGTTGGCAAAAAGTGCCCCAGTGGCATTTTTGCCAGTTGTCATTTGCCCTTTTTTGGCAGGGCCGCTACTCAGCTGAGTTGTGGCCCCTCTGAGCAACGGCAACAAGCCCCATGGTGCTGTGTTTCCTCGAGAGAAAACACAGTGCCATGGTGCTCGTCCCGGGCCTTCCTCGGGGTGGCCGCTGCAGCAGCAACCCCAAGAAAGGTCCCTCCCCATCCCATCTCGCCTTCGCCTTGCCACCCGGCCGCCCCCCTGACTTACCTGGTTTCGTGGCGGCTTGGCAGAGGTGGTGGCGGCTGCCATCGCCGCCCACCTATTCCTCAGGGATGAGGAAGAGGTGTGCGGCAGCAGCAGCAGGCTCTTCTGGGCACCCGATTCCGATGCGGGAGGAGATGCGGCAGCAGAGCCCTGCCTTGTCCTGCTGTTACCACTGACTGTGAGCCAGTGGTAGCAGCGGGGCAAAGCGCTTAGTCTGATTGGCACTAGCTGCCAATCAGCCTAAGCGCCACCCCAGATGTGGCCAACGTAAACCTGCTGCCGCCGCTGCACCTCACCACTGCTAGGTAGTAAATCCAGTAGTAGATGCCAGGGCAGGGGGGCAGCACGGTGGTGGCTGTGGCGGTGTGGGGAATCCAGGCAGCCCGGCCCAACTTGCTCTCAAGAGCAAGCTGAGCCGCCTGGATCCCTCATGCTGCCGCCCTTGCTGGGAGCGTAGGATTGCTCATGAGCAATACCGCTCTCCTAGCATTGGCTGTGGAGCACGGGGAAGACAATGGCAGCCAGCCAAGTGTCGCATGTGCGCTTGGCCAGCTGTCATTGGCCAGAGCCCCATGGCCAGAACAGCAGCCATTGTTTGCCACTCTGGGCAGGGGGCTCTATGCCCCTTTTGGTTTGCCATAGGGTTAGCGTGTCATCCGGGTTCAGATGACACGCTAAACATACTAGGGTTACTGTAACCTTATTGCAAACCATGGTTTCGCAGGGTGGTTTAGAAGCCACACCAGGTTGGCTTCTAAAGCACTCCGCGGGGTCAGACAACCCGGTAAACCTCAGTAGGGATTAACCTACTGAGGTTTACCGTGTCGTACGAACCCGGTCATAGTGTTTTAAAAAGGGAAGCAGGTAGCAAGGTAAGTAATTCACCTACTCATTCATAAACTAGCAAATGAAGTATGCCTGTCTCTTAACCTTATGGGAAAATTACTGAATGGACTGGCTTATTAAGAGTAAATTTCTTACGGGGGGAGGAGCCTTCACCGGCTATGGAGCAGTAGCTTTTCTGCCGAGCTCCCGGAATGATTTGAAAACATCTGCAAAATACACAGGAGAGACAAAGCGTGAGTTTACATTCCTTTGCTGTTTGCTTTCTGGAAGGTATGCAGATGTAGAGCTAATAAAGAAATAAAAAGAATAGCTTTTCTTCGATGTGCTTTGCCCTGGATTGTTTATGAGCTCCAGACGGGTGAAAAAGTCCCTACCCCCTCTTTGGAAACGCGATCGGGTGCATCCCTCGGATAACAGTTTGAAAAGGCTAATTAGGATCCTTGACACGGAAGATACTGAATTGTCTTATCAATTTGAGCAACTGGGTCCTGATAAGAAGCTACGAGGTAGTGAAAGTTCCGAGACAGCGAGGGGGAAGGGCGGAAAAATGGCGGACTCAGCTGGCAAATTCCCTGCTGGTGCCAAGCCAAAAACAACATCTCCAGCTAAGCTTAAAGGGGCAGAACCAGATTGGGAGAAAATTTTATTACAGTTTCAAAGCTCTATGGAAGCAGGCCAGCAGAAACATACAGAAGCAATTGAGAAATTTCAAAAACTGCATCAAGATGATATGAAACACATGAGAGAGACCATAGATCATTTGGGGGTTCAAGTTAAAGAGCTGCAAGTTAGAGTGGATAAGGTGGAAAAACTCCAGGTGAAGGATGAAAAAAGTTTTGAAAAGTATGAAAAGAAATTTAATGAGATGGAAATACAGATGATTAACATGCAAGACAGGCAACGTCGTTCCAACATTCGGATCAGAGGCTTCCCTATGGAGATGGGGGAGACTGGATATAAGTTAAGAGGCAGTATTTTGGAATGGATGAATGAAGTTGTCTCTGGAGAAACAGTTCTTTGGGATGATATGGACATTGAGATTGTGCATAGAGTGGGAGCATTAAGGCGTGGTATGACATCCAGAGATGTTGTACTGAAATTTGCAAATTTATACAAGAAGGATGTCTTCATGAAAGCGATCAGAAAGAAAGGTCAAGTAGCTTTTAAGGGGGCTACTTTGCAAATCTACAATGATCTTTGTCAGCAAACAATTAAGTAGAGGCGAAGTGTTAAACCGTGTACAGCAGTCTTGATCAGAAAGGGATTACAATACAATTGGGGTTATCCAGTTTTTCTTACTTTTGTGTGGAACAGTAAGAGATACAAGATCTCATCATGTGATCAAGGCATGGGCCTGCTGGGAGAGTTGGGGCTTCACGATGATGCGGAGGGTCCAGAATTGATGGGTCAACTGGAAGAAGAAGGAGCCAGCGGAGGAATTGTATAAGAGGTCGTTTCAACACGAGAAGAAAAAAAAGAAATAGAAAATGTTTTATAAAGAAGTTATCTGGGAGGGAATGAGGGGCTGCTGTTCGGGTTGGTGATGGGTCCTTCCCCCCCCCCTGGGATAGGTGGGTAGGTTTAGGGTGGGGCAAGTTGCCCTGGCTTAGCAGGGGGGATAGTTTAGATGAATGTGGGGGTGGGTTAAGGGGTATGTTATTGTGTATTATTTTCACTTTTGGGGACCAAAAAAGAAAAAATGATGTTAATAGATGGATTATAAGTTAAGAATTTCAACTTTAAATGTTAAGGGGCTAGGTTCAGTTACTAAGAGGAGGCGAATAGAAGCACTTCTTAAGAAGGATAAGGCAGATATTATATTCTTGCAAGAAACGCACCAGGCAAGGAAAGGAGTCAATGAATTGAAATTGAGGTGGTCTAGAATATATGAGATAGCATGTGGATCATCTAAATCACGAGGAGTAGCAATTATAATTTCAAAGAATTGTGGTTTTAATGTTTTAAAGGTGAAAAAGGATGATACAGGTAGATATATTATAATGTATGGGACCTTGGGAGGGGAAGAATATGTTATTGTTAATGTTTATGCTCCCAATCAAAATCAAGGAGAATTTTATCAACATGTGTTTAAAGAAATGGGTAATTTTCAAAATCAAAGGGTTATTATGGCTGGGGACTTTAACATGGTATTGGATAGAAGAAAAGACAAATCCAATCCGACGAGAGAAGATCAGAGAAATAATCTAACGATCTTGAATAAGTTAATTAGTAAGGAAGGGTTGCTAGATGTTTGGAGAGGGGTCAAGGGGAATGAGGAAAGATATACATTTTACTCATCAGCAAATAAGAATTATTCGAGGATAGATTTTATTTTTGTGTCCAGGACACTGTTTTCAAGGGTCCTGGGCACAGAGATAGGAGTGATAAAAGTTACAGATCATGCTTTGGTTAACATGGATTTGAAGATATATAAGGATTATAGAGAAGCGAAAAGATGGAGATTGAATTGTAATATTTTTCGTTTTAAACATTTAACAGAAAAAATAGAGAAGGAATTGAGGGAAATTTGGGAATTTAATCAAACAGAAGAATGTACTGAAGCGATAATATGGGATACAATGAAGAGTGTAATGAGAGGAATAGGATTGAGAGAGGCAATAAATTTGAGGAAACAACAAGAAGTTTTTTATCAAAAGCTAGAGGGGGAGATTAGGGATTTGGAAAAGAAGTATTTAGAGAAGAGGGATAAAAAGATTTTTGCAGAATTACAGGGTAAAAGGAAAGAATTGGAGAATAAAGAACTGGATAGGGTACAAAGGAATTTGATTTATACAAAAAGGGAGTATTTTGAGAATAGTAATAAAAATTCTAAAATGTTGGCTAGATTAGCACAAAAGAAAAAAGAAAAAAGCTTAGTGGGGGTGATTAAAGATAAGAGGGGTAAAGAATATAATCTAGTAAAGGATAAATTGAAAATTTTTCATGAATATTATACGGAGTTATATAAGGCAGGAAAATGGTCGGAAGCTGAGAGTAGAAAATATATCGAGAAAAATTTAAAAATAAAAATCCAGGATGAAGATAGAGAGAAAATGGAGCAACCATTCACAGAAATTGAAATAGAAAGTGCTATAAATAAATTAAAACGGGAAAACGCCAGGACTGGATGGTCTGGGGGCGGAATATTATAAAGTCTTTAAAAAAATGTTAGTTCCAAAGTTAAAACGGTTGTTTAATGATATTTTACAGGGGGGAGAGATCCCCCCGTCATGGAAACAGTCCTTGACTATTTTAATCCCGAAACCAAGGAAGGATTTAGCAGAACCAGGTTCTTATAGACCAATATCATTAATTAATCAAGATGCTAAACTATTGACAGCAATTTTAGCTAGAAGAATGAATAGTTTTCTAAATAAGTATATAGGGATAGATCAATGTGGTTTTATTCAAGGAAGACAAATGGCAGATTTAACAAGAAGGGTTCTGAATATAATTTATTTAATAAAGAAAAATAATTTGAAAGCGGGGGTTCTTGCATTGGATATTTTTAAAGCCTTTGATTGTGTGGAATGGCCTGCATTAAAGATGTTAATAAAAACTATGGGGTTTGGAGAAAAATTTATAGGTATTACTAACCAATTATATACTCATAATGTCACGTCGGTAATTGTAAATGATGGAATAACAGAAACTATTAGCCTAGGCCGGGGAACTAGACAGGGTTGTCCCCTTTCCCCAGTATTATTTGTGTTAGTTATGGAATTGTTAGCGAATTCGATAAGACAGGAGAAGAAATTACTGGGGATAGGAATAGAGACCAAATGTAAGATAAACCTTTTTGCAGATGATATCTTGTTAACATTAGAAAGACCTATAGAAAATTGGGATTGGATAGAGAAACATTTAGATGAATTTAGAGAAGTAACAGGGTTAAAAATTAATTGGGATAAATCGGAGATAATGACATTTAATTATAGTAAAGTGGAGGAAAGGGGATTTAAACAAAGGAAAGTGGATATAAAGATAAAAAACATAATTAAATATTTAGGTATTGATATATTAAAAGATATGGATAAAATAGGGGAATGTAATTTTAAAAAACTAAAAGATGAAGTTAAAAATCAAATAGAGGATTATAAAAAATTGGGATTATCGTGGTTTGGTAGGATAGCTTTGATTAAAATGAAGATTTTACCGAAGTTTAATTTTTATTTAGAATGATACCATATAAGATATCAGAGAAAGAAATTAAAGAGTGGCAAGTAATGTTAAATAGCTATTGTAATGGGGGGAAAAAATCAAGGATTACTAAGAATAGATGGTATAAAGCTCAAAAAATAGGGGGACTTGGTCTCCCTAATTTAAAATGGTATTATATAGCTAATCAACTTAGATATATTATGGATATTATTGTTAGAAAAGATTTTATGTGGTGGGAAATAGAAGCATTTGAATTGGGTAATAGGGTGGATAAATTCTTATTTACAAAACAAGGACATATTATGACAAAAAGATTAGAAAATCCCTTTTTAAAAAATATGTTAGAAATTTGGGGTAGAAATAAGGAAATATTTTTACCAGGTATATCCCCGCTTACTCCAGTGGTGGTTATGGAAGATTTTCCCGAGAATGTTAGACATTTAGAACGAATTTTTAGAGAGAAAAAGGTGATAACTTTAATGGTATTGATATATTTTTGAGGAAATATCAGAAATTGTTGGAGCTGATTTAGAGGTATGCCCTAAACTAGCTTTGCTAACAATAACGGAAAAGGTGATCGGTTCTCAAAATGTTAAAGAATTAATCATAAATTTGTTAACGGCAGGTAGACTAATGATAGCAAGGAAATGGAAAATCCAGCAAGTTTTCACTATTACTGAATGGTATAACGAAGTATGGGATATGGCTTTGAATGATATGTTGACTTGTAATATTAAATGCAAAAGGGGTCAATTAAAGAAAAATAATTTTAAGGATATTTGGGGTTTATTTTTGGAATATGTGTTTAAAAGGGGGAAAGGGAGTTTACCCTGTCAAGATATGTTGTATTTTTGGAATAATGAACAATTATAGAGTTATTGGATTGTTTGGTCCCATGGTGATGGGAGCACAATATTAGTTATGTGTGTGTGTTATTTTCTTTGTATTGTTTTAAAATTTAATAAAAAAAAAAAAAATTGGCTGGAAAAAATGGAGACAAGACAGCAAATAATTGATAGGGTTGGGGCAGGAAGAATTTCTTGGTTAAATTTAATTCAATTAGTACAATGGGGTAAGAAATGGAAGAGGAGACATGAGCATGAAAGGGATTTCACTGCATTTGAGCAGGTGGTTATGTCTAGAGAACTCGTAGAAGGAAATGCATCAGCTAGGGGTCTTACAAAGATGTTATATAAAATGTTGCAGAAATCAGTAGAGCAAGCAGAAAATCTTAAAATAGTTTGGGATACAGAGTTTGAAGAGGAAATATCAAAGGATGAGTGGAATAAGATTTGGGATAGGCGAATATTGAAAAATATGTCTATAAGAATTAAAGAGAATTTTTATAAGCTAATTTGGAGATGGTATTTGACTCCAGTGAGATTAAATAGAATAGACAATAAATGTTCTCCAATGTGTTGGCGAGGATGTCAGGAATTGGGTACATATGCTCATATGTGGTGGAGTTGTAAAAATGTAATGGATTTTTGGAAAATGATTTTTGAGGAAATATCAGAAATTGTTGGAGCTGATTTAGAGGTATGCCCTAAACTAGCTTTGCTAACAATAACGGAAAAGGTGATCGGTTCTCAAAATGTTAAAGAATTAATCATAAATTTGTTAACGGCAGGTAGACTAATGATAGCAAGGAAATGGAAAATCCAGCAAGTTTTCACTATTACTGAATGGTATAACGAAGTATGGGATATGGCTTTGAATGATATGTTGACTTGTAATATTAAATGCAAAAGGGGTCAATTAAAGAAAAATAATTTAAGGATATTTGGGGTTTATTTTTGGAATATGTGTTTAAAAGGGGGAAAGGGAGTTTACCCTGTCAAGATATGTTGTATTTTTGGAATAATGAACAATTATAGAGTTATTGGATTGTTTGGTCCCATGGTGATGGGAGCACAATATTAGTTATGTGTGTGTGTTATTTTCTTTGTATTGTTTTAAAATTTAATAAAAAAAAAAAAATTATAAAAAAAAAAGAGTAAATTTCTTACAGTAATGAGCATTTGGTGTTTATCTACTGTAGTAGTGTCTGTAATGATTTCTGGGCTCTGTCCGAATACAGAATGGATACACTGAAGAGCTCCCAGGGAGGCTTGGCTGAGCATGAACTAGTAAAACTTTTTGAAGAAGAATGAGCGAACCAAGGGGAGATGGCCATCCACAAGGCATGATTAGGAAATGACTATGTGTACTTGCTTCTCTTTCTCAATACAAACATCCTGCAGATCTTGACTGATTTTCTTTTTCTTTTTTAATCTAAAAGATCTATGATATTCAGACTGGCAACAAGCTATTGACTCTGTTTAACCCAGATCTTGCAAACAACTACAAGAAGAATTGTGCCACCTTTAACCCCACCGATGACCTTGTCTTAAATGATGGTGTCCTTTGGGATGTCCGCTCTGCGCAGGCTATACATAAGTTTGACAAATTCAATATGACCATCAGTGGTGTTTTTCATCCAAATGGGCTGGAAGTCATAGTCAACACAGAAATTGTATCCTTTTTGCCTTATTTTATTATTATTTATTTATTATTACATTTATGAATCGCCCATCTGGCCGGCCACCCGGCCACCCTGGGCGATGTACAATTAAAACAATGCAATAATAACAGAACATAACAATTAAAACAGTATAGAAAATTCTTTTAAAAATCCTAACCCACCCCATATTCCCGCCTGAAATACCACGTTTTTAATGCGCGGCGGAAGCTCATCACGGAGGGGGCATGTGATTGTGATTAACATGAGAATCTTAAAGAAGTTGGTGTGATGAGTCAATAGTATATGACGGGAATGAGGGGGGCCAGGCAAAGCTGGCTAAGTCCCCTTCACTCCTCTGTGGAGTGATGGGCCCCCGGCCGGCTCTGTCTCAATGCACGCAGAGCTTTCCTAACCAGGAGAAGCCTGCACACAGCGAAACCTGGTCTCTGGCCCAAGCGTCAGAAAAAGAAGAGGAGGGAGATCAGTTTCTCAAGGCCAGAACAAGGTGGTGAGCTATAAGCGGGCATTTAAATGCCCTTTGGGCCAGACTGACCTCCCCTTGCTGGTGTTCCTGCTTGAAGAGCAATTGATGGCTCTTGTTCCTTTGGCCAATGGATGGGGCCAGAGTGTCCTTTCCCCTTCCTTCTGTAATCCCAGGGCCAGGGGGCAGCTGTTGGTTGGGGCAGAGTGTTCTTCTTGCCAGGGAGGGGGAAGCAGGCTCCCTACAACTGCTCCTCCGCTGGCCAGCAGATGGGCCAGGTTGGTCTCCTCCTTGACTTGATGTTCTTCCTGGGAAGCAGGGGGCGCAGCCTCCCAGTGGCCTTCGATCCCCTGACTGATGGCAGAAACCAGACTGCGCTTCCCACCCCTGGGCTAGAGAAAGTCTCTGGGCCTTGGGAAGTGCCTCTTGATTTTGGTTGTCGTTGCTGAATCAGTGCTGGAAGCTTTGTTTCAGGTATTTTCTGCAAGATCTACCAATAGCAATATATTTGGTATTACTAATCTGCTGGTTGCCATTGTAATAAATATAGTGATAGACAGTTGTGTGGAGTCTTCCTTAATGCACTGTCCAGTGGGACCTGCGGACTTTCCACTTGCTACATACGGTGCCAGCCTTGGATCAGTGCCGTGTAGTCTTCAACCACACAGGAACAGTTATGTATGGAGGTAAGCTGCCTATGAGTAAGATGCCTGTTTCTTCTCTCACTTGGGTTGGCAGTGGCAGCTGCACCATAGCTTTTCTTTCTCCTGTGCTTATAGCATAGAACAAAACAGCAAAAATGTACATAGTCAGTACTTGCAAAGTGACATCTTATGACACTAAAAATAAAAGGCTCCTGGGTCAGTAGCAGGCTGGATGCCAGAAGGATATGCAAAGTCCCCATGTAGAGTTCAAAAAAGTGGACTGAATCTACTCAGAAGCTTGGTTGGTTGGTTGGTTGGTTACTTACTCTCCACCACCTTGCAGAAATACAGAAAGGATAGCGCTGGCTCCTGTGGGAGATGCATCCATGTTCTGTTTGGTTGCTCCTTTTTTACATATTCTTGTGCCTTCTCCTATCACCCTGATGTCCTTTTTCCTCTTCCAATATGTTGCTTTACCTTTGTTCTTTCACCCGTTGTTCCTCCCCTGCCCCCACCAATCTGTTGCCCTTTTCTGCCAATCCATCCTTGCTGTTCTATTCAGTGTCTTTTGTCAGGGAGGGGGTCTGGAGGGCAAACTCCAAACCCAGTCCATAATTATTCAGCAGTTAACTCAAATTCTTGAAATAAAATATATTACAATTTATATATTCTGTTCATGACTGCATAACATTTTTCGTTTTCTGAGTATGGACCCCCTATGGTCTGTTCTGTTCTACCTTAAAAGCAAGCATGTGTTTTAAAATAGCAACACTTAAACATGTTAAAGTTTCAATGTTACAAGTGGCCTTTTACTGTGTCCCCTAAAAACTATTTTAGACCACAAGCGACTATGTGCTTACAACCCTTTTCTCCCTCAATCAGCTATGTTACAGGCTGATGATGAAGACGACCTGCTGGAGGAGAGGATGCGAAGCCCCTTCGGGTCATCTTTCAGGACATTCAATGCAACGGACTACAAACCAATTGGTAAAGATTGTGGTTGCATTTACCTGCAATTATGTTGTGCAGAATATATTATGTTGCTTTTTTCTGCTGAAAAGTGCTATCTAACTTTCTGGGGAAATACACACAGATCTCATTACATCTCATTTTCAGAGCTCAGGTTTGGTTCAACATTTCCAAAAAGGCTTTGTTTGTGAACAGCAGGAAAAAGCAAGGGCTACACCAAAGGGACTAAAAGCTCCCCCCCCCCCCTGTTCTAGTAGGTGGGCCTCAAGGTTTCAGTAAAAAAAAGATCCCAGAAGCCTGAAGTTGCTCACCTCTGGATTAAAGCATGCAGGCTCCTGTTGATTCTGTTGTGTTCTTTTCTAGCTACCATTGACGTAAAAAGGAACATCTTTGACCTGTGTACAGACACAAAGGACTGTTACTTAGCTGTTATTGAGGTAAATGTTTTTCGTAATAACAGGAAATGTGTTAGCATTTGTTATGTGATGTCCCTTAACCAGATAAGGTTATTAAACAGCCGTTCAGTTGTAAATGTGTGTCTAGCTGGGATGGAGAAGATTAGGCAGATGGTGCTGCCGCATATAGGTCGGTGTGACATGTTTGGCGTCAGCTAACTCGCTCTGTTGGGTGTGTGGCTTCTGGTTTAGAATCAAGGAAGCATGGACGCCATGAACATGGACACTGTGTGCAGGCTGTATGAGGTGGGCAGGCAGCGTTTGGCGGAAGATGAGGAAGATGAGGAGGAAGACCAGGTGAGAAGCTTAATCTCCTTTTGATTGTTACAGGCTAGCTCTCTAGCTGAACCTTTTAGAAAACATTTTGAAAACTGCTTTTAAGTCTTTATCACATCATCTGCATGTATGTCTTCAGTTTGTTTTTTAACAGATAGCACACTGAACAACTATTTTGAGTTGAGTTCTGGTGAGTGCTTGAAGTTGTTTATATTTGTTGACATGCTAGTAGAAACTATATATTTTACAATAATGGTATTAGTTTTGTAATTTTCCCTATTAATCATTTAATTATGTGGATGTGTGATTAAACATTAGGGTTTAGATGTGGTCATAGCACATCTAAATTAGGCAGCCAAACTGATAACTCTATTCAGGATGTGAATGAGAAAAGAGACAGATGAATCATGATGATTTATGGATTTCCATGGAATCTATCCAGTGTCTTTACTTCCAACAGTGAGGTGTGAAACAGGTAGACTTGGCTATTAAATTGGCCATTACTTGCCATGAGAAGGATACACACCTTTTTACGGAGTCTGCTGTTTTCTTGTGTGCTAGCACCATTGTTTCACTGACAGGTTTTTCCTTTAGTTAACTTTAGGATAACTAAAAATGGTTACTACTGTTACTGCTTAGGGTTGCAGAAACTGCTTAAATTTCAGCTGTACTCAGCTACTTTTGAAGTGTGTGGTACACTTTAGTGCTAGAATTTCTGTCAAATGATCTGCACTTTACTGTCTAGTTTCTGTAAGGTTGGTAGCTGAATTGTTTTTGCTTGTTTATTTCAGAGTAGAAATACCACCAGTGTTTACAATAGAAACAAAGCCAAGGCTGCTGTCTTGGCAAAAGAATCTTTCGGAGAACATGGCATATTGAAACTTTTCTTTTTGCTTGACTCAGAATAGAATTGCTGTTTTGGTTTTCAAATGTGTCTTTTAGATTAGATTGCATAAAACATTTCCCCTTGGACAGTGTGTCACTATTTTTTAAAAAACAAGTCTTTTTTTGCCCTTGCTTATCACCATATGAAGCATTTAAGTACATGCTAATTGTGATATAAGCCCATCAGAAGCTGCTAAGACCTCACTCCTAATTTTTTGCCTATTCTATCTGTAATGAAGCGGAATGTTTTCCTCAAGCAGCAGGCCCCTTTCTCTAATATGTTCAGTGTTTGGCTTTCCAGTTCGTTTGAGACACAGGTAAATTGCCTTTGGGGTGGGCGACCTCTGGCCATCCAGATGATGTTGGAAAGCAGCTCCCATCATCCTTGGCCACTGGTCATACTGATGGGATCCAACAACATTTGGAGGGCCCACAGGTTCCCCACCCGTTAGCTCCCTTAACTCATTTCTCTCAGCTGTACACTGTTCCTGGAAGCCCTGGTTGCTCAAGAAATAGAAAGAGGAGACCTGAGCTAATGCTGGCTCTCCCGATGGGAGGGCTGGCGGCGGCACTTGTTTATTTTTCCATAGCTATCCTTGTACCCTCACGTTTGCTTGCTGCAGAAGGAATGGGCAAAAGAAGTTGCTAGATGCAATAAGTGGTTGGACCTGGAAGGAGGAGTGGAGCTCTCATCTGCCCATCTGTATAGAAGCCTCCAGCTTTTGCAAGGGGTGTGGATTGCTCGGGGGAAGTGCCAATTATGTGAACAGGACAAAATAGTGTTTTGTTCTTTAAGTGAAACCAGGTGTGTGTGTGTGTGTGTGTGGGTGCAGGTGCTGTCTGAGCTTTTTTAGGCTTTAGGCCGGAATTTATGCATGTTTAGATGGAAAAAAGTCCAACTCCTAGCATGACTGGCTGGAGCATGCTGGGAGTTGTAGGAAGGAGCAGTTGTACCACGTGTTCTGGTAGTTCTTCACTGTTGCTCTGTAAGGACTTCAGAGTCCACCTCTAGTTAAATGAGCTTTTGGAAGCCAAAATGTAAACAGTTGTATCAGAGCTTTGTAGTTGTTGTTCCTTTTGTTTGCTAGCAGTATTGCTTTCCCCAATTGCCAGTGTAGAAAACTTCTTTAGTGTGTGCCTAGATAGCACGTCACCTCCGGATGGTTTTGCACTATAGAGCTAAACTGAAAATGAAGGGATGAGGTGTCACAAAACAGAGATACTATGCATTATGTGGTGTTTCTCTCCCTCCACAGTTTTGAATTCTGCCATGTGTACCAATCCTGCTAGTCCTTGGTTTGCCATTTGGACTAACAGGTGTGAGCAGCTGGGATCAGTCCTTGTGTTACCTGAAAAGGCCTCTGCCCTGAAGCACCCTTAGTTTTACCCCATCAGTAGGCCTGGTGCTTATTGTTGACTTGATCCCTTAGCCGAAAAAACCCAGAATAGCATCCCTTCTAGCAAAACCCTGCTTAGTTGTTCAGTCCAGCCAGGCCATTGATATATAGCCTGGCAGCTGGACATATTTTATTTATGGAGAGGTATATAGGGAAGTGGGTCTTGGATAGGGCTACATCAGGTATCCACACCCAACTGGGAACAGTACTCTCTGCCTTAGAAGGCCTTCCCCCTAACCCTGAATGTGTGTGGGATAGCTGATTACTCAGTGGTGCTGGAAAGGCAGTCTGTGTTCAAGGGCACTCTTCATATTTCACATCTCCCAGAGCTGAGTCCTAGCATCCAGCTGGTTCTGTGACTAAGCCCTGTATTTTATTAATTTATTTTATTTATTTATTATATTTATACCTCGCCTTCTTCTTCGTGGTCTCTGTGCATCACACATATGGGGCTCTGCGCGTGCGTGGAGGCCGCTTCGGGAAGGTTCTATAGCTGAGGTAAATTTTGGGCGGGAACCCCTCCCCCCTGCGTCTCCCTTACGCGGGTTCCCACCCTCTCCCTCAGTTCCTCTTCGACATCGCATGTGGCTGTTCTTTCGAGAGGTTCTGGAATTCTAGTTTGGAATTCAAATAGCTTACTGCTTTTTTGAGGATATCTTCGCAACGTTTCCCCCCGTTCGTCGTGGGATCACCACTACGATTATGGCCCCGAAAGCCCCCTTTCGCAAATGCGTAAGGTGCGGGACGAAGCTTCCTCCGGCTGATGGACACTCGCTGTGCCTCGCCTGCCTCGGCGAAGGCCACAATGTGGACGCTTGCCATCATTGCCAAGCGTTCACGAAACAAGCGAGGAAGCACAGGGCGGACAAATTGACGGCCATTCTGTATAAAAAGGCCCTACAACCGCCCGCGGAAAAGCTTATCCCTTCGGCTAGGCCTAGTACGCCACCGTCGCACACGGTCTCCTCAGCGGACACTCAGGAGGCCTACATGGCGGCGATGATATCGAAGAGCAAAGCTAAGAAGGCTCGTAGAGAAAAGGAGGAAAAAAGGAAGAGCAAGGAGTAGAAAGATAAGGCGAGGAGATTGGCAAAAAAATTAGCTTCGTCTCTCTCGGGATCGAGATCGACAGTGGCTCCGGATCCGACAGACGTCGTGACCGTTGAACGCCCGGCTGGGCTGAAATCTCCTCCCGCACGGGTTCCCTCGGGCTCGAGGGACCCTCCTCCTTGCTCTCCACCAAAAGCCCCCTCGGGATCGAGGGAGGCTGTCCGGCTCTCAGTATCTGAAGGCGAGATACCGGATTCACCTTCGGAACCGAGACCTACGACCACTGCTTTTCCAACTCTAGCCTCGGAACCGAGACCTACGACCACTGCTCTTCCAACTCTAGCCTCCCCGGTTCGTGGGATACGAGCTCGTACTCCACGGACTCGATCTAGCTCACTCGAGATCGAGGAGGTGCTGATTACCCGGGACCGGGCATCCTCCAGATCATCCGATTCTCGTAGAACCCGAGACCCCCAGCGATACAGGGAGAGGTCTCAGGACTCAAGGGATTCGAGATACTCCCGGGCGTCTCGTTACAGCTATCGCCGGAGGCGCTCCCCTGTGTCTGAATACAGATACCAGACCAGGGTGTACCGTTCCCGAGAGAGGTCGCCACCCAGGAGACACTCCCTGAGAAGGGATGCTAGACGCTCTCCACCGGGACAAGAAGGGGTGCATCCGGACCCCAGATTATCCCCGCCGATCCGCCCTCTAGCCCTCCCTTCACAAGTGGACGAGAGAGAGGATCGGCTAACTACGGTCTCGATGGCAACCGTATCCTGCTCCCGCAGGTCGTCGACCCCGGGGTCTCCCATAACGGACTCGGACTCGATCGTCTCGCTGTCCCCATCGTCCACATCCCCGGACCAGAACGTCTCCACTCAGGCCGCTGTATCCCCCTCTGAGGATATGGGCACCTTCCAGGACCAAGTCTTTCGGATGGCTCAAGCCCTCGGTCTGGAGACGGCTGTCAAGGAGAAGAAACAAGTAGACCCTCTCTTTGACGCGGTTTCCAAATCATCTTCGGGCCCGACGTTGCTCCCTATCACCCCGACGATGCTGGAGACGGTGCAGGGATCGTGGAGCTCGCCATCCACAGCTCCTCCTGCGGCAAAGCGCCTGGACGCTCTTTACAAGATTAGGCCAGACACAGCTAAGTTTCTCTTCTCCCATCCCACCCCGAACTCGATGATAGTTGAATCAGCACAATTGAGATCAGGCAAACAACATTCCACTCCGTCCGACCCCGAAGGAAAAAGGTTAGACAACTTCGGACGAAGAGTCTACACCTCGAGCGCCCTGGGGATCCGGGTTGCGCGGTACCAAGCTACGATGGCTAGGTACCAACTCTTCCTTTGGGAGAAGATGGGAGGACTGATTGACTACCTACCGGACGAGAAGAGAGACTTAGCCAGAGTCTTCCAGGCCGAGGCAACGAACACCTCCAGACAACAGATCCATACTGCCAGACACCAAGGGGACTGTAATGGGAGATCCCTGGTGAGTGCAGTCGCTCTCCGCCGTCACGCCTGGCTAAGGTCTTCTAAATTGACCACGGAAGCTAAGGCCAAAATTGAGAATCTGCCCTTCGACGGAGTCGGCCTCTAATGATAAAACAGACGACTCTCTCGACGCGGTTCAGAAAGCCCGGGTGAATGCGAGGAAGATGGGCCTACTTCCACAAGCATCTTCCAAGACATTCAGACGCCGCAGGTGGGCTCCGTATCCGCCTCCGGTAGCTCCTAACCAGCAGGGTCAGCAACTCCAGCAGTGGCAGGACAGTCGTTCTCGTCCACAGCAGCCCCGGGCACCGAGCCGTCAGTACCAGCAGCAACGGTACCGGGGCTCCCGTAAAGGAGGCGACTTTCAAAGACGTCGGGTTTGACGCGACCCAAGGCATGACCGATATCTCTACTCCGATCCTTCCGGCTCGACCTCAGTTCGGAACTCGACTATCCCTCTTCCTACCATCATGGAAGAAAATTACCACCGATTGTTGGGTTCTGGACATTATTCGGCATGGGTACAGGATTGAGTTCGATTCTCTCCCACCTTTTCTTGGCATCCGTACCACGCAGCCATCCCAGACGCTGCGGGAGGAGGTCGCTTCCTTGCTACTCAAGGGGGCCATCGAGATGGTCCCGCCTCACCTGGCACAGGACGGCCTTTACTCCAGGTATTTCACGGTGTTAAAGAAGGATGGAGGGCTCCGACCGATCCTGGATCTACGTTCAGTGAACTTCTACATTCTACCCAAGAAGTTCAGGATGGTCACTCTCCAATCGATTTTGCCTCTCCTTCGCAAGGACGACTGGTTTGCATCCATCGATCTCCAAGATGCCTACTTTCACATAGGGATCCATCGAGACAGCCAGAAATACCTGATTTTCAAGATCGGATCCGATACTTACCAGTTCAAGGTACTTCCATTCGGACTTTCGACGGCACAGAGAGTGTTTACCAAGTGTATGACGGTAGTCTGCGCTGCTCTACGAACCCAGGGGGTGACGCTCTATCCTTACCTGGACGATTGGCTCATTGTTGCTCCGTCTGCTCAGGAACTTTGGAGCGCCCTCCGCCTGACTACCGACACTTTGGTCACTCTCGGGCTCTGCCTCAACGAGAAGAAGTCCACTCTCTTCCCAACTCAAAGGATCCAATTCATCAGAGCATTATTAGACGCCACGGTCGGTCGTGCCTTTCTACCGAAAGACAGAACTCTAAAGATACTTACCCTCGCCTCGAAACTACAAAAGGCGACGTCGTGCACAGCCCACTCGATTCAACGGCTCCTCGGTCTCATGGCTTCATCCATATCGGTCGTTCCTCTCGCTCGACTTCGTATGCGCCAACTCCAAAACTGGTTCATAAGGTCGTTCGATTCCGAGATGAATGCCCATCGAACGAGACTAACTATTCCGTCCAGCATAAGACAGTCTCTTCGCTGGTGGATGAGCCGCTCCAATCTGACAGAAGGGCTACCCTTCCAACCCGTCACGCCTTCGCTTACACTCACGACGGACGCATCTCTCCTGGGCTGGGGAGCTCACTGCGGGAGTCATACAGCACAAGGCCAGTGGGGCCCACGAGACCGAGAGAGGCACATCAATGTTCTAGAACTCAAAGCAATATGGAACTCGATGAAATCCCTCGAACCTATACTCGCTGCGAGACATCTGCAAGTGGTCACGGACAATACTACGGTTGTGGCCTACCTGAACAAGGAAGGCGGCACCCGCTCACTACGGCTGACGAACCTAACCCTCCGTATATTCGACTGGATGATCCCTCGTCATATATCTGTGAGGGCCATCCATATTGCGGGGAAGGACAATACACTGGCAGACGCCCTCAGCAGGATGTCACTCGACTCCCACGAGTGGCAACTCGACGTTCGAATTCGACAATCCCTTTTCCACCTGTGGGGAACCCCAACAGTGGACCTATTCGCCACTTCAGCCAATACAGCCTGTCGCATTTTCTGCAGCAGAGCAGGACACGACAATGCGTCGATCGGGGACGCATTCCTGATAACTTGGTCGGGGACTCTGTTTTATATATTCCCACCGATTCCATTGTTGGCCAAGGTCGTCTCGAAAATCCAGTCCGAGGGCACGAACTGCATCCTAGTGACTCCATGGTGGCCGAGGCAAGCCTGGTTTGCACCACTCCTCCGACTTCCCAAGGGAGAGTATCGCTATCTACCGAACACGACAACGATACTTTCTCAAGCTCGAGGCACGCTACTGCACCCGAATCCGTCCATCTTGAAACTCACGGCCTGGCTAATTTGATACCGAGCACTCTCCCTTCAGAGATCAAACTCGTACTGCAGGAAGCGTGGAAACCATCCACTAGAGCTTCATATGCCAGAAAATGGAAAGCCTTCTGTGATTACCTCGGTCGGATCGAAGTGCCCTACTCTAGCGCTCCTATCCATCAAGTACTGCAATTCATGCTTCATTTGCATCACAAGGGGCTTAAGACGAGCTCGTTAAAGGTCTATTTGGCTGCCCTGTCAGCTTATCATAATGGTCAAGATGGATCCACTTTGTTTTCGAACCCGCTAGTTAAGCGTTTCATGAGAGGATTAAGAAATATGACCCCTTCATTTAAACCAGTCACTCCGGTCTGGGACCTCCAGTTGGTTCTGCAGGTACTCATGGCTAAACCATTCGAGCCAATGGCGACAACGGATCTCCGCTTGGTAACTTTTAAGACCGTATTTCTTGTCGCAATCACCTCTGCTCGGAGAGCATCAGAGCTGGCGGCTCTAAGGGTCGATCCTCCATACCTCAGTTTCCACAAGGAAAAGGCGGTGTTGCGCCCAGATTTGGCCTTCCTTCCTAAGGTCGTGTCCGCCTTCCATCTAAATCAAGACATTATATTGCCGGCATTCTTTCAAGGTCCGTCGACTCCATTGGAGCATCAGCTCCACATGCTGGACGTGCGAAGGGCTCTATTGTTCTACAAGTCCCGCACTGAATCCATTAGGAGATCTCCCCATCTCTTTATTTGTTATGGTGGACGCTCCAAAGGCCTGCCAGTCTCGACCCAACGTCTATCTTCGTGGATTGTAGACTGTATCGAGCTAGCATACGAACTCAAACGACAGCGGTTGCCGAACTCGGTACGAGCTCATTCTACCAGAGCCGTATCAGCCTCGACGGCTTTCGCGAGAGGAGTCTCGTTGACGGATGTCTGCAAGGCGGCTACATGGTCCAAGCCTTCGACGTTCGTATCACACTACCAAGTCGATGTTCGATCCCGGAGGGACAATGCTTTTGGCAGAGCTGTCCTTTCCTCGGTCCTACAGTGATGACGACACCGACCCTCCACCGGTAAGTCAGCTTGCTACTCTGCCCATATGTGTGATGCACAGAGACCACGAAGAAGAAGGACAGGTTGCTTACCTGTAACTGTGGTTCTTCGAGTGGTCATCTGTGCAGTCACACAACCCGCCCATCCATCCCCGCTACGGTGTCACTGTCGAGTTCGATGGTGTACTGAACCGGGACTCTTGGGCTCACTATGATCGGTACCGTATAACACCATCGAATTGGACTTTCGGTATTGGTATTAGGAAATTGGAGAAACCTCTTCCTATGTTCTCCCTTAGTACTGGGATCGCGATGGCGGTCTCAGGGGAACTGAGGGAGAGGGTGGGAACCCGCGTAAGGGAGACGCAGGGGGGAGGGGTTCCCGCTCAAAATTTACCTCAGCTATAGAACCTTCCCGAAGCGGCCTCCGCGCACGCGCAGAGCCCCATATGTGTGACTGCACAGATGACCACTCGAAGAACCACAGTTACAGGTAAGCAACCTGTCCTTTTTTCCTGCAAGGAACCCAAGGCGGCTTACATAATCCTCCTCCTCCTCTCCATTTTATCCTCACAACAACCCTGTGAGGTAGGTTAGGCTGAGAGTCAGTGACTGGCCCAAAGTCACCCAGTGAGTTTCATGACCGAGCGGGGACTAGAACCCGGATCTCCAGAGTCCCAGTCCAACACTCTCACCACTACAGCATTGGTAGGGCTACACAGTTGTAACCTTGCATATTTGCAGCTACTGTTGCCGGTCGGCCTCACTCAGCGTGCACAATGTAGTGACTTTGCGGAGTGATAGGCTTACTGGCACAACAGGATGATGGGGCTATGCATGTGTGATGGATCTTATCCCATTTCTGTGATTTAAGTCCTTCCTGTGCAGCATGACATGGTTCCATTTCAAGGCTTCATTTAACTGCGGTAGCAGCCTAAACATAAAAAAGCCAACAACTAGCTAGTCTTACCCAGCTCCTAACTGCCTTGGCCAAAACAGCATGATATTTTGTAAAGGATGTTGACTGGCCCCACCTTTCGTTGTAAATTTTATGTTTAGGCTGGTTCCATGTGCAAGAATGGAAAAGAAACTCATACTAAGCTGTGTAGAGAGAACCAAATTATTTGTAAATATTTGAGGAACTTGATATGGATGACTGCAGGTGAATTTGTTCCCTTTTGGGACAAAGACCAGGTGGTCATCTTGAGCAAATTATTTACTTATTTGTGACAAGCTGTTCTAACCCATAATACTTTTCAGTGCACAGTCATTGAAGGCTATTTTTTGTTTCACTCAGGTTGTTAGCACTGATACATTGTGTTAGGTGTACCACAACGAGCTTTTGTTAGCTCTCTTGTACTCTGAACTGCTTGTTTATGGACATGAACTGCTTGTTACCTGTCCGTGAATGTTTTTTTTCAGAGTGTTGACTCTTTCTCTGAACTCTTGGACTTTGTCCTTCCTGAAAGGAAATCTGTACAACACCTCTAAAAGAAGTGCCTGAATATTCACGGCCTTGATTTTATATATGGGACGTGTTCAGCTGGGTTCTAGTCGTTCTCTCCACTAATTTAGTTTCTAGAGACCAGTGAAAGTGGCTAGGCGAGCAATTTACAATTAAGCACGGAAGCCCAAATGTTAAACTTTATGGACTAGATCTTTGTGGTGTACTTTGTGTACTCTGTACATGCAGTTAACGATTTGTACAGATTTACGTACTATTTATTATTTATTTATTCATTATATTTATACCCTGCCTTTTTTCCTGCAAGGAACTCAAGGCGGCTTACATAATCCTCCTCCTCCTCCTCCTCCTCTCCATTTTATCCTCACAACAACCCTGTGAGGTAGGTTAGGCTGAGAGTGAGTGACTGGCCCAAAGTCACCCAGTGAGTTTCATGGCAGAGCGGGGACTAGAACCCGGATCTCCCAAATCCCAGTCCAACACTCTCACCATTATGCCACACTGGCTCAAATTTGTAGCACAAATGCAGTATAAAGGCATACCCAATATATTTAACATGTGAAATTATTAGTTCTGATAAATGTAGCAATTTCCATTTATTAATTTATTACTAATTTATTTATTATTAGTGCTATTCATAGCATTTTGTTTTGTGAAAAAAGCTTGGACTTAAAGCAAACTTTGCCTTATCTAGGAAGATAGGAAGCTGCCTTATACCAGGCCAGCCTATTTGTTCATCTAGCCCAGGATTACCTGGCAGTGGCTAACAAGAGTGTCAGGTAGAAAGATATCTTGATCACCTGCCATCTTGATCCCCTTTTAATTGGAGGTAGCAGGGATTTGAACCTGGGATTGTTTGCAGGCAAAGTATGTGCTCTATCAGTGAGCCATGCCCACTCCCTTTTTATTTTATTTTTTGGCCATAGAATGATACGTACTCTATTTTAAACAGTTGCTAAGGGCTCATGTTGAAGCTAAGGATTACTTTAAAAAATATAGAGAACTTTGTGCCAAAATTAGCAAGAGAAGCAGCTAAATTGATGGCCAAACATTTAGGAAAATTCCAAATTTTCAGGTATTTCCTCATCTGTTGTCCCTGTGTACGAGTAGACCAAGTAATTAATTCACCTGTTAGCGATCAGTTCACCCAGCACATTTCATTATGATATTCTCATGTACACTTGATGTTTTCGGCTGCCAATTTCCCCCCCACTCCCTCCCGCCATCAACATGTCTGTGAGGTGCTATAATGATTTCCAGTGGAATGGCCCATTCCTGAAAAACAGCTTGATATTTTGGAGGAGCTGTTTGGCCAGAGAAACTCTGTAGCTGACTTAAAAAATACTATGTTGCTATAATAATCAAGGCTATAGAAGTAATATGACTGTGGGCAATTCTTCAGTTAAAAAAGAACATCCTAGATGAATGCTTGAAATTCTCTCCCTAGTTTGAAGGAGCATACACCTGTGAAAGTGAGTTAGAAAATTCCATTTCGGTTGGTGGATGTCTAGACTACTACTAAACATATGGTGCAGGTGTTAAACAATAGAGAAGTAACAAATGTGGTGTAGACCAATGAACATTTTTAATAAAGTGAAGGGTAAAGAATCTGGTGACTAAATACAATATTCCTGGCTCTTACTTCAGATTTGATTCCAAGGATTACATGAATTTGACAAATGGCTTTTCATGCAAGTAGTATTCACACTGGCCATGCTGAACTTAATTCAGATACATTCTGAAACAGTGTATGCCTGTATGAAGTGCTTTGAGTGCTGAGGAGGTGCACTAAGCTACAGAGTATTACTTGTTGCTGGTTGATCCAAAGCCGCAGTTTTCCTCCCTGCGAGTTACAGTTTGAAGTGACCTGTAACTGAACCTATGACATCAGTTTCTCTTCCAGATAGGTGTCCTCCCTACCCTTCCCTGAGACATAAGGACTAAAACATTTTGTGCATTTTGATAAGGTCAGTTGTAGAGAAGCAAAATACAGGAATGTAATAATATTAGGAGACATGCATCTCCCACATGCTTTTCTTTGCAAATGGAATTCCTGGTTCTTGTGTTCTTGAAGACTCAGGATGGGATATTACTCAATGGGAAGTCCTTGACTCATGCTTGTTTTTCTGTTAGCCCATGGAAGTCTGAGCCAGTTGATCTTCCACAGAGTATATCTAGAAAATTCTTATCCGGACCAGTAACTGTTTTGCCGAGTAATTTGTAAATTATGTATAAATTTGTCGAAAGCCTGTGAGTTTTAAAGGACTACTCTAAAAGGACTAATAGAATATTATGACTTGCCACTCATTTTACATCATGAATTGCTCTTAAGGTATGCCAAATTTTTTTGGAGAGCATAATACCCATCACTTCAGCTTTGTGCGTGTGTCTGTACGTAGGCTTTGAGAACATATAGTGTGGTGAACAGCAGGAAATGAAATTTCAGTTTGTTTCTTCATAGTTATTCTAAAAAGCAGTTATTTCGTTCAGAAGAAGTGGCAGTGAGAACCTAGATAGGGGAACCCTTTTCTTTATTAGCAATTTATCTTAGCAAAGTGTGGAATTCACTTGTGTGTGTGCACATGGATTATTGTTTTTTCTTGTCAATAGGAACTCTGTACTTGAAATGGGAAGCATGAGGAATATGTTAGTGCATCTTTAGTGAGATTTATGAGAATCTTACCTTCCTTATTAGGCCATAATTGAGAACTTCACAAAATCCATAATCTGATAACCCTCCCATTCACAAATCCTACCTATCTCTATTGTTTCCACTTGAATGGGATTGAAAACCTGTTTAAGCTCATTACGTTCTTTGTTGAATTTCATATTATGTGTTGCATTTCACTGTGTTGAAAATAAAGCTTTTAAAATATCGAGCTAACTAGTTCAAGGTGATACTGAATAGAGAAACTCATTACATTAAGGCCCTCTGATGCTAGCCAAAAACCACAGTCAGCTGCTGATAGACTATTTGACCAAATTATGGGTGCCCATGTAATGGTTCATGTAGAATTCTGTGGATGGCTAACCACTAACAGTGGAACCAATGATAGTGGGTTGGATCCAGACTAAGTTAGTTGAACTTAGTTCCCATTGAAATCAAAGAGACTTAAGTCATAACTTACTTGTCCCATAGTTTAACTAACTTAACCTGGCTCCAATCCAGTGTCTTTGGCAATATATTGCAATTTGGCCTTTTGCAGTATTACCTGTATGGATAAGAACTTCTGTCTTCAGGTCTGCTAATCTGAACATACATTGCTTGGAAGATGTGAATAAGCAGCATGTTTATCTCCGTTACATTGCCCCTCAGCCCATTCAGGTTTTGTTGGTTCTAATAGAGCTTTTGTAATATCTCTTCAGGAGGAGGAGGAACAGGAAGAAGATGATGATGAGGATGAAGATGACACAGATGACCTTGATGAGCTTGACACCGACCAGCTGCTGGAGGCCGATCTGGAGGAAGAGGAGAACAATGAGAATGCAGGAGAAGATGGAGAAAATGACTTCTCACCTTCTGATGATGAGGAATTGGCCAATCTGCTTGAAGAGGGGGATGAAGGAGAGGATGAAGACTCTGATGCAGATGAGGAAGTTGAGCTGATCCTTGGTGATAGTAAGTATACATATGACCTCTAGAAAGTAACACTTGGATCCATCCAGGATGCAAATATAAAGAGTATTTAAGACCCCATCAATGTTACAAAAGTGTGTTTTGGCCTGGGCCACTTTGTAGATTCCAGTGTGCCAGCTTTTCTTCTCTCCCCTGCCCCTTTGACAGTCTAATAAGAAGGGGAAGCAATCTCCCTTCTGGGTAGTTTGGATGCAGAGCCTTTGCCTTCAGTTTTCAGCTCACACTGATATGGGATTATTTTGAGCTAGCAAACTTATTTCCATGGACACTTCTGATGCTACCCCATCTCTGAAGGTTCAGGGTTATATGTTTCACTCTCATTTGGTTCTGGAGAACCACATTTTTGTTTTTAAAAAGAGGTTCCCTAACATTCTGTATTCCCATAAGGTTACCAGTGGTGAAAACACTGCATGAAGAAGTGAGAGAATCTCATTCCTCCTTCTCCTGGCCCCTAAATTTAGCAAACTCATTTAGGCAACTCCACAACTTATGTGGCAAACCTGATTGCTACATATACATGGTTGTTACCCACAGCAAAGTGTTTGCAACATATAAACATGCTTTTAAAAACTCGCATGCACTCAGTGAGTGTTCCCAGGCATATGTATATGGGTGTTTGAAGATGTGTGTATGTGGTCCATACTTGATATGTTTGAAAGTAATGGTGATGATCCATCATAAACAGGTTTGCCACATCAATTGTGGAACTGCCCATAGGGTTGTATCCAATGTTAGTCCTCCTTACAGAGTTCTATTCATTTCAGTCGGCCTACTCTAAGTAGATTAAACATTGGATATAACCCATAGTTTCCCAGTCACAAAGCAGTAATACTGATTGATCCTTGTCTCCTGAGACTATCAAGTGTAAATCATTGGTGGCTGAGAATTGCTGAGATGCTGGAGCAATGGAATTATAGGAGAGCCTACAGCAGCCTTCCTTAACCTGGGTTCCTCCAGATGTTTTGGACAAGAACACCCATCATCCCTGATTATTGGCATGCTGGCTGGGGCTGATGGGAGTTGAAAACCTCTAGAGGGACCCAGCTTGGGAAAGGCTGGTATAGTTTTTCAAACTCTGTGTAATTCTGAATGAGCTAGTAGGACTAATTTCTAAGCATACATGCCATGGGCTCAAACTGCAAATTCCCACAGTCCAAGCTCTGTTCAGCATTGTAGCAACAAGTTGAATTAAGCCAACACGATCCCCATCCTGCCTGCCTTTCGTTGGCTTTGCAGAATCAGGCACGCAGATGCATGAATGTAACAAGTTACTCATTTAAGATGCATGGAAGCAGCCTGCTCAAGCAACACACATGGCTGACTCGTAGCTTTACTGCCTGGCCCTCCCCAGGTTTGGACAGTTCCCAAAGCTACGCTTGGGAATCCACTGTCGCTACCGCTGCCCAGTGCTGGAGCCCCCTCCTTTTGTACCCCTTGCCTTGTCTAATGTCTCCATCCAAGTGACCTACTGCAGCTCTGTCTCTCTGAAAACTCTGTCTTGTTGAAGGTCAAAAAAGTGAAGGGGGAGCAAAGTCGTGGGAAAGGGTAGTTATTTGAAAAGTGGCTGGAAGGGGTGTGTGGAGAAAATCCTGGGGTGGGTTTTTATGCTAGAAGAGGGCACATATGGGCAACCCATGGTCTTCCAAGGCCTCCCATATGCCCACGTGGCAGGTGCCCATTGTCGTCCCCCCCCCAGTTCCCCCCATGCCACTGTGCTGCTCAGGTTGTGCTGGGAAGGAGGGTGCGTGGGGATGACTGTTTGGCAGGCTGTTGGGAGGGCTTTTGTGCTGCGGGAAGGGGCACGCCAGGAGAGACATCCCTGCATGCCCCCCTCCTCCCCTCCCCAAGTGCCGTCCCCGCAGTCTGCCAAACAGCGGTCAGGAGTCTGATTTAAATGAGGACGAGTTCGCACGGGGAGAGTCATGCCCACATGCAGCCTTCTCCGTTTAAATCACAAGCATCCCCAGGCGGAGGCACCAGTTGCTCTCACCAGGCAGGAGGGGGAGATGTCTTCCTCCCCGTCCTTGAGCTCTGAGATTGGGGCGGGGCGGGGCAGGGGGAGAGTGGGTAAGTATATGTGCGTATGTGCATGTGTGAGTATGTGTGTACATCTGCACATGTGTGTGCCTGTGTCTCCCCCCAACTCTCGGGGGCAAAAAGGTTGCATACCCCTGCTATAGGGAATGGACTTCATTCCAGCTGTACAGAATGCAGGCATTCTGCATTCAGTCTGCATGGGAGCCATGCCGGTTACCCTGAAATCCTTTTTCCTCTCAAGTGTGTGTGGGACGGACGGACAGATAGCTGTTGCTCAGCACTGTGGGAAACACAGTCTGCACATGCTCAGTTTCCTTTATTATTACACCGCATTCTAGCAGTTAAACCTGATAAGCCCAGGCAAAAATTAAGGTGGTCGGGAGACATGGACTTCATATGAAGCAAAGGAGGAAAGCTGTTAAGAAGGGCATTTTTGTTCTCCTCCTGAAGTCTTGCTGGGCAGGTGGAGTGGACTTTTATGTTGCAGGGAATAGCGTGTTTCACGTGTATAGAGTGCTGGCAAAGGAGGTGGAGCATTGCTTGACTGAAAGAGAGGTGGGGCTCACCTTGCATGGGAGCCAGTCCATCTGCGCCAGTCCATCTGCCCTGGCATCTTTCTCCCTCTGTCTCAAAACAGGCAGCAGTTGCTTGGGTATGAGGGAAAGGCAGTCTGCATTTTCTCAGAGGCGCTTCCTCATTACATTACATTACAGCAAACAAAAATAGTTAATTATTGGTTTATGATAAAGTAAAATCCTTACATCTTACATTTTTGGGGTGGAATCTCCTAGAAGGTGGAGTAAGTTTAGAAATGGCTGGTGGGGAGTGAAGTAAAAAAACAAAAAACACAGTAGAGTGAAATTTCTAGGTTCTTGGAAGTCGCTAGAACTCTTGCTGTTAATCTCAGTAGAGGCAAGCCATCAGCCCCATCTTTCTTGTAGGCTGCAGGGCTGGCCCAAGACATTTTGCTGCCTGAGGCAAAGGCCAAGATGCCCCCCTCCCCAATTCCAAATACAAAGGCCATCCAGACTGGCAGCTGAATCTTACTTCAACACAAGCCGCACCTAAGCAGCTGGGTAACTTTGGTGGCGCAGGGCACCACACACGGCACACACGGCTCTGTCCTCTCCAACAGCTCCTCCTCACTGCTCTCTGCCTCCCAGCCTGAGGTGGCTGCCTTCCTCTGCTTAATGGTAGGGCTGGTGTGGTAGGCTGCCTGGAGATGGCATATTGCCTGTCCTTTTCGTTTTCGTCCTGAGCTGCAAGTATCTTGCTAGCGAACTCATCTGTGCTCTTCTCTTGTTTTGTTGTAGTGCAGCCCTGCTTCTCTGCAATCAGGCTCATGAACCTGGGGGCAATACCCTGTCAGGTGTCCAGCGGTTTTCTTGTATATTTGTCTGTCAGTCCACTGTGTTCTTAATGGTGGTAGGTATTTTGTCAGATCCCACCAGGACATGTTGCATAGCTCTAATTAAAAGATAAATTACACCTAAAAGTCGCTACATTGTTGCTGTTGTTGTTGTTGTATATTACTGGGGGAGAGAAGCCCACCCAAGGGCTCCAGGTTGCAGGTAAAAAAAATAGGCTGTGCTTGGAGCAGAGGCCAGTGATGTCAGGGAGAAAAATGGCTGAAGTTATTTGTTATCAATATTCTTATTGCATGTCCATCCTGCCTCCCCTCACAGGCTCTAGGTAGCTTCCTTCCATAATATCACAAGGTACAAATTTAAAAAACCCTAGTTCTGACCTCCTGTTGTCTCTGCTCTGATAAGGAAAATGAGACTTTGGGTGGGTTTGCATAATACTTTAAGCCCACAGTGGCTCTGAAGTTGCCTGGGCCCCCGGCTGTGCCCGACTAATCATCAGGTCAGCCTAATGTGTTGGGGAGGCAGCCCGCAACGGGGGAACCCAGCCTCGCCTGGCTCACTGCCGCAATCCTTTCAGGTGAAAGGTCTATGGTGGCCAGGATCCCGGCACCTGGCCTCACTTGCTCGAGAACCGGGCCGCTGGTTCTCCCGCCATGCACCACCTCCCCAACCCTGAACTAGGGTTGAGTGGGTGGCATGTGGCCAGCAACTCCCCCCCCCCCCCGTGCTCCTGCTGATGCCGGAAGAGCGGGATTGCTCACAGGCAATCCTGCTCTCCCGACATCGGCAGGAGTGCGGGGGAAGCCGATGACAGCCGTGCCAAGTGCCGCCTGGGCGCTTTGGCAGCTGTCATTGGCCAGAGTGGCAACCCTTTTTTGCCACTCTTGTCAAGGGCTCTGTAGCCCTTTTGGCTTGTCCATGGCTTAGCATGACATCTGGGTTCGGACAACATGCTAAGCCTACTAGGGTTTACTAAGTCCTAGAACAAGCCATGGCTTCGTATGGTGGCTCCGTAATCACCCTCAAGCCAGTGCAGGGGGAGGGGGCTGGGTTCAGACGACACACTAAGCCACTGTGGCTTCGCGTGTTATGCGAACCCAGTCTTTGTGTAGCTGCCTGTCCTGTATCGATAACCATGCCAATCTCAACAAGACAGGTGCCAGTTGCTTCTGCCCTGCAAAATGGAGGTCTTTGCCCACCTTTGCTCTTCTGAATACCTTTCCATGTAAGAACAGTGCTATGAAGCATCGAGAAAAACATGGGGGAAGCACATGGAGGAAAGGGTGTGTGAAAAAATGTGACATTGACTAGGCATTTGGGGAGGAGACAGGTGTGTAAAAGGAGAGGTAGGTATCGATAACATGTGGAAATAGGTTGAAATATTTTGGGAAGAGACATTTTAAATGGATATATAATTAAGGTTGTGATGTCTAGGGTGCATACAGATGTCATTGTGTTGTTGAACATTCAAAGGAGTTCAGTGCTCTTATTCTCCATCTATTGTGACCCTCAATTTGAAGGTCGATTTGCAGATCAATGATAATCTCCCTTTAGAGAAAAGGCAATTCTCTAAAGCCTCCTGTCCAAAACACATTAATCCCAACCTTGATCGTTTCTCCTTGGGTGAAATTCTAACTAGAGGAAAGAAAAACCCTCATTTGGAAAATCTTGCAAAATTCTATTGGATATTAATAGCAGTCCAACAATTAGTGTTGTAATATATAATAGAAATAGGCAGTCATCTGAGTTTAACTTCAGCAGGGTGTCTGCGAATGCCAAGAACAGCTAGTGTTAAGCAGCAAAGCATGCCTCTATCTACTCCCCTTGGCAGTAATCTCTTGATGATGTTGGTACAGTTGAATCCTGTGCCATTGTAATTTCATTTCTTATGTTCAGGCTGTCAAATTTCGATTTTTGATTGAAATTTGAGAGAATTCATTAGGCTGGACACACGCAAACAATTCTGATGGGGTAATGTTCCATCACGGCCAGGCCATCAAATTCTTGTATTTATCAGAAATCATTATCCCCTTTCCTGCATGTGCTCTTAGGCTGGACATACTTAAACAATTCTGATGGGTTAAGGCATAGTTATGTACCAACCTCTCCTGTAGCAGCTGCCTCTACAAACTACAGCATATATCAAGTTCCAAAACAAATAGTTATTATACCTCCTCGATACTCTGAACAGTAGGCCTAACCTCAGCTATGGCAACTGTCTTGAAATAGGGAGGTAAAAAGTCTCCTTCCCTTCTCCTCAGGTGAGTCCACTCACATGCATGACATCACCTGTTGCTGTTTCGGGATAAAGATAACTTTTTCTAGTAGCCGTAAGGGCAGGGTAAGGGCACTGGCTGCAAATGGAGAGACTGAGCGTGCTCTTTTCTTGCCAGCCCTGCAGGGCTTCTGCACTACTGCAGATTTCCCTTAATAAACATGATTGTAATCTTTGCTTCTTTGTATTTCAGACTTATTTGGGTGCTAAATAATACATGAAACAGAATCCGATACCTTTTTTTTTTTTTTTTACACAGGCTTTAAATTTATTTTGTCCACCTTCTGAATAGAACAGTGACATAATGGGCAGAAAGAGAACCAAGCTTTATTTTGTAGTACTGAACATGCTCCATTGCACTTGAGCATGCTCAGTAGCGTAAGTTAAAGAAATCTGATGGGATAAGGGAAAAAGATACTGTACTTCCTTTTCCACATAAATACCTACTATGTGCTTCAGCTCAATAGAAAAAGAATCTTGTGTCCATGGTGTGTCTCTGGAAACTCACCCTGTATTAGTGCCACTTGCATCTTTTTTTTCTAATACAGGGGATTTTGGAGCTGCTCTACTGTGTTTTCAGTAAGTTATGAAGGCATCTTGCTCTGGTGGTAAGTGATCTCTTTATGATGGAAAGTTGCACTTGGCTTGTGATGGAGGAACCCCGCCAGTCGTTTATTTCAACATCAAAGACTTTGGTGTCAGTTTGCCTCAGGTTCCTAGATGACATACCACTAAAAGGGGTGGTTGTGACTTTTGGTTGCTACTGCTGAAAGTTATGGTCTTTGATTTGGAACAGGTTATCCTGCATGGTATCTTTCTGACATTTGAATCGTTGCATTGTTCAAATAACCCATTTGTCCCCTTTCCAGCTGACAGCTCAGATAATTTGGATTTGGAAGATGACATAATCTTGTCTCTGAATGAGTGAGGAATGGCCACTCCACATGATGTTGGCAGCAGGAAAGCTCCCGTCTCAGAAGCCAGGAGACCAAATCAGGACGCGATACTGAGCACCCTCTCAGATTCTAATTCTTGGGAGAACATCTAAAGAACTCCGGCCCTTCTGATCTTGCAGTGGACAAATGCAGGCTCCTGGCCCGTCCAGAGCCTTCCTACAGAGAGACCAGGGGTTTGGCCTTTATTTTCTCTGCCTTTTTATTTTGGGTTTTTAGGCTGAGACATGACTCTCCTCCCCATGGAGACTTCTGAAGATATTTCACAGTATATTTTCTTTGTATAAAGTTCTTTCCTAAAGAACAGAAATAGTTTTATATGAAACAAACAAACAAACAAACAAACAAAATGGATTAAAAAAACAGACAGGTGTTATAAAGAGGGTATGAATTTATATCCTAATATTTAGCCACCATGATGAATTTCTGGGGGAGAGAAAAAAAGTTTAACAAAAAGGGCATTTTTGCTGAAAAGAAGAGTGGGACAAATGAATCATGGATTATAAAACTGTGGATGAGTGATTTTTATTTTGAATATAATTTTTTTAATGGAGGTGTTGCTACCTGCTGTGAAATGTTCATTTTTTGTCAGATGCCTTTTTGTCCTGTCAAAAGCCCTATGAGAGTTCCTGCTGTAGTAGCCACGGTGCAAGACTGAAGGTCCGATTTGCTCTGTTCAGAACCTGCTATTACTGGAGATGAAGGACTCTAGTCTGTAAGCCCCTCCTCACTCCATCCCTTTTTTTGTGATTGAAATTTTTTATCCCCTCCCTTCTGCCCTCTGTGTGAAAACTACAGATCGAAGGCCTTTTTCTTTAATGTAAATTGTATTTATTAAAAAAATAAAATAAATTTCAAGTCCTGTCTGTTCATAGCTCTGCCGTAGCATACATTTGTTGTCTTTGCTAGTCCCAAGCCCTTCGAGCTCCCTTCTGTGTTGCGTTGCCCCAGAATGAGATACAAAGGCAGGATTATTCATACGGGAACTGCGACTGAATTCACATGAATGAAACTGAACAGCATTAAGTAGTTTTGTACAGGGGTCATTCAAGAGGATGGTGTGGTTCTTGTTCCTACACTGCTATGCAATGGATAGAGGACGCCTGGGAAGGGAAAGAGAGGACTCAACTCCTGTAATGTTCATAAGAACAAACAGTTAAGGAGTTGAGGCATGTACTCTTCCTCACTTTAAGGTTGCTTCTTAAAATATGGCCATAGCACCCAAACAGGACTGTGCAGATGTTACATCTATGTAAAATGAATGTGGCTAGAGAGGAATTGAGCCTGCTGGCTCCACCCCTATCTCCTACGCACATTCAGCTTAACATTTGCACAGAGTTCTACAACAGTCCTGTAGTGTATGTAGTGTAGGTCACTATCTCCCCCATCCCCCTTTCAAATGAGGGACACAGGCTGAGAAGAGCAGCTTGTGTAAGGCCACCTTGTGAGTTTGTGCAGGAAATGGGATATAACATGGGGACCTCCTTGCTTATAGGTCAGTGATGGGAAACCTATGGCACGCAGGGACCTCTCTGTGGGCACTCGAACCATTGGTCGCCAGATCACGAAAAGACCGTCCCCTTCTGCATTCAGCGTTGGGTTTCCATAGTAACTTCTCTCCACTCATTCCTCGCTGGCCTCCACAGGCAGGCACACTCCAACTTCTCCACCTCCAGAAGCGGACTGCGCAGGCACCCAGCCCTCCTTCTAACTGAACAGACAGCTCAGAAGCACAGCGCACACACGCCCGAATCTTTGCGCGCCCGGTGAAGAGCCATGCCCTGAGACAAAGCAGGGTGCGATTAGCTAGTGCCCCCTCCTCCTTCCTGCCAAATTTAAGGCACTTTGAAATAAATAAGTTGGTTTTATGTTGCCGTTTGGGCACTCGAGCTCAAAAAGGTTCGCCATCACTGTTACAGGTCATACTCTTGGTCACTAGCCCACAGCAGCTTTATGGAATAAATTTTTTCAAACTTAGTATGACTTTGAGGCCTTAACCTGTCTATTTTTTTTAATGTTTTTAAACTCTACTCAAATTTTCTACATTTATCCTCCTTCCTGTGAACATAATCATTCCTGTATTAACTTCAGCACATACCACTGTATTTTCCAGTACACTCTAGTAATGAACACCTTAGCTCTGTTGAATAGTATCAGTACCAGAAAATGAAAGTTTTGGGTGGGCATAACTGTTTTAGTTGAATGTACTTGAATAGACTAATTTCTTAAAACCTTTGCTCAAGCTCCCCCCCCCCCATTTTTGTTGAAGATACTTAAAACTGAATTATATAGTCTTAATGTGCACCATTAGCTTTAGATTGCACTCATGATCAGTATGCTGCTTAAAGAATTAGGAAAGATGTAATAAAAATTAAGACAGAAGTCTTCCAAACATGGAGGGGGGGGGGGTTATCACAAAATTGGAGGTCAAGCTGCCCTGTGCATGTCCCATAGAATTGATGATGTAGAAAGGTTCCTAGTAACGATAGATTCTAGGTGTTGCTGCTCCTGTATCAAGCCAATTGCTCCAGATTTCTCCCCACACATCCCATTGTTTAATAGACAATGGCAGGATCTTAAATAATTGTTGCAGACACATTTGCAATTTTATCTTAGTCAACCTTCAAGGTCACAGGTTGGATACTATAGCTACAATGGGATGCCTGGATGCCAATATATACAGGTATTGTGTGCCAACTAAAATGCTGACAACCTATGTGCAATCGGGACTTCTGTGGAATACAGATCTGCCTGCATGGATGTAGGTTTCCTCTCCTCACAGCTATAAGACCAAAACTTCAGGTGCTCGTTTTTAAAAGCCTTGCTATGCAGGCTAACTATGGACACTTTAACCTGCTTCTATCTCCTCCCCCCCCTTTGTAATTAATCGGGCTTATTCATGGTTGTGGGCCTTGAAAATAAGTTTAGAATGCATACATGGCAGTTCAAACACGGTACAGAAGATACTTGGGTAAGTGGTTTACAAAATTGAGATGGATCATACCTTTACCATTACTTTGCTCTGTGCTTGTTTCCCTGGATCACTTTGCACTTAGGGTTATACTCAAAATTTTGACAGCATTTTTGCTTGTCCCCAGATTTTCCTGTTTCATATAAACACATGGTTGAAATAAGTGTCGTTTTTCATTCATTTTAGAAACTTTGAAGCAGAAAAAGATGGTGTTTAAAAGCTGACTACAGTAATAGCTTTTGTAAGGTGAATGTTCTTCAGAAAGGGCTGAAATCTAGAAAGAGTTGTGAAAACCTACTCTTCTTAAATTGTTGATGTATAAGTTTCTCATCATTCTTACCATATTGGATCTTTTTGGAAAACTGATCAAAAGCTATCTAGGGGGGGGGGGGACACCTGTTTTTAAAGGTATTGAAGCCATTCAAAACTATTTTCCAGACTTTTATTGTTTCTTTGGCCTACCATAGACAAAACTTCATAGGTCACTGTGACTTACCCTCCCCAATTCACTAGATTGTTCCATTTTTACAGCAGATTGGATGGAAAGCTAGCATTCCATGAGACTTAGTAGCACGTTCAGTACATTAATTTGCTGTCAGCAGTGGAAATTTGCATTTTGAGACGTCCTCTTTATCATGACTTTTGCTTTTAAGATTATACATTACTAGCACTATAGAGACAAATGAGGTGGGGTGGCTAATGCCAGAATCTTTCAATTGTTTACCTGAGACCAACACCTAAATTCTAAACTAGTTACTCACCTGTCAAGAGTCTTAGGACACAATCCTATGCATGTTTAGCCAGGAAAAAAGGGTTACAACTCCCAACATGCCCCAACCAGCATGACTAGCTGCAGCATGCTGAGAGCTGTAGGACTTTTCTGTCTAAATATGCATAGGATTGTGCCCTTACTTCTTTTAGGACATTGAATAAGCATTCAACTGCTTGATTCTCTCCCTTTGAAATAGTAATCTGCCAATGAGCAGGATTGTGTATCTGTGCTTCCATAATTCCACTGTGCAAGAACAGAACTTGGTTTCCTGAAGTTATCAGATGTTGCATTTTGTACGGTTATTAAAAACTAGCCTTCGCTTCTGTGGAGTAGGATTGGAGAATATGGAGCAAGTTATGCTAAAATTCCAGAAGCCAGAATGGGGCTGTACAGGACTGATAGCACTGACAGAATCAGCACCCTGTACAGTTCATGTCACTCTAGAATGAGTAACTCAGGGTGGATAAAAAAATGATTTTTAAATTTAAAAACAAAACAAATAAATACTAAATTTCTCTCTCAAAAAACAATAGTTACAATTAAATCTCATCATAAACATGCTAAACCAGCCAGTAGTCTCGTACAAATGAAGTTAACTGCAAATCAAACATGGGGATTATTTTCAGTTGTCTCGTGAAAATGGTTCCGTCCAGCCTAACTACCAGCTCTTGCTGAAAGTTCTGAGCTTTCAGTTTCTCTGAATAAATTCACATGTGCAAAAAGACTAGATAAGATTGTTGTTCTGTGCTTAGGTGGTGGTGGAGTTGGGCCAAACAAAGCAGAGAAGTTAAGATAGAAAGCTATCAGGGTAGATAAAAACTGATGCTTAATTTTTTTTAAAAAATCAGCTTTTAAAAATTGGGATTTTTTTTCTGAGTACAAGGCTGGGCCAAGGCAGAGGGCCAGTTCACATGATCAAGCTATAGTGGCTTGTGAGCCACACTGCGTGCCTGGTACAATTTGCATAATCGCCACTTGGCTGCAGCTTGCTGGGTCATCCAAACTTAGGCAACGTGGCTTGTTGAAGTGGTAAACAACCCTCAAATAGACTTTTGTAGGGGTATGAGTGTTGTTTAACCCTCCCAACAAGCCACACTGCCTAGATTTGGATGACACAATAAGCCACAGCCAGGCAGTGATTATGCAAATTGTGCCCAACATGAGCTGCAGCTCACAAGAAGCCATGGTGGCTTGCTTTGATCATGCAACCTGGGTCTATGTGAAGCAGAAAGGAGCAACACTGGAAAAAAAAAGAAGAGAAAATTGTCCAGTGCAATTGTCCTGTATTCCCATACTAAGGCTGCAAGCTTACACCCACTTACTTGGGAATAAGCTCCATTGAACTCAGAAAGACCCTATGTGGAAATTTTTTAAAGGAGTTCCCTCTATTGGTAAAAATGGAAAGCATGTAAAATATATACAGTGAGACAGAGATGCAAAGCCTGCTTGTAAGAATGAAACAAGTGTAAAATATTTCATTGTAAATAAATGTGGCCTAGTGGTTAGATATGCACCATTGTTCAGGAAATATATGAAAAAGTTTCAGTGGGAAACTTGATTTAAATCAGTTATTAAAATTGACTTTTTTCTTGCTGATTTAAATCAATCCACCTGCAGGCTACTATAGTGTAAACATATCAGCTTACCTATCTCCAAACCTTTCTACCATCTATCCTCCCCACTGTTTGCAAAAAGTTCCAAATTCCTTGACAGCGACCTCTTAAAAAGAGAATTATGCAAGCTAAGTAAATGTGCATACATCTATTTATTAATTGCATAACTTAGACACAAGTGGGGTTACCCTGGTGTAGAATGTGGGAATATTTTACCACAGCATACACACACTCCTCCTTATAATATCTTACAATCCACATGTCATCCTTTTTACCTGAGGATCACTTCACATAAAACAATTTTCCTATGTACATCATAATGTGACAGAAGTATAGTCTGCTGCATGTACTTCTGGTGTGAATTCATTGGCAGTTGCGATTTCCAGTATTTGTTAAAATAGAAAGATGTGTATTTGTTGCACATTACTATTTAAGGTAAGTTTTCTGTACTGAAGTAATTATTGGGGTAGGCCCACTAGTAGACATGATACCTAGTGATTGGGTGGATGTCTTCATATCCCGTGCTAATCCTAGAGCAGTGAGAAAGGAAGAGTGCTCACGTAATGTGTAAGAAAGCCTTTTCCTAGCACAGAGTACTTCTAAGTAGTACATCTACCTGTCTAACCCATTGTGTATAAGGGAAACAATTTGAATTAGAGGACCTTTACTATAATATAGTACGTACACTATAAGCAAGCAACTTTGTCAAGTTTTCTTGTTTATTTTTGCTATTGTGGCTGATGAAGGAGCTGAGCAACATAATCGTTTAGATTTTGTTATCAGGTCCTACTCAAGTGCCTGGTTATTTGTCTTCCTGAGAAGCCCATAATTATTATTAAACAGGAATTCTAAGAACAGCTTTGAATTTGCAGCATTATAATCACAAGAGAGGAGGAAGAGGGGAAAACCCAAGGTGCCTCACATATTTTATTGCACCAAGAGTTGCTGAGGACTGAACTTTTAAGCTTCGCAAAGCTGTTCTTTGGTTAAAACCAATTTAAAAGCTCTCATCCATAAGGAAAAGGATGGTCTAATAAAGGATACATTGCCTTTTATTTTTCTGGGATTAGCTAACCACTGAGGAAAGAAGCAACCAGGCTTCAACTATCAAATCAAAAGAACACAAAACTGGTATAAGTGTTGAGCAGCAGTAAAAGGAAGAGCCATCACAAACTGAAATAGGTGAAGTTATTCGCTGTATCTACTGGAACACAGAGCCAGCCACTGGCAGACTACAGAAACCAGGACACTGCACAAAGTTAAAAATCCATCAGTGAACAAGGCTTTACTGACAACTTTCCATACATTTAAAAAATAATAACACAGCAGACAGTGTCACGTATTAAAAACAAATAAAATGGGATTCATTAAAATGGTATTAAAATTAATTAGAAAGTAATAAAATTGTAGAATTTTGTTTGGAGGACTTTTGGGGCCTCGCTCAAAATAATTGGCCTTAAAAGCAACCAGGCTGTGCGAGACACAAAGAAATATGGAATCAGAGCAAGGAGGGAGGAAAAAGGGGAGACAGAGAGAGTAAATACTAGGCAGTGTCTTTGACTATCACTATCACCATATGTTCTTCTTCTAACTTTCCCAATGTTCTTAGTGCGGACTGGAGGTACTGCTGAGAGAATTCACAAGGAGGGAAAGCATAAAGCATGCCTGTGCTGTCTCTGCCCTTTGCCCCTCCCACAGGAAGGCTGATCACCCCAGCAGCCTGTTTTTGTTTCAAGTAAGAGACCAGATTCCTGAGAAGCCGTCTTTGCAAGCCAGGCTCCACCGCAGGGAAGGTCCCTTCAGCACTTGCTCCTTGAGCAGCCTGGGTAGCCAGCAGCACAGCATAGCCATTAGGGCTTCCTTGCTTGATACGTCGAGTTACTTCATCCAGCTTGGGCTGGTCAAGCCGAAGTCTCTGGGCAATCTTGAGCTGCGTTAGCTTTCCACCAGACAAGTGGTCTTTCAGAAGGCCATTAATGACCCCCAAGTCCCCTTCAAGGATGTGCATAGATGTAGGGAAGCAGCTGTTTTTCAGGACAAGTAGCCCGTTCCAGGCAAGCTGCAGTGTGTGGGCATAATCCGACAAGCTTTTTAATTTCTTTGTTTCAGATTTGGACTCTTCATGAGTCTTTGATTCAGACTCACCAGTTCGATGATTGCGTTCGCTGTCCCTTTTTTTAGGCTGAGGAGGATCAGATACTTCACGGTGAGGTTTCTCCTCTGAAGCATGCCGGTTGTTCTGGAGGGAGTTATTCTGTTCTTTCTCAGTGGCAGACTCCGAGGTGTGGTTCTCCTTCCGTGCCCGATCTGGGCTGTGATCTAAAGCTGGCCCACCAGCCTTTGTCCTGCCCCTGTCCTCATATGGTGAATGGGCAGTCCTCCCACGGTCATTGGAAAGGCTACGACGTTTACGCCTTTCCTCCCAAGGTTTGAGTACACTGCGGTCGCTATCACTGCCCCAACGTTCTCCACTCCGACTGCGTGCTGAACGACTATATGTCTCCAAATTGTTTCTGCGTTCTGCATTTTTGACAGGACTGGCCCAGTCTGCCTCTAGAAAGCCCCTCTCCCTGTCTGAGTAGAGGAGATGCGGAGGAGTCCTGTCTCTCACCCTTAAATCTTGCTCTAGACTCCTGTGTCTGCTGTAGCTTTCAGGTAGCAATTCATAGTGTACAGGCAGTGGTGCAGGTTGGTACTGCTGAGGGTAGCGTGCCTCCTCAGCTTTGGCAAAATCCACTCGAAGTCTCCTATCTGGCCCACCCAAAGGGAAGCCCCTCATCTGTGCACAGGCAGCCTGGGCAGCATCCAAACTCTCATACTGAATATAAGCAAAACTGTCCCCCTTCACATAGTCAATAGTCCTGATGCTACCAAAACGATCAAATTCCCTAGCAAGGGCAGCCAGTGAAGTACTTGGACCAAGACCACCTACCCAAAGTCGGGTACTGGGGTTGGCTTTCCCATAGCCAATTTTGATAGGGTTCCTGCCAACAACCCGGCCGGACATGGCAACCTTGGCCCGGTGTGCCATGTCCAGGTTCTGGAACTTAAGGAAGGCATAGGCTCCACCTTGGCCCCGTGCAGGGCGTTTGATCACCACTTCCTCGATGATGCCGTATTTTTCAAAGGCACGTCTCAGTTCCACCTCAGAGACGTTGTGGTCCAGATTGCCAATAAAGAGATTCCGAGTAGCTCTCTGATCATCCTCTGGCATGAGATCCTCCTCAGCCACTATGGGGTAGCCATAGGGGCGGCCACGCTCATCATAGAGCCCATAGTAATCCAGCACCCGCTCCCGCTCCCGCGAGAGCCCCAAGGCAACAGCTTCCAAGGCAAAGGCTGCAGCAGCAGCTTGAGCATGTCGTGGTCTAGGCTCCCTCAGCAAAGGGCTGGCAACAGGAGAGAGGGATCTCTGCTTATATGGATAAACACCATGGATTGGGGGCAGAAATGCCAACGGTTCAGGGGATGGGGTAGGTGGAGGTGTGCGGCTTCGTCGGCCCCCTCGCAGGTACACAGGCTCTACTTTGAGGGGGCGATCATAAAGGAGAAGCTGCCGGGCTCTAGCATGTCGTCGGGCATCCCGGGCATCGGCTGGGTGCCTGAAGTTAACGTAAGCGACACGGCCAAGCTCAGGAGTGTGGGAGAGTTTGACGCTAATGTCGCTGGCACCGCCGCTGGCAAATCTCTGAAACTGGCGGAAGAGCCCATCCTCCAGCAACTGGTCAGGTAGGGCTGGGCCCAGGCCACTCACGAGCAGGGTCTTGTACTCACTGGAGCCGGGGGGCTCTCCCGCTAGCCCCAACCCCGCCGACAGGCCAAGCCCAGGCGTGAGGAGTAGCGACGGGGCTGCCACCGGTGGGGGCCCGCTCAGCAGCAACGAGGGGGCGACCACCGCCGCGGGTGGCACCTTGGCCTTGGCGGTCCCCAGAGCCCGTGAGGACGACGAGGGTGGCGGCGGGGCCGCGGCAGCGGAGGTCTGGCTGCTACTCCTGGCGCTGGAGGAGGCTGCGCGGTGGTTGGAGTCGCCGCCACCGCCGCCTCCCCCTCCGGGCCGCTCTTCCCCGCGGTGGCTGCGCGAACTGGAGCCGCCCGCCGCAGACTTGTCCCGGCTGCTTCGCGAGGTGGAGGCGGACGACGACGAGGAGGCGCCCGAGCTCCGGTGTGGGCCCCGCCGGCTGCTGCTGCCGCCGCCGCTGCTCTCGCGCTCCCTTTCCCGAGGCCTCTTGGCGGAGGAGGCGCCCCGCGTGCCCCCGGACCCGGCCGGGCTGGAATCCCGCTCGCTCGCCCGCTTCATGGCTCCGGGGCCCGCGTTCAGGAGGCGCCTCCGGCGGCAGCTGCCATCTTGGACAAAAGGGAACGAACGAAGGCGGCTCTGCCCAGTTGCCGCGCCGTGCGCGCCTATAACGTCATCACCCCGCGTCCCCGCCCAGAGCGAGCAAAGCGACGGGACGCCGCATAATGGCTCCGGCCAGCTGCCGCCACCGCCTCCTCAGCGCAAAGTGCCTCCTCGCTCCCTCGCAGGGCGCAAGCCGAGGACGTGGAGGGGCGCGACAAAACACCTGGCTCGGCGAGTTCTCCGCGCGCCCCTGGTTACTGCGAGGCAAGGCCCAGCTGGGCGCTGCCTCCCACTTTCCCGCCTCCGCGCGCCTTATCGGTCGTCCTCCAGGCTCGCGGAGCTGGCGAGGAGGAGGATGGGGCGGGTGTAACTGCGTGTGGAGGGCGAGTACTTGGAGGCAAGGGCCAACTCCCTTCCCCCAGCGGCTCTTATAGTCGGCCGCAGACCGACACGTAGAAGTTAAGCTTTACCTAACCGCCATCTGCCTGCCAATATAAGCCGGCGTGAATCTGCCTCATTACTTACAAAGCAATCCTAGTCATGCCTACTCAGACCTAAGCCCGATTGAGTTCAATGGGGCTTACTTCCAGGTAAGTGTGTATAGGATTGCAGCCTTAGTGTCAGGATGGCATTACAGGGCCAGGGCCGTTTTAGAAAGCTGGCCGCCCGAAACGGGAGTTCCCTGCGTCCCTTGATGGGCGTGGGGGAAAAGGGCAGGAACCACGCTGCCGCAAGTGGCACGCGAGCACTGTGCTGCCTGTCCTACAGGCCTCTTTAAGAAACGACGTTGCTGACGTTTACTGAGATTAACGCAACTCGAATTAAATCCTATTGAAATAAAATCTGTTGCCACAAGAGAAGTCAAATTTTACACTGCTGAGTAATTTCCATATTTTGTATGTGGAAAGTAGACATTGCACGAAGATTAACTTATGAATCGTTTGAATATTGCCTAAATGCTAGTTTATAGCAGGGGTAGGGAAGTGTCCCTCCAGATGTTGAACTCCCAACTCCTATTACCCCCAGCCTCCATGGCCAATAGTGAGGAATTATGAGTTGTAGTCCCAACAGCTTCTTGAAGGCCACAAGTTCCCCACCCCTGCTTTAAATCATGTTGTTATACTCTACTTAATGAGTGGGCTTGTTACAAAATTAGTCAAAAGTGTTTTCCTTTCCATTATGCATTAGTTTAATAATATACATATTTTAGTATTACAGCAACCTAGGTCCATTAACCATGATGGTTAAACCATCACTTCTATTTTGTCTTTTCTATGGTGCTGTTCAGTATTCATAAAATATGTGAGAATAGATCAGATGTGTGGCACATTTACAACATAAACCTCTGCATGTTTACTCTAAACTTAAGTCTCACTGTGCATAGGACTGCAGCCATTTTTTTTAGTTGTCATTTTTACCCCTCAGAGCAGCTTACAGATCAATACAGAAAGATGACCATCCCTGCCCTCAGGCTTCCAAACCCCCATCATTGAACTATTCTGAGTGATATCTAACACTGGATGGCTCCCCTCCCCCGCAGCAGGTTTCGGGGTATGTAGAAAAATCTGTTCCGCTAGTGGACAGACACCATTAGAGACAATTGTATGCAAGAGCCATTACTGAAGGACTTTGGGGTTTTGCACACGTAACTGGTAACCAGTCTGAACAAATACAACATCGAATACTTTACAACAGTAGTTATTGTTAACATTTTTTCTTTGTGTAAGACAGAACAAATTCAAATTTCAGAACAATCACATTTTGCTGCCCCCCACAAAAAAGGTGGTATACAGATTTAAGTCCACCCTACCCAGTGGAAGTTCTGGTAGTAGCTGATACCTGCAGTGCTTGCCTCAAGACTGAGCAGGTGGTACAACACACTCTACTGTAGAGCTGATACCACACACACCTCTTGTATGAGTTTATTACTGCTCAGCTAACTGACACACACCGAACCAAATAATATCAAGGGAGTGGGCGAGTCAGAAGCAGCCTTCCTCTCCCACCTTCCAAACTTCTTGAGCTGCACAGAAACTCAGAAGATGCATACTCGATTATAGTAATGCTTAATGCAAGTCAAATTACCTTTTAGATAAGGGGAGGGGGAGAGAGACAGCTACCAATTCTTCCAAGGAAGAATCTCATTTGCATTGGCAACTATAAATACAGAACCAGGCTACAACTGCAATTTTATATATATGGTGCCAGTTAGCTTGAGTGCCATCTTCTTTGTAACTTCAGGTAGTCCCCACTGACTTTTTTATGACACCGTGCTGTAATTCTGTTCAAATGCACACATGTTCAACATTCCAACATACTTTATATGGCCCAGGCCACCTGGATGTGAAGCAACTTTGTTCAAAATGTAAAAAGCCAATTGTGTATGAAGTGACAAATGATCAAAGTTAGGACGGATACTTGAGGTGCACTACCTCCTGGACTGTCATCAAAGCAAAGCTACTGTTTAAGACTTAAAGCAGGAGTGGGCACCGTGGGGCTTTCTATATGTTTGGCCCTACAACTCCAATCAACCTGCTAGCATAGCCAATGGTGAGGGATTAGGGTAGTTGTAGGCCAAAACATCTCGAGGGCTTCAAGTTGCCCACCCTTGACTCAAAGTGTTCGAAAGGTACCCATCTTATACAAATTTATAAAGCACTGAGTAAGGTAAAACTGGTAAGGGCCCATTTTGACACTAAACTCATACCACTCCTATTAATTCAACTGACACTAGATTTCATAACTTTTATTTTAAAAATCCCATACATAAGTCAATGTCTTAACATAAATCAGAGACAAGAGAAATAAAAACATGAGACATGACGAGGCAGTTGAATCAGCATTGCAAGAACCGTTCCAATTTGACACTTGAAACCCAGTTAAATAACTTACAAAAACAGCTTTCCAGGAAAGAAAACAGAAAGATTAGCAAATCACACAGAAACTATGTTAATGTGCTAGAGGCCACTATGGTGGTCAGAGGTCTGTCCGCGAACTGGCTGCTTTCGGTGCATATTTAGGCATCAGTTCATTGATTTTCCGAATGTAGTCTGATTTTTCTGCGCATCCTTTGCATGTTTCACCCCAGTCATCTAGAATCTTCTTTAGTTCTTTGACTCTCAGCTTCTTCAGGTCCACAGTGCTCAGATCAATCTGTTTATCTGATAGAAGAGAAAGGTATGTTAAGGTATGGAGCATTACTAGCCCACAAATTAGTGGAAGACTGCTTTCAGATGTAGCCTGATCCCATGCATGATTACGGTAATCAGAATGAAGTCTCACAAATTTTAGTGGGAGATGCTCCCGGTTAAGGGTGCACAGCCATGTTGCCTTAAGTGAACTTCACTCCTTAAATGTCAAATACTCCTTTGTTCTTGGGGTCTTTTACTGGAATGAAGGCAGCATATTTACTAGAGGACTCTGGCTACAAAATACAAGAACTATGTAACTGAGCACACCTAGACACTAACTTTTTTATTGGGAGCATAAACATTCATTGACAGCATCTGTACCAGATACCAGAGATCTGGGAGCATAAAGACTAACAAAAGACAAATGGTTTCAACTGTATTTCTAATATCACAAACAAGAACAGGGAAAATAGTGATCTGGCACAAATGTAATGCTAAACTATGGTTTAGTGTTAAGTGAACAAGCCTCGGACTTGTGTATTCCCCAAAACAGCACAAGTTCTGCTTCCATTTGTGTGACCAAACCTGGAATTGTGGTTAAACTCAACTATGATTTTAGGAAATAAGCTGGGATTGTAAACAGTGGTTTGAGGCTGGCTTGTTTCCCTAAAGCATAGTTAAGACTAGCCAGAGTTTGCTCAGGGCATGGCCATGAGGAGCGTGGGGAGCTTATCAGTTCTGTTCACATAATTCTAAGCTAGCCTTCCCCAACCTGGTGCCCACAAGGCGTTTTGGATTACAACTCTGAGCACTCCAGACCATTAGCTGTGCTGCCTGGGGCAGATGGGAGTTGAAGTCCAAAACATCTGAGGGCACCAGGTTGGGGAAGGCTGGGTTAAACCATAGTGCAGCATTACATCTGTATGAGGCCAATGGGGCAGATACAGATTATTAACAAAGATGCTCTTTTTGCCAGTAAGCCTATCATGGAGATTTAATATTAGGATGGGATATGGACTTGAGGATTCAAAGGGTAACTAGCTACCTCCCAACTAAGTCATTATTTATATCTGCCTTTAGTGCATTTGCACCTCAACATCAATAAAAGTAAAAGCCATGAACTTTGAGATAAAAATGGTGCAAGAGAAAGACCGGTAGGGGAAAACTTCACTTTTCACAGCATTTAGCTTTCAAAAGCAGCAACATATCCACAAAGAAATACAATGAAAACTCAAATATCACCCTTCTAGGGAAATAAGGGAAAGCTGTCTTGCCATCTCAAACTACTCTCAAGACTCCCCAAAATAAGTTCTTGTTGAAGGAGATTACTCAAGGAAATATATATTTAAACAATTGAATGATTAGAGATGCAGTGAGTATTTTGCTCCATAATACTGAAAAAGGATTATGTGTTTCCTTGCAGTCTCGTATCTTTCCCACAGCATCCAAAGAGATCAATTAGTTCCCACTCTGTGTTGCTATGGCTTCACATTACATGGGGCCTTCTGCATACAGGTTACCATGCCTAATACCTTCCACTATTTCCCTCCCCAAAACTGCACTCTAAGCCATTTATTGTCATCACTTCAGCAATGGCCACCATGATTACAACTCCAATGGGGCACAATGACCAGGTACAGATGTAATGGACACACCTTGGTTTGGCAATTAGGTCCAAGCATTAAGCTCACACGCTCTGTCCCCTTGCACACTCTGATTTCCTCCCTGACTTCTTGGGTTTGACAAACCATACCTTGCCTGGTTGGGATGAAACCGCAAACTATGGTTTGCTGTGAATCAGGAAGTCAGAGACAAAAATTAAGAATATGAGCCTGAGGCTCGGAGCCGACAGCCAAACCATGGTTTCATCATTATGTATGAGCGACGGTCCCATGCATTGTGTGAAATCTGATGAGTCCATAGTCAAGTGGAACAATCGCTGAGTATCCTGGACACAAGTCTTCTGTTCACACAAAACCAAATAGCTAGATAACGTAGATTATGATATTCCACAATCTCCAGATTCTTCTCTGCAATATCCATAAGCAACTAATAGTTAACCGCTATCTCTGTATCTGATTTTTCTAGAAACAACATTGCACTTCCACTGATCGTTACTGTTTCAAGGCATTTCCTCAGTGCTAAATCAATTCTATCATTCAAAGTTTTCAAAACATTACCGATTTGTTTTATCTACCTGATTAGATAGATGTACCTTTTCTCCTTCTTTTAACTAATCTGCACAGGATTGTGCTGTTTATTTGGAAGCTGCATTTTATTCAACGGGTCTTACTCCCAGACAACTCATGCTTGCAGCACAAGAGGCTTTCCCCCTGCCCGCCCCACCCCCAGTGACTTTTCCATGATTAAACTGGTATTCTATTCTAGAGACCAAACACTTGGACTTATTCTGGGCACCTCAATCTGTATAAAAGACAGACCTGCCTCCGTACTGGAGTCTTGATCGAACCCTTGGAACCTTGATCGAATCTTGATCATGATTAATAGAACGATTAGAAGTTTGATGATCATAAGAACCCTTTACAAGGGAAAGCTCTGTGCAAGGTGACCTAGCCTAAAGCTAGAGATCCTGCATATAAGAACCTTTCTGCATAAGCCAATTCAAACTCACCTTAGAAGATGAGTACATCAGGAACCAAAATAACCAGTTAAATCCAATCACTTAGAAAAAAAGGTGAGGGGTGGGAGGACACATGATAAAGGTGTATAAAATTATGCATGGTGTGGCAGAAGTGGATGGGGGGCATTTTTCCCTTATAATACTAGAACCTGAGGTCATTCAATGAAGTTGAATGGTGAGAGATTCAGGACAGACAAAAGGAAGTATTTCTCAGTGTAGAGTTAAATTATGGAATTCGCTACAAGATGTAGTGATGGCTTTAAAAGGGGATTAGACACATTCATGCAGGATAAGGCTTTCAATGGCTACTAGTCATGATGGCTATATATTACTTTCAGTATCAGAGGCAGTATACTTCGCAACACCAGTTGCTGGAGTTGTGTGTGTGTGTGGGGGTGCTATTGCATTCATGTCCTGCTTGTGGGCTTCCCACAGTGACCAAGCAGAAACCTATGGGAAGAGAATGCTGGAGTAGATAGGCCTTTTGTCTGATCCAGCATGGCTCTTCTTACATTCTTAATCAACTCTGTAACTAACATCTGCTTATACTCACCATACTTCAGCTCACAGATCTGACTGTCTTTCTTTTTCAGCTTCTCACAAACCTTCTCAACAGGGATGTGATTACTTAGGGGTTTTGACACCTCATTAATCATTTTGGTGGCTGCATCACTGGTTGCTCCAATGTAATAGCACTAGAGAGGAAACAGAAAGTGAGTCATCAGGATTTATTTTCTTTAAAAAAAAAAGAAGTCCTCTGTTGTACCTTCTTTACAGCAGTATTGTCAAATATGTCTCATATGAAGATGCTAGTTGTTAGCTTAAAAGAAGTCTGCATATTCTGCAAGAAAACAGTGTCACTATAGTTCTGCCATCTACAGTTATGAAGCTCTTGGTGCTCCAAGGAGTTGTCCATTTCCCTTATATGAAACATGGAAGTTAAAATGCAACATTCAGAGCCTCTACTACCTAGATATAGAACTTTGTCTAAGGTGAGACACAACACGCTAACGGATCAATGTGACTATCTGGCCTTTCCTCAACTTTGCTGATAGATTGGATTGCTTAAAAGGAGATCTTTGGGGGAGCCTGGGAAGGAGACAAGGTGCAGCAGAAACAACTAGGTTTCCTGTCCTTACACATCAAAAACGTATTAGGCCTCAAGAGAACCACACACAATCATTCCACCCAACCCATCTCTGCTTATGATATCCCTCCTATCCCTATTCACCCCAGTGGAGGAGAAGCGAAGGGTGGGGTGGGGGGAGTGAGCTGCTGCTCTTGAACAATTGCACCTTGCCGTTTTGCAACCACTGGCACCCATATTTGCCAGTCGCTCTTCAAACTGACTAGAGCTGCACCTGGGCTCAAGGTACTGTTTGGGCAGACTATTTTTAGAAACAAGGATGACTTGTTTCTAAAAATAGTCCATGGCTCTTGAAGCTGTGTGCAGTTAATTGCACTGTATTGGCCTTGCCTCGTTTCCTGCTACTGCTGTAAACCCCCCCCCCCCTTTTGTGTTTGCTATGGGTGGATTTAATGAGCTTGCCACCTATGCAAAAGTTATGTTCAAAATGAACATATGAGAAAACTGGCCTCCATTCATGGACCACTTAAAAGTCCTGACTTGGTGTCTGAAGTAAGTGAAGGACATCTGAAACCAGTGATGGTCTAAATATTGGCAAACAAGCCAAGGTTTTCCCCGACAAAACAGAAGATCTACTTCTTAGCTGATACAGCCTGTTTTGGACAGGGTTACCCTCCCCTTGGAAAAACGGGTCTGCAGCTTGGAACTGCTCCTGGATGCCCAGGTACTAGCGATCGACGAGTGCTTTTGCACAGCTTAGGCTGGTGTGCCAGCTCACGCTGTCCTGGAGAAACCTCAGTCACACACACACACACACACACACACACACACACCTCCAGGTTGGTTTACTGCAATACATTATGTAGGATTAACTTTGGAAAGTGTTCAGAAACTTCACTTGGTGCAAAATGCAGCAGCAGAAGTCATAACTAGTGCTGTTTTTTTTGTTTTTAATATCATGCAACTCCACTTGTACCAGCTTCACTAGTTCCTGGTTCATTTCTGAGCCCAATTCATAGTGCTGGTTATCATCTTGAAAGCCTTGGTCTGGGACCACGGAACTTGAGGACAGTCTCTTCTGACAGGATTCTGCCCAGTCACTCAAGGGAGACTGTGCTCCATTTCCCACTACAGGTAGAGACCGAGATGGTGGCTCCACAGGACAGGCTCATCTCTGTTGTGGTGCCCAGGCTCTTGAGCTCTCTGACCAGGAGGCCTGGCTAGCCCCATCACCGATAGTGTTTCAACACATAAAAACCTCTCTAATTTGCTATGCTTTTAGTATAGAGATCTGAATCTGGTTTTGCCTCTTATTGTTACTGCAACACTGCTTTCATTATAGTTGTATTGTTTTACAGTATTTTTCCATGTATAAGACTATACTTTTTCCTAAAATTGTTAGATTAAAAATTGAGGGTCGTCTTATACACGGAAGGAAGCCAAGGAGAAAACCGCACAGTTGCGAAACTGCCCAGTGGGGGGCGTCTTATACATGGGGGCGTCTTATAGACGGAAAAATACAGTAGTTGAATACATTAGTCACCTTAGAGAACCTGCTGCTGGGACAAAGTGTGGGATAGAAATACTTTAAATAAATAAGAATCTTCCCACCCTCCATCGCAGCTTTCAGTAGTGCTTGTCAGAGCTCAATACTTTATCTGGCTTTGTCTTGCAAGAACTTTAATCTGTTAACTATCTCCTTTGTCTCTAGTTACATTTTTCATATTGAACCTGATCACTGCTTCTTACCAGACGGTTCTCTTTGCCTTTTGCCTCTTTGCAAAAATTCAACATTTCTTTTTCAATACTGTTTGGTGTGAACTCAACATTCTTGTCCTGTAGGCTCTGGTAGAATCTTCCCAGAAATGTCACACACACTGTAGAGAGAAACAAAGACATATAATCCTCAAACTAACCTATTATCTGAAGTGTGACTTCCTTAAAGATTTGGCCAACTTAAACAAACATGAATGGACATCACAATCAAGGGAAAAAAGGGAGAAAGACATCATGCAATGCAACCATTAGCTGACTTCACTGAAAGTGAGTTCTATAAACAGTAGGTTCAAATTGCTAGAGCACTCTTATGATACAGTGTGTATGGAGAACACTATATACCTTCCTCTTGCGAAGTCAGAAAATGGAGGTCGAGTTTGTTAAATTGTAATAAGCCTAGTTTGTTTCTATTTAATTCAAGTAGAGACAATGGAAGTCCTTCTAATATTTGCTTGCTCTTAAATCAGAGTCTAGATTTACATTTTCAAATTGGCCTTTCCCATCATGGAATCACCAGAAGCAGCAGTTATGCAGTGTCAGTGATACAGACCTTCGATGTAGATTGGGGTTTACAGATGATGCCAGTGCTTTCTAACACCATGCGAGCTACTGAAATACTGCTCCTTCCTGCAGCACCAGCATAATGCATGAAAGGCCATGCTACATGGGAAGAGCCCACACCAGCTTTACTCTAGTTTTCAGAGAAGCCTCAGCATGGGCTCTGTCATGTCACCCAGGCAGTTCTGGAAGGAGCCATGCAGCAGCAGCAGCTCCAATACTGCCAGTGTAAAGTGAGAAGGAGGTTTGATACTCCAAACGATGTTCTTTTCATCAATGAAGTATGATGCATACAAACTGAATAATTAGGAATTCAAGTACAAAAGAAAACATGGCTGCAGTGCACAAGTTAGCTAAGTTGGTAACCTTGTATTTACGTATCTTCAGCAGGACTATATGGGCTTAAATCAAAGTATTCAGCTTTATTGGTTTACGGATAATTGAGAACATTTATTTATTTATTATATTTATACCCCACCTTTTTTCCTGCCCCAAGGCGGCTTACATAATCCTCCTCCTCCTCTCCATTTTATCCTCACAACAACCCTGTGAGGTAGGTTAGGCTGAGAGTCAGTGACTGGCCCAAAGTCACCCAGTGAGTTTCATGGCCGAGCGGGGAATAGAACTCGGATCTCCCGAGTCCCAGTCTCAACACTCTAACCCAGGGGTCTTCAAACTACGGCCCGCGGGACACATCCGGCCCACCGGGTCCTTTCATCCGGCCCAGCGGCCGATCTAGCCTACTCTAGAGCAGAAAAGAATTGCCTCAGGCAAAAGTTGCTGCTGCTTCGCTACAGGAGTAGCGATTCAGCCTGACGCTCCCGCTAGGGGGAAGAGGGAGGAGAATGGGGAGGGGGCATGACATCAGCAGGAGCCCACGTGAGCGACTCGAGGAGGACGGGCCCCAAGTTGTGGCGGCGGCGGCAGGCAGCAGCTCAAATTTGAGAAAGTCATTGAATCATTGATCATTAGCCAGGTAGGCAGAGATCCAGACTAACAGATGCACACTTGCATCACTTGTCACGACTAGCAGTGACAAATATGGAACTGGACATTGAGCATTTCATTAGCCAAAAGCAGGCCCATACTTCCCATTGAAATACTAATAAGCTTATGTTGATTAAAATTGTTCTTCATTTTAAATATTATATTGTTTTTCCTGTGTGATTTTTGCACTACAAATAAATAAGATATGTTCAGTATGCAAATCAAGCCTTTCTATGCCTTTTTAAAATTTTATGTATTTCAATTTTAGACAGCAAATTAATTTATAATTTATTTATTATTAATTTATAATAACTTTCTATTTAATCAAGTAAAAAAAAGGACCCGCATCCTGTTTTTTTTACTTGATCCATTTGTTCATTTTTTCCCCAAACTATAGTCCGGCCGCCCAACAGTCTGAGGGACAATGAACTGGCCCCCTGTTTAAAAAGTTTGAGGACCCCTGCTCTAACCACTACGCCACACTGGCTCATTTTTCTTTCCCAAGCCCGATAGTGAGCTGATCACAATGCTCATTTCCCTTATTGTCTGAAAGTACAAGGCAGACTTTCCTAGAGAGGAACAAACTATTCCCTGACTCTTCTCAGTGGGCATCTTCCTTCTCCTGGGTGGTATATTTACCAGAGGCAAAGCAAGTAAGAAGATGAACTGTGCATTCTTTAAAAGGGAAGGATGCTCCCTAGTTCCACACAAGGGTGAAATACTTTTTCCTCCAGTGGTACTCAATATTACTTACTTTAATAAAAAAAGAAAGAAAGAAAGAAAAAAGACTAACCTGCGTAGCCATGGTCACCACTTGCTAAATGATATGTGATACGCTTGGCTAAGTCATGAGAAAGTGAAACCATCACTACATGTTTACAAGTCAAGATAAAACATCCTTATTTCAGCATAGTAATACCTTGGATTGCAAGTAACTTGGTTTGAGAGCATTTTGTAAGACAAGCAAATTTTTAAATATTTATTTATTTTTTACTTGATATACAAGCGACGTCTTGCAATACAAGTACTGTAGTACGGCTTAAATTAAAAATCTCTACAAATTTTTTTTGGGGGGATTTCGTTTTGATATAAGAGTGTTTTGGATTACAAGCACGTTTCCGGAACGAATTATGCTCTCAATCCAAGGCATGACTGTGGTCTGATGTAGTTAGTGGCTAGAGTGTTTGACTAGGATTGAGGAAACCTAGGTTTAAATCCCCACTAAACTATGAACCTCTCTGGGTCTTAGCAATGAAAGATAGCTCCTGAAATAAACTTTCATAAACACTGGCTCTAATTAAGTCCTGTAACAACATTTACATGAAGAAAAGCAGCTACTCAAGTCGCTGTTCATACAGTGAGGACCAGACAATGGGGAAACAGGGAACATGGTCCTCTTACAAGAGTATGCAGTTCACTCACACTACTGCTGCTTTAGTATGTAACCAGAAACAAAAGTACATGGGAGTGCCTTCAGCATGTGGGAGTAACCACTTGCAAAGAAGTACAAGGAAGGATCCATGTGTCAACTGCAATTACAGTGAGTGTATGACACTGTAGTTGCATTCCACTGCTTATGCTAGTCAGCATCAAGCTCAAGGCAAAGATTACCTATGAGTAAGACAGGAACACCATACAAGTTCTATCATCCTTCCTTTGCTAGTAGTGACAACAGGAAACTGAACAGCCTCTTTTCATGATCATGGAAGTAGTGCCCAATATTGATCATGGAGCAGACGTCTATTTCCTACACATCTGTCCCTCTTTGCAGAAGCATAAACCTCAAGTTCCTTCCAAACTAGTGGATGTACCATAATCCTCCCCAACCTGGTGACCTCCAGATATTTTGGAGTACAATTCCCATAATCTCCAGACAATATGGCCACCAGGTTGGGGCAGCTTTATCAACTTTGTCTAAGAACTTTTTGCGGCCCTTATCAACAGGCATCTCTCCAATGGGACGGTCAGCGGCAGATCACACAGAATGCAGCTCCTTCATAATCAAAGCCATCACGGGCACTTGCATTAGGCTTTCTCTACGTCTATGGAGATTTACACGCTGGCCACTGCATGGTCATTTTCTTCCTCACAACAACCCCGCGAAGTAGCCCAGTATTATTCCCATTTGACAGGAATGGGCAAAGGGAGGAGGAGAACCAGCGGACGAGGTAGGACTTGTCCCAGTTTCGAGGCCGGGGGGGGGGGACCTGGAACCCGCGCTGGTCAGCCCCTCCCGCCGCCACTCTCAGGGGAGACCCCCGACCTCCATACCTGTTGGACCTCCGACTCACCTTCACACTCTCCGGTCCGAAGAGCGTGGCTATCACCAGGAAGCAGGATTATGGCCAGCGCCGCCCAAAGCCCGTTGGCCGCCTGCATCCTCCCTCTCAGAACCCGCCTCGGCCGCTCGCTCGGTTCACACTAAACTCCTTCGCAGCCGGCACCTTGACGACACACTCACCGCCCACTCGCAACCCCCATTGGCTGCCCTTTATTCCTTTCCCTTACGTTTGAGGTTGCTATTGGGCCATTCTGCTCCAAGTCTCCACGCTACCTTTCCTGGTTGGCGAAGCGGCTTTCGGGACAAGAGAGTTGGCGGCTGCCGATTGGATAAACGGCCACTGAATGAAACGAAAGAGAGCGCACTTTCCACCAACTCTGCCCAATAGCGGAGACATATTTATTTAGGGCAAAGGTGAACTCCACGTAGGAGGGGTCGCCATATTTGTTTAGGGCATGTTTCTACAATAGAGACTGAGGCGGCAGGCAGGGGGACGGGCAGACAGACTGCGACGGGGACGAATAGTCACGGATGTCCTCCCGAGTTCGGCCAGTTCTAAGACAGTCCCGACGATATACTGGAGGCCGATGCGTTAAACTCCCTCCAAAACATCCTCGCCTAGAACGGGCGGGAACGGAGCGTGTGGCCCTCCAGTGGTTGCTTGCCTGCAGCTCCTATCAGGCATAGCGAATGGTGAAGGATTATGGGAGTTGTAGTCTTAACAACATCTGGAGGGCCACGCGCAGAGATCCTGAAACTCAATATGGTTTCCGCCCCTCTAGAGGGACAGTAGACATGATTTTTACTGCATGTCAGCTCCAAGAAAAATGCCGGGAGCAAAATCAACCCCTTTATATGGCATGTATTGATCTTGCTAAGGCCTTTGATACTGTAGACCGAACAGCTCTCTGGACTATCCTTATGAAAATTGGATGCCCCAATAAATTTGTGAATATCTTGCGACTTCTCCATGACAACATGACGGCTACGGTCTTGGACAACAATGGCTCTCATGGTGCTCCATTTAAAGTGGGATCAGGTGTTAAACAGGGATGTGTTATTGCCCCAACATTATTTGCTATTTTCATCGCCATGATTTTACATCTTGTCGAGGGGAAACTTCCCACTGGTGTGGGAATTATATATCGAACAGATGGAAAGCTTTTTAATCTCAGCAGGCTGAAAGCAAAAAGTAAGGTAATTACAACCTCCGTTGTGGAACTTCAGTATGCTGATGATAATGTGGTCTCCGCACATTCAGAGGATGATCTCCAAACTATCCTAAATGCTTTTGCAGAAGCATACAGAAAACTTGGTCTCTCACTTAACATCAAAAAAACCAAAGTGCTTCATCAGCAAGTGCAAGCTAACCCTTTGGTGATGCCATCTATCCAGCTTGGCGGGACAATACTGGAAAATGTCGATCATTTTCTCTATCTTGGCAGCTATCTTTCTGTTACAGCTAACATTGACAGTGAAATCCAGCATCGTCTGAGCTCCGCAAGTGCCGCATTTTCTCGAATGAAACATAGAGTGTTCGAGGATCGGGATATTTGTAAGAAGACCAAAACACTGGTTTATGAAGCCATTGTATTGCCAACTTTATTGTATGCCTGCGAAACATGGACTATCTATAAACGTCACCTCCAACTCCTTGAAAGATTTCATCAACGTTGCCTCCAGAAAATCCTGCGAATTACTTGGGAAGATAGGCGAACAAATGTCAGTGTACTGGAAGAAGCAAAGACTACTAGCGTTGAAAAAATGATCCTTCAACGCCAACTTCAGTGGACCGGTCATGTTGTTCGAATGCCTGACTGCTGTCTCCCAAAGCAGTCACTTTATTCCCAACTCAAGGATGGAAAGCGGAATATCGGTGGTCAATATAAGAGGTTTAAAGATGTTCTTAAGGCTAATCTAAAAAAATGCAATATAAACATCAAAAACTGGGAAGCTCTGGCCCATGAACAATCTAACTGGAGGTTGGCCTTTCACAAAGGTTCTATGGACTTTGAAGAAGCTCGAGTGCAAAGTGAAAGGGAGAAACGTGCTAAGCGAAAAGCACGTCAAATGAATCCTTTATAGGACCATCTTCATCTGGTAACCTGTGTCCTCACTGTGGGAAGCTGTGTGGATCTAGAATTGGCCTCCACAGTCACTTACGGACCGATCGCTAGAGTCTACACAATTTTCTTTAGCATTTTCCTCCTTTTAAAATCTCCTTTTTGTAAATTTTCTTTTTTTTTTATCCTGGAAGACAATCTTACTCGGTCATGAGTGATCGCCTGACTGACTGACTCCTGCTCTCAGCGGTGGTGGGAAAAGAGTTGCCCAAAAGAGCCGAGGCAAAACCGCGCTCGACCTGAGGGCCGCAGCTAGGAAGGTTCCTCAGCCTGGAAGTAAAGAACTTCCAGTCGGTTCTGGAAGTCGGTTTTTCCTTTCCAGGAACTCTCCCCAGAAAAGGTCGAGAAGCATAAATAAAAATTGTCCAATAATTACTCATGAAAGCATTGAAGCTCTGAGGCAAATGCTTGCTTGAAGATGAAGCTGGGATCAAATATTTGACAGCAGGAGTTCAAAAACAGCCTCTGACTGATTGGAAGAAGGACGATTTGCAGTAGTAACAGGGAGAAAAGTATGAAAATGAGACAAACCATCACATGTACATGAGACCAGTGGCAGCTCCAGGATTTATGAGGGGTGTGTGTGTAAAGGATGGGGCACCCTATGTAGGCTCCCATTAAACTGGAAAGTACAGTATGTGGCATGGGAAGCAGGAGTTCAAGCACTGCCTGTGATAGGAGGATTTCCAGCAGCAGCCAGTAACACTGGTCTAAATGATGATGAGCCACATATGCTTAAAACCTGTACTAGTTCCAGGATTTATTTTATTTTTTGTGGGGGCAGAAGAGGTGCAGAACGGGCAACCAAAATCATCAAGGGGCTGGAGCATATGAGAAAAGGTTACATTTGTGGCTTTTCAGCTTCGAAAAAAGGCAAGTAAAGGGGGGGGGCATGATAGAGGCGTATAAAATTATGCATGGTGTGGAGGAAGTGAATAGGGAAGATTTTCCCCTCTCATAATATTAGAATCAGGGGTTATTTAATGAAGCTGAATGGTGGGAGATTCTGGGCAGATAAAAGGAAGTAGTTCTTCACACAGTGTATAGTTAAACTATGGAACTCACTACTACAAGATGTAGTGATGGCCACCAATTTGGATGGCTTTAAAAGAAGATTAGACAAATTCATGGAGGATAAGGCTATTAATGGCTACTAGTCCTGATGGCTATACGCTACCTCCAGTATCGGAGGCAGGATGCCTCTGTACACCAGTTGCTGGGGAGCATGAGTGGGAGGGTGCTATTATACTCATGTCTTGCTTGTGGTCTTCCCAGAGGCATCTGGTTGGCCACTGTGGGAACAGAATGCTGGCTGGGCTAGACAGGCTTTTTGTCTGCTGCTGCATGGTTCTGCTTATGTTCTCAACCAGTGTAATATACTTCAACTTGGGGTGGAAGATAAAAACAAGCTAGAGCCAAATCTTAAAAGGCAAAACTTTTAAGAAATTATAAACCCCAAATAGCAGACATACAAAATCCTTAATCCAATGGAAGCTTCTAAGTAAAATCCCTTTTGGAATCATTGATGCATGGTTGAAGAACTAGACCCCAAGTATACAAAAGTACATTTGACACTACACAAACATTTCTTTGCAACACACAGCCTGGACAATCCCTTTACTTGGATCATGACCCAGATTGATGAAGAACTGCTCCTCGCCCATATTTCTTGCTTCTCCCCACAGAAATAGAATAATACCATACTAAACTGGCAGATAATTGCAGCAGCGTGAGGTTGTAAAATATACACAAATGTTCATTGTTTTTATATCTTATATTGATGTATGCATGTATGAATAATTAGCACAATTTTACATATTCACTGACTAAAGTAGATGTTGGGTTTTTTTTGCTCACTTAGTAATAGCCAGGTGCTGAAGACAACTTTTTGCCCACCAGAAGGAATCTAGCATGGCTTCAACCTGTTATCTCAACCAGTCTTGTCAGGAATGGAAAGCAGCTCCCTCTTGTGCACTTTAGCAGAATTGCCAGTTAGCATGGAAGGGTTATTGCTGAGTTGGTTCATAGGGGCATGAAAGCCAAGAAGATAAATGGTCCCGTCCATCCCACCCACCCACTTACCCACAAGACTGCTTGCAAGAGTATGATATATCAGGTAGATATTGAATAGTAAAGAGCATGTTAGCTAATAGCCACATCTTTGTTAAGAGTGATGAAAATTCACACAAACCATAATCAAGAGTATTTATTTATTTAGCATGGAACTTATGACTTAAAACCAAGAATTGGTTCCTTAAACTGTAAAATCCATTACCTTAGATTAATTACAGAGTATCTAATTTATGTAATCCATATGTTTAAACATGGTTATTTTACAGATACATTTTGGGGGAAATGATATGCATGTATACAGATGTCTCTCAATCACCCACATGTTCTGGCACAGGTCTCTTCACTGTGCAACTGAATGGAACTGTAGAGTGGCTGCTGTTCCTCTCCCCAGATAGTAGGAGAACTAGAATAAGAAGCAAGGGAAGGTGGGAAGCAGATCACCTTTCTCCACACCACTCTCAGCAACATCTTCGCCCATGGCCAAAAGTTCACCAGTGACTGAAAACAGCTTTGGAGCCAGCTTCTGGTTCTTCTGTGTATTTCACTAGTGAATTTCCATCATTCCATTTCTGCCCTAGAAAGCCTTCCACACTTCCACAGTCTAGGTGTTCCTATGCCCATTAGAAATCTGTCTGGTACAACCCATAGAGATTAGGCTAAAAGTAGGATGGGGTCAAATTAACAGGGGAAATGCAGACGTTGAAAAGAGACTAGATAGAAATGGTGGCCTAAGATTCCTCCACCTATGAAAGAGAAGAACATAATTTCCTACCTACTGTCCCAGCATTTGTATGCTTCTATTATGTGCATCAGAAAGAGTGGATTTGGGATTACTAAGGTGGACTGTAATATCATCTATCTCCAGTATTCCATGAATCTTGCAAAAATTAGAGATAGATTTGCTAATGCATCCAGCGTGCTATATAGTTCCTTGTTCGCCATTGAACAAAATGGCCTAAAGTGGGAGTTAATTTAGTTGGATTTCTTGTTCTTCTTCAAAAATCCATACAGTATAATACCTTTATTAGGCCAATTCAAGGATCACAAAAAGATAACTTTGTCAGGTGCTACAAAAAGCAGGATGGTGGGGAGAAAGATGGTGGGGAAGTCTCAGTAGATGCTGTCAGGATGTCTGCATGGTTAGAGTCTAAATATGATATACAGGAGGAGGGGTTTCAGGCATTCAAATTGGTCTCTGCCAGATGATGGGCACTGAAACCTGAAGCCATCACATCATATATGAACAGTTACAATTTCCCCCCTCCATTAATTAGAGGAAGAAAATCTCTTACTGTATGCAGATTATATGGTCCTGCTCTCTTACACCCAAGTTGGGCTTAGAAGGCTTCTAGCCAATCTGGAAGTATATTGTTAAGTCAACAAATTAACAATTAACTATGAAAAGACTGATGTCTTCAGAGGTGGCTTCAAAAAAACATAAATGGCACATAGGCCAAAATGAGATAGAGCAGATGCCCACCGACTGTTATGTTCATGCCAACCGCACATCAGGGCTGCAAAACTCAAGGCAAAACAGGTTATGAGTAGGATCCTTAAATTTTGCGGGGTTGGCAGGTGTTCCGTATCCTGAATTTAATAACATTAAGGGGAGGTTAGGGGATGTTGACCTGGTGCTGAATGGGGTACATCTGCCCCTGAAGGACCAGGTCCGCAGCTTGGCGGTCATCCTTGACTCCCAGCTGTCCATGGAGGCTCAAGTGTCTGCTGTGAGCCGGGCGGCGCTGTATCAACTCCATCTGATACGGCAGCTGCACCCCTACCTTCCTAATCATGTGCTCCCATCAGTGGTTCACGCCTTGGTCTCCTCTCGCCTAGACTACTGTAATGCGCTCTACGTGGGGTTACCCTTGAAGACGGTTCGGAAGCTACAGCTGGTACAGAACGCGGCGGCTCACCTGGTTAAAGGCAGCCGCCGGCGGGACCACATCACGCCAGTGCTGAAGGAGTTGCACTGGCTACCAGTTGCTTGCCGAGCCGAATTCAAGGTGTTGGTTTTGACCTTTAAACCCCTATACGGCTCCGGTCCAGTCTATCTCAAGGAGCGTCTCCAGCAACACCAAGTGGGCCGCTCAGCAAGATCTGCCACGGACGGCCTTCTCCTTGTCCCTTCAGCCAGAGCAGCTAGACTGGTGGGGACAAGGAAGAGGGACTTTTCTGTGGCGGCCCCCGTACTGTGGAACTCTCTCCCGAGTGACCTCCGCCATGCCCCCTCTCTGCTGAGCTTCCGCCGCTCATTAAAAACCTGGCTGTTCAGGCAGGAATATGGGGTGGGTTAAGATTTTAAAATTTTTATACTGTTTTAAATGTATTTTATTGTTTTTATTCTATGTACATCGCCCAGGGTGGCCAGTTGCCGGCCAGATGGGCGATTAATAAATGTAAATAATAAATAATAAACATTAAAAATTCAGTCCCAAATACTGTACGGATCAGAGATCTGGGGTTTTCAAGTCTCAGATGAGTTAAGTTTTGGTTAAAACTTAAGGGAATGCTAGAGAATCACTTAGCAAAATTATGTTACCTGGCTCAACTGAGCTTCAGTCCATCAAGGGAAAAATCTTGGTATCACAATATGATGTGTTTACTACAAAAATGTGGTTATTCAGAGACTTATTTCCTCCAGAAAGATAATGTTCTAGTGAAATAGTTGAAATCACACACAATGATGCATTTTTGCAGGATGATCTTGCATCTCTTAAGACTGTAAATATATCCTCCCTGGTATAATCTACTTAAACATATTCCAGATCCAGAGTACTATTTATTTAAAATGGAAATGTTCAGTCTGAGGAAGGAACAAACTCTTGCCAGGTTTCAGTTAATGCCCTCTACAGTCCTTGATGGTAGACTAGCCAAGATACCTTATAACTTGCACATTTGTCATTATGGATTAAATAAGGTTGAAGATCATCCTCATTATTTGTTTAATTGTTCTTTGACACAAGATATAAAGGAAAAATACATTGTTGGCTTGTTAAAAATGGGAACAAAGTGGTCAGCTCGCCAGAAGATAGACCTCTTGCTTTACAATACAGAGATAAAGATTTTGAGAAGAGTCACCACTTTCCTAGCGGCAGTAGCTAAGGTCCATGCTAAATGTAATAAGGCGGATGAAAAAGGTGCTGGAGAAATTTGATTAGCTTCATATATTTTGTTTTTGGTTAGGTCAATAGATACTTATATAAAAGTTGGAAATTAGTATTATTAGTTTTTATTATTAATTTCAGTTTGTTCCAAATTTATTAGTCATTTTCTTTTATGCTTGTTTAATTTGTCCATTTTTACTTTTGTACTATGCTGTCTGTTTTCTGTCTGTTTTACTGTGATGACCTAGAGTTATAAACAATAAAACTGAACTGAAAAATATTTTTATACTGCTCTTCAGTTTAGGATACTAGAGCAGTATACAAACTATAATTTTAAAAATCCCAATATAGTATACAGCAGTGATGGCAAACCTTTTTGAGCCTGAGTGCCCAAACTGCAACACAAAACCAACTTATTTATTTCAAAGTGCCAACACTGCAATTAAACCTGAATTAAACCTGTTTTTAAACACAGCAATTAAACGTGTGTGTGTGTGTGTGTGTGTGAGAGAGAGAGAGAGAGAGAGAGAAGAGAGATCTTCAATGTGTGTTTATGCCAGATGGGCGATTAACAAATATAATAAAATAAAAATAACGCACGCGTGGCCTGCCTTTCCTCGCTGCTGCCCTCCTCCAGGGACCCGGTCAGCCTCCTGGCCCGCTGTGACGCCACCCACGGAGCCTCCTGAGGTGGGACTTGGCCCAGCAGCCCTCCGGCTGCTTTGCTGCCAGTGTGCCCGGGCCGCCCTCTGCAGCGCCGGGCCGAAGAAGAGCCCTGCGGCACCTGCAAGCTTGCTTCCCAAGGGGCCACACCTCGGGCTGCGGATGGGCCGTGGAGGCGGCGCTGGCTGCGGGGAGGCGGCCCGCACGCCCTGCGAAGAGTGGGCGCTCCCGTCAACCCCGCCTGCTGCATCATGGCCTGAGCCTGTGCGCAGGGTGTGACGCTGCCCCGCGCCGCCGGTGGGGAGTGTTGGCGCCGCCCAGTGACGCCGTCGCCAGGTGGCTCTCCAGGCCTGCCCGCCCCACCCGGGAGGACCTTCTCGGCCCTTCCCCGGCAGAGGTGGCGGCCTGCGGGATGCCGGGCGACGCGCAGCGGGCAGGAGCAGCTGCTCCTGCTGTGTCACAGCCTGAGCCTGGGTGCGGGGTGTGACGCCGCCTCACGCTGCTGGCGGGGAGCGTTGGCATCGCCCAGTGACGTCGTCGCCCGGCGGCTCTCCAGGCCTGCCTGCCCCAGGAGGACCTTCTCGGCCCTTCCCCGGCAGATGTTTCTGGACTGACAGAAGAATTTATGCATCCAGGGAAGGATACTGGACTGGACACTCTGCACTTTATGACCACCGAGAACAAAAAATTCCTCAGCTATAGAAGCTTCCCTAATCGAGGCTCCTTGCAGGCGCACAGCCCATATGTGCGATGCACAGAGACCACAAAGAACAGTGGGAGTTGGGGCAAGAGGACTGTTTTACTTTTTGAAACAACTGCTTTACAACTGCCCACCCCAATCTCCCACTAATCCTTCCTTGTGTTGGACTGACATCAATTGCTGAGTGGGAACACCTGCTGGAGAAACCACCAAGCCAAGGCAGAGCACGATCTCTGAGCCATTTGAGACCTTCAAGCCCTTTAGAGATATAAGCAGCCCCACTGCAGGGTGGTGGGCCGCCATTTGTGAGCCACCCCAGTAGGGGTGTCCGTGAAGGGGATAACACCAAAGGGGGTATGCTACTTTGGTTTGCCCCTTTGGGATGTTGCGAGGGTGCTATTTCCCCCCACTTCTCTTTTGTCTGTCTGTTTAGTTTAGTACTTGTTCTCTGTGTGGTAGGGATCACCTGATGACAGAGGTGTATCTAGGGGCTAGGGGCTTTGTGTTCTAGAGCTGCTGCTTCTGTCCAGGGTGGGAGCTAGAAGTGGAATTCCCACTGGGTGAGAGCCAGGGTGGAGAAGTGTTTGCAACACTCCAGGTGAGAGATAGAGCGAGCATGAACTACTGGAAGTAGATTTGAATGGGACCGAATCAGCCTTGGCCTTGAATAGGACCAAATCAGATGATGGATGATCTTTATCGGGGGAAGGGGAGGGGGAGTGCAACCCTGTAAATTCTGTAGGATCTCTTATTGACTTTTGATACCATCAACCATGGTATCCTCCTGGATTGATTCCATGGGCTGGGTATTGGAGGCAGTGTTACAGTGGGTCTGGTCTTACCTGGGGGGTCGATTTCAGAGAGCAACATTGGGTGACCATTCCTTTGCCTTGGCAATTGGTCTATGTGGTTTCACAGGGAACCATCTTGTCCCCAGTGTTGTTCAACATCTAAATGAAGGCGCTGGGAGCAGTCATTAGGGGATTGAGCCAAGTGCCATCAGTATGCTGATGACACACAGCTCTATCACCCTCTAACATCTGAATTAGGTGAGGCTGTGCAAGTCCGGGATCAGTGTCTAGACTCAGTGATGGGCTGGATGAAGGCCAATAAACTGAAGCTGAATCCTGGCAAGACAGAAGCTCTGTGGGTGAGTGGTTCCTGAGCCTGGGAGATAGGCTCATTGCCTGTTCTGCATAGGGTTGCACTCCCTTTGAAATATCAGATTGGTAGTCAGGGGGTACTCCTAGATTCGTAACTGTTGCTGGAGTCCCGAGTGGTCATAGATCATAGAGTTAGAAGGAGCCTACAAGGTGCCTTGGAGTGGCTTTTACCTGCTTTGACTGATTAGCCAGCTATGGCCTCTCCTGAACAGGGATAGCTTGGCCACAATGGTACAGGCACTAGTAACCTCAAGACTGGATTACTGCAATGTGCTCTATATGTGGCTGACCTTAAGGCTGGTCTGGAAGCTGGAGCTGGTGCAGAATGCAGCAGCTTGGCTGTCAGGAGATGCCCCCTTTCAGCATGCAACTCCTTTGCTGAGGGAACTGCACTAGCTGCCTATTTGCTACCGGGCCAGGCTTAAGGTTTTGCTACTAGTGTATAAAGCCCTAAACAACTTGGGACCAGGATATGTGAGAGAGCGCCTTCTCCCTTACCAACCTGCTAGGTCATTGAGGTCATTAGATGGCATGCTCCTGGTAGTTCTGCATGGACCTTTGGCCCGATTGGAGTCTGCTCGGAGAAGAGCCTTCAGTGTGGTGGTCCCTTTTCTATGGAACTCCCTGCCTCTGGAGGTCAGGCAGGCACCAACATTGTGTTGTTTTTGGTGCCTGCTGAAAACATCTTTATTTCAAGAAGCCTTCCTTGATTGACCAGCCACAATTTTTACTGGTATTCTGTTTAAAAAAACAAAAAAACTTTTAATATGGTGTTTTATTCTTTTTATATTTTATTGTTCACTGCTCCAGAATCTGTTTAGATGTGGAGTGGTACATAAATGTTGTAAAAAAATCTCATGACTGAAAACAGATGGGGGCAGTGCCAAGCTGCTTCATGAACCTGGACTCAAAAGTGGTAACTGGCTGCCACAGAATACTAGAGCATTACAGTAACTAGTCAGAAACATTGAGAATTCACATGAATTTTCAGGTAGGGTCTTCACCAGGCAAGGGGTTGTTCTACTTCCCTTTGGGTCGCCCAGGACCAGACAAACCTGTTCTAGACAGCAGTGAATTGGTAGCCTCTTTCCCCATTGCAACAAGCTTTCACCCTCTAGTAATGACTGTTTACAATTAGTTTTTAAAATATGAGAATAATACCCACAAAACTTGGGGAAAGCATTTTTAATATGGGTTATCACTGCTGAATAAAACAGGGACACTTGGAAGTAGACAATTGAATACATTCCCCTTTGAAATAGACTGTAGCAACCTTCCCATTTTCCTGTTTCTTCGGTAGTTTCCCACCCCATCGCCTGAATAGTAAAAGTAGAAGAAGATCAACAGAATATAAAGTGCATCCTCTAGTTTACCTAGGTCAGTGTTCTCCAACCTTGGGTCCCCAGATGTTTTTGGCCTACAACTCCCAGCATGCCCCAGCCAGCTGGCTGGGGCATGCTGGGAGTTGTAGGCCAAAAACATCTGGGGACCCAAGGTTGGAGAACTCTGACCTAGATCATACGGAAGCTGGTAAGATGCATTAAGGGCATCTGAATAAATATCTCACTGGTACCTCAGAGAGTACATCTCAGTGCTTTTTAATATCAGGTATTAATCTTTAATTCCACATCACAGCAGTTGAGTGAATGGGAAGGAAAAATCCCAAAACAAAACATCAGATATTTACACCTAAAATTCACATCACTTATTTGTTGCTTCAAGAAACATGCTATCACAATATATACAATGAAATATCTTTAGGACTCTGGTACAATTTTTTTTGTTTTCCTTTAGATTGTTGTTCCTTACAGTTAATATAGGTTTTTTGAACATGAAGACACAAAAAAGAACTGGTTAGAGGGTGTTTTTTTTTGTGTGTTTTTTTTGTTTTTGTTTTTTAAATAACAGATTGTCATAGGTTAAAAACACATTTACAGGGCAGAGTACCAGTCAGACATCACAATCTATACATTTTTTGCTCAATTTCCTGTACAAATACACAGCATTCAAGTGGGATATTTACACAGAAACATGACGGTGGTGGTGGTGGGGAATTAAGCAACATGATAGATATCTCTCCCCCCCCCCCCATGTCCTGCTGTTTCCTCCTTCTTCCTCATGTAGATAAGGTTTAGTTCCCTCTTATAGGGTGAATTAAGGGGGGGGGAGTGAGTGTTGGGGTATTTGTGGGGGAAGGGGGAAAGCATCTCTATACATTTGCTTTGGTAACAAAATCCAATTATATTTCCTACTACCAATGCATGATGGAATGAATTCTTCCTACTTTTCAACCACCAGTATCTTTGACATTGTCTCTTCTAGACAAAGCGCAAGAACAACTTATTTTGGAGTCATTTATACCTCTTCCAAGGCACCATGATTGTGTGTGCTATTTTGCTGTCCAAAAATATAAAAGAATTATTTCCCATTTTTCTATCTGTATTCAAAGAAATTACTATGCTTTTTATAGAAACTTTGGCTTTCAAAGCTATGTCAGCACAAACCCCCATGCATTGGGGCTCATGCTGATGCCCTGAAAATCTAGTAAGCAGCTTAAGTAATACAGCATAGGATACCCAATTCACCAACTGGAGTTACTTTATACTTTGTGGCTCCTGATTTATATGATGGTTAGTTTCACATTCAGCAAATGGAATACACTGGAAATCTCAGTTTACACTTAATGCACATAACTGCCCCTCTTTAAAAATCCACTAAAACACATGCATATGTAGAAATGGGAAAACAGTAGTTCCCCCCAAAATTCTTGTTAACTTATAACTAAACTTGCTTCTCTCCATGGAACTTCAAGATTATGGGAATATCATGAAAGTAGCTGATATTTGTTTACATCTGCCAACTCATTTCATGATCTGTAGAAAAAATGCCTTCAAAACAATATTCACATCAAATGCTTCTCCTTGCTACACCCAGGCTGCAATCCTCTAAGCACACATTAGGGAGTAAGTCCCACAGAATGTGGATGAGTCTCACTTCTAAGTAAACATGCTTAGGATTATGCTGCCAGTTTCCCAAACTCCCAAAAGGTGATATGCCTTATGAATCCCGCTGGAGCTCTAGGTGGGTAACATTTATACTGTCTGGATATTTGACATTCTAATATTAACTTGAAGTATGTCTACTGCAGGGGTTCTCAACCAGGAAGGAATTCCCCCCAGGGGGGGAATTTTAGGGTTTTGGGGGGGATTGGGACCACAGACTCAAACTGTTGGAATACTGATCTTTCTACAAATTACAATTCTACAGATTGTACATAATCTACAGGACATCACACCTTATTGTATGGCACAGATTAAGTCAGACAATCTTGGAAAGGGGGGAATGACATTCTGACATTTGGTGAAAAGGGTGCATGGGGCAAAAAAGGTTGAGAACCATTTAAATTGTGCTTGCCAGGAGATACTTTCTAGTGGCATTGGAAAGCCACCTCCCCTAGTGGGGAAAATAGTGCTTGTCGGTCAAAGGTAAGAGTGAATGCAACTTTTTTCAATCTAGTGTAAACTGAGAACAAAACAAAACCAGATACCTTTTTCATGCCATGTTGCTTAGTTAAAATATAAGGGCAGAACTATGTGTTTTGCACGGGAGAGAGCTTGAGAAAAGTATCTTAGGGCACAATCCTATGCATGTTTAGACAAAAAAAAGGCCTACAACTCCCAGTATGCCCCAGTCAGCAATGCATAGGATTGCGCCCTTAGAAGCTTACATCAGACTAATGCAGTTTCAGCCATACAAAGAGCACACTGTCCCCTTCACTTTCTTTCTTTATAATGTATATAGTGACTAATTGAACAGAGAAAGCAGGACCATTGTTGCACAAGCGGACTTCAGCATATGCAGCAGGTCTTCTTCTCCCCTCCCCTCTCCTCCATGCCCCCAAACTTGCTTCAGGTTCAGAGGGTCACCAACCCTTCTGGAACAATGTTGGGTGTGTGCAGGAGGCTGCAGGGGGACAGGAAATCCATTCTGCCAACTGTGTCCATTCCGTTGGCAGACAGACACTGTTGGATTTCACCCTTAATCATTGGCTAGTTTGGTCATTGGGTCAGTCCTTTACATTTTCTGTGCTCCTATTCTCCTTTAGTATAAAACTTTTCATAATGTGCTTCTGGGTATCACTATGAAAAGTAAAATAAATGGATTTGTTTAGCCCTCAGAGGGAAGGAAAATAAAATTGGATCTTGAACAAGGACAATTTTAGGGGCCATTTTTAAGGTGCTGGATGAAACAGGTAATAAACACTGACTAAAATCCTTCAACTCTCAATGTATAAATATCTTGCATTATTAGTTTTAATCTGCTAATCTTTGCCATATTGCTTAATATGTGTTAATATTCCTTTTCTTCACATATTTTCTAGTACCTTTTCAAATGTAGTTACATTACTAGCTAGCTATCACATAGCTTACGGCACTATTTTCCACAGTTCCTTTGGTTAAAATGTACAATTATGGCATGTTAATTTAATTGGCTGCTCTAGTTCTGGAGTATAAATACAAACAGTGGCTCCTTTCTCACTCCCACATTCCTCATCAGTCTTTTTTTTTTTTTTTAAAGAAACAAAACAGATTTTTTGTTTCGTTTGCCCTGTGGGCAACCTTCAAAATCCTGGACTTGTGTTTACATAGTGCTTGAAGATCATGGTATTTCTATGATACTGGTACAGATGGAAGTGAAGTTGTCCATTAGCAGTGAGAGGCTTTTGGGGAGATGGTACAATCACAGATAATAGTTTGGAATTTTAGCCTTCATGCAAAGGTCAAGCATGTGCTCAACCCTTACTTTTATTCTAGCTCAGTTACCTAGTTGCTGTGGCATAAGCTACTACTCCTCGAATTCCTAAACTGGAAGAAAAATGCTAGCGCCAACAACCTGTTTAGGCCCAGGCACAGAAAGGCTAAGACTGGGCTACAAGTCTTATGACTAGGTATTTTCCTCATACTTTAGCACTGGTAAATACTGATGGCAGTGACAATGGGAAAAGCAGGAAATCAAAAAGTCTGTGACAAACTAGGAAAAGTATGTTTGAAATGATGCCTTAAAATTGACATGGCAGCCAGTAAGCACTGGTTAGATTGCTTCACCACACCTGAGGCAATGCAGAGAGACCACTGCAAAGTAGTTTATATATGCCTCAAGTCTGGAAGATGCAGCTTCTTCTTAAGCAAGTTTCAGTGCCTTTAAACTGTGCACCTTCTGGCTTGACACCTCATGGAATCCCTGAATCAGAAATGAGCATTCACTTACTACAGCAAATAAACACATTCCTAGTGCAACTGCTTCAACTTGTGCGCATCTCAAAACTGGGAGGAAAGCTTGTAAAAACTCCATGCCACATCCCCCCATAAAATTCTAATACTTTTCAGTTTCTGCAAGTGTCTACAGCTAACATCATATATATTACTTCCTGCCGTCTGATAAACTGTAGAAGGAATGAAGCACCCACTGCAAAAAATAGACAAAACCCCAAACCACTAAAAATCTGAAAAGTATAAAATTAAATAAAAAGGAAAGCAGCAACTGCACATGCTGGCCCAGTCTCTGGCTCCAGTCATTCTCACAGCGGCAGAGAATAAACCAATTCAGTTTTTTCTCTTCTCTGAAGCCTCATATTAACTCTTTCTCTTTCTTAGACCTGGAATGATCATGCAAACTATTCTTGCTCATAGTTTTGCCTACTGCTCACTGATGCCATGCTCCCATGCTACCCTGGCCTGCTCCTCTTTTGCTCCACTAGATGGCTGGGAGATTTTGCGATGCAGGGCCCGGTGTTTTTCTTCCTCTTCCAAAATCATTCCCTCCTCATTATCCATGTTTGGGAGACGGGAGTGATATGGTTTAGGGGGCAGAGCTGGAGGGTCCGCAGCATCCTGAGGAATGACTCCAGACGGAGCAGAGTGGCTTCGGCATGGCTGGGATTTGAGAGTTTCCAGAACATCAGGCTCCGAGAGACTGTACCTGACAGGGAGGTAGGGTGTCTCTAAGTCTTCATCAGTATTCCAGGCCTGGCTAGGGACAGAATCCATAGTGTCAGTTCGAGGAGGGGGTTCAGATGAATGCCCAAAGTTACTTTCACTTAATGAGGACACACCACTGCTGGCACTGCCTGAGAGAGTGGAGTTGCTTCCATCCAGGCCAGACTGGGGACTTGTGGGTGATGCAGGAATCGGGTGAAGAGGTGACTATTTAAAAGAAAAACAACACAGAATAGATATACACATGTTTAAGTGTACAAAGGGTAGTTATCTAACTGTGCCCCAGCACTAGTGCAAATGACGTTATGCTTGCAGAAACCAATGCTGCCACAATGTAACTTGTGCTTGCTAGGGCAATGAGAAAAAGTGGTGATTTGCCACCGAATTCCAGCAAATTTTCACTTTTTCCCATTGCCCTAGCAAGCAGTCATTGCATTGCATAAGCATTGGTTTATGCTAGCCAGCGCAATGTCATTAGCACTAGCATTAGGGTAACAGTTGGATATTACCCAAAGGAATGTTTCTGCACCTCCATGGATTCATTCTACCCTGATTACAGAATGTTAATTATTATTGTATAAATCAGTCACCCCAACCTAGTGCCTTCCAGATGTTTTGGACTTCAGTGTCCATCAGCCCCAGCCACCATAGCCAATGATAAGGAATGCTGGGAGATATAGACCAAAATATCTGGAGTGCACCAGAAGGCTGGTATAGATTTTGTACTCAATTAAAAAAAAAAAGTATGTCCAATGTCCTCTACGTTTCCAAATACAAGTTCCTGTTTGTAATGGCAGCACAATACTTGTGTAGGGGCATTAGGCTGAACAAAAACTAATCATAAAAGCAAAGGTAACTGTGTTGGCCCATAAGGAAAAAAAACCTTATAAAATTCACAATTAGACAATACCTTTATTAGGACCAACCAAAATGTCACAAAGTAGTGCACAAGTTTTCATGCTCTCCAGAATTCTTCATGAGGCTAGATGGCACAAAATGTAAGGGGTGTGGGAAAGAGGAAAAAACAAAAGATGTACAAACCTTTTGTGGCATTTTGGTCGGTCCTAATAAAAATAATCATGATTGTGGTGTAGCTAATTCCTACCTCAATTCTGCAACTAGTAGGGTGATCAGGCAAAAAGAAAGACATGATTCAAGTAATTGTAAAAAGTGTAGCAAATTTCAGCAGGTGCAGTTCTTTTTGCATGACAAGCAGTATCCATCACAGTAGCCATTAACATTTCCTCTTCTTCACAATTATAATTAAAGATGCAGAAGTCTTGTCTTTCTTTGCATTTCTCACCCTCTCTCATAATACTAGAACCTGGGGTCATCCCATGGAGCTGATTGGTGGGAGATTCAGGACAGATAAAAGGAACTATTTCTTCACACAGTGCATAGTGAAACTATGAAACTTCATTTCATTTTCTTTTTTGTAAGGATATACCAACATTTGCAAAATTCATATTTGGGAGAGAAATAACTTTTAAAAAATAATTTGAATGGAGAGCCAGTGTGGTGTAGTGGTGAGAGTTTTGGACTGGGACTCGGGAGATCCGGGTTCTAGTCCCCGCTCGGCCATGAAACTCACTGGGTGACTTTGGGCCAGTCACTGACTCTCAGCCTAACCTACCTCACAGGGTTTTTGTGAGGATAAAATGGAGAGGAGCAGGAGGATTATGTAAGCTGCCTTGGGTTCCTTGTAGGAAGAAAGGCAGGATATAAATATAATAATAATAATAATGGCAAAGAGTTTATATAAAAGAACAAAAGGGTTTCTTTTCTTTTCAACAACATGATGCCATTTTTCACTCTGCTGCCATATTATACTTGTATGTTTTCCCCCATGGGGCACATGGCAGCTTGCAGGGGAGGATATAGAGTGGGAAACTGGTGCAGGGGAAAGGGGTTAAATCCCCCCACTCCAAGCACAGGAAGTCCTGATCACAGATTCCCATGTCTCTTCTACTGGAGTCCACCTTAACTAGTTTCTAAGAGGGATGATGCGAGTTGCAGTCTAACATCTGGAGGGCCACACATTCCCCATCCCTGGTCTAGGTGATAACAGACATGTCTTCAATCTCTAAATAGTCTAAATAATAGGAGGGTGATAGATCTCCTACTAAACTCTCACGGCAAACACTGGAGTGAGTCAGTATAAATAATGATCAAGCAGGGAATTGCTCCCAGTACATTGACTGAATTAGATGGATGGTCCTGCAGTTGGAGAGATCTTTTTACCTTGCGCAGTGTCCGTGCAGGCAGTGCTGGGGGGACATCGTTAAGGTGGTGATGAAAGGCATCAAAATGTAGTGAATAGTGACCTTAAATGAGATAAATCAAAGAGCAGTATGTCAGAGTTAGTGTTTCTGTTCATAATCCTTAAGCTTTCTGTAATGCTAGTTAAGACAGATGTACGGTAAATCCTGGTAGCACAGTGCCAGTTTCCAAGAAACCAGTCCTTTTACATGGCATCCAATGTTCACATTAACAAAAGAACGAACAAAAATTAAATAGCATCTATAGAATTTCACCCAAAACTGATATAATATCAAGGCTCCCGTGGCAAGACAACAGGCTCTTTAGCATTAAATATCTGAAACCTCAATTTTTCTTCAGTAACTGGAGTTCAATAAATATTTATCTGCAGACTAAAACTTTTAGCGAGACATCAGGTTAGTTTACATCACTCACAAGCCTAATTCCAGTCCCAAAGCATATTCATAGTACTGCTGAAGCTTTACAAATTTATGTAACTGTCAGCCAAGAGAATCAGGAAATCTCTTCCTTTTACTTTTCTTTTTACAGAAGGAAAATAAGATGTCAGTGTGGGCCTTCACATGGTTTATCTGATTCTGCGCATTAATGCAGGACTTTTCCTGCATACCTACTGGCCTTTTCCTTACCATGGGGTAGGCTTCGGGGAGGCACTGGTGGGGCCAGGATGCTCCCAACATGAGCAGACAGGAATGGCAAGGCCTCTCTGGTTCCGCTGTCCAGACTCCAGCTGCTTGGTGCTGCTGGAACAGCTGAAGGATGGAAACAGATGGAATTTGGGTAATATTGTAATACAAATTTCACTGGGACTTGATGGTACTGAAGGCTGACTTTTTCTTTCTTTCAAACTCTCTGGAGTATTTTGGGACTGGCCCCATGCTGTTAGGTATGTTCTGCTGTGAAGGTAGTGAGTGATAGGAAACTTTGCACTTTATGATTACAAGAACAGAACAGTTACCAGGAATTAACATGATTAGAAGACCAAAAACAGATCTTTTAGATTTTTTTAAAAAGCAACATAAAGAAAGTAGTAACTAGGAACAGAAATTTCAGTATGCAGAACAGAGCCTGTTACTGTGCCGCGATGACCAAGATGAATATGTTTTCCCTGGTTCCAAACCATTAAAAAATTTTTTTCTGATACATCATGAAATCAAACAAAAAGAGAGCTGCATTTTGCACCATAAAGACAATGTGTTTACATAATCCATGGTAGCAATCATACCAAAAATGAGATGCTTTCTAAAAATCTTGACTGTTTATATAACCATCACCAAGATTTGCACAGATCCTGTCTTAAGAAATGTTTCTCTCTCTGCCAAACATCAACCATATCTAATCAATGGGGAAATTCAGGCACAAGTCTTGGCTAAAGTTACACATCAGCCTCAGTAGTAGAGAAAAATACTGTGGTTGGAAGAAGAAGGAACAGACAACTTACAGCCTCGAAATGCACTCAATTTTCATAGGCAGAGGGTGAGTTTGCACAACACAGCAACCCACCCTGCGAATAAGCAACATGGTGTGGGTTGTTTGTGAAACAAACGCACAAACGACTGACGCACTGTTCCTTCCCTCTTGGTCCTCCTGCAGGTATCCTAGGGAGCTGAGTGGCAGAACCCATCTTGTCTTCTCTCCCTGCTGCAATCGCAACCCCTTTTGTGGTTGTCGTGGCTTCCCCCCTTCTTTTCTGGAGATCGCTTTTTGTGATCTCTGAAGTGACAGCCAGTGACAGCCCCGCCCAAAGTTCTCAAGTGGCACATTGGAGTGGCCGTCACTGGTTTGCCCCCTTTTTTTTTTGCACCAGAAATGCGCGCAAATGTTTTCGGTATTTATTTATTTTTGGCCAGTAGTTCAGAGTTGCGGAAGTATTTAAATAATACTGCTTATTCCTCTGATTTCTCAGGTGTTTTCAGTTATATTTAATTATTTTATATTATCTTTGTATTAGTTTTTAAATCTTTTATGTAAACTGCCTTAAATATCATTGAATAGAAAGGCAGCATATACAGCTTTTGAATAAACAAAGTACTAAAATATAAATGTCTCAGTAAAAGCCCATCGTTACACAAGGCACAAAACAGGCCAAATGCTAGCAGTGCTGTTAGGATTTATGGCTTACAGATAGCCTAAGGAACATGGAGTAATTTAAATGAACATGATGAGAAAAGGATAACTGATGGGAAGGAATATTAGGATGAAAAATGGGACATGCTGAAATGGCATATGGGGAGATACAGCTCCTGTCCAGATACGTCTTTGCTGATTATGACTAGAAGGGCCCAAAACAAGCAGCTATATCCGGTGATAGCACATGATACCAACAGGAGTGGAAATATGCTACCCCAGAGCAATGCAGTGTGTTGAAAGGGGTAGAAGCAGTCCTACTGTTATTGTATTGTATTATTTTATGTAAACTGCCTCGAAGATCCTTCTAGATTGAAAAGCAGGATAGCATACTACTACAATGCTGTTGACATTGTAATGAAACGTGTCACCACTGCCAGTGGTATTGTCAAGAGGGACAATGCTGCAATCACATACCAAATGGCCCAAGAGTGAAGGAGAAGCCAGGACTTAATTTTGGACTAGTTTGAGGTAACTTTTATGTAGAATATAAGTAGGAGCTGATGTCTATGGTAGTCACTGGTGTGTGTACTTTGCATCAGTATCTCAGAAAGACTGACTCCTGGGGGTGGGGTGGCGGGATAAAAGCAACTGACCATAGATAGGGGCTCCTACTTATTTCCTTCATTTAATGCCATGTGCATCCCATCTGAGTGATGCTGGCTATTAGTAAAATAGCATCTTTGCTGGCTGGTTCAGCCAATGGATTCAATACCACCATTTCACAGAACACTTACCACAAAGTCCCCATGCTGATCAATATGAATGCCCTCCTGATGGAATTAAAATTGACACTCATATCACCATTGTATTCAACAGTTGGATCTTAATGCACATTATCTAAAGTTCATTCATATTCTTTAGTTTGGGCAATCTTGTGATCAAATTTAGTACAGAATTTCTGTACTAACTAGAAATAAAACAAGCAGTATCTTGATACTAAGGGCTTCTTCATGAGTGATATTTTTCCTTCATGGAGATAATCTGCATGTAGGAAAGACCTTATCAGTTTGAGGTATGCCACAAAACTGTATATTCTGCTGGGAGTGTATGGACTGAGCAGCTGCTGCATACATCAGCTGCTTGTTCCACATGCTCATGACAAAATAAACAGTTGTGCTGAATTTCAAATGTTAGAAGCTATCTACTTGGTTTTATTTGAACACTATCTTAGTGTAGAAAAATGTCACTTAACAGATTAGTAATAAGGCCATTTTGCATTAACATACAATGAGATACTATTAATGTCAAACTACTGTAGCAAAAAGCAATGTTTGAGTTAAATGTCATAAACAAAATAATATAAAATAGGGCAAACAATACCTTTTTCAGCAACAGACAGATTGGGATCACTGCAGGGTTTGCATTGTCCAATCACTTGCTGGAGCAAGGCTCTCTGGAAATTTGGGTGCTAAGAAAGAGGAAAGGCAGCACACTGAGAACAAACTACTACATATTTGCCAATACAGAACTTTAGGATTACTTGTTGAGTTTCTTTTCTGCTGTGGAACATCTCACTCACATGAATGGCAGCATATTACTATCAACCAACTCACTTTTTTTAGTTATAGCATACGTTTCTTGAGGGATGTAACCATTTTATTTGTTTAGACAGACTTCCCCAACCTGGTGCCCATCATCCCTGACCATTAGCCATGTTGGCTGGGGCATTAGGAGAGCTGTACTCTAAAATATCTGGAAGCACCAGGTTGGGAAAGGCTGGTTTAGGACAATCAAAACCTAATGGGACCCTTGCAACATGCATAGGCTATTTAGGCCTATTAGTGTCCCAACAATGATAAAATCAACACACAGTAAGTGAGAGTCTATGTTTTGCTTACATGCCAATGGAATGTATAATTCTTAAATCATCATGCAACTATATATATAATTTCTGAACTATGCATGAGATGAGGTCATGCTATGTGTTTCTTTATAGAATTCTGGCTGTTCTCTCACAAGCATTTCACTATGCAATTTGCTTCCTCCATCAACATTCACTAGATATCTGATTTTTGACATTCAATTAATGTTGCAAGGCTGGTCTCTCTTCTTAAGCTATTGTGGTTGGTTATAATAAGATGCTGAATAAAGGAAGAGAGAACATCTAATCACCTTGTTCAAGATGGATAAGAGAGGAAGCAACATTAATTATGGCAAGAAGGAGCAAAGAAAACTTCAAACATTCCCTTTCCTGGGGAGAGGAGTAGGAGCTACTTTTAAGCATGGCTTCCCAGCAGGGAAGCAGTATCTCTCTCAATCTGCAAGGATGCACAGCAGCAGAGCCTACTTGTATGAACACGCATTCCTCCATGTTAAGGAGTTCAGAACCACTTTCTTTTCCTTTCCCTCCTCTCTTTCTCTCTCTAACAAGGGAAGACATATAAGAAGCATGAGTCAACAAGACAGAGTAAGGCATTGCCTGATAGCCTGAGGAGTACTGAACCTGTTGTCCCTTGCTCAAAGCAGGAGCAGAATGGGGAATAAAAATCTTGCTGCCCGTGCCCTGGGCCCAACAGGTACAAAACCTCTGCCCCTGGTCAAGGTACTGGATTTGGCACTGAATCAATAGAGAAAACTGCTCACACCATTCAGGGTTAAAACAAACGAAATTTATTTAGGATTAAAAGGGAAAAGGTAAAATAAGAGGTGGGAAGAAGGGAAGGGAGAAAACAAAATGTAAAGCTACTTTGATACACACAACAGAGCTACCAAAACAACAAAACTACTTTACCCACGGATACTCAGGCCAGTCCACTCCGCCAGGGGGTCGATCTCCACAGGGCCCTGCCTAAACAGCAGCCCCCTCCACCCTTCGCATCACCGGGCCAGAAGAAAAGACCCAGAGTCTCTGAATGAACGTTCCTGTATCCCTCTACCCCAGACCATGGCCTGATTGCCTCTGGCCAATCCGGGGCACTCTAGCCATGCTCAATTACCTCATTGTCCAAGATCTCACTTAATGGGTTTCAGCTGTAAATCCTTCTTGCCCTCTTAATGGGCCCCAGCTGTAAATCCCTCTCACACTCTGGGACCAATGGCCTTGAGGGCAAGGCGCGGCAACTCCCCAAGATAAGGGAAAGAGCCATCCGGCCCAGGGAATATGGAACAGCTACTTCTGCTAGGAAATTTATTTCTACAGTCATCCTACTATTTACACTTGCTTTTCCAAAGAAAGAACAGGCCTCCCAGCTTTTCTTCACAAAAACTACCTCCTTAGGCAAGGTCAACTTCAAGTTCCTCCCTCCCATTAGTCCCCATTTTGAAAACATGTCTTTTTCTGTCCAGAAAATGGATCTTTATGCTAATTCCATGTTAGAACCTGCGTACTTAAAAAAATTACTGAAATTCTTACCTGTCCATTTTCCATGATAGCTGCAGGATACATGGCACTGCTAGGTCGATCCCGGTGTGTTGGTAGTAGCATCATCAGCTCCCGATTATGACGGTACTTATCTGGTAGAGAGGGAGAGCCTGTAAACAAGTGAGAACAATCACGTACAAATGACAAAACACAACAGAGATTCTCTTTGGCCCAGTCACCTAGTCTTTCTGAGATGCATGAGTTGAAGTATGAAGCATTTATAAAATTCCAGTGTAAGATGGTAATGAACTTAATTAGCAGATAATGGTTCATAGGAATCATTACTCTAGTGCTCAGCCCATAACAAAAACACCACCACAAACTGCAGGGCCTATAGCATACAACTTAGCAAGTCAACAAATGTATTCTGCAAGCCGGCTCTTACCAAAATAAAACTGCATCTGGTAGCATCTGGTATATATGGTTGTCTTTCCATATATACACCATTTCTTATTTGCTAAACAACTATGTGTATATACTACACAAGGGATAGGGGACCTTTGGCCCACCGGGCCAGCCCATCTGGCCCACAGGTCCATGACCAAGGCCCCTCCTCACACCCTGCTCCTTCAGGGCATGCTGGGAGAGGAATCCCTGCTGTTATCTCAGATCATTGATCTGAGATAACAGTGGGGATTCCCTTGCATGCTGCTCTGCAGCGCATTAAAGGGAACTACACAATAATGTACTTATGTGTTTGACCTCATAGGAATGGATCATAGCTTTATCACACCTTTATCCGCTTCGTGCAACAAAACAAGGCGTGGATATATAGCTGCTCAAACATGTAGCTTGACATTCCCATACTTCTTTATTAACTAAAAGCATTCACATGGAATTCTGTGCTTCTAGATACAGTAATACCTTGGATTGCAAGTAACTTGGTTTGAGAGCGTTTTGCAAGACAAGCAAATTTTTAAATATTTATTTAATTTTTTTTTACTTGATATACAAGCGACGTCTTGCAATACAAGTACTGTAGTACGACTTAAATTAAAAATCTCTGTACAAATTTTTTTGGGGGGATTTTGTTTTGATATAAGAGTGTTTGGGATTACAAGCACGTTTCTGGAACGAATTATGCTCTCAATCCAAGGCATGACTGTACTGTATAGTTAAGCTAGCCTTCCCCAATCTGGTGTCCTCCAGATGTTTTGGATGACAACCCCCATCATCCCTGACCATTGGACATGCTGACTGGGGTTGATTGGAGTTGGTAGTCCCAAACATCTGGAGGGTACCAGGCTGGGGAAGACTGAATTAAGCGGTTAACAAGCCTATCTGATAAATGTGAGAACATGGTATCTGCCAATATATCTGTTGACATTTATTTGCTATTTGGATAGATGTTGGTTGGGATATTACATAATTTACCAGTGTACTTTTGTGGGGAAAGTCCCACACATCAAGGTACTTATGTACAGCTGTCTAAAGATTGCCCCAATAATAACATTGTAAACCACTGTCCCTACTGAAAGTATTAATGTGCAAAACTTGATGCACATTTTGAAGCTGCTATGGGTTTTAACTTGTGACTTTTCTATGCCACGAACATGTTCTTCACAGACAGGTGCAAACAACATATGTACAGCCATGCCTGCTATTGCGGATGACATGCTCCCCTTGGGCCTTGGCAAACTTTCCATGATCACATAAATAATATCTGAACCACCAACATAAATGTTATTTCTAGTTGATATGGCTTTTACATCAACAGAAGCATAGCATGCAGGTTATAGATTAAGATTTAGCAGAAAGGGAAAGGAACAATATAGTTAGCAGTGCAGGTGAAAGCCCCACACTTGCTGCAGTTTCTCTCATGTTATTAAGCTCAAATAAATATAAACTCTACTGTCCGATTAGATGTTGTTTCCTCATTCCTATTACATTTTCACCACAACACAGAACACAAATAGTCTGAACACCTTGTCATTCACAATATTCATTTAAATAAACATTAATATTTTATGCTGGCTCTTTTACTCACATACACATCATAGATAGTCCTATTTCTGCATGACAAAATATAAAATACTGATCTTTTAGGAGTACCAGAAACTGTATTGTGGCACAAAGCACATTTTTCCACATTATAATGTATTCCTCATATTGTTTTAGGAACACAGATGTAGCTATTGTGTACCATACATTTGGGAAAACACACGGCTCCAAAGAGACTATGGCCTTGGCCTGACTGTAAATAATACGTGTGCTGCTTTTGATGACATGGTTGGGGTGTGTGTGTGTTTTTCTTTCTTTCTGTGCATTCATTCTGTGACTGAAAGTAATCAACAGAGGGCAGTATTTGTCAAAAGCTCATTTTTTAAAAGAAGATTTTTTTTAAAAAAAAAGACACATCGCTTATTTGTAACTTTGTAAATCCTACCTATTCAGCCAAACTTTTATAAATATTCCTTTGAAAGAGAAAAAGACACCTGTCCACACCTTTTCAATTAATGAATTAATGTGTTTATCTATCTGCAGATAGAGTATTTAAGGATAGAGTTGCTTGTTGTTTCAGGTGCTTATGGACAACTTCACAAGTGTACTTACCATGCTGAAAGGCGAAAGCTCACTATCTACTTGGTACGCCTTCATACAATGCATATATGTGCACAGCACATCTAAACAGCTATTTCAGGTAACAAGTTTAAAGTAACATATTGCAAAAGAACAGCTCTCCCACAATTAAACGGGAGAAAGTGCTCAACCTTTAAAGTAGTAAATAAAGGTCACAAAATGGCACAAGCATGGGAAATTAGGATGGTTGTGTGACTCATCAACAGTGATGTCATAGGCATTATTCAGTAGATGCCTGTGAGTCTGTGACCCCCTTGCTCGACCACATTCTACATAGTTCTCACTATTGTAATCAGTGCATTAGCAGGGAGATAGTTTTCTCAGCAACAAAATACTGGGTTTCAGAGCTAGGATGTTATATTCCTGCAACAGATATGCTAGGTAAAGATGTCTAGATGCTCCACAACTAAGTAATAATCATGTATTGACTGTGCAATAAAATATGCATCTGGAAAGGACCCATCTTGGTAGATTTTTTAATGCCATGCATTAGCATCTGGTAGAACTGCTCCTAGGGCTTTCTGATGGTGTGTAGTGGGGTTGGGGTGTTTTCTTCCATATAGTCAGTATTCCATATTGAAGTCTCCATTTATTTGGCTGAATCTGACGCCATTGTGTGAAGTGGAATCAGTTTTGCTGTTTTTAATTAAATTGGTTTTGCTCATCCTGCAATTTTTGAGACTCTCCCAGCATGAAAGATAAGAAGTGTTATTGGGTCTGTACCATCAATGTTTTTGAGGAAGCATTTTTCTAGCCTGGAATGTACAACTCTGCAGATGGGAGTGTGCATGGAGATGATGTCTTTTCTGTAGCTGATGTTGAATTAAGCTTTCATGGAATATTTTGAATGTTCTGAATGTATTGAAATTTTATGCTTGCTGGTTACTGAAAATGGAGTAAAAGGAATCTGTAGCTGATGATATTTGCAAAAGGTGAAATGGCTTTGAGAATGTGCCTGCACCACATGGTGCTGTCAGCACTCCATGATTTGGACCAGTGTCATGGACAGCCAAGAACAGTGTATTGTGGTGTCCAAAACTGTAAAGCTTGCTAGGTTTATTATTCTTGAATCCTGATCCCCTTACACCTAATGCAATAATCATTAAAGTATCTAAAAACAGGAAACCCTAAGCCATTATATAAGTTTATTTTTAAGGGACTGTACAACTGTATGAAGATATATCCCTTTCATGTGAGAATGAACAAAACACTCTGCTGGATCAGATCAATGGTCCACCATTTTGTTTCCACTACTGGTCAATCAGATTCCCTAGAAAGATCACAAGCAGGACTTGAAAAGAACATCCCTCTCCTATTTATCTCTCAAAATGTGGCATACAGAACTATACTGTCTCTGACCTAAACTGAGGAATCGTGTGTTTATTCCTCCCTAACCAAAGATGTACTAAAAAGGGTAGGACTAATCTGTCACTATAGATTGTATCCAATGCTGTCCTTCTGTTCATGGAAAGCTCTCTGATCCAGCGGAAGCGTCCATGATTGGAATGGGGGTGGGAGGAGGTGATTTCCCCAAATTTGCCTTTTCTCCTGCAGCCCCTGATGCAACCTCTTACACTGTTCTGGAGGGCTCTCCAATCTTCTCCAGCAGATTTAGGGGCGCATAGGGAGCTACACAGGAAAGGGGGAATGAGCAAAAATGGCCTCCTCTCCTTTAGTTCACAGAAATCTTTGCTGGATCAAAGAACCTTCTGTGAATGGAGGGACACAGCTTGATAAAACACACTGAATTTTCCTTTATAAGATAGTTTTACGAGCGACCTAGATTGTAAGCATAGTCCTTCTGCAAAGCTTTGCAGAAGAATAAAACTAAACATTTCACAAGAACAGTATCTGTTGTGGGATTACCATTCTAAATAGAACTTCACTGGCTTGATTTGTAAAGCCGCATATTTGCACCAGGGACATCTATGCTTTTCATTTATAATCTGTAATCATCTTTAAACACATTATACACATTGAAATAATTTTTAACACAGGGAAACAAACTGTGTGAGAACTAGCAAGTCTTATCACAATACTAAAGTGCTTTTGAGCAAAGAAATGCAGTACAAATTACTAAAAATACAGATTTTTAGCAACACATTTTCATTAAAATCCAGTATTTTGCAAATGTCTGCTATATATTCTGGATGCACATGAGACTTTGGACTCTGTAGTTGTTCATAGCATAAGCTAGAAGTCTCCAGTTCAAATCTCAGCTGCACCATGAACTATATGACAATCCACTATTTCTCACTCTGAGCCCCCTGCTACCCCGAGTTATATAATGTGGGGAAAATAATACTGGCTTACTTTACAGAGTGTTGGAAGGGATACTGAAATAATATATGTGAAGTCTTAAAAATTCTAACTTCCAGAGGCGTAGTATGTTTGTGTGTTGCATTAAAAACAACATATAGTCTTGTGGCACCTTATAAATACAATGGCTGCAATCTAATACACACTGGGAGTAAGCACCACTGAACATAGTGGAGCTTATTTCTCAGTAAACACACAGAGGAGTATGCTGCAAATATTGTTATCCCTGATATTTCTAAATAATTTGCCCATAGCCCAAATATGAACTGATTCATTCAGCTTTGCTGAAACCCTCTAAGAGTTTATTTTAAATACAGAGTCTGGTGTTTAAATGCTACCACACCAGATGTGACTTGCTGTCCAGGCAGAGAAAAAGAGAAGTCTGAATAGAACAGCAAGAATAACCTGACAGCTCCCACTGTGAGTACTCAGCAGGGAGTGGTCTTCAAAGTGCACTAAACACATCTAAATATAGCCTTAAAATGTTCTTTTCAAGTATGTTTACTTGTGAGGCTTTTGTATTCTAATTCCATGTTGAGAAATCTGATAGACATAATCTAAGAACATGGTGGCTAGTAACTCTTTGGCATAGGTCCATAGATTGAATACTTGGGGAGAGGCACTCGTCTCCCCTTTACACTTTATTATATTCATGCAGCAAACATGCCAGCTGCATGAAGTGTGAACTTCATATTAACAATAGAGTCTAGCGATGGACAATGTGTTCTGCATTTATACATAATGTGGCTAAAGGCTGCGGATAATCTGTGTACTTATGTAATTAAAAAGATGAAGTGTTCAGGAACAGGAATGGTACTATATCATAGCTTCTGATGGAACCATTATGGAATCTTTTACCCAAATGCTGTGATCCAGAAACAAGCAGTGGTAGGAGCTATTATAAGGAGTGTACTTATCATCAGATCTGTGCTCTAAACTCAACTCTGATGCACATGGGTCTGACCATGTATGAGATAAAAGAAATTCTTATCGTGAATTTCTTTTTCAAGGACTCCCAGAGGGCATGCAGATTAGTCTGTTCTTCAGGATAGCCCCTCCTCCTCCAGCCAGTAGGCAGGGCCAATGTCTTGCTCGTCTCCTCTAGTGGAAGGGCTATCCCTGATCTCCAGACCACAACTGGAAAAGCAGAAAACCCTTTTTCTCAAACCAAAAATATTACGATAAGAACAAGTTGCTTACCTGTAACTGTGGTTCTTCGAATGGTCATCTGTGCATTCACACACATGGGCTCTGCGCCTGCGCTGAGACTGTTTCGGGAAAGTTCTATAGCTTAGGAAAATTGGGTGGAAGATCCTCCCCCATAGCGCGTGCTCCTTAGCGCAGCTCCCGCCCGTTGCCTCAGTTCCCTGAGACCTCCATTGCAGCCCCTTGGAACCGAGGAAATATGTCAGGATCGATTCCTGACACTGGTACAGGTAGAAATAACTTAACCCCTCGTCTAACTGTCACAGTAGACCCATTGAACTCAATAGTGACACTGAAGCAGGGACGGCGGGTGGGTTGTGTGAAAGCACAGGTGACCACTCGAAGAACCACAGTTACAGGTAAGCAACCTGTTCTTCTTTTTCGTGGTCTCTGTGCATCACACACATGGGCAGAATAGTAAGCTGACTTACCGGGGAGGGTAGGTGTTATCGTCACGGCAGTACTGAAGAGAGGACAGCTCTTCCGAAAGCAGTACCAGATCGGGCTCATACATCCAGCTGGTAATGCCTGATAAATGTTGATGGAGTAGACCAGTAGCTGCCTTGCAAAGGTCCGGAAGGGGCACACCTCTCCCAAAAGCCACCAATGTCAACATTGGCGTTGTTGAGTGTGCTCTTATTGAGCTCAGAGATACTCTGCTTAAGGCATCTGCCAAATCCTTGCCCTTCCCTGCTATGTGTACGGCAAGAAAGGTGATATTCCGAGGAATCGCCCAGTTGAACAACTGGAGTGTCAAAGCTGTCAGTCTGGAAGATCGAGTGCCTCCTTCTTTGTACAGGTAAGCCACTACTGTGGTATTGTCCGTGGCCACCTGTACTAGTTTGCCCATCAACATGCATTTGAAGGAGAGCATGGCATTCTTTACCGCTCTCAATTCCAGCATGTTCATAGATTCATAGATCATAGAGTTGGAAGGAGCCTACAAGGCTATCGAGTCCAACCCCCTGCTCAATGCAGGAAACTAGAGGAGGGGTCTCCCATCCAAGTAACAACCAGGCCTGACCCTGCTTAGCTTTCCACGCTGACAAGCTGAGCCAGCGTGAGCCACAGGCCTGTTAATGTTGATGTGCTCTTTCCTTTCACGAGAGTTCCAAACACCCTGCATCATCTTGAAGTTGCAGTGCGCTCCCCACCCGAGCACGGAGGCATCTGTTGTCAAAGTCAGTGATGGTTGAGGAGAAGAGAAGGGAAGACCGTTCGTCAAGTTCTCCTTCTGTATCCACCATCTCAAAGAGTCTTTTACACGAGTTGGAGGAGTTAGTCGAGTTCGACGAGCATTGTTCTCTGGATCGAAGGCTCTCAGGAACCAATTCTATAGTGGTCACATTCGCAGACAGGCAAATGCGACCACCGAGATCGAGGAAGCCATTAGACCAAGCAGATGTTGGAACGAATGGGCCGTGTTCAATGTCAAAGTGTATATTCTTTGAGCCACTGTAATGATTTTTCGTACTCTTTCTGTTGGCAGATAAGCCCGACCTGCAGTAGCATCTAGAACTGCTCCAATAAATTTGATCTTTTGAGTTGGGACCAGGACCGACTTCTTCTGGTTTAGGCAAAGTCCCAACGATTCCAGCATCTCTAAGGTAATGTCAAGAGAATGTAGGAGAGTGCGTTCTGTGGAATTGACTATAAGCCAATCGTCGAGAAAAGGGTATACTGTCACACCTCGGGCTCGAAGGGTGGCACAGACTACCGCCATGCATTTTGTGAACACCCTGGGGGCCGTTGAAAGACTGAATGGCAGGACTGTAAATTGAAACGCAGGTTCCCCGATGCTGAAATGAAGGAACTTTTGACTGTCCTTGTAGATCACTATGTGATCCACGCGACCTCCTCTCGCAGTGGTGGAGATGGCTGCGTGGTGTGGATGCCAAGAAAAAGAGGGAGAGCGTTGAACTTGATCCTGTACCCATGCTGGATGATGCTCAGTACCCAGCGTTCTGATGTTATCTTCTTCCATGATGGGAGAAAGTGGGACAGGTGGCCATTGAAGTTGATGGTTAGTGCGAATTGGATGCTGTGGATCAGGCTGACAGGAGAGTCAAACTTGATGCTTTGAAAAGTCTCTGCCTCTGCAGGAGCCTCGGTACTGTGCCTGGTTGAATGAGCGGGTCGGTGGTCAAGGCTGCTGTACACGCGGACGACGGTCTTGCATCGTTTGCTGCGAGTACAGATGAAATTGGGTCGATGAAGGAAACCGTTGCCACTGCCTGGGCCTGAAGGGCTTGGACAACAGAGGAGGGGCAAGACCCATCTTCTTCGCGTTAGCATGCGCTTTCTGCACAGCATCGAGTGAATTGTCTGTTGTAGAATTGAAGAGACCTTCGCCATCAAAAGGTAGGTCTTCTACTCTCAATTTCACCTCTGGTGTTAATAAAATAAATGATACCGTGCGTAGCCAGGCATGTCGGTGTAGGGCAACAGTGCTGATCAGAGAGTGAGCGTTGCAGTCAGTCTGATGACATGCCGTATGGATCTGTTGATGTGACAGGTGCTTTGCTTCTTCCTGAAACACTCGCACCAGATCCCTCTTTTCATCAGGTAGGTAATCAGTCAGATGGAAAAAAAGGAGAGAACTAGGTTCTCAGGATGCAAAAATCTTTATTAAAGGAGCCCGACGCGTTTCGGCCTGTGTATTTTTCAAGGCCTTCCTCAAGGGGCTGTGAATATTCAAAATACATACATTAATTTAAATTAACTTAACATGGTGAGGACAACACATAATAAAAATACTTTCTCATTGTGTATAGAATTTCTTTACATTCTTAATAGAAATCATTTCAAAACATTTTCTTAAAAATGAGAAACAAGTACTGCTTAAGTTAATTTAATTTAATGTATGTATTTTGAATATTCACAGCCCCTTGAGGAAGGCCTTGAAAAATACACAGGCCGAAACGCGTCGGGCTCCTTTAATAAAGATTTTTGCATCCTGAGAACCTAGTTCTCTCCTTTTTTTCCGTTGCATTTGTATGCTCATCTCCTCCTGTTTCTGTCTTAGGTAATCAGTCAGGCCTGCCATTTTTCCCCAAAGAAAAAGTTGGTACCTAGCCATGGTGGCTTGATAGTTAGCCACCCGAAGAGAGAGAGCTGGAGGAGTAAACTCTACGGCCAAACATGTCTAGTCTTTTGCCTTCTTTGTCTACAGGAGTTGAGTGTTGCTTCCCAGCATGTGACTGTGCTGATTCCACCACAATTGAGTTTGGAATGGGGTGTGAAAAAAGAAATTTTGCACCCTCCTCTCGCACTTTATACATCAATTCCAGACGTTTTGCAGTTGCTGGAGTGGTCGACGGAGTTTGCCAAGTGTCTTGCACAGTTTCAAGTAGAGTGGGTAAGTATGGAATGGATGTTGGTTTGGAGATGCTGCTGTAGTGACTGCATCATATACTGGATCTTTAGTCTTCTTTTCTTCCACTTTCGCTTCAATGCCAAGCGCTTCTGTCATGCGCTGAACACAATCGGCGAACAGACCTATATCCCCAGAAGGTGAAACTTGAGCTTGGGTATCGACCTGCTGTGGTGGAGAAGTTGATGAAGGTGAAGTGGATATTACAGAGTCCCTGTCCGAAGAATATCCTCCAGTCATTGAGGAATGGCGACTTTCCAGAGCTACCTTACTGTTGCCACATCCCCTGTATTAGTAGGCACCAATGCAGAATGCTCAGCGCTGACTGTACTGGAGGTGAGCGCTCTGATCGTAGGGGTGATCAAGATCGTGTCTTCTGATGTCGAACTTGAGAAGCTGAAGAGATTTCATCTCAGTACTAGTGGTGAGTTTCGTACCTTAGGGGTGTGTGCCTTGCCTCTCCTCTCCGCGCAGGCCCCCCGATGCTTGACCCTCCGCGGCGCAGAGGGGCTCTCTGCCCGCTCTCTGCGCCGCTCAGTCCGCTGCGCTGCCCGCGTGGGCTCCATCGTGTCATTTCAGGCTGTAAGATTTCATAGATCATAGAGTTGGAAGGAGCCTACAAGACTATCGAGTCCAACCCCCTGCTCAATACAGGAAACTAGAGGAGGGGTCTCCCATCCAAGTAATAACCAGGACTGACCCTGCTTAGCTTTCCACACTCAGACAAGCTGAGCCAGCTTGAGCCAGTGATGCGATGGGCCCTGTGCCGACATGGCTGAACCCTACGCCTACGGTTTTGGCATAGAAACAAGGGCAACAGGGCTTAAAACGGCCATCGCGTTAATCGCGTTAAATATTTGTTAATCGCCCATCTGGCATAAACACACATTGAAGATCTCTCTCTCTCTCTCTCTCTCTCTCTCTCTCTCTCTCTCTCTCACACACACACACACACACACACACACACACGTTTAATTGCTATGTTTAAAAACAGGTTTAATTCAGGTTTAATTGCAGTGTTGGCACTTTAAAATAAATAAGTTGGTTTTGTGTTGCAGTTTGGGCACTCGGGCTCAAAAAGGTTTGCCATCACTGGTCTATCTGGACATAGTTACATTCTGCAGGGCTTAAGGATCTGGAAGCAAAAGCTATTGGCTGCTCTTTTTCAATTGGCATTACATTGGGCATCACTGCTTCAATTCCATCAGTTGAAGCATCACATGCCAGGGTAATTTTCAACTCTGGGTTGTAATGTCTTAACACTTGTTCTGAAGTGACAGGTGTCTTTGCTTCCTGGAAGGCATGACCATATTGCTCAGCTGCTAAATTTGGTTGTTAATTATTAAAACCTGTGATATGTTCTCTGGGCGACAAGCCTCAAGACTTGTTCTATTTTTTCAGGTGACTTGTGTAATCCTTTGACATCTATAGTATATCCACAATATGTAACTGATTCTTTGAAGAACTCATATTTAGTTTACGTAGTCCATATTCTTCCAGTCTCTTGGGAACTTGTGCCAGATTCTTCAGATGATCCTCATTACTGGATCCTATAACAATTATGTCATCTAGGTAGCATCTACAACAAGGTATACTTTGTGATACCTGGTCCATGACCCTCTGCCAAATTGCAAGTGTAGAGGCCACTCCAAATACCAATTGATTATACTGGAACAATCCTTTTTCAGTGTTGATGGTCAGAAATGTATTTGACCACTCCTCTACTTCCATTTGGAGATAAGCCTGTGCCAGATCCAGTTTGCTAATTTTTTCTCCTCTGACTAACAATAAGAAAATATCCTCCTCAATTCAAGGCAAGTAGTGTTTTGTTCTCTGCAGTGGGTTAATGGTCACCTTTAAATCACCATAACTCCATACCAATTCATTTCTTTTCATAACAGGAACAATAGGTGTTGCCCACTCACTCCAATCAACATTAGTCAGTATCCCCAGTTCCTTAGCCACTGCCTCTCTGATAGCAAGTGGAACCTATCTGGCTTTAAAGAATTTGGATTTTGCTCCCTTGGTCAAAATGATGCTGGCCTTAATATGCCCCAGCTGCCCGATGCCCTGTTCAAAAAACTGGATTCACCTTAGACAAGAGTTCTGTCAGCTGTTCTTATGAGCCGATCTTCTGGTGTACTTAAAAAGCCTTGATAGATTCCCAGTCTATATTAATGTTATTTAACCAGCTTTGTCGAAACAGTGCTGGTCCTTTCGTTGGTACAACATACAGATCATCTAGATCATGACTCTGATGATTGTATTGTACTGTCACTGTGCACATTCCCAGTAGAGATCTTTTCTCCTGTGCATGTTTTCAGCACAATAACTTTTTCCTTCAACTGCACATTGCTGAATTTTTAAATAAACTCTGTGTGAGAAATAACAGATACAGCCAAGCCTGTGCCTGGCTCCATCTTGAGCATTTTCCTTTCGCTTATGGGTGTTAGCACATGGGTTCTTTATCTCGATCCGTTATATGTGACCCTCGTACAGAACCAATACTTTATGTAGCTAAGTTCTCCTCACTACTCTCTGCATCTGTTTCAACTACATGTACTTTATGGTGCCATTTGTGCCTTTTCTTTTGAACACTTTCCCTTCTGTTCTGTGTGGCAGAATTACACACAGTTTGTATGTGTCCCTTTTTCCCACTCTGCCAGCAAGTCATATTTTGGAGACGGTAGTCCATTATCTTATGGTCTTACCACAGTGACTGCATTTTCCTTTTGACTGGGTTTTGTTTCTTTGACTAGGAGCATAATGTAATTTGTAGGTGGAGTTTTCTCTCCCACCCATAGCTTTAAATTTCTGCGACTCGAGGGTGGGGGGCAGGTGGCTTCCATGAAAGTAGGTATTTCTGTGGCCTTCATAAAGGTTAGAGTAGATTATGTCAGGAGGTATTTCTGAAGGGTTTCATTATCAGAGACACAGACCAGTTGGTCCCTCAGAGCCATTTGCAAGGTGTTCCCAAAATTGCAGTGTTTGGAGTGCAGCTCCATAAATCTTAACGGTTTCCCCTTCCTGCTGGTTGAGCTTGTGAAATCTAAATCTTTCTGCAATCTCCAGGGGTTTAGGTGTAGCAGAGCCAGAAGTGCAACAAAGGATTTGGAGCATGGCTTCTCTGGATATGTCAAGCTATGAAGCAAGCGGTATGTCTGACCCCCCCCCCCATATATTTCCAAATGCAGGCACTTTCTTTTCCTCTGGGGTATCATGGAGTGCAAAATATTACTCAAGGTGTTCAATATATGTAGCCCAGTCTTCTAAAGTATTATCAAAAGGATCCATATACACTCTCTGGGATCCCATTTTAAAAATATGATCTTCGTGAGGTTGTTATCTGGTCATCTGACACACCTCCCCAACTCTCCTACTTGAGGCCTGAGCTTAGGCCTTGTCTTTAGAACAAGGCCTCTAGGCCTACCACAATCCAACCAGCCCAGTCTCTCACACTTACCACCAGCTCCTTTCCTGATAGCTCTTAATGCAGTTACAGTAATACAGCAAAAGTGTGAGTCAATCCCACCTTTGTCACTACTGTTATGTCTGTGTGTTCCACTGATAACTCATGGACACAGCACTGTAGTAACTTCTAGATTAGGCAGACATGTTTGCTTTGTTTTTGTTTTGCACTGCTTGCTTTGTTTTTGTTTTGCACTGATATACACAGAGACAGCAGAAGCCCCCTGGAGGCTTGACATGGAACATACACAACACACTTCCTGACTAACGGGTGTTTAGGTATGCCACCACAAGCTGCTAATTTTGTTGGCAATCTCAACAGAAAGGCCAAGGACTGAATGTGTCATGGAGACCAATCTATCCTCTCACCTCTAGAGGTGGTTCCTCCAGGACAGAGATGAGGCACATTGGTGGGGGCAGTGTGGGGAAGCTTGCACTGCTGCCGCCCATGCTGTATCTGTTCTGTGGATAAATAGAGGGCTTCAGCCTCCAGTGTTGTCAATCCAGCACCTTTCATCAGCACTAAATTGAAAAGAATATAAATAAATATAAAAGGATTGAGGCATATTGGCAGAGCCAGGCATGTGAATTTTACACCGCAGCTTGCTTCAGTGCCAATGCTTATAAACCTCTCATTTTTGTACTATAAAAGTCATTAAAATGAAAAATATACAAATAGGTAAACAAAAACCATGCTATTTTCAATACCATGAGGCTTACTTTCTGTCAAGCAATTTCATCCCAGATAGAAGTTTCACAATAATTATATTAACACTTTGCACATTGTGAAGATTTGGGATTTTCTTTCTAGCTTAATATTCATGGAACTTCACATTATTTCTCAGTTAATTTGCGAAAGCTGTCCCAAGAATAAACAATCATATTTTGAAATTTATCAGAAACTGTAAGAATAAAAATGTAAGTAAATATAGCAGTGCATGTTCAAACACACTTTTAAAATAATGATTTTATTTGCCATTTCATATTTTGTGAGTTATGTAATTATTGTCAGTGTGAAAGGCTGTTTTACATATTGACTGGCTGTCCTTTAAAATTATTACCTCATTGGTCTCTAAGGATCATTGGAGATCACAGATGTCAGAAAAGCTACAGGGAAGTCAAATGACAGCTCAGAAAGATGGACATCTCATGGCTATGAAATGCTACAAGCACCAGCATACCATATCATCCCTCCCCAAACTGCATAAACTTCATAGACTGATACAATTAACTGATATACTGTAGTTGATCCTAAAGTAATATATTCACATCCCCATTTTTTCCCTATGGCTCACATTCCCATTTCCCCCCTCCTTTATCCCATTTATTCAGCTTTGATCTCAACTGCTTTCCCACCAACTCTTGATAATCAGTAGAACTATTTATACTTATATACAGTGATCTTCACCTCAGTCCATCTGGTACATGACAAAATGCTACATATACCACATGACAAAAGGCAAAAGCAATCTTTTATTGCATGATCAAGCAAAAAGACATTAATGTGGAAGGGAGAAAGTTCTTATTATGGACTAAGTAAGAAATCTTACTTATTACTTAATTGTGGTATAACAGAGCTGCTTGCCTGCAACTATGGTTTTCTGAGTTTCTGAGAAAACTATGGTTTTCTTCAGGTAAAGCAGCTGTGGTGGGGCTTCAGATCAAGCAGGGGACAGGTGGGAAGAGGAAGGAGCTGTTTAACCCTTTTCTTTCCAGGCATTTGTCTCCTCAAAATGCCTCCCCGAAAGCTGCTTTTCTCCCTCAGAAATAAAAGATACAGGTCCCTCCCTCTTGGGGAGAAAATAAGCTTGGGGGAGGGAAAGGCTTAGTGCCAGTGGTCGGCATGGGCAGGCAGCTTCTGAAGGCCCAAGAGACTTAGAAGGGCCCATGTCTGCCGCAGCCACCATTCTCCTCCTCCTCCTCCTCCTCCTCCTTGCTCGCCCATCTGGCCAGCCCCACTGGCAAAAGGAAGCACCATGGCTGAGCTTGCAGGCCCTGCGGTGCCACATTTTAAAAGAAATTATTTTTTTACTTGCATTTTGGGTAGTGGCAATATGAACCAATCAGATGCTGCCTTTGGGGGTGGACTCGACCAACTTAAAAACCATCCTGCACCCTCATCGTGTCCCCCTCAAAGGTAGCGTCGGATTGGTTCAGATCACTACTACTCAAAACATAAGTAAAAACAGCAACTTTTAAAATTGCACATGGGGCCAGGCTCAGCTGGCTGGGTGCCATGGCACTTTGCCAGCGGCACCAGCCATGTGAGGAGGAGGAGGAGGAGGAGGAGCTGCCACTACCACCACCACTGCCACCCGCACACCAGGAAAAAAATGGGATGAAGGGAGGCAGGTTTCGGTGGTGGTGGCAGCTGCCAGGCAAGAGAGAAAGAGCGAGCTTTGGAGGTGGGAGAGCTTTGGCTGCTGAGTGAGTGGGCAGGCATGCAGCAGTGGCAGGCATGGCAGTGGCAGGGCGCCATCGGTGTGCCTGTACATTTCCACATATTACAGACTGATTAGCTGCCTTGCCTGGAGCTGGATACAAGAAGCTCTCAGTAACGAAAAATATTTTGAAGAATACATTTGCTACTGTAGCATCTGATCTTGACTGCGCTTCTAGTGTACAGTGCTTCACAAATATCATGTCAGATGACTAGGTCAGTGAACATATGAAGCTGCCATGCTGTCGCAGTGTTGTATATCCATCAGTCTGTTCTGGTACCTATGCAGCTCTTTCTACTGAGGCAGATCACTGTTCCATTTAGCCCAGTATTGTCTATTCTGATTGGCAGCTCTCTAGGGTCTCAGGCAGAGTGATCTTTCAGCCTTGCAACTTGACATCCATTTTTAACTAGAAATTCTATGGATTTAACCATGTACCTCCAGCATGTGTTTTATACTGACAGGTTTTTTGTAGCCCTGCTACCAGAGATCTTTTAAGCTGTAGATGAACCCAGGACTTTCTACATGCAAAGCATGTGCTCTACCACTGAGCTATGGTCCCTCTCATTGTCTCACTGATGCCATGGATATTTGGACTCTTGTAGAAGGGGCTCACAAAGCCAGTGGACAGGGGAGTCTTGCTGCTTTGTAGCATACACAAACTGTCAATACAAATCCAGATTTAGAGTCTCTAGGCAAAGACTGGGCAACCAATCCTAGAAAGACCATTGCAGAAAAAGAACACCCATGACGTGAGAAGAGAAAAAAACACCAACTTAGTATAGATACCTTTATAGAAAGGAAAGATTGGATAATGAAAGGTATTTCAGATCTTTCTTTTCCCCCCCACATTGTTCACTTGTAATGCAGACAAAAAGGCTAATTATGTACACCTTATTCCAAATCCTCAGCTTTCTCACTAGTCACTTTCTCACCTCCTTTATCCTGATTTACTTTCTTTTGAGACATGCCTGTTATTTACCTTTGTCCTCTGTGTTTGTTTTCCTTAATACCATCTCTCAGACTGTTTGCCTTAGAACTTAAACAAATTCATTCTTCTAGTTGCATGGTGTAAGTGGATAGGCTCAACATTGGGGGAGCCCATTGGAAACGCAGTTAAATGGCCTTAGAAGAAATTTTATACCAGAGAATATGCCAAACTTTTCTGAAAAGATGATACACCATTTAGGGACAGTCTAGAAGACATTTTAGAAGAACTCATCATTGTAGAAATGAAGATATTGCTTATTCCAAGCAAGGAAGTACTTCAACAGAACATTTAAAATATTGAAGGGCAAATATCTCAGCCATTTGTAGAACCTTACACAACTCTATCTAAAGTGCCTCATTCTTACCTCGGGCACTAGGAGGTGCAGAATTAATCATCTGGGATGGTGCAGAATGGGTAGAGCTCAGGCTTGAGGTGGAAGGACTGGCCTGGGAAGAAGGCAAAACAGACACTGGTGATTAGGTTCTTATATTTAGTGTTAAGGAGCACTAGATACAGATGACAGAAATTAGCAAAAGCAAGGATTGAGCGGGCCTAGGCTTTACACATTTGTATACTTCATATCATAACTTATTTGCATAATTCATATAATTTGTATCATAGCTTGCAAGCTACAGTCACTAACTGAAAGCTGTTTTTCCACTCTACAAGAAGCTGCATTCCTGTAATGTTATTCTTCAAATTATTATCTGTACAGTTAGGCATATAGGATTGCACACACTTAGGTCACAGCATGAAACCTTCAATCAGGCACCTATGTGGAATCACACAGAATAAGGAGTCCTGCTCTGCCCATGCCTCTGGAGAAGCAGCAGATACATCTGCAGGCAATCAACAGGAAGTAAATAGGGAAGAGAAATAGGAGGAAGGGGAGAAAGAAAGAGGGAAGAATCTTGTAGCTGTGGAAGCTGGATAATATTCACCAGTTTTGCCTCAGCATATACAGAGGACCTGGAAGGTCTTGCACAGGAGAGAAAAAGGATAGTAGTACCTTTGTGGGTGAACTCTTGGTGGGAGCCCCTAAACAGAATCACTTGGAGAAGTCTGGCCCAGAGAGAGGGCAGCTTTCCTAAGGAGTTGTACAACTTTTTTCCATCTAAACATGCATAGGATTGTGCCCTTAGGCATTGTGCTATTACAGCAACTTCTATAGGTGCTCACTAGGTACTGACTGAGGTCTTATAATCTTGAATGATGCATATTCCTTGCAATGGACTCCTGATGTATTATGTCTGTACCTGCATGTGGTACATGTCCTCTGCAGTTTCTCCAATAGAACTGTCTGTTAAGATAACCAGATTTCCCGTTTCACTTGATGTATGGGAAGAAAGAGAAGATGACGAGTGTCGGACTGTACCCAGCATATTCAATGGGCTATAGAGAACACAGAGTAAAATGATCAAATACTATTTTTCTTAATCTTGTTTTAATCAGGAAATTTTCATTTTTAAAAATGCAGAATAATTGCATCCCATTCACTGGGAGCTGCAGTTCTAGTACTTCAAAACATCTCAACATAACAGATAAGTATTTCCATGTTTGTATATTTTCAATAAGACCCAAAACATCTCTATATTAAACAAAGACACTGAGCGTTTCTAGACAAGGCTTTTATTGTGCATTCGCCATTTCTCACTCATGGAAGTTTGTGGGTGCTTTCGATGATCTTGTAATCCTCCATGGTTTCTCCCATGCTTTCCAAACATTATCATGGGGGGGGGGGTGTTACTGGGGAAAATCCAGCATTTGGGGGAATGGTGGAATGAAATGCTACTGTAGTTGCGCAATTCTGCTATATCACAGCACCACCTTGAGGTTATACAGTAGAATGTACAAAAAGGCAGAGAACAAAAACCCTGGAAAAAAATGGTGTGTAGACATCCGATCTTAATCCCACAATGGAATCCAGAAGCAGAAGCAGCAGTAAAGTGGCAGGTTAAAGCCTTGTCTAGCCTTGTCCATTCAAATTTTGCCCAGCTGGTGATCATGTTAGTCACTTATCAAGAGCTGAAATGCTAGAATGTGTTCAAAAAGCCATTCTTATTTTTCATGTCAGCAATTGGACTGTAAATAACTAAAGCTAAATAACTATCACCATGTCTGTCCTACATTTAAATATAGGATATATTTAATATTTGTTTGATAAAATATTTATATTTGTCCTGCTTTTCTTGTATGTGTTCAAAGTGGCTTACAAAAACAGAGAAGAAAAAATAAAACTACAATTAAATAAAATAATAAAAACACAACCTAATAAATACATAAAAATGCAGTAAACACTGATTTATCAGTTAAAGTCCAACGGCCATAGGTTTTCATAGCATTGGACTAGTGGCGCTCCATCACCCATACAAATTTCACTGTCTTGGATCCTGCAGATACTAAAAAAGTATCTCTAGAGATAATTAAGTACTCAACTTTCATGACCACTGAAATCATTTGTACTGTTATGTGGAGCTACTTTTTCAATGCATAGTTTTGTATATGCATTAAAAATACAACTGATATCGAATGATACCCTAAAAGCCATTTTATAGTTTGCTTTAAAACTGTACCTTATTATGAATCTGAGGGCTGACTCCAGATTTTCAGTACCCTAGGCAAGAGACCAAACTCCACTTGCAGAGCTGCCCCCTCATGCTGGGCTGTTTTATTTTTACCATTTATTATTAATGTTATTGTACATCACCTTGGGCAGGGTGATTCTAAATTTTGAGAGCTTATAAAAGATATATTTCTCAATAGTTTATCTGATAATACTACTACTGTTAGCAGTTTCTGTAACAGCAGTAATTACAGCCCAATATTATATGAGAAATCAGTGGCAAAAAACAGGCAGAACTTTGGCAAAATTTAGAAGATAATAGAAAACCAACAATTAACTGGACATGATAATTACCGTAAGTCGCATAAATACTTATCTTCACATTTCCATATTTCCCATAATTGTTAGGCACGTTTCCTCTCAATTTTGAAGTAAGTCATTTTAGGATTGGGTAAAGCATGTATTATAGCTATTTGCTGACCACTGAAGTCAGGAATTGCTCAATTTTGCATGTCATGGTTTCTTCCTAAATAGATTAAATGCCTTGCTTAAACCCTGCGTTTAGAGTTTTTTCTAGTCCTTCTGTTATTGTTGTTTTGAGATCCGGTACCACTGATACAAATGCACACAACAGACAAGAGTTAGCAGGCTGCTCAGTGGCAGGACAGGCACTGCAGACTCCCATCATATTTGGCAACTGTGAGTATGGTCACTTTAAGAAAACCCAGCCTCAGCAAAGCGAGGCTAAGGCAGGAAAACTGACAACTCAAATGACCTTGCCTAAAACCCCTCCATTTCTTTGGGTACAGTATGAAATATTAAATTTAACAGCACCAATCCAATCAAAATTGCACATAAGCAGAATCCCTGAGTCAGACAAATGCTAATTTATAATGCAATCATATGTCAGTCCTGGAGCGATCTCCCCCAATATGATCAAATCACCAGTCCAGTTGCAAGACCAGGAATTTCTCAACTCTGTGAAAACAGCCCTCAAATAACCCAGCATCAGCCCATTGTTGTAGCCTCCTATTCTATAACCTCTTTCCTATTGCCTAGTGTGTGAATGTGTTGCAATTCAATCTAATTTTAAACCATATATGGGTAGGACCCCAGCCAATTTGTCCAGCCTTCCCCTGGTCAATTAGTAGGAAGAAATGCAGCTGGGTCTCCTTAGTTGGAGATCCTCTCCTTCTGTCTCCTCATCATTACAGTTTGTAGTTGCAACTGAGTGAGATTCACTCGAGTTTGCCATGGTACTCAGCTTTTTATAAATAATATAGTTCTCAATAACAAGACAGGAAGAGATCATGCTCAAGGTGCTGGAAATTAAAGTGAATGTGTGTGGTAGTTGTAGGTAACTGTCTTGCCATCCTTTGTTACTATAACTGTGCTCCAGACTAGTCTGATTGCACCCCCCACTGTTAGAAGCTCTGTGAAGCCCTTTCTCTCCTCCCTGCTCTTGCAAGCTCACCCCAAACTTTTCTTTTTCTCTCCCAGTAGTGCTAGGGCTCCTGATTTGCCTGGCCTCTACCCCCCCCCCCCAACCTCCTCACATCCAGAGGCCCAGCACAGATCAGCACAGACCATTCACGCATGTCCACAGCCTAGTCTATGCACCACAGCCCTCAGTTTAGCTATGGAGAGAACTATTACTGGTAACCTAATTTCCCCACCATTCAAACCTAGTGCATAGATCTCCACAATAGCCATCTCTTGATTGTGTTTAGTGGTTTACTCTGAATGTTGTGCGTAATCTGCTGATATTTTGGGATTTCTGTAATGAATGCTGTACCAGCTAATCTCCCCAAACAATGATTGTACATTTTAAATTCTTGTGTGCTTAATAAATTCTTCCTGCTTTTGGAGAAATCTCCATGTGTGTGCACGTATCATTGGGTCCCTCCTGCCAAGACACACTATTGCCAAAGTTAAAAGGTCCCTTGACGGATGCGTATCTCAAGAATGTGCTCAAATTTGTACACGTGTCTAGGAAGCACATTTGGTAACCCAAGTATTTCCTAATGATGTATGCCTTGAGCCTAAGTTTAGTGGAAAGGCAGGGCCTAAATTATCTAATTACATAAATACTAAATAAGAATCATCACACATAGCCAGTGTGGCGTAGTGGTTCGAGTGTTGGACTGGGACTTGGGAGATCCGGATTCTAGTCCCTGCTCGGCCATGAAACTCACTGGGTGACTTTGGGCCAGTCACTGACTCTCAGCCTAACCTACCTCACAGGGTTGTTGTGAGGATAAAATGGAGAGGAGGAGGAGGAGGATTATGTAAGCCGCCTCGGGTTCCTTGCAGGAAAAAAGGCGGGGTATAAATATAATAAATAAAATAAAGTAGGAATCTGTTATCAGGTAACATTCTACCAACCTTTCCATCCTCCCCGCCCCTTGGCTGCTCTCATCCCTCTTCCACTGCCCACTGGAAATTTCTTTTAGAATTGTTCATAAGAGGGAATTTCTATCAGGGTACCACCACTATGAGTCATATTTATCCATGTCAAACTCAATGACACCATTAACAGCATTATTCTAAATAGAATGTTGAGTCATTTCATGCCTTTACCCCATCTAAATAGAATGCTGTCTCCTTAACCACAAACATATTGAAAGAAAAAAAGGGTCGAGTACCCTTGAAACAACTTTTATTAAAAATGATTAGTTTCAACTAAGGATTGGAGCTGTAACTACAAGAAAGGCTAGTGAAGTCAACCATCATGATCATAAGCCCATGCCAAAGCCTGTTAGACTGTGGGTTAGTCTATAATTCATTAGGAACAATGAAATTTCAGAATATGAAATCATTGTCCTTAAGTATTCAGCAAAGATTAATGCAAAACTATCACCCTTTTACAAAGAATTGTCCAATAATAATTCCAGGTAATGTAAAATATTGGGCTTCATTATTCCTTTAATTTTGACTAGTCCAGAAGTCTCTCTCAGCATCTGTACACAGCAGCTACTTGAGTTATTCCATTTTAGATCTCACTAGAAAAGGTAGGTATAGAAATACATTCCTTATGTAGAGTATACAAAATAAGTACCTGTGGCGATGCACTAGTTTGATGCTCTCTGGACTCATAGGACTATGTGATACAAGCATAGTGCTGCGTGGTGTGCTTGTACCTGAGCAAGCTGGACTCAGTTTATCCAAACTAGGCAGTTCCTATAAAGGACATTAAATGATAGTGTTTATTGGGGTGAAGGAAGAGTATAAGCACTGTTTATGAAGCAGGACATTCCAAAACAGCATATTTGTAGAATTGCTCTTAAGAAGGGTCCTTGCCCTCATTATGAAGGCAGACCATGAGTCCATGATTCCTCCATGTTTGGCAACTTTTCTGAGTTTGAGAAGCAGCAAGATTTCACCTTGTTCCAGTATCAGCAGCTCCACATGAGCTACTGACAAGGAGGAAACATTTATTGGAGTTAAAATCCATTAAAAAAGGAGTAATTATTATTTCCCCCCTTCTGAATGGATATTGCTTTTTCAGTGCTGAATTTCAGAGGACTGTGATATGAACATAGGATTAAGAGGGAAAGATGATTCAGAGAAACCGTTGTTCTTCTACTTTTTGTTCTATATTTTGACAGAAGCTAGAATGTAGTTTACCAGTTCTATTCATGCGCCTGCGCTGAGACCGTTCGGGAAAATTCTATAGCTGAGGCAAATCGGGTGGGAGCCCCTCCCCCTTGTGCGTGCTCAGCGCGGCTCCCGCCCATCTCCTCAGTTCCCTGAGACCGCCTATTGCGACCCTCGGGACCGAGAATGATATTTACAATTTCGATGTCATCGCCTCGATCTCGACGTGCATCTCAAGACCGAGTGAAGAAAATTAACTTCCAACCCATTTCCACTTGGATATCCATCGAACTCGATGTGGACACCGAGAGGGGAAGGAGGGCGGGTTGTGTGAATGCACAGATGACCACTGATGTAATTGCGATTAAAAATAATGTTTTGAAAGATATCAGCCTCAGGTCTGCTTTTGCCATAGGCTCAAACAGCGGCTTTGTTAGGGCTTTTAAGACCAAGGGCAGGTCCCAACCCGGCACCAGATTTCGAATCGGAGGCCGTAGATTTCTGAGGCCTTTCAAGAATTGCTTTACTGTTGGAATGGAAGCAGAACCAGAAAGAGAAGAAGAACCCAACGACTCATCGCAATGGCGGTCGAAGAGGAACCGAGGAGACAGGCGGGAGCCGTGCTAAGGAGCACGCGCGAGGGGGAGAGGCTCCCGCCCGATTCGCCTCAGCTATAGAATTTTCCCGAACAGTCTCAGCGCAGGTGCAGAGAACCCATATGTGTGTGAAGCACAGAGACCACGAAGAAGAACCATTGTTCTTACACTTTTTGTTCTATATTTTGACAGAAGCTAGAATGTAGTTTACCAGTTCTATTCATGCAAAAGAATTTGTTCCATAAATTACCATTGCCAGCGTTGCTAGCACATTGATCATAATTAATAATGAACCAATAATATACAGACAAGAACATGCAAAATAATTAGTTGTGAATGATTCGCAATTTAGGGAGATGCGAAATACATGTGGCTAGCTTGGATGAAGGCTTTTATACAAAATGTATTTCCATTACTACATTATTTATCTTTACCTTCTTTGTGCATTCTGCCCTAGGGTTATAAGCACACATTTATTTATATCCTGTTTTATACAACATATTGGCTGAGGGTAGAACTACATATTATGTACTGTTCTGTAATTCTTTTTCGGGATTAAACCCCCAAAACAGAATATACCTGTTAAGGCTGCAATTTGAAGAGATAGACTAGCTCAGAGGAAGAGTGGCTTCTCAGACCTTTCCCCTCGTGGCATTTTCCCACTGAAAATTACCTCCTTCAAGCATCTTTTCCCAGAGGTAGTAGTTTCTCTAGAGGCTGGTCTTTCTCTTCAAACTGCAGCCCCTTAATAGCTATATTCTGTTTTTAAAAATCACAGAGCTACTTGCAATGTATAGTCCTACTCTTGAGAATTCACCTTCTTTTATTTCTTTCTAGAACAGTTGTGATCCCAATTACATGAACAGGGTCTAAACAAGAGAGAAAACCAGTTGCCCATGTCCTCAGAACTTTCTAGATAACTGATTTCTGTTGTCTGAAGAATTCATTGACACAGCAATCCATTGTGGATAACTAGCCACAGTGGATTGTCGTGTTGTATGAACACAGACTGCTTCCCATGGGGTGGCTTGTTTTGGGGCAACAAGCCACCCTGACAACCCATGGTTTGTTCTAGGGGTGGTTGGACCTATGATGGGTTGTCATATCATCCAAACCTGGCAGACCAATCCCATTGTGGGTCCAGGGAAGTGGCAAGCAAGCGCTTGGCAAAAGCGGCAAAAAACCCCTTGCTGCTCTTGCTGAACTCAACCATGCCACCACCAGTGACAGCTACTCCACTGATGCCCACGCAGGACTTTGGAGCAACCATCACCAGCTCACTCTCCCTGCTACAATTGTGACTCCTTCTAGGTCACCGCTGCTGCTTTTTCCCTTCTTCTTTCAGAGCCTTTTTGCGATGTCTCCTAGTGACTGCCCCTCCAAAGTGCCCAAGTGGCGCATTGGAGCGGCTGTCATTGGTTCGCCACCTTTTCTTTTCTTTATTTTTTAGGTGCCATAAATGTGCACAAATATTTTCATAAATTTTAAATGGGGGGGATTTCGGGAGGTACAGAAGTGCATACCTCCGACTAGCCAAAATGTCTTCGTGTCTTAGAGACACTTACCAGAACATTGACCATGGCAAGACTGCATTTTGGCGAAGAAATACCAACCAACCAACCAACCAACCCCACCCCCCAAATTAAATTAAAAAGAATACAAAAATATTTGCACACATTTCTGGCGCCTAAAAATAATGTTAAAAGTGGCAAACCAGTGACAGCCACTCCAATGTGCTGCTTGGGCACTTTGGAGGGGCTATCACTTGGAGACATCATGAAAAGGCTCTGAAAGAAAAGAAAAAAAGGGAAAAAGTAGTGGCAGCAAATGAAAAGGGGTTGTAATCTGAGTGGGGAGAGGAGACAAGACGGGCTCAGCTGCCAAGTCCTTTGGGGTACCGGCAGGAGGACCGAGTGGGAAGGAGGGCAGAACAACCCACAGTGAGCCTGATTGTCTGTTGGGTGCACCGTGAGTTGTTCTATGGACAACCCACACTGCGTAGCTTATTCACAGGGTGGGTTGTCGTGTCAACTCACCCATTAAGTGCATATTCAGCTTTCCCCCATTCCCATGTGTATGCCATCGTTAAAGCATTCAAAATACTGCTATGAACTATTAAAAGACAAGGAATAGTTATCAGCTTACATGGTACAAACTAGATCGCATCATCTGGAACTGGTCAATCAGTTTCTTATGCAGGGGACGCATCTCTGGATGTACAAACTTCTCATGTACTGCTAGACCTACTCCTAGGATATGTACCTAATAAAAATACAATGAAAGCCTATACAATTGGTTTTAAAAAGGGTACAAAATAATGTTCTCTATACCACTCATTCACTGAAGGATAACAGTCTCTAAATATTTGTAGTTCAGTTTTTCAAATCATTCATGATTACTAAATCTGATTTCCAGATTGTATCAGGAAGCATTAGAGAGCATGTGGTTGGTAGCCTAGCAACTACCTACATGCTTCCTCGCTACCTCTTCCTGAAATAGGCCTCCTGGTAGCAAGGCTGTGGCTGTGAAGTGGTGGCAATTGTGGCAGGACAGAGAGTGAACTCACAGACCTGAGTGAATGGTGTTTGGTAAGTTGTTTGTTTAGTGTTTTTCAAAATTAATACAACTTACAGTTAAACTGAAAACAACACATCAGGAGAGTGAGAAGCAAGGTTAAAACAACAGTACATCAAAAGCAACTCAGACATTACTTTATATTAAATAAGGTCATTTCCCCAAAACAATAAAGGAGACAAGGATGGCCATGGGATGCTTGGATTCTTGTTAACAAAGGAAATAAATGAAATCATTAAAATTCTCCAGCTTGATGTAACTAGAGCTTGTGTCATTATGGTAAGCTCTTTCTCCTGACAGGGCAACAACTGGTGGACCAGCTGGAGCTGGTAAAAGGTACTCTTGGTTACTGTTATCAAGAGCATGGAGGGATACTTCCAATGACAACTATGGTGAGGGAAAAAAGGACAATACAGTGATATCTTGAGCAAGTTGAAAATTTCTGATTTCTATTGTCTGAATAATTCATGATGTGCATACTTTTGGCAAAACATAATGTACAGACAAAGGACCACCTTATCTTTGTGAAATGGGTGGGTGATGCAGAGGGCACATAGATTCTCCGCTTCTCATGCTAAGACAACGACCAGCAGGAATACTGCTTTAAGCATAAGGAGACACAAATCAGAGGTTGCCAAGAGTCCTGCAAGAACAACCAAAACCTCTGGAGGCTGTTTCTGTGGGGGGTATAAATTGAACAAACCTTTAAGTTTATAATGGTGGGGTGTGAGAAAACTGACATGTTCCCCGCAGGATCATGGAATGCCGAGATAGAGGCCAAGTAAACTTTCAAGGAAGAAACCACCAACTCATTTGCATGTACAGTGAGGAGAAAGCTGAACATGTGTTCCAAAGGGCAGGAGGTGGAGTCAACACTGTTTTGGGCTGAAAAAGCTGAGAATGTGGACCACTTAACTACATGGGAGCACCATGTGGAGGATTTTTGCATGGCCTTTAGGACATGAGCAACCATCTGAAAAAGTCAAACCAGTCAATCCTCCATGCCATGAGGTTTAGAGTCTGGAGGTCTAAGTGGCAGATTGTTCCCCACTGCAGCATGAGGAGGTCTGGAGAGTATGGTAGTCTTCAATGCTCCCAGAGAGTAGGAGGGCTGCGATGAACCACAGCTTGCAAGATCACCAAGGGGTCACCAAGATGAGGTCGCCATTGTCTCTATGTGTCTTGACTAGAACCTTGGTAAGGGGTGGTGTTGGGGGTGGGGGAGGGTTAGGTGTAAAAGAGCAGACCTGACCATGGAAATAGTTAAGTGTTGCCCAATGAACCCATTCCAGCTACCACCCTGCTACAGAATTTGGGATAGTGGGAGTTGTTGGGGGCTGCAAACAGGTCTACCACTGGCTGTCCCAGTTGCCACTTGTGTGATACCATGCCTGTGTGACTCAGCCAGTATATCATGCCATGGAAATTCTGCATGCTTGCCTTTAAGTTACCTCCCACAGAGCTAGCATGGGTTGAAGGCCCCCATCTCTTTTTGGTAACATAAAGTATCTGGAGTGGAAACTGTATTCTCTGTCCCTTTCAAAATGGGACTGACGGCAACCTTTAGAAGAGAATCCACTTCCGACAGGAGAACAGGAGATGGAGGGGTGAAACATATGTGCCCAGTAGGTGGCAGGGCACTGTATTCGATTGCACAGGGCAGTCCTGAGGTACAATGAAGACTCAAAGGATCCAAGATCCATTGTGATTCATTCTGAAGCCAGGAGGAATCGGGCAAGGAAGCTTCTGAAGAGGTTTGGTGAGAGACAGTCAAAGATGCTACTTTGAGGAGCAAAAGCCTTTCCTACATGAGTTCTGTTGCTATTTAGAAGTGGAGGGCCAAAAAGAATGCTTGCACTGCTGGGAGGCCGATTAATTGGTCTGGTAACTCCCAGGCAATCTCAAGGATTGGCTGCTAAGGAAACCTCTGTACCACTGGTGTAGGCGGGTGGGCATAGGGTGAATGTTGTTGAGCCCCACTGCCCAGTTTGTGGGTCTGAGTGTGCACCCTGTCCAACGAATCTTCAGTTTTTGCATGGAAGAGGTCCTCACCATTGAAGGGGAGTTCCTCAGTTCAGGAACACACTTGTTTCAGTAAGTCCAGAGGACTGAAGCCATGTATGCTTCTAAAGTCATGGCCTTCGAGACACAATCTCCAGTGTGGTGAACTATGTTTATCTGCTGATGAACTAGCTTGCAGGCCTTGCTGTGGAACATGCAGGCTAGTTCCCTCTTATCTTCAGGGAAGGGGGTGAAAAAAAAGGTAGACATACAAACCTGGTAGTTTGTAATATGCAAGGAGAGGCCTGCATTGGAGTAGTACTTGCATTCCATGAAGTTGAGCTTGCGTCCCTCGTCATCCACTGGGGAGGTATGAACCTTTTGAATGGCCTTGCTTTCCACCGCCTCCACAGTCACTGAGTTTGTCTCCAAGTGATGGAAGAGCAATGGGCAGTCCTTCTCTTTCCCCCTGTATTGGTTTTTCAGGTGCTTAACCATAGAAGGAATAGAGGATGGCTTCTGCCATGAGCTGCCTGTGATAACATAGGTAGCATGGGGATAGCAACTGGGAGGGAGGTGTCCAACTGTACAAGTCAGAATACTGGGTTCTTAATTGGTGGTTGGGGCTATTTAATTTCCAGCCCAAGGCAGGTAGCCATCTGAATGACCAAATGTCCTCCATTGGGGAGGAAGAGCCGCAGTCCACAACCAATGGATCTGGGGAGCAGGTGATAGCTGAAGAGGAAGATGCTGAGTTGGATGTGAGAGCATTGTGATCCAAAGTGATCTAAAGGGGACTATGATGAGAGGACCAAAGCCTTTTAAAATGGGTCGCAATTTGTGCAAGGCTTTTTGTGTTTTTTTTTAAAGCTCAGGAAATTTGCACAAATTGAGGTGCCCTATATTTGTGCAAATTTCGGGCACCACAATTTACGCAAATTTCCTGAGCTTTTAAAAAACCCTAGACAAAATTGATAAAGACAAGTTCTTTGTGAAGCAGGGAATATGGCGAGCTAACGACAAAGTAGTGGGAGGATGAAACTGACAAGGATATTTACCAAGGGAATATGCTGTGCCCGGGGTTACATAATGGACTTTTGAATGTGACAAAATTTAAAAAACAGTGCAAACCCATTTACACAAATTCAAAGATTCAGACCCGATTTGCGCAAAAGACCTGATTTCGGCAAATCACCATTTGCTCAAATGGCACTACAAATACGCAGATCTCGGTTCTCAATATGCGCAACTATTTTGCACACATTTCCGGACACACACACCTGCAAAATCCGGAATGGTCCATTTCCAATTGCTGAATCGGAAATGCAGCAGAAGTCTGTAGGTCTCAAACAAAACGGATTTCCCAGCATCACACATCCCTAATGTGTACCAGCCCAGGGAGCCCTGGAAGTTGGGTATCCTGGGAGTGAGCATGAATAACAGGTGAGCCCATGCGAGATTGGTAAGAATGTTGGGATGGGGAGTATCTGCAGAGAGGTGGTGACTCCTAGCTTGGGTAGACACAGTGATTGTGAGATGCAGGGCTTCAATGTGGTGAGCGTACAAATGGGAAGAGCTTGTAGATTTCTCCTTCTGAGGCTGAGTCGATGAGTTGGACAGGGGAAGGCAGAGGAAATATTTTCTTTATCTTCTTCAATACTGGAATAGGTGGCGGTAAAAAGAAGAGAGTTGGCTGGCCCAACATTTCTGTTGACGCCAGGCAAATTAGGGCACTGAGCCCGAAGATGAGCTCAGATGCTGTGGTGTAGGCCCCAAAGGCGGCTGGATGGTAGCAGAAGAAGTCACCTTATGGCCCTTCAACTGTTTCTACCTTTTCTTCTTTCTTGTATTTCACCCTAGGCTTTCAAGACTGCCGGGTTGAGAGACTTGCCCAGTGTCAAGGACAATGGTAACATCTGTCCATCCTGTGGAGTACCATCCAGAGTGAGTGGTGCTAAAGACATGTTCAGATGGTACTGGGACCAAGGCGATCGGTAATGATGTAGCGTCTGGGTGTGATGCAGGTACTGTCACAGGCACCAACTGAGAGAGGTTTATTTCTGACTTTCTGACCCATTGATTTAAACGTGGGGGTGGGAAGAAGGAGAACTATCCAGAGGAAAAACAGCAGGAAACTGCCACATCTTGTCCTAGCTGCCTGTGTGCTGGCAGGGCTCTGGATGCCATGGTAGCTCTGTAGCAGATTCCTCTTCTGCTCTATGTTAGGATTGTTCTGCCCATTCAACTAAATTAATCTGGATCCAATCCATTGTTTGGGACATATTTGCATGTTTGTTTCTACTAGTGAAAAGAATTACAAAAGGCCATTACAATGTTACGCTTTTAAGGAAAGTGAGATAGTCATAGAAATATGGACATGATTAATACAATTAGGTTTTATAGGCATTCTATACAAACTAGAAGCAAATTGATTGTACCATTCTTGAAACTCTGCAGAAGCAGACGGGGAAAAAAGTCTATGAAAGCACCAGAATCATGGTACTTCCACATTTTACATGAAAATCAATTTATTGAGAATCTGCCACCAGATACCTGCTCATGCATCAGTTCTTTCAACTGTGTGATTTTTTCTCCATCTCCAGGGTGAGTGGTGATATAATCTCTATCAAAAAAGGCCTGGGGAAAGGAAGACAATGAAATGTTTCTTAACCCAACAGTTAAAGACCAGAGGCAATTCCTTCTTAGACAAAACAAAGCAATTATTGTTGAGTAGTGCTGGTCACACCTTTCCAAGACCAAAGAGATAATAAATGTTATCTAAACTCCCATTATGGTATTGGGCATTATCACAGCACCTCTCTTTTGGAGCATGTCCTGAATTTTTCTATAGTTTTTGTTGTTTGTCTACCTTGAGCATCTGTGGGAAATGACCAGCTTCAGAAATTACCGGTAGTATTAAAGATGGAGAATGTTCCTTGGGATTCTCTGCAGGGCACAGATTACACAGAAATGTAGGCCAACACAATAATTTTATAGATGTACTTTTACCAATGTACATCTTTAACTAGGAACTGGTCAACAGACCTGTAGAATGGATGTCCCTTTAAGGCTATGGCCACATTGGAAATTAGTGAAGCCAAAGACATTTCTTTAGCAATTGTCACCATCCTCCCCTTGGCAGGCATTTTAGAACAGACATTCACCATTAGCAAAGGAATGAGTTTCATTATGTGATTAGCAAATAGGATTTCTAAGGTAGCATTATATTAGCTTCCAGCTCTTTAACTATAATTGCCAATACAGCTTTTTCAATGAAATGCTGTATTTTTATAAGAACAGCAGAGTTTTAAACTATGATCACTTACTTAACTATACAGAATGCGGATCAGAATGCGGACGTACAGCTAAGCATGATTGCAATATAGTTAAACCTCATTATAAAAATTTGAATAAATTTCTTATGTTGAGTTAGTCCTAAAAATTCAAAACAACTGGAAAAATGGTACTGTGAAGACTTGCAAATCATCATCATCACCACCACCACCATCAGACTATATTTACCTCCTGATATCGTGCTATGCCACCATTCACAGCTGCATCAATAACTCCATTCAGGCACATACTGAGTAGATTGATGTTCCCATGCATTTGTTTGTGTTGGTACTGGCTTATCAGTGTCCTTAGCTCCTGGTTCTTGTTCTCTACTACTTGAATGGCATTTTCCAAAGGGCTTACTTCAACCTAAAAGACAACAGAGTGTACTTCAATACCATCCATATTCCTGTACAGCCATGCCTTGGATTGAGAGCATAATTCGTTCCAGAAACGTGCTTGTAATCCAAAACACTCTTATATCAAAACGAAATCCCTCCCAAAAAATTTGTACAGAGATTTTTAATTTAAGCCATACTACAACACTTGTATTGCAAGACGTTGCTTGTATATCAAGTAAAAAATTTTTAAATAAATATTTAAAAATTTGCCTGTCTTGCAAAACGCTCTCAAACCAAGTTACTTGTAATCCAAGGTATTACTGTACTATCATTTTTCTATTAAATGAATTGTAACTGTTACTTGAGAAGTGTTCATCTAACACTCATTACCAACTATTAGGTTTGGTTCACCAGTTACAACAGCTATTATCTTGACTGTGAATAACTGACAGGCCCTTTTTAACCATTCAATATTGCTCTTCTAATTGTGCTTGCAATTTGAACTAGTATATACGCATGTTTAAAATGCTGTTTTAAACTGTGAGATCCCGATAGGCAGAAAGTTGTCCCTTCTTTTCCTTTAGCTACCCATTCACTCCTTAAGTAACAAGTATAACACATGTTACCAGTTCTCTTCTCTCCACTTCAAACCACCGAGAGATCCCAGGTAAACTGTGAGTCAAAGTTAGAGTGGTGCGTTCAATCCACAAGCTCTGCAAAGAAAATATACAAAGATATAAAAAATGCCACACCAAGTGTTTCAAACTCTTTTACATTATGCTGCTTTAAAATATATTATTATTATTATTATTATTAGTGGTGGTAGTAGTACTAGCAACACACACACACACACACACACACACACACACACGCACTTTAGCTAGTCACAAAATGGTGGCTTGGTGACAGAGCCAGCTGCAATTATCTGCTGCATCCCAAGGTGAGCCATACACTGCAGTGGCCTGCCTGTATTGATACACAGTACGTATACATCTCAGTTACTCCAGAGGATCCTACTGCTCAAGTTCTCTCCTCGTGCTGCCTGGGGCTGGCTGCTCTGTCTGGTGGTGGCAGGGACTGGATCAAGACAAGCAGTAGCTACCTGGACCAGTGCGCCCAACCAACAGTGCACAAATGCAGCTGCTGCCACCACCTCATCTCTCCTCTCTCACGGCCTGCTCAGTTTAGTGGTGGCAGAGATCGCTCAGAGCCCTCTCAACAACAGCTACCTGGGCCAACGTGGCCTAGCAAACAGCTTGCAGTACGTCAGCAATGGATGCCTCATCTCTTTCTCTCTCCCCTCATGCAGTCTGTGTACTGGCTGCTCAGTTTAGCAGTGGCAGAGTGCTCAGTTTAGCACTGTGCCCCCTCCACTGCCTCCTTTCTCCTTCTGGTCTCCGTGCACTGGCTGCTCAGTTCACTGGCAGCATAGATTGCACCAAGACCCATCAACTGCCTCCTTCCCACAAGTACAAGTCACTTAAGGCATTGCATTTGATTTATAAAGTCTGTGGATTAAACACAATGGAAAAATATTTGGAGTAAAAATCAGAAACCATCCCATCCCAGTGCTATACTCTTATTTTATTTTTTTAAAGCAACAATCAGAAACCTTCCATACAAGTTTCCAGGTATTCCAAGCAGCTGCTCTTGGGGCTATTTTTATTAGCCACTTTAAAAGCACCTGTTTAGATTGCTTCTAAGAGAGAGGGAGAGTAGAATTCCGTTGTGCAAGTGAAAGCAGCACACAGACTGGAAAACAGTACATAGATTATAATTGCCTAAGGCAGCCTTCCCCAACCTGGTTCCCTCCAGATGTGTTGGACTGCAACTCCCATAATCCCCAGCCATTGGCCATGCTGGCTGGAAATTATAGGAGTTGCAGTCCAATACATCTGGAAAGCTCCAGGTTGGGGAAGGCTGGCTTTAGTCTGCAATCCTAGACACACTTGCCTGGCAGTAAGTCCCATTGAGCACAATAGGGCTTACATCTGAGTAGACATGTTTAGGATTGTGCTATTTGTTTTTATCAACTTCAAAGTTGCTTCTTAATGTTCTTTTTGAGATAGCAATAAAGAGTTTTCACATCACATGTGACTCAAAAAGAGGTCATCAATGTAAAATTGATGAAGCACTGATGAAGTATTATGAAGCATTCCAACCTTAAATTCATTTTCCTTGTCTTTTGGGCCTTTATGGAAAGGCCTGTCATAGCGGAATTTCCTGATGTTGTTAACTCGATAAAAGCTCTTTATCCGATCAGGGACACGGTCCATTTGCAGCACATCAATATTATCTGGAATGGGAGTCACAGCATAGATCTGCAAATCTGCAACACAGTCCAGTCAAAGGAAAAAAAAATACACAAGCACACAAGAAGAGAATTCAGGTCAGCCTCACACGTTACACTAGTAACAGGTATACATTAAAGACCCTAATTGTGTATCCTTTAAAATGCCCTTTAAAGGCATGCTCATACTATGAGCACATGTAGCAAGGGAACCATGATTGCCAGCAACTTCCTGCCATATGAATTGATGTAGGTGTTAAAATCACACAGTTTTAGCAGTTATACAAATCTGTAACATGTAATTGCTAATAATATAATGTGTGTAGCAGCGCTGAGTTCCTTCCCCAAATAAAACACAACTTCTCTGAGACAGAGATTACGTCTAATTCAAGTTTTCTTTCTTTTCCATGCCCATTCTTCTGACTTGGTGTTTCAGTCCAGAGGCATTAGAAGCTCCATTAAGGTCCATGTGGTTGCAGAAATAAAAAGGCATGCCTATTTTGCAACTGAACTTCAGTTTGGTGCAGTTTTGGTTCTTCACATTTTGGGGTTGATATTGATATGACACAAATCTGGCAGTCAGTTTCTGAACTGGAACTGTGAATTCCTATTTCTGTCATGCTTCTAAGTCCCCAACCCATCTTTAATTTGTTTTTAGAACATAAGAACATAAGAAGAGCCCTGCTGGATCAGACCAAGGATTCATCTAGCCCAGCATTCTGTTCACAGTGGCCAACCACCTGCCTATGGGAAACCCACAAGCAGGACATGAGTGCAACAGCACCTGCCCATCCATGTTCCCCAGCAACAGGCGTATGTAGGCATACTGTCTCTGGTACTGGAGAAAGCATATAGTCATCAGGACTTGTAACTATTGGTATCTTCCATTGAATTTGTCCAATCCCCTTTTAAAGCTGTCCAAACTGGTGGCCATCACTACATCTTGTGGAAACAAATTCATAGTTTAACTATGCACTGTGTGAAGAAGTACTTCCTTTTATCTGTTCTGAATCTCCCTGACCAATCAGCTTCATGGGATGACCCCGGGTTCTAGTATTATGAGAGGGAGAAAAAAATGTCTCCCTTTCCACTTTCTCCACACCATGCGTAATTTTATATATCTCTATTATGTCTCACCTTACTTGCCTTTTTTCTAAGCTAAATGTTGTAACCTTTCCACATAGGGGAGTTGCTCCAGCCCCTTGCTCGTTTTAGTTGCCCCTTTATGCACGTTTTCCAACTCTACATTATCCTTTTTTAGGTGTGGTGACCAGAACTGTACACAGTATTCTAAGTGAGGTCGCACCATAGATTTGTATAAGGGGAGTATGATACTGGCAGTTTTATTTTGGATTCCTTTCCTAATTATGTCTTGTTAGAAGCTCCATTAAAACAAAGAATTTGCCTTTTTTTACAGCAGCCATAAACTGGGTCAACATTTTCACTGAGCTGTGCCACACAACCCCAAGATCTGTCTCTTGGTCAGTCACCACTCACTGGAAAGCATGGCACTCATGTGCTGGAGCAGCCAGCAGAAGACTCTGGCAGGTTGCAGTGTGGGCACCAGTGCATCTAAGCACATGGAGAATGCCCCCCCCCACACCCCTGTACTCCAAGTCATCTGGTTCTCCCTCCTCCTGACCTTTGTAAATGCTGGGTTCTGTGCCAAGTGGACCATGGGAAGGAGGACCCATCATGGGATTATTTATACAGGAAAATCCAGGAGATAAAACTCCCCAGTGAATGTGATGGAGGACCCTGACAGTTGCTGGTGTAAAGAGAGTTTGTCTATTATTGTCCTGACCTACAGCAAGAGGACATAATCTGGAGCATGATAAGGGGAGTATGATACTGGCAATTTTATTTTAATTTCATTTCCTAATTATGCCTAAACGAAGTTTGCCTTTTTCACATATGGCGACATTTTCATATCAGTATAGTGCTATTCCCTCTCACCCTCTTTTTTATAAACTGATACATGAAGCTTCTTTAATCTCTGCTCATGAGGTAAGATGTCTGTGCCTGTGATCACTGTAGTTGTTCTCCTTTGCACTTGTTCCTGTTTGAAATCATCTCATGGGTAACCAGTAAAAAGCAAGTAGAATGAGCAAAACAGAAAATAATATTCAGCATGAATCAAAGCCCCATGCACAGAGCAATGTGAACACAGAGCTGCTTTGTGTTTGGGCACTCTTGATCACTTTAACGGAAAGGCAGCTCTACATACATATCCCTTGATGCTAGGGAGCTGCATCAGAGTGAATAGGGAAGATTTTGCTGATGACAAAGTAGTATGTGTAAATTGCAGCCCACACACTCACATGGTATCTCAGGACTAGGCTGTCTAAACGGAGATATGACTAAAAACATAACACTCGTGCATGAAGGGAACATGCCAATAGATGTTGCATATAATGTACACAGGATACGGTGCACAAAGTTTTCCCTCACAACTCTGCCAATGCTCACCATCTTTGATCCTCACTTTACTTTTGAGCAAAAAAAGAAAAAAAGAAAAGAAAAAAAGAATAGAAAAGGGCACTTTTGTGGTTAATGTTCCTTTTAGATAGAGGCAATGGAAAATATCAGAATTGTTATAGATACATCGTAACTATGAAATTCTTTCCATCTTGTAGCAGCTTTATTAACTTCATACTGAAACTTTAATAAAGGATACACTGGGCATCACATTGCAAGATGCTGTCATCTGGGTGGTTCGGATGTTGCATTGCAATGGCCTGTGGGAACTCACTAAGCATTCTTTGTTGGAAGGCCTCAAGTCTCTCATAGTCATGGCCTCGACAAACATACTCTTTATTCTACAAAGAAAAGAAAGAAGTGAGAAAGCCTACAATATTCTCTTAGCCTTCTCACAATTGTAGAAAGCAGAAAATTATTTAAAAGTAAGTCTTCCTCATACTAGCATGTTCATTCAAAACATTACATGACCAGAAACAATGTTAAAAGATAATACAATAATCTATACTATTTTTTACTATCAATTGTAAGAGTATGGGAATTAGCATTCAGAGAGGCAAACAGCAGGTATGTTAAGATTGATCATAAAGTTTAATCCAGGATTTAGTTATGTCCCACTCATCAAAAGAAAATTGCTTTTCTTCAAACTGAGAATGCAGTATAATAATGGCCTCAGTTAACTTGCTGGCAATTAACAGGGCAAAAGCACAATCTTCCAATAACTCCATAGGATGTAAATTAGCTCCATCGATAGCTCCACTTGGTGAGAATCAGACAGAAGCAGTTCTGTCAGTGGAAGAACTTAATTGGATTCTACTTAGTGTCATAAGCATGAAATAAATAAATAAAACTTGTTCATATGTATAATGTAAATGCCTGTCATGAGATGAGGCCAATACTCTCCACATGCCATCTCATACCTACCGGTATCTGTTCACCCACTAGTAAGGAATACAGTCTACTTTAAAAAAAAAAAAAAACACCTTATATTTATATCTTGATTTGGGGGGAAATTATAACAAGAATGCAATATTTACTACAGGATATATTTTCCTCAGTTATTTCTCTTATCGTGAAAAATGAAAGTTGTGGCATTTTATTCAATATTTAATAGATTGCTTTTGATTTTGGTGTTATGGCAATATTTATGGACTTTCTGTGCAGACTGTAACACAAAGTAGAAGGGCATACATTAGAGTTCTCGCAGCAAACACAGATATTTATTTATTTTAAAGATTTATAATCCATCTTTTGATCAAATGATCCCGAAGGTAGCTTACAACAGATTATACCAATTCAATACCATGTAATTAACTCATGTGTTGGTGATTGGGTGCCCAGGGGAGACAAGATGTTAAAGCTATAAGGACTGGGTCCAGCTCCTTTGCAGAGGTACCTGAAGAAAACCTGGGAACTGATTCTGATTCAGACTAGGAGGAGGGGGAGGGAGAAGAGGCTGCTGAGGAGTCAAGGCTGCAGGAGTGGGAGATGGGTGAGAATAGCTGTGATAACCAAGGAGGCCGTTCTGAAACTGTGGGAACGCAGGCTTGTAGCGCAGAGGAGGAGGGTGCGGTGAGAATCAGGGACCCAAGAGTTAGGTGTCATTTGAGGGAGCAGCAATGTAACATAACACAGTGGTCTAAGCAATTGGCAGCCAGGGAAGTCACCAAGTGAATGGACCCACTCTGACAGATTGAATAGGGAGGGTTGTAATTCTCCAGATTAAATTTGTGTCAACTTTCCGTTTATGATGCTGTAACTTGGAAAACCCATTAGTGCTTAGAGGACTAGTATTAAACTATGCTGGCTTTGATCCTTTGTCTCCTTTGTTTGTATGGGGATTTTAGTGTGTAGCCTAAGGCCATGAAAGCTAATTGATTGGAACTACAACTGACTAGCCTGTGGAGTGAAGGGGAGGAAGCAGCATCTGACAAAAGCAGGGTCAGGCAACCTGTGGCCCTCAGCCTAATTTCATAAGGCCCTCAGCTGACTTTTAAAAGCCCTCTGCAAGCAATCTGTCCCTTTCCCAGCAGCCTGCTGGGCAGTGAGGAAGAAGGAGGCAGGGGAGAGACAAAGATGGGTGATCCCACCCATCTTTGGCTCTGGACCCACCACCACTAGCATACTACCCAAGAGATATTATCCCCCAAGGGAATACAAACATTGACAGAAAAAAAAGGTTCCCCACTTCCATGTTAAAGCCTCTCCCCAGCACTCTACTGTTCTTGTTGCTGTTCCAGCTGTCCTTACAGGGAGGGATCTCTCCCAAACCCTTGAACAAGCCAAATAGCCCTGGCACTACATTCCATCACTGAAGCAGATACTATATTGCAGCTGTGACTATGACACTTGCCATACATAAGTTACACACGAACTGGAAAAAGTATTATATAAATGGCTGTCTGGACAATTTTGTGTGGAACAAGCAAAATCCCATGCTATTTATAAGCAGTATAGGTTTCCATATGAGAGGTAAATGACTTTATGATGCAAACAAATGTTATACTTAACATTTTAAAAAGTTAATCCAGGCAATTATAAGCAATCAATACTCAGGAATTTTAAAATACAGGACTATATATTTAATTCTCCTGCCAGGAAAATGAAGTTGGGAATGAGCAAGGTAATTCATTTTCAAACAGAGAAAAAGAAATGCTTGAAGTTCATTTCTTGTAAGTTCATTTCTAAAACCACGTATCAATTTAAATCGATGATGACATTATTACTGCCAATTGCCAACCATTAAATTAAACTGGGGGCTGTGGAAATACTTCAGTTAATGAGTTCATTTTGGAAATCACTTTATACTCGATCATTAAAGAGAAAGCAGCAGGATGAGAGTTTACATGACAGTTATACTTTTCTACATTTTAACTGCTGTGCCTAAATAGCCTTTTGCTTACTTCCCTATTTTCACTTATTTTCAAAGCTGTCCTCCACAAATCTGTTCTGTTATACCTGCCCTTAAGCTCCCACAGTCTTATTGCAATGTCTGCAAGAGAAAACAATCATTTCTAAACACCTACAAATTTAGATTTAATCTCTTCTACCTGCATGCCAATTCAGCTTTGAAATTGAGACTCATGAATTTACTATTCCAAAAATGTATACATTTTTATTGCTGCAGACTTTGACCCCCCCCCCCCTTTTCCCATTCTGTCAGTTTCTTACAATGCTTATTTTATATTTTTCAGTTAAGGGCATCAGAAAGAGTACTGGTTGTTTGATATCTATCTTGAATCATCTTTTTAAAGTAAAGGCAGAAGGCAGTTTTAAAGTAAAGGCAGTTGCATGCAAACTGAGTAACCCAGAAAAGGTATATGCGTTTTTATTCTATGGGGTAATGTGATAGGTATCATAATATGTCTCAAGCAACACAGCCTCATCATCATGGGGAAAAATATATATGGTGCACTCACTAGTGGATGGCAGCATGAAGCTTGTAGACTAATTGACACTGGCCAGTATCCAACTATGTTTGTTAGATGAACTTAAGCATGATATGCTCTCTCCAAGAATGAAAGGTCAATGCAATCAGTTTGGATAAATTTAGAGGGCTAAAAACATATTTAGAATTATTCACACATCTTAAAAGTAGATGTTCAACATACAACCTTGAATATACAATAATTAACCATGAACTGGATAGAAACCTACTGTAATTAACATTTCATAATATTTCCAAGTTCTAATGTAAAGATAACCGTGAGAGTGATTAGGGCTCAGAAATATTGATGACACCTTGTCCCAAATCCCCTAACAGCAGCACCCAATAGCTTCATATAGATGTTAAAAAGCATTAGTGACAGGACTGTGCCCTGTGGTGTCCCACAGTACAATGACCAGGGAGCGGAGACACAATCCCCAATGCCATTCTCTGGAACTGACCCTGCAGGTAGGAATGGAACCACAACAATACAGTGCCCCTTAATCCAACCTCACAGAGCTGGTGAAGGAGAATGGTATCAAAAGCCACTGATATCTAGGATTAGCAATAGAGTCACACTCCCCCTGTCCTCCCGATAAAGATAATCTATCAGTGCGACCAAGGCCAATTCCATCCCAAAACCAGGCCTGAACCCATCTTGAAATGGGTCCAGATACTCCATATCCTCCCTTCAAAGAGCCTCTGTAGTTGTGCCATCACCACCTTCTCAAGCACCTTGCTCAAAGAGGGGTATTTGTAACTGGGCACTAATTAGGCTTTTTCAGGAGGGGTCACACAATTGCCTATTTAAAGGCAACTGGCACCACTCCCTCGCATAAAGGTGCATTCATCAGTTCCTGGACCCACCTGGTCAGACCTCCCCAGCTAGGACCTAAAAGCCACAATGGGCAAGGGTCAAGGGAGCACGTGGTTGGCCACATCACTGCAAGTGTTTTGTCCACATCATCAGGCCTCATCAACTGAAACTAATCCCACAAAACTGGGTAAGTTGGTGCATTCTACACCTCAACGGGACCTGTCTCAACACTGGCATTCAGACTGATAGAACGACAAGCAATTTTGCCCTCAAAGTGCCTAGGAAATTCATCACAGCAGCCCCCTGCAGGTATCAGCATACTATTGGGACAGATGACACTAAGCTTCACACAACTGAAAAAAGCTCTGCTGGACAGCTACTTGAAAATACAATGGAGTCAGCGATGTAACCCTTCTTTGTTGACCACTGCCATACAGTAGGCACAATTGTCTCCTCTCACGCATATTCAGTCATTGCAACGAGTCCTACTTCAAAAGTGCTCTAGCCTTTGTCTGACCTGACTCATCACCTGAATGTCTGCAGAAAACCACAGTGCCACTCAGGTTCCACAACATTGGAGGGGGAGCTCAGAAGTGATCATGTCAATAGTACACCTCACCTTATCATTCCATAGCGAGACCAGGGCCTAAATGGGATCGTCAGCTCTAGCTGCTGGAAACTCCCTCAGAGCATTCAGGAATACCACATATTCCATCAGTCTCCAGGGATGGACATTTTTATAGGTCCTCCATCCCTGCAAGGGGGGCAGGGAAGACTGGTGTCATGAGACCAAACTTCACCAGGAAGTGGTCTGACCATGACAATGGGGTTGCTTTAACCCTCCCTGCCATCAGACACACACCCCCATACACCCTCACGGGTATGCCCTGCTCTGTGTATTGAGCTGATGCAGGACCGGTGCAAGGCAGTTTGGTGCCCTAGGCAAGATCAGATATTTAGCGCCCCCCCTTCCCACTTGAGAGCGCTGTATTTTTTTCCAAGGCGTTTTTGGTGCCCCCTTTAGCCCTGTGCCCTAGGCAGCTGCCTAGTTGGCCTAATGGTAGCACTGGCCCTGAGCTGATGACATATTGAGATAGCCCCATGGTTGCTATGGAGGCCATGAAATCCTGAGCTGGACCACTCAAGGCAGCCTCAATGTGGATGTTGAAATCCCCCAGAACATTTGTCCTAGGGGTCTCAGCACCATGTCTGAGACCATCTCAGCCAGCTTCGGCAGGGAAACTGTTGGGCAGCAGTGTGGATAGTACTCCAACAGTAATCCCCATCTGTCTCTCTGGCCCAACACCAGGTGCAGGCCCTCAAAGCCTGCCCCATGGCAGAGAGTAATGTAAGTAAAGTTCATTTTTGTGTAGCCAAAGTCATTACAAAAGCAATAAAATCAGATGAAAATATCTTAAATAGATAAAAGAAACACTGGACCAACATTCCAGCAGATAAAATGATTCATCTAAATAGTTTGTCATCTCTACCAATCTTCCTTCTTAAAATTGACACTCTAAAAGCAAAACAGGGCACCTTTTCAGAAATGTAAGGGGAACTATCCCCCAATAAGGAGATATAAGGGGAACTATTCCCTGATAAAAAATTAATCAGATACCCAACAGATCTATTGAATCTAGGTCTATAAACAGGGCTGCTCTTAAGGGCTCATAAATTGGGTAATCAAGTAAGCAGTGAGGCAAGTCTTCCAGCACATTGGATCCACATGGGCAGACTCTCTCTTCAAAAGGGATCCGACGTTAACATCCTTCAAGTATGGCAGAGTTCACTGCCTGACATCGTAAGGCTGTAAATGCTTTCCTCCATTTAAAGTTTATAATACTGATTATATAATGTGGAAGAGAAGTTTGAATAGGCAATTTGGCATACCAAGGGGCACATTTCAACAGGCAGGCAGAAGCACGGTCAAAAATCATGTTTTAAGATATGAGATTGCAGGTAATGTGCTGCCATCTCAAAACTTAAGGGGTTCAAGAGATCCAAAGAAAATCCATACATATCATCTTGATTCCAAGATGGAACTATTATGTTATTAAGGTTCAACATTTCTCTAAAAGCAGATAATACTGAGGAAGATCCACTCCCATTTTGCAATTTCAACCAATATCTGATGGCAGAAATATGTACCCTGTTCTTCACTGTACAAAGACCGGTTTCCAAGCAAGAATAGAGGTCTCGGTTGACTTAGGGAGGTTGAGAACAGCTCACAAAAAATTATTCTGGGGTATTTCCAAATTCATTTTCGGAATGCATCCCCATATTTGAGCACCATAGCAAATATGTGCTATAACTGGCCTCTTAGATTTTAATAGCTGGAAAAATCTGCCTACCTCCTCTGCCCCAGTAAAACCTTAATAAAGAATTCATAGTATTAGTAGCCAGTTTTTTTTTTTTTTTTTACATTTTCCAGATGGCTATTCCAATTTCCGGTTGAGGAGAAACATAAACCTAAATATTTAAATCACTTCACCTACTCTATAGAATGTCCATCAATTGCCATGGCAGAGAGGTGAATGAGATGGAACATTTATGGACCACAGCAACTCCCCCTCCCAGCACCCCAGTCTAGGTTGGTGCTGCACCAAGTACTCAGGTGGGGAAAGTGGGGTCAGATCAACTCCACCCAGCTCACTCACCAGGTCTCAACAATACACACCAGGTCAGCTCCCTCATCCATGTTCAAATCATGGATGAGTTCTGTCTTATTATGAACTGACCTAGCATTAACAGCACCACTAGACCAGAGGGCAACCTAGTTGAGCAACCAGGTATCTCAGATGGAAGGAGGACCAGAAAGAGGAATAGTCTACCAGGGTGTGGTGCCCTCACTCTTGTTGCTCCCTGAAGGAGTGACCCAAATGAATGACCCTCTTTGGTGTCTCCCTCTTCAGGGACACCCGTCAGGTCAGCCCGGTGGCTGTGGCCCACTGGGTCTTAATGGCACCACTCTTATAGCTCTTGCCAAGGGTTTACTCTGGATGTTAGCAGGAGGGGCCCAACCTAGCAGGGTTACCCGAGGAAGCAGGGAGGGCAGCTGTCTGTATTATCTGCAGTTTGTTAAGAATTTTTAGTTTTTATTTCTGTTTAATAATTGTTTTAATGTTCTTTTATAAAACTGTTTTTGTGTTGATTCTGTGATTTTAAATTGTTTTGTTATGTTTTGTAAACTGCCCAGAGAACAACAGTTATCGGGTGACTAATAAAGTAAGTATGTATGTATGTAAATGAATGAATAAATGAATGAATGAATGAATACTGTTTGATTTCAAGCCTGAGTTTTAAATATAGGAAATTTGCAGCTATCCAGTCACATTATTTTAAAGGAGCTATATATTTTACCTGACCTAGCACTTGGCATTACAACTGTAAATACTGGGTAGGATCCAGACTTTGTCATACTTAAAAGTTAGACCCATTGAAATCAATGACACTTGTCAGTTTTGATTGCAATGACTAAGTCTGGATCCAACCCAGTATTATTAGTTAATATTGTTAAACTGTAGAAATACTTTGTCCTAAAATGTGCAGACTCTAACATGGCCACCTCATCACAACATTCTGAAGGTCTGCTGTATCTACAGTACATTTGCATGAAAAGTGGCAGGTGTCTTTATGAATCTTGAAAGGGCCAACATAACTGCTAAGCAACAAAACAATGTGTGAAGCACATGCACAATAAGCAGTCCAGTGGAAAGGAGTTCAACCTTTTAGTTGTATTCATCATGTGTGTAAGTTCTTATTTTGACACTAAACTGAAGAAAAAAACCTACCTAATATTCTCTACCCTCAACAAATAAACAAAACCCCTTCACTGTAAATTGCAACTGTAATTCATATATTAATGCATTTGTTGAGAGGGCTTACCCGAAGAAAGAAGGGGAATTTCCTTCCATAAAAACCAACTCTGAAAAACTCAGGTTCCAGCCGTTGCTGTTCCATTATATTATCATAATAGGTAGCTTCCATTTTCTGTGGATGGGAAAGAAAAATTATATTGAACTTGAAATCATGTTATAACAGAAGACCTCTGGAGCATACCACACATGAAAAGAACATTTTGTCTTTATGTTGTGCCATCCAAGGAAGGTTCGCAAAACATGTTAAGAATTATGATCCTGTGAAACACATACTTATTACCCAGATGATGATTTTGATAGGTAGGATTTCATATGCAAGTATTTTCATTTAAATTACTAGAACATTATTAAAGTGCAATCTTGTTTACAGTTATATGCACATTATTAAATTCAAATTTATGTAATTTCCATGTGAGTAATTGTGTATAGGACTGAACATTAGAATGTCATCTGGAGCCATTTCTTCTATTCGTTTCAGTTAAATGGGGATTCCTGTCAAAAGGAATCTGAATGGCAGGGTTAGGGAAATCCTAGATTCAAATAGATGTGGGATCTCTTGTTTGGACATTACATTCTATATTCAGTGGGGAATAGGAGAGAAGAGGCATACAAGCCTGAGAGCTGCTCCTGATTTCACCATTTGTTCCAGGAGTGAGTAACATCTGGATGTGCCTTCTATTTTAGCTGCGGTTTTTCATCTCCCCCCCCCTTTTTTTTGAGTAAAGCTTATAGAGCTTGTGCCTGCCAGCTGATTATGACAACACCACAGAAATAATCTGGAATATGCTGAGGGAAGCAACTGCTACTGACACAACTGTCAGAGAGATATTCTTTCTTTTTTTAGTTTACCTGAAAGAACTTTGTTCCTTTAAGACATATATAGGCAACCCATGGACCACGGGCTCCTCTCTGTATGGCCTGCCAGCCCCAGGGTGCCACATCCATCTTTCCTGATGCCCAGCTGATCAGCGATCAGCTGGGCAGTGGGGAACAGATAGCTGCTTCCTGCTGTTATTAGCAGTGGGAGAACATTTATCTTAATTAGGATCGCTGTGGGAGAGGTTAGAGCCTCTACCCCAGCAATCCCGATCAAGATCGCTCTTTCCTCACTGCTAATAGCAGCAAAGAAACAGCAGTCTTGATCTGGATCACTGTGTGGGGAGAGGCTTTAACCTCACCCTCCACAACACACGCACAAAGTTATGCTCAAGAGTGCTGTTTCTTCACTGCTATTAGCAGCAGAAAAATAGCAATCTTGATCGGATCAATGGGATGGGTGCGGTTAAAGTTGATTGCTGGGGGTGGGGAGAGGAAGAGTGTGTGTGTGTGTGTGTGTGTGTGTGAGAGAGAGAGAGAGAGAGAGAATGTGCGTGCATGTTGTGTGTGTCCTGGGCCCACCCATCGCTGCCTCACTCACCAGCAGCTGCAGCTACACATATGGCCTGATGGGTTCCATAGAGATCAATATGGTCCCTGAACCCAAAAAGGTTACCCGCCCCTGCTTTGATAGGGTCAAAGGCTCTTAGATATTGGGAGGGGGCATTCCCATTCAGCCATCAGAGCACAGAGATAGGAGAACACTGGAGTATTTTTTGTGTGGCTTGCAACACCTTAGAAATAACACATCTAGATGAATGCATTTTGATCCACAGCTCTGAAGACAACAATACGGATCCAGCATAATATCCAGAAATGATTGAGTAATTGCTTTGTTCACCTGCTTCTTGAGGATAGTATGTTTCAGATTTGTAAGAGACAATGTGTGAGAGAATTTCTATTACTTACTGAAAAACAAAGATACACATTGAAAAGACTTATTTCACCTACCCGAATCCAGCTGAGACTTTGATAATCATATAAGATTTCATACTGAATAGCCAGTTCTCTGCACAATGGGATTCCAAATTCCCAACTCTGAAAAAGGAAGACAAAAACTTCAGATGAAGTGGGATTTTCACACATGCAAAAGTTAAAAGAGAGGCGCAAAGTTTAATAGTTTCTAACTGTATGGCCTCAAGGAATAAACAGACAAGAAAAATAAATGGAAAATTAGGGACTCCCCTGTGAGTGCTCTCTGTACTTGAGTTCAATGGTCCAGACTCTGGGTGCTCTCTGCTCTGGCCAATAGGAGGCAGCCTTTTGAAGGTTACCTGAGCTGGACTAAGAGACGCCATCCAGGGCCAGAAACTCCTTTCTTAGCAATAAATACACCACACAAGCAGGGATGTGCTGACACCGGGAAGTCCGGCTTGTTTGAGCTTGATCCAAATGATCGGAAGTGGGCCGAGTCAGGGGTGGGTGGGTTTCCGTGAACTTCTGTCTCTAAGACAGGCTGCAGTTTGCACATGTTTTTAGACGCTAAGGAAATTTCCGCAAATGGCGCTAGTTGCACAATTTGAGTAACTTTACGCAAATTGCATAAATAGCATTATTTTGCATATTTCATGCAAATCAGTACCTGAAAAGCACATGGATCTAGCATGATTTGCTTAAATCAGTCAATTTAAGCAAATCGTGCTAGATCCACATGCTTTTTGGTGCTGATTTGTGCAAAGCATACAAAATAACACTATTTACGCAATTTAAATAAAGTTACACAAATTGTGCAACTAGCGCCATTTGCACAAATTTCCTTAGCGTTTTAAAAAATGTGGCCCATCTTAGAGACGGAAGTCTGCAAGCTGGTTTGACTCGCATCATAGTGAATTGGCACCAGCACAGGGCTAGCAAACCGGAATCTAGGGAGCTGAATCGTGAAAATCCACTAGATTTTCATCCCCCTATCAGATTCCTCACACATCTCTACATACAAGGCCACTACTATAATTCACTTGAAATACACTGTCCTGAAAAGGTCACTTCCACACATAGGTACTAATTTTTAATACCTTTAAGGTACATAGGTACTAATTTTTAATACCTTTAAGAAAACAAAACCTATCTCTGTTCCTAGTCCCACCCCAACCCTTTGCCAGTCAAGCTAAACACACAATATAACCTGCTTGCTTAAGGAAATATGATATCCTAATGATATAATCTTCTACATATTGAGGAGTCATATATGAGGCATGGACAGATTTCCACAATTCAATCAACAACAGCTCATCATCATCAGGCGATCACTCATGACCGAGTAAGATTGTCTTCTGGGATAAAAGGAGGAAATTCTAAAGAAGATTGTGTAGACTCTAGCGATGGGTCCGTAAGTGACTGTGGAGGCCAATTCTAGATCCACACAGCTTCCCACAGTGAGGACACAGGTTACCAGATAGAAGATGGTCCTGTAAAGGATTCATTTGACGTGCTTTTCGCTTAGCACGTTTCTCCCTTTCACCTTGCACTCGGGCTTCTTCAAAGTCCATGGAACCTTTGTGAAAGGCCAACCTCCATTTAGATCGTTCATGGGCCAGAGCTTCCCAGTTTTCGATGTTTATATTGCATTTTTTTAGATTAGCCTTATGAACATCTTTAAACCTCTTATATTGACCACCGATATTCCTGCTTTCCATCCTTGAGTTGGGAGTAAAGTAACTGCTTTGGGAGACGGCAGTCAGGCATTCGAACAACATGACCGGTCCACTGAAGTTGGCAGTTGAAGGATCATTTTTTCAATGCTAGTAGTCTTTGCTTCTTCCAGTACACTGACATTTGTTCGTCTATCTTCCCAAGTAATTCGCAGGATTTTCCGGAGGCAACGTTGATGAAACCTTTCAAGGAGGTGGAAGTGACGTTTATAGATAGTCCATGTTTCGCAGGCATACAATAAAGTTGGTAATACAATGGCTTCATAAACCAGTGTTTTGGTCTTCTTACAAATATCCCGATCCTCGAACACTCTATGTTTCATTCCAGAAAATGCGGCACTTGCGGAGCTCAAACAATGCTGGATTTCACTGTCGATGTTAGCTGTAACAGAAAGATAGCTGCCAAGATAGAGAAAATGATCGACATTTTCCAGTATTGTCCCGCCAAGCTGGATAGATGGCATCACCAAAGGGTTAGCTTGCACTTGCTGATGAAGCACTTTGGTTTTTTTGATGTTAAGTGAGAGATCAAGTTTTTCGTATGCTTCTGCAAAAGCATTTAGGATAGTTTGGAGATCATCCTCTGAATGTGCGGAGACCACATTATCATCAGCATACTGAAGTTCACAACGGAGGTTGTAATTACCTTACTTTTTGCTTTCAGCCTGCTGAGATTAAAAAGCTTTCCATCTGTTCGATATATAATTCCCACACCAGTGGGAAGTTTCCCCTTGACAAGATGTAAAACCATGGCAATGAAAATGGCAAATAATGTTGGGGCAATAACACATCCCTGTTTAACACCTGATCCCACTTTAAATGGAGCACCATGAGAGCCGTTGTTGTCCAAAACCGTTGCCGTCATGTTGTCATGGAGAAGTCGCAAGATATTCACAAATTTATTGGGGCATCCAATTTTCATAAGGATAGTCCAGAGAGCTGTACGGTCTACAGTATCAAAGGCCTTAGCCAAATCGATAAATGCCATATAAAGGGGTTGATTTTGCTCCCGGCATTTTTCTTGGAGCTGACGTGCAGTAAAAATCATGTCTACTGTCCCTCTAGAGGGGCGGAAACCATATTGAGTTTCAGGGAGGATCTCTTCTGAAATAGATAGAAGACGGTTTGCGAGAATCCTAGCAAATATTTTACCTGCGGTTGCTAAGAGAGAAATGCCCCGATAGTTTCCACAAGTCTGTTCTATCACCCTTCTTAAAGAGGGTGATAATTATGGCATCCCTGAAGTCTTCTGGGATCTCTTCTCTTATCCAGATTTTTTCGATGAGTTTATGAAGATGTTGTACAAGTTCGGGGGGCCCTTCTTTAAAGATTTCAGCAGGAATCCCATCTGGTCCACTAGGTAATATTTTTTTCGGTGGCAATAGTTGGTGAATGAACAAAAAGGTTCCTGGGTCCTGGCAGCTTTTCCAGCAAAATATTGTCTCCTCTCTTGTAGATAAGTTTTACTAGTCAGGTGTACGATGCCAAGAAGTCAATGTCTTCAAATAGTTCTTTTTCATTGTGACAGAAAGGGAGAAGACAGATGCACTTGCCCAAATTAGGGACCACTCTACTTTCTGAACAGCCTGCTATAAATCTGTTCCCACTGATCTATGTATTTTGGGTTAGGCCAGGGGTGGGGAACTTGAGGTCCTCCTAGATGTTTTGGCCTACAACTCCCATAAGCCCTACCCAACATAGCCAGTGGTGAGGGATGATGGGAGTTGTAGGCCCAAACATCTGGAAGGCCACAAGTTGCTCTCCTGTTTTAGGCTCTTGCAAGCTCTTGAGATAATTATATAAAAATGTCATTTTGCCTTTCATAGGACCTTGAGATGTGTCAGGACTACCTTTATGGAGGTTAGAGTTTTCTTGTTTTTGATTCTAATTGATTCATTTTTAGTTAAATAGTCCCAGATTTGTAAATACTTGAACCATGGTATCTTCACTTCTGGATGTTTTGTTCTTGTTGCAGGTCATCCTCATGCAAATGTCAAGATATCATATTATCTGCTTGCAACCTATTCTGGCCCTTTCATCCCTCCAAAGTGCTGCAATGGAGCTTCAGGTATGGCGATAGTCTCTATTGAAACAAGTCTGTTCTGGAAACCAGCCACACCAGCTTTTGGATCAACAGGCTTCATGATGTCAGCAAATCAAGGAAATGACAGGTTGCTTTCTGACAGGAACTCTCTCCCAATGTCCCAGTGCAAATGTCTCTAGGGGGTTCCCACCTATTCCCTCAGGTCCTAGAGACCGCCAATTGCAGCCTTGGAACTGAGCAGAGCCTCGGCACCAACTGAGTGAAGCCTCGGTGGGTGGGTTGTGTGAGTGCACAGATGACCACTTGAAGAACTGCAGTTACAGGTAAGCAACCTGTTGTCGTAAATTAGTCTGGTCCAGAGATAAGCTGTAGTCATTAACAGAGTCCAAGGTTAGAAACCAAAATATGTGTCTGAAAACAAGATAACACTGAACTGGATTAGGAGCAGGCCGAAGAGTAGTCAAGGTTGCTCCAGAGTCAAAATGCACAAGTCTCAGTCCAGGGGCTGGCAGGAGCGTCTGGCTATGACTGATTTGCAATAACAATTGCTTCCGGCATCTGAAATGTGTTTGGGGCCTGTCTTTTAAGCAAGTGCTGATTGGCAAGTCAGCACAGCTCAGGTCAGGCTGCAGATGACACGTGTCTGGCCCCTCCCCAAACACTACTCCGGCTTGGTTGCCCTATGTCTTCCTCCTCTATCCCAAATGGAGGCACAACATCTGTGTTTCTTCTTCATGGTTTCTGTGCATCACACATAAGGGTGGGTAGCAAGCTGATGTACCAGTGTCGGGTCAGTGTCCTACTGTAAAATTGTGGACAGAACTGCACAGCCAAAGGAGCAGTCTGCTCTGTCACACGCATCAAGTCTGTAATGGTTAATGAAGGTTGATGGTTTGACCAGGAGGCTGCTCTGCAGAGCTCAGGGAGGGAAACTCCTTTCCCAAATGCCACCGATGTAGCCATGGAACAAGTCAAGTGAGCTTGGATTGGACCAGAAAGGTTAATGCCAGCCAATTAATACACAAACTTGATAGTGTGGGCCACGCAGGGCGATAGCCTCTACGACAACACTGGGTTGTCAATGCTGCTTGCCCCCATAACAAACAAGTAAGGGGACTGACAAAAGGGCTCAGTCTTTGATTTATAGAAAGCCAACACCCTTCAAACATCTAGGGTATGAAGAGTAGATTCAAGTGAAGTAGAAGGAGTTGAAAAGAAAGATGGGAGTACAATGTCCTGATTCAAGTGGAACTCAGTCATCATCACCTTGGGCAGGAAGATGACATCAGAACAGAGCAACACCCTATCACGATGGGAAGTCATATAATGTGGGTGTACATGCAATGCACAGTTTGCCAGACTGGTGGGCTGATGTAATAGCCACCGGAAAGGCAGTTTTCCAAGACAGGAGATGGAAACCTGTCATCACAAGCAGTTCAAATGGCTTGTCAGTCACGGCCTGTAGAACAACTGACAGACTCCAAGCCAGTACTGGGTGCTGAACTGGAGGAGTGAGATTCCATACACCCCAAAGAAACTGCTTAGTCAGCAGGTGTGAAAAGACAGAAAAAATCATCAACTGAAGCACGAGAAGCAGAGATGGCTGAGAGATATACTCTCAGGGAAGAAAGTTTTAAACCCTTGTCAGAAAGAGACAAGACAAATGGCAAAACTTGGTGCAATGGGCAATGAATGGGGTCAAAGCCATGGGATGCATCTTTCTTTTTGCAAGGGAGCAAAAAGATGCCCACTTACAGGCATAAGAACGTAAAAGCACAGTTTAAAATGATGATACAAAAAGTTAATAAAACTAAGCTTACAGGTGACAATCCCCCCCACCCCCCGGTGCTATTTTGAGCTCTTAACTATTGAATGCCTTGGCTTAGAGGGAAGTCTTAACCGGGCGCCAAAGAGATAGTAAAGTTGGCGCCAGGCCGGCCTCAATGGGGAGCTTATTCCACAATTGGGGGGCTACCACTGAAAAGGCCCTCCTCCTTGTTGCCACCAACAGAGCCTCCCTTGGAGGTGGCAGTTGGAGGAGAGCCCCAGATGTTGAGCGCAGTGTCCAGGTAGATTGTGGTTGGGAGAGGTGTTCTGTCAGGTATTGTGGTCCTAAGTCATGTAGGGCTTTATAGGTTAGAACCAGCACCTTGAATTTGGCTCAGAAACATATTGGCAGCCAGTGCAAATGGACCAGAACTGGTGTAATATGTTTGGACCTTCTGGTCTCGTAGATAGCTTGCGTGCAGAGTCCAGAATGCGTTTTACTACGTCAGGGACCGACAGCATGGAAGAGGTGAAGGAATTCTCCATGCCATCAGTCACAGCGTGTTGAGGTCTGGATACCATATCTTGCTTTGATCCCGTGTGATCAGGTTCAGTATTGATAGAAGCCGGTAATACTTCCCATGGGAGAGTTGAAAGAGAGGGGTGAACCAAGGTTGCCTCAGTCACCATGGTGTGATCAGGATGCAGTCTGTCCCAGGCCATCTGCCTTTACCTTTGCTAGGACTTTTGTTATGATCAGGCTGGAAGGAAAGTCTTTGCTACCTGCAAACACAGGATTTTTTAGTCCAGATAGAATTTCCTGCTACGGGTTCAGTTTAAAATATAAGATTTATATGTGGAACCAATGTTATCCTTTACTCCCACAGAAATTGCCCGTAAGCAGCGACTTTAAGAAGATTTTTTCTGATGAAGTCATAATTGACAAAACAGGCTTTACAATCTGGATCCCTCATACTTAGTCTGTTTATAGCAGTTTTTTTCAAGTGCTCCATACTTGCCGGCACTTGTTATTGTTTTTGTTATTGCTATCATTGCCTCGACTTTTGTTACTTATTATACATTACATTATACAGTAATACCTTGGATTGCAAGTAACTTGGTCTGAGAGCGTTTTGCAAGACAAGCAAATTTTTTAAATTTTTTTTGATTTGATAAATGAGCAAGGTCTTGCTAGACAAGTAGTGTAGGGATGTAACCGCTCGCCTCGAGCGGGCGTAGCGGGCCGAAATCGGCCCCGCTCACGCCCGCCAGAAACTTGCTTTGATATAAGAATGTTTTGGATTAGAAGCATGTTTCCGGAACGAATTATGCTCTCAATCCAAGGTATTACTGTACTCAGTTGTGCTTCTTTTGTTCCACATTCTGTGGTACTCTGTTACTGTCATTATAGCAAGCTGTACATTATACTCTGTCTGTTATTGGCAGTTTTCTTTTGTTCACTGCCCAGTTCTTGTTTGTACTTTGTTAGTTATTGACCATGTTGTTATTTGGCTCTTGTTACTTTTTATACCATTATCACATTATATAATTTGGTATTTGCTGTTGGTATTCAGGGGTCATCATTATAACTTGTTACCTGTTACTCACCACCTTACATGCCGGTTGCTATAACATGCTTCTTTATTATCAGCACCTGATTATACTTAGAATGTCAGTTTAATCATTGTATTGGGTCAACCATCATTGTGTATGATATTTCTTTCTGTGTGGTATTGTTGTAATATTTTCAAGTAAACATACTTGAATTTTTTGCAGTTGTGTGCATTGTGGCACTCCGGTTTAGTGGTAGTAAGGCATTCCCTGTAGCATCTAGTTCTAGGCTTAGTCAATCATAACAGCAAAGCGACTGAAAAAATAGAATTTTTTTTGGCATACCTTCCCTTTATTAAAATAGTGGATAATCTTCCGACAAAGACCTTCTTTACGTTGCCATTCTGTCTGAGACGGATAGTGTAGAAACTCCCGAAGAGGCCTATCCTCCCACTGAAGCAGCTCACAGTACAAGAGCAAAGTAAAAGCAGCCTCTGTTGAAACCGCAAAGCAGCAAAATTAAACAAAAATGTTCAAAAACATATCAGTTATAATAACTATATGCAAATGATCATAAAAATTGTGAGAAAAGTAGTTCTGAAAAAATTACAACCTTTAGCACATCAGAGACCTTGATAATATAAAGCAGGGGAGGGCAACTTCGGGAGGTCTGGGGGCCATTTTTGATGCCCAGATCCTCTGCAGACTGCATTCCACAGGCCACCACGTGCCCCCCCTGGGGAAACAAATACGTGGTTTGCTACTGAAATTTAGTGGCAAACTACATAATGCTAAAAGGATTCAATTTAGCTTGTTCTCAAGCTAAATTGAACCCTTTTATTGCTCCGTAGAGGCTACAGGGTGCTAAAACAGTCAAATTCAGCTTCAGGACAAGCTAAATTTGACCCTTTTAGTGCTATGGAGCTCTAAAATAGCCATATAGATATAGATATATTGCTGCCACCGAATTTGGCAGTGCAGTGGGGGGGGAGCCAGAACAGCAGCAGGGGCCATATACAGCCCATGTGTTGCCCACATTTGCTTTAAAAAAATTGAATAATTGATCACATTATTATGAAAGTAAATGAAAAATAAGCTGACACACAGTATTTTATTTATTTATTTATTTACAACATTTGTATGCTGTCCCACAACAATTTTTTTCTTGGTGGCTTGCAATAAATGAACATAAAAACTATTTAAATATAAAATAGACTATAAAACCATACAATCAAAAGCAACATGAAATACAGCAGAAAGGTCTTCAACCTGGCACCAAAAAGACCTCAGGGATGACACCAGGGAAACCTCTGTAGGAAGGATGTCCCATAACTGGGCTGCCATGGCAGAAAACCCCCTCTTCCTGGTAGTTACCTGCCTCTGTGGTGGTCTTTCTGGTAATTTGGTTCTAAGCTGTTTAGGGCGTTAAAGGTTACAACCAGCACTTTAAATTGGGGGGCAGTATCCAATGGGTTGCTTAAACCCCTGCTGATTTTCTTGCACACGGCAGATTCTGTTGTACAAGCAGTGGGTCCCGGTTGGGCAATGCAGATTTAACACCTCCCAGAGGAACCCCTGAAATGAGTGGAAACGGTCGTTTCTGGATTGGGAACAGTCCACTGAGCTCCCTTATTTATTTATTTTATTTTATTTTATTTTAATTTAATTTCCATACCGCCCGACAGCCGAAGCTCTCTGGGCGGTTCACAACAATTTATACAATAAAAACTACATAAAACCAACAATAAAAACATACAATATAGTTAAAAAGATTAAAAACCAAATGTAAAAGCACAGTTTAAAATGATGATACAAAAAGTTAATAAAACTAAGCTTACAGGTGACAATCCCCCCCACCCCCCGGTGCTATTTTGAGCTCTTAACTATTGAATGCCTTGGCATAGAGGGAAGTCTTAACTGGGCGCCAAAGAGATAGTAAAGTTGGCGCCAGGCCGGCCTCAGTGGGGAGCTTATTCCATAATTGGGGGGCTACCACTGAAAAGGCCCTCCTCCTTGTTGCCACCAACAGAGCCTCCCTTGGAGGTGGCAGTTGGAGGAGAGCCCCAGATGTTGAGCACAGTGTCCAGGTAGATTGTGGTTGGGAGAGGTGTTCTGTCAGGTGTTGTGGTCCTAAGTCATGTAGGGCTTTATAGGTTAGAACCAGCACCTTGAATTTGGCTCAGAAACATATTGGCAGCCAGTGCAAATGGGCCAGAACTGGTGTAATATGTTTGGACCTTCTGGTCCCCATAACAAGTCTGGCAGCCGCATTTTGCACAAGCTGGAGCTTCTGAACAGTCTTCAAGGGAAGCCCCACGTACAGTGCATTGCAGTAGTTTAGTTTATAGATTACCAGAGCGTAGATTACTGAGACCAGGCTATCCCTGTCCAGATAGGGGCATACTTGGGCCACCAGCAGGAGCTGGTAGAAGATACTCCTTGCCACTGAGGCCACTTGAGCCTAGGGGTGATACACGAACCTGGGGGGGGGACTTGTGGCTCACCTCTCCGTGGGGGCAGCCCCCTGCCTCGATCTTCTGAGCGGCGTGGAGCAGTTCTCCACGCCGCTCGAGCCGCCAGCGCTGGTCCCGTCGCGTCACATCCGGCCCCGGAAGTGACGTGATGGGGACCCTGCACAGGCGCAATACGGCGTGCGGGGGCCCAGTGCGCCTGCCTGCGCAGGGTCCCATCGCATCACTTCCGGGGCCAGATGTGACGCGACAGGACCAGTGCGGGCGGCTCGCCGCGGAGAGGCAAGCCGCTGCAGGAAAAGGTAGGCTTGCACGAACCTCGCGCAAGCGCGAGCCGGACCGAGTTCGGTCCCACTCGCGCCCGCGTGAGCGAAAGGTAACATACCTACTTGAGCTTCAAGTGGCAAAGATGGCTCCAGGAGCACCCCCAAGCTATGAACCTTCTCCTTCAAGGGGAGTGCAACCCCATCCAGAACAGGTTGAGCACCCTCCATCCGGTAAGGGGAACCGGAGCTCCACCAACCTTCCCTGTTCCAGAAACGACCATTTTTGCTGAGGGTGGAACCCTGCTCGTGTGTCTTGCGGTGCCACTCCAACCTTCTGCCCCTACTGTATTTATTTACCCAATAAGGTGCAGCATGCGGCTGGGAACTGCACCAGTGTCATCAGGTATCTGATCAGCATGTCAAGCGTCCACCAAGGTGTCAGGGTACACTGAAATCGATGGGTGCCATAAATCGGCATAATTGCCCCCCCCCCCAAGAGCATGAGGAGTCTGGGTGCTAGAACAGGCACTGTGAGGCCAAGGAGTATGGTTTTATTCATAATTTCAGGGCTGGGCATGTGTGGTGGAAGTGTACCCAGCAGCAAGAAGGAGGAGGAGCCTTTACCGACGACGACTAAATTTATGATATTTTTCAAGAAATAATTCCTTTTATAAACATCTGAAAGAGAGGGGCCATGGCTCAGTGGTAGAGCTCACGCTTTGCATTCAGAATGTCCCTGTTTCTATCTCCGGCACCTCCAAGTAGGGCTGGGAAAATTCCTGCCTGAAACCCTGGAGAGCTGCTGCCAGTCACTGTGGACAATACTTGGCTAGATGGAGCAGTGGCCTTACTCAGTATAAGCCAACTTCCTATATTCCTATGAAAGTAACAATTTCTGGATAAAAATGTTGTATAAATATTGTACAATAAATGCAATGTACCACCTATTTGGTATCTGCCATGTTCATAAAAGCTATATGAAAATTATGTTAAGCACATGCAACTGAAATAAATTAGCTGGAGCCCTCTAACTGGTGCTTGGGGTTGAACAAATTGTGTACTCCTGTGCAAGATATTTATACAGATACATTGGTGATTTAAATGAACAAAACAGATGTGTTCAAAAGTGTTTAGAAAAATTTAAGAGCTGTCACATTCAAAAGGCATCAAAGCACCATTTGAAAACAAGATACACATGCTTTACACAATTCTAGCCACACTATATTTTAAATCTCTTGCTCATGCAGAATCAGTTATAGGTGTCTGAAAAGTTATTATTGATCACCGTCATGTCATTTGGGTAACAAGGACATTTTTTTGTATGCATATGCCATTTGACTACTGTTTGATTTATCCATTTGCAGTTTTAAAAATTACTTACCATAGCTTCTTTTCTAGGAGTAATTAATCATCTATTCCATAAAGGTTTTAAAATGCATATTTAAAGATGACAGGGGGAAATATCTGAATAAAGCTTCCTTTCTTAGTTACCTGTGTAGTTTTCTGCCTGCAAGTGCATATCACACAACTTGTGGATGTAGCGGATATACATTTCCTCCTTGTTAATTTCAGATTTATAAAAGTTCTGAAAAGTAAAGGAAAACATGAAATTCAGAAGATGATCTGACAACTTGCCCAGCCCAGGATATACTTAGGGATTTATGCAATTCTTGGCCTGGTTCAGTCTTAACGCTAAATCATGTTTTAGCTTTATGAGAATGAGCCATGGTAAGCCTTGGACTATGCATCTCCTCACATTCCATTCTCCTTCATGCGTGAGAAGAGGCTGAGAGCTTTCACTTTCAGTTTTGAATAAACTATAATTTCTTGTTACATTGACACTTGAGAAATGAGTTTATTCTAATTGTGGTTAGTTAACAAACCAGGATAGGAACATAGGAAGTTGCCTTATACCGAGTCAGACATTAGTCCATCTAGCTCAGTACTGTTGACACTGACTGGCAGCCACTCTCCAGGGTTTAAGGCAGGATTCTTTTCTAGCTCTACTGAGGGCTGGTCCTAGGACCTTCTGCATACAAACAATGTGCTCTACCACTGAGCTACAGCCCCTTTTTAATCTGAAATCAAGGTTTAACCCTGATTTGACTAAACTAACCATCTAGAATAAATCAATTTCTCAAGTTTCAATGTAATAGGAAATGGCTGTTTATACAAAACTGGAAGCTTTCAATGTCCTTCTATTGCACACGAAGGAGGAGGGAGCGTGCAAGTTCAAGGCTCACCATGGCGTGTTCTTTTAATGCTAAACCATGAATTGGCATTATGACTGAACCTGCTCCTTATTTATAGAAATGCGCTTAAAATGTGAAAAGGACTCCATTCCGTTTTTGTTTAAACAGGTGCAAAGTTAAATTTTGCATATTTCAAGGGATTAAATGCTAGTCTTAGCTCAGTATAAACAGTAGTACAACCTTTTCTCATAATCATAAATGCAATAGTGAACACATACAGTGTGTGTGTGTGCGTGTTTGTGTTGTCTGTTTACATTTTTGTATGCAAATGGTTTTTATATTGTGTACAATATTGTATTTTAAAGTTTTAATCTTTGTAAACCACCCAGAAAGCTTTGGCTACTGGGCGGTATAGATATGTAATGAATGAGTGAATACAAAAGACTTGCATCACAAAAGAAGCATGAAAACAAGAAACCAGACTCAGTTATATTTTCTGCTTCATTATTTATTCTAAAATGTGAAACAACTCTAAATGTTCAGAAATTAAGTTCACACCATATCCTGAACCAGGACCTTAGGGATGGCAGGCAGAGACTGAACAAGTATTTTGCTACCGAGCTCTAGCCACAAGGGGCAATTGCAAGGAGATCAACAGACTAACAAAAACTTAATAAGCCAGAAAGGATAATATAATAATACTATTTTTTCTAATTATGCTTGTTATGCTTCTCTCAATGATGGCAGTATGTATAGTGAGATACTCACCAAATGGTGTGACCATAAAGATGGTCTGTAATCGGGTGGCTGGGCATCAGCCCCAACTTTCCTTCCTAGCTAGCATTGTCCCACCCACTTTTTACTTTGTCCCTTTCCTTTGTCCCTCTTTCCATTCCTGAGGACTAGCCTTTCCAAACCTTGGGTGCCCAGATATTGTGTGACTAGAATTCCTATCAGCCCGAGTCAGCATGGCCTATGATCAGGGATGATGGCAGTTGTAGTCCAGCATCATATTGGGACCAAAGGTTGAGAAAGGCTGCTTAGAACCCTTGACTGTCTGCTACCACAACCTCAGTCCTTTCCCTGGGCCTCTGTCCCCTTCCCTTTAGTCCTCATCAACTGTAACCATTCATTTCACCATTATCAGTGACATGCCCACCAAATGTTGGTAATATGTATGGAAATGTGGTCTAGAGATGGGTGAGTTCTTGAATAATGAGTTCCAGGGTTACATGATTCTGAATAGTCTATTCTGCAGAGGAATTGTAAGCAAGAAAAGGGCTAAGCTCTCTCTCCTCCACCTGCTGCTTCTCTGCTCTAAATTCCCCTCTCCTAAAGCTGCTTTGCTTTAAAAAAAAATGGCATTGGGGCTCTTACATGTGTTAGCATGTGCAGTTAGCCTCTAGGTTCAGCAATGAAGTCACTTTGTCAGGCATACAAATAGATCTGAGATTAGGATGGTGATTAGTGTAATTGCAGCTGCTGTCACAAAGGCATTGGTGGCTCAGTGAACCAGGAGAAAGTAGCAATGATATCCTTTGTGGTTCTTTTTAAAAAGGGGCATTTGGGGCTCTCTTGCATTCCTCCCACTCAGCAATACTAGTCCTACTCAGGCCAGGAAAGCAGTTAAGCAAGAATATAGCCAGAAAGACAGAAAGTGCTTCTAGACAAACAGCTCCTAGTGCTACCAAGCAAAAAACATTTGCAGTTATTCAGTCTTTTCCTCCTTAATGGATTTTCTGTGGTTAGAAAAAAGATGGAAGTAGTAGTGGGAAAACATGGGAGGGATACTGTGGAAGAAGACGATGTCTGTAAAATTCCATTTATGAGGCAGGTCGATTGCATAATAAAAGCCCCATCTGAAAGCATCCAGCTGTACAGAGGTATGATGCCTGCTTTCTTGTAATATTTCCACTATTTCATGCCCATCAATCACTCTCCTATAATCTCACCAAATTATTATTATTACTTTAAGTGCCCCACCAAATTATTATTATTACTTTAAGTGCACCTGGCACTTAAAACTGAGTCATATGCACACACAAAAAAGAGGACACTGCTCTGAAGAGCTTTAAATTTAAATTTCAAATGGTAAGAGGCAATAGATGAAGAAAAAGCAGGCCAGGGTAAGGTATATGCCTTATCACATTGGATGTCCATTCTTTATTTGCGTCTATACTGCATGAGGGAGTAAGGTCTATTATAGAATCTGTTTTGAATTCTCACCCCTCAGCTGATCCACCTACCCATTTTTATTAGATTAATTAGGTATAATTTTGGAAAATAATTATTTTTGATTTGACACACATTTTTTCTTTCAAATTAAAGGGATCGCTGCTGACAGCATGGCAGTGCCCAGTATTACTGAGCTTGAGAATACCATTGTTTTAAATTCTTTGAATAATCCCTTTAAGAAATATTTCAAATATTATGGATACTATATAGATTATATTTTCATCCCCCCCCCCCCAAGTATCTGTGGTTGCTGAATTTTTCGGTTGGACCAGCTCTGTCAGTGATCACATTGCTTTCCCTCAAGAAAAAAGCCACATGGGAGTGCACATTGCCTGATTTATGCCCATAGTTTCACACAAAAGCAGGCTAATGTGAAAGGCAGTTAATAAACCTTCAGCAATTCTCTGCTGAATAATTTTCTGCATTGCTATTTTAAAAACTGCATAAATGATTTTGATTCACTAGTCAACCAAAACCAAAATAAAACAAAACACAAACACACACAAACACAGCATTCTCACCATCAGATTAACAGTGCAACCAATTTTCTTGTTCTCTGTTTCATCTCCTTTCATACAGTCCCTGGAAAAAAAGGGAGAACCGTTGAAACATTCAGATTTCAAAATGTATATTTGGGAAAACAGATAAGGTTAAAGATGGGCGGAGGGAGTTGGGATGGACAGCCTTTAAAAAGCCATCATCATCATCATCATCATCATCATCATCATCATCATCATCATCATCATCTCCTCCTTCCTTTCTTCCATGATGGAACTCAAGACAGAGTACAGGCTTCCTAAGTGGTCACTCATTCAGGCTCTAACCAGGCCCATGCATTCTTAGTTTCAGCAAGATTGCTGCATAATGTGCCTCCAGACCATGCCCTATTCAAAAAATATTCTGAAATGGCAGGGCATAGCTGCAGGAGAGAAGGAAAGCTGGCTTGAATCTCTGGGTTTTTCTCTTTTTCCCTTTGAAGCAGGGCTGGGTTGTGGGCAACTTGTGGCCCTCCAGATTTTTGGCCTACAACTCCCATCATCCCTCACTATTGACTATGCTGGCTGGCTAGGGCTGGGTTGTGGAGCTCCAACAACATCTGGAGCTCCACAAGTTGCCCACTCCTGTTTTGAAGGGTCATAATGGTGTTCATGCAATATAACAGAGAAACAGTTATTGTGGAAAGTACCAAAATGTGACAATATATTAAATCTCTAAAAAGTGCAATATAACATATGATACTCAGCACACACATGTTCATTTGCTAACGTGGTAAACCCCAAATAAAATATTAGTTTACACACAAAGAGGTCAAAATGGTATAGGCCTTTTGGAGGAAGTTGCGTCTTTCATTATCAGTGATGTCACAGGCACCATATAGCAGATGCCCACGGAAGTTGAATCACGTTACCTGTAATCAAGAAGGCGCTCCATCAGACGAGTAACTGATGTAACAAAAGAAAGACCAGTTTCCCGCCAAGTCTCTTGCTCAATCTTTTCCAGCAGGCTACATGAAATTAAACAAAATATAATATTCCTTTGAAATATTATAAAGCTTAAAAGTTCTGAGAGCAATTTTAATACCTAACAGACTTCCACATCAAACTTGAACAATCATCATCTTACCTGGGGTAAGGCCCAAAGAGCTGGGTTCTGATCCATGTTGCATGAAGCAAAGACAAGGAGATTATTGAGCTAAGATGATACATTATCACCACTTCATACCAAGAAAATACTGTGCCACTATATTTCCCTACTCTGCTACTAGTTAATAAAAAAAATGGGAACACATTTTGGATGGAATCCAAAACAAAGAAACATTTCCATTTCTCAAGTAATAACTTGGTTCTAACTTTCAGTAGACTACTTCTATTGCATAATTTCCTAGTAATATAGCACATATGTAGCGGTGCATTTGAATTTTAGTCCTAAGAGGAGATACAAGAAGCCACAACTAATATTTTCTCCTTCTGTTTGGGGCCTTTTCTAAAATTATAAATTATATTCCTTCGCTCCCTTAAAAAGTATATACTCTTTCTTTTCTTTGTATGCAATTCCACAAGAATCCAATAATTCAAAGTTGTGCATAGCAAAGTACTTCACATACTTTGCTTCTAGCCATGCATTTTATTTTTTCTATGAATTTTAAATAGATACAAACATCTTTCCTTTTCACATTATACTCAGACATGCAAGATTCACTCCTTCCCCCCCACTATTTAGTTACTAATAAAAGAACAACTTGTATTACTATCTTCTGCATATGAAGATGGCTTCAGTGAAAGGAATTAAGTTTAAAAATTTAATTCTAAAAGAAGGTAGCACAAGCCAATGCGCACCTTCAGCTTTTCTTAATTTCATAATGGGATTTGAGAGCATGACTAGTTCAGATTCTGTATTGCCTCAGCCATTAAAACTGGGTAATTGTTACAATGTATTGTTCCATAAACTGGAATGGTAGAATGCCCTCCATTGGTCAAGGAGAACAGGGATACATGGTAAGCAATTTCTGTTTTTCCCTTTACCATAGAGGACATTCCAAACTCTTGTGGCAGTGTCAACCTAGGACAGGATACTAGGGACCTGGAAATTAGGGAGCAACTACTCTTTGCAAAACACATCTCTCAAGGGCACCATCTGGTGAATAGACTGTCTATTTTGTAGTGCCTGGATAAGGTATGCACAGAAGACCAAGTTGCTGCTTTGCAAATCTCTAAGGGAGAGCAGCTTGAAAACACAAGGGTGTGAAATGTCCTCTGTGATCAAGGGAGAAGCACGGGAAGGTTACAAGTGGAAGATGATGTTGTTGGGACCCACATAAAATTCTATGAATGAGGTGGAACAGTGACATGATAAAAGCTTTATCTGGAAGTACCTGTAGTGAAATTTGTCTGGCCATTGTTAGGAAAGATTGGTACAGTGCAATCATTAGTATGTTTACTAAGACAGCAGAACAAGAGGGGAAGGCACCAATGTATAAACAAAAATGAAAGCGAAAGAAGTCTCAGGTGCCAATTAAAACAGTTTATTGCCCAACGTGTTTCAGTTTACACCTTTGTCAGAGCCAAAAGTTTTTCCAAATGGGATGAAAAGATAGCCAAAGAATTATTTTCATTGCATTTGGAAAAACATTTGGCTCCCGATGAAGGTGTAAACCAAAATGCGTTGCGCAATAAACTGTTTTAATTGGCACCTGAGACTTCTTTCTCTTTCGTTTTTGTTTACTCAGAAGTAAGTCCACTGAGTTCAGTGGAACTTATTTTGAGGTAAGTACCTCATTCCTTGAGGCAGCTGGGGCATATCAGAGAAAATTCCAGGGAAGCAAGTTCTTAAGTGTTGCAGCAACTTTTGCAGCCTTTACTTCCCTGTATGTTACTTTATAGTGCAATCTTATATATATCTACTCAGAAGTAACTCTCATTAAGTTCAATTGGGCTTACTCCCAGGAAACAGGTTAGTTTGGTAGCAGTCCAAAGAGCTATAGCAGGGAATATATTACAACATTTAACTGAAGATCTATCTAACATTAAAAAAAAAAAACCTTGAAAAGGGGGCACCCGACCCCCAAACACTAACACTGACAACTACACATTTATACTCTTATGTGGGAGATAGGGGAGGGGGGAAAGAGCAAACATGCACACCCCAATGAGTGCAGGTACCACAGCAGTTAGAAACCTCTAAAAGGTGTAAATAGCAATGCTCTCCAATGCCCCACTTAGAAGGAAAAAATTCCACACAGCAGGAATGGATGGAAGGGCAAGGGTGGGAGCTTACAAACTGACATGATTGGGAAGTACTCTTCTGTCCCTCACCAGTGGGAGGAAGGTGGGAGCATAAAAGAACAGTTCAGGAGTAAAGTGTGTTTCTGTGGCAGACAAGGAAGAAGATACCAGTTCCTGCATGCAAGTTCTCTCCTTGACTACTGACTCTGCAAGCTCCCTGTCATCTTTTACATCTGGCCATTCTATTAAGCGTTCGTTTGCAAAGGGCATTCTTCACATAATCGCAGCACACCCTTAAGCAGATTAGAATGGCTTCTGGGTGAGATGGTGTAGTTTCTAAACAAGCCTTACCCTTGCACTTCATTCTCCAAAAATGGGCCACAGGCAGCCCCGTCCAGTGTGGGTGCCCGTAACCCTCCAAACTCGGGAGGATTACAGGCATCCAATGGAAGGTGGGAGGAGCGTGGCAGCTAGGATTGCCTGTGCGCTCCCCTCACCCTCCAAAACATTTAGACAGCCGATTGTCTAAATATTTTTCCCCTCCTCGCGAGGAGATGCTGAGGCACTGCATGGATTCCTCAGAGGATGGTGGTGCCTCACATCTCCCCTCCCTACCCCAGGGAACGCCCCCTGAACCTGTTCCAAAGATGGTATTCTGTCTTTGGAGACCAGCCAATGCAGAAAGAAGCGCGCTGGCTGTGAGCGTGGGGGGGAGGGCGCTCCGATGGTGGAATCCCTGCTGCGACCTCAGGAGGCATTTCTGAGGTTGGTGCAGGGAGTCTGACCTATCCTATGGCCCCTCCAGACAAGGTCAGGAGGCCATAGGATTGCACCATAAGAGTACAATCCTATAAGGCTTCCGGTGGAGGGTACGGTGGACTGACCGTCTCCATAAATTTTGTGGACATACACCACGGTTTAAAACCCGGCTGGGAGGGATTTCAGCTGAAGAAAATTCCCTTGAAGTAATGGGAATGATGAGAGATAAGCCTTATTTATTCCTTAGACTCATTCTTTGTAGTTTTAATTGCTGTTCTCATAAGTTTTGACTGGGGGAGTGACTCAGAGTCAAGAATTAAGAACTTCTGCTCGATGCCGTGGCTGGAGACCTGAAAAGTACACTTAAGCCCACAAAGCCTTCATTTCTTCTAAGATTTATGGGCCAATTTGTATCGAGGAGAGATTCTTATTTACAACCAAGTTCAAATTTCCTACGGTGATGTAATCTTTTTCAGGAAATTCTAAAAAGAAATATGGTTTAAAGCCTCACAAGATCAATAAACAAGTTTGGAAATGGGAAAGAAAGAGGTACAGTAATACCTTGGATTGCAAGTAACTTGGTTTGAGAGCGTTTTGCAAGACAAGCAAATTTTTAAATATTTATTTAATTTTTTTTTACTTGATATACAAGCGACGTCTTGCAATACAAGTACTGTAGTACGGCTTAAATTAAAAATCTCTGTACAAATTTTTTTGGGGGGATTTCATTTTGATATGAGTGTTTTGGATTACAAGCACGTTTCCGGAACGAATTATGCTCTCAATCCAAGGCATGACTGTACTTTAAATTTTCTTATTCCTAATCTTGGGAAAGTTTATAAGAGAAGTAGCTGTGTGATAAATTTGCACAGTGTGAGAATGGTTTCTGTTGTCTCTGGTGCTGGAAACAAAGAGTCAAGATGGCTACACGGGACTTGTTGTTTAAGATAACTGGAGAAATGATGAATAGATTTGATGCATTTGAGGAAAAAAAATCTTGGCAAGCTGGAGGATTTAGAAGTGCTGTTTTTACAAAAAGTTGAAAATGTGCATTCCGATATAGAAATCGGCTGTGGAGAGCTGGAAGTGCAAACATCGGGTGAGAAGGAACAGAGTTGGATAAGGTTGGAATGCTGCAAGAGTCAAAAATTGAAACTTTAAACAGAGAGGTGGAATCGGAAGAGACTAATAAAGGAAGGGATATGGCCTTGCTGGAATTGGGTGAGAAGCAGAAAATAGCAACTCAAGTTCAGAAGAAATACCTTGCCATTGAGGGAGAAAATCAGAAAATAGTAGTTCAAGTCTACAAGAAATATCTTTCCACTGAACTGGAAAAAAATACTGTCTCACTAAACACGGTCAGGCTTATTTCGAAGGAGCTGTTCGTTGAGATCTGTAAGAAGAGAGACTGTGCTTTTTCTACTATGAGACTGAAACATAAAATCACTGTTTGACCATGGGAAAATACGGGGGGGGGGGATGTTAGTAAGGGGATGGTTTCGGATTATTGGATCTGACAGAAATGGTCTAATCTGTTATGCTGGTTACTGATAACTGGAGTTCCTTCCCCCTCCCTCTCTTTAAAGGTTATAGAAATGGTAATTGAGAGGTTCTTAAGGGTACACTTATTTACAAATGCTAGAAAGATTTAAGGTAGTGAGGGGGATTTGAAAATTTTTATTAAGGTGATTTTGAACCTGATTGGGATCTTTGGGAAGGATTTTAATAGAAAGATGATTTCTGAAGAAGCTGGAGTTGTTAGAACAAAATAAGGATTTGTTTTAGTAGTAACTTAGAATTTGAAAGGTAATGTGTTATTGGTAAAATGTACTAATCTCTGTGGAAATTAGTGATTGCACCTTGAATGCCCACTCTGGAGGCATTCAAGGTGCAGCTGGACAGCCATCTGTCAGGGATGCTTTGACTTGGATTTCTGCATTGAACAGGGGGTTGGACTCGATGGCCTTACAGGCCCCTTCCAACTCTACTTTTCTATGATTCTATGATTGAGAATGAGTAATGGAACAGATGTAAATAAAATGGTCAAAAATTTGGGGTGTGAGGTATTGATGTAAGGGGGAAATATGTGGTGGCTTGTCCTTTGATAAATACAGTAGAGGGAAAGAAACTAGGGAACTGTATTAAATGGAAGTAGAAATGTTTTAGATTGCTAGAAGAATTAACATATATGTTTATAGTTAAAATAAGGTTTTGTGAACTTCTGAGGTGGATGAATAAGAAGAAAAAGGTTTGACAATAGAAAAAAGAGAAATTAATTTGTAAACCACAGAGTAGAGTATATAATGTTACTTATACTTTGTTGTGGGAAAAATCAGAAGTCCATTTCAGTTTAGTGTTGTGTTTTTGTGATGTTTGTCTGTGTTTTATTTTTCTTATGAAAATAATTTTTTTTTAAAAAAAGAGTACAATCTTATACATGCCTGCTCAGAAGTAAATCCCACTGAATTCAATGGGGCTTACGCCCAGGTAAGTGGACATAGAACTGTGGCTTACAAGTGCTTTACTGTGCAAGTTTACAAGTTTTCCTGTAGCCAAAATATTCTAAAATTTAATGTAGTAATATCCAGATCATCTCTCATATTTGGAACTGGATAGTTTTTGTGAACTTAACCAGTTTTTGTAAGCTGTTGGGAGGGCTTTATCTTTATAGACAACATATACATTTCTTCAGTATATATATTATTTTGAGGTGATTTGGAAGGTAATGATGAGTGAAGGTAACTAACAAGGAGAATTGATTTGGAGGAGCAATAGGGTAAATTAATGGAACAAAAACTGATTAGGGCTGTTCTCAGCTCGAGTTGTAGAATGAATTCTTATTGTTTTGAATTTATTTGAAGGGATTTGGATGGGAAATTAATTGGCTTGCATTCTGTAAAATTTGAATTCTAGTAATTATTTCTAAATTTGCAGCTATACATATAAATTAGGATATGTACATTTGATACAGATTTTTGATCCTCTTTTTTGGTGGTGCATATCTTCTCTTTTTTGGCAATGCGTACATGGCCATCCTAGGCTCTGATGGGTGAGGAAAATATTCAGGTAGCTAAAGGGGCTGGCAGATTAAAGCAATTAGCTGATGAGTAGGACAGGGTGCATCCTTTTAAAGCCCTTTCCTATTTAGGCCCCTATGATTCTCAACACCCAGCCAGGTGATACTGGCTGCTTCTGCTCCTGGCTTCTACTTCCTACCAATTAGGCATGTGTCTTCTTCATGTCCCTAATTCCAGCTCATTTCAATGGACTGTATTACAGGCCTAGCTGCCTGGTAGTGGGATGTGTAGAATGTTTCCACCTCAACAGTTTCTTTGAAATCCCCTTTGCCCCTCAGGCTTTTCTTGCCAACAGATCCTGGATGAAGGCCAATGGGCATTCCAACCCATCTTTTCACCTTGGAACCTTGGTTTGCTTCAACTGGGCATGTTTACAATTTATGTGTGCTCATTTTAAAAAACCAAAACCAGAGCTGCGGTGGAATCTAGCCTTAAGGCTACTATAGGGGGCAGTTTTGGCCTAACACTAACTTTTCTGCACATCTACAAAGTGTGTAGTTTTATTTAAATGCAGTGACATCTCTGCAATCCTGATAAAGGCCTTAAAATTATGCCCTTACACAATCTGGCAAGCTGTTATTAAATGCATGTTAAAGGGTCAATTTTTGAGCCAACACGAAAAAGAAAATATTTAAAATGCAGTAAACAAGGAAGAAAGGGATCCAAGAAACCTGTAAACAGGATTGAACTGCTCAGTCATCTCATGACTGCACTGATTGGCTCACATCTTTAGTAGTGGTACACTGATATCGTTAACAGTATTAACACTGGATTTTCACCACTCGCACACAACAAAATGGGCATGTTACTTTATATTAAAAGGCCTGGAATCCTTTTTAACTTCAGTTCTATCTGAACTGAGGTTCATTCCATGATGCATTCTTTTTATTGCTCTTTTCTAAAGGAGATTACTCTGTGTTGATCATCACTCCAACACCTTTACATGTGCCTGTAAAAGGGTTTCAGTAGTATTAACAGCAAGGCTTACAGCAGATTGAAGAGTTCCCGATAATTCTCATCTCCTTTTCCTTCTGATACTAAGCTGTCCAATTTATCAATCAATTCTGCTTCCACCTGGATCAGAAAGAAATAATTTATAAGACAGTAGCTGCCTTTGTAAACTCCAAACATCAAGGAGGCTGTGAAAATTATATTTTATGGTTCATTTCTCATGCTCTGCAGGAAGCCTGCTTTTATGAAAGGATGATTTCTACCCTCATACAAAAAGTTCCCAAAGCAACACTGGCCTAATTTAAATTTCATGAAACAATAGCTCATCTTCTGGAAAATAATCCGCCTCCATAGCACTGCCACACTGCAGTATTCAAGGCATTTTTAGACTAAGCAAAGATTAAGATAGACTTGTTTTATTATTGAAAACGTACTCTCCTTCTCTGGCTTTATTTATTTATTTATTAGTAGAACAAACAAGGACTTTCTAGAAAATCAATATATTATTTAAAGCATACTAGAACACCATTCTACTGCATTATACTATCTACTCACAATATAAGATAAATGCACTGAAAGTAATCCAATTGTTCTCATAACTTTTTAGTTAGATGTTTTCATTTACCATTTCCAAGGCACCTTCCTTCAACACCACTGCAAATTAAAAGGGTTATGCAAAGTTTCTGAGCCTTTCTTTACACTCACCTTCTCCAGGGCAGACATTATGCATCTACCCAGACAGTGTTGTCCCAGTAAACCTCTCTTATTTTTTCTGGTAAAGAACTTCCAATGGCCCCTCAAATGGGGTCAGGGAGAAGGCTTGCGCGTGGGGGAGGAGAGAGGAGGCAGGCAGCTGGGCAGGTGGGTCACTAAAAACGAGCCAATGGCTCAAAAGGGCGGGGACCCAGGAGCTTAAGTAAGCTCTTACCTGGGTCCCCGCCTTCGGTCTCTTTGCTCTGTTTCCTATAATCAGACTACTAACTATAGTTTCTGGGAAACAAGCAAGACTATCACACACGATTTTCTATTGGAAAAGTGTTTGTTTGAATTTTACAGGCATCTACTTGGCACCCCATGATATCACTACAAGACCCATAAGTAGTCTTTCTCCATTTCCCTGTATTGGACAGCATCCTATTAGGAACTAGTGCTAATATAAGGTACCTCTAGTGCAATACCGTGACGGGCTTCCACGGAAAACCCATCACACCAGCAAACACTACTGGCGTAGCACTAGAGGTAGCTTACACTACACTAGTGCAATGTAATTTACATTAGCACTAGTGCTGAATAGGTTACTGCCCATTATTTTGAACTGCCTGCCAATAACTTACTTCTTTGCAGTCCCCACCCTTTGCAGCACTATGAGATGTGCACACCTTCTAAAACTGTATTAAAAAACAGAACAGGATTCCTTGTCCCAGTTGGGCCAGCCCTACTCCCTTCCAATACATGGGAACAGAGGTTATCATATTATATCTAGGAGAGATGATAAGTTTCTGGACAGGCTCCATGATGCCACTCACTTCCCTCATTACATTTTATTTTGTTTTTCAGCAAGTGTTGTGGTATTCTTGTAAATTATCTGTATTCTTATAAAATATCTGTAGAGTACAATGTATCTAATATTAGTTGAGACTTGAAATTACTACTCACCTGGTTTCTCGCAGCTCTTAAAAGCCTATTGCTTCTTTAATGTTAGAAGGGAGACAAAGAGCCCAGTGCACACCTTCAATAGTATAGCCTTATTTAGCACAAGGGTGTATCCTGGAGGCTATAAAGGAGGCTTTCTTTCCCCCTTCCAACTACAAAGCCCTTTATGAGACTGGAAAACAGTCCTGTATCTAGTATCTATGATCATACAGACTGAGCGGGCTCCTTCTTCCCTTCTAGCTTCAAGAGCTTGAGAGGAGGAGGAACACAAACAGCAGTGCAAATCTGTTGTGGAGTTGAACTGCAGTGCACAGTGGGTTAAGGGTGAAGAACAGTGATAAACAAAAAATAACTGAGAACAAGTTGAACCACGGGAGCAGTAATTTTTATTAACTCAACATGGCTGCACTGCTACATTAACCACAAAGAAGCACTATTGTTACAATTTAACTCAGTGGCCATGCCGGCACGTAACACTAAGCCATGGTTTATGTTAACCATGGTTTGTTACTTTAGCCATGAATTGTCTCACAAATGACCAAACTGTGGTTTGTTTTCCCCATTCCTAGTCTGATATCCTCCAGCCAGATCCCTCCCAGAATCCCAAATGCCCTTGCGGTGCTGTAGGACTGGCATGGCTTCATCACATTAGCTGCTTGTTTAACTTGCACAAACAGGGTGCAGAAATGTCCTCGGGTCTTCCTGGCTATGCTCAGAGGCAAGGAGACTCACCTCCCTTCTTCCAAGACACAGCATCAGGAGTCTTGATTTGGGAAATCTTTAACCTTTTCCCACCATGGCAGCATTGAGAAGAAGGGAAATTGTGACCACAGAAACAGCCATGGATTTCTAGGCAAATGTACTGAGTGATCACATTTTTTATTTGCAGGGATGTGAGAAAACTTTTCTTTTCCCCACCATTCTTGCATGCTTCTCTCCCGCACATCCCATCGGTGGCTGTGACTGGGAAACATATCTCTTGCAGTCTGGAAGAACTTATACCAAACAAGCAGTATCCACATCCCCCCTCCACCTCTTTGCTCTCCTAGAGTTCCTCTTGAACAAGGGTGGGGAACCTCAGGCCCAGGGGCCAAATTTGGCCCTCCTGGGGTTGCAATCTAGCCCTCCAGTGTTCCCCAGCTGTCCACCCCCCTTTCCCTGTCCCATCCCCTTCCCCCCCCAACCACCAATTGTTTGGTGGTTTCCTGACTTTTGTGTACTCCCCCCCCCCCAATCTAAAAGGTTGAAATGCCTCTCCTAATACTTAGTTACTGACAGTAGGAGCTTTAAGCTACAGTATGCTGATATTTTTGGCCTTACCCCTTTTGCCTTTGGCCTTGCTCATGACCAAAATGTGGGCCCTAGAGCTTCTCTGAAATTGAATTAGAGCCTCAGGCTGAAAAAGATTTCCTACCACTGTCTGTGGCTTACGCTGGCTCAGCTTGTCTGAGCGTGGAAAGCTAAGCAGGGTCAGGCCTGGCTGTTACTTGGATGGGAGACCCCTCCTCTAGTTTCCTGCATTGAGCAGGGGGTTGGACTCGATAGCCTTGTAGGCTCCTTCCAACTCTATGATCTATGAAATCTATGAAAATCTATGATGGTTGTGCTCCATCTTACTTGCAGGAAGGGGAAACTGTATACCCACTACTACATAAGGGTTGTGATTACCTACCATGTAAGTTCTATAAGCACGTAAGTTCTTCCCAAACAGCTTGTCAGCCATCAACAACTGTGACCCAGCATTAATAATCTAATAAACACACCTGATTTTAATTAAAGTGCAAACTTTACCGATAGTTACTTAGGAACGCATGTGAAAGCAACTACCAAATTTGGGAGGAATACTAAAACAGAAGGGAAACAAAGGAAAGTAAACTTGGAGAATCTACTACTAGTGGCAACAGGGCTGGGTTCTAGCAGAGGTGTTTAGCAACAAACATGGATCAGTAACCATGGGGAAAGTGGGAGTAACAGTCCTAGATGAACTGGATAGTGGAACAGATCATCCTTGCCTCCCAATGCTTCTCTCCAGGGAGTATGAAGCAGTGGTGAGTACAGTCTGTGCTTGCCTACCACTGAAAGAACATTGTCCTTTGTACTTAGACTGGGAAGCTGTAGGTTCTCCTCCAAAAGTATGTCCCATCTCAAATAGCAGATGTTGTGGAGGGTGCACTAAGCCAGTGATGGCGAACCTTTTTGAGCCCGAGTGCCCAAACTGCAATACAAAACCAACTTATTTATTTCAAAGTGCCAACACTGCAATTAAACCTGAATACCGAGGTTTTCGTTTTAGAAAAACAACTCATACAGTTGTCTGAACTAATTAACATCTTTTGTCTTAAAAGAAAAACACAATAACAGAGCTTTCAATGATACAAAGTTTTTTGTTGAAAAAAAAATCAACTCAAAAAATTATTATAGTACTACATTGTACACATAGCCTGAAGGGAATTTATACAAACTTTTTAAATAATTAGGCACATGTAGTTTTGGATAAGGGATTCTCAACTTGTAATATGATTATATGCCAGACTGAAATTGTATGGGGCAAGCTTTACTCCAGGTCCTTTCCCTGCTTCTACAGGTGTCAGATTAGTAAAAGTAAAAGTCAACCTGTACTAGGATGAGCAAGATAAACAAGAAAACTAAACATGCTGAACACATTTTAAACACTTTATGTCTTGGACTGCAAACACTGCATTAGGTAAAAGTTTGCATTCGGCATGCTTTTGCACAATTAATGTGATTTTTGCTATTGCATGCATGCTGATAATTTGTCAAACCTTCACTCATACTCTGTTAGTTTGAGAGCAACACATGCAGCACTCAGGTCAACTGTTAGGGCTTTGCATCCAAGCCATGCTCTGTGCATCATTCTTCAAAATCTTTTAAATGTGATAACAATGTAGAAAAGAATTCTGTAACAGGAATTCTAGAATAAAATCATTCTGTTCCACACTGTGAGAAAGAACAAAATCATTAGTGTTTCGCAGAAGGGGACAGTCTTTTCGCGATCTGGTGACCAATGGCTCGAGTGCCCACAGAGAGGTCCCTGCGGCGTGCCAGCTGTGGCACCCGTGCCATAGGTTCACCATCACTGCACTAAGCTATAATCATGTCAGCAACAAAGTCTTCCCCTATCCAGAAGGGTGAACAGTGACTTCTACCTCGCCTTCGGATGCCCCAAAACTCTCTTTACTGGTGCCCTTGCCTTGCTATGGTAATAGTTAAAGCTTTTTTTCAATGGATATCCTGGTGGATCAGAACAGTGCCATGAGCCAGGTTTGCAGAGCGAAAGACTAGTCTCACAGAATGAAAAGGCACAATGGAACTTTGTTGATCAGTACTGGTGGGCCACTGAAGAAGCTTTCATTGGAGAGATTAATTAATTAATTATATTTATACCCCACCTTTTTTCCTACAAGGAACCCAAGGCGGCTTACATAATCCTCCTCCTCCTCTCCATTTTGTCCTCACAACAACTCTGTGAGGTAGGTTAGGCTGAGAGTCAGTGACTGGCCCAAAGTCACCCAGTGAGTTTCACGGCCGAGCGGGGACTAGAACCCGGATCTCCCAAGTCCCTGTCCAACACTCTCACCACTACGCCTCACTGGCTCATTATCTGCTAGGGGAGAGGTCCTGAACAATGCAGTGTTATGGCTCTACTGGACACACCTATGTATCCATCCTTGAACTGGCCCTTGTCATCTACCACGGTCTGGAGACCCGTGCTACGTTTGGTTGTATTACTCTGGGCCATGGCTTTTAGGAGCCAAGATTTAGGCATGAGAAAAATCTAGGGTGCCAACAGCTCTGGGGGAACCCATCTCTAAAAGCTTGGAGGGCTTTTCCTTCATCACCTACCATGATCACATCTGAAAAGTACTACTTGTTCAAGACATACACGATCACATGAAAGATTTCACAAGTGGTGGATTTTCCGAAACTGAAAGTCGTGCTGTGGGGCGGGTAGCTGATGTTGAAGGTCAGCTGGTAAAGGGTCCACATAAACCTTTTCTTTATGGGCATAACCAGGAGCATAACTGTATCCTGCCTCTGGACAACTGCTTCTTTCTCTTCAGCAACTTGATTAAAGGTTGCCCTGGATATCTGGGAGACCCCCCTAAAATGTGCATCATCCCAATTCTCCACCTCCAGCACGGAAAGTCACACCACTTCTGTTCTAGGGAGGCACCACCTGCACACAGACATGGTCAGCTCTGCGTTCAGCTGGTCATCTATGAGGATCTAATACAACTTCCAACCCTCACATCACATACCTTGGTGCTATCACTCCCTGCCAAGAATTCCACCTGTGTTTTGTTTTTAAAATGCTCTAGAACAGAAAACAAATCTAATTCAAAGTTTCTGAATAGGCCATGGCTTTTATCCAAGCTACAATTCCCTTCTTTCAAAGCTAGGCCACCACCATGGCTTCTGTTACACATAATTTAAAGAGTTTCTACTTTACACCCCTGCTCTCTCAGCCCACTATGTACATAACCCCCCTTTTTTTAAGATAAGGGAAAGCTTTATCTTGGGTTAAGTCAAACTGTTCTCTCATGCTCAGGAATGCCATGTAGGAAGTTATAGAAAACTTAACTATTCCTCATGGAAGACATGTCTCAACCTTGCAGTAACTGGAGGGTAATTCAACCACAGCACCTGCAGGAGCATCCTCCTCATAAGTGTTCTGCTGCTGTTCCATCTCTGAAAGAAGAGGGGGGTCGATGGGAAGTTCTTCATCTGGGGAGCCCCCAGATTATACAATTTCTCTGAGGTTGTCATTCAAGTCAGTTCCGATGTTCCATGACAATTTCTGCTCCACTTCCTGGGAAAACTCTCTTTCCTTTATCTGTTCCAGGAATAAGGTTTCTGGTAGCAGGGAATCACTTTCTTCCTGGAGCAGGTCCACCAATATCTCCAGTGGCTGCAGTTGTTTGGTCAACAGTCTGGAGATCCCATTAGTGCTTGGTTGCTCTTCCCCAGATTGTTTCTCCTCCTGGTTTGTGACAAGGGGCAATGCCTGTTGCATGGAGTCACCCCCAGGTGCCTCAGTTTGCATAGGCATAAGGCTACTGGTCCATGCCAGGTGACCTCTAGGAGTAGTGGCTACCACCACCACAACTGTTGCTGGAGATACCTTCTCCTACATAATACAGGGATGGAGATGTAGTCTTCCTGGGTGGAGACTGGCCTGCCTGTTTGGGTCAATGTCACACTCACTGATGCTCACCCATCATAATGCCACTTCCTGCTGTATAACTATGTGTGAGGATGGTTGTCAACTGTTACAGAAAGGTATGATGCAGGGTTCCACTCTGGACCATTTGTAAAGAGTGGTGACTCCCTTGAATTTCTTGAACCACCAGCCCTTAAGGAGGCAGCAATAAGACCGCTTCTGAAGAAGCCCTCCTTGGATCCCCAAGATCTGAACAACTTCTGCCCAGTCTCCAATTTGCCATTTCTGGACAAGGTGATTGAGCGAGTGGTGGGGGGTCAGTTGAAGGCACACTTGGATGAAGCCAATTACTTAGATCCATGCCAGTCGGGCTTCAGGCCTGGACATGGGACGGAGACGGCCTTGGTTGCCTTGGTGGATGATATGAGGAGGGCTTTGGATAGGGGCGAATGCTCCTTTCTAGTCCTCTTCGATCTCTCAGTGGCTTTTGATACCGTTGACCACAGTATCCTCCTGGACCGCCTGGAGGGGTTGGGCATAGGAGGCACTGTATTGCAGTGGTTCCGGTCCTTCCTCTCTAGAAGGTACCAGAGGGTAGTTCTCGGGGAGCAGGCTTCGGACCCTCAGCTGCTCACGTGGGGTGCCGCAGGGTTCCATCCTCTCCCCGATGTTATTTAACATCTACCTAAAGCCGCTGGGAGCTATTATCAGGAGGTTTGGGGTGCATTGTCATCAGTATGCGGATGACACGCAGCTCTACCTCTCTTTCAAGTCCTCACCGAGGTTGGCCATTGAGACTCTGTCCAAGTGCCTGGAGTCAGTGGGTGGCTGGATGGGAAGGAACATGCTGAAGCTGAACCCCGACAAGACCGAGGTACTTCTGGTGGGGGACAAGGGGAGGTTAGGGGATGTTGACCTGGTGCTGAATGGGTTACATCTACCCCTGAAGGACCAGGTCCGCAGCTTGGGGGTCATTCTAGACTCCCAGCTGTCCATGGAGGCTCAGGTGTCAGCTGTGAGCCGGGCAGCGCTGTATCAACTCCATCTGATACGGCAGCTGCGCCCCTACCTTCCCTAATCATCTGCTCCCATCAGTGGTTCATGCCTTGGTCTCCTCTCGCCTAGACAAATGAATCCTTTACAGGACCATCTTCTATCTGGTAACCTGTGTCCTCACTGTGAGAAGCTGTGTGGATCTAGAATTGGCCTCCACAGTCACTTACGGACCCATCGCTAGAGTCTACACAATCTTCTTTAGAATTTCCTCCTTTTATCCCGGAAGACAATCTTACTCGGTCACGAGTGATCGCCTGATGCTGATGCTGAGACTACTGTAATGCACTCTACGTGGGGTTACCCTGGAAGACGGTTCGGAAGCTACAGCTGGTACAGAACGCGGCGGCTCACCTGGTTAAAGGCAGCCGCCGGCGGGATCACATCACTCCAGTGCTGAAGGAGCTGCACTGGCTACCAGTTGCTTGCCGAGCCAAATTCAAGGTGTTGGTTTTGACCTTTAAAACCCTATACAGCTTCGGTCCAGTTTATCTCAAGGAGCGTCTCCGGCAACACCAAGTAGGCCGCTCAACAAGATCTGCCACAGACGGCCTTCTCCTTGTCCCTTCAGCCAGAGCAGCTAGACTGGTGGGGACGGGGACGAGGGCCTTTTCTGTGGCGGCCCCCATACTGTGGAACTCTCTCCCTAGTGACCTCCGCCATGCTCCCTCTCTGCTGAGCTTCCGCCACTCACTAAAAACATGGCTATTCAGGCGGGAATATGGGGTGGGTTAAGATTTTAAAATTTTATACTGTTTTAAATGTATTTTATATTTTATTATGTTGTACATCGCTCAGAGTGGCTGGTTTGCTGGCCAGATGGGCAATTCATAAATATAACAAATAAATAAATAAATAAATAAAGGGAGAGGCTATGTGAGCTTTTAGTACCCAATTCAGACTCCATGTGGGGAATCTATGGATTGTAGGAGGGTTGATAAGGGCAGCTCCGCGTAGGGACCTATGAATGTGAGGATGACTGGCAACAGACCACTTCCCCCTACAGTTCAATATGGTGTTTAGGGCAGTCACCTGGCATTTAAGTGTACTAGAGCTAATGCCCTTCAGCAGACCAGCCTGAAGGAATTCCAAAATGGTGGTTATATCGTTTGCTTTGGAAATCCTACCTGTCGCCCTACACCAGGCGAGGAAGGTCTTCCATGTATTGTTATAAATCCTGTTGGTAGAGCTACAATGAGAAGTGAGAAGGGTGTTCAATACTACTTCAAAATACCCTAAACTACAGAGCCACTGCTGCTCAGCCTCCAAACAATCAGCTGGAACATTTCTGGCTGGGGATGGACAATGGGACCCTGGGAGATTAGGTCCTTGCTGGGAGGAAGTAGCCAACAATCCTGAATCGAAATGTTCACTAACTCAGGGAACCATGGCCTTCTTGGCCAATGAGGAGCAACTAGAATCATCTCAGTAGGAGGACCTGTGGAAGAACCTGCAGAATGAGGGGAATTGGGGGAAAAGCAAACAGCAAATTCAAGAAAAGAATAGAATAGGCCCCTAAGGATCTCTGGCCCCACAGAACCGGTTCTACTGCCTAAATCCTAAACTCTAAATCATCTTGCAAAAGTTCCCCCTCCTCCCTCCTTTCAGAATTTACTGAAACCTCTCAGCATTCTGGTGAGAGGGAGGGTAAGGTCTGTTCTCCCACCGGCTCTGAGGGGAATAAGGGTGACAAAATCAACCCAACAGTCCAGTCTCCTCCCAGTTAGAGAGAGCTTTGGACCCGGTGAGTGTGTGAGGCACTTCCACCCACACATATGGAGCCCGCCCACCTGGTTAGGGCAGCCTAGCCTGTGAGATGTTCTGAGGTAAACCTCTGATAGCCAGCACAGGTGGACCTCCCTCACTAGGAAACAATGCAGTTAAAACCACCTCTAGTGAACACTGTTCCTGTCCCTGCTTGTTAAGCTGGAAGGGGAAGGAAAAGGAGGAAAACATCTGGAGAGGAAAAAATCCTGTCAAAAACACTTAAAAACTACTGCTGAGCTCCTAGAGTTCAGCAAAGACCCTGTTGTCCAGTCGCCAGGCAGGGCTGGTCTGGGAAGGTTGGGTAGCTCCCGCTGGAGAGGATATTTTTTTATTGGACTGTTGTCCAGTGGGAAGGGCTTACCTAAAGTACTTGGAATGGCCTCCAGAAGATACAGGAGACTAGGATGGTGCTTTGGAGGACAAAGTTCCATATGGGCTGCCTGATCTTCCCCAAACTTCGCTGCCACTGAGAATGCAGTTGCTTGGATTGTTTTTAATCCTTCTAAAGAGTGTATGTATTTGTTTGTTTGTTTGTGTGTGGGGGTATTTTTGGCTTGGAGTAGGGTTGAGAGTAGAGTACCTCCACCAAATCTTTGGCGTTACAGAGTGGTGTAAAAAAAGAGTATCACTGGAAATCAGAAATTACTGGCCTCTGAGGGGGCAGCAGATGTGACAGCACCACATGCCAATAGGTAGAGATGTGTCTGGGTTCCATGTTGGGGGAAAGCAGAGGGGAAAGGGGTGCATAGCAACAGAGAGAGAGAGATCTCGGTCACTATTTTGTCAAGGAAGTGATAATTGCCATGCATTGTTCGGTTGAACTGTCCCAGAATGATCATTGGGAAGATAATTGCATCCGGAGCAAGAATGTAAACAGCAATTGCTTTGCTCAAGCTGCAAGGCATTTATCTGCACTTCTGGAGATTTAAAGATCAGGGTATTTGTGGGAGAGTTAAGTGGCACAATGCTGTGTACATCCAGTTTTGCACAGAGGCTCTTAAATGAATTGTTGTCCCTTTAAATCTCCCTCCACTCAATCATCATCAGCTCTGAGCAGGAGAGTAGGGTTGTGATTGCCTCTCCTCTTGTCGGGCAGATTGTGGCAGGAGGGCAAGTTCAGGAAAAGCGCAAGTAAGAGCAAGGCAGTGGATTGTTTTCTGGCCACTCTTACCTGTCATCTCTGTTCCCTGGTGACACGCCACAATTCAATAAACCACTACTTGGCTTACCATTACATGCAAACCTGGCCAGTGCATTCTTTTTACGCATTCTCTCCCAACCCTCCTTTTCTCTCTATGCCCCATAGCACTGGCTGCCTTTTCTAACTACACCATCACAAGTCTCTTTGTTAGCCTTCCCTCTTTTTCTCTTTGCATTCCTTACTGTATCCGCTCTTCTTTCTCTGCATCACCACAGATCTAAAACTCCCCCGTTACCCCCTCCTTTTCTGTGTCCACCCACTGTTTCACTGAATCCTATAACATTCTATTTGATCTCTGCACTCTCAAGTCTGTAACCCCCTTTGCCTCTGCTTCTATACCCCACACAACTCTTTGCATCCCATAATGCTCACTGTTCTCTGCTGTACTTCTGCAGTTCTCTCTGAACCTATCAATTAACTTTCCTTCTTCTTCTCTTTTTACATCCCACAAGCCACTGGATGCCCATCTAATAATACCCCCGCCTTCTCTTCTTTCAGTCAGCGGCCTTGTTCACACAATCACCATGGCTTACAAGCCGCGGTGGCTTGTTTAAGCTGCAGTGCATACCGGGCACCACTTGCCTAATTATCTGCCTGGCTGCAGCTTGTTGTGCCATCCAAACCAAGGTGGCATGGCTTGCTGGTGGAGAAAACAACCCTCAAATAACCCAACAACAGGCTATTGGTTATTTTAGGGTTTCCCCATCCAAACAGCCATGCTGCCCAGGTTCAGATGACATGACAAGCTGTGCCCAGGCAGGCAACTAGGCAAATGGCACCCAGCATGTGCCATGGCTTAAACAAGTCACCATGGCTTGCTTAAGCCACAGTGATTGTGCAAACTGATCTCACTGTCCTCCCTCCAGGGGAACAGCAGCCAACAATGGGTATTAGGAACTGCTCCTGGGGGTCAGAAATGGTCAGAGAGTGTTTTGTAATCAGCTGTATATTTTGTAGCCTTTATTAGGTTGACACATGCTTAATATTTTAAGAGGAAAATGCTGATTCTCTTTAAATGTGAAAGCTTTCTATCTGTAAATTAACAATAAAAGAAGAAAGAATAGCAATATTGCAAAAGCTGATGAGAAACCTTTTACCTGTTTGAAGTTGCCATTTTTTCTCTGCTCCCAGTCCATCATGTCATGAAAAATGGGGATCATGATGTTGCGGACCTCTGGCTGAGGGACTAGTGTGACACCCAGAAAGGGGCCAATCATTCCCGGAATAAAGTGTATTTTGTGTTCACCTGGGTAACAGAAAAATATGCATTTATTCATACCATATCCTTTGCATCCCTTCTTGCCACTTTTTTTTTCACCAATCAACACTGCCAATTTAAAATATCCAATCACCACAAGTCAAGCAGAGCAAAATTCAAGCCACTTGCTTACCTCTTTAAATAATAAAATATTTGGGTGTTTTGTATTTATAATTTAATTTATTCAATTTTGTTAAAATTAAACAATAGAATTCTGCTTCACTAGAACAAGAAATAATAAAAAGTTAGTCATGCAACTTGTACTGCTCTTATAATGTATCAAATAATTACCTTAAGGGTGTAATCCTATCGATTGCACCCTCGATGCTTGTAAGCCCCCGAACTCAGAGGCTTACGAGCATTCACTGCAGAGTGGGAGGACAAATGGAGACAATCTCTCCCTGCACCTCCCGCTCTGCATTTTAGCAAGATGGCTGATTTTGGCCATCTAGACGAGGTGCTTTGTGTGGGGGGAGGGAAAGAGGCTGGTGCACTGTCAGGATAATAATAATAATAATAATAATAATAATAATAATAATAATAATAATAATAATAAGAATTTATTCCATTTCTATACCGCCCAATAGCCGAAGCTCTCTGGGCGGTTTACAACTACATATAATCAATTAACAAAATCAATAATATCCGGGCAGCCCCAGTCTCCTCCCCACCCCCCAGAATGCCCCCTTTAGACCCTCTCCGAGCTTGATTTCTCAACCTTGGAGAGGCAGCCAGAGCAGTTCTTTCCACGCCAGCTGTGAGAGTGGGGGGAGAGGGACTGGAGCACGTCTTCACAGCTCTGAGGTGGGAGCTCTGTTTTCGGCCTTGGATTTGAGAATCCAAATTATCCTATGGCCCCACAGACAAGGTCTAAGGACCATAGGATCACTCTCTAAATCTCCTGAGGAATGTACCCTACAATGCCAGTTATTCAGAAACATATTCCAATTTTAAAATGTATACATTTTTTTGGTCTCCTTTCTTTCACCCTTATATATCTTGTAAGCTTGGCCATCACTTCATATTCATTTTTTAAAAAAAATTATTTAATTTTTCCAAAATAAATTATAACCAAATCCAACAATAACACAGAAATTTAACTAAAACTACATACAATAAATCGTAAAGTGCATCCCCCCACCCTCCTAGGGACCAATTAATATACTTCCATCCCATTAAGCAGTTACTATTCCATATTCCAAAAATATAACATATCCTGACAAGGCATACTCCCTTTCCCCTTTATTAACACATAATCTAGAAACCGACCCCATATATCCTTAAAGTTATTTTTCTTTAGCTGTCCCTTTTAACATTTAATACTACAAGTTAATTTATCATTTAAAGCTATATCACATATCTCCTTATACCAGTCAGTAATTAAAAAGTCATGTTGAACTTTCCATTTCCTCGCAATCATTAACCTAGCCGCTGTTAACAAATTCCTTTGTGTTTTGGGAACAAGTAACTTTCTCCATTATTGATAACAGTGCTAATTTTGGACAGACCTCTAAATTAATACCAATAATTTCTGATATTTCTATAAACACCGTTTGCCAAAATTCCAGTACGTTTTTGCAACTCCAATCACTACATATTCATATATTATTGCTTTCCACTCTGTTATTTCTGGAACCTGAGTACTTTTCCAATACTTTGCATAATATCATCTTGCAGCATCAATCATATAAAATATCAATCATCTCTGCTGTTCAGGTACTTCTTTCTCTTCGTCAATAAAAATAATACAGGATCTAAATCTAATTGCACTCTTCTTATTCTATAATGCTTTGTGTCCAAAATTCCTTCACTTTATCACACAACCACCAGATGTAGAAATGGCTACCAACAACTGATCCACATTACTAGCATTTGTTAACTAAGTTTCTGTTTATCTCTGAAGTCTTTTTGGCATCATATACCATTGGGTTATTACTTTATAGCAGTTTTCACTATATACTTGACTTCAGGATCAAGCCCTTGGGATCTGTGGGATCAGAGCGGAAGAATCTATGGCTCAAATTCTCTGTTCAAGTTAATAGGAGCATAGATTGTACATCCTGATTGTATATCGCCCAGGGTGGCTGGGTGACCGGCCAGATGGGTGATTTAAAAATTTAATAAACAAACAAACAAACAAACAAATAAAGTCAAAAATTGCCTGATGTTCTAAACAAATTTCCAAGCATTATTGGGTTTCCTAACTCTTGACTTCATTGCAGCATGTAGTTATTTATTGTTGACCTACACAATATAAAGTATTTCTTTATATATTGTCAACTTAAAATGTTTTCTGCTTCCGGAGAGAGAGGTTTTCTAAAATGTGTACTATCCCTCAAACATTAACCTTTATGTCTCAGTTGAAGCTATTCAAACCAAGGCAAAGTGATTTTGTGTCACTTTTGATTTTTTGAATCCTGAACAGAACCATCCCACACTGCAACATTTTGTAACCAGTTGTAGCCAGAACAGATGGAGCTCTGGATGATCCCTTAACTATGGTTAAGAGATTGTCCAGCATTATGTCAATACCACCCCTTGCTATTTTAACATTAAATACAAATCTTAACTTAAGACAAAATTGGAAGATAGCCTTACCAAGATTCTGCCACATGCTGAATAGTTCATATGCCATCATCACACGCATATCACCATATCTGGAACAGAGACACAGACACAGACCTTAGGAGAATTAAACATACCAATGGAATCTTTTAAAAATTTAGTTAGGTATTCAGAAAAAAAATTAACAGATAATATTAATACTTAAATTGCATTTTAAGGAATCTCAGATTTTTCTTCACTACTTTTCTCATTCTTATAATATATAAGAAATAGTGAAAGAAATAGATGCCTTCCTCTCAAAACAGACAAACACCTGAGGTTGGAATTTAGACGAGTATGTTCTTACTTGTCCAGAATCTTTTTACGCTTGGCTGGAGTAACAGTTTCCAACTGTAAGCTGGGCTGGTTTATAAACAAAACTGACAAACTGAAATAGGAGTTCCATACCTAGAACACAGAAAAATAATTAATTATAAAACACAAATAATATGCACACTAAATAAAAACTTTGCACACAAATGCCCAGTATTAACTGATTCTTCTAAAGGGGTTGGAGAAAATAAATCCACACAATCATAAAATAATTCCAATGGCTCCAATCCAGAGATGGTTATATTTAAAAAATGGCTAGGAACCATATGTGATGGACACTGAAGGAATCACACTCCCATCCCCATTACAAGATGGTACAGTCTTGTCTGTAGTGTGCATTTGTTGGATTGTAAGTACATATGACACATCTGCACTTCTTTTATATACATCAGTAGGCATAACAGTACACAGTAGCATTGAGTACCAAATGACACAAGTAGATCTCACAATAGAAGAAAGTTGTAATAAATTCAAGAATTATGGATGTTCAGAAAGAAAGAAGTTTGAAAAACTTCAAAGAAAAGATCTTAGTGCAACATCCTTTTACTCTGGTTGCGCTTTGGTTAAAACGTGATTTCACTGGATAGTGTCATTTATTTATTTATTATATTTATACCCCGCCTTTTTTTTCCTGCAAGGAACCCAAGGCGGCTTACATAATCCTCCTCCTCCTCTCCATTTTATCCTCACAACAACCCTGTGAGGTAGGTTAGGCTGAGAGTCAGTGACTGGCCCAAAGTCACCCAGTGAGTTTCATGGCCGAGCGGGGAATAGAATCCGGATCTCCTGAGTCCCAGTCCAACACTCTAACCACTACACCACACTGGCTCTACAAGGTTTTTGTAGAGGTTTTACAAGGTTTCTGGTAACCATTTTCTATGATGAAACCATAATGCTCAGTTTAGTATTCAACATTAGTCAAAAAATAGAACACAGAACAGCAATCTCAAGGAAGTGAGATATAAAGCAACAGCTGTAGACATCCCACAAGAAAGGTGGGGTGGGGGTGGGGGTGGGGGGGGGGAAGGAAAGACGGATATACTAGAAGTTTCAAAAGGGAAATTAAGTTTATAATTCACAATTGTTAACAGGACTGAAATATGAAAATGGGCAATTATGGGTTAAATCCAAAGTAATGCTACTAGACATCCTCTAGCACAATGGGACTTTTTCTCTCTCCCCTGTAAGGATAGACCCCTACTTCATTAACCTCCTTAACAACCAGGTTAGTGAGTTTGCCAAGCAGTTCAGTGCTGGATAACATCAATTTCCAGGCTAGGCATGAGAATCAAATCAACTCATTTCCAATTCAATATCTTTATTAAAGAACCAAGCAGAGAGAAATTAAGAAATAGTCAGTTACTTTAAAAATAAAATGAAAAATCAAACTAGCTCACTAGCACTCACTTATCAAGTTTCTAAGAGCAGGGCTCTCCAACCTTGGGTCCCCAGATGTTGCTGGCCTACAGCTCCCAGAATCCCTTGCCATTAGCCATGCTGGCTGGGTATGCTGGGAGCTGTAGGCCAGCAACATCTGGGGACCCAAGGTTGGAGAGCTCTGTTCTAAGAGTAACTCACCAAAGCAGCTTATAGGTGGGGGGAAGGATGAGGCCTACCTTGGCTCCAAGGCGTGGAAGAGTTTACACCCATTTTTAGACCAACAGAAAAATTCTCAACTGGAACAGCACACCTAGCTTTAGCACTCTCTTAATTACTTTGTTTCCCTCCCCAAAGGATCTGCAACTTGCTTACACCCTTGGTGGACTTTGATGCTTATGTTTTATTGTCATTTAATAATTCAATAGCAAATTAACATGTAGCATACATATTCAGAATACATGCTATTTCTAGAAACAGATGCAATTTGGAGAGTTTAATAATATTGCAAAGGGTTTAATGAAATTCCTTACCTTAAAATCAAAGTCTGTTTCTGTGAAATTCTTATGCAGTGCAGGGGACAGATATTGAACTGTTGTAACTATTATACTGCAATAATAAAAGAAACTACGTGGCAGAAGTGTTATATATGCAGTATACTTTATTTGAATCTGAACTTAATGCACATTCTTTTAACCAACAATTTCTTCACTGATTAATAATTAAATCATGATTTTTAAGCATTTATTTATTTATTTATGAATTGTAAAGTATCCAAAGATCATCTAGTTTAACTCCTTGTCCTAAAATACACTAATCCTTAAACTAAACCAACCCTGACATATTCCAATCCCAATGTTTTCTTGAAAACACATCCACTGAAACAGATTCCACAATTTGTTAGCTGATAGGGGAATAACTATTGCTTTCTGACTGACTATCCCAGTTCAATAGATAAAAACAACTCGTTTAACAGTGGGCAGTATCCTATGGTACCCATGTGCTAGTGGGACCTACTACTAGTGCAATGGGAAGCTAGAAGTTCCTGAAACAACTGGAAACTAGCGGAAACACTCATTTCCAAAATGGGGCAGGTCAGTGGAGCTCACAGAAGGGAAGGTAGTTCTATAAAGGGGTGCCATGCTGAAAAAGCTCTAACCAGATAGAATTTACAGATCTCAGCTTTGGGGGTAAATATAGGAGTAGACTCTCCCCAAGATATCCTAGCCCCAATAATTCTAGGGTCTTAAAGGTCAAATTTAGAACCTTGAATTTTATTTATTTATTTATTTATTTATATTTATTTTGGACTTAAAGTGGAATCTAGAGAAAAAGCACATCATTCTCAGAAAAAACTTTTGAGTATTCTAAAATGTGTTTTCACTTACTTGCTGGTGAGCAACCTCATCACCATCCAATCTCGAGGAAAGACACTCATCTTCATCAGATTCCGAAACACGCAGAAAATTTTTAGCAGAAATTCCTAGTAAAAAAGGAAGGTAATCATCATCATCATCATCATCATCATCATCATCATCAATTAACATTGCAGGCAAACAGATCTTGTTTGCTGAAATCAAGATGAATTTATTTATTTAACCCATTTCTTAGACGTCTTTCAGGACCATAGTCTTCCCAAGGTGGCTTACAGGAAAAACAACAACATATTAATAAAATCATATTAAATATAAACTATTTTAATAAAACCAGTTTCAATAAAATACAATAAAGTTATTATAGCCTCCTTAATTTATTTTTGCATCACAATTACATAGTAAAAAACATGACCTATATAGCAGGTACCACATGTCCCTATGCAGGAGAATGAGGGAGTTGTAGAGCCTGAATGCAGCAACAGAGAAAGGCCATGTTCCCACCAGCTACACTTCACATGGAAGCAGAATACACAAGGAGGCCTGCCCAGCTATTCCAAATGGACACACAGGCTCCTGTGTGAGGAGATGGTCCATTAACTACCCTGGTGCTAAGCCACTTCGGGTGTTACAGTAATCTAACCTTGCTGCAACTAGGACATGTGTAACTGTGGCCAGGACTGCCTTTCTCAGAAACAGATGCAGTTATGGTTTGCCTGTCAAAGCTGAGCAAAAACTACTCCTGGCAAAAGCTGCCACCTGAGAATTAAAGAGCAAAACCAGGTCCAAGAGCACCACCAAACTGCTAACCAAGTTCTTCAAGGGGGATGTAATCCCTTCCAAAAACAAGCTACATCCCTATAAGAGCTGGTCATCCTACTGACCAGGTGCACTTGTGTCTTACCTGGATTAAATTTCAATTTGTTGATCTATCTCTGATCTCAGAAATAGATTCAGAACATCCACAGCATCCCTGATATAACGTGGAGTATGATCAGCATACTGACGATGTCAAACTCCAAATTTCTAGATGCTCTCTCCCAGGAGTTTTATGAAGATGTTAAACATCATGGGGGACAATATCTTGAAATTCTGGCCACAGATTCTCTACAAAGTACCATCCAAAGGGGGTAATTTGCAGGAGAGCAGGGGCAGATGGGAGGGGGACATGAAACCTTATCTCCCTTGCTCCTTTGCCCCTGCAGCTCCTCATAGGCACTGCTTTTTGCCTATCCAGGGTTCTAAGCCTACATTGCAATGTTGTCCAAATAGGAAATCTGCCAAGACTGAATGCTGCCTTCAGCATCATTTTTTGGTGGAAAGGCAGGATACAAAGTAAGTAGGCAAGCCAAGGGCTCTTCCTTTTAGTCAAATAACTGCCCCTAGGTATATGCTTAAAGTGAATATACAACAAATAAATATTGAAAATCTTTCTTAAAAATGTTATTTCATTTCCCTGTAATATAGTATATTGCTACCATGTTGCATCAGATGTATTGGTGCATTGTGCAATGTATCTATTTATTTCTATATTAATAAGCCACTTTTCAGGATTAAACCCTCCCAAGGCAGCTCACAACATATTAAAAACATAACCTTCATTCATACTGTAATTACAAATCATAAAACCACAGATATGAAAACATCTAAAATATTATAACAGCAGTAACAAAACAGTATCAGCAGAAAAGGAGTACAAACATAAACAATATGCTTACTGAAATCCATGTCATTTAGCTACTGGCTGAAAAGTGGATATAAATGGATTGCACTGTATTAAACTATTCTTTGGTTAGTGGATTGTTTGTGTGTGTCAGAGGGTACTGGCACAATAGCTAACTGCCAACCGATTTACATTTAGAATATGAACCTGTGTCAGCTTCCTATACCACATTTTTAATCAATAGGAGCATTCCTACATGTCACTACCATGACTTATTGTACAATTCTACACATGTCTACTCAGAAGTAAGCCCCACTGAGTTCAATGAGACTTACTCTCAGGAAGGTGTATAATATTGCAGTCCTAAAACAAGTAACAAGGGATAGATTTGTGTCTGTGATATCTGTGCGCTCAAAGTACTTACAAATGCTACAGTTAGGGGGATTGTTCACTATTGTGGGGGAGGTATTTTTCAGTATCCCCATGGTAACAAGATGTACATCAGATCAGAGACATAGGTGTGAAATATAATTCTAAGTCTGATCTTAGTATCTTACCTTTAGCTCATCCTTGCTCTGGAAATTGTCCAATAAATGTTGGAAATGAGTATCCAACATCTGACGAAGTAAAGACAAAAGACAGGACACATATTCTCCCTGCCAATCCCAACGGAGAATTATTTTAGCAGAATAATCACATGCACAATTTGTATTAATAAAAAAACTTTGGGGTAAAGGGAAAAGGAGTGGGATTTGAAAATGCCCCAATGCTTATGAAAAGGAAGCACAAATGTACTGATTCTTAATCAGGTCTTTTATATCATGTCCAGAGTATACTTATTTTGTAAATTCATACTGAATAGAAATTGTTCTAGGTAAGATACTTAGAATTTGAATCAAATTAAATAATTTTAAAAACACACACAGAAGAGACTATTAAGCCCAATAGGGGAAAAATTAGGGTGAGAAATTGCCTTGTCTCCCTTCAGTGTAGATGAAATGTAGAAGAAATATAATTTCCTTTTTTCTCAGGCAGAACTAAAATGGTTCAGCCTCCAAGATATTACCATTCCTCCTAAAGTTAATGTGTTGGTTCTTTCTATATCCTTCTCAGCATGTGATGCAATATAATTTTCTTCTCTACCAAGGAATCCTCATTTTTAGCTGAGTTTAGTGAGAAAAGGGATGAACTAAATAGAACCTTTCCAAGGATAAATGTGAAAATTGGATCATTCTGTTGGTAATTATTGAGAATTAACTAAGGCACCTACTGATAATTTTCAGTTATGACAAGAATTGCCCTGCAAGTCATTAACAACATGATCTAGAAAAGGTAGGCTCCTTCAAGTAAAGGAGCAGCGGCCTGGCATCTGTGCTTAACTTTACACCAGGAAAGCAAGGCAGTGATTTTCAGTTTTGAAGAAGATAAAAGTTAATGCAGGAAAGATGGTAATAAGGTGAAGCTGGTGATGAGGGGATGGGGGAAAGGGAGCAGGTTAGATAAGCAGGAAATAGAACCTGATTGTTAGTTACTAACAGTGATTTCAGCTGTGCACTGTGGGCAACGCTGCCCTCTTACCGCCTCCTGAGACTGCGATTTACTCATGATAGTAAGCAGAGTCTGTAAAAGTACATCCAGGAGGCTCTCCACCATCATCTCTACCTCCTCAATTACATCTGTCTCCTACAGTAAAACACAGACAGTTAGCACCCTAAAGAATGAAAACGGGAAGCCAAACGTGTTCACATAGTCCAAGATGTTACTGCCAGCCAGACTATTATCAGCGACAGGTTGGTTGAAGCATATAACTTTGGTCCTATTTGATCTGCAGTGTTGCCTGTTCAATTTTGGACTCAATTTAAGGTGCTAGTTCTTACCTTTAAAGCCTTTGAATGCCGTGGGACCTGGGTACCTTGCCTTCTCCACATTGGCCCTCCCTTATGCTCCATTCAGTATCTGAGGTTCTGCTCCAGGTCCTCCTGCTAACTGAGATTCAGCAGGTGGGCAGTGGAGTAGAGACTTTTTAGTAGTGGAGCCAAGACTTTGGAATGGAGTCCATAGGAAACCCGTATAGTCCAGGAGTGGGCAGAAGGTAGATCTCCAGATATTTGGGACTACAACTCCCAGAAGCCCCTGCCAGCATGGCCAATGGTCAGGAATGCTGGGAGTTGAAGTCAAGAATGCCTTGAGATCTACTTTCTGCCCACCCCTGATATAGTCCTATCATTATATACAGTTTTCCACACCAGGGGAAAATTTGGCTCTTTAAGGAAGTCTTTGGATAGAGGTGTTTTTCTGTTGTTGTTTTTTAATGAAGATGACCTGGATTTTCTTGATTCCCGTTGCCTGTTCTGATGCAGATTTTACTATTATAGTATTTTATTACGTTGTTTTGATATTGTTCTGATTACTTATTTCTTTTTATTAGTTTTAGCTGTTTTGAGTTCCTTACTGGAAGAAAAGCAGGATAGAAAATTTTAAATTAAATGAATTATTTAAAAAGATGTTTCATCACCTATTCAAAGAAATCAGGGCATTAGCTGTTGAAATGTGCAAGTTCAGGAATAGGGATAAAAGTAACTCACAATTGATTTTCTTTATACATGCACTTTCCAAACATATATATTCTTAACAAGATTTTACAATCTATAATCCTGGATCTGATGTATTTTGGGACCCAAACATGACCATAACGCCATAATGATCTACTAAATATTTAACATAGTTAATTTAGCACCATAATAATTTAGACTCTAATTTGTTTCACTCACACTAACATACAAAACTTTGTGATTTGTGATTGGAAATATGCACCAATGTATTCTAAATTAAGACCACATCTCTCCATTTTGGATTATTATTAAAGCTCAACAATGTTTTGAAATATTATTAAATAACATTTGGTAATATGTGGAAGTTTCTTAAAATACATACTACAACTCTTAAGAGTTTGCACTCAAGCTTATTTTCAATATGTAACTCAAAGCAGAGATTTTTCATAAGCAGCTATTTCTGAAACTAGCTGGAATTACATTAACAGCACAATCCTATTGCTAGACAGCATCTAGATGGCTATAGGATTTTTCGGATTCCCAGCTATGATGTTGGAAAATCACTCCGACCTCATAGTTGGGGATCTGCGCTCAGATGCCCCCTTGCAGCCGGTGTGGAAAGAACTGCGGCGGCCGCTTCACCAAGGTCATAAGAGCAACCTTGGAGAAGGCCTTTGGGGGGTAGGGAGGGGAGACCGGCACTGCCAAGATACGAGATATCCTGGTGGTGCCTCAGCCTCCTTCCCTCCTGTTCTGAAGCGCTGCACTCAGACAGCTGAAATCAGCCGTCTAAATGCTTTGCGGGGCGGGAGGAGTGAGGAGGTGACTACTGCCTCCGCGCTTCTCCTGCCCTGCATAGGATGCCCATAATCCTCCAAGTTTGGGGGGGGGGTTACCAGCATCCTAATTGGACTGTGCCCTAAATTAATAATTTTACAGTGGTCACTTTAATTGTTGCCATTAATTTTTATCTGCTTGTTCCAGCAGAACTGAGTACCCACGATGGACTGGACTTTTCATGAACAATTTTGGAACAAATGCAAAAAATTAAATAAGAGTTAGAGCATCTAGGACATACTGTAGTCTGAACGCTATGTGTTGACATAAACATAGAATTCTAACCATTTTCATGATTCTGCTAAAGATGCAGCACAATCCTACACATTTACCCAGCAGCTCTACTCCTTGCTCCCAGGTAAGTGTGCATAGGATTGTACCTTTAGACAATATTTTAATGTATTAAATTTTCTTTGTAAATATAACAACTACTGTAATATGTAGGTCACACAGCCATCTATCTATGAGGGATACCTAGAAACCTGTGGTAATACACACATATCTACAAGTTTGCTGCTACTACCACAGTGCTTTATGTGCATACGCCCTCACATCACATGTAATAATTACATAGCAAGTAGGTCACAAACAGCTATGTTATATGTCAATAGGTACATAATTCATTGTTTGGAGAAATTCTTTGGAGTGGAATAGATAGATAGATAGATATAGATTATTACCACGGAGCTAGTCTTGATGATAGAGAAGATACTGCTGAGAATTCCAGAACAAATAAGTAACTCTTTTTGCTGTCTCAGGTGAAGATGAATATGATGAAGAACCACAGGTAACAAAATACGGCGGGATTCTAGGAGTGGGAGATCAGAGGTTCAGTATTATTTTACAAGAGAACTTAAACTATTGTTATAAGAAGTTTCATTATTATTCAAAAGCTTGCATGCAGAAGTTGAAGAGCCAGCATTAATAACAGAGATAAAATGAAATTCACTTAATTGGCCTTTTAACAAACAGTATGCCAGTTTAATTAGGGACTTCCAGGAAACAGATTTTGAGTGGAATCCACATTCACTCATTCAGATTCTAATTCTGAACAAAGAATTTATTTACCCTGTATTGCAAAAGTCCACTGAAAAGGCATGCATAATTTTCATTACAGTGAATAAAAACATATGTGAATTGTCATTTACCAGCTTGTCTATTGGTTTAATTAATGTTGCTTGCTACCGCAGCTGAATAAGCCAAAGGCCATATGCATTCAACATGGCTTACTAATAGGAGATAGTGATCCGGTTCACACATAATAAGAGATAGTGACCCAGTAATCGCCTATGGTTTGTTGTTGGGTTAACTATGGGTTATTTAACCCCTAAAAACCCCAGAGTTCCGGGTTCGGGGTGTTCCTGGGTTGTTGACTGAAAACAGAAGCGATGAGCATGGGAGGCAGTGCACTTGCTGCGGTGTGTCCACAACTATGGGTTGAACAACACATAGTTAGCCCTTACATGTGAACCAGGTTAGTATCACAGTACATGGTATTGGCCACTGTAGACCACAGGAATTCAAAGCATACTATGTGAATTCATACAGATTACAGTCATGCCTTGGATTGAGAGCATAATTCGTTCCGGAAACGTGCTTGTAATCCAAAACACTCTTATATAAAAACAAAATCCCCCCAAAAAAATTTGTACAGAGATTTTTAATTTAAGCTGTACTACAGTACTTGTATTGCAAGACGTCGCTTGTATATCAAGTAAAAAATAAATAAATAAATATTTAAAAATTTGCTTGTCTTGCAAAATGCTCTCAAACCAAGTTACTTGCAATCCAAGGTATTACTGTAGTAATGTCCATATTAACATAAATGATCCAGTATCCTTGGTGTTATTTTGAAGATAGGACATGCATGTAATTCTGGTGGCTCACACAAGGAACAATGGAAATATTAAAGATTTGAAAACTAGCAACTATTAAAAATCCTTATTCCCCCTCCCCCCCAGTTCCCAGAGCAGTTCTACTTCTGAAGTATTATATAATCCCTGCCTAGAATAATACAATTCTTCCTGTTGTTCTCCTTTCTGACTTTTGGGTTCCAGCTTTTATCAGAACGCAATCAGAGAAGGAAGTAGGATGAGAGGGTGATTTCCCCCCTTTTTGTGCTATTTGAGACGTCAGAGACTGAAATCATATTATAAGCATGACAGAGGAATTAAGGTTGCTTTAAGCAGTGCTCCTCAAACTGTGTAGCAGGCCCAGTGGTGATGGTGGTGGTGAGGTCACAAGATACCTAGGAGAGGGGAAATATGCAAAGTTCCAGAGAGAGAAAATATCCTGCAGCAGGCAGAGCCAGAGACTTTCCTGATAGCAGCAGCAGTTTAGGGTTCCAGCCACCAAAACCAGTATTCCTAACTATTCCTGCAGAAAGTAATAGAAACAGGATTTTCTGGCAACAGCAGCTCCCCATGCTCCTGCCCTGGATAGCTTGTTTTAGCATAGCTTGTCTTAGGATATCCCGTCCTAGTCTGCTTCTAATGCCAATATTGGATTAGTGTAATGCCCCAATCTTCAGATTCTTATACACATGGCAGAAGACTGCAAGCATGCAGCTGTGTGCAGGGATCTGATATGCTCGTCAACTGACAGTGGTCATCAATGTTTGGGGGGACTGAAAGGTAGAATAAGTTTAGAAAGGGACTCAGGTACACGAGGGGTGAGAAATACTGCTCTGAAGAGTAAGAAGTGCACACCTTGAGTCTTTGCCAGTTAAAACTCTTGAAATTATTTATTTATTATATTTATACCCCGCCTTTTTTCCTGCAAGGAACCCAAGGCGGCTTACATAATCCTCCTCCTCTCCATTTTATCCTCACAACAACCCTGTGAGGTAGGTTAGGCTGAGAGTCCGTGACTGGCCCAAAGTCACCCAGTGAGTTTCATGGCTGAGCGGGGAATAGAACCTGGATCTCCCGAGTCCCAGTCCAACACCCAGTCCAACACTCTCAGCACTACGCCACACTGGCTGAAATGAATAGGACCTAGCCACTGCTTACTTGTTATAGTTATTTATAACAGCCTATAACAGGGATATATTCCTATCAACCTGGAGCATACAGTGACACTGGTCCATTTCCGGTTTTCTGTGGTAGAAAGGTATGTACGAGGGAGAAAGACAGACCAATGACTTGGATAGACAGCTTGTCCATATACTTTCTCAGAACACAGTATGATGGTTACTAAAATGGTAGTTCAGAAGCTTTGGGGAAAATATATCCCCTAATTTTTAAAAAATAAGTTCTCTTAATCAGAAAATTCAAACATAAAATATGTTTATGAGAATATAGTGGTAAAGCATAATGGATTTGTTAGGAGATTAGCCTTTTTAAGCCACTGGGCTTGAAGAATCCACTTGAAGGGTTGACCAGGATAGGGAAGCAAACTGCAGGGTTTTATGAAAAGCTATAGTTGGAATATTCCCAGCTGTAATTAGCCTTATTTTTTTGAAAAACATGTAACTTCCTGAGTAACTGTATGAGTGACTGATCAATTATCTATGCAAACACATTTAGTTTCAAAAGATGTTGTAATGGAAATGAAACACTGAAGATGCTGTGAAATGAAGATAACATCACATCTGCCCATCCATAAACAATCTTGAACCTCCTTAGTACTTGCCAAGATTTTGTACAGTTGCTTCACAGTGTAAGAGAGAGATAACGGATCCAAGTTCAGGAGATCAGGGACGGAAGTATATCAATTGGTCCCTAGGGGGGTGGGGGGTGCACTGTATGATTTATTGTATGTAGTTTTGGTTCAAATTTTGTGTTATGGTTGTATTTTGTTATTTTTTGTCTTATTTTGTTTTGGAAAAATTAAATAAGAATTTATTAAAAAGAAAAGAAAAAAGACCTGTTATATTATGGTTCATCCAAAGGACACACTGGCTGATATGTATTTGTTGATCTTGTAATGATGGACGAAAGTGGAGGAATTGATCCAGGTGGCCATCCTGCATATGTCTTTGAGGGGTGCATTGGTGTCCAGGGCAGCCGAGTATACAGTGATTATTGGAAGGAGAGGATTTCCATGGGAGCAGTAGACCAGTGCAATACACTGGCTAACCCATCTGCTGATGGAATACCTGAAAATTTTCTTGCCTCCTCCTCCTCCTCCTCCTCCTCCTCCTCCTCCTCCTCCATCTCCATCTACACTAGTTTGAATCCTGGGTCCATGAATCCCAGCTTTGGCTGCTGGACCTCAAGACTGAGGAAATGCACCATTTGCCTGATTGGTCAGCATAGAGGTGTAGGTCCTCACTCAGAGAGGCAGTTTGCTTGTCACCCACCAGATGATCTGCTGAATATCCTAGACTCTGCCTGAAATGGATTATTCAGAGTCCAACTGTCACATTTCAAGTGCAAAGCAAAGTCCACGGGGTATTGGGGAAGAGCTCCTGGCTCCTGTTGCAAGGTGTCAAGGGCCAGAGGCAAGCCCTTGGAGGCTTTGAAAGATGCTGAAGTATCTGTCAAGTAACAGTATGGTAGAAATCACTACCAGGACAGGAAACACCAGCAGAGTCAAGATCATCTATGATAGGAAGGTCCAACATAGCCAGGATATCCACCAGAGCAAATGATACTGAAGTAGCAGTCAAGGCCACTATTTGTGTTAAAGGAAGTGTTAGGGTAGCATGCACTGTTGCATCAAGTGCAGAAGACAAGGACAATGAGGTAGGTGGGCAGAGGCAGTCTGTAATAAAGGGGCAGACAGCTGCCCATAATGCCAGTTTCAGGGCTATAGGAACTAGTGTGTGAATGCCTTGTTGTGTATGTGGGTGTGAATGCCTTGGTGTGTGTGCGTGTGTGTGTGTGTGTGTGTGAATGAGGGGGGTGCCTATTTGTGTGTGCCTCTGCGTGTATGATGGAGGGTGTGTGTGCCTGTGTTTTACAATGGGTTTCTGCTGGCTTCCCAAGGGATCAGGGATGTTGAAGAGTCCTTGGTTTTGAGTCACGAGTCAAGTCACGAGTCTTTGGACCCGAGTCTCGAGTCCGAGTCCGAGTCCTTGGTCCAAAATTGTGACTCACGAGTCACTCCCAAAGCTGACTCCACAAGTCCCTATTAAAATCTATGGGGGTTTCCCCCAACAAAATAAGGCTATTTCAGATGTGTGGCGTAAATAAATTCTAGGCACAAGTGTGCCTTTTTATTTCAAAACTCTGCAACTGATTTTGGCAAGAACAGACCAGGCAGACAAACCCAAAATAACCAGACAGGCAGAGGAGGCAGGGAACCCCAAAACAGGCAGGCAGAGGCCTTTGTCTTGGACAATTCAAACTGTGGAATTGGTTAAGAAGAGACCAGGCAGGCAGAAGAGGCTGGGAACCCCAAACAGGCAGGCAGAGGCAGCCAAACCCAAAATGTCTGAAAGGTTGCATTTTAGGAAAATGATTTAAAAAAATAAACTTGCTGTACTTCCTAAAACCTATCCATGTTGCATTTGAGGAACACGATTTTGGAACACGAGTCCTTGGTCTCGAGTCCCGAGTCGAGTCTCGAGTCCCATTAAAAATACTGGGACTCGAGTCTGACTCGAGTCAGAGGGGGGACTCAGTCCGACTCATGAGTTGAGTCCTGGAGTCCGAGTCCCCATCCCTGCAAGGGATATAATAATAATAATCATCATGACATGCAAAGGGATGGACTGTGAATGAGCAAAGAACTTGCCATCCATGCTTGGTCCTGAGCAATCCTGCCCTCCTTACTTTTTCAAGATATGCATAATCTGGAATTTTGTACTGTGCTGCTTCTGAGTAGGCTTGCTTTGGTGGATGCTTTGAGATGGATATACCATTCTGTTCCTTCACATTCCCTAATGGCATAATCCTATGGCCAGCAGACGTTGTCTGGCTGGCCATTGGAAAAGTCAGTCCCAGCTCCAACCTCAGAGCTGTTGAGAGCCCTGTCAACCCCTCAACCATTACCTTGAATGAAAAACCAATGTTAGCAACTGTGATTTTATGTGTTGTATTTTTTAAGTATTGTAAGCCACTTTCAGGACTCTAGTCAAAAAGTAGGATATTAAATCTATTGAATAAATATAATAAATAACATGCAAGAGCAGGATGTAAGTATACTAAATATATTTTTTAAAAAGTTCTTCCTTCAACTGAATATCTGTGCTTCTGTCCCAGTTAGGCTGGACAAACAGATATATCACAAACAGATATATCTTATTAATAAGATATATCTGTTTGCCCTCTGCTATCTGCATATTTGTATGTGAGCACTGACATGTCCGCTGTTATCTTTCCTTCAACACTCATCAATGTATCATCTTATCTCTCTCTTTTTTCTTTCTTTCAGTTTTCTGCTAAGCCATCTAAGGGATGTAAACATATTCTAGTTTTGTCCACATTTTGGTGCATTTAGATATAAACAGACCATTAGATGCTGAAATGGTGAAATGAATAACTTACCTGAGAAAGAAAACAAGCGACTGTCTACAGTACGAGCTATAGATTGCAATTTAACTACATCCATAGATTGTCCAATATGCACTGTACTGGGCATGCTCCCAAGAGTTCCCCGCACAAACTCTGCTACTTCCTGTACTGTGAACATCTGCAATAGCTCATCAAAAATTGCAGGGAAGGAGTTCAACAGAGCAGCCTAAAAAGAAAATGAAGAAATATGAGACCTTTGAGATCTGTACTGATGTACAGAAATAAAACATCACCGGTCTGTAGGAAACACAAATAAATTATGGTTCAAGTCTAGAGGAAAAGCCTGAAATCCAAACTAAGGTTTCACCCTTATATCATCCTATTGTCTCTAGGACATAAAGATATCTGGCACATGAAATCAAGCTTTCTTCTGGCAGTCTTGCCATAGTAATGCATGATCATATGGGTACAGAATCCCACACAAAGGTAAAAGGAAGAATTTTAGCTCCAATCTGCAGATATTGGAGCATAGAATAAAAAAAAATAATATCCAGACTGCTCACCAATTTCTGGTTGTTTCTAGAATGCACATTATGAAAAACAAAGTATTTTTTGTGATTTTGGTATCTTGATTTTCTGCTTGGATACAGATAGGAAAAAAACTTTCTTCTGAAAAATCTGTTCATAGAAATTTATACTGACTGCCTCTTAGCTGCAACACCATGATGTGGCATTTTACTTTAGTTTGCGTAAACTAAAAGAAAGAGAGCATGTTGGTGTGACATTTGTGTCAGATCATGCAAATAATAGGCTTTGAAAATATTTTTATGGCAATGCTGTTCGTTCAACAGCTCTGAGTTACTCTATCTATGATCCTACCCTTCTTGGCAGTTACAGACAGAAGAATACTAAAATTATTGGGTCACCTCATGAGAAATACTTTGATGGTTTTTCTGACAGCTATGATGAGCACTTGATCTCAAGTATAGCTGGTAGGCAGTTTCATTCAACTCGTCTGCTAATGCATTTGGCACCCCCATCATTGCAGAAGTATTCTTCAACTCCTGTGTTAAATCGCTCTTCTCTTAGAGAAAGGTAATGTCATATATCCCATGAAATCTGAAACAATGTGGTTCCTTCTCAACGTTTCCTGTATTTGCAGTATTTCAGGTAGTAGGTACATTGACCAATGAGTTAACAATTTAGGGCAGGAGTGGGCAATACGCAGGCCACGGGCTGCATTTGGCCTGCCACCCTCCCAGAGTGGCCACAGCGGCCTCCCAGCTGATTTGCTGTTGAAAATCAGCGGCAGATCAGCAAGGTGTGTTGCTGCTGCTGCTGGCACCCCACCTGCATTAGGAATGTGGCCTATGGCAGAGTACTGGGAGGAGGGCGGCAAAATGGCCTCTGAACCTCTCGTAGTAGCTCACACCGGATTTGGGGGTTATTAGAGTATCAGCACTCGTCTTAGAATCTGGCATGGCAATCAGTAAAATGCTTGGGATGAAGCTGTACCTAGCAGTGGGAGAAGTTCAGCTTTCTATGTACATGTAGTTGGTGTGCCTTGTATTTTTGGTTGGCATCACCCTGACACCTTGACTAAAGAATCCAGTTTGTTCTGAGAAAGGCAGCAAGAGGTTTGATGGTTGCCGCCAGGAATGAGACAGCCGCATATGGTAGAAGGGAGGCTATTACCTAATTATGTATGTGTGTCCTCTTGTTATATTATAAGGAGTTATCCCCATGGAACTTCAGATCCATGCAAATGCCTACCTGAGTACCAACTCATCATTCCAGCCAGACTATCCACAAGGGTACTGCAAGATTCATTAAAGTAGCAAGGGAACCTCTTTGAGGTCTCTCTTCATTCCCCAGAGTCAAGCTATTGAGCCTCTCCACCTCCCCAGTGATCTCAGCCTATTGCCACAGCAGGGAAACCGTGATCACCATGATGCTGAGAGGGTGAGAGGTTAAGCCTCCTCCACCTCCCCAGCATCTTCATGTAGATTGCTGTTTCCCTGTTGCTGTAGAAACGCAGTGCATAGTCTGTGTGTGCAACCACACCTCGCTTCGGGAAAGGCCACACCTGGAAAGGATCTTCATTCCTTGTATTTTGATAATAGGTGGGTTTGCATGGCATGGTGTGACTGAGTTTCTAAATATGTGAACACGCAATCTGAGATGAAGATGTGCCCTCTAGCACAAAAGCAGCTGTATCAAATCTCAAAATTATACTAAAGTGCCCTCTGTTATGACAATATCCATCTTGTAAGTGCATCTCCTGAGGAAGAATTTAAAATGGACTCTCTGGGCTAAAGATCTCACAGTCATTCAGGCATCCATGGGAGCTGGCGATCTATCTTCAGTGTGACATTTTTTTTTTTTAAAGAGTGCCAATGATTCTAAGAGGCTACATAGCCATATAGTGATTCTTACAGTTTCCTGTTATGATAGGAGACTGCATATCTGGGGGATTGATTCACCCAGCATGATGTGACCTTGTCTGTTCTGCAGTTGACAGGTATCAAAAACTGCCAAGCTGGCCTATAGAATAGGAAAGGTGCAGCTCATCACAAGCAGTTACTCCTGACCTCCGCTACTTGTCTGATATGGTTCATCAGGACTTGATCTTGTCAGCTGTAGGTCAGAATAATAGTTTTCCGAAGTGTTCCTTGAGAAGGTTGCTTATTGTAATGCTCACCACATCTTTCTTTGTATGCCAGATGCTCTAACCTACTTCCTTTCATATTCAGAGTACTGTGAAATATTTGTCAAAACAGATGGAATGATCTTACTTGAAATTACTTTGGGTCTGGTAGCCTCCATTTATATTTTTAGTGTGGTCCAGAGGTAATCTGTTCACAGAACCTTCCAGGAAGGGGTTACCTCTAAACTTGAAATCTCTTTACATGACAGAAGCTAGGTTTTCAGGGTGAGCTGTCGAAAGCTTTTTTTTAAGGATCTGAGAAAGTAAAAAATCTGTTCTGCGTGCGGCTGAATGGTTCTTTCCTATACTTACTACTTCTCTCTGCTGTGTATATGTCTCTGTGAGACTGCATTCCGAAGGTTGGTTCCAATATGGCATTTTTGGGTTTCCAAAAAATCCCTGTCAGGGATGCTTTGACATGGATTCCTGCATTGAGCAGGGGGTTGGACTCGATGGCCTTGTAGGCCCCTTCCAACTCTACTTTTCTACGATTCTATGATTCTATTCTTCTGGATACAGGATCTCCAAATAAGCCAAAATAATGGCTTGGATCCAGAGTTGCCATGGGTGCTCATGGGATGTTCCCACTGGAGCAAGTGATAGTGGTGATGATTTTCACTGATACACCCTTCCTCCTTCAGATCTGCTCTGGAGGGTAAGGGTACCATTCAGAACCATGTTGGAGGTGGGGGGGGGCAAAGGGGAACTCTGCAAATATCGTGATCCCCTTTCCTCCAGAAGGAGCTTCCACTGGATTGCTGTCTCCCCCATAAATGGAAGGAACCCTTCCATTAGCACAGAGGTGGGGAAAACGTTTTGGCTTGAATGCCACATTACTTTGGTGAGAACCTGCTAGGGGTTGCATGCCAGCAGTGGTATGATCGGGAAGCTGGAGCTATTGCAGAATGTAGCAGTTCAGCTGTTGTCAGCAACTCCTTTGCTGAGGGAACTGGACTGGCTGCCTATTTGCTACCAGGCCAGCTTTAAGGTTTTGGTACTAGCATATAAAACCCTAAACTAGGGACCAGGATACGTGAAAGAGTGTCTTCTCCCTTATCAACCTGCCTTGTCACTGAGGTCATTACATGGCATGCTCCTGGTGGTTCTGCATGGACCTTTGGCCTGATCGGAATCCACCCAGAGAAGAGCCTTCAGTGTGGTGTCCCCGTTTCAAAGGAACTCCCTGCCTCTGGAGGTCAGGTAGGCATGAACATTGTGTTGTTTTCAGTGCCTGCTGAAAACATCTTTATTTGAAGAAGCCTTTCTTGATTGACTAACCATGATTTTTATTGGCATTGTTTAAAATATATATATATATATATTTAATATGGTGTTTTATTCTCTTTATCTTTTATTGTTCACCACTCTGGAATCTGTTTAGATGTGGAGTGGTATATAAAAAGAAATTAAAAAATAAATCATTGTCTCTGTTCACAGATTTTACTGAGTTTTGTACTTCTTCCCATAAAAACAAACCCACCCCCGTTTGATGGGGGCGAGCAAGCAAGCAAGCGGTGAGAGATCTTCCCCACCCTACCTGTTGGACCAGCCTCCTTCCCCTGGCTGGCTGCAGCTGTGCTCTGCAGAGGCGTGGCCCAGCCCAGCCAGCTATTTCAACAACTGGAGGACCAAGGCAGCGGCCTTGGGAAGTGGCCGAAAGGGCATCACCCGTTTGGTGCCCGTTAGGTGTCTGTTTGGGGTCTGTTATGCAGGGTGGGCTAATCCTTGTGCCAATAATTGGGGGTGAGAGGTGTGAACTTCAAGGTTCAGTTTAAGAAAGTGTGGTGGGAGAACAAAGTGAACTGAGACTTGTTGCTTGAATCAGTCTGTCTCAGCCTGCAATGGTCTTAACTGATGTTTATCTGATTTTATTGTTATAATCTTTTTATTGTCATAAATATTTTAGGTATTAGTTTTATGGATATCAGTGTTAATGATAATTAAGGGAATTAACTAAGATTTTGGTGGCATTAGTGCTATTGTGTGGCAGTATCAACTAGTAGTGTTAATTACTAATAACTACTAAGAGTATTCATCTGGGAAAGAGTAAGAGGAGAGTAGAACCAAACAAAAATGCAACAAATAACTCAATGTGGTCTTATATCACCACTTCTGGTGGGGAAAAGGTGAACATAGATAGTATTAAAGAGAAAGAAAAGAATTGGTGCAAGAGGAGATAATCAAGCAGACCACTTAAAGGAAAAGGTACCTGATGTGACTAAACAAATAATTAAGGAATTATCACCTATTGTGATAAGCACAAATGAGATCACACAGGATATTAACTTATGTTTAGGTGGCATAAATGACAGAAGACAATCAGAATCACCAAAAACCTACCAAAGTAATGATGACAGCCTCATAGGTTTTTTTTTATGACTTGCCACCATTAGAGGAGTTTTTAAGAAAGGAAAAGGAAATATTGGCTGATTTTCAGGAACGAAATGAGGAGCTTAAACAACACCCCCATTTGACCAAAAAAGAAAAGTGCATGCACTATAAGCTGGGGTAAGGAAATTGTGGTCCTCTAGATGATGTTGGACTACAATTGCTGTCATCACTAATCATTCACTAATCATCGTCGGTACCGATGATTCCGTGAACACAGCATCAAACACTGGATCCACCACTCTCTCGACCAGTTGGTGGGTTTCCAAACTGAGGGACTTGGCCATCTGCTGCATTTGGTCAGAGAAGCAGGCAAGTCCTCCAAAGGAGATGCAGGGTTGTGGATATCAACTGCCACATCTGGAGAAGAGAGGGATGGAGTAACGGAGGAGAAAGATGTCAAATCCAATGGGTAACAGTCGATCTCTGAAGCAGGTGATGGATCCCTGCGGTGAGGCCAAAGAGACGCCCGTGGTGGAGATTGTGCAGGATTGCGAACACAAGGTGGTGGAGGAGGCAAGGTGGCTAGAGCCACAGTTGGTTGTGTCACCAGGGAGGCTGGAGCCTTGGGTCTTGGCAGAGACGGTTGAAGAAAAAACTCTCTATCCGAAGGATAAGGCCTAGGAGGAAAATGGTTGCATCTTCAGTATCGAAGGGAAGGCACCCCTCGGTACTGATTGTAGTAGTAGTCCCGATAATATTTCCAATACTCCTCATAGTACCGGCGGGTCAGCGGCAGCGACCACTCCAAGCGGCGGCTCCAATCTGAGAGTGGCGACCGAAATCGAGCTCTCCGATGGCTGACTGCTTCCTACTCTCCAAGTCCATGGTACATTGGACCTGGGGATAGTAGGCGCTGATGGTGCAGGGGGAAAGACATGACCAAGGGCAGGTCTTCCTGAGTGTCGGGACAGGAGACATGTCTCGGATCTTCCGCTCCGATACCAAGGTCACCGATATTGGGTCTTGCCTCGGTACCGATTCAGCTGATGCCGGCTGAGCACTCTTTTCCAATCTCTGTGGGGAGAGATCCTTGGTCTTAAGAGTGCTTTTTCTTCTTCTGAAGCCTCTCAATATCGGAGGTTTTCAGTCTCTTTGCCTTTTTCGTCAGCTTCCTGGCCATGGAAACCACGAGAGATTGACCCAGAATAGGAGGATCTGCGTGCTCCGCCTAGACAGAAGGTGGTGAGTCCAGTGGTGGAACAGCCTGGGACATCGAAGCAGACTGCTTAGGCATGGCCTTAGGAGTATCCACTGCCTCTAAAGACTTTTTCCAAAGTTCAGCCCTCAAACGGTTGGCGTGGTTGCGGCGGGCCTGCTTGGAAAAGGCTTGGCAGTGAGCACACGAGTCTACAATGTGAGCTTCTCCTAGGCAGAGAAGGCAAAGAGAGTGCCCATCTGCGGGAGTTTACTCCTATAGCAGACACACTTGTGAAATGGTGCCTTCAAGGCCATGTGGCCTGAGGCAGCCAAATAGCTCCGAACGGGACTGAGAGCTAAAGTGTCGCGAAATAAAAGACAAAGCAAAAAGACGGAAAAAGAAATGTAGAAAAGAAGAATAGTAAAAGATAAAGAGATAATAAAACCTCAGCAATTGAAAAGTGACAGTCCAAATGGACAAGAAGCATTCCCTTGATGCTACCACAAAGGCGGTTGAAGAGGAACTGAGGGAATTGGTGGGAACCCCTTGGAGTATGCGCACGAGGACAGTGGGAGATGGGTTCCTGCCATAAATTCCTCCGCTATAGAAGCTTCCTTAATCGAGTTCCGCGCAGGTGCAGAGCCCATATGTGTGATGCACAGAGACCATGAAGAAGAAGGTATCTATTTTTAGTTTTGTGTAATATACAGGTTTATTAAAATTCAATCAATTAAATTTACTGATGAATCAGTCAAGGCAGTTAGTTATTTAAGTAACCGAGCAATCCTAGTGTCTACTCAGAATTAAGTCACATTGAGTATAGTGGGGCTTATCCCAGGTAGATGGTATAGGATTGTAACCTAACAGTTCTTTAATTAGTGGACAGTCCTAATTTTGTGTAATATGTACCCAGCTCTTTTTCTAAAGTAGGGTTGAGTAACCTATGGTCCTCCAGATGTTACTGGAGTACCATACCCAACTTCCCTGCTCATTCACTATGTTGGCTGGGATGTAGAGTCCAACATCATCTGGAGGGCCACAGGTTCCTCACCCTAAGGGCTTAGGGCAGAATTTTTTATAGATTCACAACAACCCTGTGAGATACATTTGATCAAGAAACTGTGACTTGTTCAAGGCCACCTAGGAAGCCAATCACACTTTAACATTTTATCTATAAGATATTTCTCAATTTTACACATGTGAAAATGTAATTTTGGGAAAAAAATAAAACAGGAGACAATTCTCTCTCTCTCTCTCTCTCTCTCTCTATATATATATATATATATAATTATCCAAAAACTGTATAAAGTTATTCTAAATCAAATTAAACCCAAATACAAAATTCTTTTTCACCCTGCATTCCATCTTCCTCAGCATGTTTTCTCCATAAGCATATTATCTTTTGACTTTGGCATGTACAAGGGCACTACAATACAATTATATAGTTAAAATAAATCAACATTTTGAGACTATGAATGTGTAACTACAATGATAGGGGAAGTCTGTATAAATTACAAATTTGTAATTACTGCTGTTTATTGTTTCTATAGAACTTGGCATGATCACTTTTAAAACAAAAAATCAGATAGGATGGATCATCAGTTCCAAGGAAAAGCTAAAACCTTTAAAATGTGTACCAAGTTGACATGCTTGCAGTTTGTTTGCTGTTCTTCAACAATGATGAAATTGGGAGTGGGAGGGAGAACCTTGCAGGATTATAATGATTTGTAATCGTTATTCATTTCCAAAATAAGCCTTGTAAATTACTATTATCCACATTTTACAGATGTGAAAAGGAAGACATGACCTAATGCCATCCAATGCATTCAAGGTATAATTTGAATAGGTCTAAGTCAATCACACTGTCTTATTTTGTACCTCAGTGATTTTCTGTGTGATTATCTGGAACCATGTACATAGATGCCAGGTAAGTGGTTAATAGCTAGCCATTCAATTTCACTTAATAGCTCAATTCAATTTCAGAAAAGCTCTCTGGGGCTGCATTCCAGTAGTGGGCAGGGCAAAATCCAAAAGGGATGAAGACAAAAATAGTAGCATATTTTGGCTTAAAGCTTTCATTAAGCTTTCAGCCAGTCATTAAGCCTTAGGAGAGGAATTTCAACCTTTAGAATGGGGAAAAACTGCGCAAAAGCCAGGAAATCACCAATCAGTGGTTGGAGGAAAGGGTGTGTGGCTGTTTGGGGAACCCCAGAGGGCTGGTTTTGGACCCCAGGAGGGCTCGATTTGGCCCATGGACCTGAGGTTCCCCACCCCTGCTATAGGAATTGGGAAGCTCAGTAAAGATTAGCAAATGGAGGGGCCACATGAGACCAGTAGCTTAAGAATAAGCCAGACAACATAAAAGCTTCACAGCTTTCTGCAGATCTCCCTAATATGTTCATTTATATCAAGCCATTAATTTTATTCTATTTTATGGCCTTTGAAGGTGGCAAAAGGCCCATGATGACATAGGTGAAGTTGAGAGACAGGTTAAGAGTTCTGCTGAGATGTTGATATTTCTGTAACTTCATAATATATTTCTAAATACATTTTACACTTTCAAAATGACCTAAATTCAAAATAAGAACAGCCAGAATGAAAGAGGATAACAACTAAATATTCAAGGTTTTTACTTGTTTAAGCTAAGTCAAGTCCATATTGGCAGAAATATACATGTTACTAAACATTGGCATTATTTCCAGTGATACATGTATTTAGAAACTGGGGCACCAGAAAACCTGTAATTAGAGAGAACACATTGTTGTTTGGTGTCATCACCATGGAAAATCTAAATACAAGGAGAGAGAGAAAGAAAAAGGAGTCTTGTCCAAAATCAATTCCCCTTTCATTGTTGGCTCTTGTGGCTACATGTATATTTAAATAATTATCACAGAAAGTGAGAGATATAATCAAGATACAACCTTTCTGGCCTTTAAATATTTTCTGTAAGCATTTTTAATTCTGTAACTCATATCTTCTCTCTAATTAGTGGTTTTCATAATTAAGCTGATTCATGCAGACAACTGAGTAGCCCGAGTATTTAAATTTTCAGTGCTTTGAAAATCACCTTGTAGTTGCAAACATTGAACTGTGCAGTGTATTTCAATTCTATGTGCAGAAAAATGGATTAGGTAGGGAAGAACAGTCACTGGGTACATCCATGATGAAAAGTTGTGCAGCATATGGGGATAATTACTTACAGAATTAAACGACGGCCTTGAAGTACCACCACATTTTGTGGGGGCACATGTCCCAGCTCCGCTCACCTGTCCTCCAGGCTGAGGGGCCTATGGGGCAGTTAGGGTTAAGGGGCAACACAATGGCAAGTGGGAAACAAAAAGGTAAACTTTTGAAGTATTAAAACAGGTCATGTTTCATGAATATATAATCTCCTCAAGTAACAAAGTGTCACTGGTGAAAAAGTTAGAGTCAGTGGTCAGAGAACAATGCCATCAAGGATTTTCCATTTCCTATGGCTACAAAACTTAAAATAATGCATTTACAGAACAAACTATTCCTTCCCTAGGTTCTATCACTGAAATATTTCTTGCACAAATCTGCAGTAATATTGGATTCTTCTTGGCATTTTCTTCCTGAGTGCCTTTTCCCATTGTGAACACTTTTACTGAGACAGCTATCACAGCTTGGCGGTATATAGAAAAATGTTTACTTTAGACAAACACTAATAGTGTTTATCTTCTTGACTAGTACTATGTCTCTGAAAACATATAATACAAACAGTGGACAGTTGAGGATATATATAAAACTGAAGAGTATTAAGAAAGTCCTCCATTCCTTTCACTTTCAGCATCCAGAAGCTTAGAATTTAAGGGCATTCAATGACCTGATTTGCACAATCACTGCAGCTTAAACAAGCCACAGTGGCTTGTTTAAGCTGTGGCACATGCTGGCACATGCTGGGTGCCATTTGCCTACTTACCCACCCGGGCATGGCTTGTCGTGTTCTTGTCCAAACCTGGGCAGTATGGCTTGTTTGAAGGGGAAACAGCCCTCAAATAACCCATGGCCTGTTGTTGGGTTATTTGTTTAAGCAGCGATGAATGTGCGAACCAGGCCACTGATATCATTGTTCCATTCATTAGTGTAGCTAGTTTTTAATTTAGTGATGACAGTCACAATATTTCAAACTAAATACAACACTAGGAATAACTTAACTTTATATGTATTTTATGAGAACAATTGTCAAACTGTCAGCCAAATACATGATTACCGGTAATCCCTAATTACTCTGTAGGCCATCACCTGAAAAGATCTGGCTTAAACAACATACATATGGGTTATGTAAGTTATAAATACAATGAGGAAATGATAGATAATACCAAGACAGCAATTGTTTTGTTGTATTCTTCCAAACATATATTAACATTTTTACAAATACTGGTTGTTATCTAGTGAACCTGCTCTGTTCAGAAAAGGCTCTCCCACTGTTGGAAGAACCTATGTCTTGATAATTAATGGATAATGTGTATGTACCATGGATGCTTCCAGATGGAGGGTTCCTATTGCTAGCAACCTAAAGGCATTGTGCAGCGATTCCATCTTTTCATTCTTAACTGTAATTTTTTCTGCTAAGAAAAAAGATGGAAGAAGTGGTGGGAAAACATGGGAGGGCTACAAATGGAAGATTATAATGTCTGGACCCCCAGTAAAATTCTATGAATGAGGCAGTGTGATTGCACAATAAAAGCATTGTCCAGAAGCACCCTCATTTACATTTATTATAGCATGTACATATTTGTTATACTATATTTAGTTTACAAGCAGGGCCTTGGATCACAGCTATTTAACAGTACTTGACACCATAAGTAGCCAGACTGTGTGAAGTGAAAATGGGGCTGTAAGTAGTTGCAAGTGAGACTATAATAGCCTGATACTCAATAGTCTGTAACAAACTTTAACAGTGATGCTTACATAAAGGATGGTTTTATGGGTTTATAACTATTATGTAGTAGTATAATTTTCCAGTTGCAGTTACTATAATGTAGAGCATCAGTCTAAGCTACTCCTGCTTCATCATTTTGTAATCATCAGTTACAGTTCCTTAATGTCAATTCTGAAACATGCTTACGAGTAAGCCATAAAATAGAAATATTAAAGGGAATGCAAAATGAATATCTTAACCAAGGACCCTTCCCCACACCCTCCTTCAGAGGCTAACAGCTCTCTGTCTGTGAACAGATGCATATATAAATGTTTCAGTATGATTAGAAAGAGCATTCACATCACAAAATTATTTGCCCCATTCACATGCAGAAATTAACTGAAGCACTGAATATTTCTAACCTGTGTAAAGATGAGAGTCTCTGAGCTCCTGCTGTCCAGACTGAGCACAAATCTGATGGACTGGAAAAGCTCTTGGATGCTGGCTCTAAACTGCTCCTCCTCCATTCCACAAGTAGCTCTGGAGTAAAGGGATCCGAGACTGAACAATAAACTTGAAAAGATATTCCAAGGCCTTAAGGAGTAGGAGAGGAATCAGTGTAACAAAGAAAAAGAGAAGTAAAGGAGCTTTAGAAAGAGCCAGGGGGAAAGAATTAGGTATATTATTAATAATTAAATTCTTCATTTTCAAAAATAGAATACAAAAATAGAATACAATACAATAGAACACCAGTAAAGTAAAAGTTACTGAAAAATTAGTTTTGCCTTCCCACTAAAAGACTTTATAGAAAATGCAAATTCAGTGTAAATGCAACTGTTGCCATTTTGCAGATTAAGCCACAGTTTTCTCCTTTATCTTCTGCTAGTGTCTACAGTGCCTTCCTCCATGACACAGGGCCTATATGAAGGAGGTAGGAGTGACTTTGAGCATGTGGGAGCCTAGAACACTACATCTTTTCTAAAATGAGAAAAAAGTTGTACAGCAGAAAGTGAGGAATTCTCTACTTCATGCTATGGTCAGATAAAGGAGGAGTAGGGATTTCTGTTACTCCTATGTGCAAGAAAACAGAAATGTTTCTTACCACGAATTTCTATTCTTGGAGCCACACGGAGGGCATTCCTTAACCTTGGGATGGTGCCTCCTTCTGGGGCATGTAGGCAGAGCCAAATGTTGCTTCTTCGGGGGGGGGCTGCCCTGCCCACCCAGACCAGACTTGCAGAGCAAGCAACCCTTCAACCCTGCACTGCAATAAAAAACAAGCAGAACTACACCCAGAACAGGAGTGAAAAAACAAAAAGAGCTGAAACCCTACCACGTCTTAACAATGATACAGAGAACTATCCAACAGGGACGAACTGAATCCAGGAATCCCTCCCATGACACACATGTATGGTGGCAGCAGAAGCTGTAACCAACTCTCTCCCTACTGTAAATTTGCAACTCTGGTCCCTAAAGAGTGGGGGTGGAATGCCCTTTGTCAGGCTCTAACATCAGAAATTCATAGTAAGAAAATTTTCTGTTTTCTTCCGAGCTTCACGGAGCTTCTTTAACCTCAGGACTTATCAGAGCAGTACTCAGATTCCCTGGGTAGGATAACAGGGACCAGCACCCTAAGCCACCAAGACTTTCTGCAGCAGCTTATGCTCAAAGGCTGTGTCTGCTGAAGAAGATCAATTTTATAATGCTAGTAAATGTGTGCACAGGTGCCCATGTTGCTGCTTTACAAATGTCAACAATGGGAAAATCCTCTTTAAACGCTGTTGGAGCAGCCGCACCCCATAAGAAATGGGCCCTGATCCCTCTCGGGTGCAGTCTGCCTAATGCCTGGTTTGCTTCCACTATTGCCTCCTTTAACCATGGAGAAATTGTGGATTTTGAGACCTTCTGCCTTAAGACCTTAGGCTGAAAGGTGATGAAAAGCGACTCTGAATTCCTAATGCCCATTGTCCTATCCAGGTAAAAGCATAACACCCTCTTTATATCCAGCTGATGCTAGTTCCTTTTCTGAGAATGCACTGGCCTAGGACAGAAAGACAAAAGCAATATTTCTTGGGACCTGTGGAATAAAGAATTTACCTTTGGCACAAAGGAAGGGTCAGATAAGGCCCCCAGCTCAGAGACCTTGTGGGCCAAGATAATAGCAACCAAACACACAGTCTTGAGAGTGAGAAGTTTCAATGAACAAGCTGCCATGGATTCAAATGGCTTCCCCATGAGTGCTGTCAGTGCCCAGTCGAGATTCCACATAAGAAATCTCTTGACGTGAAGGTGAGAAGAAACAGATCCCTTCCCTTCACGTCCCAATACACTGCTCAAGGCTGCCACTTGATGCTTAAGGACACTAGTGCCCCTTACTGAGACTCGCCTGAAGAAATTCCAGAATTTCTTTAATCCCACCAGGCAAAGGGACCTATTTGTTGGCTTGACACCAACTCAAAAAGGCTTTCCAAGTTGTGCTGTAAATTCTTTTTGTTGATGTCCAGCTGGATGGCAGAAGCTTTTCCAGACTTCTGGTAGGTATTCCAGCTGCTCTAACCATTGCCTATTTGCCTCCAGGCTATCAACCAGAAGAGCTCCAGACATAGATGCACTATTGGACCATGCAGGAGGAGCACTGGAAGCTGCCAAGTAACCTGCTGAGATAGGTTGTTAAGCTCTGGAAACCAGGGTTGACTCTGTCATAAATCCATCCAGTTCCAAGATAAGCCGTAGCCATTATCACAGTCCGAGGGTCAAAGCCAAAATATATCATTCCGAAATACAGCAAACATAAACCAGTTCGGGATCAGGCAAAGTCGTGGTCAAGGTCGTTCCAAGGTACAAGTCTGAGGTCGGGAATGTCAGGAGCGTCTGGCTGTAGCTGTAACGAACAATTGCTTCCAGCATCTGAGTGTGTTTGGGACCTGCCTTTTGAGCAGGCGCTGATTGGTAAGGCTGCCCAGCTGGGTCAGGCTGCACTTAGCCTGGCCCCATCCCAAACACACTCCGGCACGGCTGGTCTCTGTCTGACCTACTGGGGGCACAACAGACTCGACCAATGAGGTATGATGATGATCACATCGGCTGAGGATCTTGTGATCTTTCTGATTACCTTGAGCAATAGTGGAATGGGAAGGAACACATACAGAATCCTGCCTAGCCATGGATGTTCAAATTTATTTGTTCCTTTGGCCAGCAGACATGGAAATGTGAACATGTACTGTGGCAGCTGAGCATTCTCCCTGGCAGCGAATAGATCTACAGGCAGCCACCCAAACCAAAATGTAGAAAAAACTGAGGATTCAGCTGCCACTCTGACTCCTGGATGGAGGTGCAGCTGAGCTAATCTGCTGACAGGTTGATTACCCCAGCAAGATGATTCACTTGGAGGGAGCACAGATGGGTTTCTGCCCAGAACAGCATCTACCTCACCAAAGGATTCAATGATGGTGACCAAGTTCTGTCTCACTTCTTCATGTAAGCTTTCACTGTTGCATTGTCAATCCTGATCAAGACATGGGAACCTGCTATGTTGTTGGCGAATGCCCAGAGGCCCAGGAAGCAGTTGCAGCTTCTTTAAAAGTGCAGGGGGTTCAGCACCTCTCTCCCACCTCAGCACCAGCGATAATCCTCTTCTCATCCCTCTCTGACTCTCTCCAGACAATGAAAAGAAAGACTCCACCCCCATCCTTTCATGGCCAGTATGAGTGAGCCCTGCCGCTCTTACTGAGTAACCACAGTAGTGGAAGAGCAGCCGGCCTGCCCAGACTGCAGTTGTAGTGGTTGTGGCCCAGATATGTTGGCACTTTTCTTATTTGTGGAGTGCCAAAATAATTATAAAACAACCCCCCCATGTTTCTCTGTGTGACCAAATTCATTTAAAAATAAAAATAAGGATCTATCTGCACCAAATTCATTTTTAAAAGGATATTTTTTATCACAGTGGCCACATTAATTAATTCATTTTTTAAAAAAGCATTTGATTACGTGTACTTTTTAAAAAGCATCTCTATGTGTCTCAAAGTGTTGGGCAAGCTAGCCACATTCATTTATCTTTGCTTTGCCTTATTCTTTTGTTCTCTGTCGGGCAGTTACATTACTAACTTACCTTAAGAACAACTTTTGTGTCTCTTTCTGGACTGCATCAATTTATCTTTTAAAAAGGATTTGTGATTAATTTATTACCTTTTAAAAAGCATTTTGGTCTCTCTTCGTGGCTGTTGTTTGCCAAATCTCATGACTGTAAAAACTCCTGTGCAGAAGATGGCTTTCTAATATATATGCATAAGCTTGATTTCTATATTGTGCTGGTTCTCACCACTGTTACTTCTGAGTAGAAAAGCAGCTTTGGGGGATGCTTTCTGGTGGATATGCAAAGGGGTGCATTTCTGGATGTTCTGAGAACTTGCTGCTATGTTCCAAGGGTTGCTTTTCTGTGTGACTCTGAGGATATTGATGATGCTGATGATTCATTACGATGTGTGGCTGTGTGGATTCTCCCCTGCCACTCATGTTCTTAAAGTCACTTAATTATCTGTGCAATGTGAACTGCTGCTGGAGCAGGAGAATGTGGGTATAAATAAGTGCTTTTGTGTGGGCTGTTGTGTGATTTTCCCCTCCCTCCTCCCTCCCCACACACTTGGCCTCACAATTTCGAAGATATTTTATTAAGTTTCCCTCTCGATGCAATGTGGGTTGTTGGAACAAACAAAATGTGGCTCAAAGGAGTGCTTTTGTGTGGATTATTATTACTATTGCCGTTGTTACACTATGCAAAAGGATAGAGGTTTGGATGTTCTCAGAACTTGCTGCTGTGTCTGACTGTGAGTTAAAACAGCTCTGCAAAGTAGTCCATGGTTGTTATACCTATATTGTTGGGAGGGAGAGTAATGGATGACATCACTGCAGTATAGTACAGAGTTGTTATCAAGTCTGCTAGTGGGTTGAGTTTTTTTGTTTTATGTTTAGGAAATGCAGTCATGGTGGTATGGGAGGCGAGAATACTGTGAAGTATCCTCAGGGCTGATATAAGAAAAAATTCCAAGTGGGGTACTTGATGCATCTTGTCTCTACTGCCCATGCATGTGAATGAGTGCACACAGTAATGCAATGCACAGGTGGCCATTTTACATGCAAGGGAGGCTCATTATGAACACAGTGGAAAACAATTATGTTTTTCTAGTATAGAATTATTTACTTTATTTTGTTATATTTCTGTTTCACCTTTCTTCTAGGAACTAAAGATCTCATTTTTATTTTCACAGCAATCCTGTGAGGTAGATTAGGCTTAGAGGTAGTGACTGGCCCAGATCATCCAGTGAAAAATGGGAGGCATTTGCTGGTCCTCTTCATGCAACAAAATGTCCTGGGCCAGCATTGGCTGTGTAAGTGTTTTGTTTGGCTGTTGTATCTAAATGAGTCAGTGAATCAGTCTGTTTCTCTTTCTAGAGTGTATGTGTATGATGTGTGTGTGTGTGTGTGAGAGAGAGCACTTTGATGTGTGTTTACGTTTTCTGTTTCTATGTGTTATATACTATAAAAGGGGGAAGCTTTTGTTTGTACCATGGAAGATATATTAGGCTTTTGCTTCCAGGAAAGCATGGAAGAGGATTTCTGCTAAAATATGTAGTGAAAAAATGTTTTTGCATTATTATGGTACATTGTTGTCATGTGAGAATTCACTATTGGGGACAGAGCAGGGGTCAACAGAGACGGCTAGCTCCAGGGCCCATCATCACCTTGTTCTGCCCCTGGTTGTGTGGCTTTGAGGATATCACCATTAGCAGTGGCATCATGATTTTCTGTGGTTGTGTAACTTCTTCCTCCCCCCCCCCCACTGTACTCTTATGATCTTAAAATCACTTGACTCTCTGCAGAATGAGTTGTTGCTGGAACAGGAGAATGTGGGTCCAAAGGAGTGCTTTTGTGTGGCTATGTGATTTTCTCATCCCCTTCTTTGCAAGTTTCATATGCTTCAGTTTTCCTTCTCTGTGGTATGGGTAGCTGGCTTCAAAGACTGCTCTGCCTCCACTGACCCCCTTGGCTCCACCTCCACTGGCCCTACCCTTTGCCCAACAAGCCTCAGTGGGCACCAGCCACCATTGCCAGGAAGACTGCTTTCAGTTCCAGCCAACTGATGTTCTTTGACCTGTCTCTGTCCAACCACATCTCTTGTGCCACTTTAAGCTCTAGATGAGCCTCCAGCTAAAGAAACTGGCATCCTTCCTCCCCAGTGTTGTCATGGGCTGCCCCTGCTTGGATCTCTTTGGTTCCAGACACCAGAGAAGATACCTCTTGAGCTTGCTTGGGACAATCACTTTGATGTGCATTTGGGTGGCTATCTGATTCTGTAGGTGGAGGAGATTCTGAAGGGGCCGAGTGCGAAGGTGAGCCTAGGGGCCCAGATCCTGGCAAGGCACCATCATGCCTAGTAGTTGGGCTAGTTGCATTACGTCCACCTTCTTTAACTTCAAGATTAAGGAGACAATCTCTTGGATCTTGTGACATCTGTCCTCCATGAGAGTGACGTCGAAAGTTGCTTTGCCCAGAATTACCCCCAGATGAGACAGTTGCTGGGATGGGGTCAGTTGGCTTTTTGTCAGATGAGCCACAAATCCATGCTCCTTTGGCAGTCCAAGGTCACTTGGATGTCCTGCAAACTCCTGTTCCTTGAGGGTGACCGAATGAGAATGTCATCCATATAACCAGGTGCAGACAAATCCCCTTTGAATGGAAATGGGCCACCAGAGCCACTTGGTAAACACTCTGGGTGCCTAAGACAGCCTGAATGAGAATGCCTGATATGGTCTGTTGTCATAAGGAAATCTTAAGAATTTAAGAATCTCAAAAATCTTAAGAAGTGGGCTTGTCTGATAGGTACATCTGGATTGGAATAACACTTCTGACAGATTGATGGATGCTAGAAACTCTGTTTCTGTGATCAGCTCCACAATGGATTGAGGGTCTTCATCTTGAAACATTTCTTGGCCATCCACCTGTTGACCCATTTTAGATCGAGAATGGCCCTAATGTCTTCGTTTTTCTTGGGAACAAAGGAAAAAATAGAATAAACCCCACAGCAGATGTCTTCTCCAAAACAGTTTCTATGGCCTTAATTGATAAGAGATGGTCTATGGCTCTCAAGAAATTCTGATGTTTTGATGGGTCCTGAAATATATGTTGTGGAAAAATTGATCTACTGCGTTGTGTTTTTAAGAGGTTCTTAGAGAGGAAAGTTTATTAGTGAATTCACGGATGGCATCTGAGCACAGTCAGGAATGCCAACAAGAATGCAAGGGAGACACTTCCATTTATACTGAATAGTATCACATAGAGATCAGATAACAACCAGTCAGAACAAGGAAACTGAAACAATAAGAAAAAAAACACTTCTCACAGCCATCAAGGCTTTTACATAAGGTAATCAGTACAGTCAAGGGGGACATGGCTCACAGTAATTTTAGCATAACAGAGCAGAGGCTAGGCACATGAGAGATTTGCCCATCAGGGTTGTTCATGGAAGGTCTGACTTGTCAGGGCATGTTCTTGGAAGGCCAAGGAAAGGTCTGACTTGCCTTTCTAGGCCTTTCTGTTAAACTGATGCCTAATTCAAAATTGTCTTCTACATTCCCCCCCTTTTGTGCTTTTATAGCACAACTAACACTTGTAACTGTTACATTCAGCATCTAAAGCTTCTTTTACCTTTTCTCTCTCTTGATCAATCCTTTCAAGCATCATTTTTTCTTTCTGAGTCAATACAGAGCTTTTGCTTCTGCTGCAGGTAGTAAAACAACACTTGCTTAACAATAATAATTGATAAAACCCAACAAATACAAGCAATAGGGTTATTAATCCATGAACAATTGCTCTACCCCAACTTCTTAGGTTTGGTATCCAGCTTGTTAGCCAAGACCATATTTCCAGGCTTTTGTCAGGGGCAACAAAAGCAATTTCACGTATCTTTTCTGATTGTAATTATCACACACAACACTCTTGACCAATCAAGGCGCATACTCCTCCTTTTGAGGAAACATCATGTCTAATGTCATCTTTGGCAGTACTATTTTGCATTGTGGCATTGCGAAAACACTGCCCTTTTTCCTGTAAGGGTACAGTCCCACAGTTTATCATTAAAACTCTTCTAGTTACTACATTTAAGAGATTTGCCCATAGTTTGATTACTTCGGGAGAAGTAATTTCCATAATTGGTGCAGAATATGGGTTTGGCAGTATGGTTATTTCTCCAATCTCCGTGAGGGGTGAAATAATGCTTACATTGACTTTGTCCTACAAATGTGGAGGGCTGATTTTGTGTTTTGTTGCATGTAAAACACCATTCCCCCAATGTAGGAACAACTTGCAACAACTGGACCCTTTAGAGTACAAGAGTCTGTTGGTGAAGGTCAAGTTTACTAGTGTAATGGGCACTGGCCACATGGGAACTCCTCCCTGGGAATGTACTGGCATGTGGCTATATACCCCTAGCAGTTGGTAGCATTAAATCTTTGTGCAAACTAAAGAAAGCTGAATGTAAGTATTTTCCTGGAAGGCAGATTGGATGAGGACTATGAGCTCTAAGAATATAACCATACTCCATTTGGCCATATTGTTTCAAATATTAATATATATATATCAATTAAGGCAAAAGAACCACCAGTCACTAACAAGAGCACAACTACAGGTGTTTCTTCTTGTTCTGACTGTGATGTACTAAAGGGCTGATAAGTAAGGCTCCTGGCTCAGGCTGAGCTGGTGTTCTTCTAAAATGATGACATCAGTTCTTCTCGTCCGATCCTCTGGGTGTTGTCTTTGATGGTCATCCCGTCCGAGGTCTGAGATGATATTGATGTCCTGGCACAAATTCTTCTGTTTCAGGGGAAGAGGTTACTAGCACATTTCACCCTGAATTGGTGGAGGCGTTATTGTGTCCTCATTCTAATCGCGGGTGGAGATGTTGGGAGGCTTGGATCCACGTCTGGAGTCCTTGGCACTTCACAGCTTTAAGTACCTGGTATGGTGCTTTTCCACTTTGGATCCAGCAGATGATCTTCTTTGATGTATCTTAATACGAATACAGTCACTTGGTTCAATAGAGTGTCCTTCAGTGCTGGGCTGGTGCTGAGCCACCTCTATCTGTGAATGAAAAGTCTTCACACATCTTATTAGGGCCTTGCAGTAATTTTGAATTGTATCATCAAGCAGGTGTATATGTCTGGCTAGGTCTAGATTGGAGTCTCATTAATATCCCATGAGGGCTCAAGTCCTTGATTTGCTGTGGATCTCATACTCATGAGGGCTATGGGCAGTGCATCTAGCCATTTTAGTCTTGTCTCTGCACCTATTCTAGCCAGTTTGCTTTTCAGTATTCTATTATGTCTTTCTATAGCTCCCGCAGATTGTGGATGATACAGGCAATGGAAATGTTGCTGGACTTGTAATGTCCTGCACACTTCTCTTACCACCTGTCCAGTAAAATAAAATGTGATCTTCTGTTACTGTTTATGGAGCAAGGTATTCTGAATCTGGGGATCAATTATTTTAGCAATTTTTTGCTTACTGTTGTGGTGTCAGCCCTCACACAAGGGTATGCTTCAACCCATTTAGAATACATACAAATAACTACAAGAACATATTGATAGAAACAACACTTGGGCATTTCAATAAAATCAATTTGTATATTTACAAAAGGTCCCCAGGGTGTGGGGTGCATGCTCATTTTGGGTTTTTTTACAGGCTTACCACTGTTATGAGCCTGGCATACCGCACATTGGGCACAGGACTGAGTTGCTGCAGATGTAAAATTTAATCCAAACCAATCTTTGTTAAACAAATCAATGATCCCCCCCCTTTCCTCACATGCGACAGTCTATGGAGCATGTGAGTAATTTAGGGAAAAGAACTCTGGACATCACTAGGCGGCCGTCCAAATGATGCATAGAGTCTTTAGAAAGAAAGCATTTTGCCAATTTCCATGTGTCTCCTCCCCCCCCCCAATTTTCTGGGGTCAAATTTTGGATAGCAGCAAGGGTTTGCAATTCAGGTGTATTAGCAGATGCTTGTGACATTGCTATAAAGTCTGGCAAGGGGGAGAAATGCAGGAAGAATTGACCTTTTAAAATTAGGCTTGCCTGTCTTTTGCCAGGAAATCTGGAGGGGTTAACAATAAAAATTTTTAGCAAGGTAAACCAAGCTTTAGAAAACTAACCAAATGCTACCTTTTAAAACACAACAAAGCCAAAAAAAAATAAGGCACTTATGCAACCAAAGGTTTAAAAATACTGGGATGCCAAAACTATTAGCAATTAGAAGCTGCAATTATAAAAATATAGTGGCAACTGTGATGGGATTCATAGATATAGAGTTGGAAGGGGCCTACAAGGCCATTGAGTCCAACCCCCCCCCCCACGCTCAGACAAGCTGAGCCAGCATGAGCCACAAGGGGAGCACTTGTGTAATTTAAACTAGAACACTTTTCTTGAAAACCCGCCTAATAACAAAGTGAAACAGGAATTGCAATTCTTTTAGTATCTTGGTGCTACTGTGCTATGTTGCACCCAAATACTATTTAACAAAAGTTTTCTGCTAGCTTGCCATAAAGCTACTAGCCAAGCATAAATTCTGAAATTAAATTCTGCCCAAATTAAGCAAAGAGGCCTTGTTGGTTTGCCTTTGGCAAAAAAAAACCCAACTAAGCATGGATTGTGTTAAAGAGGGGAGGGGTAAAATTCAGGAAAGCCCACTCTAACAAAACTGGGCACTAAAACTTAAAGGCAAAACTTGAATGCAGCCACAAACACTCATGAGTGTTTCTGCCATTTTTAAAAATATTTTGTTTGATTTTTCTAGCAGCTATAACAAATATTTTTTTCTTCTCATTTTGGGACTTCTCGCCTCTAGTTCAGATCTGAGGAAGTGTGTGCTTTGGTTAGGAGCACACTCTCTCTTTCTTCACTAAACACAGGACTGGTGGAGACTCCAAAAGGCACCAAAACTTTGCTTATGCTCAGGAACTCTTTGCACAAAAAAGCTCACAAACGTTTGGTATTGTTGTTGTTGTTTTTCTTTAACACAACACAGGATTCTTTGAGTACTTCTTGCCATTCTAGATCTTGTGTTTGGCTTCTAATCTATTAGGAATGTGATTAGCTGGTTTGTGTTTTTCTTTTCTAGGCAACTGGTGAGCAGGCAGAGGTTTTACTTTAAAGGGACAGCTGCAATCACTGAGTTTTTTTCTTCTTTTTCTGCCTCTCTTTAGATCTAATTATTGGATCTGCAAACTCATCAATTTACATTCCTTCTCTTCTTTCTTCTTATCTAGGATGGCCATGCAGTGGTTGGCATAATTGGTTAAATCTGCCAGGTTTGCAGTTTGCCATCCTACACATACTGTCTTCAGCTGCTCTCTTACTTTAGGTAACAGTCCTGCAACAAATGCTCCCCCCCCCCAATAGCATGAGGGGCATCCTTCTCAGGGTCTCCTATTCCCAAAAACCTCAAAAATATTTCTTTTAATCTGTCCATATAGTCAGCTGGCAACTTTTATTTTGTTTAGTTATTTATCTTGATCTAGTCAGTTTTAGGTTTCACTACTGTAAGGGCATCTCTAGAATATTTCATTGCTGAAGCCTTCTATTTGTAGAACATTTAACTTCTTTGCTTTGACTCTGATTTCTCATAGAAGTGCATCAAGTAATTTCTGTGAAGAAAAGAGCCTTTGGGGGTTCTCACACACACACACACACACACACACACACACACACCTCATGTGTGAACCGGCTGGGGTGGGGTGTGCATAGTTAGCGTGTGGAGAAAGGGGCCCTTGGGGGTTCCTGCATGCATGCACACACACACACACACACCTCCTCATGTGTAAACCAAGTGGGCCAGTTGAGGGGGCTGGGAGGAAACGAAAGCCTCGGCGCCTAGATGCCTAGAGAAGCTGGCCCAGGGCTTTCATATGTAAATATTTCAAGCCATGAGTCAGGAGTTCCCTTCCCCCTGCCTGGCCAGGTGAGGTGCATGGTGATTGGCTAAGAGGCAGCAGAGGAGGGGAGGGGGGGAAAAGGTATATTTCCCAAAGCGTGGGTTTTGGTCTTTGTTCTACCCGGCTGTGGTAATGGCGGTAAACCAAGGACCCCAGGCAGCTCCTGGTGAAATTAGCTGGATTGAGGGCTCTAGTAAAGGCAAGCCTTGTGGGAGTTTTACCCATCTCGGACCTTCGGGTAGGTGTGGTAATCTCCCTCGGGCAGCGAGGCTGTGCTGGATTTAACCCTTGAAGAGAACATCCTCAGGTAACAGGTGTGTGCCTGAGAGATATTAAGGAATCAGGTTTTATTGTTTTGCAGCTTTACTGTGTACTAACGTGTCTCTCTCTCTTTATTTTGTGTGCTTCTCTCATTTCCCTAATCTTGTTGTAAAATGCTACCAGAATAAACTTTGTCGTGGTTTTACCCCACATGGTGTTTGTGGATTGCTCTGTGGCTTCAGTAACTAAATCCAGGTTACAGAATTAAAGGCGAGTCCCTCAACAGAGATCCAAGTAGGATTGCAGACAGCTGAGGCTGGCAATCTGGTACCTTGAGATCTCTGGGGGTCTTGGTTCCTTTGGAGTAGGAAAGGGTGGGGGTGTGGCGGGCCAGCCAGCCCCCCCTTCCTCCACAATTTCATTTGCATTTCTATCAATATAACAGGATCATTAAACTTTGGATCAGTTACTGGCCATTTCTTTCTTTCTTTTTTTCTTTCTTAAGACTACTGTTGGCAGAACAAGTCTTAAGTAATTGATTTAAGTATATCCAGCTAGGGTTATAAATAATTACAGTCTCAAATTCTTGAATTTGACTGGTTCTTCTCACATGTTAGGAATTTTTTTTTCTATATTTCTTAAATCTCTTGGTGTCTATGGGGCATGGACAGCCACTAGAGTCTTATCTCTTGCAGGTACCTCTTACTTAGTGGAGCCAGGGTGACTGACCCATAATTTGGGGTGATTAACAGTCTTTGAGAAGGAACAGAGCCAGGCAAGGTGGTTGCTTCTGGGTTCTTAATTTTTCTGGGCATCTAGTTCCTTCTGTTAACTGCTCTTTCTGGCTAGGCAGAGGTGGGTTACGGTGAAGGAGTGGCCACTGGGGTAGTTTCAGCATCATCATGCGAAAACCCTCTACTTTCATCTTCATTTTGGGGTCTGCTCATGTAGGTAAGGATAATTGTTTACAGGATCTTGCTTTTTCTTCCAAAAAAATTTCATTTTTAGCAATGGATATAAAGGAGCCAATGGTGGTGGTTGGCTGCAAGCCTGCTTAAATTTTAGTTGATCTTTTAATATATATATTTGAATCTTTCAAGCTTTTAAGCTTGGATTCATGCATGCGTTTTGAAGCTTCTTCATACCAATTAAAATACACTTCCCATTGAGTCTGAGGTACCTTACTTCCTCATGACTCGAGCGCTCCCCTTAAGTGCACTATCCTGTCCAAGTCAAACTTTCCTCCCAGTGGGAACTGTTTACTAGGATCATCCTTTGTCATGACATTCCATTTCTCGAGAAATTTACACACCTACCTATGGCCATAAGGTGTGTACCTATGACATGCCAGCATTCCCTTGGGGGGGGGGGATCTCCTTTGATCTTGCACCCCCTATTCCTCACACTCATACAGGACACTCATCCAGGGCAAACTTATTGAGGGATGTTCCTCATTTGAGTCTCAGACAGCGGCTCAACACCTTGATCGGCTCACTCAGTCTTTCAACTGCGGCACAATCCCTTTTTGTCGGCTCAGTCAGTCTTATGACTTCAAATGGGACTCATGAGTCTTGGAAACAGGAAAAGGGATTTACTTACTCTACTGGGACACAGGGTTCCACCACATACTGGTTTAGTATGTGGTTTAAGTCCCAGTCCTGAGCTGCAGATTCATGAATCTAACAAGCATACTTTCACAGACATGCATACAATCCTATAGGAACTTTCTTTCTTCTCTAAAACCTCATAGACTCAAAGTTCAGATCGCGTTGGAGGGAAAGGATGGTCTGCGAGAAACAGAAGGACACACACCAAAACCCCAAAAGAGATTTCAAAAGGTCTCTTACCTGGGTTTTGGCACCTGGGAGTTTAGTGGTGTTTCCCTGTTTCAGGCAGGTTCAGTCCCTTGAAGCGATCCGAGTCAAAGGCACCAAGATTGTTGTGGAAAAATTGATCTACTGCGTTGTGTTTTTAAGAGGTTCTTAGAGAGGAAAGTTTATTAGTGAATTCACGGATGGCATCTGAGCACAGCCAGGAATGCCAACAAGAATGCAAGGGAGACACTTCCATTTATACTGAATAGTATCACATAGAGATCAGATAACAACCAGTCAGAACAAGGAAACTGAGACAATAAGAAAAAAACACTTCTCACAGCCATCAAGGCTTTTACATAAGGTAATCAGTACAGTCTTTTGCAAGGGGGACATGGCTCACAGTAATTTTAGCATAACAGAGCAGAGGCTAGGCACATGAGAGATTTGCCCATCAGGGTTGTTCATGGAAGGTCTGACTTGTCAGGGCATGTTCTTGGAAGGCCAAGGAAAGGTCTGGCTTGCCTTTCTAGGCCTTTCTGTTAAACTGATGCCTAGTTCAAAATTGTATTCTACATATAGGAGATGCCAAAAAAATTGTCCCTGGGGTGGGAGGGGAGGCCAATTCCAGTGCATATCTCCTGGAAATTGTCTCCCTTACACAGAGATCCATTGTTGGTGCAGTTCCACTCCTGGGTGAAATGAAGTAGTCATCCCACAATCTGCAGGCAAGTTGGGGCTCCACTGGCATCCAATAGACTGGCGTTTCTTTGAATCTTAATGGATGGGTTGGAAGAGAATCCAGTTGTTCATCCTCTTAGCAGATGTTCTGGGAGGGTCCTTCCACCTAGGTCTGGATTCCCCCAAAGGATGGGCCCTGAGTGAATGCTTGTTGGTCTGAAAGGAAAACTACTGTTTCTCCTGTCTTCTTTCTTTGTGGCAGGAAGGGCTTTCTTTTTGTCTTTGGTTTCGACTAAAACCTTTCCCAGGGAGCTGCCAAAGAGGTTGGCCCCTTTGAATATGGAGTTCACCAGTCAGGATTGGGACACAGGATCCATGTCCCAATTGCGCAGCCAAGGTGTTTTTTCTGAAAAGGGTGCTAGTAGCAATTGCTCTGGCATTACATGTAGAGCATCAAGCGCTGAATCATCCAGGAGTGATGCTGTGTGGGCTATTTTTTGAGGCTATCCATTAGTGGTTTGGGGGTCAAATCCTTGTCTGTTGGGTTTTCTACCCACATGAAGACAGTTCTGGAAAAGAACGAGCTGGTGGCAGATGCCCTGAATGCCGCGGCTGATACCTCCAAGTTCATGTGCAGAGCTGCATCCTCCCTCTTATCATACTGATCCCTGGGACCAGGCTCTCCATCTGCTGAAATAACTGTGGAAGACAGAGTGGCCACTGGGGCATCTACTGCTGGAACCTCCAAAAGCACCATGGTCTCGGAGTAACTGTAAACTGCCCAGAGAACTTCAGCAATTGGGCGGTATAGAAATAAAATAAATAATAAATAATAATAATTGCTAGGCAGTGTATATAGCTTATTAACTAGCTTGGAGACAGGTTCAGTCTTGGCTGGATTTGCCCACTCTGATTTCCTCCGCTGAAAGTTTCCGTTTCCCTCTCACTGGTTTCAGAAGGGCCCAGGGACCCAGCTGGTTGACTGTGAGAGCTTTGCCACTGGCATCCCAAAAATGGAAGAGCTGGGGGAAGGGAGAATGCTCACTGAGTGTCAAAGACAAAGAACTGACTTGAACTCTATAGTCCTTTTACGCTTGTGTTTGGACTGGCCCCTGGATCCACCCCTCCCTTTTGCTCCTCTTGCTGTTTTTCTTTATGCTGGTAGATAAGGAAGAAGATCAGGAATTCCCCTGGGACTTGCTCCCCCACTCAGGTCTGGCAAGGCCTGGCTGACTTGCTGGGTTCAATGGAATAAAGAGACGAGGTCTCAGGATGTTGAAAAAATATGTAGTTTTATTCTGAGAAGTAGCCCTACGAATATCAGACATGTCTCCAGTTGTAGGATTCATCTTTTTCAGAGATATCTGCAGATACTTTTAGAAATACAGAATAAGTAATCACAGGCATTACTGAAGTGTGCTAGTCATTATTAATAATATGTTTTTAAAATAAATGTTTTATTCTAAAAAGTATATTTATGTGTTGTCTTTTTCTTCCTTCTTTAATCTAGCACCTCAAGAAGGCCCATATATGTTAGTAAGGGTTGAAATGTATAGGGCTACTCCTCAGAATAAACCTGCATATTTTTTCAACATCCTGAGACTTTGTATCTTTATTCCACTGGGCATTTTGGATGTTCTCCAGTTTTGTTTGATCCTGATTTGCTGGGTTACCAAGCCCTGGACCTAAGAGGCAAACTGAGCCAGGGCACCTTCCCCAGAAAGATCATGAATTGGGAGCAGGATCAACACTCACCCCTCTAAATACTTGATGCACGCCTCAATTTAACAACAAACTGATGAGTTAGGAGTAGGCCCCACCACATCCTCCAGGCCTTCAGAGGCCTCAGAGTTGCTGAGGGTTCCATCTCTCTTTCCCATCATGGTTTCGGTGGGGTAGAAGAGGTTTTGCACATCCTCCACCTGCCTTGTGGGGAAGAAGGCAGCATAGGTACTAGATAGCACTGTCTTCTTCCGGCTGTCAGAACACCACTCCTCCTATGCCTCAGCTGGTACACTGCACCAAGTGAGAATGGAGGGCGTCCTCTGCAGTGTTTTGTAAGTGGTGTGGCCCTATCTCCTGGCTGCTGCCACCACTGTTCCCTGCCAGCCTCCGCTGATATGCCAGAGCCAGAGGAAAGACTGGAGGGTCCACCATGATTTCGTGGAGAAGTACCCCCACCTTAGCAGCAAAATAAAGCTCCCCATGTCCTGTGGCATCCCCACAATTGCTTCTTATGATGTGTTGGACAGAGATAAAGGTGGGAGCACATAAAGAAAATAAAACTAAGAGTGATAATACTAATGCACAAAATAAAAAGCAACTAGAGCTGGGCTCCTAGCAGCTCCAGCTTGGCTCAGTCATACAGCTCAGATGGCAGAGCCAGTCTGGGTGGGAAGGGCAGTTCCCCCCCTGAAGAAGCAACATTTGGCTCTGCCGACATGCTCCAGGGGGAGGCACCATCTTGAGGTTAAGGAATGCCCTCTGTGAGGCTCTGAGGAACTTCCTTTGTTCCTGTTGGCACATAAAACCTTATTCCCAACGGAAGTACCCTTGCACCACATTAAAATGCATTTATAGAAGATTAAAATTTTGCTACAGGTTTTTCAAACTTCAGATAACTGTTTATTTTCCAAATTAATTCTCCAAACAATATATACTCTTATATACAGAGATCAAATGGTTATTGCAAAGCTTTTGCATTGGGTGAAGCACAGTATTCAGCTAGCCACTGAAAAAACATTATGAAAAGCATCCTTTGGCATGCTCATCTGCCTGCATGAATTTACAGACCTTTTTTTGAACTCTTCTGCAGTGGTCAATAATAAGTCTGGTGTTCAATGCCTTCATCAAGTCTTGGACAAAGGAGTCTACAGTACACTTATCCAGTTTGCAGATGATACAAAATTGTGATGAACTGCAAATACTTTGAGAGTGCACTAAAATGCAAAATTATTTCAAAGCTAGATTGCTAAGAGATACTAACAAAACAGAATTCAATAACACTAAGTATTACAGATACAAAAAAAGAACCAAGATGGGTTGTTGGGCAGTACAAGATGGGTAGTTGGGCAGTATCTTATTATAAAAAGATTTGGTGTTCATAATGAAAACAAATTGAACATAACCCTACAATATGAACCCTACATTGGCAGAAAAAGGCCAATGTTACAGTATTTTTCTTTGTACTGCCTTCCCAAATGTGGGAATTAATATTATCACTTTATTCTTGGTTTTGGTGGACCACCCCACCATAGAAATAATTTGGGGGAACACGACTGTGTTACTAAACATTGCCCATATCTTTAATATAATCAACGGTTCAAATTGGGCCTGGTCCAGATGCTTCTCCTGAGTCTTCCCTAAAACTCACACCACCTCCTCCTTCCCTTTCCCAAACTTACCTGGCAGCTGGGGTAGGAGAGCTTGCAGCTAGGGAATGCCTTTGCTTGCAAGTTCTCTATTGCTGCTGCCACTACCAGGTGCATTTGGGAAAGGGGAGGGAACAGTGGGGGGGGGGACCCAAAACTGATCCATTTTAGGTCAGGTCTAGGCTCTAGGGATTCCCCCAAACTTAAATAGGACACATTTAAGGGGCACAAACACAGAAAATCTGATGTTAGAACCCCTCCCTACTTTTAGGCCCCAACACATCATTTGGAGTACTATGCTTAGTTCTGGCCACCACAGTTCAAGGTGGATGTTGCCGGAAAGCATTCAAAGAAGAGCCATGAAGACAAGATACTGAGCATTTAGTCCTCCCCCCCCCAATGCTCAAAGCACATCACATACCTTATTCCAGTAATACTGATTTGTATTCTATTTTTTATATGTTTATATACACTTTACAGGTAAAGGCTTCTCAAAGTGGTTTACATAAAAATTTAAACAATCAGTCTATAAAAATACAACAAACAGAGCAAAAATAGAGCAGCAGAATACACACACACACACACGGCAGATCAAACAATAAATAAAAATTGAATAAACTGGGCAAATAAAAGTTTCTTGTCCTAGTACTAAAAAGATATCAGGCTTGGTGTCAGGTGAGCCTCCCTGGGTAGAACATTCCAAGTATCACATTCTCTGCGATGCCTTATCACAGAGAAAGCCCTATCACAGGTCAACATGCATCTGAGATGCTAGAGAGACCCAAAGAGGAGCCTCTGATGAGGATCTTAAGAACACAGCAGATTCATTTGGGAAAAGGGTGTCCTTGAGGTATCCTAGTCCCAAGCCATTTAGGCTTCAAAGATTATAACCAGTACCTTCAACCTGGCATGGAAATGGACTGGGAGCCAGTGCAGTGTCTTAAGACTGGCAAGATGTGTTTCTACAAGTCCTACAAATCATCTTCATGAACAAGGTCAACCTGAGAAAGATGGATGCACTTGCACATTACTGTGACAATCTTTCTGTTTCACATAAGACATTAGCATTTTGTACTAACTGAAGGTTCTGAATCATCCTTATGGGCAGCTCCCACAGACAATGCATTACAGTAACATGAATAAGACATTACCAGAGCATGAATCAATGTGGTCAGGCTATCTCTATCCAGGAGAGCCCGCAGCTGGCATAGTAGCCTCAGCTTGGGAAAGGTACTTTGTGCCATCAATGGCCCTTAGGTTCTCAAAAAATAGGGCAAGATCTAATACCACCTCTACACTGTGGACCTGATAATTCAGGAGCAGTGCAATTCCATCCAAAACAGACCAGACACCATTTCCCTGGTCAGACAAAGCACCTACCAATAGCATCTCTGTCTTGTCATGATTGAGCTTTAGTTTATGGGCCATCATGCAGTCCATGACAAATCCCAGGCACTGGTTCAGCAGCACCTCCACAGCATCACCTGAATTTGATGAAAAGGAGAAATAGAGCTGGGTGTCATCAGCATATTGATGACACCATACCCCAAATCCTGGATGACCTCACTTTGCGGTTTCATGAAGATATGAAACAGCATAGGAGACAAAATAGAGTGTCATAGAACACTACAGCATAACTGTCATTTAGCACAGCAATATTCCTCCAGCACTACCTTCATGATCATCTAGGTAGGAATGGAGACACTGAAACACAATGTTCCCAGTTCCCACCACAGACAGTCCAGAAGGATATTATGGTTGATGGTACTGAAAGTTGCTGAGAGGTCCAGAAAAATTAACAGGGCCACATTCCCCCTGTTCTTCTCTGGGCATAGGTCATCCATCAAGGCAACCAAAACTGTTTCAGTGCCCAAACCAGGCTAGAAACTGGACTGACATGGAGCCACAAAATTGTTATCATCCAAGAAGAACTTATGACTGGCCAATAGCTGGAATAGTCTTGAGGCTCCAGGGCAGCTTTCTGAAGGAGTTGGCCTCATGGCCATCTCTCTCAAGGCAGCTAGGACCACTCCCTCTTGTAAACAGGCATATTTTAACCTCCTCTACCCAAACAGTCAACCCTCTCCTGCTCATTATTATAATCCATAAGGGGAAATGAGGCAAGGTGGTTGGCTGGATGCTTCCGAGCACCTTGTCAACAACCTTAGCCGCTTCAACACAATCATCCCATAACACAAGACAGACAGTGCTCTGGTTCTAAGGTGCATTATCAGGCTGCAGCAGGGGCAGAGAAGGAAAACAGGACCAAGATCAGCCCTCCTGAAAAGCCCGCTTCATCAGGCTTCAACTCCCCCACAACTACCATCCAGAAGCCATTCTATCAGACTGTAGAAGAGGGAAAGATAGAAAGCAGGGAGACTCCATCAGCTCAGCTGAAAGACCAGTAATTTTTGGCTCCTCTTTTTCAGCTGTTTCCATTTAGCTGATCATGATAAGAAGACCAACAACATCTGGTGATTATAAGAACCTTATAACAATAAGAACTGGTGCCTGAGGATTTTTATTGTTTTCTTTTTTCCCTTCCCATCCCTTTTTCCTTTTGTGTTGTGTCTTTTTATATCAGGCATGGGCAACATGGGGGGCGCAGATTGCTGGTGGTTGAGGTTCCAGCAGTGGGCAGGGTGGGAGCCAAAAGTGGGTGGGTCATTGCTTTTCTATTTCTGCCACTCCCTTTTCTCTCTCCCTTCTCCAGGCTGCCAGGGAAGGGACAGACTGTTGTTGCCAGAGGTCTAAACTGAATACTGATAGCTTGAAGAGGGCTTCTGAAATTAGGCTGCAGGTTGCCGACCCGTTTCAATTATAAGCCTGAGAGCAAGGACTGTCTTGTTCTCATTGGCGTTTAAGCTACTCAGGGAGACTTTTCACCTGAAGAGCAGGATATAAATGCTATAAATAAATAAATAAATAGTCACATTGGTCTGGGACCCTCATCAGAATACAGGAAACATGTGAAGTCTACAGGTACATCATTGACCATATACGTTCATAAAAGTATTTGCTCTTCCCTGATGTCCATGTCTTGTTCTACATTGAAATCTTAAGTAGTTCTTTTCACAATTCTCGGTCATCAATAGCAAACATGAAATGTATACAGGCAGTCCCCAGGTTACAAACGAGTTCTGTTCTTAAGAATGTCTTTAAGTCGAATTTGTATGTAAGTCAGAACAGCATAGCGTTCTATACATTAAAATCGACATTGACACAAATTGCGTAGTATTTACGCTATGTACTCTACGTAAATGACATAGTGCCGGGGAACCCAGAACAGAAGTCCGTTCTTAAGTATAGGTTGTCTGTAAGTCAGATGTTCCTAACTCGTGGACTGACTGTACTTGCAGAAAATAGCACCTATAAAAACCTAGCTGTCCCTGAATTTGGTGTGAAAAGGGAACTACACAGAATAAAAATGAAACCATTCTTCTGTATTCAACTAAAATTAATAAAGAAAGATTTGGTATTTTACATACCGGTAATCATATTAAGTAGATCCCTTCCTCTTTTAAAGCTTTCTGTGTGGACACATAAACACAGAGACTACCACTCTCATGGGGATTTGTATTTCTGCAATAGTTGTTAAGCCAGCTTAATAATGATTGCAGGTTTCAAGAGACTTAATCATGGCAGGGGGTAAGGAATTAAGGGAAGCCTATGCCAAGTAGTAACCTAGGTGCCTCATTATTTCTGATATCAATTTTTTTCACTTCAGTGAGCAAGAGAATTGCCTTCAAAATGAGTTAATATTTGACGTCTTGGACAGAAAAATGTTTGCAAATCATTTCATAAATATCAGTATAATTAGCACAAATAGCCATTTGAAGAAAATCTAATTTAAAGAACAAACAATGCTCTTCTATACAGTCATATAGAAATATGCACAATATTTGTTCCCACCAAATGTTTCAATGAATTTTTGGAGAGAATGATTTTCAAGCATTCTTGCATGATAGCTTTGTATAGTTAAGTACAAAAATGGTACACTAGCTTGCCCAAAGCAGAAAAGTGTTACTGTAAAATTATAGTTTGGATAGTCCAGGATAAAAAGTTTAATTCTTTCTAGATAAATAATAATGGCAAACCTTCAAGACAGGGCTCTGCCCAACAGAAAACTCACCCATGTAAAAGCCATTTTAAACAGAGAGATATTTACATACAAGACATACCCTCATTGCCTCCTGAATATGGTCCTGCCGTACAAGTTCAGCTGATCTGTCCATGTACCACTTCAAACAGCGGATCAGTTCCCTGAGTTAAAAAACCCACATTGATAGTTCAAGCACCAGACAAATTCAGACATTTATCTTCAGATATCTTGCAAAATAGCTACAATAGCAAAATTCCTTTGCTAAGAAGAAAGGATTTTTTCATTCCTGTATATGATAGTCTAACCTTCTGAGATTTTATCATACATAATAAAATGGAGTCTAGAAATATACTATCTGGTTTCTCAAATTATTATTGTTCCAGATTTAACACTGATGGAGACAGACAAAACAGATTAACCATGGAGATTATAACAGATATTGCTCACAAAACTATTTTTGCCTTAAAACAAAGGTAGGAAGGTGAAACATTCTTTACATTTCTTTTAGAGTTTTTGTAACCTTGAAGGAAATCCCCAGCTGACACTTAGTCTTTATAAGAAAATAAAGCTTGGTTACTTGTAAATAGTGCCTTTCTAGAGTAATGCTATTCACTCATAACAATGGGAAGTTGCATGGAAAAACCTTTTTGGACCACAGAAAAGAAACAGGATGCATCAACAGAAAATACATATAGGGCTTGTTCGCATGACACGGGAACCGCAAGTCCCCCGTGGTTCCCGTGTCGTGTGCACGCCAACCGGGGGTGCCCCCGCGGGGCAGCCGCGGGCAGGATGCATGCAAAATGACCATGGTCGGTAGAGGGGTAAGCCCCTACCGCGTGTGGTCACCGTGCCGTCCGAACAGCAGCCGTCTGTCCCGCGGGGTCCCCACAGAAACGGCAGCCCAGAGCGGTGTGTTGGGGCAAACGGCCTCTCTGGGCATCCCGGGGCCCCGCCCCCTAGCGCCGGGAGGCCCGCACTGCGGTGCGGGGACTGTGGGGTCTGCCCACACACACGGGGTGCCGGTCGTGTGCAGTGCCCCGCCAGACCCCACAGACGGCCCTGTGGTTCCTCCCCCGCTGGCAGCCTGGGTCATGTGAACCGGCCCATAGTCTACGGGGGGAAAGTTCCTGCTTGTTCTCACTTTGCTTCCTTCAACTGCTCTATCATAGCACCTATGACATGTTCATCTGGGAGGGTTGTGTAACAAGACAGAGATATTCTGCAGGAGCTCTTAGTGTAAGTAAGTAACCTCTATTTTTTTTTTTGGTCATTCCAGTCACACTAGTAGAAGAATGAAAGCAGCATCTTATCTGCAGAGGAAAGCCAAGGAGGCTCTAGATAAAGAACCACCACAAGGCTACTCATCTAAAGTATGTATCAGTTCTAGAACTGAAGTTGGGCACTCATGTTTGGAGATAGTGTCAATCTGAGACTATGGATACATCTATAGTGTTGGTCAAGTACACCTTGAAGGATTACAAGGGGCTATTGCCCATAAAACTAAAGCTCAATACAAACCACTGGGAGGATGCCTCATTTTCTGTTTGCTCCAGACAGAATGAGAATGTTTTATACAAATCAAAGATATGCAGGTAAATCTCTAGTCTGAAAACAAGAGATTGGACAATGGGCAAGACTAACTCCAGTAGAAATCTGACATGATTTGGGCAGGAGATTCTCATACAGTCATGCCTTGGATTGAGAGCATAATTCGTTCCGGAAACGTGCTTGTAATCCAAAACACTCTTATATCAAAACGAAATCCCCCAAAAAAATTTGTACAGAGATTTATAATTTAAGCCGTACTACAGTACTTGTATTGCAAGACGTCACTTGTATATCAAGTAATAAATGAATAAATAAATATTTAAAAATGTGCTTGTCTTGCAAAACGCTCTCAAACCAAGTTACTTGCAATCCAAGGTATTACTGTTCTGTTGAAAGAGGTACTTGGTGCAAAAGAGGATTTGATATATTCCATCCATGAAAGAAGATTTGCATCATTCTTTGGGGACATCCTCTGCAAGGGTTCTACTATCATCTACTAAGTGCTTTTGTAAGTATATTAATATGGTCCAGTTGTTCTGACAAGGAACAGTTCCTCATGATTGAACCAGATACATCAGGTTTGTCTGGTGATAACTGCACATAGTCAGTTGAACAAACTCAGGGTTTTTATTGTCATGTTGCTGCCAGAAACACCAGGCCCTGTTGTGAGTTTAGCTGCCATAATGATCCAAGTGCTGCAATGATTTAAAAGAGCTCTTATCCATGTTGACTATGAAGCTGTGCTCCCACAGTCACTTGATGGTTGCCCAAATGTCCCTTCTCACTTTCTGCAAGAATATGATCACATCAATCAGGATATCTATGAACCCAAGTGAGGTAAACTTCTACACCGTGAATCCTTGTGACAATACCATTACGCAGATGGCTGGCCAATGGGCAAAGCCTGGTAATGGAAATGCCTTCGGTTGTAAGAAAATCTAAGGAACTTCCTCTGACTCACCATGATAGGAAAGATAAGATATCCTTTATAGGTCTGTCAGAGGAATCTCCCTGCTCAGTTGCCACTATGATGGATCAAAGTGACTTCATGAGGAAGTATGTTTTAAAAACTCAAACCTTTTATGTCCAAATCCCCATTGCACTGTAAAAAGAACTGAGTAGAGCAATGGGTGAAGATAAGAGGATTAATTGAATTTAAACATTATTAAATACATATCAATACTAAAAGCAACTGAACTATTTGCCCAAGAAAACTATGGACTCATTTATCGTGGAGGTTTTAAAAGAAAGCCTGTTCATATACTGGGGGTGCAGCATTAGGAATAGGACATCCTGTTGTAGAGCTGGGGACTATATCCACAAGGTCACCAAGATCCTTCAGATACTTTTAAAGAAGATGATCAGCTAATAAATATTATAAATAAAGAAATAAATTAAAAGGAACCATTTGGCATGTAGTGAACAATCTGTTGTTTGAAAGCATTTCTGGACTCCTATTAAAACAAATATGAATTTGTGCTTCTATTCAGGGCATCTAGCTATTCTGTCAATCTTTTTACTTTGAAGATGGTGACCACAGTATTTTTCTTATATTAACTGGGTCTTAGAGGTCCCAGCTAGGACCCGTCCTAAATAATTTTGCCTTGAATCTGACTCACAGAAGAAGTACTTCTTCAGGCAGTGCATAGTTAAACTATGGAATTCACTGCCCCAAGATATAGTTATATCAGGCCACCAACTTGGACAGAGTTAAAAGGGGATTAGAGAAATTAATGGAGGATAAGGCTATCAGTGGCTACTAGTCATGATGGCTATATGACCTCCAGTATCAGAGGTGGTATGGGGGATCATGAGAGGGAAGGCTCATTTCCTGCTTGTGGTCTTCTCATAGGCATTTTGTTGGCCATTATGAGACCTGAATCCTGAACTAGACAAGCCTTTGGTCTGACTCAGCATGGCTCTTCTTATGTTTCTAGCATCCTTGTTTAGGGCTGTTACCTTGGGGAAAACAGGGGAGAACCTTTTTTTTTTAAACTGCAACTGAGAAACATCAAGGAGCAGAATAACTGTAGGCAAGTAGTACTGAATCCTGCTAGACCAAAGTAAAACTTGGAACAGAATCTAAATGACTCTCACATGAGTAAGAAACAGTATTAAGTATTTTTTCTTATTATATGTGGGTGCTACTACCATTTATTCAGTAAGCTTGCTTTATACTACTGGTCGTTCTCTGCTAAACAATAAATTAGAATGACGCTCCACATAAAGTCCAAAAGTGACACTCTATGTAAAATGGTGGGAAAGGGGGACCTACTTGTATGCCAGTGCTCCTGCAAAGTGCTTTTGAATATAAGTGTCCATTACAGGTCGAAAATGAAAATATTTGCTGTCACGCAGGAGATTTATGATGAACACCTGCAGGAGAGAGAGAAAACCACACCTAAAGACACAGATCACCAAAGTAATATATTAATAAACGTATAGGGTAAGAAACAATTAAAATTAAATTATCCTTTATCTACATACCTCATGACAACTGTAATTTACCATTCCATTCTGACTCAGCACATGTTCTTGATAGAAGTTATGTTTTTGTTCCAATTTTCAGTTTATAGTTATATCCCTTAAATCTTGTACATATATGAAATGCCAATCAAATAGTGGGAAATTGAATGGGAAAGGAAAATTGGAATTGTGAATTTCCATTATGTTCTAGAGGTGGAAAGGCAATCAGAAATGGATTAACTCCAGCCTATGTCAGAAAGAGCTTAAAATATTCAGATATCAGGAGGAGAGGCAGATTGCCATGTAACTGCAGCATCTTACAAGCTGTGGAACTTTAAAAACACACCCCTATAAGAACTCTTTAAGAAACTGTCATCTCGCCCCTCATAGTAAGAAATGAGTGCAGACAGAGAGAAAAAAATAATAATAGAAAGAGTGAATAAGAGAAAGAGGCATCCCCGTGAGGCCTTGCAATAATTAAACAGCCTGGAGGAACCCAAACAACAACCCCAGGGGACCCTGTGGGCATCAGAAAGCAGATTGGAACCCCTGAGTCACAAATCATTGGGTGAGGCTCATTGCCTTTCCATCACTAGAACAGGATGGAAATTCACAGAAAGCTGTTTTACTTTCTCATCCAGTGAAGAAAGGCAGTCACAAAATACTCTTCACACAGTACATAGATAAAATATGGAATATGCTACCACAAGATATAGTGTTGGCCACCAGCAGGGATGGGTTTAAAGAGGGATTAGACAAATTCATGGAGAATCGGGCTATCAGTGCCTACTGGTCATGATGGCTATATATTACCACCAGTATCAGTAATATATAAGGTTCTATTGCACTCATGTTCTGCTTGTGGAATTCCTATAGGCCAGGGGTCTGCAAAATACAGCCTGCGGGACACATCCAGCCTGCTGGGTCTTTTCATCCGGCCCGGCGGCCGATCTAGAGGCTCCCTGCGGGGGAAGGGGAGGAGTTGCGGCTGAGCTGGCGGCTGGGGCGCAGTCCACCCGCCCGCCTCCCTGCGGGGTAAGGGGAGGCTGAGCAGGTGGCGGGCCGCCAAGCGGCCCACACCCCGCCGCCGGTTCAGCCGCCCCATCTCCCCTTACCGACACAGGCTTATTCCATAATTGGGGGGCTACCACTGAGAAGGCCCTCCTCCTCGTTGCCACTAACCGAGCCTCTCTTGGAGGTGGCAATCGGAGGAGGGCCCCAGATGTTGAGCGTAGTGTCCGGGTAGATTGCGGTTGGGAGAGACGTTCCGTCAGGTATTGTGGTCCTAAGCCGTGTAGGGCTTTATAGGTTAAAACCAGCACCTTGAGTTCGGCTCAGAAGCATATTGGCAGCCAGTGCAAACAGGCCAGAACCGGTGTAATGTGCTCGGACCTTCCAGTCCCCGCAATAAGCCTGGCTGCTGCATTTTGCACAAGCTGCAGCTGCACACCACATTTTTAGTATATAAGCTGGAATATAAATGCTAATAAATAAATAGTGTGGGTGGGCAGGACAGTATATTTTGTGGACATTACAAGACTGGCCTAAAATTGAAACAATCTGAGGTTCTAGGGAAGGCACAGGAATGGTCAGAATACGGAGAAAGGTCTCCATAAGTTCTTTGGTGCCTTCATATGGAAAATACTCCTCTTCAGGAACCTGCTGAAGATCTTCAAATATAGAATGGCTCTCTACTCTATTTTCCTGGGACATGGTAGAGAAATGAAGATGCTTGAGAACTTTACTGACATTGCAACTTCCTCTTTACTCTTTTGCTTGGTAGAGAATGTATAACTATCTGAATCCTTAGAAGATTCTATGTATTTGGAGTGGTGAGACACCCGATTTCTGTCTTGGTGAGTTCGTACCAGGCCTAACATGCTCTCTCCAGAGACTAAGGAATTTTGTGTGCATATCTGCAATAAAGTAGCAGGTACTCTAGATCCCACCAGTAGGGTTCTGGCGTTGAGCTAAGGCAGCAGTGGAGAATGTGTGTCCCTCTATATATTGATAGGTAGCAACTCCATCAGCCCTAGCTGGCATAGTCAATGGTGAAGGATCATGGGAGTTGCAGTCCAATGACATATAGAAGGCCACATGTTCCCCATCCCTGTACTAAGGTGTCGCCCCATATCCTTTCCATATCCTTTTCCTTTCTCGAAGAAGCTTGTTCAACATGGCCTTCGTGGTTCTGGAGACTCTGAACATAAATGGGATTTCTATGCTAATCAAAAGTAGTAGTGTACATGGCTCCTCTTGGATCAAGGACTATTGTATTTATTTTTTCCATAAAGGGTGAGGAAACCAGATTTAATGATGAGTGCAAAATGAATGCCTTGTGTAGAAAAGCCCTTAATCATGAGAATAGACACCCTTGGAAAAATCATAATGTCTCTGACACCAAATATGTGTAATATCCCTGCTGGTTGCTGAACCTTGTTTTCTTTCAAAAGTGTTGCTATAGTTCAGCATTCAAAACTTAACAAGGGAAGATAACATTTAGTATGCATGGAGTGTCTTGAAAGTGAAATGACTGTCATGCATACCAAACTCATAGAATCATAAAATCATAGAATAGTAGAGTTGGAAGGGGCCTATAAGTCCATCGAGTCCAATCCCCTGCTCAAGTGCAGGAATCCAAGTTAAAGCATCCCTGACAGATGGCTGTCCAGCTGCACCTTGAATGCCTCCAGTGTGGGAGAGCCCACTACCTCCCTAGGTAGTTGGTTCCATTGCCATATTGCTCTAACAGTCAGGAAATTTTTCCTGATGTCTAGGTGGAATCTGGCTTCCTGTAACTTGAACCCATTATTCCGTGTCCTGCAAACTGGGATGATCGAGAAGAGATCCTGGCCCTCCTCTGTGTGACAACCTTTCAAGTACTTGAAGAGTGCTATCATATCTCCCCTCAGTCTTCTCTTCTGAAGGCTAAACATGCCCAGTTCTTTCAGTCTCTCCTCACAGGGCTTTGTTTCCAGTCCCCTTATCACTTTTGTTGCCCTCTTCTGAACCCTTTCCAGTTTGTCTACATCCTTCTTAAAGTGCGGTGCCCAGAACTGGATGCAGTACTCAAGATGAGGCCTAACCAGTGCTGAGTAGAGGGGAACTAGTACTTCCCGCGATTTGGAAGCTATACTTCTTTTTTCTTTCTTTCTTTCTTTTAGTATATAATTTATTAATTTTCAAATGACACATTTAAATTAAATCAACTGTGGAGCTGGTACCTTCCCAGATGTCAGACACCACTAACTTAGCAATAGATCACTTATTGAAGAGAAGCTCTCTTCTGTCCAACACATAAAGCAGTAGAATATTACAATTTAATATATTAGAGTGGCACCCACTGAATCATATTTGATCTATTATTACTCCAAGTTAAGTTAGAACGATATATGGTCAAGAAATAAAAGTAAATGGTCAACAGCATGATGAACTAGGCTTGGGCTTCCTGTGAAGGTTTACTGTATCAGTTTGAATCAAGTGATCTGACCTATCGTCAGTGGCAAGAACTCTTCAAACAGCTTCCTCAAAAGCTGCTGCAACATTGGTGGCATCTTTCACACTGGTTTCAAAGTAAGGATGATTGCCAGTTGTTCCTGCACCATAGTTCAACTTCTTCTGAAGACACTTGCCTCTCACTTATATCAACTTTGTTACCCAATATCACAAAAGGAAACGTTTCAGGCTCTTTCACATCTGCATAGTAAATAAATTCTTTTTTCCAGTTGCCCAGGTTTTGGAAGCTTTGAGAGTCATCTACGCTGAAAGTGAGAAGACAACAATCAGAACCTCTGTAGAAAGGAGTCTGCAAGCTCCTAAAACGTTCTTGACCTGCAGTGTCCCCATATCTGCATTGTGACAAAGTGTCCATCCACTTCTAGGTCTTTATTTCAGAACTCTACACCTATTGTGTGGAACAGCTGGGTATCAAACTTGTTAGTGACATATCTGTTCATAATTGAACTCTTCCCAACTCCTCCATCTCCTAGAAGGAATACTTTAAGGAGTGATGATTTTGCTGCCATTGTTTCAAGAACGGATCCTTTCCGATGTCCAGTTCTTTACTGTTCAGTGTAATTCATGATAATCATATACCGAGAAGGTAGACGGAACAAGAGCCTGGCCACGGAATCACCTGCGACCGCTGCTGCCTGCCGGGTGGGGGGGGGGGAGGGGGAGGGAACTTAGGAGGAAAAACAACATCGGAAGCTATACTTCTATTAATGCAGCCCAAAATAGCATTGGCCTTTTTTGTAGCCGTATCACATTGCTGGATCATATTCAGCTTGTGATCTACAACAATTCCAAGATCCTTTTCACTTGTAGTATTGAATTCCAAGATCCTTCTCACCTGTAGTATTGTTGAGCCTAGTATCCCCCATCCTGTAACTGTGCATTTGGTTTCTTTTTCCTAGGTGCAGAACTTGGCATTTATCCCTATTAAATTTCATTCTGTTGTTTTCAGCCCAGCGCTCCAGCCTATTGAGATCACTTTGAATTTTGTTTCTGTCTTCCAAGTATTAGCTATTCCACCCAATTTTGTGTCACCTGCAAATTCGATAAGCATTCCCTGCACCTCCTCATCCAAGTCATTAATAAAAATGTTGAAGAGCACTGGGCCCAGGACCGAGCCCTGCGGTACCCCATTCGTTACCTCTCCCCAGTTTGAGAAGGTACCATTGATAAGCACTCTTTGAGTCCGATTCTGTAGCCAACTGTGGATCCACCTGATAGTTGTTCCATCTAGCCCACTTTTAGCTTGCTTGCTAATCAGGATATCATCATGAGGCACTTAGTCAAAAGCTTTACTGAAGTCAAGATATATGATGTCCACAGCATGCCCACAGTCCGCAAGTGAGGTTACCTGATCAAAAAATGAGATCAGATTGGTCTGGCAGGATTTGTTCTTGACAAATCCATGTTGGCTTCCAGTAATCACTGCACTGTTTTCAAGGTGCTTGCAGACTGACTTCTTCATAATCTACTCCAGAATTTTCCCAGGGACTGATGTCAGGCTGACTGGTCTGTGGTTCCCAGGTTCCTCCTTCTTGCCCTTTTTGAAGATAAGAACAACATTAGCCCACCTCCAGCCATCTGGTCGTTCACCCGTCCTCCATGATATTTCAAGGATAATAGACAGTGGTTCTGAGAGTTCTTCTGCCAGTTCCTTTATTACTCTAGGATGCAGTTTGTTGGGCCCTGGAGATTTGAACTCATTCAAAGTATTTGCCTATCAATCTCAAATCCTGCCCCTTCAGCTTGTACTTCAGGCTTGCCAGGGGGGTCATAGACCCTCTTTCAGGAGAAGACCAAGTCAAAGTAGGAATTGAACACTTCTACCTTTTCTTTGTCATCTGTTATCATTTTGCTGTCCTCATTACGTAGTTGAACCACCATTTCTTTCCTCTGTGTTTTACTATGCACGTATCAGGAAACTCAGGAAACATGGGTCATGAATAACTGGGCACACTAAAGCTGGCATGACAACTGTTTAGACACACACTATGGAGGATTTGGGTAAGAAGAAATACACACTCCAGAAGTTCCATCAAGCAATGGAGAAAAGTAATGTCAACTTAAATTTCAGTAAGCCTCTGGGGAGGGACTTAACCCAACATCTCCTCCCTGCACTAAGTGTGGCCTGCTGGTAAAATTAGTAATGGGCCACGGCTCTACAGTCATGAACACCACTGGAAAATAATGGATACAGGGGAAATGAAAGTGTTGATTCATCAGAAGTGTGCTGTACTTACCAGAGACTGAAAGACCAGCAGTCCATATTTTTCTGTGTTGTCATCCAAAATCACAAATAATGTGTCCAGAATATCCTGCAAAAACTGGAAGAATCATAGGTTATCACTTTATAAATAATTCTATCAAAACAGGCCATTTAATGATCTACAGTGCAGTCTTATTCATGTCTATTTGGAAGCAAGTCCACTGAGCTCAGTGGGACTTACTCCCAGGTAAATGTGTATAGGAAGGCAGCCTAGTCCAGAATGGAGATGAGTGTAAGCCCCCAAACTCAGATGCTCACACTCATCCAATGCAGAGCGGGAGGAGCGGCAGAGGTGATCTTCACCTCCCTGCTCCCCTCACACTGCATTTTCACTAAGCAGCCATTTTCAACCATCTAGCGATGGCATCTCAGCAGGGGAGGGAAGGAGGCTGGAGTGGCTTCTTGGCTACTCCAGTCTCTTCCCCTCTCTGCCCCCTCTTACCCCTATCCAAAGTTGCTTTCCCGACCTCACAGAACAGCAGACATGGTTCTTTCCATGCTGGCTGAGAGGAGGTGAGGGAAGAGGATTGGAGTTCTGATTCTTAGCTCCAAGGTTGGAGCGCTGTCTCCAACCTCGGAGCAGGAAATCCAAACTATCCTATGGCCCCTCAGACAATTAGGGGCCATAGGATTGCTCCCTAGGTGCCTTTGGCCAATGACCACATTTTATGCCCATTTCTGTCATTTAGCAGTATGAATTCACACTTATCGTGACATGCTGGTAAATGTGAAATGGCACAATCATTCCTAGCATTCGTTAGAAAATCTAGATAATTTCCAAGTACCTTCAAGGACAGAATTTCATCCTCATTTCCACTATTCAGTAGTAAATATCATTTACAAAGGAGGCTGGGAAATGCCCAAAATAATGAAAAATAATAATGTTTTTTTTTCAAACTTCTCTATTAAATCCTAGGACTTAAACTGTAAACTATTCTAAAAAGGGATTGACTAAGCATATATTATTCCAACACAATCAAAGAACAATAATACTCTGTTAAAACATAACAATCTCACATAAATGCGTTGCTTTCAATAACAGTTCAGTTCAGGTTATAGAAGACTCTTAAAATCAAAATATTGCATCATTTTATTATATCACCTTATTGTTTATTACATCACCTTATCGTTCATTTTCAGACAGCTCTTAATAACCACAAAAAATACAACCCATGCATGTCTTCCTCCTGTCTCCTGATGTAATAGCTAATAGTGCATCATGTTCTGAGCTTCCTATTTCTGCAAACAGCAGCCAACTAAGTGGCATGGGGAAACTCGAAGTATGTCACATGTTTTGCATTACTAGATGTTACCAGAGGAAAGGGGAGCAGGAGATGCAGGTGTGCAGCAACCCCAAATACTCCATCCCATCTAGTTCCAGCTTTAGTCTCATGAACTGATGGTATGCTGTTGGTACAGTACTTCTTAGGTTTGTGCTTAAGGTAATCACATCTGCTACTGACAGAAGACAATCAGCGGAGGTAATCTTTTTGGCTTTTTCCTCAAAGATAGTTAGTTACTGTCACAATAGCAATTGTTAATAACAAGTCAGACTGGACTCAATACCTTAACAATTTCTTCACCACTGACATGCCGCAGTCTTCCTAAGATATCCATTACACGATCTGGATAAGCCTTCCATTTCAAGAGAGCAAGCAGATCCACTGAAAATTATTGATAAAATAAAGACAGGCATATGGACAATATACTAAAACTTATTGTTGTAGGAGAAGATCAGCATAAAGTAGAATTATGAGAACTCTGGAAATAATTTTTAACTATTGTCAGGTGTTCACAGAGACAGAGCTGTAGGTTAGCAACATTTAGATTACAGCAACAAGGACTGCAAACCTATACATACTTACTTGGGAGTAATACCATTTAACACAGTGAGACATACTTCTGAGTAAACTTGCATGGGATTATGCTGCATAAATATATAAATAAGCATAGAAATAATACTACCACAATATAATACATTTTGAATTGATTGGTAATATTGTTCTTCGTCTATGCTTAATTTTCTACAATAAACCAAACAAAAATGTCAGTGAGCAAATCCTGTTTAGCAGTATTTGTTAAAGAACTGAATGCAGTGGGAAATTATTCTATATATGTCTGATAGCATATATAGATGTTACTGAGAGCTAACATCCATATTTCAAATCATAGAACTTGAAGGCTCATTCATACAAATTATTTATGAGTTATAATCTGAGATGAGAAAGTCCTCCAGTACAATTCCCTGCTCAAAGCCCAGATTAACTATTCACCACCCAACCACAGATCAGCCATTGCAATCCAAATTACAATTTTCCAGAACTGGACAGCAAGTATATTTTAAAACATGCTTGCAGACTAATAGCTCCACATAACTCATGCAAGCAAGCCAAACTACTTATTGGAGAGAATAGGTATAAACACCATTCTAATCTGGGGGGAAATCCTTTGGCCACAAAACACTGGGCACGAGCAAAACCTAAAACCTATCTGTTGAATCATTCTGAAACATTGTGCTGGACACAATTATACAAACATTAAGCCTTGAGAGCAGCTTTACATGTTCACTTTTATTCTTCTCTGACTTTGTTGAACATAAACCAGAAGCTCTTTGGGAGAAACGAGATGTGATAGCCCATTTCACATATTCATCACTCTGCATGTGTGAAACCCAGCCTTGATCATACTAAACTTCTGTTAGAAGCTTAATTAAAAATAGAATAAAAGGAACATTTTCATTAGAATTTGTTGTTTGTTACTTATTTGTAATAGGAATAAACAGTATCTTTCGGCTCAGTCCGAAAGCCACCAATTACTTATTTTAATGGTATTGCAATACACCGGTATTCTTAACCTGGTGGCATGAAGGAAGGAGAGGCATGCAGATCTTTAATATTAAAATAAATTCACAGCTGCTATATGGTGCAGAAATCAGGGGTCATAGTGTTTATTCTAAGTTGGAAAGAGTAGAAAATCTAATGCTGGTTATTGTTTTGGACACTCCTAATTATACACCTATTGTTTTTGTGAGTTGACCCGTTCATTGCCAATAGAAATGAAAATGCATTTATATTTTAGTTACTGGATTAAAATTTGAAATAGAAAAAGAGAAGTTGTTAAACTGTCTACAGGAGCAATCTTATTTTACTTCCAAGAATGGGAAAGCCATCTACAGAAGACAACTCATTTGATGAATTTCTTTGGCTTTTCCTCACTATATTTTCTTAATTAAAAAAAGATTGTCAAGTTTAAAAATCAAGTGAGAAAGGATTCTATTCAGCAGGATCATTCTCTGCTGTCAAGGTATCCTCCATGTTTTATGGAGCATGCTCCATTCATGCTCAAATTTAATCATGAATATGAAACATAATTCTGATCTTAAGCATTTGTCAAAAAGGCATGCTTTTGCTCACCTGCAATTCCAGCAAATGCCCTTAGGCATTCTTTATGACCATCATAAAAACATTCCATATAATAAAGGGTATATATTTGTGGACTTGGGGTTGTAGAGAACATTCATCCTTATCTATTTGATTGTGCTACTCATTAAGAGGCCAGACTTCAACCTTTTCTCCTCCATTTCTATTAACTTGGGCTACTGGTCCAATTCACACAAGAAATCAAGTTTTTTATTGGCAAATGAAAACAGACTGATCATGGAAAAGTAGCTTCTTTTGCATTGGCAGCTGAAATATCAAGACAACGTTTTATGAACCATGCTCTAAGGATACCTGATTCTTCTAATAATCTGACATGCTTTGTTTAATTAGATTTGTAGTTAATTATGCTGTATATATCTGCTTGTTACAATGTGACATTACTCACTCCAGGAAGCTAGCCACAACAAAAGAATATACATTCATGCCTTGGATTGAGAGCATAATTCGTTCCAGAAACGTGCTTGTAATCCAAAACACTCTTATATCAAAACGAAATCCCCCCAAAAAAATTTGTACAGAGATTTTTAATTTAAGCTGTACTACAGTACTTGTATTGCAAGACGTCGCTTGTATATCAAGTAAAAAATAAATAAATAAATATTTAAAAATTTGCTTGTCTTGCAAAACGCTCTCAAACCAAGTTACTTGCAATCCAAGGTATTACTATGTACATTTTTAGTTTTAGTTTGATATTGCCTTCAGTCTTGTATTTCACAGCTACTTCGTAAGAAGCAGTCTTTCCAATACAGGTACACGCTGCAGGCAGCCACAACAAATCAAGAGTCCCTTTCTATGTGAATCCATATTAAACTTGTGTATGATGTCCACTAAAATGCAATGTCTGAAGCACCCCTCTATCTATTCTTGAAGTGAAAATTACTGTACCGTTCTGGGTGAGTTTGGTAGAAGAGAGCTGGGTAGAGATTGAAAAAGACTCTTTGGTGCTACGCTGGAAAATCAGGCTTGAAGGGATGTTAGGACAACCATTATAGTCCTCTTTGCAGCATGGGAGACCCAAGTACAGTGCATGGTTATTGAATGTGCTGTTTTCATCACACTGGAGACACAAGAGAGGAAGTTATCTTTACACAATTGATTTGCTACTTTACTCTATACATTCCTGTGTCAATAACCAGATTATATAAGACTTTTTATTGATCTTATGCATGCAGACATTCTGCATTCAGAATATGTATAGCTTATTCATTTAGTACACTTTAGAAAACATAAGTTTCTACCAAGAAATCATTTTAGATATTCTTATGATAATTAACAAGTTACATACATCTTCCATTAAAATTAACCTCCTTTTAAATAATTATGGTATATCTGGGAAGAAAAAAAATCTCTCTCTTGGAATGTTCATCTCTTGTGCTAAACATGCCCGCAGAGCACAAGAGCTTTTATTAAAAGCCTACAGCTCAAGGGTTCTAAACATCAGCTCTATTTATACCATGATATTAATCTTTTGCTCAAGGGTAGTATTGTTTATCAGGCTCTGTGAGACACTTGACTCTACCCAGAATAAAGGGGGGGGGGGAATATCCTTAGATGAGGGAAATAACTTTTTTTCAGACTAAGCACCAAAGTTGTGCTAGGATGGTCCTAGTGTGGTGTGATAGAGGTGAGAGGGTACAGCACTTTCCAGTGAGTGTTTTGCATAATTATTACATTTAACATTGTATTAAAAAGCCACCCCAAAAAACATTAAATAAAAGAGCTAAATTTTGAGCCTTTGTGGGACAGAGGTCGCTCCCCACTTAAATGTAAGCAAGATACCAGTCTAAATACATCAGCAAAAAGAGAGGACTATTCTAAAGAAAAATTAAGAAAATTACAATAATGATGCCAGGCACTTCTGATGGTCTATCTGCTTGTAATGTCTCACACTTTGTGATGCACTGTAATAGCTCCTGACGCAAGATCCAGACAGGCACTTATTTTACTGACACAGCTTGTCTTAAATTTGAGCCATTACAGATTTACTCACATATAATCACAGTGAACAATGAGATGCTTTGATGGCAGGGCTAAAATTAGTACCTTATAAACATAAAGCTCATGAATATCATCAGATAGGGTGGTTCCATCATCCCTCATTAATGGTGTAAATGCAAAGCCAAAAAGCTTCTTTTCCCCTTTATCCTTTGCTGCAATAAGAAAAGTAAATGTTTGCATAAATTGTTGAATACCTTGCAGACAAACATCTTAGCCTGACACTGTTACTTATAACTAGTACAAAAAAAATATATCTTTCCATGGTATCTGTTTTGCACTGTCCCAGTTCAGACTGTGCTTTCCCCAGAACCCATGGAAGAGTTTAGGAGATGGCTCAGCAGGCTGCTGGGTGAAGGGTGAATCAGTTGAAATCACCTACCCCCTCCCCTTTCCTCCAGTGGGAGACTCCGCTGGATCACAGTACATTCTGTGAACAGAAGGGGCCCTTCCATTCACAAAAGGATAACCAAATCCAGTCAAGGAATGGACAGAAGATTATGCTGCAGGGAGCAGAGGTGATTGACAACTATGATTTGGTAAATATGGCTTTTTGCAAGTACATCTTTTAGTATTAGAAGAATTTACAATAACCAGGATATCTGGAAGACTGCCTACTTCCATATGATCCTGTCTGTACTTTACTATTGTAATCTGAGGCCCTGCTCTATGCTCTTCCTCCATCCGAGGCCAGGCTGGCGGGAACCCCGGATTGGGCCTTTCTGCAATAGCATCTCCCTTTGAGGAACTCCCTCCCTAAGGGGATAGGATGAGCTCCTACAATGTTTGTCTTTCAGTGAGCATTTAAGATGTTTTTTGTTTGCTTGGCAAAAGGCGGGGTATAAATATAATACATAAATATTGTTGTTTTAAATCTTGTATTGTACGCTACTTGAGGGCCTAATGGCAAAAAGAAGTACCGGTATACAAATATTGTAATAAAGTAAACAAACAAATAACCAATATCCCTATCAGCAAAGAGGTTAAGCCAGGATTTTTAAATCAAATAATTGTAGGGATTGGGCCCACTCTTCCTACAGAGGAGGATCTGGGATCAGATTCTGAGGAAGATGGGGAGGAGGGGGAGTTTGAAGGGAAGGAAGATGCACCTGAGTCTCCAAGGCCAGCAGACTTAGAGATAAACTCAACAGGCAGGGAGGATCGACTGGTGTCAAATTCCATGGGAAAGCAGTCTGAGCTCTCTGATCGAGAGGAGGGTGAATCAAGCAACACTAACCCCTGGGTCAGACTTCAGCTAAGGAGGATGGACCAGCTGACGAATGTCAGGCACTCCAAGAGATTGGCCCTTAAGAATAAGGAACCACCTTAGGGGGTGTGGGTAATTTGAGTCTGGAAAGGAGGAGAGGTTCCCAGTTTGGAATCAACTTCTCAACAATAGGGCAATCTTCCTTAATGGAAATCTTCCTTAATGGCTAGTATTCTAACTAAGCTTGATTCCTTTGTGATTGACTCTGCAACTCACTTCTTTTGTAATTCTAAGCCAGTTTGCTAGGCTGGTATGTGTCCTAATAGAAGCCATTGTGTGGAACTTCTTGGAAGGAGGAAGGGAAGTAGGACCTTGAGAATAATGCACTTTGGGTTAAAAGCACCAAACTTGCCACACACATGCAGCGATAATGCCTAAACATGTCCTGATATAGCTCCACCCTCACGTCTACTCTTGTTTTGAAATAAATGCATTTTACATGGTTTGCTTATATCAAAAGAATATTCCCAGTGGTGATAATAAGGTCCCAAAAAGAGTTAGATGACAAATATAGAATGAGTGTATGCACACACACAAAACAAGGAGTGTGCATCACAGTGCATGTTCACAATATTATGAATTCCTATAATGTATCTCTAACATACATGCAAGCAGTTCTCTAGAAAATGTTGTTAAACAATGCAAAATGCTGTCCCTGAAAAATCATTTTATATCCATCACCCAGGAAAGAACAAGGTCACATCACACCCAATCACACATCACTTGACGATGAAGAGCTGGGCTAGAAGTGATGGCATGCTACTCATAGAGGCCATTCCTGAAAGTGAGAGTGTATGGTTTGGGGTAGCCCAAAGCTTATTATGGGGTGCACACCTCCAGTTGTGTATTCATTTCCATTTACATAAGGAATTTGTATGGGGGTGCCATGCTTGCAAGTGTCTTGTGTCCCAATGAAGTGTTTGGTCAGACACAAGACTGTAACATCTCACAAAGGCCACTTTCCCCAAGGATTGGGTATATGACTTGGGGTGACCCAACCTTAGTTTTGGGTGCACATCTCCATTTCCTTCTTCATTTGTACATATGTTAGGCTATCATTGGTATGGTGGCAGTATGCTTGAGTAAGGGGCCAGTCTTGAGTAAGATTTATATTAATTATGATTACACAAAAAACCATGTGACTTCTGCAGGTCTATCACCTATTTTCCATCTCTTGGAGTGTAGACCTGGCCAACAATCACATTCAGCATTATTCATCACATATGGTTAAGTATTTTTATCCTGGCTCATGGACTAAAGGACAGAACATACTTGTTACTTTCCTGCCCCCTAAGGGACATTGCTTACTGGGATCCATATAAAAAATGTTTAGTTTGGGTAAATGTATAAGTTGCCAAATTTCATCATTTTAAGCCAAAGTGCATGATGTTAGGCCTAACCTCTCCACTATATCGTCAAGAAAGAGTATGAATGATATATTACATTAACAAAAGCAAAATTTCAAGCATTAAAAAAACAAACCGCCCATAACTTCTAGATGTACTTCAGGAAAAAGATGCACCTAGACAAATTCACATGAGTAGCTGACACAGAAAAAGAAATAAAACATAGTACCAGTTTTTGCTTAATGAGTAATCAATAATAACTCCTCTAATTTATTGATAACTCTTCCAGCCCTCACAGCCCTTGGTGAGTGTTTATCCAACAGCATATACAAGATTTTGCTAAGGCGCAATAGCCTAAACTACCCCAAACAATTGCCTTCCTAGAGGTTGTTGCAGCTGTAAGTCCACAAAAGCTGACTTTTATTGTTGCTGCTGCTGCTACAACTGCTATTGGCTGGAAATGTTGTGATAATGTGCCATATCATGTGCTTTCAATTTGTTGTTTTTTTCTTGGTCCTTTGTGAAATTAGTGCAAGCACTGATCTACGGAAGAAAAGCAGCCTATGAAAATTAGGTCTCTTTAAGATATAAAAGCATGTTGCACTCACTGGAACAATGCCTGAATTCAAAACGGAGGTGAGAGCCACGGAACCTGTCTATGGGAATGGGGAGTTTGATGACTTCTCCCCAACGAGGGCTGTTACTATGATAGAGGACAAAGGAATGATATACACTCCTACTTGGTTCTCCTGAGCCTAAGCTGATGCAGTCCTGGGGGGAAAAATGAAAAAGAAGACAAAGTAAGAATAAAGGAATATCACACTACAGATGAGATACAATAATGCTCATGAAGTCTCATGTTAAGGATGCAGAAATGTAGCATATTTTAATTAGACTAATTAATACCCATCAACTACTAAACAAAGTCAGGGATAGAATCAAAACCTTGGAATATAGAAATCTAGAAATTCTGGGGGCAAAGTCTAGAGATTTAAAAAGGATTTTTCTAAGTGAAGCAGAGAGGAATGAGAACTAATGGTGATATTCATGTAGTATGTGCTAACTTTTTTCTAAAGCTGATCCTTATTTTGACTTTTGAACAAGGTGAGCTGTTTAAAGAGTGGCATGGCTTGTTTGAGGGAAAAACAACCCTCAAATAACCCAACAATAGGCCATGGGTTATTTGAGGGTTGTTTCCCCACTCAAACAAGCCATACCGACGGGGTTCGAATGACCCAACATACCGTGCCCAGGTGGGTAAAACTGGCACCCAGCACACACCGTGACTTAAACAAGCCACTGTGGTTTGTTTAAGCCACAGTAATGGTGCAAACTGGGCTGTGTATCTCTCTTCTCTGAATTACTATAAAACAACAGAAACTTCAACAAATGTTTAGCTTAAGTATGGGGGAAAAAACTACAGAGGAACAGAGGTCACATGTCAGTGTCATGCAAGGTTCATACATTTTCATTTGTAATAAGAGATTATTAATTAAAAGCCAATAATACCTTTTGTGAGTAAAAATATTTAGAAGACTAAGTTCCTCCATCCACTGCCATGAATGTATTACCACATTAATAGCACAATTCTATGTATGTTTAATCAGAAGTAACCCCACTACGGGCAATGGAGGTTACTCCCAGGTGCATTGCATTGGAGCCCCACTCATCAGATCTTCTAGGATCCTGGAATCTCCAAGATGGGTAAGTATAGCCCCATCCACATTTAATACTGCTGTTATCATTATTTATAACATAAATCAGGCACTGTATATAAAACAAAGTAAAGGACATAGGCCCTCCCTTCAGACTTAAAGAAAGGAAGGGGAGAGGTAGGAAATAATAAAGGTGAGACAGTCAAAGATAGAGTGAAGAGGTGAGTTTTCATCAGGCATTCAAATACACCAGAAGAAGAAATCAAATGGATGCTGGGAAGTAAACAATTCCAAAACAGGAAGCAGCAAAAGAGAGAGATCACAGCCAGATAACAGAGGATATAATTCTGTAGGTATACGTTTATTTAAAACATGTATAGGTTACCTTTCCATACAGTGAAAGCAGCTTACAGCTGATCACATGTATCATAAAACTAAGTGAAATTAAAAGTGTAAACACTTTATTAAAACCAACTAATTAACCAAACTAAAACACAGTCTTAATCACCAGCTCTCCCCCAAACCATAAACCTGATATAACAATTGGGAATTGAAAAAAATAAAATCTTGCAACTGTTCCTAAAAACAGACATAGAAGAGTAACTCCTTATTTTCCAGAGAAGAGCGTTTTTGGGGCAATTGCTTTAAAGCTGTTATCTATCACAGCCTTGTCCCATGGAATGATGGCATTCATGGCAGAGCATAATATGAAGAACGCAGCTGGGATGGGGACTGAAATGGGATGAGTCAATCTATGAATTTGTGGGTCCCAGGTCCTGAAGAGTTTTCAAGGTCAACCAGCACCTTGAATTGGGCTCAGAAGCACACCTAAACCAAGTGCAGTTGACATAAAAACAGTTAAATATGCTTGCACTTCCCAATATTCATTAGGAAGTGTGCAGCAGCATTTTGTACTAGCTGAAGCTTCTGGGTCATCATAAGGGCAGCCCACATAGAGCTCATTATGACAGTCAAGCTTGGAAGTTACAGAGGCTTATATCAGTCTGGCAAGGTCTCCATGCTCACAAAGGGGGTAAAGCCTTCACAGTAAATGAGGTTGTTAAAACCCTCTCCTCAATACAGCAGATACCTGCTTATCAAAAGCAGGGCCAGATTCAGGATTATGCCTTGTCTCCACAACATTAACAGGCAGTTATTTCCCTTCCAAAGCCATGTGGGGGGTGGGGGAATCAGGCTAAATTATAGATAATGCCTGAGGATATTTATGGAATCTTATTGTTCTACATCAGGGCTCTCCAACCTTGGGTCCCCAGATGTTGCTGGCCTACAGCTCCTAGCATACCCAGCCAGCATGGCTAATGGCAAGGGATTCTGGAAGCTCTAATCCAGCAACATCTGGGGACCCAAGGTTGGAGAGCCCTGTTTTACATCAATCTACTTATTGTTCAAAACTTGTGAGATTTGTTGGAGCCAATCAGAAGCAGTGTTACAGCAGGACAAGCAACATTCTGAACAGCGAGTTGCTGACCCCGGCCCTTCTCTAGAACAGAGAGAGTTCAGCTTGTGCAGTTAAACTAAGACTTTACAAGACAAAGAGATTTGTGCTTCCCTATGTGACATGCTCTCTCAACAATGACCAGTGCTAGAGTTCCTTGTCTCCCAAATTGCATTTTTATCCTGCCTTTCAGACAATTATGTCTCCCAAACTGACTCACATCAATAAAAAGGTCCTGCCATCAGGCTTATAAACCAAAAAGATAAGACACACAAGGGAAGGGGAGCGGAAGGAAGAGGAAGAGGAGGGAGATCAGTTTTTCAAAGCCAGAACAAGGTGGTGACTAATAAGCGGGCATTTAAATGCAATTTGGGCCAGACTGATCTTTTTTTGCTGGTGTTCTTGCTTGAATAGCAATTGGTGGCTCATGTTCCTATGGCTGATGGATGTGGCCAGATCATTATTTCGCCTTACTTCTGCAGTCTCAGGGCAACTGAAAGACCACTTCCCTGCCTGAAAGAACACCTATAAGAACTTCGAAACTAAGAACTAGTGCCCAGAGTTTTGCTTCCCTCACCCCCAATTCCATTTCCTTTTGTGTCATGTCTTTTAGACTGTAAGCCTGAGGGCACGGACTGTGTTAATATTTAACTTTGTAAGCCGCTCTGGGATCCTTTTTCAGCTGAAGAGCAAGGTAAAAACACTGTAAATAAAATAAAAGTCAGTTGGAGCAGAGTGTTCTTTCTGGCAGGGAGTGGGAAGTGAGTGCCCTACAACTGCTCCTCCTCGGGCCAATAGATGGGCCAGGTTGGTCTCCCCTTTGGCTTGGGGTTATTCCTGGGAAGCAGAAGGTGCAGTCTTCCAGTGTCCCTAGGTCTGAAAAGAGGACTTCATATGCCTTAAAATAAAATGGGGGCGGGGGGGAGAGAACCATGTATGTTGCCCTGACCTCCTTGGAGGAAGGATGGGGCTAAGATGTAATAATAAATAAAGTAGCCCATCCCAGAAGTAGTACTAGTGCTGGATGTTCTTGGATAGAAAACAAATGGAGCAGGCTTGGTCAGCGATGAAAGAACTTTTCATCAGAATACTTAAGTGGAATGGGAGATTTTCTTGTTCATTCTCTTCTCAAAAAAACTTCTGGCAAGATTTGTATCAAACAAATAAAATGAATGTAGAATCAGAGTGAAGTTATCCCTGTCACATTTGTCCATTTATTTCACACCTCTTGATTGGGAAATTAAGTTTTGCATTTATCACTTCACACAGATTCATAAAAGCTACCACTGTAATTATTTAATCTAAAGAGCTAAACAGAATCAAGTAATTCAATCCCTTAAATAAGTAATCAAATGAGTAAATTATTTCATTAAAAAAAACACTAAGAGTAAAAAAACAGAACTAATTTTGTGCTACATTTAATAAAAAGTATAACTATTTACCTTTAGAATCTCTCCATCTGCATAAAGCACATACATAGTCACTTCAATGTTCTTCTGTACACTTTTCCCACCTCGCTCAAAGTCTCCTTTCTCTAAAGTCAAGTACAAGTCATTGCGTATATCACCTATACACAGAGAGAGAAATCATTTTTTTTTTAAAAAAAGACATAGAAGATGTGATACCTCTGTGAAGGCTAGTGATGTTTGTTCACAATTTTGATGGGAATCCAACTCATTCCACGTATAAAATAAATAGTTAATAAAAAATGAACATTTTAACACCAGTGCATTAAATCAGATGGCTGTTAGTAATGCTGTATGAAGTCTGAATTGAGGAATCACTTATAAAACAAAGGGGGAGGGAAGGGGTAGGATTTTCATATTGCTTTATTAAATTTATCTGGTTAAGAAATATATGATCAAAACACTCATGGCAACTATACTTGAACAGCAATGGCTGAGTAGCAACCTGTGGGAGACATACAGCCAGTGCTCCGATTTTTAGCAGTCCCCACCCCTAAAATATGTGCAGGCTACAGGCAGCTGGCCTGCTCAGCAGTAATTCTCAAGGAACTGTACTTAGAGAGCAGTGCCAAGCTTCTGACCTGGATAATATCCCTCTTCGCACAGCATGCCTTACACGGCCTCTGCATTATTATAGGACTCTTTAGCCTGGAGGGCTGGACCCTCTCTGTCCCAGGTGCATGGTTAATGGGGGCATCATAGCTAACAGGGATCCAGCCCTTGAACAGCCTGGCAAGGAAGGATCTATTATAGTCTTCCACAACCTGGTGCCCTCCAGATGTTTTGGACACCCCCCAGAGTTCCTGACCATTGGCCATGCTGGCTAGGGCTGATGGGAGTTGAACTCCACAACATCTGGAGGGCAGCAGGCTGGGGAAGGCTGAGCTATAGGATAGTTATCTGTTCTGTTATCCAATGAGTTCAAACAACTACTTGAACAGAAAAACAGAATTTTAGTAATACTTTATTAAAAGCCAAAGTTTTCTTATCATATACCTGTCTATAATACAACTCAACTGAGAAATGAATGAAAAATCAACAAACGCCATACTGGAATTCAGCAAAGGTTGCAGATTTTGTACAGGCCATAAGAAAGTGGGAATTCTCACCCATTTTTCAAGGCATTCAAAGAAATTACTATATTCAAGAAAAACAGCAGCTAATTGCATAATACAGCAATCTGTCAGTACCCTGTCAGTTCAAATATTACTGAAAAAATAATTCCAACATTAAAAAATTGGATGGTTTCTACTTGGCCTACTTGGAAGTAAATTTTCTATTTCAGTGGTAGGAAAAACTGAAGAATTTAAATACGTTTATTGGCTATGAAGCAGTATTTGTTTTTAGTATGAAGCAGTATTTGTTTTTAGACAGAGAAAATCTGATTTCTATCACAAATGCACATTCCCCCCTTGTACTTTGCTTTTACATTGAATACAATCCACAATCATGTTCATGTTTTCCTCCCTTCAACTATATACTGATTCTACAGGCATTTTGTTTTGTTGAAACATTCTTTATTAGTAATAAACAGACTCCTTTTGTCCTCTATAATATACAAAGAATTATATTTTGCCAGGGCATGTTCATTCTGAATTAGAATTTTGCTCCACTACTCTCACTCCCACTCTGTAGCCCCATTTTACTCTTCCTCCGACCCAGCGCAGCTTGGGGTGGGGAGAAATTTGTGTGTGTGTGGGAAAGGCAAGTCGAAGGGCTAATCGCGTGTCTAGCATGTTCCCATGAGGACCTTGGGGGGTGCAGGGTGTGGCGGAGTGACAGGCAGAAGCCCAGGGAGGGGCCAACCTGAACATTCCAGAGGCTCTGATTGGTTGAAGGAGAGCATAGAACCCCAGGGAGTTGACAGTTAAGGGATGTTGGTTGTCAGTTGGGGGAAGAGAGTGGGTTGGAGTGAGAGAGGGAGTGGAAGGTTAGTAGAGTAGGCAGGGAAAGGTGGTACTGAAGAGGAGAGTTCAGACAGGAAATCTAGTACTAAGTTGTGAGAAAGCAAACGTGAAGGTGTTAGTATAGAACAATTCACAGGAGTCTCCACTTAGGGAGTGAAGGACCTTCTGTCTGAGGAAGAAGGTGAAACTCTGGACTAGTGTGAGGGACAGTTAAGTTCCCTGGTCTGATACTGTAACTTTCAAGTAACCAAGCCAAATTGATACAAAGAGCACTGTATAACATCTGCCTGCCTTTAACCTGAATCTAAGCAAAGAACAAGTTTGAATTAACTGTTGAAAATCCAAGTTATCTGTGCCTGAGTTGAATATCAGCTTTGAGACTTTGTTAGAACAATAAATCAATCTTTTTATTCAAAGTTCTAATTCTCCAGAGTCTGACTGGTGACAGGAAAGTAAGAAGTGAATTAACGGAGGGGCACCCTGCTTCAAGTAATCAAATAAAACAAACTGCTCTTAATAAAGACAAACAAACGTGGGTGAACAGCTACATATAAGACCTAAGACACATAATCGGCTAACACAGTTTAAGAAGACAGCTTCAAGTCTGAAGTGACCCATACAAGGGGGCACTTGGTGAGAGCGAAGTACACATTGAGGGTGTGGGCTTTGGAGCAAGGGGTCCCGTCCGCTACACAGGGCACCAGGGACAATATTAGTCTCAGCAGCCCCACCCTCGGCCTCTTTCATTAGCAGCTGTACGAGGGAGAGCTACCTTGTGCAGCCTGTCCGGTGACACATGGGCCTCTGACTTCAGTGGCCTACCTTGCCTCTCTGTGTCTCTCCTGGTGAGGACTCCAGCTGACCCTCAGAGCATCTTTGGTTTGGTTGAGCGGACGGGAGAGGCTGGGCACGTTCGGCCACGCCCATGTGCCTCCTGGGTCTTCTGGTGAGGGACTTCTCTTGCTGCGACCAGGCCCCATCGCAGGCAGACGTGAGAGGCAGTGCAAGCGCCTGTTGGGCGTCGAATCAAGGAGCGGCCTTCTCTGGCTGTGGCTGGGCCCTGTTGCGGGTGGACGTGTGAGGCTGGGCCCAATTGGCTGTGAGGATGTGTGCAGACTGCTAGTCTGGCATTGGACTGGGGTCCAGCCTTTCCACCTAGGCCCCGATTGCCCCTTGCAGCCAGCGGGGAACGGCTTCTCTGGGGCTTTGGGGGCTGTGCGTGTGCCTCATGGTGTTGCCTGGCCAAGGCTGCAGCGGGTCTTTCCCCCCATCTGGTCTGGCCCAAGTCCCCTGTGCCCTGAGGCGTGGCAATGTTTTTGCTCCCTGGGTCCTTTGGGTGGTGAGGTCTCAGGAGACTGCCTACAAGTCGGACCCCTGTTTCGTGATTTTAGGTGGGAGCAGCTGGTGCACTCCCGCTTTTTGCCTAACCCCCCACCCCGGCTTGCAGGCAGGGCAGCTCGGCATATGGCGTTGCCTGGGCCCTGCTTATTCCTGACAGGTCAAGAACGGCCTTAGCATCTTCAGTGTGGGCGTGTTGCGCCGCATGGTTGCAGCTTCATGCTTCACGCCTCGGGGCTTTCCTTCTGCCCCTGCTCCTCTCCTGGCCCCCTGGGCATTGGGCTGCTTGGGCTTGTGGAGCTTCCCCTTGCTCATTATTACCAAGGGGCTGGGCATTGATCCCAGGCTGGGACCCGGTCCTGCCTGTGCCTTAAGGTGGCTGTGTCCGGTTTGGGGTGGCTTGGCCTCCTTCCATTTGTTCTTATTGGTATATTATTGTTGTTAATTTTAGTTATTTTCACTGAGTATATGATGCATTGACGAGCAATTGCGAATCCCAGTGCTCTTAGGCCAATGAGCTCTTCCAGATACCACAAGCTTGTCCGGATGTTTGAGACAATTCCCAAATCCACAGCGGCACAGGCATCAGCTTCCTGGCAGAGGTGAGTTCTGGTTCAAGATGGACCAGGTGTCCTCCAGGTTCCAATATTTGCAATACCGGGACAGTTGTCAATCCCCCTACCACCCACATAAGCCTATGACACATGCCTAGGCTTCACCCAGCTGGCAGTGGGTGAGCGGCCAGCCCAGCTTCATTTGCTCCTTTTAACTGGGGGTGCGGCCCATTCACAGGGGGCAGCTTCCATCTGTTCCTGCAGTGGCGCCCTCCTGGATTCTGGATGGGCAACTTCAAGCCCAGTTCTTCTTTTTAATGCTTCTCTATCTTAAAACCAGATGGGCCGGGGCAGCCCTTCAAATAGTGGACTTCGTCATAATAGATGGCAGTCCTCTTCCACACCCTTACTTCTAGGTAAGCATGCACAGAATTGAGCTGTCCCTCTCCCATCCAAATTAAGTTTGGATCATGCCCCAATTTGGCGTTTCAATACATTTGCAGAGTAATACAGCTGGAGTTTTCAGCTGACAGTGAGCTCCGGGGAGATTATTATTATTATTACTAGTATTGTTATTAGTTGCATCTGTGTTCTACCTTTCTTCCATCAGGGAACTCGGAGTGGCTGCATGTGATTCCTAGGTGGTCTCCCCTCTGGGTGCTGGCCAAACCTGGGCCTGCTTGGCTTTGGCGTGGTGGCTGCCTCGTGTGCCTTTGGGCCGCATCCTGGGACCAATGGGTCATGTTTCTAAGTAAATGTTTTTAGGATTGCTGTGCAAAGCATTGAGCTTAATTAGTAACTCAAAGTGCTGCATGTTTTAGAAGTAGTGCTATCATTTGATAGCGCATTAAATGCTGTGTTGCATGGCACATTTTCCACACACTCTCTGAGTTTTTATACACGACTTTGGATGGAGCTGTGGCGCAGCATTGAAGGGCATTTGGTGTGACAGTTGGAGGGCTCGTGGTTCGAGTCTACCTCTTCCAAAACTACTAAGCAGGTGCTGAGGGCTATATTCTTGAGGATTAAGCCATGCAGCAGCCTTTCAATGAGATTGGGTTCATGATTAAATCTCTATGCATTATGCTGATGGTGTATCTCTTCAGTCTTTAATCTAGTCTAAGGCAGGTTGGTAATTCTAGTTGTAAATTTATTTGAAAACAACAACACAGAACACAAACCACCACTTACTGAGCTCGGGATTTATTCCTGGAGGCATGGCTTACCAGCACCATGCAGGTTTGGCTTATATCTACAGTATGTACATTATGTAACTGGTAATGTTCCTTCACTGTCTGCCCCAAGATCAGCTGGGGAGCTGCTCAAGCATGGTTCAGGTGGGGCCAGCCCAGCAGGAGCAGGTGGCAATCCCCTACCCAAAGCGGGCCTGATACAGTACAAATTTGTGCCATTGGTATCTTCATGGCGCTGCCCTAGGGGGAGGACACCAGGTAGCTGGTGGGGGGGTTGTTTGGTTCTGGATTCCTTTCAGGGACCCAGAACATCATACGATTAGTCATTGGAAGTCCATTGTGAGATGTGAGTGGGTGGTAAGAGCCAAATCACTGAAATTCTCATTTGGTTGGGCCTGGTGCCCTTACATGATGCCGCTAATGCCCATGCAGTGGTTCTTGCCTCTGTGCATTGTCCTGGAGAAGGCAATGTGAGTGAGTTTGTCTGTGGCACCCTGATGGGAAACATTATTTTAAAATTTTATACGGTTGTAAGTGTATTTTATTCTGTTTTGTTTCATTTTATATTGTACATCGCCCAGAGTAGCCGGGTTACCGGCTAGATGGGCGATCTAGAAATAAATAAATAAATAAATAAATAAAGTTGCACTTCGTGGCCCCCAGATGCAAAGTCGGCGGGCACCACGATCCTATAAGTTGACCCTATGGTGCAGGTGTTCGTAGGGCACCTCAGTTCTTCATGTTGGGTGTTGGTTCCTGGCTGTGCCTGATGCTGCAGTGCCAAGAAGGGGTTTGGAGACTACAATGTTGCAGCTGGGTGGCATTGTCTATTGGGGAAATTAATAGCAGGCCTACTGTTGTGCAGCAGGCTAACACTGGTCTCCTTTGGTGGCATGAGCTGTTCTTCAGGCGGGCGGGCTTTGAGGCCACATTGTTGCGGCTGTGTGCAGGCTGACAGCATTCTCGTCTGGGGGCAGGAGCTGATCCATCAGGCCGGCTTCACATTCTTCTTATGCCTCCTGACCCGTGGGAACTGCGACATATCAGGGACCAATGGGTGTTGCACTCTGGCCCAACAGTTTGCCTGCAAGCAACATATGATCTGATCTCACTTTCGTGAATTCATTTAGATAGGTAGTTGTGCACCTTCGAGTGGAATAGCCAGAAATGCAACTGTGCACTTTCTTCAACAATTTGACAAAGTATAGGTTACCAATTTTTGAAATTGTATCACTCGAGGCATGTGATGGATGAGTGGGTTTCATTCCATTGCTGTAAGTTAGTGAGTTCTTTTCCAGCCCTGGCTTCTTCTGGGACCCGATAATGGCATTGCCAGCAGCTTGTAATGTATTTAAATACAGCTTCTTGTATGGCTCCTGTGGCTTACATAAATTCAAGAGGGTAGGGTTGGTGAGCATCTGATGGCACCTTTTAGGTGATTGGCGACTCCTGAGGCTCTCTGCTCAGGGTTTTGTGGCCCAGCTGGGGAGATACAGACCGCCTTTGAGGCTGACTCAACTCACCTGATCATAGTTTTGCTGCTCCGTGAATAGGTGACATTGGGAAGGCCTCACACCAGGGTGGTGTGAAACTGAGGGGTGATGATTCACAGTCACCAACACTTGGGGATGGATGCATCACCCAAAAGACCCTTACTGGCCAGTGGCCAGTTTAGCCAGGAACCCACACTTCTTTCCTTTAGCAGATCTTGATTATTCAATAAATGTGGCCCTAATTTGTACCATATTTACCTGTCTCGACTCATTATTTCCACCCTTTACGCACATAATAAGTCTCTGGCCTAAAGCATCAGAGCTTATAAATGCTAAGACTTGGAGCTTATAAATGCTATGACTTGTCAACAGGATTCTTTTTCTCCCAACGAGAATGGGTAACGAGTGGCTTCAATCTTAAATATAGTGGAACTAACTTCTAAGTAAACATGCACAGGATTGTACTGTTTGACAATTTATTTACCTTTCCTAGCCATCATTTATATATATTCAATAATCCACAACAAGGTAGATCATAAATTTTAATCAGTTTCAGTGTTTGAAAGGAAATATCTACATCATGGCCTTTACCCAATCCATCAGGAAGGTATGAAGCATTTGCTTATATGCAGTGTTACTGAAAATTTATTTTGCTCACAGAAATTGGCAAAGCAAAGAAATTAGGATGCGGCAGGGGTCCCCCTCTGCCTTCAGAGACAGTATTTTCCCCAGAAGTCCCATTTACATGTGCTAAAAGCTATACTGGAGCCAAATCCCCTTAGTTCCCCAAGAAGGGCTGAGACTGAGCCCCTCAGCTATACCAACTTGGAGCTGATGTAGCTAATTCCCTCCCCCGTTCCTTTCAACGGGAAGGAATTTTTAAAAAAATACTCACCAGGCTGAAAACCCCAGCGAATTCCGCACCACCACCACACAGACCTCTTGCTCTGGTCAGTGTGAGTGGGGAAGGCTTTGGAAGTGGCTGCATTTCCCCCCACAACCCTACTTAGGATTGCTCCATTAGTTTCTTGCTGCTGGATGGTGCTAGCTTTTTGGAGGTCAACTCAATCAATATGTAATTTCAATGACAGATAGCAAATGTACTGTATTCCAGTTCAATATAGCACATATAAATTCCAGCCTATTTTACAAAGTTAAAACAGTTTGACAACACTAACCTAGTTTGCACATAATGCCAATTCATGGTTTAATTCACAAATTGGCATCCCTGCACCAGAGTTAGCGAGCATGCTGCCTCCCACACACTCACCAGTTCCGCTTTGCATCAGCTTTCCTAAGCAACGCCTGTGCGAACTGGGGGTGAGGGAAGCAACTCATAGTTCTGGGTTCAGATGCTGCATCAAATAATCCAGGAATGGGCATTGTTTGCAATGCTGATGAAAAGCAGAAGTGAGGAATGGGCAGGAGGAAGTGCACTTGCTCACTGCTGCACGGACCCAACTGACTATGAGTTGTATAACCCACAGTTAGTTATGTACAAACCAGGCCAATGTGAAAGACAGCCAGCAAAAGAGATACACATGTGGAAGCAGCTTCCATGCATGGATTCCTTGCATCCGCACAACAAGGTACATTTAGATGTGAGGTATCTGATATGGCTCCTATATACATTAGATGGTATAGATATAACAACATGGATTAAAAGGTGTATTCCAACCGCTTCTGGGCTGTGTGTGCATCACAGGATGAAACAATATCTAGATAAGGACCAACAGCAATAGTGTAACTTGGTTACAACAGTTAAAAAGACTAAAACTGAAAAGCACTAGGGTTCAGCACAAATTATAGTAATACCTTGGATTGTGAGCATAATTCGTTCCGGAAACGTGCTTGTAATCCAAAACACTCGTATATCAAAGTGAATTTCCCCATAAGAAATAATGGAAACTCAGATGATTCGTTCCACAACCATTTTATCATATACTGTACTCTAAATGTGATTATAGGATGTACTATAAAACGTAATGCGTACCTTGGGAGGGGTGCCTTGCCTCTCCATGCAGCCCCCCCCTTGATTGATTCTCCCGGGCCGGCTCCACATGGAGGCACAGCTGCTTGCTCGGCCGGCACCTCGCCCTGCTGTGCAGGCTCCCGGGCGGCTGCGCGCTCGGCCAGCGCCTCGCCCTCCTGCGCCGGATCCCGGGTGGCCGCTCACTCGGCCAGCGCCTCGCCCTCCTGTGCCAGATCCCAGGCAGGTCCATGTAGAGACCAGGTCCATGTAGAGGCGTGGTGCGACGCTATGTGGGGCTGCCCAGGAGCTGGCGCAGCAGGGCGAGGCACTGGTCGAGCGAGCGGCCGCGCTGCACCTCTACATGGACCCGCCTGGGAGCCAAGTCCATGTAGAGGTGCGGCGCAGCCACTTGCTCGCTCGGCCGACACCTCTCCCTGCTGCGCTGGCTCCCGGGCGTCCCCACACTATGTGGGGCCGCCTGGGAACCGGCGCAGCAGGGTGAGGCGCCGCCCAAGCAATCGAGCGGCTGCGCCGCGCCTCTACATGGACCTGCCCGGGAGCCGGCTCCATGTAGAGGCGCAGCACGGTGCGGCCGCTCGCTCGACCAGTGCCTCGCCCTGCTGCATTGGATCCCGGGTGGCCCCACGTTATGTGGGGCCACCCGGGAGCCGGCGCAGCAGGGCAAGGCGCTGGCCGAGCGAGTGAGCAGCCATGCCGCACCACACCTCTACATGGACCCGCCTGGGAGCCTGCACAGGAGGGTGAGGCGCCGGCCGAGCGAGCGGCTGCCTGGGAGCCTGCGCAGGAGGGCGAGATGCTGGCCGAGTGAGTGAGCAGCCATGCCACACCATGCCTCTACATGGACCCGCCCGGGAGCCTGCGCAGGAGGGTGAGGTGCCGGCCGAGCGAGCGGCCGCCCAGGAGCCTGTGCAGGAGGGCGAGGCGCTGGCCGAGTGAGCGGCTGCCCGGGATCCAGCACAGGAGGACAAGGCACTGGCCGAGCGAGCGGCCACCCGGGAGCCGGTGCAGGAGGGCGAGGCGCTGGCCGAGCGAGCGGCCACCCGGGAGCCGGTGCAGCAGGGCGAGGCGCTGGCCCTCCACATGGAGGGGTGGCGCGGCTCATATTGCAAGACCTTGCTCATTTATCAAGTCAAAATGTATTTTAAAAATTTGCTCGTCTTGCAAAACGCTCGCAGACAGGGTTACTCGCAATCCAAGGTATTACTGTAGTTCCAAAAATGTCATGAAATTGTTAATATTAATACAGATGCAATAGACCATTTAGAAAACAAGTGCTATCATAGAACAAATGAAAAGGACAAGTTGTTTACCTGTAACTGTAGTTCTTCGAGTGGTCATCTGTGCAGTCACACACATGGGCTCTGCGCCTGCGCGGAGGTCATTTTGGAATACTCTAAAAGCTGAGGAAAATTGGGTGGGAGCCCCTCTACCATTGCACGTGCTCCTTAGCGCAGCTCCCGCCCTTTCCCTCAGTTCCCTGAGACCGCCTATTGCGAGCCTCGGGACCGAGGGATTCAAAGAGGAATTACACCGCAACATCGGTCCCGACAGAGACATTGAGATCGAAGAAGTTGTATTACCAGACCCAGTCGGATATCTATCGAACTCGAGGTAGACACCGAAGCAGGGTTGGATGGGTGGGTTGTGTGACTGCACAGATGACCACTTGAAGAACTACAGTTACAGGTAAGCAACCTGTCCTTCTTCTTTGTGGTCTCTGTGCATCACACACATGGTGGGTCGGTGTTGATAGTCAGATGAATCAGTAGTCATTGTAGCACTGAAGCCAAGACAGCTCTGCCAAATGCATTCTGTGCCCTAGCCTGGACGTCGAGTCGGTAATGGCGAATGAAAGTCGATGGTGAAGAAGAAAGTCGCCGCTCGACATAATTCTGGAAGTTGAATTCCCTTCCCAAAGGCTGTCGACATGGACAATGCCAATGTCAAGTGTGCTGTTACTGCACCTGGCAAAGGACGCCTCACAAGTTCATATGCCAACGTTACGGTGCCCACAATCCATGAAGCAAGTCGTTGCTTTGAAAGCGCCTTCCCAGTGTTAGGTCGGCCATAGCAGACAAATAGTTGTTTGCCTGATCGACCTTGTGCGTTCTTGATAAGAACAAGCGCTCTATGAACATCGAGGGAATGCAAAGATGTTCCTAAAGGAGACGTCGGTGACGGAAAGAAAGTTGGAAGCACGATGTCTTGACCTAAGTGGAACTCAGAGACGATTTTAGGCAAGAATTGAATGTCTGGTCTAAGTATGACTTTGTCACGATGAAAAGTTAGATATGGTGAATCAACTCTCAAGGCACACAGTTCACTGGCTCGTCTAGCAGAAGTGATCGCAATTAAGAATGCCGTCTTCCATGACAACAGTCGGAGATCTCTAGTTGCCATCGGTTTGAAAGGTTTCTTCGTTAAAGCTTTCAACACCAAAGGAAGGTCCCAGCTGGGTGCTACACTTCGAGTTGGTGGATTCAGATTTCTAAGTCCCTTCAGAAATTGCTTCACTGTCGAATTCGTGAATATTGATTCAGAAGGAGTACTCACTCTATATGCCGATATTGCGGCCAAGTAAACCTTGATGGAGGAATATTTCAGTCCACGCACCATCAAGGAATGCAGAAATTCAAGCACCGTCGAGATCGAACAGGACTTTGGCTCTTGGTGAAGATTATTCGCATATTTGGAGAAAGCTGCCCACTTGCGAGAGTACGAAAGTCTCGTGGAAGGTTTCCTTGCCGCTAACAGAACTTGTTGAACTGCAGCAGAAAATTCTTCTACGTGAGCTATTGCATTTGCCATGTGGTTAGATTCAATGAGCGCAGGTCTGGGTGCATGATCTTGCCCTGGTGCTGTGTGAGCAGATCTTTTTGGATTGGAAGTGGCATGTAACGGCCTCGAGACAGATGGAGTAGATGGGTGAACCAGGGTTGACGTGGCCACATGGTCACTATTAAGATGCACATGGTCTGGTCTCGATAGATTTTTGATATCACCCAAGTCAACAATGGAATTGGAGGGAAAAGATAAAATAGTCTCCTGGTCCAAGTCAGCAAGAACGCGTCGGAGATTGACTTCAGGTCCGATGCCGCTCGGCTGCAAAACAGAGGGCATACTGCATTTTCGTTGGTTGCGAATAGGTCTACCTCTGGTTCTCCCCATTGCCGAAAGATAATTCAAAGCAGGCCTCCGTGTAATTGCCATTCGTGAGACTGCATCGATGTCCTGCTCAGCATGTCTGCTAGCACATTCAATTTCCCTGCTATGTGGATTGCGATGAAAGAGATGCCTCGGGGAATCAGCCCATTCGAAGACCATTAGAGTCAGACACAGTAAGCGTGTCGATATCGTGCCACCTTCTTTGTTTAAGTATGCAACAACGGTTGTGTTGTCAGGTTGCTATTTGGATGTGGCGGAGGTGGTCTTCCATAGCTTGGAGGGCTTTCCATACTGCAAGCAATTTGAGGTAATTGATGTGCATATTCTTTTCTTGGGCTGACCAAGTGCCTTGCACGGTATGCCCATCGGAGTGGGCGCCCCAGCCTAACAGTGACACGTCTGTCGTTAGCAGGCGCGTCAGCGTCGATGGATTGAAGGGCATGCCTCTGGTGAGGTTCACTTCTGTCATCCACCACCTGAGAGAGTTTTTGATCTGAGGTAATCTAAGTCACTTTGATGGTTTGTCTTTCTCTAGGCTGAAGTTGTGGATGAAGTAAGCTTGAAGTGGCCGCATTCCAAGTTTTGCATATCGGACTACCGATATCATGGAGGCCATGTGACCTAGAAGACGTTGCACAGCGTGAACTGAATAGGTGTCGAGGTGGTTGAGTCTTTTCGATGCGGTGAGTATCTTTTGAACTCTTATTTGGGGCAGGTACGCCCGGCCGTCGATTGCATTCAGTCTTGCTCCAATGAACTGAATGTCTCTTACAGGTCGAAGGATTGATTTCTTCGAATTCAAGCAGAGTCCCAGCTCGTGTAGAAGACAGAGAGTGTCCGTCAGTGCATGCCGAAATGCGGGTTCTGACAATGCTACTATCAACCAGTCGTCGAGATATAGGAAGATGGCGATGCCCCTTGCTCGGAGACTGGTGCACACGACAGCCATGCACTTCGTGAATACCCTCGGCGCGGTGGAGAGGCCGAATGGTAACATGACGAACTGGTAAGTATCTTGTCCGACTCCGACCAATAGGTCTTGTGTAGTAGTGGTAAGATCGATTGGAGTGTGACCATGTGGAACCTCTTGGGTGGAATAAAGAGGTTGACAGTCTGAAGGTGCAAGATCGGTCTGAGTCCTCCGTCCTTTTTCTCCACTGTAAAGTACCTGGAGTAGAGACCCTCCTGCTGGTTTTCTTTGGGAGCCGGTGTTATTGCTCCCTTTCGTAGCAGAGAGGAGACTTCTTTGAGCAGCACTGGTGTCGGCTGTGTGGTCTTGACACCGAAGAAAGGAGGGAGGACTCGAAACTCGAGCTGGTATCCGTGTCGAATGTTTAGCACCCACCGATCCGTGGTGATGTTTTTCCAGGATCGGAGGTGTCGTCACAGAACAGAGCCGAAAACAAAATTTGGAGCAGGCGGTGGTATGACGGCCGGGCGGAGACAGAAGTCAAACCCGCCGCTTGTTGTAGTCACCTCCTTTGTGGAAGCCCCGGTACCGCTGTTGGAAAGATGAACGCTGCAGTGCCTGGGGCTGCTGGTTATGAGGATGACCAGGTCATTGGACAAGGTCGGTAAAAAAGGAACCAGTGGCTTAGATGTTTGATTGTGCTGAAGGATACAAAATATTGGGTCTTTGGCTCCTCTATTTTGGTCTCTATACCTAGAGCGGAGGTCATTCTCGAAATGTGCTCGGCAAAGGATCCCATGTCTTCAGATGGTGAAGCAGATGCCTTGGATTTGATTAGCACGTCCGGTGAAACCGAATGTGTTGATTCTGACACTAGGGATTCGGAATCGGTTGAGTAGTTCGTGTCAGGACGATGACTTAGTTTGTGCACGTTCCATTGTCGCTGTGGCTGCTTGAGATGCCGGGATTTCATTTGTGGAGCGCTCTGGAACCTGTGCGGGTTCAGTCTCTGCTCGTACTGATCGAGTTGGAGAAGAGCGACGTCTATCACCTGGCGATCGAGATCGACAGTGTGGAGAAAGAACCGGCTGTTCTCGGCGCCGAGGTGATTGTCTGTGCCGATAATAGTATACACTACGACTATTGGATTGGCGTTGAGGGTTGTCATAGGTGTAGCTGGAATAGTAAGACCTCAAGGTAGAGGCCACTGAATACACCAAACTCTCTCTATAGACTGGAGATCGAGATCGATAATGCGGCCTGTCGTAACGGCTTGTATGTGCTGGGCTACGGCAAGGTGAGAGAACTTCTTGACGTCGTGAGGACCCTCGAGATCAAGTACGGGATCGAGAGTGTGATCGATCCCGTGTCGACTGTTGCAGCAAATGACGGGAGATGGATGGAGATCTACAATCTCGCCGTCGGAGACAGATTGGATCATCAGTCTCGCAGTTTGAGGCCGAGGTTCTGCTGCTTCCTGGATTCCACCCAGAGATGGGGCCAGCTCCTGCACCAATGGAAGATCGGGCTCGACGATATGTCTCTTCGGGCTAGATGGTCCTGTCGACGCGGCGGCACTAACAGAGGCCTCTGTAGTGATCGGCTGGTCTGCAGCTGGAGTTTTAGCCGTGGAGTGCCCTCCGACTTTCTTGAGGCTTTTCTCCTTTTTCTTTTTTAGCTGCTTCTTTGTTTTCTTGGCCTTCTTAGCTAGCTTTTTTGCTAGATAGGCCTCTCTTGTCAGAGTGCAGGACGGCTTCGATCCTGAAGTGGGACGAGATCCTCCAGGCCTTTCGTCCGGAGTTGGGGAACTCGCAGTAGGGATTTCTCCCACATGAGGACCCTAAACTTCATAGCCCGATGTTTCCTTGCCTGTTTTGTGAAGGCTTGACAATGCGGGCAAGTCTCCATGATATGTGCTTGCCCCAAGCAGATCAAGCACAACGAATGGCCGTCCGCTGGTGGAATTTTAGTCCCGCAGCGGACACATTTACGGAAAGGGGCCTTAGGAGGCATAGCGGAAAGTGAGAAAATGAAGGCCAGCGGAGAATGAAGATAGTAAGGATTTTTTTGTTTGGTTTTTTAAATTTATTTTAGAAATAGAATCTAGTCGATAGATAAAGAGAAAATATAGAGAAAACTGTGGAGAATTAGTAAGCAGAAGTATAACAAACGCTCAGCGAAAGATAGATAGAGATATTCCAGAAAATGAACCACTCGCAATGGCGGTCGAAGAGGAACTGAGGGAAAGGGCGAGAGCTGCGCTAAGGAGCACGTGCGATGGGGGAGGGGCTCCCGCCCAATTTTCCTCAGCTTTTAGAGTATTCCAAAATGGCCTGCGCGCAGGCGCAGAGCCCATGTGTGTGATGCACAGAGACCACGAAGAAGAACAAATGTATCTATTCAAGAATATTAAAAATCTGTTTGCTAGAACTACAAGTATTCTAGAAAACATAAAATCTGGAATTAAACCAAGTTTTCTATTTCAGTAGTGAAACTAATATGGTTTAGATGTCCTTGAGGTAATGAAGGCCAGTAAGGAACAGGCACTGCACAGCTTCATGACTGAAAGCCATTGGCTCCCAGAATCTCCTCTCTGACTGAATCTAAATGTTTATCATTATAATGGGTGATCTATGTAAAGGGAGCACATGTAAAGGCTAAAGAGGCATAGGATTCCAGCTACCAACCTTCCTGTTGTCTGGGATATCACTTGGGTGGGAACTTTGAGAGGTGTATTTCAAATGTATATGACAATCACCTTCTACCTATTTTGAAGGCGTATCCATTTATTTGAAGTGTTAGAAAATTAAGTTGGGGAATCCAGTGTACCCTCTGTTCCCAACAAATTAAGTGGATTCTAGCTCAAGAAGGAATTACTGTTGATTTCCCATAGTCAAGCAGGTATCTCATTAGCAGAACTCAGGTTGATATTCGAATTTGAGCCCTGGGCCTAACTGGGTAAAAGTTCCAAAGCTAAACTCCTCCAGCATCCCATCTGAAAATGAAGGAGAGCCCAGACAATACCAATCCTGGGGATTTGCTGTCCCTCATATTATCCAATATCAATATGCAAGTACTGTATCTGAATCCTATTGAAGTAACTTTTAAAGTTTTAGAACCAGCTCAGCACAGTAGTATGAATGCAGAGCTAGAACAGAGCAGTTGAGTTATGTTTTACCAGTAGTTTATTTTCCTTCCTGTATTGCCTGTTTGATGGATTCCTGTATCTGTGTTTTACCAATACAAAATATATTTCCTGGTTCAAATGCTCTAGATTGGTTTTAATATTGCAAGCTCAAAGATTCTCTACATACCTAGATACTCTGTCTGTTACTGAACTAGGAGTGGAAGGTTGAAAAGATCTAGCACCAGAGAGACCAGGGATCACAAACCTGCTCTTATAATGTACCCTCCTAGGAAACGCCTTTCAGAGAAGTATCCCCTACCTGGGAGCAGAATAGTCTATGGGTTGAGCGCAGTTACCTCTCTCTGAGCAGAGCTCAGAAGAGCAATTTCAGTGTAAATGTGCAAGGAACTGTACAAATGGGGGCAATCTAACTTCTCAGACAAGCATTTTATGACACATACTCTTCCTGAAAAATTGTTGATTTATTATCTTTATCAACCTCAAACATCCAATGAAAAATATGGTGTAGAAATGGGAAAACAGCAAGCAATAAATGGACAGAACACAGTAAAGCAAAAACTTACACCCAACTATCTTCATCTCTGCGCCATAAGAAAGGGGAGAGAATGAAGGGAAAGTAAACAAAGAGCCAGAAAATTTAGACAAGAAAAATAAAAACCAAATATCACTGACAGTTAAAAGATGAAAGCATGCAGTTTTCATCAGACACTCAAAATAAAAGACTGAATACTTCAAATGTGGTAAAGAGAAGAGATGTTCTTTGAGAAACCAACTTGCTTGCACAGTAGATAGATCAGCAATATGTGCTTATACACAGGATACAAATCAGAAGCCAAAGAGGTACTTTGGGGAACTCCAGTGGGATTTCCCCTTTCTTTTCTTTGAACAGCAGACTTCTACGTCTTTTGAAATGCTTATTGCTTTCAAATTTGTTTGCTATGCAACATGGGGTGATGCTGTTCAAGAAACAAATGTTGAAAAGGACCCTTGTGTGCACCATGCCTCTTTCTTTGTTGTTTAAAATTATAGACATGCTGTTGGAATTTAAAAAGTAAACAAACAAACCCTTCATGTAACCCCCCCCCCCCCCCAGACACATAACTCATTATTGGTCTTCACAATTTAAAAAAGTCAGTGCTTGGGGATTTTAAGGATGACAACTATGTTTTTCCTAAGAGGTTTCTCTGTAGCGCTCTGTATATGAAGCTAATAGTTGTCATTCTTTGCACAGTTTAATGCCCTTTTCAATAGGATTTAAATGACCCAAGTATGGGCAGGACTGCTGCCCTATAGTCCTGTCATGCCACAAAAATAGGAATGATTTCCAGAAAAGTAAGATGTTTATTGTATCAATCCTTTCTACTAAAATTGGGTTGTTAGGAAACAACTTTTACAATTTTGTAATAGAGCTACTAATAATTTGTGCAAGACACACTGCAGCAAATGGTTTAACGCCTTGAGCACATGTTTGATTATCAATTTAGGTAAAGTTTCACATTTTCATCTATCACTTATAAATTCAAGAGACAATAAATAGGTCCAGGCCTCAATTCAGCATTTACCAGTAATTTAGGATGCAATCTTATGCATGTATAGACAGAAAAACGTTTTACAACTCCCAGCATTCCCCAGCCAGCAATGCTGACTGTGGCATGGTGGGAATTGTAGGATCTTTTTGTCTAAACTTGCACAGAATTACACCCTTAATTATAGGACTGCTTAGATTTAATGTTCAGTTGCCAATATCCTATATACATCAACTTTCTGAGCAGTTACTGGAGCACCACCATTTAAATCTTATTTTTACACCTTTGTTCAATTTAAAATTATCAAGGCAAATCCCAGGCTTTTTAGCTCATCAGTTTTGTTTTTAAATGTGTGTTATTGTGTTTTTTTGACCTTGTCCTGCTGCTGGTTTTACTCTGTTTTTATTCTATTTTAAACTTTTAAACATTTTATATTATGTTTTATCACGTTGTATTTAAGGGTTTTAATTTTTGTGAACCACCCAGAGAACTTTGGGTATTGGATGGTACAGAAATGTAATAAATAAAATGCAATTAAAATAATAGGATAGATTCCCAGTTAGACCAAAAGTAAGGTCTTTTGGTCCTGCTTATGGAAAAAAATAAACTTGCATTAAAAATTCTACAATGGTAGCAGGGCAAAGAGTCAGCTTGGGTCAAATAACATTCTGATATTTATTTTTTAGCTATTGTAATTTTTACTAATGATATTTTTCACTGAATTTGAATTTGTAAGCTGCCTTGAAATGCTGAAGAAAGACGAGGGTAAAATGTTTTAACAAACAAATATAACACTAGCTAATATATGCTCTCTCACACAATTGTCCAACATTAGCTTAAGACCAAGGAAAAGTGGTCCAAGAACACCAGTCAGAAGAGCCATTCACTAATTCAAATACAGTAATTCCTAATTTTAGACTTTCTAGTGCTTGTACAGGAAAACTACAAGTAACAGCAAGGAAGAAAAAAGTACTGCACTAGAAGCAGAATAGTAGCCTAAGACTATGAGTGGCATAAGATTATCCCCAGCATAAGATCATCTGCTGGGCTCTGACAACTCCTCCATGTACTTTGCTTCACACACTATGCTGTCCCTCCTTATCTTGCTCTTCTTTCCTTCTACTATGGAATGAATGGCAGCAGCAAGTGTCATCAATCCTGCGCAAAATCTATAGAGGATGTTTAATAAATAAAACACACAGTTCTGAACTTAAATATCATTACTATCAATGTATTTGTATACAGCTAAAAATGAGCACTCTCTCAGAAGTCACATTTAAATTGCTCCAACTTATTATTAAAGCTATTTTTTAAAAACATCTTATTTTCCTGTCCTTCAGTGATAATTATCTGTGTTAAATAACTGCATCCACTCACCAGGCATGATGACATCCGGGAAACCTATTTTTCTGGTAGCAGCCACCCCTCTGTTAAAGATCATCGGATACTCCCTTCGAATCTGCTCCATTTCTCCACGAAGAAGCTGCAGAGAAATTATAAGTCCTGCAAAAAAGAAGTACAACTAAATTTTTCAAACCCTACAGCCTCACAGTTCAGTCCAGTATAAAACTCACATACACAGCACCTGAGGGGAAATGGGTTTATGTTGAAGACCTTACATTTATTTATTTATTTATTTATTGCATTTATACCCCGCTCTTCAGCCAGAAAAGGCTCTCAGAGCGGCTTACACAGATTAATAGTAAGACAGTCCCTGCCCTCTCAGGCTCACAATCTAAAAGACATGTCACAAAAGGAAAAGGGATTGGGAGGGAGGAGGAAGAATGCAAAACTCAGGCACCAGTTCTTAGTTAAAAAGGTTCTTATAGGTTTTCTTTCTTTTTTCTTCTTTTCTTTTTCCTGGCAGGGAAGGGCAAAACAAGCTCCCTGCAGCTGTTCCTTCTTTGGCCGACGTATGGGGCCAGGCTGTTCTCCCACTTGCCATGATGTTAATCCTGGGAGGCATGGGGTGCAGCCTCCCAGCGGCCCTTGGTTCTCTGGCCGATGGATGAGGCCAGAGTCTGCCGCACCAGGGAACTGTCAGTTGGAGCTGTGTGTTCATTCCGGCTGGGAGGGGTGACGCGAGCTCCCTGCAGCTGCTCCCTCTCCAGCTGATGTATGGGGCCAGGTTGGTCTCCCCCTTGCTGTGATGTTACTCCTGGGAGGCCTTCCAGTGGCCCTTGGTTCTCTGGCTGATGTATTTCTGCTTTCTGTAAGATGGCTTACATTTTGATAACAGTGCCTTTCCCTCTGATGCAGGCAGAATACCATTAAACAATGTAAAACTGTCATTATATGGATTTCTTTCAAGCAACTTGTGACTATAGGCTAACCCATTCTGCATCTGCCCAGATGAAACCTCTAAAGCAATCCAAATTCCAAAGCTATCCAAACTTCAAATCAAGAAGAACAATCTGAATAATTTGCACTAGAATCATTAGAGATTCCCTTAAATTAATTCTGGAACTTGAGCAATAGCAGTAAATGCTGGCCAAATCCAGTATTTTCCTCTATTGGGCCTACTTCCTCAGGGATTGCAAGGGTGTGTGTGTGTGTGTGTGTGTGCACACGCGCGCACGTGTGTGTGCACACTAGTTCAGGGAGAAGAAGAAGTGTAGAGAAAGAAAGAAGAGAGCTTACAACTGTACCTCTTTCTCCTTCCCCTTCTTGTTGTGTGGAAGGGAAAGGAGTACACACAAGCACCCACCCAAGAAACCATGATTGTTATTTAACCCAAAACCCTTCATAAAGATTCAGTAAGGTAACAAGTGCTGAGTATACATTTAAATGTGTTATTATATTTCTACGATACAGGGTAAATAGTCATATTGGAAGAAGTGTTTGCCAAGGTGTTTTTCTCCACAATGTATTTTATTTCCATTAGGGATGATCTGACATGTTAATGACCAGTTTCATCTACATGTTTCATAATTCTAAATTTTGTATTCATATGGTAATGGGAATGGTTCCCACTAAAAAGGTACCACTATATCTGTCTTTATTTTTTTTTAAAGCAAACTTTCAGAAAGCAACACGGCAACCACCGTTTACAAAGTTCAAAAAGCCATCAAAATGACTGAAAAGTTAAGGACACTGTTCCTATCAGCAGATAGGAAGCAATGAATGACTTAGTTTCTGCAGAACATCAGATTTTCCTTCACTTGCACTTTAGTCTTTTAGTCTGCTGCTATAATTTGCTAACAGCTTAATTTGCATTTAACTGTTCTTAATGCCCTTTATGATAATGCAAACTCCTGCATATTTGATAGAGTACTGATACAAGCAACTGAAATTCAGAATGTTATTTTAAACCTCTTCTGGTGCAATCCTATGCCTCCTGACCTTCCCTGGGGGGGGGGCATAAGATAGGTCGGAGTCTCCGCTCTGACCTCAGAAATGCCTTCCGAGGTCGCAGCAGGGAGCAGGGACTCTGCCCGCAGAGTGCCCTCCCCCTCGCCTCCACAGCTGGTGCTGTTCTTTCTGTGCTGGATAGCTCCAAAGATGGAAGATCATCTTTGGAGCCAGCACAGGGAGGCATTTCTGGTGGTGGGGAGGGGAGGAGCGAGGCACAGCCATTCTCTAAGGAATCCAGGTGGTGCCTCAGCCTCTCCTCCTCACGAGGAGGGAAAAAACATTTAGATGGCCGAAACCAACCATCTAAAATATTTTGGAGGCAGTCGTAGCCACCGCGCTCCTCCTGCCTTCCATTGGATGCTCGTAATTCCCCGAGTTTGGAGGGTTATGGGCACCCACATTGGATGGGGTATTATACTGTTTTTTGTCCAAATTTCCTTCTGAAGATGTAATTGTTCTAAGAATCACTGCTTGCAAAATTTGAAAAGGAACAGCAAGGGTAAATATGAAATAGATATGCTTCATATATACTTCCTGGGGTTTCAGAAAAAGTACAAATTAAATTTCATCATGGAATGCATCTCTAATTGGATATTAAAACAAATGGAAGAAAGAGGTATTCAGCCCCCCCCTCCACCTTTACTTTTTTTATGGGCTTAGTGGGCCCATATACCTTATAATGGACTTAGATTTTTTTAAAAAATTAATGACTATTTGTGCTCTAAACTAGCCAAAAGCTAGTGGCTTCCTCTGCAACTGCCCGGTAGATTTTGTAATCTAAGCCTGTAACTGATTTTTTTTCTCAATGAATAAAATGAAGTTTATGGCATCTAAGAATCACCATGTTCTTCCAGTGGTAGAAAGGTAGTTTTATGACCCAAAGTAATCAAAATAAGAGATTCTGCCTATTTATTTGAGTAATTTTTATACCAATTCAAATTCTGTAGCTCACTACTGCTGCTTAAGGTAACAGAAGCATTTTTTGCAGCTACTGGTGCTGCATCCTTCATTTCAGTTCATCCTTTAGTTGGGTTTATATGGATACCATGTTGCTTGTGCAAATATAAATTAAGGATGCCATTTATCATTCAGATTCTCAGTAGTTGCTAAATGTTTACTCCAAATATTGATAAAATTAGAAGAACCTACTTAGAAAGAAACATGTTTTTCTCCTCATAAAGATGTATCAAGTATTTATTTTATTTAGTTAAGAATTTTTTACTCACTTTTCCCCTCCAAAAAAGAGTCACTTAGAGTGGCTTGTAGAATATGAAAAACTTTGAAACAATAATAATTAAAAACATTACCAAGAAACTGAAAGGTACAGCAAACAATAAGAACAACAATAATCAACAGTGGAGTGCAATGTTTGTTTAAAAAGAAGTATGTTCAGTTGTTGGCAGAACACAGATGACCTAATCTCTTGAGGCAGGAAGTTCTTCATATGGGGTACTGCCATCAAGAAAGCCCTCTCACTCATTGCCACCAACTGTGCCTCTGAAGGCAATGGGCACACACAAGAGGGGTGCAGCAGCTGAACTTAAAAGAAGGGTAGGTCTCAATAGCCAGGTCCCAAGCCATTTAGGCTTTAAAGGCGATAATCAGCACCTTGATTGCACTTGGAAATGGACTGGCAACCAGTGTAGCTGATACAATAAAGGGGTCACACTATTCCAGCACTTTGCACCAGTCAAAATTCTAGCAGCAGCATTCTGCACTAGTTGAAGTTTCTGAGTGGTTTTCAGGAGCAGCCTCACATAGAGTGCATTACAGTAGTCCAATCGAGATGCAACTAATGCAACATAAAAACAGCAGCCTTTAGCCCCAGAAGTGCTGTTGGCTGCCCATAAGTGCTTATTCTGTCCCATGTGTGCATGATTCCTTTTGTGTTTCCCAGTGGAGCTGGGAAAATGTGGTTTTAAATCTCCTTGCATTTGGGAATGGGAAATGGCCCTAGGGCCTAGGCTTTGCACAGATACTACATGTGTGTCAAAAAGTGTTGCAAGGCCACAACGGTATAGTAGTTTTGTGAGTGTCTAGTCTGGCACTCAGGCACACAACCAGGACTGGAGTAGAGGAAATCCCCTTAGGGGAAAAAGGAGTTCTGTCCCCCTCACTCCATGGCTCCCCTACTATGTGGTAGGCTACTTGGGCCTACCACTATGGCTATTATCTATGATGGCTAAATGAAACCTCCACTTTCAGAGACAGCATACCTCTGAATTTCAGTTGTTATGGAGAAAACCGTGAGAGAGGGCTACTGCCTTCATGCCCTGCGTATGGGCTCTTTAGAGGCATCTAGCAAGGCCCCAGGGCTGACCCTACTTTTGGGTACAATAAGGCAGCCAGCAAGCAGCTGATTTTCAGCATCATGAAAGGAAAGCAAATTGATAGTTATTTAAAGGATTACTGTTGTATTTTTATTCCCAGGGAGAGGCACTTGTGGGATTTTCTTTATCAGCTGCCAAAGTAACTTGGCCAGCTTTTGGTACTATACACCTTGAGTGTGTCTAGATTGTTGACCACTATACACATTGGACTGATCTGATCTTCTGCTGCTGCGGCTACTATACACATTGGACTGTGTCTAGATTGTTGACCACTAAGAGTGGTGGATATGGCACTATGTTTTGGTCTCATGCCCCTTTGGATCTAAGCCTCTGTACAAGCAAGCAAATAATTTCTATCCAAAATAAAATTCTTAATTGGTCTATTAAACATCACCCTAAAAATTCAGTTTCAGACAATAATTCAAACTATAGTTCCTTGCTGTGAAGAAAACAGAAAAAAATCCATGGCAATCTTAGTAAGACAGCTAGAAGTATTAGAAGATAAGCTTAGCAGAGCCTTTAAAAACCTCTCTTGAAGCTTCAAGTGCTGCAAACCCCAGAGTCCTGCCACATAAAACATTTGAGCATACCATTTATCCTTGTAAACTTTAAGTGCCATAGATGATAATTTGTGTATATAAAAATGGATCACACTCAAAACCAGGATATATTGAAATACTTAAAAGTAACATAAAATGCAGTTATGCCATACCGGGAAATGGGACTTATAATGGAATAAAACATGTTGAGAATTATATAATCTGCTAGATATTTATTTAAAAAATAAACACAAGGATAAAAACTTTGAAATAGCAGCTTTAAAACTAATAAAATCTAGCAGAGATATACCATAAAAATAAAATCCTAAAACATGATAAAATGCCTGGACAAATAAAGATATTTTCACCTGACATTGAAAGGACAGCAGGGTTGGTGTCAGGTAAGTTTCCCCGGGCACGGTATTCCATAGACAGGCCACCATGATCAAAAAGACTTGGAGAAAGGCCTCAGATGAAGAAGAAATGATTCATGCAGGTTCATGTGGAAGAGGGTGTCCTTCAAGTAACCAGGTCTCAAGCCATTTTAGAGCTCTACATGCAATAACCAGCATTTTGAATTGTGCCCAGAAATCGAATGGCAGCTAGCATAGTTGTTGAAGTACTCGCAAGATGTGTTCTCTAAAGCAAGTTCCACTCAAGCACCTTGCCAAAGCAGGGTATATTTGAACTCAGCCAACAGTTATTAAAATCTTTGGGATCCAAGCAGGGTTTCTGTAGGAGCAACCTTCTTCAATGTGGTCATGTCTTAAAGAGACACAAATCACCTCCTGTACACAGCTGGACAATCCCTTCCTGCTAGATGGGATAAGCGATGATAGGCAAGGATTAAGAAACAAGTGGTTGGCTACACTCTATCCACATCTTCAGGCTGTGGCAAATAAAATTAATCCCACAAAGCAGGACCAGATATTGCACTGGACACATCTATGGGCTGAATTGCTGAAATAGTAGTAATTTAGTCAAGGTAGTCAGCTGAGGGTTCTTTTACATCACCCTGGGGCCAAAGTGGGGTAGGTCTTGGACCGCTGGCCACACAAGAAGGACGTAATTGTGGTGAAGAAGTATTGCTCCTTCAACGTCATCACTGTCACACAGTAGACTCAATAATGAGTGATGTTTGGTCAAATTCACTGAGAAAATTCCATCGTCTGTGTTCTAGCCATCTCCCTAACTGCTTTATTGCCCTTAGTTCCCTGGTTAATTAAGGAGCTGACAGCTCTCCTTAGTGGTAGTGGGCTCCTAGGAGTGATCATGCCAACTACACAGGTCATCTCTGAATTCTACAGAGAGCACCAGCAATACCAACTGGAAAGTGCTCAATGGCTCTCAGGAATCCATTCGGATCCATCAACCTCAAGGGGTGGATCATTTAATGGGTCAACTATCCCTGCAGTGGGAAGTATCAACTGTAAGTTTAAACCTCACCGGGCTTTATGAGCAGATACCAACGTACTCTGCATTTAGATCATATATGCAGAGACAAGAAGCCAGATGCACCTTGAGAGACAGATTTATATTTCTTATGAAAGATGAGAATTCAAGAAAGATGCACATGTATGGCAAAACTAACTTCAGATTGGACTCTTTGGGGGGATCTCCTACCATTACCTACATAAAAGTTGCCTGTAGACAAATGTCCTTTAATTTCATAAACCCTTTACTTCTTCTAAACATACATGTTTATGTTCTAAACATAATCAGTTTTTGTTTGTTTGTTTGTTTTAAATCATGTTATGACCATAAATTATTTATTTCTAAATAAGGACTAAACTGCCTCTCAGGATAGTTGCAGGATGTTTTTGAACAACACCTATTCACTAAAGAGAAGCAACTATGTTGACATGTCAGTGGCTTTAGTCATCCTGCTCACTAATTTATTGAGTGATGTAAAATATTCAGAAGGGGAAAGAAACTGATTTTATACTACATCACTGTCTGGGAAAGAAGCCAAAGCACCAATGGAAATTCTGTACTCACCTGTGAATTTCTGTTCTCCTTGAGTGAAGGAGGCCAGCTAGTCTGGGGAAGGTCATACCCCCCTTGCTAACTTTGGGAGGAGGCAGGGCCTCCTCCTGGTAGCTCCAGTGATGCTTCCACCTGAGCTGGACATGTTCAGATCCAGAGACTGGAGATTCATCCAAGATGCATTTTGTCACTCCTCTCTGCTGGCATCCCAGTCTCAGGAGCAGCAGATGGGTTATGGGAGGAGAAAACAACCTACCCCATGGCAATTTCCCCCAACACTAGAGTGGACCTAGCTGGCCTCCTTCATTCAAGGAGTACAGAAATTCACAGGTGAGTTACAGAATTTGTTTCTCCTCTCAAGTGCAGGAGGCTGGGTGGTCTGGGGATGTTTAAAAACAGTGCTTCCCAGGGTTGGCCAACTGACCTCCAAACCAGTTCCCTCTATAGGCAAAGTATCCTCTGGAGGATTTGTCTGCCAAGAGCAGCCTCTGACAATGCAAAAGTGTTGATTTTGAACATCTGGTGAACATGTGAACATCTGGTCCTGTAAATCTCTTTCACCTTATTAGAACTCTTCCTGTCCTCTCTCACCTCTGATTCAGATCCCAAGGGAGGTGATCTGGAGGTGGGGGGAAGAGAGTGGCTGGGGGGGAGGACATCCTCCACTCTAGGCTTGTCCCTTTATTTATTCATTTATTTATTTAATTTATATACTGCCTTAACTGCTAAAAAGCCATCAAAGCAGTGTATTTATTAGTAATACTTATATACTGCTTAATGTAATAACATATCTAAGCAGTTGTACAACAATTTTACAACAATTTCAAACAACAAAACCTTGCAACAATAAAAACTAGAATATTAAAAACAGGAAAAACTTTAATGGCACAATCCTATGCTAGCATAGCTGGCTGGGGCATGCTACGAGCTGTAGGCCTTTTTTCTGTCTAAACTTTAAAAGACTAAATTGAAAAGTTTCTTCTTTACACTCTTTCAAAAGGCCAAGAGAGTGGGAGCCAATCATAGTTCTTGAGGGAGCACATTCCATAGTCTGGGTACAGCACAGGAGAAAGCCCTTTCACACGTGCCCAACAAATGGGCCTCTGTGGGGAATGATGCTCTCCAAATGGCCTCTCCTGCAGATTTTAGTACTCTAAACTCTGACAGGTTCGTAGCAAGACAGGCGTTCCATTAGATAGCCAGCCCAGGTCCTATGCAATTTAAGGCTATTAAAGGTTAAGACCAACACCTTGAATTGAGCCTGGAAAGCAACTGGCAACCAGTGCAGGTCTTTCAGTACAGGTGTAATATGGTCCTAATTAGCAGTTAGCAGTCTAGCTGCCACATTTTGCACCAATTGAAGCTTCCGGACACTGTTCAGGTCTAGCCCCATGTAATTCCACTGTTGGACTAGCCAGGGACCTTTTGTGGTCATCCCTTGTTCTTTTGCACACCCTAGTTGGGGTGTTCGACTGGGAATCTCCAGATGAAGAAGCGCCCACTCCTAGCACTCAGAGTGCTTCCAGTCTGGAGAGTGGCAGTGATGCCTGCTGTGATAGGATGCTGAGTAGGACCTGCAGGACCTGCTGCTAGGCATCTTCTGGACCAATGGAAGGGGGATCTGGAGTACCTCTTCATCCTTGTGGATGCTTGTCTTAGGACCTGCTCCTAAAGGAGCAATTTCTGTGGTTGGGGAAGGAGTTCCTTTCTTAGCCCTATGGTCTGCTCTGATCTTCTGCTGTGGCACTTTAAAAGCCACATTGAGCAGGTACAATAAATAAAATTCTGCCTCTATTTCAAAAGAGTATACAGGGCACTAGGACTTGCTCGCAAAGTGGTTTTTTTTTTTTTTTTTGCTGCCTCATGGGAGAATGCTAAATAGGACCCCTTTAACTTCTGAGTAACCCTGAGTATTTTAACAAAGTAACTGCAGGATTTTGTTTTGCAGGGGTGCCTTACATTTACATTTGGAGGTAATGCTGGAGGGATCTTATGCTTCAACAGACACTGCCTGAAATAGAAGTATGTTCTCTCACATATGTGGGACTAAGAAGTGTAACCAATTAAGCAAAGAAACAACCACAGAGTGCCCAAAGGATTCATAAGCCATTAACCTGAAATGTTCTGAAAAGTCCAAAAATAAAAATATAGAACATGAGATGAAGGCCATGGATGATCTATTCCATCATTACTCACAAATAAACTGTACCATAAAATCTTTAAAATGTCTTCATGTCACGAAGTAAATATAAGTTTTTACTAGAGGTAAAATTAAATATTACCATAGTTTGAGCTGGGTGCTGTATATTTGGTACTGGACTTGCGAATGATGTTTTCATGGATCTGATACCATTCATTTTCATTGTTGCACCTGAAAAAGTAGTCAGTGTTACCTGTTGTCTTATAAGGTTTAACTTCATGTGGACATAATGTAAACATTGAAGACAAGAAATCATTTAGAACTTTATTGAACAGCAATGCATTGAAGAACAGAAACCCATGCAAGTCTGCTTAACAGAAGTAAAATCTAAGATGGTACATAAAATATGACAGGCCTGGTTTTCATTAAGAACCTCCTAGTCATATCTTTGAAATGCACTGAAACACTATTGGTACTAAAAGATACAGGCAGCTCCTTGACACGTCTACTGCATGTTGGAGTTGTGCTTCTCCTCTTGACATTTTTACATAGCTATCACCGATGTACTAGTGGTGCCACATCAATTATGAATCATTTCTTAAACATGGTGGTGTTATGTTGATTATAAATGATGTTACCCTTTAGTCCTCTTATTTGAGAACTTAAAGGGTAATGTCAGATTTCAACACATATAAGTGTGACTACATGGTCCTGAATACACAAAAAACTGAGGTTGCACATTGTTGGAAATTTGCTCAAAGCCCTGCATTGGATCAACGGCTTGACAAGGTATGGATTGAGCAATCTGGAAATCTTTAAACTGAATTTAATTCAGCCACAGGAAGGAAATACTAAAGCAGTCTTCCCCAACCTGGTTCCCTACAGATGTTTTGGACTACAATACCAGCATTCCTGAGCATTGGCCATGCTAAGTGGGACTGATGGAAGTTGGAGTCCAGCGACACCTGGACTAATGAAGTTAAAAGCTTCATTGACTTCTGGAACACTGGATATGCAAAGATGATTGGGAACAATAATTCATCCACAAATCCACTCACCAGAAGTAGTGGACCTCTGGCAAGGATGTCCAGCAGTAGGCATCCCATTAGTGACAGTGAAAAACAGCAAGAGAATCTCTCACTGTTTCTTATCTTCTTCAAAACTCAGTATAAATCTCCAGATCTCAGTATAAATGAGGGAAGACCCTGGCATGCTATAGTAGTTCGTGGCAGGGAAGAGGATGATGGCAAGCACAAAATGAGACTGCCCAGTAAGCCAAGCCAATGGATCCCTAATGGGAAGGGTAGATGGCATTTTTGTTGTTGTAAATCATTGTATGACCAAAGGTTATGCATTTATACCTGTATTTCTGCTTTTAATGTTTTTTTTAATGTAACTAATTATAATTAACAATTAATTGTGCCCCCTTTTTATGATTCATGTCAGATACCCACATTAACTGCAGAGGTTTCATAGGTTAATGGTTCATTCTCTGCAGGCATACTATTCCAGGTTCAAACCACAGCATCTCTGCATTACATAGCAGGTCTGGAAAAGATTTCTGAGACCTTGGAGACTCACAGACAATCAGAGGAGACAATACCAGACTAGATGGGCCAATGATCTGATTCGGTTTAAGGTAGCTTCATATGTTCTCTACAATGTTTTCAAAGCAGCTTGCAGAAACCATCTGTTTCTGGAGTTTTGGGCAGGCAGTGAAAACATACTTACTCCACTTGGCTTTTCAGGTTTTTTTAACATATGGAAGGTTTTCACTCTGCTCCTTTGATTTTAAGACATTTGTTTTAATTTTTTGTTATTTGGTGGTTTGATCTGGTTTGGTTCTGTTATATAAACCACTTTGGAGGCCCTTGTTAGGACCAAAAAGTTTTAAAGATAACCTATCAGATCAACAACAATACAAAAACATTTGCAATTCATTTACATTTAAAGATTAATCTAATCAAAATATTCTTCACTTGCAAATCCTATTATGATGAAGCTAAAGAATATTTATTTCTAAAAAAAAACATCTTTTTTTGTTTTCCTTAAACTATTTAAAAATTCTAGTTGTAAACATTTAAAATATCATTGTATTATAACCATGTATTTGGCGAGTATGTGTGGTCAGGTTGTCCATATGTTATCAATCTTGTATAGTTGCTGGTCAGTGACAAAACATGTTTAGTTTAGTTGTGAGTGAAGTCGCTAGGAGATCACCATTCACCATTGTGATAAATTGCCACAGTCTTAGACATGGTTTGCACGTAATGACAACCCAGAGTACAGGTCGAGTATGGGTTGTTGTTGAATCATGTGTTGTCATTATGTGTGAACTCTGCACTGTGGTTTAACTATGGGTTGTCAAACACAAACAACACAGAGTTCACAAACCAACAACAAACCATGGGTTCTTTCCTGGGTTGTTCATGGTTAACAACCCATAGTTAAACCACAGTGCTTGCAAATAACAACCCATACTCAACCCATACTCTGGGTTGTTGCTACATGCAAACCAGGCCTTGCTATGCTAAAAGCACTGCATAGGTGTAAGTATTGGGATAGATGTTGAAAACTTTTAAATGTGGTTTTTACTGACAATTACCCAGGGTTAAAACAGAGTTTATTTGAAGAACAATGAAAACAAATTCGCAGTAAACTGTAGTCTGAGATTAATGTGAATGGAGTTAGTAACTCCTAAACCCACTACCACCCACCTAATTCCATCTGCCTTCCATACTCTTCCTTCTCTCTCTTCCAACTGTCAACTGACAAAATTCCCACTACTGGCCCAACTGTAATCCTATGCTCCTCCCAACTGCCCACTCCCACTTACCTTAATAATCCATACTCCAAACAATCTCCTCCCACTCCCCTTCAAACACAACCCCCAAACCTGGTTCATTACACAATGGTAGCACCATGCTACCAACTGTACCAATCTTTGCAAATTAATGACCAATTTTATTTCAATACAAGTTTTACTTTCAGTTTCTGCTGACATAGCCTATCCTCTCTGCAAAATAGTTTCACAATCATTTAAAGGCATACAGAAGCTATTCACTTCTTCAAACCGACAAGGTGACCTGGAATTAAATACTTAAATTACATAAAAAGAAGCTGGATAAATTACCAACCCAATTTAAAAAATAATACATACAGGTAGATGGAGCCTTGAACCTGATTGCTTTATGTCTTGCCAACAGCAGTCTTTCATGGGCTGATTGTATTTATAGCCACTGAAAAATTACAGTATCTTGTATAAAGTACAATTTACCTGAAAAAGTCTTAAGTAGACCCCATGACAAGATAGACCTCCATGACAATTCACAGACTTGGGTTTTTTTGTTTGCAATATCTTCTCTATACCCATACATACAGACACACAAACAGTATTCACTGCTTTGAGTTTTATGGAAGGAGAGAAGGTCTGCAATCAAGGGAAGAATCAGACTATCCACTGTCTTACACCCTTTTATCCTCAAGGTCTGGGATGGCGCAAAGCATATTCCACTAATGGTATTTTCTCTGGGATCCATAGCAGTTGTTTTCCCTGTTATCATGCATATGGAGAGAATGGCATGTATAGTTTTTCCCCCTCTGGATATGGGGGTTGAGGGAGCAGAACCATTCTTCAGTGGAGCTATAGTGCTCACATGAGTACAGTATCTCTCTTCAACTTGGGATGGTTTTATCAAACAAACAAAGGGGTCCCAACCTTTAAAACTATTTTTTAACAAAGCTACAAAGTGTAACCTGCAAATGGAGACTGATTCAGATCACTGCATAATTCCACATTAAAATGTTACCTGCCTCTTAGGACTCAGGTCACTTGCACATTAAAGATTAAGGTTGGTACATGACTTTATTCTTATATTCTTACAGTTTATTCTTATATTCTTAAGACTTTTTGGGAAGAAACACAAGTGTTTCCTATTTTTTATGTGGATGAGCCATTAATCAAAATCAAGGAATTTTAAGATTTTAGTGGTACTGTCTCGTCAAGTTTCCTTAACCTTTTCTCTTCCTGAAATCCATGGTACTTTCTCATGTTGCCTAGTTAAACAAACACTTCATATTCCACATAGCTGTGGTTTGCCTACCTGAATCACTAGGGAGTGAGAGAATTAACCAGTTGATTTAGCTGTGTGCTACCACCTGCTGCTTCACCCACAGGTACACCATTGAGTGGGGTCAGAGTGCTTGCAAGGACATTCAGCTTTCTCTATACCCACTGCTGCTTTCCTCAGCTATGTACTGCAGCCTTCTCTGCCAGAGAATCCACCCTAGGTTGGAGAACAGTATTTTATTCAAATTTTAAAATCTAAGCTTGGCAGTCACTGACAGTGCCATCAGTAACAAAAAGGAAGCCTATAAATCCTAACCGGAGATGACTTACAATGAATAAGCTTAAAAAAAAAATAGCTTGGCTCACATAGAGTCAGCAGGAAAGCAGAGCATTGAAACTGATTACAAAACAAGGCAGTGTTGAAAAAATTCAGCGACAGCTCTTTTTTCTACTGTGCACTTTGCTTTCCTATGGGAAAAGTGTCAAGTCACAATGGTTATTTAAAGAACTGTGCATTAGCATCACCAAACCAAAGCAAACAAATTAGAAGGTAGGACAGTTAGTATAAGGGACGCATATGCACACTCCTGCAGGGGATTCATCTACTTACTTGAGTATAAAAGCAGTTCATATAACCTGTCAGAGATAGGAAGACACTTTAACTATTTGAATGATGTTTTTAAATAGCTCATCCTAGATCATGATTATGGCACAGATATTTTATATACCAGATATTTGACCTAGCATGAACAGCTCGAATTTTTAACTTATTCTCACAATAAATAACTTACGTGTAAACTTTGAGAACAAAATCCTTTTCTTCTTTTAGTTCGGAAATCGATGGAATTACATCCATGATACTCAATACTGCACAGCCATATGGCCGCCGATAATGCAGATGAGATGGACCTTTTCTTGAGTCATTTAGCAACATCCGTCCTAAAACAAAGAATTACAGGCAATACAATTCAGCTTCCATTCTTAACTCTAACACATCTGTTTTTCATAATATGTGAATAAATTTTATCACTTTCATATCCTATATATTTGCCACAAAACTAAAAGGGATTGTATAATCAGATCTTGCTGTTCTAGTACGTAAGTGGTTAAAATGATTTGTATCAAAAGCTGCATCAACTTAACTGTCACAAAACATTGATTTGCATCTGTGCCACTGCACAGCAGTACTACATAAACAGCAATTTTTAGTATCATGGTTTCAGACAGCTTATACTCAAGTATAAGTCGGCCCTAATATAAGTCGAGGCCCCTAATTTCACCCCAAAAAACTGGGAAAACTTATTGCCTCCAGTATAAGTCTAGGGTGGGAAATGCAGCAGCTACTAATAAATTAAAAAAATAAAGATACGGTAGATACCGGTACCAATAAAATTAACATTAATTGAGGCATCAGTAGGTTAAATGTTTTTAAATATTTATTTCAAAGAAAATAGTAAACTAGCTCTGTAAGTGGAAAAGGGGGTCAACAAATACAATATGGTATCAAAAATACCGTAACTTTAAAAGTACAACAACCTTAGCTCAATCAGCAACCAAGCTAAAACACAAGAGCTAAAATCCTTCAAAACTGGAGTTCTCCTCATCATCTGTATGTCCAAACAGAGCTTCAGCTTCAGTAAAATGTAGGAATGTAAGTCTATATTTTCAATCTAGCTAGCCTTTCAATCTAGTAGCCAGAGAGGCAGAGGCTGTTAAATTAGCATTACAAATCCTGGTGTTTGTTAGTAGGATTAGCATAAGTGCATAGAGGTTTTGGTTTTCCTCAAGTTAGAAGAAGAAAGTTTATGTAGATGTACCACCAATTAAGAGACAAAAGCTTGAGTTTCTGGCAGCAGACGCTGACTCAAGTATAAGCCATGGGGGGCATTTTTCAGCACAAAAACTGTGCTGAAAAACTCGGCTTATATTCGAGTATATACGTATGTTTGCAAGTTAAGGGCCATTTATACTTTTAATCCTTTAATATACAATAATATAACTTTATGAATAAAGGGAAATGTTTCTTTTAAAAGCCCCAACACCTTGGTGAGGAAGTGCGAGATATTTTACTGTGACTATTTTACAGGAGTTATACTTTTGATCCTTAAAAAACCTACCTATTTATAAATAAACTAATAAAAATGCAATCCTTTTATCCATTAAAGTAATATTTTCTTCAAAACAGGAAACAGAAATATGGTCGCTGCCACCATAAATTTATCTTTACCAATAGCCCCTGGAGAATATAGAAATGATTGCAATGAGTATTCTTAATTCTCTATAAAGAGTTTTAAAAAAAAATTTGAGCAGGAAACTATACAGGTATATAGACTGTATATACCTGTTTAGTTTCCTGCCAATTTTTTTTAACCCTTTCTAAATCCCACTTTAAAAATGGAGCTTTCCCTTTGACAGCTTTCAAAAGTAACTACTCCCGTAAATGGGATGGCTCGCACTTTTGCATGTTCCCAAGGTAGTAGAATCTCGAGAACACATGCAAAAGTTAGGGCACAAATAGCACATGAGTCTAAACCCCTCCAAGCCCCCCCCACAAGAATCTTGCTGCAAAAGGGGTGAACGAGCCACCACCACCTTTTCGCAAGCTAAGATCACTCGTGCCTTTGGTTACATTTGACAGCTCACCTTTCAACAGCTGTCAAATGCAACCAAAGGGGAAAATAAACTTCCCTGCAGCCTCTGTGGGGCAATGCCCAGGATGAATACCTGCTGGACTTTGCCAGCAGGCACATCCTTGCATACTGCCCACCAGAGGCTCCCCATTCCTGTACCTGCGCAACTGCAGACATCTCATTGGCAACCTCTCATTGGCAATCTCTCAAGTAAATCAGTTTTTAATTCAGAACTTGGTCACAAATGTAAATATTTCTCAGACCTGCTACAATACCCAAGCCTCATTCCACCGAAAGGTTTCGGTAGCACCTTCTACCCCAAATGACTGTTTAGCAATTACAAATAGTAAAGAAACAATGTGACCTCTTTTTCCTTTAAGTGAAGCTTTGTAACGTGCATACACAGGATCACAGTGCATACAACATAGTATACAAAAGATTAGCCCTATTCACGTTATTTATTTATTTATTATATTTATTAATCGCCCATCTGGCCGGTTACCCGGCCACCCTGAGCGATGTACAACCAAAATAATACAGTAAAACAATACAATAAAATATGATAATTAAAACAGTATAAAAATTTCTTTTAAAATCCTAACCCACCCCATATTCCCGCCTGAACAGCCATGTTTTTAATGCACGGCAGAAGCTCTTCACAGAGGGGGCATAGCGAAGGTCACTATGGAGGGAGTTTCATAACGTGGGGGCCGCCACAGAGAAGACCCTCTTCCTAGTCCCCACCAGCCTGGCTGCTCTGGCTGATGGGATAAGGAGAAGGCCGTCTGTGGCAGATCTTGTTGAGCGACCTACTTGAAGTTGCTGGAGGCGCTCCTTGAGATAAACTGGGCCGGAGCCGTGTAGGGTTTTAAAGGTCAAAACCAACACCTTGAATTCGGCTCGGCAAGCAACTGGTAGCCAGTGCAACTCCTTAAGCACTGGCGTGATGTGATTACGCCAGCGGCTGCCCTTAATCAGGCGAGCCGCCACGTTCTGTACCAGCTGAAGCTTCTGAACCGTCTTCCAGGGTAACCCCATGTAGAGCGCATTACAGTAGTCTAGGCGAGAGGAGACCAAGGCATGAACCACTGATGGGAGCAGATGATTAAGAAGGTAGGGGCGCAGCTGGACAGCTGGGAGTCTAGAATGACCCCCAAGCTTCAGGGGGAGATGTACCCCATTCAGCACCAGGTCAACATCCCCTAACCTTCCCTTGTCTCCCACCAGAAGTACCTCGGTCTTGTCGGGGTTCAGCTTCAACATGTTCCCTCCCATCCAGCCACGTTTTACTCATATATAGGGCCTTACAGTGTTGAAGCAGTGGGGCTGCACTTTTATGTCTGCCTGCAATGTTGCATCGCCTTTGTGAGACATCTGTGTATTGAGCATGGTTGTTTGCATAGAAATCTCATCACACAAGCAACTGCTTGCATGTAACGGCTCTGAGTGACCGGGATACCTGATTGCTACAGTGTCCTGATCATTTGGAGCCCTTACATGTGAGCAGCTACTTGTGCATTGAGATTCCTGTGCAAACATTCATATCTCAACATGTGGATCTCAACATTCATATCTCAACATGTGGACAACAGAGATCCTATGTCAGAGGGCAGGGCTACATACGAGCAGCACATGAGTAGTAATTATTTATGTTGATTCTAGATAAAGATCTTAGAATGTATTCAATAAAGTATACTGTACCTATCCGGATTACATGGGCAACTATGTACAAATCTTTCTTCATATCCTTGCTGCTGAGATCCTAACAGATTCATAAAATATAAAAGTAAAAATCACAGTCAACAATATTTATATTAGAGTATATAGAAAGATATAGAAATAGAAAGATACCACTGCACATATTTTACACCTATGTCCATACAGAGATATGGAGTGCTGAAGAAAGAACATAATTTTTTTTGAAGCTAACATGTCATGATTTCTTTTTCTGTGATGATTCCCCCTCCCTTGTTTCAGTGAAAAACTGGAATTTTTCAGAAACTTGAAAACAAACATCTCATGCAATGTTTTCTCCTTCAGAACGAAGAATGTAAGTATACCTGTAATTACTCTAAATACAATAATTTATAAGCATTTATATACTTTTACATGTCAAATGTACAATCTAACATGCTACTTACATAATACCTTTCATGTTCTTAAAATAGTAAGTTTAGGTTTTATAAGAAAGTATTGAATGTATTTCCTTAATGAATCTGTATACTTCTTTTCTATAAAAATTATATTCAAAGCAGCTAATGAACAGTATAACTAAAATATCATAAAAAACAAAGTCACTAAATTCACAATTAAAACATAATAATACAAATTACAAAACTCATAGCAGCAACTAAGAAAGGGACAGCTGGAGCTTGTCAGGCTCACCAGAGGGTAATGGAACACTTGCCATACCAAGCAGATTTTGTGGACCCCTGATCGAAGGCCTGCCTAAAAATGTGTAAAGTGCCTGCCTGAATGCTGGGACAGGAGACGTCTAACTGGGCTCCGCAGTGAGACCAGTCAGACTCCATAATTTTGGTTTCATCATAGAAAAAGCCCTGATGCCTGTCTTCCATATCTCTAACAGACATGGAGCAGAGTCCCCAAAGCCCATCTTAAGGCACAAGTAGGCTCATAAAGGAGAAGGTGGTTCCTTAGGTATTCAGGTCCTAGGCCATTAGGGCTTTAAAGATTAACACCAGCACTTTGAACTGAGCCCAGAAACAAACAGGTAACCAATAGAGATAGTATAGGATCAAAGTTATGTGATCAAATAGCCAGGTGCTTCAGTAAAAACCCCGGCTGCCACATTTTGGACCTGCTAAAGTTTACAGACTAACTTTAAAGGCAGCTCCACATAGAAAACAACAGTAAATAATATTTTTAGTTTCCCCACAATTTCCATCATTTGCAGAAAAAAACAGGAACATTTTTTCCCATGGATTTAACATTTCCAGGCATTATACATCTCTGATCTCTACAACTTCTGTCAAAGCAATCTGGCATCTCATTTGATCCTCTACTCCTCCTTTACCATTAGCAGTAGAACTACCAAACATCTTGATATTCTAATACCAATAACAAGATCATTTTAATTTTCTCCATCAGAACTCATGACAAAACTACACTCAAACTACTCCAAAGTGTGTTATAGTATATACAACATTTTGAAACAAAATTATCTTCCATATCTCTCCGCAAACTTTCACAAGCAAACAATTATCATCATGGACACATGCTAATAAATTTCTAGCCTCAGAGTATGAAATCAGAAGGCTCCAGAGCTCAGAACACCAATAATGACAACATTTATATAGGAAGAAGCAAGAAATAACAGAGACAAAAAACTTCATAAAAATATCTAAATACAACCCTCTTCCATTTATTCGGAGACCTAAATCAAAACACATTTATGCAACTCTTCTCAGTACTGGCTGCAGTAAATATAGGCTAATTACTCCCTTCACCATACTGACATATCAAACTATGTTTGTCTATAAACACATGAAGGAAACCAAAAGACCATTCTAATTGCATGCTTAGTAAGAAACAATGGGCACAACAAACTCCAAATGAAATACAAATGTAGCAGAAAAAGAACTGTTTCTGCATCTACTTTCAACGCTAATTTTAAATTTACTACTGCTCCTTTATTACAGTACACACTACAAGTAATCTAAAAAAAAATCATGCCAGCATTTCATTCAAATTTATTTATTTATTTATTTTATTTATAACCCACCTTTTTTCCTGAAAGGAACCCAAGGCGGCTTACATAACCCCCCCCCTCCATTTTATCCTCACAACAACCCTGTGAGGTAGGTTAGGCTGAGAGTCAGTGATCTAGCATATAATTATGGTTCTCAACACAGAATGTATTTTTATTTTACAATCATGCTGGATTCAGATGTAACATTAAACCATGGTTGGGGCAGCGGCAGATGTGCAAACAAACCACAATTCAGCTAAACTAACCATGGCTTAGCATTACGTGCCAACACAGCCAATGTCTGAGCCGGAGCCTGCCCACAATGTGCGGTTTATTGGGAACCTGAAACCGCATCTGAAACCAGTTTGAAGCTTGTTTGCAAACCACAATTTCAATTCATAGATCGATTACAAACCACAGTTAAGGCCTTTGCTCTGCCTCATGAAGCTGTTGCACCATGGAAATACGAGTTGCTCCACCATGAAGATGGGAATATACTTATTAATTTATGAAGCTGATTGGTGAAGGAATGGAGATGACCTATTGTGCTTAGTTATCGGAATGTGCAGTAGGAAGGTGTGGAAAATAATGCTTATGAACAAAATTACTAGTTAGAAAAAATTATGAGAAGGGAGAAGTGAATCAACAGAAATCTTTCAGAGAAATTGGTCAACATTTATCCAATACTGGAATCAATATAGACCAGACATATTAGCAACCATGAATTAAATACAGTCATGCCTTGGATTGAGAGCATAATTTGTTCCGAAAACGTGCTTGTAATCCAAACACTCTTATATCAAAACGAAATCCCCCCAAAAAAATTTGTACAGAGATTTTTAATTTAAGCCGTACTACAGTACTTATATTGCAAGACGTCGCTTGTATATCAAGTAAAAAAAAATTGAATAAATATTTAAAAATTTGCTTGTCTTGCAAAATGCTCTCAAACCAAGTTACTTGCAATCCAAGGTATTACTGTAAATATTATATGAATATATATTAATGTAAAGGAATGTGTTAGAATACCTATTTATTATTTATTTTTCTTAGCACAATATTTGGATTATTTGACTTTATGCTGATGAAACAGAGAACTGATTATAAATAATAATTGGTATACATAGGAGAAATATAATATATATATATTTAAAGTATGAAGCTGACTTCTGAGCACATACATAAGAAACAAAAGCAGACAAGCAGTTAAAAATCATGTTTTGCCTGCTGGATGTCTGAAACTCAAATTGTGGTGTGAGTTCTTAACTACAGTTAGCACAAACCATGATTTTGTTTAACATCTGAACCCAACCTGAGTCTGCAAAAAAATCTCAGTGGATGATAAAGAAACTGAGAAACGAAACATACTGTGAAAAGTGCACACATTCGATCAATCTTCTCTGGATTCCTGGGCCCCCCATTCTTGTTTAACCTCACCAGAAACCTTTCACTGAAAGTCAAAAGATAAGAAACACATTGAGTTACCTACAGTACATACTTTCAGAACTGTCAGATTGGTCAGAATTTCTGAACAGTTATGGAATTTTATTCAGAGATCCAGATTCATCTTAATCTGAAAAAGATTCTAAATTGGTGGGTCATTTTGAATAATACTTTCATATACCTGCTTGTTATGCATGGTGGAAATGAATGAACACCTTGTTGCATTTGATGAAAGTATACAAATAATTCCTAATTTGAATGTACACAGTGTGTTATGATCATCATCAGAAGCAGAATTTAATAATCCTAGTCTGACTAAAAAAAAACAGAAATAGCAAGGAACATAGGTTATATAACCCCATTGTCTGCACAGGCCAAGTCACAATTCAGTACAGAAGTTTACTTACATTTTAAAATCTTCAAAGAAGATTCCACTCTATTCCTAGGAAACATGTTTTGCTGTTATTTACATTAGTAGCTTGCCTTATACCAACAGCCAAAGGCAAGTTGCCACAGGCAACAGCCATAGAAAATGGGGATGGGGGAGTGCAACCCTGTCGATTCTCTTGGACCTCTCAGGTGCCTTCAATACCATCAATGATGGTATCCTTCTCGATAGGCTGTCTGGCCTGGGTGTGGGAGGTTCTGTGTTGCTGTGGTTCTGCTTCTACTTGGATGGTTGATTCAAAATGGTGGTTCTGGAGATTATTGCTCTGTACCTTGGCACTTATGCTGTGGGCTTCCACAGGGCTCTATCTTATCCCCCATGCTGTTCAACATCTGTATGAAACTGCTGGGGAAGGTTATCCAGAGAGAAGGACTGAGGTGTCACCAATATGCAAATGATACCCAGTTTTATCTCTCCTCTTCATCAAATCCAGGTGAGGCAGTGGGTGTTCTGAATCAGTACCCGGGTGCAGTAATGGACTGCATTAGCGCCAATAAACTGAGATTCAATCCAGGTAAGATGAAGGTACTGCTAGTGGGTGGTTTGTCTGCCTGGCTAAGTGGCGTTCACCCTGTTCTGGAGGGGGTCACCCTAAGGATCATGTTTGTAGTTTAGGGGATGCACTTGGATCCAGCATTGTCACTGGAGGCACAGTGGCCTTGGTGACACAGCACCTTTTATCAGCCTAGGCTAATATACCAACTATATTCTTATCTGGACAGAGACTGCCTAGCTACACAGTCATCCTCACTCTGGTAACCTCTCATTTGGATGCTTGCAATGTGGGGCTGCCTTTGAAAATGGTCCAGAAACTTTGGCTGGTCCAAAATAGGGCAGCAAGACTGTTAATGGGGACTGGTCAATATAGTTAGATTACACTAGTGCTTTGTTATCTGAACTGGCTTTCAGGCTGTTTCTGGGTCCAATTCAAAGTGCTGGTATTAACTTATGAAGCTAGGTTACTTGAAGGTACCAGGCAAGTCTCTCTGGAGGGGCATTCCACAACCAGGGTCCCACCACTGAAAAGGCTCTCTCCTTCGTGGCCACCCATCTCACCTCATTTGGTGGGCGACCCAGAGAATGGCCTCTGAAGATGACCTTAAGGTCCAGGTCAGTATATATGAGAGGACTATGTTTTCGGTGCCAGGACCTTTTTATTTTCCCTAGTTTTTAAAGACTTTTTTTACTCTTTCCAGTTTAAAATATATCTATACGTGTCAGTGTGCTTTAATATCCTTGCAATGCTGATGCTTTTGCTTTGATGTTTTCTCTAGTTGTGTTCTGTTTAAATGTTTTTCTGCTGTTAGTGGGTGGTTCTTCTGACCGGATGGAGGGTGTTCAACCTGTTCTAGACGGGGTTGCACTCCCCTTGAAGGAGCATGTTCGTAGCTTGGGAGTGCTCCTGGAGCCATCTCTGTCACTTGAGGCTCAGGTTGCCTCAGTGGCACAGAGTGCCTTCTACCAGCTCCGGCTGGTGGCCCAGCTAGTATCTTTGCCTGTAGGGCGCAAGGTAATCACCTGTAAATGGGTGTACAAGGTGAAAAATATTACTTGCTAAAGTAAATAAACAGGTCCCTATCTGGAGAGGGATAGCCTGGTTTCAGTAATCCACGCTCTAGTAATCTCCAAGTTAGACTACTGCAATGCACTCTACGTGGGGCTGCCCTTGAAGACTGCTCAGAAGCTGCAGCTTGTGCAAAACACAGCGGCCAGACTAATCACCAGGACCAAAAGGTCCGAACATGTAACACCTGTTCTGGCCCGCTTGCACTGGCTGCCTATATGCTTCCAAGCCCGATTCAAGGTGCTGGTTTTGACCTATAAAGCCCTACACAGCTTGGGGCCACAATACCTGATGGAACGCCTCTCCCAACCATAATCTACCCATACACTACGTTCAACATCTGGGGCCTTCCTCCGACTGCCACCGCCACGTGACAAGAGGGAGGGCCTTTTCTGTGGTAGCCCCCCAACTGTGGAACAAGCTCCCCCCTGAGGCCCGCCAGGTACCAACTCTTATTATCTTTTCGGTGCCAGGTTAAGACTGCTATCTACATTGAGGCTTTTAATAATTAAATGGTATATGGTGGAGTGGTAAACTGTTTTTGTGGTCGTGTTTTATTAACTTGTTTTAGAGATACAGTACTTTTAAAATTGTTTTTTAAAAATTTCATAATGTTTTATTATTTATATTTTTAACTGTATTTTATTGTTTGTTTTTCATTATTGTTGTACACTGCATAGAGAGCTTCAGCTATTGGACAGTATAGAAAATGAATGAATGAATGAATGAATAAATAAATAAATACATTTATATTATTTTTATTATGCTATTATACTTTATTGTTTTATGTCTTGTTTTGTGAATCACCCAGAGATCTTTGGTTAATGAGCAGTATACAAATGTAATAAAATAAATAAACAAACAAATAAATAAATATGTCAAAAAGGGGATGTTGAGAGTCATATTTACATCTGTACCTGTATTTGCTGATATATTGTATTATTAAATTTATATTTATTTATTTATTTATTTAATACATTTTTATACCGCCCAATAGCCGAAGCTCTCTGGGTGGTTTACAACAGTTAAAATCATAAAATACAATATAAAATATAAAATTTAAAACCACAGATTAAAAACAAACAGCAGAGCTAGCAGCAGCAGTTACAATAACGAAATTAAAAACAATTACAAGATTAAAATGATTAGGATGATTAAAATGATTAAAACTAAACAAATTGAACTAAACAAATGTGCGTTGTCACATATTTACCTCCTATTACCATCAGAGCAATTCTGGGAATCATATATATTTTGAGTCTTCCTATCTAATAAATCCTAAGAGTCTCCTTGTGGTTCTATCATGCTTTCTGTAGCTCAGAAGGAAACAAATTCTGGAGATTAAGATGCACTGGTTAGAAGGATTTACAGTAAGCAATCTCTTGTCTAGAATGCAAAGCCTAAACTGGGATGTTAACTTCCCAATCTCATTACATATTAGTTAAAGTTCTCCACGACTTCTAGGGAATCTATCTGATTGGCCATTAGAAATTTACGTAAGAATTATATTTGGGAACCCCTTCTTGAATTGGGATAAACTGTACTTACAACTTATTGCTGGATGCCTGGCAATCCTTTCAGGGACACAGCTTTCAAAAGGACAAGATTTTCTTTCCCACGGAGGGTCACTATTGCAGAGTATTAGGTGCAAAGCAGTGCTATCCAAGGTGCTGGAAGTCTGGTGGGAGCTAACCATCATTATTATAGTGACTATAATAATATTTTTTATAGTTAGAATATATATGACCTTCTGTCTACTTAAAGTATGGATACTTAGAATTGGTTGTTTAAGTAAACAAATTACCTCACAATGCTTCTACCTCTCTTAGTTAAGAAACTGGAGAGTTTTAATAGGAGTAAAGATGGAGAAGCTTTCTCACCCAGAATTCAAGGTATGCCTCTAAACCATGCCTCACTAGAACCCTAAATCATGATAAGGGTTAACATCATTATCAATCATAATAGATTTCTGAACAAAAGACTGGTAATCTTTTATGCATTCTAAAAAGCAAATAAGAGGCTGTTTTTTACTTACCTGATCTGCTTGCCTTCTCGAACATCATACAGAAAAAAGAAAACATCTGCATCCTCTCCAATTGTATTATAAGTGAAACTCTTTAGACTAAGAAAAAAGTGGTGAGGTACTGGCAGACGGCACGCTTCTCCATGACGTGGGCGTATTGTATCTACCTAATTTGGGAAAAGAAATTAAAGGAGGGTTTCTTTTTGTACAAATATTTCACAGTTATACATTCATTTTTCCTTCTTTAAGGGATGTTGAACTCTGTATTAGAGATACCTATGAAATATTTTTCATTATGTGTACTGATTTTTAATTTGGGTGTTTTGAAAATTCAGCAATACCACCAAAATCCACTTGACTATCAGGAAATCCTGGTAATTGAATCCTTGTACAAGAATCCTGTATAAGGATTAATGTCTTCTGTATAGCAAGCAGCTAAAGCTATTTTGCACCATTGCTATATTGGACAGAATTAAGGATGAACAAACTTCACTATTAAAATAAAGCATGTTTTAAGGCAACACTTTTATTTAATTACTATTTTCTTATAAAAGGCTGCACTATGAATGGTGAAATATGTATTATGACAATATCATGTCAATTAAACCCTGTGACCAATAGTCTGACAGATTCTTTCCCCTTACAACAAGTGCTCTTCCTGAAAAGCCAATTTCTAATTGCCTGCTCCAGGTTGTATTCTATAGAGACATTTAGGTTCTTATAACTGGGAACATTCTGCAGAACATAACCATTTTGTTTGGTCCATACAGGAGTATTACACTTAAGCCAGTGCCTGGATGCTCTGAACTGTGGAGTGAAACTGGAAACCAAAATGAGACCACAGTTATGTGGCTGAGGGCAGATGAGATCATTAGGAAAATATCATATAGATCCCATAAAGACCTATGGAAGTGGCAGCGACAGATGCTAGAGGACTCTCTCTCTGGGTGGGTTCACACGTCACGCTAAGCCACCCTATGAATAAGCCATGGTGGGTTGGTTATTTGCCATCAGGCTTGCCGTGGCTTCTTCTCCCCCACCATCCCTCTCAGTCCTCAGCTGGTTCTGGGTGCCTTTTCAACAGAACCCATCTTGTCTCCTCGCCCTGGCCCCTCTCCGCTCCAATCACTACCCCTTTTTGTTCACCACTTTTCCCCCAGTGCTTTGGAAGTACACAAATGTGTTCAAAATTTCACCCCCTCATTCTTTCGCAACTGTGGAAGAGCGCACTTTAGCCTCTCTGATATGTGTACTCTTGCCTGGTTTCATAGATTCATAGATTATAAAGTTGGAAGGGGCCTACAAGGCCATCAAGTCCAACCCCCTGCTCAATGCAGGAAACTAGAGGAGGGGTCTCCCATCCAAGTCATAACCAGGCCTGACCCTGCTTAGCTTCTCAGTGTCCTCCACCCTTTCAACACTTCTACTTCCACGAGTCTCTAGCTACTCCAGAAATTGGAATTATTAACTCACACACACACCTTTGTGGCTCCTTTTTCAGAGCAGTTACTGCAGGCGTGTAAATTTCCCCTCCATTTACTTCCCAGCCCTTAAATTTGCAGAAATTTCCCCTCCATTTACTTCTCAGCCTTTAAATTTCTGCAAATATTCCCAACAGTTAAAAAAAACACCAAAAAACCCTTAGAGGGTGGCTGAACGGGATGGAGCAAATGGGCTGCCCACACCAGCAGTACCCCCCCCCCAAATGGGGCCCAATTCACTCCGTCCCATGCAACCACCGTCTATGGGTTTTATGCTGTTAGTGGGTGGTTCTTCTGACCGGATGGAGGGTGTCATTTTTCAACCTCTCCGTTGAAAATTTGAAAGTTAAGCAGTAGAGATAAAGCATATACATGAACAAATTACCTAACAACTCTAATAAGAATAAACAGAAAAAACAATCTGAAAAATGACAGAATTGCATGTTGAAATATAGGCCGTTGCCATGGCAATGTCTCCCAACTTTGTCCCTTTTTGGGGGCACTGTTTGCCCGTGTTGGAAAATCAAACCCACTTTTCTGTGGGGGGTTGAAACATGCTCTTTATAATGACATTGGTCTGAAAGTGTTTCTAGAGGGTACTTTTTTGTAAAAGCGGGTTGAAAATACCCTATTTTTGGCCCTTTTACAAAAATCATCAACTTTACACTTAATTTGTAAACTAATGGAAAGAGCTAGGAGGTTGAAATTATAAAATAAAAACAAAGTTATATTGAGATATCATGTGCTAAATTTCACATTTATTACTTAATTGTTGCGGGAGCTATACAAGGTTAAACTCTGAATTTTTTGGGAGCACTAGGCTTTTTCGGCCGACTTTGCTGCAATTTACCCACTCTGGACGCACTCAGCAAAAATTATTATTAGTTCCACTAAATAGAGTGCAATAAGTTGTATAAGGTAGCTAAGTTTCATTTGTTTTGAAAAAACAGCTAAGGGAGATATTATGTCTCAAAGTTGCCAAAATCTCACAGTCATACTGTACATGGTTGTGGTATGTGGTCAAATAAACGGCTATATCTCCACAGGTATTCCACCAACAAACCTAAAACTTTACCAAAGTTCGTTTGAGACATGTGGGACTCTACACACAAAATTTCATCAAAAACCGTGATGGTCACGCGGGGAGCCCTAGACAACTTGACATGGAATGACCCTGAAGAGAATAGTTAAAGCTCAGCCGAAAATATCTCCAGAGAGATAGATATTTTTTTAAAAAACCAGTCACAATGGCGGTCGAAGAGGAACTGAGGTAATGGGCAGGAGCTGTGCTAAGGAGCATGCGCAATGGAGGAGGGGCTCCCACCCAATTTTCCTCAGCTTTAGAATTTTCCGAAACGGTCTCAGGGCAGGCGCAGAGAACCCATATGTTTGTGATGCACAGAGACCACGAAGAAGAAATATTTCTTCTTCAGGGGCACTGAAAATCCAGAGCACTATGTTTGAAATATGTTTCAAAACATGTTGGGCCAATAAAATATTTCTTTTTGCTCTTGAGATTTTATCTGCCCCTTTACAATTAAGTGAGAAACTGTAGTTCCCTCTTGGGTATGTGCCTGCAACATTGTCCAGGTCTTATTTCATGTGAAAATGTTGCTTTAAAACCTTTTAAAATATTTTAAAGCATGATGTGTCTGGATGCAAGTCCATGGAGCACAAGGTTTCTGGATTTTCACTGGAAGGAGGCCTGTGGGGGCAATTTAAGAATACTGACCTTTGATGCAACCTGAGTGGTATTTTGTACGGAGAATTTTTGGGCTGCAAATCCAAACCAGCCTCAGACCCTCTTCTAACCTGGAAAATGTTCTGTAGAATACACTGCAGGGCCATCATATGCCAGAGGTGAGCAGAAGGTAGCTTAGGATTTACTTGCTCCTAATATTTTGTTTCTGGGTAAACACACCAGTGCTCAATCACTAATTTTTCCCTTGTTTCCTATGGGTAGTTCTCACTTGCACCCTGGGGATGTGGAGGTAAAAAATGAACTCAAAAGTTGCATCTAAAGGCAATGGAGTTAATTACTTCAGTTATTATATCTATGGTTGCAGCAGCCAGCCTGCTTGCATCTGAAACTCCTTCACTGATGTGAATTTGGGGCAACAGAACAGATGTGAAAGTCTTCTGTGCTGTTGCCTCAAACTCACTGAGGAGGATTAGAGATAAGGTACAGCTGGGGGGCAGAAACAAAGGCTTCCCGAAGAAAGTGGAGCCACTGAGAGGTGGGGTGCAGAGATACCTGCAATGGTACAGAGAAGATAGAGTAGTACTATAGGTTACAGAGAGAAAGGGTTGCATGCAGTCAGAAAAGGGTGTGACTGAAGGATGAACATGCGGATAGTTTTGTGAAGTGGAGAAACAGGGAAAATGGGAGCAAAAGAAATAGGATACAGAGGGATGATGGTGGTGCAAGGAGAACAGTATGCTATGGGTGTGTGGGAAGGATCTACTCTGTCTACTCGCAACAGAGTGCCCTCCAGATTTCCACTACAGGTGTAAATAGGGATAGCTAAGAAACAGACTACAGAGATCTGTGGATGGAGAAACAGAAAAAAAGGAGGTATTAGATATGGAGATGCAGGCCTGTCCTAGTTCAGAGAGAGAAGAGATTGCATGGTGTGGGGTGAAGACAGACATGGGAGCATGCACTATGGAGTCGAGATAGAAAAGGAGGGAGTGTTTAAGTACAGAACTGTTACACCATCATCCTTCTACCACTTCAGTAGCATGGTTGATAAAAAGTGGGTTGCTGCCACTGCTGTTTTGGACATTTTGCTTTCCTAAAAACAATGGTTTTTGTTGTATCATGGTAAATACGTTTTACATATTCTAGAACTTCACAGCAAGAAGAAATATACACAACTCCTAACCATTTCAACTGCACAGACCTACATGCAGTATCAGAGACATTCTAGCTTCCTTGCTAAGCAATTAGTATAAGTCAAAACCCTTGATTAAACTCGCTGCATAAAAAAGTGAAACACTGGAGAGCCAGTGTGGCGTGGTGGTTAGAGTGTTGGGCTGGGACTCGGGAGATCCGGGTTCTAGTCCCCGCTTAGCCATGAAACTCACTGGGTGACTTTGGGCCAGTCACTGACTCTCAGCCTAACCTACCTCACAGGGTTGTTGTGAGGATAAAATGGAGAGGAGGAGGAGGATTATGTAAGCCGCCTTGAGTTCCTTGTAGGAAAAAAGGCGGGGTATAAATGTAATAAATAATAAATAAATAAATAAAACAAAATTTGTACGCTAGTATGGTTGATCAAATAGTTCTAAACATGAATAAATACAATTTCTTCAGTATACTTTATGAGTTACTTCACAGTAAGGAAAGAGACTAGACTTCTGTAGCTTATCTTACCTGTGATGTGCTCTGTTGTACACTATGCCTACTAGATAAATGCTGTGAAAATAAAAGAAAAAAATAGTTATTTCTGCTCAAGGACACTTTTGTTTCTAAGCAGAAGTTTCATTATTTTCAAATCTCTAATTGTTCTGTTTTAAACAGATTTAGCAGTGTATTTTTCAAACTAAAGACCTGTTCCTATTAGCTGGCATGGAAGTAAATGTTAATAATCTAGTGCTATACAGGTATCACATCAAAATATAGCACCCAGGATGTCACATTTCTGCAACAAGGCTGGAGAAATGGAGAGCACTGCTACACCAGCAACTGACACCCTAGCCCAGGGGTTCTCAACCAGGGTTGAATTCTCCCCAGGGGAGGAATTTTAGGGTTTCAGGGGGGGAATTGGGACCACAGACTCAAAATGTTGGAATACTGATCTTTCTACGAATTACAATTCTACAGAGTGAACATAATCTACAGGGACATCACACCTTATTGTATAGCACAGATTAAGTCAGACAATCTTGGAAAGGGGGGAATGACATTCTGACATATGGTGAAAAGGGTGTATGGGGCAAAAAAGGTTGAGAACCACTGCCCTAGCCAGAAACTACATATAGTAGTATTACACAAAGCTATTATGCAGCAGAGAAGTGACTGGCTAGGTAACATCTCAGTGGACTATTCATCCAAACAATATTCTCAAAGCATTTTAGCCAGCACAGAGAGCTGAAGATTTAGAATATTTTACTGTGTTTATTTTTGTATGGTTGATATTTTGTTATGTTTTGTTTGCAATCTGTTGTGTATTATTCCCAAACATCCTTCTCCCTAATCTAGACATTTCTATGCAAAAGATTTATTCAGCATACCCGAGAGGAAGGATTTTATTAAAAAAAGAAAAAAGAAGATGACAGGAGTACCCTTCTGATACTAAGCTTCATTTACTACAATGTTACCACACACACACACACACTTTCCTGTTACACACAGAACTTGGCCTCTGACAAAGAATTTAGAGTCAGCACAACAATATTAAATACTTCTGTGTAAAAAAGAGCAACACCACAAATTCTGAATCAGAGGATGATCCTGTTTTTAAAGTCTTTCATGCTAAAGGTTAATGTTAACAATCAAATAATGGGCAAGCAAGTCTCCTACTGTGCCTGTTTAATCTCCAGAGGGAAGATTTAAATAGTAATCCAAATGGAAAAGGTTTAAAAGGTGTTCTTTAATCATATTTTCATATCTTCCTATATCTTACATTTTAGATACTTATTATTGTTATTAGGTTTTCGAGAAACCCAAAAAATTATCAATCTGCCAACACTAGAAATAAAAAAGGAATACATTCCTATATCCCAATATCAAAGCCACACAAAATCAAAACATAATAGCAGCCAGCCTTTGGATGCTTACAAGCAGGATATAAAGCTGATGGCCATTCCCTGTTTGTACCCAGCATCTAGTATTTATATATAGTACCAATCAGCATGGAGGTTCCATTTAGCTGTCATGATTAATAGTAATTGACACATCTATCCTATCCAGAGGTGGACAGTTTAACAAGTGAGTTGAATCCTCATTCCCAGACTGTAGGAAAGCTAACAACTTAAGAGCCATGCTGGATTGGACCAAGGATCCATCTAGTCCAGCATTTTGTTCACACAGTGGCCAACCAGCTGCCTGTGGGAAACCCACAAGTAGGATATGAGTAAAGTTGCACTGTCTCGGTTTTGTTTCCCAGCAAGTGGTGTCGTCGTCGTCATCATCATCATCATCATCATCATGCGAACACTCGTGACCGAGTAAGATTGTCTTCCAGGATAAAAATTTATCCTGGTGTACATAGTCTATAATAGCAAGTGGTGTACATAGTCTATAATGCCTCTTGTTACTGGAGGTAGCATATAGCCATCACCCTAAGCTAAGCAGGCCCAGACATTTGTAACCTTTCCTCAGAGGGGAGTTTGTCCAGCCCCTTGACCATTTTAGTTGCCCCTTTCTGCACTTTTTTCAACTTGACAATATCCTTTTTTAGGTGTGGTGACCAGAACTGTACACAGTATTCTAAGTGAGGTTGCACCATAGATTTGTATAAGGACAGTATGATATTGGCAGTTTTATTTTGGATTCCTTTCCTAATTATGTCTAACATAGAATTTGCCTTTTTTACAGCAGCTGTACACTGGGTCGACATTTTCATTGAGCTGTGCCCCACAACCCCAAGATCTGTCTCTTGGTCAGTCACCACTCACTGGAAAGCATGGCACTCATGTGCTGGAGCAGCCAGCAGAAGACTCTGGCAGGTTGCAGTGTGGGTGCCAGTGCATTGAAGCCCCCCCACACCCCTGTACTCCAAGTCGGCTGGTTCTCCCTCCTCCTGACCTTTGTAAATGCTGGGTTCTGTGCCAAATAAATAAGTGGACTGTGGGAAAGAGGACCCATCATGGGATTGTTTATACAGGAAGATCCAGGAGGTAGAACTCCCCAGTGAATGTGATGGAGGACCCTGACAGTTGCTGGTGTAAAGAGAGTTTGTCTATTATTGTCCTGACCTACAGCAAGAGGTCATAATCTGGAGCAAGAGGCATTTTGAGTGAGTTCCCTATTTGATCCCCACCCAACCCACTTCTTTTGCCTCTCTGTTGTTTCATGCTCCTTCTCCATTCTTGGTGGCTTCTGCCCCAGCTGGGGTATGGGAAGGAGGGAAGGATGGCTGGTTGCCAAGTCCCAGAGCAGTGTGTTTACAAGAAGGTTCCTCCAACCTCAATGATACTTTTATTCCTGGTTAGCCATTATGGGAATAGAATGCTGGGCTAGAGAGGCCATTTTTGATTTTAGCAATTTTCTCTTGACATCTTTTTGTTTAGTAATTTTGCTGCTGCACTTTGTAAATTCTTATATATATTTTTAATATTTGAATTTAATTTCTTTGATTACTGTATGCTGCTTTGGACTCAATCTCTGTAAAAGCAGAGTATAAATATTTACATAAAATAGAATAGAAGCTCTTCTCCACATACTGCAAGGGTAGGAAACCTCTCTCAGCCCGAGGGATGAATTCAATTTTAGGGAAGCTCTCAAGGGTCACATTCCAGTGGTGGGTAGGGCCAAAGACAAAGGGGGTGGGACCAAACATACAAAAGACCAGCATAATGTAGTTTAAAGCTCTTACTTCCAGAAACTAAGCCATAGGAGAGGCATTTCAACCTTTTAGAATGGGGAAAATAACTGCACAAAAGGCAGGAAATCACCAAATGATTGGTGGGTGGGGGAAATGGGGCCATGGGAAGGGGGCATGGCCATCTGTGGAATCCTGGAGGGTTGGATTTGGCTCCCAAACCTGTGGTTCCTCACCCCTAAACAGTTATCATCCTTGTTCCCCCATAAAATCTTACCATTTTGTATAGATCAGAGACACTGATTTGATCTGAATCCACCACCTCAAAGTCCTTCCGTGGAACAAGATCCAAGCCCAAATGCCTGCAAAGAAAAATGCAATCATCATGATTATCCATAAAATATAGTTTGCCTTGTCCAGCCTACAATTTACATATAATTACTTTGCTACTGAAAATAATGTGTGTGCTAAAAACTGCAAAACTGATTTAAGGCCCCCAAAGTAAGTTTCAGAAAATGCAAGTATTATAAATATACAATTCATAACATAGCATCAACATCACAGAGCTTGCTGCAGAATGCTAGATAGAACAGATACGTTAAATTGCAAAAATGCTTTTTTCTCAGTAAGTCCTTTGAATGGATTTTGCTTCACATTAAAGACCTAACAGATTACTAAATTCAAACTTGAGAAGTTCAGATTTGATGATATAGCTTTCATAGAGATGTAGGACCAGAAAAACCAGGGGGAAACTGGGGGGGGGGAGAGTTTTCCCCTGGTTTTTCCAAGGATGTTTTTGGGTTTATTTCCCAAAAGATTGGACAATTTTGGATTATGAAATATTTTCTTTTAGAATAACGAATAAAATGTTTAAGACAAGGTGTTCATATACTGCTACCTGGCCTTTGTTCTCACAAAATGATTTCTAAGAATTATATAATAAGAAGTCATTTATGTAAGACTAGATATGTAAAATTTCTGGAAATGTTTAAACCATGGGGAAATAATGGTTTTTAAACCTTCTCTGTAAGAGTCCTAGCATAGAAAGAAATGAAAGAATTTCTTCAATTCTTTATTAAAATGAATGATTCAGGGTGCAATCCAATCGGGATGCCTGTAGCCCTCTGATCTTGGCAGTATTATGGGTATCCTATGCGGGGTGGGAGGAGCATGGAGGGTGGAATCCAAGTGCGGATCCCCAGCTATGAGGTTGGAGTGATTTTCCAACCTCGCAGCTGGGAATCCGAAAAATCCTAAGACCATCTAGATGCTGTCTAGTGGCCATAGGATTGCGCTGCCCATGCATCTTTTAACAATAGACATTTAGGGATGCTACAAGTCATGCTGTCTTAAATTAGTCTGGTCCAGAGATAAGCCATGGTCGTTAACACAGTCCAAGGTTAGAAGCCAAAATATGTGTCCGAAATCAAGATAACATAAACCAGTTTAGGAGCAGGCTGAAGCGTAGTCAAGGTCGTTCCAAAGTAAAAAAGCACAAGTCTCAGTCCAGGGGCTGGCAGGAGCATCTGACTATGGCTGATTTGCAACAATTGCTTCCAGTGTCTGAAGTGTGTTTGGGGCCAGTCTTTTAAGCAAGTGCTGACTGGCAAGGAAGCACAGCTGGGCCAGGCTGCAGATGACACGTGCCTAGCCCCTCCTGAAACACACTCTGGCTCGGTTACCCTACAGTTACCCCAAACAGAGGCTCAACACTACCCCTGTCCCTAGGATGGACCCCTTCCAGTCTTCCCCCCGGCACAGGCGCTGGTGAGGGGAGCAGAGGGAAACCAAAGAGTTGATGTCTAAAGACCCCGAGCTCCCCCACACAGCTCTCTGTTGCAGCCTCAAACTCTTCCTGGTGGCCTCTTGCTGAAGCTTCCTCTTTAACCGCGATCAAATGCCACCGATACAGCAGCTCCTTGTGTAGAATGAGCCATCACAGTAGCATTGAGTTCCAGTACTGCAGGCTGCAAGTTCATATGCAAGGGTAATCGTATTTACTACCCATGCACTGTGAAGAAACAGGCATTCCCTTACATTTCTCCCCATAACAGACAAAAAGCCCCTGGGTTTGACGAAATGGCTCAGTATGTGCCTTGTAAAATGCCAAGGCTCTTCATACATTGAGAGTATATAGTGTACATTCCATCAATGTTGAGGCAGAAGGAAAAAACACCAGGAGAACAATGTCTTCATTTAAATGAAAATCAGACAACTTTAGGGAAGAAAGGTGATGTCCGGCCATAGGACCACCTTGTCCCTATGAAACGTCGGGTACAGTGAATCGATTCTAACTCACTTGATCGACGGGCAGATGTAATAGCCACTAGAAAGGTCTCCTTTGAAGACAGAAGATGGAAATCCACTGAAGCCAAAGGTTCAAAGGGTTTGTGAGTCAGTGCTTTCAGGACTACAGCAAGGCTCCAAGGAGGAATCATGAACCAGACAAGTGGGACGAGATTATGGACACCTTTTAGGAATTGACAGAGAAGTGGATGGGAGAAGACCGACGCTCCAGAGACTGGAGCATGGTATGCTGAGATTGCTGTCAAGTAAACCTTAATAGAAGACAGTTTCAATCCCTTCTCCATCAGGGAATGGATAAATTCCATTGGGCACTGCATTGGACAAGTGTGTGGATCAGCGCCTGACACCCTCACAAAGATTGAAAAAAACCCCTACCACTTCCTAGTATAGGAGCATCTAGTAGTTGGCTTGTGAGCCACATTCAAGACTGCTTGAACTGCCGGCGGTAAAGAAGGCATGGAACCCATCCCCTCAGCCTCCACGCTGTGAGCTTCAGAATCAACGATTCTGGGTGTCAAATCTGACCTCGGTCGTAAGAAGTGTTGAGATCATAGGAAGTCGGAGATACTCCCCCACTGCTCCTGTGAAGCAACCAGGGCAAACCACAGCTGTCTCAGCCACCACGGAGCAATTAGGATGCAATTGGTGTTCTTCGTCCTGATCTTCACTATTGCCCTGGTGAGCAGAGGAAAAGGAGGAAAGAGACAGAAGCGGCTGCCTGTCCATGGATGCAGGAATGCATCTCCCAAAGAGCTGAGGCCGAGACCAGCCCTGCTGCAGAAGTTACTGCAGATTGCATTCTCCTCTGTTGCAAACAGATCGATATCGGGGGAGTCCCCAGCGAACAAAGATATTCTGTCTGACACAAGGATCTAGCTGCAATTTGTGAGATGTTATGGTGACCCTGCGGAGGGCATCTGCCAAAACATTGTGTTTGCCGGCTATGTGGATCACCATGAGAGACATTCCCAGCGGTATAGCCCAATCAAAAAGGTGAAGTGTTAAGCGGGTAAGTTTGGATGATCTCGTCCTGCCTTGTTTGTTCAGGTAGGCAACTACAGCAGTGTTGTCCATGACTACCTGGATTCTGTGCCCCATCAGTTTGGTTTCGAAGACCTAGAGTGCAGCCCAAACCGCAGGGAGCTCAAGAAAGTTGATGTGGGATGATGTCTCTCACCGAACCAGAGGCCTTGCACCATCATCTGTCTGCACTGTGCCCCCAAATCAAGAAGAGAGGCATTGGTAGTGAGCATCCTGGTATGACTTGGAGAGAGAACGGGCATCCCTCCTGACAGATTTGTTCCACCACCGAATCAGGATCAATTGAAGTGAGGCCATCCAAAACTTTCTTGAAGTAATATAAAGATTGACTTCCCACAGGTCCAGGATCAGTCGAAGCCCTCCATCCTTTTTTGGCACCGTAAAATATCTGGAATAGAGGCCTTCCTGCAGATGATGAGTGGAGAAAGCTGCCCACTTGCGAGAGTAGGAAAGTCTCGTGGAACAAGTCCTTGCCACTAACAGAACTTGTTGAACCGCAGCAGAAAATTCTTCTATGTGAGTTATTGTATTTGCCATGCGGTTAGATTCAATGAGCGCAGGTCCAGGTGCATGATCTTGCCTCGGTGTTGAGTGAGCAGATCCCTTTGGATTGGAAGTGGCATGTAACGCCCTCATGACAGATGGAGTAGATGGGTGAACCAGGGTTGACGTGGCCACCATGAAGCTATTAAGATGCACATGGCTGGTCTCGATAGATTTGCGATATCACCCGAGTCAACAATGGAATTAGAGGGAAAAGATAGAATAGTCTCCCAGTCCAAGTCAGCAAGAACACGTCGGAGATCGACTTCGGGTATGATGCTGCCCGGCTGCAAAACAGAGGGCATACTGCGTTTTCGTTGGTGGCGAAAAGGTCTACCTCTGGCTCCCCCCCATTGTCGAAAGATCATTCGAAGCAGACCTCGGTGCAACTGCCATTCGTGAGACTGCATCGATGTCCTGCTCAGCATGTCCGCTAGCACGTTCAGTTTCCCTGCTATGTGGATTGAGATGAAAGAGATGCCTCGGGGGATCGCCCATTCAAAGACCTTCAGAGACAGACGCAGTAAGCGTGTCGATCTCGTGCCACATTCTTTGTTTAAGTATGCAATGACTGTTGTGTTGTCGGTTGCTATTTGGATGTGATGACTGCAGAGGTGGTCTTCCATAGCTTGGAGGGCTTTCCATACTGCAAGCAATTCGAGGTAATTGATGTGCATATTCTTTTCTTGGGCTGACCAAGTGTCTTGCACGGTATGCCCATCGGAGAGGGCGCCCCAGCCTAACAGCGATGCGTCTGTCGTTAGGAGGCGCTTCGGTGTCGACGGATTGAAGGGCATGCCGGCGGTGAGGTTCTTTTCCGACATCCACCGCGTGAGAGAGAGTCTTTGATCTTTTGAGGCAATTGAAGGCGCTTCGACGGTTTGTCTTTCTCTGGTTCGAAATGAGGTAAGACTGCAGTGAATGAGGTAAGACTGCAGTGGTCTCATTCGAAGTCTTGCATATCGGACACCGATATCGTGGAGGCCATGTGGCCTAGAAGACGTTGCACGGCGTGAGATGAACAAGTGCTGAGGCGATTGAGTCTTTTCGAAGCAGTGAGTATCTTTTGAACTCTTATTTGGGGCAGGTACACCCGACCGTCGATTGCATTCAGTCTTGCTCCAATGAACAGAATGTCTCTTACAGCTCGAAGGATTGACTTCTTCGAATTCAAGCAGAGTCCCAGTTTGTTTAGAAGACAGAGAGTGTCCGTCAATGCGTGTCGAAGTGCGGGTTCTGACGAGGCTACTATCAACCACTCATCGAGATACGGGAAGATGCTGATGCCCCATGCTCGGAGACTGGCGCACACGACAACCATGCACTTTGTGAATACCCTCGGTGTGGTGGAGAGGCCGAAAGGTAACACAACGAACTGGTAAGTATCTTGTCTGACTCAAAACCGAAGATATTTTTGGCTGGTCCTCATGGATGTGGATGTGGAAAAAGGCATCCTTGAGGTCAATGGATGCAAACCAATCGGTCTTGCATAGTAGAGGTAAGATCGATTGGAGTGTGACCATGCAGAATATTCTTAATAAAAAAATAAAATAAAGAGGTTGACAGTCCGAAGGTCCAAGATCGGTCTGAGTCCTCCGTCCTTTTTCTCTACTGTAAAGTACCTGGAGTAGAGACCCTCCTGCTGTTTTTCTATGGGAACTGGTGCTATTGCTCCCTTTCGAAACAGGGAGGAGACTTCCTTGAGCAGCACTGGTGTCGGCTGCATGGTCTTGACACCGAAGAAAGAAGGGAGGACTCGAAACTCGATCTGGTATCCGTGTCGAATGATGTTCTGCACCCACTGATCCGTGGTGATGTTTTTACAGGATCGGAGGTGTCGACACAGAATGGAGCCGAATACAAGATTTGGAGCAGGAGGAGAGATGACAGCCGGGCGGTGACAGGAGTCAAACTCACCGCTTGTTGTAGTCACCTCCTTTGCGAGAGCCCCAGTACCGCTGCTGGAAAGATGCACGCTGCAGTGCCTGGGGCTGCTGGTTACGAGGTTGACGTGTTGTACCTCTGAAGGGTTGCGAAGGCTGGAAGGTCTGCGCTTGGTACGGAGTCCTTCCCCAACGTCTTTGTTTATATGGTCTTGCCTGAAATTGGTGTGAAAGCCCCATCTTTTTGGTGTTAGCCAATGCCTTTTGAACCGCATCCATGGAATCATCTGTCGTTGCATGGAATAGACCCTCGCCATCGAAAGGCAGGTCCTCTATTTGAGCCTTTGAATCCATGGATAGGTTCGTGGATCTCAGCCAGGCATGTCTACGCAGGGCCACCGATGCAATCATGGAACAAGCATGGCTGTCCGCTTGATGTCTAGCCGTGTTCATTTGGAGAGCAGCCATGTTCGTTGCTTCCTTCTGAAAAACTCTAGCCAGTTCACGTTTTTCATCAGGTAAATAGTCGCATAGGTCACCGATCTTCTCTGTAAGGAACATCTGGTAGCGTGCCATGATGGCCTGCTAGTTCGCAATTTTTAGACCCATTGAGCTGGATGAATAGACCCTACGGCCGTAGGAGTCTAATATTTTCCCTTCTCTGTCAGACGGGGTCGAGTGCTGCCGGCCTCCATGAGACTGGGCGGACTTAACGATGATAGAGTTAGCCGTCGGGTGCAAAAATAGAAATTTTGCATCCTCTTCTCGCACTCTATACATGGATTCCAGCTTCTTTGCAGTTGGATGTGCTGATGCTGGGGTTTTCCATGTTGCCTGCACCGTATCTGACAAAGTTGGTAGGAATGGTACCAATGTCTTTGATGTCTGGGAATCTTGAAGAATACAGAAAATCGGGTCCTTGGTTTTTGGTTCTTCTATTTTAGTTTCTATCCTGAGAGCGGATGACATTCTCGAGACGTGTTCAGTGAAAGAACCCATATCCTCAGACGGTGAGGCAGATGCCTTAGACTTGATTTGAGCATCTGGTGAAACTGAATGTGTTGATTCCGATATAATGGAATCTGAATCGGTCAAATAATCTAGGTCTGAAGATCATTTTCTTTGAATTTGCTCTGCTGTGGTAGTGGCCAGATACATTGTCGGCCCTTCTGCCGTCTCCTGCACAACAGCAGGGTTCAACACCTCCTCTACCTGCGATGATCGAGGTGGAGTGGGGTGTTGCCTGGGTCATGGCGATCTGGAGTCACGGTGTGGAGAAGATGGGATTGCACGCTCTTGGCGTCGAGGTGATAGTCGGTGTCGATTAGTGTAATCATTGTGACGTGGCGAACGGTATCGAGCATATCGGTGGCATGGCTCGTCATACGTGTAACTTGAATAGTAGGACCTCAAGGTAGAGGCTATCGAGTGCACAGAACTCTCCCTGTAGACAGGGGATCGGGATCGACGATGCTGTATGACGTATCGCGTTGTACTGGCTGGGGTACATCGAAGCAATGAAGATTGCCGATGCTGAGAGGATTCCCGGGACCAAGTACGAGATCGAGAGAGGTCTCAAATTGGTTGTTGTTGTGGTTGACGAGCAACACTTGGCGAGTCTACGATCTCGCCTTCCGATATGGACTAGACTGTCGGTCCCAAAGCCTCGGGATGGGAGCCCATCAATTCTTGCATTCCCTCCCTAGATGAGGCCAATGGTTGCACCGAAGGAGACTCGGGCCTAATGGCACGTCTCCTTGGGCTAGCAGAGTTTTCAGAGTCAACAGTAGTAGCAGAAGCCTCCGGTACAGTTTTTTCTGTAGTAGTCAGTGCATTAAGTACGGAGGGCTGGCTGCCTTCTCCAACTTTTTTCAGCCTCCTTTCTTTTTTCTTTTTGAGGTCATCTTTCGTCTTCCTAGCTTTCTTAGCCAACTTTTTAGCTAGGAGAGTCTCCCTAGTCATAGAACAGGACAGCTTCGGTCCCGAAGTGGCCGTATGAGATGGGGGAGACCGAGGTTTAGATCCTCCAGGTCTTTCCTCCGGAGTTGGAGAGCTGGCTGAGAGGGATTTCTCCCACAGGAGGACCCTCAGTTTCATGGCGCGGTGTTTTCTAGCTTGTTTTGTAAATGCCTTTGACAATGCGGGCAGGACTCCATAATGTGTGTTTGCCCCAAACAGATCAAACACAAAGAGTGGCCGTCTGTGGGTGGAATTTTTGTGCCGCAGCGGACACATTTGCGAAATTGGGCCTTAGGAGGCATAGTAGAAATGAAAGAGAAAGATGAAGACCGGAGAAGAATGGGGGAGAGAACGGAGATAGTAAGGATTTTCTGTGTGTTTTTTGGAAATAGAATTATTTATTTTATTTTTATTATTTATTTTATTATATTTGTAAATCGCCCATCTGGCCGGTCACCCAGCCACCCTGGGCGATGTACAATCATGGTAAAATACAATAAAACACCATTAAAACACCATTAAAACACCATTAAAACAATATCAGTGTTTTAAAAAATCCTAACCCACCTCATATTCCCTCCTGAAAAGCCATGTTTTTAGTGAACGGTGGAAGTTCATCAGGGAGGAGGCATGGCGAAGGTCGCTGGGAAGGGAGTTCCATAACTTGGGGGCCACCACAAAGAAGGCCCTCTTCCTAGTCCTCACCAGCCTGGCTGCTCTGGCTGATGGGACAAGGAGAAGGCCGCCCGTGGCAGACCTTGTTGAGTGGCCTACTTGATGCTGCGGAGGCGCTCCTTGAGATAAGCTGGTCTGGAGCCGTATAGGGTTTTAAAGGTCAAAACCAACACCTTGAATTTGGCCTGGCAAGCAACTGGTAGCCACTGCAACAACTTGAGCACCGGAGTGATGTGATCTCGTCGTCGGCTGCCTTTAATCAGGCGAGCCGCCGCGTTCTGTACCAGCTGTAGCTTCCGAACCGTCTTCCAGGGTAACCCCCTGTAGAGCGCATTGCAGTAGTCTAGGTGAGAGGAGACCAAGGCACGAATCACCGATGGGAGCAGATGATTAGGAAGGTAGGGGCTCAGCTGCCGTATCAGATGGAGTTGATACAGCGCTGCCCAGCTCACAGATGACACCTGAGCCTCCATGGACAGCTGGGAGTCTAGAATGACTCCCAAACTGCAGACCTGGTCTTTCAGGGACAGATGTACCCCATTCAGTACCAGATCAACATCCCCTAACCTCCCCTTGTCTCCCACCAGAAGTACCTCGGTCTTGTCAGGGTTCAGCCTCAGCATGTTCCTTCCCATCCAGCCACCCACTGACTCCAGGCACTTGGACAGGGTCTCAACAGCCAACCTCGGTGAGGACTTGAAGGAGAGGCAGAGCTGCGTGTCATCTGCATATTGATGACAGCGCACCCCAAACCTCCTGATAATAGCTCCCAGCGGCTTTAGGTAGATATTGAATAACATCGGGGAGAGGATGGAACCCTGCGGCACCCCACAAGTGAGCAGCCGAGGGTCCGAGGCCTCCTCCCCGAGAACCACCCTCTGGTACCTTCCAGAGAGGAAGGTCCAGAACCACTGCAATATCTATCTAGTTGATAGATAAAGATGATTTATAAAGAAAACTGTGGAGAATTATTAACGAGAAGTATAACAAACGCTCAGCCAGAAGATCGAGAGAGATATTCCAAGAACGAACCACTCGCAATGGCAGTCGAAGAGGAACTGTGGGAAAGGGCGGGAGCCACGCTAAGGAGCATGTGTGATGGGGGAGGGGCTCCTACCCAATTTTCCTCAGCTTTAGAGTATTCCGAAATGGCCTCCGCGCAGGCGCAGAGCCCGTGTGTGTGATGCACAGAGACCATGAAGAAGAACTGGCGATGGGTCACGTATCTCTCCCTCCACAACTGAAGTTATCGGTGCCGATGGTTGTATTGGTGCCGATGGTGTCAGATCCAGTGAACCCAATGGAGGAGGTGGCTTCAGTACCGACAGTCTCGGTTTTGGGGAGCCATGCAATTTCTTTGCCTCCTTCTTTTTCTTTCTCTGCTCCGACTCCGACTTAGAGGAACAGGCCTTTTTTGACAACTTCTTCACTGTGGAAAGAGTCAAAGATCGGCCAGGAGTTGGAGGGCCATGACCCACAGTGAGGGCTTGACTTGGAGGAGTGGAAGGATGCACCGGAGGAGCGGATTGAGAGGCAACCAACATAGTTGCAGAAGATCTGGGCTCTTTTACCGCTTCTGACGCCTTCCTCCACACAGAATGGCACGGAATCTGTCCGATCTGTTCCTCCTGGCCTTCTTCATAAAGGCCTGCCAGTGACGGCACGTATCCACTAGGTGCCCCTTCCCAAGACAGAACAAACACAAGGAATGCCCATCTGTTGGGGGAAGTTTGCTGCCACACTTTACACACTTGCGGAACGGGGCCTTGAGGGCCATCTGTTCCAAGCAATTCCTCCACAATCTAAGCGACCATGAAGAATAAAATAAAAGTAGAGAAAGAACAATAGAAAAAGAAGGAAAAGAGAAAAAGTGTTTTTGAACCTCAGCAATAAACCCTTTGTCAAAGACAAGAGAGAAATTCCTCTGAGGCAACCACAGTGGCGGTTGAAGAGGAACTGAGGGAATAGGCGGGAAACCACTAGCAGCATGCACAGTAGGACGGTGGGGGAAGGGTTCCCGCCTAAATTTCTCAGCTAGAGAAGTTTCCTGAAAGAGGTTCTGTGTAGGTGCAGAGCCCATGTGTGTGATGCACAGAGACCACGAAGAAGAACAATAGTGAGGTGGGTTTTTTTCATGCTTTTGTCACTTGATATCCATTAATTTTTGGATGGACTGCTTCACAAAAAGAGAACAGGTGTTCTGTTTCTGTGAACTAAGAGTAGAGGGGGAAATTACGGTAATAATAATAATAATAATAATAATAATAATAATAATAATTATTATTATTATTATTATTATTATTATTTAAAAAATCATCTTGCATTTCACATACATTTAAAGACTTTTGGAGTTACTAATATAAGCAAGGACTAGATGATTCATTAAATAAGCAAATTATATCCTCCAGTTAATAGCATTCATCTCAATCACGATGAACACACTTTGGCACAGTTACCTTTGAACCTTATCTGATATGCTAAATTTAGTTAAAATCCCCTAACACCATGGATTTTCAGCTCAAAGGATTCTCATTCACTAATGCTATGTTAATCCTTCATACAGCTACCTGCATGTCATGTCAGAGCAAATGGATCAGTGTTCAGCAGCCATAAAAACAGACTGCCAGTAGACTCTGTAGAACCTCCTTTCAAGATTTTCTTGGAAAAGCTAGATACACATATGCAGGAGATGTTTCAGGGTAGAATAGCCAGCCTTACATTAGGTTACTAAAGTTTCTTGTATACCATCTAATTCTAATATACTTTCATACTGTATCATATGAAGTTGTCTTGCAAGACAAAGTCCCAACTCTTACATAAAAATTGATTAATTTTATTTACTCTAGGAGTAGACCACAAGATACTTAATATACATGATGGCAACTCATCTTCAAAACAGATTATTTAGATGGTACCAGCAAAACACACAAACAAGTAATAGCATGTTCTATATGCATTTGCAACATGTACATATTTTTAGAGAGATTCCAGATTCCTTGCTGGGGGGGCGGGGTTCCAGAGAAATATAGGTGAAGATTAGAATAGCATTTTCTGTTTGAAAACCCCTCTACATTAGGTTCTCTCTTAATGAGCCTTAACATATCTACTTATCAGGATTCTCAATAAATTTCTGTTAGCACAATAAATCTAGGATGATAGTCTATATCTCTTTACTTTTGTATCACAATCTAAGCTGCAATGTCCATGCACTGATTATTAGAGGGCCAAGCTGAACTTTATCAAGCTGTGGTGAAAAGATGCAATCAGAAGCTATGTAGCAATCCGTAGTCATATGAACAAGCCAAGAAAGCATTTTCCCCCCAGTCCTTTCAACTGGTTACTCTGAAACTGCTTCTGCAATTCTTTAACTCTTAATTTTACAGTAAATACTTTCCTCTAATATTACAGAATGAGACACAAAAAGTATTAAAGTAGCAAACAGAGTCCACGAGCAGTTCGTTGCCGACCGGACCGATCATCTAAATCCATTTCATTTGGGGTTCAGGCTCGGTTATAGTGTGAAAACAGCCTTAGTCACACTGTATGATTATCTATGTCAGGAGAGAGATGGGGGAGTGTGTCCCCGTTGATTCTCCTTGATCTCTTAGTGGCTTTCAATACCATAGATCATGGTATCTTTCTGGGGCGACTATGAGTTGGGAATAGGGGTTACTGCATTGCAGTGGCTTTGCTCCTAATTAGAAGGCCAGCTCCAGAAGGTGGTGGTGCTTGGGGGATATTGCTCAACCCCATGGATTTACCAGCATGGGGTTCCGCAGGGGTCAGTTTTGTCCCCCATGCTTCTCTAACAGCTACATGAAACCGCTGAGTGGGATCATTTGGAGTTTTTGAGTCTATTGCCATCGGAGTTCTGATGACACACAGCTCTATTTCTCCTTTTCATCTTCATCAGGAGAGGCTGTGGATGTGCTAGATCAGTGCCTGGCTGCGACAATGGATGGAGGGCTAATAAACAGAAACTCAATCCAGACAAAAGTTAGATAATGTTAGTGCATGGTTCTTCTCACCAGATCGAGGGTGTTCAGCCTGTTTTGGATGGGGTTGCACTCCCACTGAAGGAACAGGTTTGTAGCTTAGGGGTTTTCCTGGAGTCATCCTTGTCACTTAAGGTTCAGGTGGTTTCAGTGGCATGGAGTGCCTTCTACCAGCTTTGGTTGGTGGCCCAGCTACACTAACTGAACAGGGATAATCTGGCTTCAGTAGTTTATGCTCTGATAACCTCCAGGTTAGATTACTGTAATGTATTCTACATGGGGCTGCCTTTGAAGATGGTTCAGAAACTGCAGCTTGTGCAAAATGTGGCTCCAGATTGATAGTGGGGACCAGTCAGTCTGAGCATATAACACTGATTCTGGCCTGCTTGTGCTATTTACTTGTACGTTTCCAACCCCAATTCAAGGTGCTGGCTTTGACCTATAAAGTGCCTCTCCCAGTATGACTTTACCCATACTTTTCACCATCACGGCAGTTGGCCTTGAGGGTTTGCACTTGGTGTTGGGTCATAGAGACAGATTGGGGTTGCTGCTGGTGTACCATCCACCTTGCTGCCCAGCATCCTCCCTGACCGAGCTGGCAGAGATGGTCTTGGTGGGAGCACTATATAAGTTGTATGTATGTTATTTTAGTTGTTTTATATACTGTTTGAAAAACTTTAAATAATTTTTTAATTATTTTTTTAAAGAGAGATGGTCTCAGCTGTTGTTTTGGAGGAACCCAAGACAGTGGTTTTGGGTGACTTTAATTTCCATGCTGAGGCTGCTTCTGGAGCTCCAGCTTGGGACTTCATGGCATCCATGCAGCTGTCTCAGTTTGTCATTGGCCCAACACACGCAGATGGGCATACCCAGACTTGGTCTTTGCTCCAGGCTGTGAGATGTGTAGTCTGGAAATTGTGTGTGTGTGTGTGTGTGTGTGTGTGTGTCCAAGTAACCCCATTGGCATGGTCAGACCATATCCTGGTAAAGTTTGAACTCACAGCATTACTTCCCCCCTGCAGGTGTGGGGGGCCAATTCAGATGGTCTGCCCCAGGGGATTGATGGGAATCAAAGGATTTCTGAATGTTCTTGGGGATTTTCCAGTGGATAGAGATAGTGATCCAGCCAAGGCCCTTGTCTTGCTGTGGAATGGTGAGATGCAGAGGACCATCGACTTGATAGCCCCCGAGTGCCCTCTCCGGCTCTGTAGAGCCTGCTCTGCTCCTTGGTATACTGGAGAGTTGCGGTCAATGAAACAAGCTGGACTTCGGCTAGAGCGCAAATGGTGCAAGACTCGAAGCAAAGATGACCGAGCACACTCTAGAGCACATAATCGTGCCTATTGCACTGCCTCCATTGCGTCCTCAAGTAGCCATCCAGCAGAGCTCTTTTGGGTGGTCCGGGGGCTGTTACTCTCCCCAGTGAATGGGGCTCTGGTCCCCTCAAAGTCCCACTGTGACCTTTTTGCATCACAATTTGAGGACAAAATCGCTCCTCTCTGCAGCGAACTTGAAGCTGTCATTAGCGCAGCTCTAGTTGAGGTATCTGATGCCACCATCTGCCTGACTTTGTGGGATCAATTTCAGTTGCTGTGGCCTGATGATGTGGACAAGGTGCTTGCAGCAATGTGACCAACCACGTGCCCTCTCAATCCTTGCTCTTCCTGGCTTATAAAAGCTAGCTGAGGGAGTTTATCTGGGTGGGTCCAGGGAGTGGTAAACACTTTTCTACATGAAGGGGTGGTTCCTGCTGTCCTTAAGGAGGCAGTAGTGTGACCACTTCTGAAAACACCCACTCTGAACCTAACGGTATTTGATAACTACCACCCAACTGCAAATACCCCTTTCTTAGGGAAGGTCCTTGAGAGGGTCGTGGTGAAGGAACTGCAGGCACTCTTGGAGGTTACTGATCATCTAGACCCATTCCAGTCTGGGTTTCAACCTGGTTATGGGACTTAATCAGCCTTGGTCGCCCTGATGGATGACCTTTATTGGGTGAAGATAACTGGGAGTACAATTCTGTTAATTCTACTCGATCTCTCAGCGTGCTGCTTTCGGCGCCTGCTGAAGACCTCCTTGTTCCGGGAAGCCTTCTCTGCTGTCCAACCATCGCTGTTACTTTGTTTTCAATGTGTTGTTTTTGTTTCTTTTATCTGTTTTTGTCTTTTTACTGTTCACCGCTCCGGAATCTACTTAGATATGGAGCACCAGCGGTATACAAATACTGTAAATAATAACAACAATAACATCTGAGGCCCTCTTCCAAGTGCCTCCTCTGAGCAAGGTTTAGAGGATGGCAACAAAGGAGAGGGCCTTTTCGGTGATGGCTCCCAATTGTGGTATGCTCTCAATGAGGTTTGCCTGGCACCAAAACTGTCATATTTTCAGTGCCAGATTAAGACTTTCCTCTACTACAAAGCATTTGACAGCATATGATGGGGCCTTTAAAAGTTTGGTTGTTTTATCAGATCTTGTATTTTATTGTTAATTGTTTTAGCTGTTTTAAATTGTTTTACGATTTGTATGTTTTAAACCTTCTTATAAGACACCATGAGTCTCTGGATTGTCAGTTTGATTTACTGTTGTTGTTTTTAATGGAGATATGACAGTTTCTCTTTTCTGCAGACATACTAATAAAACTCTACCCAGAAGAACTCTATCAGCCTATTTTCAGTCATGTCTCAAAAGAGAGATACTATTATTCATCTAGGCCTGTTTTATTATATAAGAAGCTCTACCATGTTATACAGCACAACATCAATTTCTATATTATATTTAACTGCCCTGGCAGATACTGTTATGTTAGCAGGAGTTAAGGATTAACTACATACCCAAGCATTGCATTTGAAAACAAAATTATTTAGTATAATTCTGTCAGTTTATTTGTCAAGAGCCTTGTTCTTTTAACTGAGAGGAATAATACTTATATTTAACAATAGCTGGTGGGCACTGTATCTGGACCAACACTCTTGTCACCTTTCATTTCAGTTTTGTGCCTTGTTGTCCGAGTTCTTTTTGTATGTTTTCCATTCATGCATACTTACTTGTCCCAGAACTGCAGGATTTGTTTAATAAGCATAACAAGCACAACATTTGAACTGATGCAATTGTATCCATACATCTCCTCCCCAAAACCTATATGTACTGTCCAAACTGTGCCCCTAAAGCAGGGGTGCACAACTTGTGGCCCTTTACTGAGGCTTCTCATGGGTGCCCTAACCCAACCACTGCTGCTGAATTCCCCCCTGCCTGTACTGTCCATTCAGTCCCCCAGTGATCCCCATACAGATCACTCTTTCCTTGCCACTGACAGCAGCAAGGAAAGAGCCATCTTCATCAGGATCACTGGTGAGTGTGTGTGTGTGTGTGGGGGGGGGGGCAACACCCAAGCCAGCATCACATGTGGCCCTCAGGGCTGAAAAGGTTGCACACCCCTTTCTTAACGAGCAGGAAAGATACGATGAGATTAGATAGCGGTTTCTAATGGAGTATAAACTTTTCCATTAGAAGATCTAGAACTGGAGTTCTGAGTAGTGAAATTCTGAAGTTCACAATTACCCAGTTCAGAATATGAATTTTGAATTAAGCTGAGGAAAGCTTGTCCTTCACTAGTGCTGAACAGGAACAAAGAGTGGCAGGTTAGTGTGCCACCTCAAGTAAAAATTAGTGTCAGGATCCACCTGTGCCTTGACCCCAAACCAGATGAGATCCTCTGAAGAGGACCCTTCTGCAGACCTCAACATAGACTGGGACCATGGGGAATTAACACCCTCAAGGGACAGTCTGAGGCCACCACCGATACCCTACCAAAGGAGGTTTTGATATACAGGTACGCGATGCCAATTGACGGGACATCCCTGCTCCTGCCACTTCAAGCACTAGTGCAAGCTCCAGATTAGGGCCCTGCTGAGTTCCAGGAACAGGTGGAACAGCTGGATCCATTATAAATCTCAGTCTATCATGTTCTGTTCTGATCTGATCTGAGCAGGAGCCCACGGGAATCAAGAGCCTGGCAGTTGGGATGTTGCAACACCCAGGAGAGCTCCTACTGAGCAATTTGCTCCAGCAAGGTCTGAGTCCAGATTGAAGCCTTTTATGGCTCAGTCCAGAGGCCTTCTCCCAGACTCTACCCCTTCCCACAAAATGGAAGCCTTAAAGTGACAGGCTTCTGGCCTGGAGCTTAGCACTCCTGTCACTCCAAGAGCTCATGCCAGGCACGCTGCTGGCATTGACACATTGGCTCCATGGAATGTCAAGTTCTTGGAGAAGGGAGTGCTGGCCCAGTGCTCGAGCTAGACTCAAGGTCTGTAAATTTTGGTCCAAGCTTAGGGGTCTCTGGAATCTCAGGCTCAGGAGTCTCTGGTTCTGCAGCGGTGCTTTAGCCTGGAACTTCCAGTGATTCTTCAGTGGAAGAATCAGTGGCTTCCACTGATTCTTCAGCCTCTTAGTTCACTGTTGGACTCCAGTATCATGACACAGTCTTCCTTTTAAATTGTTGGTGCAATAGCTCTGTAAGAAAGCTCCTCACCTAATTGTCTTGATTCTGCTCTGTACTCTACTTTGAGTTCTGCAGTTGAACCCAGGTCTCCTATCAAATCCCTGGCTCTCAACCATTCAGTCCCTGCTGGACAACAACCAAAGGTGCTCCAGGCCTTCATCTCAGTCTCTGCTTCAGTCTCCAGTGATCTCCTGTCTGCTCAGGGTTGGCAGGAGAGAGAGAAGGGAGTGGGGAAGAAAATCTGGGCACATCCTGTGTTTTTCCACAATTAAGGCAAAGCTTTCCCTGAGAAATAGCAGCAATATATACAAATGTGTATATGGCCAAAGCATACTTCCCTGCAACTGCAGTTACTTCCCTTCAATGCCAGTTTCTCCGCTTCTTATAATAATTTCTCAAATTCTGGAACAGCAACACTATACAACAGCTTTAATGTTTCAGGCAGCAATCTTTGGTAAACATACAAGGCACAATCCTGAAAAAATTGAATGAGCTGTATTTCAGGAGGATATATAAGCACTCCTGGTGCGGCACCTATAGTACAGTACATAAAATTATTTTGATTCAAAATCCAATGGAACTAGCAAAAATGAAACAGGTTTTACATTCATGTGTGAATTTACATGTTTAGGATCAAGAGAAATAGATCTGAAGTATCATCAGTTTTAATTATATCATCTCTTCCTCCATATGCCTATATTAAATCTATATTCAGCTGCAAACTAGCACATTCCAACTGTTTTCAAGTTCTGTTACATAAGCACACTAAATTTGTTAAAACAAAATGGTATCCATACTTACTCATTACCCCAGTCCAATCGTACAGTGAGGTGCCTCTTGACCTCTCGTACCTGGTCCTGGGTCAAATGACCAGACAGTAGTTGTCTGCGAAGATCAATCAGTTCATTCATTACATGACGCAGTTTGTAGAAGAGATCTATTTTGTGTTTCTGTGGAGTTTTGCGGGGGAGGAGGAGAAACAGGGTGAGAAAAAGTAAAGCTTTAGTTGCACTGTTAAAAACTCTACTATATTATTTATTTATTTATTTTTTAAATTGAGTGCATAAGTGTTGCATCGAAGTTAACCATTTCCAGAAGAGTAGTTGAATTAATCTCTTGCAGCAAACACAACAAAAAATTGGCTCCAGAGATAGATCAGTGGAACTCTGCTTGCACAATGGGTTTACACAATACGGAAGAGTCCACTGCATCAGATGCATTCTATTGGTGTGGGGTGTGTATATGTTTATGTTTATAGTTTCATAAGACTCTTGGGATTTGATCCAGAGATGTCTTGTGTGAGTGGAAAGGCACTTCTGCTTGTTCAAAGCAGCCTTACTGAATTCTTCCAATTTCCCCACCCCAGTATACACTCCCATGCCCCATCATACGACATCCCAGAGGGTCCCTGAAGCTTCAGGAGTGGTTTTGGGGGGCTGGATTGCAGGGGGCTGGAGTGCAGGGATGAAGTCAAGAAAGCTCCATTCTGCAAGCAGAGTTCCATTCATCTATCTCTAGATCCAACCTTTTCTTGTGTTCACTACAAGAGACTAATACATCTACTCCTCTGGAAAGATTAACTTTGATCTAACACATATGCACACATAGGTTTCGAGGAAAAATGGGGCTAAATGGCAAAGAAATGCAAATAGTCTGTTACCATTCTACATAAAGATAAGCAAAGTGATCTTTCACAACAGCAATCATTGGCACAATCATCCCATGTTAATTAATTAACGCCTATAGCAGGATAAGAAACCATCGACCGGGTTCGCATGTGCCGGTCACATGCTGTGTGATTTGCCTAATTACCCTCATGGTACACAGCTTCCCATGTATCGAATCCAGTGAGGTGTGCGGTGGAAGTGGCTTCGAATCCACCCCAGAACCCATGGCTTGTTGTAGGGTTCTGGGGTGGCTTTGAAGCCACCCCCTGCTGCAGACCTCACCAGGTTCAGACAACATGGGAAGCCATGTGGGTAATTGTGGAGAAAGCCAACCTAAGCCCCCTGCCTGACACACACACACTCACCAAGGAGGGGGGAAGGAGACCCCGGGGGGGGGGGAGACAACCAGTCTCCACAGATGCCAAAGGGGACAAACAACATCTACATAGAATCACCCCAGGGGGGAAGGCAGGAAGCATCACCAGGTTTGTCAATGCTCTTGCATATCAGCCCCATCTACATAAGATATGAATACCTCTCCAGGGCAGATGCTTCGGCACCCCTAAGAAATGGCCACTCAACACCATAGGATGGGACCATTAAGCAAGTGGCTTCAAAGGGACCCCATCCCACGGGGGGAAGGCGTCACCCCACCTGACCCAAAAGGCCGCCCCTCAGGGAGGGTGTCAACCCACCTGATCATGGAGGGAGGGGCTACCTGAAACACCAAGGTATAAAACACCCTGCACAAGGGAACTTTTCTCGGGACCTGATCAGCAATCTTGCCCATGCCTGGGGTAAGGGAATGAAGGATCAGCAACCCCGGGAAACCAAGCTGAAATCACTGGCCGCTTGGGTAGACCGGGCCCCGCCGGGAACCGAGCTAGCCGCTTGGGTAGACCGGGCCTCCGCCGGGAACCCAGCTAGCAGCGTGCGGTTGACCGGGCCTCTGCCGGGACCCGAGCTAAACTAACTAGCTGAGAGCCCTGAAATCACGTTGTCCTTGAGGCTTTTGCTTGCTACTTTGTACCGTACTGATAAGCTGTATTGCTGGCGTGGGTCTGAGTTTGTGAAGGTAATTTTGTAAATAAACTTGTTTTCTAAATGATACTTTTGTGGCTATAAGTTATCCCTTTGTTCTGGGCTAAGGGTGAGGCGCTGGGGACCTCGGAGAAGGCCCGCCCCAGGGCTCGCTACCCCCTTAGCATTGAACCCGCGCAGAAGACCAGGTTGTCGGTCTTCCACTGTAATTATGCAAATTGCACGGCATGCAACTGGCATGCATGGGGCAGGGAAAAGAAGCCACATTGGCTTCTTTTCCCCGCTGATCATGCGAACCCAGCCATTGCCTTTGTTGGGACCTAAACAGACAGAATCAAACTTCTTGGTAAGTTCTTTGAAAGGGCATTGTTGGCAGGTAACAGCATGTATTATATCAGAAGAAGCAAGTAAATGAGCCGCTGATGTTACAACTAGTGTTGTCTGGATAAAAATGTGGTCAGAGCTGGCATCTGGGTTTGTTGCAGAGTCCGTTCCCTGTGTTTGTGGCTGTTTTAGATTATGGGGCTATCTGTAAGTTAAGACAGGTCTACCACACAAGGCCAGTGAGAGGGAAGTGTCATTGCCAAGAATGGACTGTAGATCATTGATGATATGTTGGAGTGGATTTTGCTGAGTTCTCTAGGTGACAACAAGTGCAGACCAAGAAAAGAAAGTAACAGAACATCACTTATCACCTACAGTTCCAGTCACCAAAGGATGTTGACATAATAATGAATTGCATTTTTCATTCATTTGTCAGCTTGTTCTGTGGTTACCACATTAGTTAGGAAAAGACTAGATCTCTCAGCGGCTTTCGATACCATTGACCATGGTATCTTCCTGGATCGACTCCATGGGTTGGGCATTGGAGGCACTGTGTTACAGTGGTTTCGGCCCTACCTGTGGGGTTGATTTCAGAGAGTAAGATTGGGTGACTATTTCTCGGACCCTTGGCAACTGTGCTATGGGGTTCCACAGGGTACCATCTTGTCTCTAATATTGTTTAACATCTATATGAAACTGTTGGGAGCAGTCGTTAGGGGATTTGGAGCAAAGTACCATCAGTACGCTGATGACACACAGCTCTATCTCCCTGTGACAACTGAATCAGGAGAGGCTGTGCAAGTCCTGGATCAGTGCCTGAACTCAGTGATAGGCTGGATGAGGGCCAATAAACTGAGGCTGAATCCTGGCAAGACGGAAGCCCTGTGGATGAGTGGTTCCTGAGTCCGGGAGATGCTCTGCCCAAGTCAGAGCAACAAAACATTATATATTTATTCAGTTCTGGTGCAACTTGACTGAAGTTGTTCTGCTTTATTTATTGGTTTACTTGCTTCTAAATTTATTTGCCACTTTTCAATAATGTCTGCAAAGCAGCTAACAACAAAAGCACAATAAATAATAATCATTCCCTCTAATATTGAACTCGGGTGATTGAGTGCCTATCAGTTCTGAGAGTGAAATGGGACCATTCAAAAATAAGCTAGTGACTTCTGCATACTTTGGGGACACCACAGGTACGCGGAACTACATAATTATAAGACAACTGCATTTTTAAAAATCCTAGAAGTGCTCAGAAGGAATCTGTGAGCTTACAGAATGTTGATGATAAGAGAGAGAGAAGGGTCTAAAGCAGTGTTCTCCAACCTTGGGTCCCCAGCTCCGCTGGCTTGGGCATACTGGGAGTTGTATGCCAAAAAACATCTGGGGACCCAAGGTTGGAGAACACTAGTCTAAAGTGTGGGGAACTGTTTTCCTAAGAAGGGCCATTGACCCACAGAAAAAGTCAATTGGGGATGCAGGACTGGTGGGCTGAACTAAGTTTGATGGTGGATGGTGCCAGAGCCAGAATCGGGTGGAATTTGTAGCATTGTAGGACTGCTTAGTGCTCTCTCTCTCTCTCTCTCTCTCTCTCTCTCTCTCTGCCACCTCATCTCTTCTCTATCTCTTGCACACACATGAAGCAAAAGAGGAAGCAATTCCCGGAGGGGCTGCCCGGAGAGCAAGAGTGGACTACAAGAACCAGAGAAATGGACAATGCTGAGGACCACATGAAATTAGATTGAAGACGACGTTTCCCATCTATTGTCTAAAGCAGGGTTCTCCAACCTTGGGTCCCCAAATGTTGCTGGACTACAGCTCCCAGAATCTCTTGCCATTAGCCATGCTGGCTGGGTATGCTGGGGGCTGTAAGCCAGCAACATCTGGAGACCCAAGGTTGGAGAGCCCTGGTCTAAAGGTACCAGAAATCAGACTGTCCTTCCCCAGCATGGTAATAAATGGCAATGGACCTCTAAGGCTGCTGTAAATGTGAGTCTACCGATCAAGCCTATGGCCAAAACCAGTTGGAAACACAAAATGTTTCTGTGTCAGCTGGAGGAAAAAAAGAGAGGGAACTGATTGGCCAAGTACCTGACAGCTTAATAAGTATCCTGGAAATTGGGGGCTATATATAGAGTCTGTCTGTCTGTCTGTCTGTCTCTCTCTCTCTCTCTCTCTGTGTATACATACATACTATACAGTAATACAGTATTTTTCCATGTATAAGACTATACTTTTCCCTAAAATCGCTAGACTTAAAATTGAGGGTCGTCTTATACACGGAAGTAAGCCGAGGAGAGAACCGCGTGGTTGCGAAACTGCCCAATGGGGGGCGTCTTATACATGGGGGCGTCTTATAGACGGAAAAATACGGTACCTTGGATTGCAAGTAACTTGGTTTGAGAGTGTTTTGCAAGACAAGCATATTTTTACATATTTATTTAATTTTTTTTTACTTGATATACAAGCGACGTCTTGCAATACAAGTACTGTAGTACGGCTTAAATTAAAAATCTCTGTACAAATTTTTTGGGGGAATTTCGTTTTGATATAAGAGTGTTTTGGATTACAAGCACATTTCCGGAATGAATTATGCTCTCAATCCAAGGCATGACTGTATATAGCTATATAATTATAAAATGCTTAGGTTTGGGGCTGGAAGCCCTCCAGCACTGTATAGCACACAGCAGGGGAAAGAGGAGAGAATAATAAGGGTGCGCTTTATCCCTTCCCATCTCTGAAAACAACTTTCCTCCATGAAATCTGAACAGCACTGCAAGCCTCCTGTTCCATGCTGTTTGGAGCAGCCTTCTCCAACTTGGTACCCTCCAAATGTGTTGGACTACAACTTCTAGCATTCCTGACCACTGGCCATGCTGGCTGGGACTGATAGGACTTGTAGTCCAAAACATCTAGAGGGCATCAGATTGGGGAGGGGCAGCCTGTAGCCATGAAGAGGAATACTATTATTTCACCACAAAACTGGGTATGTTGCAACTAGGTATGTTGCAAGAAATTTGTACAATATTTGTAAAATTTCAACATTATATCACAGAACATGAAGGAATATCTAAACCAGGGTTAGGCAACCTGGTGCCTTCCAGTTGTTTTGGACTACAAATATTCTCTGCTCAGTAGGGCCAGTGGTCAGTGATGATGGGAGCTGTAGCCTAAAACATCTGGAAGGCACAGGGTTGCCCATCTCTGACTAAAACTACTATAATAATGTTAGGTCCCAGGAATCTAAGACTCAGTGGCCTGGCAATGGAGGGCTTCGTGGCCCTCCTAAAATGCCTGATCATTTTGGTTCAGGCCAATGTAATTCTCTCTCTCCCTCTCAAGCTAACTAAGTGTTGCCAGTAAGCAGGGAAGAAATCACACAGGAAAAAACCCTTATTTTTTTCCATTTTTGAACTTTTTTTTTTAAAACCAGTAATAAATGAAAGCAAAGCAGTGTGACAAAAATGAAAGCAACTGTACTCCACCATGTATGGTGCAATATGTAAAAATAAAGAGCTCATAAAAGAAACATGACAAAAGATTTTAACTAGGAATAAATTTTTATTTGAAGCAACATTTCAGCCACAAGGCTTACCTTTAGCTATGGGAGGAACCATGCATGCGTGTGAGGGGGGGTGTCATCCTATTGCAATGGTAGGGTTGTCACAACCTCCTCCACCCTTGCACTTTCTACTCTCCCCAACTGACCCCTGCAGAAAGAAGCTATGATATTTAGGACCAGGAGTTGTTATCCAGCAAGATGGCCTGTGAAAAATGGAAGCATATCCTCAAAGAGGCTCGACATTACATCAAGGTACTCCCTGACCATAGGGATCTAGATTATTTCCAAACTATGAAATGCCTAAAACTATATAAGCCACAATGGATACTATTCTTCACCCATTCCAACTTCATAGTCACATATCAACCAGGTACACAGAATGGCAAGGCAGATGCCTTATCCTAGGAATATGAACTTTCCTCCAGCAAGGAAATCCCCCCAGCCCCTATGCTGACTCTGGCCAATTTTATCAATGGGATCATCAACAGGGATTACCTTTCCCACATCCAGAGGGCCTTATCAGTCAAGCCAGGCTGAGCTTCAGGCAGTATTGCAGCAGGTGGACAATGGCTCTGCTCAGATTTATGAGAGAGACAATGACTTGTTTCACTACCAGAGGCTCTACATTCCTGAGGGTCCTCTTAGACTCCAGGTCTTTTACCAACTTCATGAAATTCCCACTGAGGGGCACGCTGGCTCAGCTTGTCTGAGCATGGAAAGCTAAGCAGGGTCAGGCCTGGTTATTACTTGGATGGGAGACCCCTCCTCTAGTTTCCTGCATTGAGCAGGGGGTTGGACTCGATAGCCTTGTAGGCTCCTTCCAACTCTATAATCTATGAATCTATGAAAATTCTTAACTCATGTCTTTTGGTTTGAAAGGATGTAAAGCTCTACATACAGTCCTGTGACACCTGTGCATGAACTAAGGTACCATGTCACAGACCCCAGAGTTTCCTTCAGATGCTGCCTACTTTCCAGAGACTAATATCTCACTGGATTTAATATCTCACAGTGGTCCTGGCCATAGTAGATACATGATGAAGTTCACACACTTTATACCAAAGCAAGGACAGCAGTCTGCCCTCCAAACCATCCAGATATTTATCAACCAGGTGCTCCACTTACATGGACTCCCAGACAATGTAATCTCCAATCATGGGTCTCAGTTCACACTACAAATATGGAGGCCATGGGCTAAGGTCTTTGCACCCCCTATGTCACCCTTATGTCCCTTTGTAGATTCTGGGGCTTGTACAACACTCCCATAGAAAGAAAAGAGTTTATAACGTTTATGGGACTTTTTCTCAGTGGGGAAGGTGGATTACTACAGCAACTTTAGAACAGATTTTTTCAGGGAAAGAGCTTAAGTGGATGCAAAAAATCCAGGTTGGCTCTTTCACAAAAAAGTATATTCTAAAATGGGCTCCCCAAGGTCATTAAGCATTCTTGAAGATCTATGCATGTCCAGTAATGCTGCTTTGAAGGGGCTGGTATCTATCTATAGATGTCTACTGCAGGATAGTTTTGGTAGCTTACATGGTTTGAAAATTCAATGGAAAATGGACCCTGATATGCAGCTGTTAGAGGTCCAGTGGAAACAGCTTTGGGTATCCCCTCCTCTTAAAACCATTTTGGCACAAATCAGAGAAACATCTTTAAAAACTGTGCATAGATGGCATTTTATCCCTATCAAATTGTCCAAAATTAACCTGGGGTTGTCTCCGCGATGCTGGAGGGGTTGTGGGCTCAGAGGAATGGTAATACATATCTGGCAGGAATGCCCAGTTGTTCTTGAATATTGGTGGGTTATACTTCATATTATAGTTGAAACAACAAATCAAAGTCAAGTTAATTTTATTTATTATCTATATTTACAGGTGCAAATGAGCATCTAATGCACATGGACTTGTTAAGACTTTTATTGGCAGTTGCTCGTTTGGAAGTGGCAGCTCATTAGAAGACAGGTGATGGTCTCTCAGAACAGCAGTGGTTGGATAGAATGTGGGACATCACATTATTGGAAAAACTGGCTCATAAACTGGGTGGAGACTCTAGACTCATTTATTACTGACTGGTTTCTATTTATTGAGTGCATCAGTAGAAAAGCAGGGAGGCAGGGTCTGCAAAACATTCAGCATAAATTCTGGAGGGATGTATTATGACATGACTCTGAAATTGTATTATCTGCATCTTAAATGAATGTAGACTGAGCTAAGTTATACCTGTTATAAAGTTACAATAAATAAAAAGTTATTTAAAAATAAGAAAAAACAGTGCAATGACACTAACACTGAAAGCATCTTAATTATGGTGGGAGTTTTAAAGAAGTGCATATATTAGCAATCAGAAATGTTCAACACAAGCATCAGTTTTGAAACCATGCACTTAAAATTGACATATGGATCTCAGTCAAGTTACTATATCATTATGCCTAATATTCCAAATCCCCATCATTAGTTAGTATGCATATAATCAAGCATACAGTAACATATACAATAGTGAACATGACCAGTCTTTTATATGTAAAATAAATTCTAATCTGCTACAGCTCTTGACGCAAACATGAACGTATTTTCTGATACTCAACATTAACAAGGCTGAAAGAATCAGCTTTGTTTTAAGACACTGCACAGTGCATCACAATACAAATAAATAATCTGTAGAATGTCCTTTAATCCTACAAAGCATACATCTTCCCTTAGGTGTGAGATTCCATCTTCATTCATCTTTATAAAAAGAGACCGTGAGCTCTAAATTCTTATTTTGGTACTATTAAAGTACTTGGGTAGACTTGCCAAAAATGGTTTGGCAAAGAAAAGTTGAGTTGTGCAACTTGTTAATAACTGTCAACTGAAGGTGGCTGGCAGTGATATGTGTTACAGCAGACAGAGGAATATAGAAGCCTGGGTTTCAGTAACTCACTAAGGTTGTTTTATTTCTGTTAACAGTTTAGCTTCTATAATTAATTATTCATATTTAGCTTCTATACTTTAATAAGTAATTATAAGCTTAGAAACTAGCTCTCCCTAGTATGCAGGGTTTGAATACATAAGGTTACTACTGCAATTAAAACACTTCACAATATTTCTCAAATCTTCCACACCAATTTTTTTTTTTACTTAAGTAAAATCAGTATGGCCCAAATTAACCATAACTTTGTTCTATTCCTAAGCTGGCAAAATTTCAAGTTACTCAGTCAAGTCATACTATCTTACCTCCAGGAAGAGCAAAATTCAACTATTGCTTCAAAACAGCCATTAAAGAGCTGTTTTGAAGATAGAGACAAAACCGATCAAAACTGTGTGTCCTGACAGTTTAACTATATGGCATCAAGACAAATATTAAAACAAAACACAGTCTGTTACATCTTAATCAGTCCTCCTTCAGGTATCACCCTCATTAAAATTTGATTTTAAGTTAACAGAAAAACAGCTATTTCTCATCTATTCTATATCAGAATATCAAAATGACTGTGGTTCCATCAACAATTGTAAGAACGACCAATCCTGTACCTCAGTTTCTAGCAGGAATATAGAAAATACTACCCTTTTCAGGAGCTTTGAAGCAAGACACTATTATAAAACACAACTACTGAAAATCTGGATTAGTACTTTTATGTCCCACAGCAATACTATTTCAAGCATATCTAATTCTGTACATATAAGAAAGGGGACACATCAACTGAGCTCCGAATAATTATGCAACCTTATTATATGTGGAAAGCAAGGCTGCGAAAGAGTAATACAATTTTAACTAGGCTGGCCTGGTTGTAGCTCTTCAATACTATTGTATCACACAGCAAGAACAGAGATTGCTGGCAAGTGTGAGGAAGACTGTCAAAATTATGTAGCCCTGTTCTCATTGTTAGGCATCATGACATCACAATACTGTGTGGGCAGGTTTATCGCTAAGAAGCATCATATTACGGTAACTTGGGCTGAAAAATTCCTTACTCCTATCACTCACAACCCAATCCCCACAGAAAATGTACTGAAGATTATATAATGTTTCACAAACATTTCCCCCCTCTACTATCAGTTAAAGATTGGTTGAGTACTAAGTGGAAGAACAAATAAGGAAGCTGCTGCTAAAAACTGAAGAGAAGTTCCTTTCCCCAATGCTTAATTTGTACAATGAGAAATATTAGAGCTCATATCTACCTAGATGCTTTCTGATCTGAATCTGACTCCAAATCTTTCATGCAGGGGCACGACTAGTGTTGCTCATTGGTGGGGGAAAGACACATTAAATGCCCAGAGGAACTCTCTTCTCTAGCCAGAGTATAGGGATGATTGGTTTAGAAGATTTTTTGGGAGGGTGAGGGGGGTTGTCGTCCTGGAGAGTGGTGTCCCCCCGCCCCAGGTAGGTGGTTAGGATTAGAGCAGGGTAGGATGCCCTGGCATGTTAAGGGGGGGATAATACATAGATGTGGGCATGGTGGGTTGGGTGTATTTACTGTTTTCACTAGATGGGGCCAAAGATTTATAATTGTTCTAATATTAGATGGATCCTAAGTTAAGAATTTCTACATTGAATGTCAAAGGCCTGGGATCAGTGGTAAAAAGAAGATGTAGTGAAGCACTCGTAAAGAAAGACAAGGCGGACATTATATTCTTGCAAGAAACGCATCAGTCAAAGAAGGGGGTCAATGAACTAAGATTGAGGTGGTCTAGAATTTATGAGATGGCATTTGGTTCTTCCAAATCAAGAGGGGTGGCAACTATTATATCCAAAAATTGTGGTTTTAATGTCTTAAAGCTAAAGAAGGATGCCAGAAGAAGATATATTATAGTTAATGGAACTATGGGAGGAGGAGAATATGTACTAGTTAATGTTTATGCACCAAATCAGAATCAAGGAGAGTTTTATCAAATGTTGTTTAAAGAAATGGGTGATTTACAGAATCAGAGGGTTATTATGGCTGGTGATTTCAATATGATGATGGATAAAAGGAAAGATAAATCAAACCCTATGGGAGAGGATAAGAGGCATAATTTAACGGTTTTGAATGAGGTAATTACAAAGGAACGGTTGGTACCTGCCCGGACACTAAGATCCTCTTCAGCGGTCCTTCTCCGAGAGCCCCTGCCAAAGGAAGTGAGGCAGGTGGCTACCAGGAGGAGGGCCTTTTCTACCGTGGCACACTGGTTGTGGAATGAGCTCCCCAAAGAGGCTTGCCTGGCACCTACATTGTGTTCTTTCCAGTGCCAGGTGAAGATCTTTCTATTCTCCCAGGCATTTTAATCATCTTAATCATTTTAATCTTGTAGTTGTTTTTAACTCTGTTATTGTAACTGCTGCTGCTAGCCTTGCTGTTTGTTTTTAATCTGTGGTTTTAAATTTTATATTTATATTGCATTGTATTTTATGGTTTTAACTGTTGTAAACCACCCAGAGAGCTTCAGCTATCGGGCAGTATAAAAATGTAAATAAATAAATAAAATAAAGGAGAAGAAAGAAGATACACATATTATTCATCAGCCTCTAAGAATTTTTCTAGGATAGATTATATATTTGTGTCCAGGATCTTGGTATCTAGGGTCCTGGGCACAGAGATAGGTATTATAAAAGTATCAGATCATGCATTGGTCAATATGGATATCAAGATTCAAGATATAGAGAAGCTAAAAGATGGAGGCTGAATTGTAACATTTTTCAAGCTAAACATATAACAGAAAAGATAATGAAAGAAATGAGGGAAATTTGGGAATTTAACCAAACAGCATTGTAGTGAAGCAGTAATATTGGACACTATGAAAAGTGTAATGAGAGGAATAGGATTAAGGGAGGGAGTTAATTTAAGAAAACAACAGGAAGCTTTTAATAAAAAGTTAGAAGAAGAGATAAAGGAATTAGAATAATTTTTTAAAAGAATACGGACAAGAAGTTTCTTGTAGAATTACAAGCCAAGAGGAAAGAATTCAAGAATAAAGATATAGATAAATTGCAAAGGAATTTGATATATATGAAAAGAGAGTTTTTTGAGAATAGTAACAAAAACTCTAAAATGTTAGCTAGATCAACACAAATAAAAAGAGAAAAAAATTAGTTGGAGTGATTAAAGATAAGAAGGGTAAGCAACATAATTTGATGAAGGATAAATTAAAAATATTTTATGAATTTTATTCTGAATTATACAAGGCAGGTAAATGTTCTGAAGTTAGGAGTAAAGAATATATTGAAAATTTTTTAAAAATAAGAATAGAGGAAGAAGATAGAAAGATCATGGAACAGCCTTTTACAGAGTTGATTCATAGATTCATAGATCATAGAGCTGGAAGGAGCCTACAAGGCTATCGAGTCCAACCCCCTGCTCAATGCAGGAAACTAGAGGAGGGGTCTCCCATCTAAGTAACAACCAGGCCTGACCCTGCTTAGCTTTCCACGCTCAGACAAGCTGAACCAGCGTGAGCCACAGGCCTGTATGGAAACAGAGTTGGAAACAGAGTATGCTATAAATAAATTAAAAGAGGATAAAACTCCAGGAATAGATGACTTAGGGGCTGAATTTTATACGGTCTTTAAGAAAATGTTAATCCCTAAATTAAAACTGTTGTTTAATGATATATTACAGGGGGGAGAGATCCCCCCTTCGTGGAAGCAATCTTTGACTATTCTAATCCTGAAACCAAAGAAGGATCCATCAGAACAGGGATCTTATAGACCAATTTAATTAATTAATCAAGATGCAAAATTCATGTCTGCAATACTAGCGAGAAGAATGAACAGGTTTGTTAGCAAGTATGTTGGGTTAGATCAATGTGGCTTTATACAAGGTAGACAAATGGCGGACCTAACTAGAAGAGTATTAAATATAATATATTTAATAAAGAAAAACAATTTGAAAGCAGGGGTTCTAGCATTAGATATTTTCAAGGCTTTTGACTGCGTGGAATGGCCAGCATTAAAGATGATAATGAAAACTATGGGCTTTGGTGAGAGGTTTAGAGGAGTTATTAATCAATTATATGCTCAAAATACAATGTCAGTAATGGTAAATGATGGAATAACAGAACAATTTTTCCTAGGCCGAGGAACTAGACAAGGCTTTCCCCTTTCCCCTGTATTATTTGTGCTAGTAATGGAGATCTTAGCAAATGTAATTAGAGAGGATAGAAACTTACAAGGGATAGGGAATAACGGATAAGATTAAAATTAACCTTTTTGCAGATGATACTTTCTTAACAATTGAAAATCCCATTGAAATGATGGAGAGGTTGGAGAACCATTTGAATGAGTTTAGGGAAGTTACAGGGGTTACAAGTAAATTGGGATGAATCTGAGATTATGTTGTTTAATTATAATAAAACAGAGGAGATTGAAGGGATTAAAAAAAGAGCAAATATTAAGATTAAAAATTCAATTAAATATTTAGGTATAGATATTTTGAAAAATCTAGAAAAAATAGGAGAACAGAATTTTAGAAAGTGAAAGAATGAGGTTAAAAATAAAATAGAGGAATATTTTAAAAAATTGGACTTCCATGGTTTGGTAGAATAGCTTTGATTAAAATGAAGATTTTACCAAAGATAATTTTTTTATTAAGAATGATACCAATAAGTTTAACAGAGAAGGAAATTAAAGAATGGCAAGTAATAATTAACAATTTCTGTAATGGGGGGGAAAATTGAGGATTACCAAGACTAAGTGGTATAAAGCTCAAAAAGGAGGTGGGCTTGGTCTTCCTAACATAAAGTGGTATTATATAGCTAATCAATTAAGATATATAATGGATATTATAGCTAAGAAGGATAATATGTGGTTGGAGTTAGAAGCACAGGAATTAGGAAATGAGGTTGAGAAAATTCTTTTTTTAAAGAAAAGTAAGTATGGTAAAAAGAATAGAAAATCCCTTCTTAAAAACTATGTTAGAGATTTGGAATAGCAATTGGCAAATATTTATACCACGGATATCCCCGTTGCCCCCAGTGGTAGTTTTGGAGGACTTTCTAGAAAATGCACAGCATTTAGAAGGTTTATTTATTTTAAAAAAATGTTATTAAATTAATGGATTGGATGGGGAAAATGGAGACTAGACAACAAATAACTGAAACGCTTGGACCAGGAAGAATTTTGTGGTTAAATTTAATGCAATTAGATAAGTGGACGAAGAAATGGAAGAGGAGAAATTAGTATGAAAGGGAACTTACTGGATTTGAAAAGAAAGTTGTGTCTAGAAAACTTGTAGAAGGGAATATTTCATCAAGAGGTATTTATTTATTTATTTAATACATTTTTATACCGCCCAATAGCTGAAGCTCTCTGGGCGGTTTACAACAGTTAAAATCATAAAATACAATATAAAATATAAAATTTAAAACCACAGATTAAAAACAAACAGCAGAGCTAGCAGCAGCAGTTACCATAATGGAATTAAAAACAACTACAAGATTAAAATGATTAAGATGATTAAAATGATTAAAATGCCTGGGAGAACAAAAAGGTCTTCACCTGGCGCCGGAAAGAATACAAAGTAGGCACCAGGCGAACCTCTTTGGGGAGCTCATTCCATAACCGGGGTGCCACAGCAGAAAAGGCCCTCCTTCTCGTAGCCACCTGCCTCACTTCCTTTGGCAGGGGCTCTCGGAGAAGGACCGCTGAGGAAGATCTTAGTGTCCGGGCAGGTACATATGGGAGGAGACAATTCTTCGGATACCCTGGCTCCAAGCCGTTTAGGGCTTTAAATGTTAGCACCGGCACTTTGAATTGGGCCCGGAAACGGACTGGCAGCCAGTGCAGATGAGAAAGCACTGGCATAATATGTTTTAGTTGGCCAGTCCCGGTTAATAATCTCGCTGCCCTATTTTGGATCAGCTGAAGTTTCCGGACCGTTTTCAAAGGCAGCCCCACGTATAACGCATTGCAGTAATCCAAACGAGAGGTTACCAGAGCATGGATAACTGTAGCTAGTCTATCTCTGTCCAGATAAGGACGTAGTTGGTATATCAGCCTAAGCTGATAAAAGGTGCTCCGTGCCACTGAGTTCACCTGTGCCTCAAGTGACAGTTGGGGATTCAAGAGCACCCCCAAACTACGAACCTGATCCTTCAGGGGGAGTGCAACCCCATCCAGAACTGGTTGAATATCACTTAGCCGGGCAGACGAACCACCCACTAACAGTACCTCCGTCTTATCTGGATTGAGTCTCAGTTTATTAGCCCTCATCTAGTCCTTTACTGTGTCCAGGCACTGATTCAGAACAGTCACTGCCTCACCTGGAATTAGATGAAAAGGAGAGATAGAGCTGGGTGTCATCTGCATATTGATACCTCAGCCCACACCTCCGGATAACCTCTCCCAGTGGTTTCATGTAGATGTTAAACAGCATAGGGGATAAAATAGAGCCCTGTGGCACCACATGGCATAACTGCCAAGGGACAGAGTACTAATCCCCCAGCACCACCTTCTGGAATCGGCCACCCAAGTAGGATCGGAACCACTGGAGCGCAGTGCCTCCAACTCCCAACCCAGACAACCTATCCAGAAGGATACCATGGTCGATAGTATCGAAAGCCGCTGAGAGGTCCAAGAGAATCAACAGGGTCGCACTCCCCCTGTCCCTCTCCCGACAGAGGTCATCCCACAGGGCGACCAAGGCAGTTTCCGTTCCCAAACCAAGCCTGAATCCAGACTGAAATGGATCTAGATAGTCCGTTTTATCCAAGAGTGCCTGGAGTTGACCAGCAACCACCCGCTCAAACACCTTGCCCGGGAATGGGATATTAGCTACTGGCCTATAGTTATTAACATCATCCGGGTCCAGGTTAGGCTTTTTGAGGAGTGGCCTAATCACTACCTCTTTCAAAGAGGCCGGCACCACTCCCTCTCTCAAGGAGGCGTTTACAACCTATAACAAAGGAGATTTATAAAATGATTCAAAAAAGAGAAGAGCAAAAAGATAATCTCAACTGGCATATGGAATTTGAGGAGGAGATTTCATAGGAAGGGTGGAAAAATATTTGGAACAGACGTATATTAAGAAATGTGTCAGTAAGGATAAAAGATAATTTTTATAAACTTATTTGGAGATGGTACTTGACTCCGGTGAGATTAAATAAAATAGATAGTAATTGCTCTCCATTGTGTTGGAGAGGTTGCCAGGAACTTGGGACTTATGCTCATATGTGGAGCTGTAAAAACATACTGGATTTCTGGAACAAATTTTTTGTAGAAATTTCAGAAATTATTGGTATTAATTTGGAGGTCTGTCCAAAATTAGCGTTGTTATCAATAACGGAGAAACTTGTTTGTTCTCAAGATATAAAGGAACTAATTGTAAATTTGTTAACTGCGGGGAGATTAATGATAGCAAGGAAATGGAAAGTTCAACATGAGTTTTCAATTATGGACTGGTATAAGGAGGTGTGGGATATTGCCTTAAATGATAAATTAACTTATAGTATCAAATGTAAAAAGAGACAATTAAAGAAAAATAATTTTATGGATATTTGGGGACTATTCCTAGATTATGTTTTAGTAGAGGGAAAAGGGAGCAAGCCATGTCAAGATATGATGTATTTTTGAAATACTGAATAATAATGGATTATTATGATAGAAGTTATTTCTTGGTCCCGTGGTGATGGTGCACTCTATTAGTTATATGTATTTTTTTAAATTTGCTTTATATACATTCTTTGAAATAATAAAAAGTTGAAAAAAAGAAAAAAAGAACATCCCTTCCTGTATGTACCTGCTTCGGACGCTTAGATTCTCTTTGGAGGCCTTTCTCTAGGTGCCTCCACCAAAGGAAGCTAGGCGGGTGGCTACAAGAGAAAGACCTTCTCAGTTGTGGCACCCCGCTTATGGAATGCCCTCCCCAAAAAGGTTCACCTGGCATCTACATTGTTACACTTTCACCACCACCAATACCTTTCTTTTCTCCCAGTCATTTTAGAGAGCTAGTTCTAGCTTTTTATGACTGTTTTATTTATTCCTGTGGGGTTTGTATTGTATTCGTTTAAATATTTGTATTATATTTCATATTTTTAACTGTTTGTATGGCATTTTAGTTTTTAACTTAACTGCTTGTAATCTGCCCAGAGAATATTGGTTATTGGGTGGAATAAAAATATAATAAATAAATAAATGCATTATAATTGCTGTTTATTACATAGAAAGCTGTCAAGTTCTTTTTTTATTGTTGATTACATAAACCTTTCCCATTTAGGGTAGGAACAATATTTTTCTCCAGGCCAGCTTCACTGGTAATTCTGAGGGTGTTTTGTCTTCTGTATCTGAGGGAACCTCAAGTTCAGTGCATCTTTTATAAGTAGAGTTGCTCCTGTACTCTACTTATGAGCATATTATACTTTGGAAAGATAATAAAATTCTCTAATAATTCATTCATTTATTCAATTTCTTTCTTTTTTTTCTTTTTTCTAAATAAATTTTTACTATTTTTTTTCTTTTTCAATCATACAACACAATCAAAAGAAATACAACATAAACATCGTGCTCCCCCCCACCTCATTCCATTTCTATACCGTCCAATAGCCAAAGCTCTTAGGACAGTTTACAAAGATTAAAAACTTTAAAAATACAAAATTGCACATAATATAAAAACCATTGACAAACAAACATATAAACAAACAATACACACACACCCCTACACAATTTTAGCAATAAGAAATCCCAAGACCCGATTAAAATCACATGCTGCCAAACATGTGGGAGTAGAGGAAGGTCTTAACCTGGCAATGAAAAGATAACAATTTTGGTGCCAGGTGTGCCTCATTGGTGAGATTGTTCCATAATTGGGGGGGGGGCTGCCACTGATAAGGCCCTCTCCCTTCTTTCCACCTTTTGAACTTCCCTTGGAAAAGGCACCCAGAAGAGGGCCTTAGATGAACGTAGTATATGGGGTAAGTTCATGGTAATGATGGTGTGGTATATAGATCCTGTCTTAAAGTAGCAACTGCAATTACCTAACCTTCTACACCAACAGGATTTTTATCGTTATACAAGAGGGCACTGCATAAAGCTACAATGCACTCCTGATCTATGATTACCTTAAATATTATATTTCTAATCACTTCAAATAATATTTAACTTTTCATTATGAAGGGATTGATATTAAAGGTGTCATGTATTTAAAATGGTAATCCAAACCAAGATGCTTAAACTGTTGGGTTTTGCATAGGCAGAAAGAGATTACCACCTGACATCGAGATTATCACCTGACCTGGTGGGTGTCTCTTGAGTTCAAGTACACAAGGTCTCTAGTCACGAGACATAGTCTCAAGATGATATGACTCAGCAACCTTGGGACAGATTTGGGGTAAACATGTTGATGAATAGGTTATACAACTGGGGTGAGTAATATCCTATTTATAGGTACAGGGTCTCCGGTATAAAGCTAACACACTTGCTTGCATTCTCTTCTCGTCTCACTCCTCTCGTCTCAACTGGACTTGTCTTGTTTGGACTTCACTTCATCTAGCCTTACCACTGGGGTATTGGATTTGTATCTGCAATGATGTAGTGAGTAAGAGATGCATTAATTGCCTTAATCCCATGTAATTGGGTCTTACAAATAAACTCTTTAATCTTTATTAACTGCTGTTATCTCCTCCTTCCGCCTGCGTGACTGGGACTGAGGGTCATTGGCTAGGGAAGCTTTTGAACCCGGGTTAGTCCAGCTCTCACATCTGGTTATGGGCCCAGATAATCAGTAGAGATAAGATGGTTATCTCAGATGGGCAGATAAGCCACAGAGACGCAGTACGGAGAAATTCGGCAGTTATAGAGTTAAAGGATTTGTTTAACTATTTGTAAGAACGGTTTGTAAATAAACCGGGAAGGCGATGCATGTTGCTAAAGCTGGATGCAGATAAAAGCGGCTTGGAATGCAGCACAACTGAAGAATGCAGGACAGAGAGACGAAGGATTTTTCGTTTTGGAAGCAGCTGGAACGGAGGTGCCAGGCTTGGCAAAATCCGAGGCTACTGGGCAGCTACTAGGTTGAAAAGTGAACAACGCTGGACACAAGGATTTCGTTTTCCACAGCTTGCTGGAGTGATTGTCAAGGAGCTGTATCGGGCAAGGAAATATCTCCAGGAGGCTCTGTGTCTACTCATTTGAGTCAAGGCTACAGCAGGAGGATCATATTTCTACTACAGTTTGCTTCTTCGCTCAGCAGCGGATCAGCTATCTTTTGCATTGTATCAACAAGTGGCTTGGATTACAAATGCGTGGATTACGTCTGACGTGGGCAAAGCGTCTGGAGCGCATGTCGCAGCAAAGTCACGTGTGACAGGAACGTATCTTGGGAAACTTGATACTACACGGGAGGCTGTATCAAACCAGCAGAGGCGTGGTTTTAAAACAGCAGGAGAAAAACAGCGCAGGCAGTTTTGAACAGAGAAAGCTGTGCTTAAAATGGAAGCTGTTCTTCATTTTCTTCATGTGGGATCACAGAAGAAAGGAGCTTGAAATCAGCAGGGGTGCTGCTGATGGGAAAACCTTTGTGTTTTAACCCAGGACATAACAAAATGGACATTATTTTGTTTGGCAGAAGCAGTGGATTGTTTAAACGAAGCTTTCTGTGTTGGACATAAATAAGCAGGAAGAGGACTATGCAAACGGTCAGGAGTTTAACAGTCATGTTTTTGGAACTGTATTTCTTGAAAGTTGGATAACTTGGATTCAAGAAAGTGTAATATATGCTCTGGAAATGTCAGGAAATGTACTGAATGTATATATGACTTGAGTATATTGTGGATTTTTCTGTAGCAAAATGTGAAATACTGAATAATTAGTAGGTATGTTTATATGGCAAAGCTAAGAGATGGATTATTTCTTTCATACTGTAAGGATGTAAATAAAGAAATGGAAAGTTGTACTGTTGCAACTATAAAAAAGGTTAAATGCTTATATGTATGACATGTACATGCATGCATATCACATGATGTTTGATCATTTAGATTCACAGGCTTGTGAAAGAAAATGCAAACTATGGTGGGGAAAGCATTTGGAAATTGTAATTTTCACATGAAAGGTATTTTGTGCACATATACAAGGGATGCTAGCTTCAACAGGTAAACTGGAAGGCTAGCTGAAAAACCAGTTCATTTCATTCAATTAGTTCTTGGTGATCTTGTGGGTACTCTGATGGTTTTTAGAGGAGAGGCACGTTATTTCATGATGTTAATTGATCAATACACGAAGTACAAGGTTGTGTACATGTTAGATAGAAAGCTGAAGTATTGAACAGAGTCAAGGTGTTTTGTGCTTGGGTGAGAAACAAGCATATTACCCATGTTACCTATTTCTTTTGAGATATGGGGGAAGTTCAATTCAGTGCATTTAGATGCATTTCTAACAGGATGTGGTATTGAACACATGGATTGTGTGGAAGAGTAAACAAACACTCAGAAGAGGTGATACTAATTTGGATAATGAGGTTTGGGTAGAAGCTCTTAAATGTTTTGATTATGTACATGATAGAAGTTTTAGTTCTGTGTAATGAACTGTACATCTTATAGAAAGTAGTGTAGAAGGAGGAATCTTCTGGAGAAACATTTCAGGATCTTAGATCTGATATGTAGGTACATACACCTCAAAGATAGAAAAAATCTGTAAGGGAGCTTACATGAGATTTTTCTAGAAATGAGAATATTGTGTTTCACATGAACAACACTTGGAAAGTGAGATTATCTAGAAGTGTTTAGTATAATGCTGAATGAAAAGGTGAGATCATTTTTCAAAATTAATTCTGTTAATGCAGGGGATGCATCAAGGTCAGAGTCAGAATAAAAAAGCATTTGCTGAAAGACAGTCAGGTAAATTTGACAAACTGATACACATTTGGTTTAGAGGAGGCTAAACAAATGATTGTTCATCATTGGTGCAAATTTATTGGAACAAGAACCTGATAACTGATGAGGTAAGGAACAGGTGAATCAAACAACCTGTGAGATATCAGGATGAATTTGCAGGAAAAACCATTTGAAACTTCAAAATTTCAAAGAGGTGAAAAAAATTGTCTGTTAAGGAAGCTAAACCATAGCTTCAGGCTATGTAAGCTGAGTTGAATTCTTTGGATAAAGAACAAAACATGGAAGCTGGGGAAAGAAACAGCAGTCCATGGAACTCATTGTTACCAGATAGATTTTTTAAGTGAAAACTAACCAGATTGGAAAGGTTAAGTATGACAAATAGCAAGATTGGTTGCTTGTGATTTTTGCTAAGTAAAAGGAGCAGGATAATCATAGGATGAGTGCAACAACAATTTGCTTTGGGAACAGTTAGACTGATGTTTAAGAATGTGGATAGATGTATGAATATTTCACAGTTGGAAATATTGGAACATAAGCATTTTAAATTAGAGGAAGTCTTTGGAAAACTGAGAATTTTTCTTTAGGAAAGCTAGAATCAGCTGGAGGCTGGAATTCTGTTTTGAACTCAAACATTGCTGAATTGAGATTTGCACAGAGAGGCAGATCAATGTTTGTTTGTTAAACAGGAGAAACAGGGACATAGACTGTATGTACTTTGTTAAGATGGATGATCTATTGTTTTTTCTGGACAGATAAAAGCAATATGATATAATTGATCCAGGGTTTGGAATTTCATTGAATTGAAACTGCTTGGTGGTGGATCAACTGTTTATTTGTAAATAGAAGTTGAGGGAGAACCAAGAGGGCAGTATTTTACTGCAACAAACCAGAGAAATATCATGGATGTGATTGAGAATTTTGGAGATTGTTAACTCAGTGCGAGACTCCAAATAGTTGAGGATTTTCAAGCACATGCTGATGGAAAAGCAGTTTGAATGCTACACAGAAGCATTGGGCTGTTGAGCTTCATTGTACAAGCAACAAGGCCAGATATTGCTGTCAGTGTGATAGGCAGACTGTTAGACCAACAGGACATGCTTGGAGAGCTCTGAAAAGGAGTTGAGTGTTATCTGGAAGGAACATCACACTTCAGACAAAGATTTACAACTCAGAGCACAGGTGGCTTACAGATTCACAGAAATGCCAGTTGTGGTTGTGATAGTAAGAACAACAAGAACACACCTGAAGTTTGTTATTTTTATAACCATACTTTGTTTGATTGATTTTGTAGAAACAATCATCTAGAAGTTAGAGTTCAACTGAAGCTGAACTGAATGCATTGTATTATGTATTGTGCTATTATGCTATTATAAAGCTTGAATAGTTATTGCATTTGTTTAAATAGTTTAAATTGTTAAAAAATGTTTAAATGATGCTGGGATTGATGTGAAAAACCTATTACAGTTTTTTCAGGACACAAAGCCAGGATTGCTATGCTGCAGGCAGATAGCAATACACAACGTTTTGGGTCTGCAAATAAAACTGTGTCATGAGGAGGGATACATCAGAAGTGATTTGATGGTGGTTCAAATTTCTGCCAGGTAAAGTCATTCCTGCAGAAGTTTTTTTTTATCAAAGTCCATAGATGAAAGAACAGCATCAGAAGTCAACAAAGCTGTCGCTGTTGTATGAGGTAAATGACCACGTTTTGCGACAAATGCAAAAGCAGGGGGATGTTGGGTTTTGCATAGGCAGAAAGAGATTACCACCTGACATCGAGATTATCACCTGACCTGGTGGGTGTCTCTTGAGTTCAAGTACACAAGGTCTCTAGTCACGAGACATAGTCTCAAGATGATATGACTCAGCAACCTTGGGACAGATTTGGGGTAAACATGTTGATGAATAGGTTATACAACTGGGGTGAGTAATATCCTATTTATAGGTACAGGGTCTCCGGTATAAAGCTAACACACTTGCCTTGCATTCTCTTCTCGTCTCACTCCTCTCGTCTCAACTGGACTTGTCTTGTTTGGACTTCACTTCATCTAGCCTTACCACTGGGGTATTGGATTTGTATCTGCAATGATGTAGTGAGTAAGAGATGCATTAATTGCCTTAATCCCATGTAATTGGGTCTTACAAATAAACTCTTTAATCTTTATTAACTGCTGTTATCTCCTCCTTCCGCCTGCGTGACTGGGACTGAGGGTCATTGGCTAGGGAAGCTTTTGAACCCGGGTCAGTCCAGCTCTCACATAAACTACCCATAAGGATTTTAAGGATACTTCATGTACTGGAGAAAACTAAAATGACAATTTCATAAAAGTTGTTAACAAATAATAAACTGAATGTAACAACATGGTTTTTCATTCACACAAAGTTCAGTGCTTGGAAGCTAGTCTTTGATAATACTTTCAACCCTCCCACATAAGTGAGCAAGTTGTGCGTAACTATTACATCATCTATTACTTATATGTAATGCAATTCTTATTTTCAATGCACCTACCACATATAACTGCTTCCAGAGAACAGACCATTCCTGGAGTGTTGCTGTAACTTCAGATATAACAGAATCTTCAAGTGGAACAACCGTCTCATACTGCCTGTAAATTTTACAAAAGCTGCCATGAAAATGTTGTAATGGTTATAAGACACTTTGAAAAGAAGCATTACTTCAATATTCCCCTGGTTTTAAAGAAGTAATCAAGACTCATTTATACACAGACTTCTTTACTTCATGTGGAGTTATTTGCCATGCCACTCAATGCACTCATAAATGAGGAGGAAGTGCCATTCCTAAATAATCATCCTGCCTCGTATTTGTACCGTAGTTTAATTACACAAGGTACACTTTGATGGCAATTTTAACTCTGCTTCTTACAATGCACATCCCTGCTTTTTAACATCTACATAAAACTACTGGGGGAAGTCATCCAGAGGTTTGGGCTACAGTGTCATCAGTATGCAGATGACACACAATTCTATCTCATGTGTACATGTACCAGAGAGGCTGTGGGAGTTTTGACATGGATGAGGATGAACAAACTGAAAGTTAACCCAGACAAGAAACAGGTACTGTGAGTAGGAAAGACTATTTATTTATTACATTTTTAAACCGCCAATAATTTCTTTTTTAATTGTATATTCTGCCTATGAAATGCAAATTAACTGCAGCACATTCCGCAATGGGCAGCCTGCAGCGTAAAAATGATGCAACTTGCCAAACTAATGAAATGAGTCCATTTGGCCTTGTAAGACTGCCAAGTGGAAAGCTGATTTGCAGCCTGACAACTCCTGTATATCTAGCAGCAATGGTAAGATCTTGGATCTGCCGGGCCATAAGCTAGGGGTTTTGAACAATGGGATGCTGCACTTCACCCTGTCTCTAAGTAGGTCCAAGGCCTTTGGTAGCTGTAAGTACATCCTCCAAGAGAGCAGGAGAGCTGTGAACCAGAGCTGGCAGGGCCAACATGGTGCAACCAAGATGAAGTCCACACCATCCTGCCTCCTATTTGCTATGACATGAATGTATAAAGGAGTGCCCCTGCTTGTGAATAAAGGAACACATCCTCCAGAGACTCATCATTCATCACTGCCCTTCTGTAGAATTGTCTGCACTGAGGTAGTGAGAAGGTCTATCTTTGGAGTCTCCCACAGATGAGAGGGAGAGTGCACCACCCAGGGATCCAACATCCACTCGTGTAAACATGTTTTGACTTAACTCAATTGGTCTACTAGAGTGCTCTCCTCATCCTTTAGCTGCACTGCCTTTAGAGATATCCAACAAGAGATGCACCAGTCCCAAAGGATCAAGGTTAGGTTCAGTAGTGTCTATGACCATGCTGTCCCCTTGCTTGTTTATGTAGAAGGCTGCAGTCATATTGTCCATAGCTACACCCCACAAGAAGCATATTGAAGGATTGCGGAGCTCCCATTACTGCCAAGAGCCTGCAAGTATTTATATGCAAACATCTCTCCTTTTATGACCTCATGTGCATCCAGAGTTGTCTACGGGGGTTCCCCCAAATCACTCTGTGCATGTGGGTCAAATGGGATAGCGAGAAGGCAATACCTCGCAGAAGGTTGGTGTAGCTGCTGTTACAGTATAAAAAGGGAGTGCCTGACTAAACCTGGAAGATGAAAAAGTGTGTGTTTGGGGTCTGACTAATAGCGGAAAACATCAATAAACCAATGCTGTATGTTCCTCATTTGCAGCCTGACCAAGGGTGTTACTGCTATGGTAGATGCCATGAGCCCAAGAACTATCTGAATTTGAGCAGTGGTAATAGTATGGGTCTGAATAATCTTGGTTGCTGTTGTGCCTCCAGAAGGTCAGACAGAGACCAGCCGTGCTGGAGTGTGTTTGGGGTGGGGCCAGGCTAAGTCCAGCCTGACCCAGCTGGGCAGCCTTACCAATCAGCGCCTGCTCAAAAGGCAGGTCCCAAACACACTCAGATGCTGGAAGCAATTGTTTGTTACAGCTACAGCCAGACGCTCCTGACATTTCCGACCTCCGACTTGTACCTTGGAACCTTGGAACGACCTTGACCACGACTTTGCCTGATCCCGAACTGGTTTATGTTTGCTGTAGTTCGGAATGATATATTTTGGCTTTGACCCTCAGACTGTGATAACGACTACGGCTTATCTTGGAACTGGAAGGATTTACGACAGTTGCCATGCTAGTCAAGGTCGGTGAGCCAGTGTGGCGTAGTTGTTAGAGTGTTGTACTCGGACTTGGGAGTTCTAGTGCCCATTCAGCCATGAAGCTCACTGGGTGATTTTGGGCCAGTCACTGTCTCTCAACCTAACCTAACTCACAGGGTTGTTGTGAGGATAAAATGGAAGGAGGAGGATGATTATGTAAGCCACCTTGGTTTCCTTGGTGGAATATAAATAAATAAATAAAATGGCACTATCTATAGGAAGGTAGGCTTGTGCCATGGAGTCCAGATGAAGTGGAGGAATTGTGATGATGTAAGGTGTGATTTTTCCTGAATCAAACAGAGGCGAAGCCATGCCAAGAGTCCCAGCATGACATCAATGTGATGAGCTGTAGGTGAAAAGGAGCACTACTAACCACTTGTCTTCTTGTCTAGATATATACATAAACCCTGTGATCCTGTGCAAGCAAAGATGAGCAGCCACTATTATTACCATATACTTTGTGAAGACTCTCGGGACTATAGCCAGTCCAAAGGGTAGGATCCAGAATTGAATACTTTGACATCCTGTATTGGGCAGGAGATATTGCTAGTAAGATGGAAATGTTTAAATAGCCATTAAATTTCCCTGTCCAAAAAAACTGTGCAAATATTCATGACAGTATTAAAATAAAACCTTTAGAGTGTGGCTAAATGGAACGGAGCAAATGGGGCACCAGCACCAGCAGTACTTATACTTGCCCCCCCACACACACATAGGGCCCCATTCACTCTGTTCCATGCAGCCACCTCCTGAGGTGTTTTTTTGTTTTTGTTTTAGAAATGTCAGGAAACTGGAGCCTCCTCTTGACAATTTTCTTGTATGTTGCCTACTCCACTTTGGCTGGCCCTTTGACCATTGAAACATACAAGGAAATTGACCAGAAAAGACTACGCATATCAGACAGCTGTAAGAGTGCGATTGCAAAAGACCAATGATGATGATGATGATGATGATGATGATGATGATGACGACCCCAATTGCGCATATTTGAGGCTCCAAAATATAAATTTAAAAAAAACAGGGAATGAAAAGTGGTAATGATTGGAGCAGAGAGGGGGCCAGGGCAAGGAGACAAGACGGGTTCTGTCACAAAGTCCCCTAGGATACATGCCTGAGCCGGCTGGAGGGCTGAGGTGGAAGGAGGGGGAGAACAACCAATGGCAAGCCCAATCATCTGTCAGGGTGTACCGTGGGTTGTTCAGTGAACAACCCACACTGTGTAGCTTATTCACAGGGGTGGCTTGGCATTATGTGCGAACCTGCCCAATGGTTCAAAATCTCCACAGCCTCACCTGATTCAGATAACAAATGGAAATAGAGCTGGGTGTCACCTCACTCCAAATCCCCAGATGACCTCTCCCAGTAGCTTTATATAGTTGTTAAAGAGCATAAGATAGAACTTTGAGGAATTCCACAGCTCAATTGCCATAGAATCAAGCAGAAATCCCCCAATGCTACTTTCTGAAATTAACCCTACAGAAATAAGTGGAACCACTGTATCACCGTGGCCCCCACCCTCATAATGTTCAACTTCAGACTGAAGATGGCTACAGTGCTCAACTTCAGATTAAAGGTGAGCATTATCAGTCACTGATGTTCATATTTCAAAAGAATTACAAACTTTGGCAACATCACTCAACCTGAATGGTTCGGCCCAGTGGAAGAAATTTTCACTCCTCAAAGGGATGAGGGGAAAAGGGAGCACTTGATCCTGGGGTCTACTCTTCATTAACCATGGTTAAGCATTTTTATTTATTCATTTATTTAACTTTTAGACGGTTCTTTGGGTGGTACACAATTTAGTTGTGTTCAGTTTTCACAAACCCAAATTGTTTAAAGCCATTTTAGACGGCAAGGGGACAGATGAGAAACGCCACTATTCTGGGTGTTAAAAAAGATCTTACTTAATCAGTAAAGTGTCAAATAACATTGGTATATATATATATTTAAATTCTCTTAACACTAACACACAGTGACCGTGCAGGACCTTGAGTGGTGATAGTTAACCAAGTTTCTGGTGAAACTGAAGTACCCAAACACCGCTCCCATCTCTTTTTGAATCATTATATGATATTAAATTGAATAAATTCGTGACAGCAATCATTTTACTTGCTTCTTATTATATACTAATATTTCAAATTGGCATGGTTCCAAGGCTAATTATCCCATTCTTAGTTTTGATTAATAAAATCCCTTAATTGAAAGAACTGAAACTAATAAGATTTGACCCCTAATTAACTACATAATTTTTGGTAATTGCGAACATCTTCCTTCTCTTATTACTTCCAGGAAGGTAATTACCTTATCAATCCATTTCTAACAATTTCTTCCTAGCCTAAAGCAGGGATGGGTAACATGCAGACCATAGGTCTGCTTGTGCCCAGCTCCGTTCTCTTGTGCAGCCCCTACTGCCCCACTGCTGAATTCAGCTGTGCAAAAAATCAGCAGTTTGCCATCACAATTTGGACTACAGAGCCGCCACAGAACTTTTCTGCAACAGCTGGAAGGGGCTGGGAGACCTATGATCAGATGTCATCCTCTGAGCTCAGAGGAGAAGATCTGCAGCATTTGCTTCTTTATTTGCAGGATCTGCTGCAACCTATTGCCCCTCAGATGCTGTTGAGGGGCCATAGGATTCCACTCTAACTTATTTTATACAGGTTTTAAAAAAATCTTCTAACCACTTGAGGAGGTTTTGCCTCAAAAGGCAGTACAATATTTTAAATTAAACAAAGTAATCTTGAAGCAGCCATGCTTCCTAGTAATAAGGGCAATTAGCTGCTCTGCTTACAGTGCCTTCAATATAGAATGTTTGTCTAACTTGCACCACCATTGCTTCCACAGCCACAGCAAATAGGAGAACAAAAAATAACATCTCTTTCAAGCTCCCTGACCAGGTAAAAGCTGGAGAATATAGATTAACTAATATTCCTCAAAAATGTTTTTACTTCTGCCTACACCTATGCCATCATCTAGCAAAAGAAGTAAATGAAGAATATTCATTCTTTGTACTCAAGCAAATAAAATGAAATGCTTACTTGGAAGCATTTGCTGGTACAATATTTAGTTCTTTGGAATTACTTTAGAATATCAAGCCTACATGGGATATTAAAAAGTAAAATTATTTAAAATGCAGCACATATTTAATAAAGCAAGGGGAAACTGCCCATTTGTCAGAATTGTATCTAATTGTGTGTTTTGTTTTATCCACACAAGTATCTCAATTTCTTGGTAATCAAGGCATATACTCACCCTCTGTTACTGACAACAGCCTTTTTCAAGTGAATATAATTAGCAGGAAAGATCCCCTGCAAGAGAAAATAATTTTGCTTATTTCAACAAGAAATAGTGCATCTTAACAGCACCTGTTCAAGGAAATAATTTGTTAACTGGTAACTGACTAGAAATTCTGAAATGAACACATCTAGTTTTACTAAAGAAAATGTGCAATTATTAACCACATGTATAAAAGAATATCACTTTGAAGCAAACATTAACCATACACAATACAATTAGGTAATTTCAAATAGCTACAAAATGATTGTACATGTTTACTCTAGTTCAATATGTAGTTTTCTTTAGTGTAGTTTCTTTTAAGAATTAAAATTGGAAATAAAAAATACCACAAGACTAATACTATGTACTTTTATATAACATTGTGCATGCCAGGGGAAGTACTACCTATACTTATTACCACTAGTAGTAAACGGTTAGCAATTTTAATCTTATTAGCAAATGCTTCCTATAAGCATGTATGTTCCTATGCAGCAACGATGATCAAGGCATAGTAGATGTTTTGAAAGATTGATTCTCTGTATGTGGAAATTCAGAAATGAGGAATTCAATAGGGTGCCATTTTCACAGTAAAGATGTGGATAAAATGTGGATAAGGGAATGCATTTCCATCTGCATTGCTATGCAAATGGGTATCTATGCTACCAAACCATGATCCATCTTGCATGACATCCTGGGCTCACCGTAGTTTATTTAACCCACAATGAGCCACAGCATGTGCCAGGTGCCATTTTGAATATGCAACCGCTGATGGGGTTGTGGCATGTCGTCTGAACCCTGCCATCAGGGGTTATGCGAAGGTTAAACAACCGTCAGTTTGTTGTAGGGTTATATGTGTACGGTTATAAGCCAGTGTGGCGTAGTGGTTAGAGTGTTGGACTGGGACTCGGGAGATCTATGAAGCTCACTGGGTGACTTTGGGCCAGTCACTGACTCTCAGCCTAACCTACCTCACAGGGTTGGTGTGAGGATAAGGACAGGTTGCTTACCTGTAACTGTAGTTCTTCGAGTGGTCATCTGTGCAGTCACACACATGGGCTCTGCGCCTGCGCGGAGGCCGCTTCGGGAAGGTTCTATAGCTGAGGCAAACTTTGGGCGGGAACCCCTCCCCCCTGCGTCTCTACTGCGCGGGTTCCCGCCCTCTCCCTCAGTTCCCCTGAGACCGCCATCGCGATCCCAGTGCTAAGGAAGAACATAGGAAAAAACTCCCTACATTGAACATCAATACCGAGGGCGGAAATCGATGGCGTCGTACGGTACCGATGGTACACCCAAGGTCCCGGTCCAGTACACCATCGAACTCGACAGTGACACCGTAGCGGGGATGGCTGGGTGGGTTGTGTGACTGCACAGATGACCACTCGAAGAACTACAGTTACAGGTAAGCAACCTGTCCTTCTTCTTCGTGGTCTCTGTGCATCACACACATGGGCAGAGTAGCAAGCTGACTTACCGGCGGAGGGTCGGTGTCATTGCAGGATCGATGAAAGGACAGCTCTGCCGAATACATTGTCCTTTCGGGATCGAACATCGATACGGTAGTGTGTCACGAACGTGGAAGGCGTCGACCACACTGCCGCCTTGCAGACCTCTGTCAGGGAGACACCCCTCTCGAAGGCAGTTGAGGTTGAAACGGCCCTAGTGGAGTGGGCTCGGATCGAGCTCGGTAGAGGTTGTCCCTTGAGCTCGTACGCTAGTTTGATACAGGACACAAGCCACGAAGCCAGTCGCTGGCTCGATACAGGCAAGCCTTTGGAGTGACCTCCGTAACAGACGAAGAGGCGTGGAGACCTCCTGATGGACTCGGTGCGGGACTTGTAGAAAAGTAGAGCCCTTCTCACGTCCAGCATGTGGAGTTGTTGTTCCAGGGGAGTAGACGGACCTTGGAAGAACGCTGGCAATATAATATTTTGGTTGAGATGGAAAGAAGAGACCACCTTCGGGAGGAAAGCCAAGTCTGGGCGCAGTACTGCTTTATCTCTATGGAAAACAAGGTACGGAGGGTCTACTCTCAGGGCCGTCAACTCCGATGCCCTTCGGGCAGAGGTGATGGCGATAAGGAACACTGTTTTAAGAGTTAACAAACGGAGGTCTGACGTCGCCATAGGTTCGAAGGGCTTAGACATGAGTACCTGAAGTACGAGCTGAAGATCCCAAGTTGGGTTTACCGGTTTGAACGATGGGTTCATGTTGTGCAGACCTCTCATGAAGCGCTTGACTAGGGGATGGGAGAACAGTGTATACCCATCCCTGCCCTCGTGGAACGCTGACAATGCCGCTAAGTAGACTTTCAACGAGCTCGTCTTGAGACCTTTGTGTTGCAGATGGAGTAAAAACTGCAGTACACTATGAATAGGAGCCTTCGGATATGGCACCTCGATCTCCCCGAGGTATTCGCCGAAGGCTTTCCATTTCCTTGTATAGGATGTCCTGGTGGATGGTTTCCAGGCCTCCCGTAACACAAGTTTGATCTCTGCTGGGAGTGATTCTGGGATCAGATCATCCAAGCAGTAAGTTGGAGGATGGATGGGTTCGGGTGCATAATTGAGCCTCGAGCTTGAGAGAGGATTGTTGTCGAGCTCGGTAGGCGTAAGTACTCCCCTTGGGACAGTCTGAGAAGAGGAGCAAACCATGCCTGTCTCGGCCACCACGGGGTCACAAGTATACAGTTCGTTTGGTCGGACTGGATCTTCGCGACGACCTTGGTTAACAGTGGAATCGGAGGAAACACGTAAAATAGAGTCCCTGACCAGGTTAGTAGGAACGCATCCCCAATCGACCGGCTGTCGTGGCCCGCTCTGCTGCAGAAGACCTGACACGCCGTGTTGGCTGCCGTCGCGAAAAGGTCTACCGTCGGGGTCCCCCACCGTCGAAAGAGGGACTGACGGATTCGGTCGTCTAGTTGCCACTCGTGGGAATCGAAGGATATCCTGCTGAGGGCATCTGCAAGATAATTGTCCTTCCCCGCGATGTGAATAGCTCTCACCGAAATATGGCGGGGTATCATCCATTTGAATATACGAAGGGAGAGGTTCGTCAGCCGTATCGAGCGAGTACCTCCCTCCTTGTTCAGATAAGCAACGACAGTGGTGTTGTCGGTGACCACCTGTAGGTGTTTGCCCTCGAGTATGGGCTCGAGGGACTTCATGGAGTTCCATACAGCTTTGAGTTCGAGGACGTTGATGTGTTTTCCTCGGTCGTGAGGGCCCCATTGCCCCTGTGCTGTGTGGTCCCCACAATGCGCTCCCCAGCCCAGGAGGGAAGCATCCGTCGTCAATGTGATTGAGGGTACGACGGGCTGAAACGGCATGCCTTTTGTTAAGTTGTGACGAGTTGTCCACCAAAGAAGCGACTGCCTTACTGTGGACGGGATCGACAGACGAGTTCGATGGGCATTCGTCTCGGAATCGAACGACCTTATGAACCAGTTTTGGAGCTGGCGCATATGGAGTCGAGCGAGAGGGACAACTGATATGGTTGAGGCCATGAGGCCGAGAAGACGCTGGATCGAGAAGGCTGTGCACGAGGTCGCCTTGTGTATTCTCAGGGCGAGGGCAAGCGTCTTTAGAGTTCTGTCCTCTGGTAGAAAGGCGCGACCGACAGTAGCATCCAGTAATGCTCCGATGAACTGGATCCTTTGAGTGGGGAAAAGCTTGGATTTCTTTGCATTGAGACAGAGTCCGAGGGTGTTCAGAGTGTTGGTAGTTAAATGTAGGGCATCCTGGAGCTCCTGTGCAGAAGGTGCTACGATGAGCCAGTCGTCCAGATAGGGGTAGAGCGTCACCCCTTGAGTCCGAAGATAGGCACATACTACCGTCATACACTTGGTAAACACCCTCGGTGCCGTCGAGAGTCCGAATGGGAGTACCTTGAACTGGAAGGTATCGGATCCGACCATGAACCTCAGGTATTTCTGGCTGTCCGGGTGGATCGCTATATGGAAGTAGGCGTCCTGGAGGTCGATGGAAGCAAACCAGTCGTTCTTGCGAAGGAGAGGCAGGATCGACTGGAGCGTGACCATCCTGAACTTCTTGGGTAGAATGTAGAAGTTCACTGAACGGAGATCCAGGATCGGTCGGAGTCCCCCATCTTTCTTTGACACCGTAAAGTACCTGGAGTAGAGGCCGTCCTGAACGAGGTGTGGAGGGACTGTCTCGATGGCCCCCTTGATCAACAGGGAGTGGACCTCTTCCTGCAACGCTCGAGATGGTTGTGTAGTGCGGGTGCCAAGGAAGGGTGGGAGGGAAGCGAACTCGATCTTGTAGCCGTGCTGGACAATGTTCAGAACCCAACGATCGGTGGTAATTTTCTTCCATGATGGTAGGAAGAGGGATAGTCGGGTTCCAAACTGAGGTCGAGCCGGAATCGGAGTCAAGAGGATCGAATTGGAGCTGTCGGTCGTGCCTTGGGTCCCGTCAAACCCGTCGCCTTTGGGAGTCACCTCCTTTACGGGAGCCCCGGTACCGTTGCTGCTGGAAATGACGGCTCGGTGCCCGGGGCTGCTGTGGACGAGCGCGGCTATCCTGCCACTGCTGGTGCTGTCCTTGTTGAGCTGGAGCTATAGGTGGTAAGTATGGGGTCCACCTTCGGCGTCTGAATGCTCGAGTTGGTTGCATCGGAAGGAGTCCCATCTTCCTAGCGTTCACCCGGGCTTTCTGGACCGCATCGAGGGAGTCGTCTGTTTTGTCATTAAAGAGACCGACTCCATCGAAGGGCAGGTTCTCGATCTTGGCTTTAGCCTCCGTTGTTAAGGTTGAAGACCGTAGCCAAGCGTGTCGGCGGAGAGCGACTGCGCTCACCAGGGATCTCCCGTGGCAGTCTCCCTGATGTCTGGCCGTGTGGATTTGTTGCCTGGAAGTGTTCGACGCTTCGGCCTGGAACACCCTAGCCAAGTCTCTCTTCTCGTCCGGGAGATAGTCTATCAATCCACTCATCTTCTCCCAAAGGAAGAGTTGGTACCTCGCCATTGTAGCTTGGTACCCGGCGACCCGGATCCCCAGGGCGCTCGAAGTGTAGACTCTTCGTCCGAAGTTGTCTAGCTTTTTTCCCTCAGGGTCCGATGGAGTGGAGTGCTGCTTGCCCGACTTGGACTGCGCCGACTCGACTATCATTGAATTTGGAGTGGGATGGGAGAAGAGAAACTTGGCCGTGTCCGGTCTAACCTTGTAGAGCGCGTCCAGGCGCTTAGCCGCGGGAGGGGCTGTGGACGGGGAGCTCCAAGATCCTTGCACCGTCTCTAACATGGTAGGAGTAATCGGGAGCAATGTGGGGCCCGAGGAGGATTTCGAGACGGCATCAAATAGAGGATCCACCGCTTTTTTCTCTTCTACGACCGTCTCCAGTCCGAGGGCTTGGGCCATCCGGAGGATTTGTTCCTGGAAGGTGCCCATATCCTCGGAAGGGGACACTCCCGACTGGGTGGTCACCTGTTGGTCTGGTGATGTCGAGGAGGGGGAGACAGAGACGACTGACTCCGAGTTCGAGATAGGTGAGCCCGGGGTCGACGATCTACGGGACCGTGTGGCTGCCTCCGGCGAGTAGGCGGTAAGCCTACCTTCTCTCACCTCGCTGCGTGCCTGCAGAGCTAGGAGACAAGCTGGTGGAGACCTCCTAGAGCTCCCGGGTGATCTCTCCCGCCTTGGTGGGGAGCGTCTCCTAGGTGGGGATCTATCTCGGGATAGGTACGTTCTCTGGTATCGATAATGGGAAACCGGGGAACGTCCTCTGTGGTATGTGTCTCGCGACCTCGAGGAGTATCTCGAGTCCCTGGAGTCGCGGGATCTGTCCCTGTAGCGTTGGGGATCCCTTGATCTCGAGACCGAGGATCTGGATGAAGCCCGGTCCCGGGTGATCAGAACCTCTTCGATCTCGAGTGATTTGGATCGGGTTCGTGGGGTACGAGCCCGTACCCCACGAGCTGGAGAGACAGATAAAGGAGCGGCAGCGGTCTGTGTCAAGGGTCTCGGTTCCGATGGTGAGTCCACGATCTCCCCATCTGAATACGCGACGGCCTGCGTAGCTTCCTTCGAGCCCGAAGGAGCTGTCGGAGTGGAGCAAGGAGGAGGGTCCCTCGAGCCCGAGGGAACCGGTGCGGATGGAGATTTGAGCCCAGCCGGGCGATCTGAGGCCGCGACGTCCGTCGGGTCCATGGCTAGCGTCGATCTCGATCCCGAGAGGGACGAAGCCAGTTTTTTCGCCAATTTCCTCGCTTTTTCCTTCCGCTCCTTGCTTCGCTTTTTCGCTTCTTCCTTCTCCCTGCGTGCCTTCTTGGCCTTACTTTTAGATATCATAGTGGCCATATAGGCCTCCTGAGCGTCCGCTGAGGAGACCGTGTGGGAAGGCGGCGTACTAGGCCTCGGTAAAGAGGAAGGCTTTTCCGCGGGCGGCTGGAGGGCTTTTTTGTAAAGAATCGCCGTCAACTTATCCGCCCTATGCTTCCTCGCTTGCTTAGTGAAACCTTGACATTGATGGCAAGTTTCCACGTTATGGCCTTCTCCAAGGCATGCAAGGCAAAGCGAGTGTCCGTCTGCGGGGGGAAGCTTGGTTCCGCACCTCACGCACTTGCGGAAGGGGGCTTTCGGAGCCATAATTTCCTCAATGATCCCACGAAGAACGGGGGGAGAAATTAGAAGTATTCTTATCTTTTTTTGTTGGATTCTACGGAGAATCAATGAACCTCTCGAAGTAACAGCCACACGCGATGGCGGTCGAAGAGGAACTGAGGGAGAGGGCGGGAACCCGCGCAGTAGAGACGCAGGGGGGAGGGGTTCCCGCCCAAAGTTTGCCTCAGCTATAGAACCTTCCCGAAGCGGCCTCCGCGCAGGCGCAGAGCCCATGTGTGTGATGCACAGAGACCACGAAGAAGAAAATGGAGGAGTGGAGGAGGAGGATTATGTAAGCCACATTGGGTTCCTTGCAGGAAAAATGATGGGATATAAATATAATAAAAAAAATAAATAAATATGAGGGTTGTTTAGCTCCCAGTGGCCAGGTTTAGATGACACACTGCAACCCCACTGGGGTCTACATATTCAAAATGGCACCCCGCAATAATCTACAGTGAGCCCGGTGTGTCGTGTGAACCGGGTCTCTGTCTTCAACTGTGAACAAATCACTGATGACAACTATATGTGGATCACAGCCATTTTGGGTGCACTTCATAAAGGGTTCGATTAAGAAATTACCAAATACTCACATGTTTTAACTCTCCTAGATTTCAGTGGGGCTTATCATATTTAACTTTCCCTGATTCCAATGCTGTACAATGCACCTAGAGCAAACTAAAAATTCTTTTCTGTGTGAAAGCTCCAAGATGAAAATGCAATTTCAGATTCCCCAGCTTATGTATAAATGCCTATCAAGGATTAAATAGGTAACTTTTTGAATCATCCCAACTTATTTCTATTATTATTTATTTAAAAGTGTTTATACTGTCTTTCAATAAAAGCTTACATAATAGTTTACAAGATGGTTGCTACATTTATTTTATTGATATTTGGACTTCTCTCTTCCAGGCCGCCTTTCCCTAAGAATGCTTTGGTGCAGCTGGCTTCATCCAATTCTGAGCTATTTATTTTATTTGTTGGAATCCTTATTCCACAAGCAGGCTTCTAACTGAAACACTTTATTCAGGCCAGCCTTGCAATCTGGCTTTGAATTACAAAAGGAGTGATTAGCAGACTCAATCACAAGCTACAAGCTAGTTAGATTAATAGCCATTTAGGAAGTTAGCCCATAGCTGAGAAGTTGATTCCAAACTGAGGAGTTCCCCTCCTTTCCAGAGTCAACCTGCCCATAGCCACTTCCCCTAAGGCGGGTCCTTATACTTAAGAGCCAACCTCGTAGAGCATCTGATACTTGTCAGCTGTTCCCTCCTCCTAAGTTGACATCTGACTTGGGGGACTGTGACACTGGATACACCCTCCTCCCCATCAGCGAGCTCAACCTGCTTTCCCACAGAATTTGACACCGCCCGTTCCTCCCCGCCTGTAGAGTCTATCTCTAAAGCTCTTGGCCTTGGAGAGCCAGGCGCCGCTTCCCCCCCCCTTCCAACTGCCCATCCTCCCTCCTCTTCCTCCAAATCCGTTTCCAGGTCCTCCACTGCAGGAAGAGTGGGCCCAATCCCTACACCACGGTTCTTCAATCCCTTTTCGGTCATTCGGGCACTCGTGCAGTGGATCTCTTTGCAACTGAGGGGAATGAGGTGCGCAGAAGTTACTGCAGCAGAACAGGCATTAGATTGAACTCTCTGGGAGATGCATTTCTTTGTTGCTGGGCTGGAGATTTTTTTCCACCTATTTCCCCTGTTTCTTCTCCTCATGTGGGTCCTGGCAAAGATCTAGGCTGAATGGAACCATATTGTCAATCTGATTGTCTCTTTGTTTGCTAAGGAGGGAAGAACAAGGGCTTGTCTGTCTCCCTGTAGCATTTCACTTTGTGGGTGGTTGACACCATGAAGTTGGTGTACGAAGCCTTGGTTCTTGAACTAACTGGCCCACTCTGAGCTCACTCTGCTAGGGGTATCGCTACATCTACAGCATTTGGGTTGCCTTGCTGGAGTGGTGTAGAGCAGTGAAATGGTCAACCCCATCACTTTTCATCAAGCATTACACTGTGGATGTCAGAGCCAGAGCTGATTGCTCTTTTGGCTGTGCCATTCTTTTTTCTATTCTGCATTAACAATACCATCCCACCTCCATTCCAACTGTCGTTCCCATTACAAGTAGGGTGAGCAGGAGCGGTCCCAATATTCATGGTAGCTCTGGTTGATAGGACTCCACGTATCTGGCGTCTGGAGATCCTTGTTGGAATTGATGGGGAGAACGAAGCTGTGGAGCTTGTTCAGTCTGGTCCCAAACTGGCGAATGATCCTGTACTTCGCCCTCAGAAACTGAGGTAATCGGTACCGGGTCATGCATCAGTACTGACACTGGAATTTCAATTGGTGAATGCATCAGAGGATGCGGAGATGGCATAGAGGGTCTGGACAGTGGAGCAGGCACTTCCTTAGGGTCCTTTTTCTTCTTCTGTGAGTCAGTCTTATGGGACCTCACTTTTTTTTGCCAATTTCTTTGCTGTCAACAGCATTAGTGATCTACCCAGTGTTGGGGGATCAGCACGGCCTATGTTTAGAGCTGGAGCAGGGGGCGAATGGGTGCCTGATGCAGGGATCTCTGGAGCAACTGCAGGAGATGAAGGTAAACAGGCCTGAGCCATAACCTTCAGCACTTCCACAGCTTCAAGTGCCTTCTTTCAGAGCTCCGCTCTCAATCTATAAGCACGATTCTGTCTAGCCTATTTGGTGAAGGCCTGACAATGTGGACAGGTGTCCACAAGATGGCTCTCCCACAAACAAAAAAGGCAAAGGGAGTCGGTGGGGGCTTGCTGCCACACCTAACACATTTGCAAAAGGGGGCCTTCAAGGCCATATGCTCCCACTGCGCTAGCATGATCTACCAATCACGAACAAGAGAAAATAAAATACTGTATAAAAGAAAACAAAACAAATAGATTTAAAAATGATAGAAGAGAGAAGAGTAAGGAATAAAATAGAACCTCAGCAAAAAATACAAACTGTCTCAGAGAGACAAGATAAGTTCCTCGTGAGGCAACCAAAATGGTGGTCGAAGAGGAACTGAGGGAATAAGTGGGAACTCGCTAAGGACATGCATACTAGATGGTGGGGGAAAGGGTTCCCTCCCAAAATACCATAGCTATAGAAGCTTCCCGAACTAGGCTCTGCGCAGGCATAGAACCCATATGTGTGATTCACAGAGACCACGAAGAAGAACGTTTTGAATATTTCAACTTTGAGTTACATCAAAGAGAGCTTCAGCTATTGGGTGGTATAGAAATGTAATAAATAAAATAAGTAATAAAATAATAAATAAATTTAAGAAGTCCTAGAAAGCAAAAGATGTAAGTTTTTCACAAGTATCAATTACTGCAGCTAACATGATTAAATGTTGTCACTTCCAAAGTGAAATAAAACAAACCTCTTAAGAAAAAAATGATTACAGAAGTATGGTGAGCCATCAGGAAATGGACAAATATTCTACCAGAATTATTAACAGCATAGAAAGCCATCCCATCAGTCCAGGCTGGTAATTGCCAGCACCAGTACCTACCAGGCCAGTAGCTAGCAAGAATCACATCCAAAAGGAAAAGGCAACAAAGCCTCTTTTTTTTTTGCTCTCCCCCCCCAACTTTTTTTTTTTCATACTGAGGTGACAGAGGTATGTGTGGGCTACCAGGGTAGAAAAATGTTATTTGTGAATTAGTAAGTACTACAGACGTATTTGCAAAGCTGCACCCAGCTCTTAATATTGTTTTTGTCAAGAAAATAATCTAGACTCACCTTTACATTGGGTTTCTTTATTGAAATTCCTCTGTACCATCCTGCAGTGCAACACAATAAATCAAATTAAAAGAGATGTATATTCTTCATGAAGTTAATAAAAATATAGTTAATAATTAAGAACTCTATACTCCTACTCATTTATCACTAGAAAAGTGATAAATAGAAAAACTCAGAAGATCCGGGTTCTAGTCCCCGCTCGGCCATGAAACTCACTGGGTGACTTTGGGCCAGTCACTGACTCTCAGCCTAACCTACCTCACAGGGTTGTTGTGAGGATAAAATGGAGAGGAGGAGGATTATGTAAGCCGCCTTGAGTTCCTTTCAGGAAAAAAGGCAGGGGTATAAATATAATAAATAAATCAAATAAATAAATAAATAAATAAAAGGTTCAAATTGTATCTTGGAAGTGCCTCTAATTAGAGATCTAAGGCCTTTTTGTGGGGAAGAAAGTGAGTACCTCATGATTCTTAGGATGGCTGGATATATATGCCCCCACCCTCAAATTAACCACAGATAGATCTACTTGAAAACAGGAGGACTTCAACTTGCCATATCAAGCAGCAGGGTCAATCCCTTCTCCGCTTCATGAATAAATCGGCAGATTGGAAACCTTCCCCCCCTATTGTTTCACACAGCACACTAGAGTCCTGCAGCTGGGAGGGGCAGCAGACTGCAGCAGTTCGTCTCCAACTAGTTATCATCTGCTGCATGAAGCAGTCATCTGAGGCCCTCATCCTCTCAGGCAGATCTATGGGAGTAGGGTGATATTCTACTTCACAATGGACCGCAATGCTTCATCATTTTTAGGCAACGTGCTGGAGTGTGTGGTGGCTTCTGAACTCCAGGTAGTGTTGGATGATCCCGGTTATTTGAATCCATTCCAATTAGGGTTCAGGCCTGGCTTTGGGACACAAACAGCCTTGTCACCCTAGTAAATGACTTACGTTGGGGAATAGCTGCAGGGCATGCAACCCTGTTGGTTCTCCTGGACCTCTCAGTAGCTTTTGATACCATCAACAATGGTATCTTTCTAGATCATTTGTCTGGGTTGGGCATAAGAGGAATGGTGCTATGATGGTTCCGGTCCTTCCTGGATGAACAGTCTCAGAAGGTGGTGCTGGAGGACCCCTGTTCCACCCCATAGCCTTTGGCCTGTGGAGTGCCACAAGGTTCCATCTTGTCCTCTAAGTTTTTCAATATCTACATGAAACCACAGGGGGAAATCATTCGGAGCTTTGGGCTGAAGTGCCATCAATATGTGGATGACACTAAGTTCTACCTCTCTTTTCAATCTAATGATCATAGGGATGATACTGAATGCCTGAATCAGTGTCTGGAGGAGATTTCAAGACGGATGAGGGCAAACAGACTGAGACTTAATCCAGACAAGATGAAGGTACTGTAGATAGGGAAACCAACCAATCTGGACAGAGGAATACATCTAGCCTTAGATGGGGTTGCACTCCCCCAGAAGGACCAAGTGCATAGTTTGGGTGTGCTCCTGGACCTGGTGCTAACTGGGGAAGCTCAGGTGGCGGTGGTGGCCAGGAATACTTTTTATCAGCTTAAGCTGCTACACCAACTGCAACCTTGTATGGAAAAGGAAGATCTTGCCTCAGTCATTCATACTCCAAGTTGCTCTACGTGAACCTGCCTTTTAAGACGGCTTGGAAACTTCAGCTGGTGCAGAATGCAGCCACATGGATATTGTTGGGGGCTGGGCAGACTGCTCATATGACACTGATACTGCGCTAGCTGCGTTGGTTGCAAGTACATTTTTGAGCCCAATTTAAAGTGCTGATTTTAACCTTTAAACTAAAGCTTTAAATGGTTTGGGCCCAAGTTACCTGAAGGACCACCTTCTCCAATACCAGCCTGCCTGCACTCTGAGAGAATCAACAGAGACCCTTCTCACATGCCTACCATCAAAGGCAGCTAGGCTGGTGAGTACAAGGGAGAGGGCCTTTTCAGTGGTGGCCCTGTACCTGTGAGGGGTTCATCAGGTCCCATCTGTGCAGGTCTTCAAGAAGACTCCAAAGACCCACTTGATTTAATTGGCCTTTATATAATCTGTGGGCTGCAAGATTTAGTGGTGATATCTGTTTTTATGGTATTTTATAGTATTGTATATTTATTGCTCATTTGTATTTGTATATTTTTTGAATTGTTTTTTTTAAATCTTGCACACTTCCTTTAGAGGGTTCTACCCTTAAAGGCAGCCTAAAAAATCATTTTAAATAAAAATAAAAATAAAAAGTGGACCTGCTTAAAACAGATTAGAGGCCTGCTCCTTCCTCCACCTCACAAAGCAGATCTGCTTGCAAGGACTATATTAGAAAGTACCTCAGCAGGGATGACAGAAGTTCTGAATCACTTTATGGGAACAGAATGCAACCACTCCTCTTGAAGAGAGTTTACTACCATAAGCACCTTCCTTTATTGCCTCAGAGTCTATTTCTAACCCTCACAGTTGCAGAAGTATGTTTGAAAACATGGAGGTTATGTTTTGCTAAAGGTCTCAGTGTTCCAGGGCTAGAATTTCTGTGCCCTGAATTATTACATGCCCTTGTATCTAACCTACATTATTTTACCCTAGATATCAGATTACTCCTTTCTACTTCGCTATAAAAACAGATATTCTACAAACAAAAAACCCACATCACTAATTTAGGCATCTTGAGAACACCAACGCAAAATACGGACATCTTTGAGGGAATAGTCTGAGCAGTAGCAAGCTAGAGGAAACAGTACTACAATGCATGTAACTCAGCCTCAGAAGAGTTCCATTTACATTTTGGGAAGGAATACAAAAGGGCCATGGGAGTTGGGTTAGGGAATGCTAAACTATCTTCTTTAGGCTACAGTCCTATACACTTATGTCCTATTGAACTGAAGGAGATTTACTTCTGAGTAGACATGCATAGGATTGCACTATAAATATTGTTTGGTTATTCCAAACATTATACATCGTTAGAATATTTTCCATAATGTGTGGAAATTTGTTTCTGGTAATGAAAGTCCATATTAGCATCTAATATAATGAAACTCATGAACTGATCTAGATATATGTAAAAAAATATTTACCAGACAATGTTACAAGATAATAATGCCAGGGTTCAAATATTTCTAGACAGATGGTTAATAAACATGCCAACCCCCCTTCTGCCTGGCCCCTTTTTGACAGGATTACTACCAATAATGATCCAGTCATTCTTAGAGAAAGTGGGTCAGCCTAGGTTTTATTAAGCATTTGAATAATCATGGTCCCCAAATAATTCATTAAAATATAGGTTTTCAAACTGTGGAGTGCACCCTCTTGGGGGAGGGGTAGACATCTCCAGCAGGGCACAACGGGGTTGTCTTCTCTCTGCCTGCTGGAAAACAAGGAACTACAGAGGTTGGCATTTTCTTTCTTCCATGTAAGCAGCATCAGAAGGATGCAAAGGAACACAGCTAAAGGGAAAGAAGATTCTCCTGACTCTGACCGGGCAACACGAATGAGACTCCCGCCTTTCTGGCTCAAACACTGCCCAAAAAAACAGAAACACAAACTCTCTTATCTTGCTTTCTCTTCTTAATTTGGTGGTATGGAGAAAGGGAAAGCTGAATGGAAAACCAAAGAGAATGGAACTTTTAGGTGAGCCTTTGAATTCATGAGCATCACTCACTGCAGCCCAGCTTACAGCTTTCGCCATTCAGTTAATTAGAATAGACTCAGCCAGAAGATGATACTGGGGGGAAGCACAAAGGGGGTTTCAGAAAAAGGAAGAGTTCTACAGACATTGGGGGTTAAGGGAGTTATGTATGAGGCACAACAACAGTCCTCTTCCATTAGAACCCCCACTGCTGTGCTACTAACTGAATTTAGTAGTGGGGGCAGGGAACTCTCATATTTTTAAAACATAAAATCAACTACATTCTGGTTGCAACAGCTTTTGCTCTCCCTCCTTCCCTGTCCCAGCAAACTGGATCAAGCAGCTCTGTGCGTGGAAGCACTGCTGGAGAAAGAATCTTTACAGATCTATCCTATGCATGTTTATTCAGTAGCTTATTACTAGGAACTTTATTCCCTAGTAAGTGTGCATAGGATTACAAACATTATACTACAATATGGTGTTTACTGTAGCACTTGCTACAGTCACACACATGATGCCACCATGTTCACAGATGGTTAGCACTAGGTTGGGTGAGTGGGAAAGGTGAAGTAAGTGAAGGAGACAGGTGAGATAAACGAGTTTGAGAAATACTGTATTGAAACCAAGACAAGCATATTTTGAATACATCATACTCACCTTCACATTTTTCCAGGATCTGAACAGTTTCTCCTAATTCTAGAACCAAGGCTTGTTGCACAGGCCCCCGGAAGCTGCATATAACTAGGGGGAGAAATAATAAAAAGTCAGCGGTTGAAATCTTGAACAGAGTATATTTCCCTATTTCATAAATATAGCAGCTACATTATTTCTTGTCAAGATGCGAGTTTTGCATAATATTCCACCTTTATTACAACCTCCTGCATAATAATTATTTTAGTGGGCATCACTAATTTAAGACCAAAAAATCTCCAAAAGAATCAGTAACCCAATCCAGAAATATAAGCATACAAACTAAAAGGAAGCCTGAAGAATAATTATCAATAATATTATCATCAACTATTTATGAAAAATAGTATTTGAGGAAATTATTAGAGTTGGATGCAACTTAGCATTATATTTTAAAGTCCATTTTGAAAAGGTTACATTCCAAAAACTTAGTAGGTCTGGAAGAAAAGTTACAAATTTATTTGGATTATATATGAGCAATATTATTGAGAGGATTTCAACTTTCAGCTCTTCCTACTGGGAACTACAAAATTGCCCTGACCGAAGACTGAAAATACTGCATCCTAATGATACTGAGGATTTTTGAGAAATAAGTCACTGAAACTTATAAATAAAAATTGTGAAGAGAAAGCCAGGTCAGGTACACGCACATCCCACTTGGAGCAGCAGCTCAGGTATCCACCTTTCACCTTGTTTACCGCACTTGCTTCCTGCAAGGAGGCTCACAATGGGACACATCTGCATACCCCCTGGCAACTTCCCCTTCTCTGGCAGCCAAATGAGCTGTGAAGCATCCCCAAACAACAAGAGGGGCACCAAGGTGCCTGGTAGTCTCAAAGGGTGGCAAGTACTCTTGAGCACCCCTAAGCACCCAGAGAAACAGGTTATTCCTGACTCGCTTCAGCCAATCTTGAGGGGAGGGGGCGCAGGAGGGAGAAGGGAGCCAAGAAGAGGGTATAAGGAAGGGGACCTGTGGCGGGAAAAGTTGTTGGTCATGGGCAGCAAGCTGCGCAGAGGTCCCAGGCTTCGGTCCGACCTCAGGATCCAGCCCCGGGAAGCTCCCAGTGAAACTAGCTGAAATCGCCCAGCCACTGGCATACACGGCTTTCGAGGAATCGGGGTCATTCCAGGTAACCCTTGTATGTACTGCTGCTATTGCTCGCTCAAAGCTGCTGTAAATTGAAGGCGCATGCGTGCGTACTGTTCCTGTGTATGTTTTGATACGCTCAATTAAACTCTGTTTACCTATAAACAGTATAGTAGCCTCCATTCATAAACTGCTTCTTTCACCGTCCCAGCGTTAAATTTGGTCGCGGTTTCTGCCTAAGTGCTGCGAGCCATGTATAAAGGGCTAACTCAGCTCCAGTTAACTCCTTGGTGCCCGAACCCGCACAAAGGACCGGCTTTGGTCCTTTTCAGAAAAATGCATATAACTGTGTTAATAAATGATTGTTAAAATACAAATGTGTTCCCTTTCATAGTATTCTATATGCACTGCCCACAGTTTTCAAGCTGTTTTTATTTCTAATACAGTTTTTGATCAATCAAACAAAAATCAATAACTGTCATTTTCCTGTTGGTTCCATTACTAAATTAAGAACAAACAGTAAACCCTGATTTATGGGTTTCTTTAGACTAAGGGTAGGCAACATGGTGCCCATGGGCACCCTTGGACTTTTTTTCTTGATGCCTCCTGAGGTGCCCTACCTTTCCTACTTTTCATATCATATAACAAAATTCCTTACTGGCAGCTGGGATCACTTCAAAGCAAAGTGAGGGCCTCTAGCTGTTCCCATCTTCTTTTCCCACGAATGCCTCTGAGCCCCACACATGGGCCTCAGAGACATTCTTGGGAAATAAGATGGCAGGTGGCTGCAGACCAATGCTTTCACCAGCAGCATGCTCATTTTATGGTGGTGCCCATGACAGTTTCTCAAATTGCCAAATGTGCCCACAGACCCCAAAAGTTTGCCTATTCCTGCTTTAGATCCTATCCAGACAATACTCCAAACTCTGGTTTGGAGGATCAGAAAGGAGCTGTACTTTATGGACTCCTCCTCCTCCTCCTCCTCCTCCTCCTCTTCTTCCAATCGCATTGCTTTACTTTCTGTCTCCTGTTTAGTGCTAACACAGGTCACTGTAACATCCAAGCTGGCAAACTATGTTTTGTACTTACCCTCCTAAAGAGAATTGGAAATCAATGATTTGGAAGATCATTTGAATCAGAACTTACTGTACAGTCTACGGAATACAATAACTGACTTCCAGTTTCCAAATTCAAAAGGACAGGTTGCTTACCTGTAACTGTAGTTCTTCGAGTGGTCACCTGTGCAGTAACACATATGGGGGGGGGGCTCTGCACCTGTGCTGAGCTTTCTTTGGAAATTCTTTAGCTGAGGCGAAATCGGCAGGAGCCCCTCTCCCCTCATGCTTGCTCCTCAGCGGAGCTCCCACCCATTCCCTCAGTTCCTCTGAGACCGCCTATTGCGACCTCATGAACCGAGACACACATTCTTGTGTTATTATCCGTTGTTATGTAACAACACTAAATAGCTCCATCCATAAAGGAGATGAACTGGAGTGACGCACCCAGTCTCCACTGGCAGGTCCATCGAAATCGATAATGACGCCGAGCGGGGATGGATGGGTGGGTTGTCTGATTGCACAGATGACCACTCGAAGAACTACAGTTACAGGTAAGCAACCTGTCCTTCTTCGTGGTCTTTGTGCATCACACATATGGGCAGAGTAACAAGCTGACTTACCGGCGGCGGGGCAGTGGCACACGTCACTGCAACACTGATGAAAGGACTGCCCGGCCAAAGGCATTCGCTTCCTGAGCTCAAAGATCAAGTCTGTAGTGCTTGATGAACGTCGATGGTGCGGACCAGGTGGCTGCTCTACAGAGTTCTGGTAGAGGGATGCCTTTCCCAAATGCCACGGACATTGACTGTGCTCTGGTCGAATGAGCCTTCACTGAACCAGGTAACTGCTTGTGTGCAAGTTGGTATGCAAGTTCAATTGTTTCCACAATCCATTTGGCAAATCTCTGCCTGGACACAGGTAGGCCTCGTGATTTGCCACCATAACAGAAAAAAAGCCATGATGTTTTATGGAATGCAGCTGTTCAATCCTTGTAGAAAGCCAATGCCAGGCGGACATCTAGTGCGTGCATCCTCCTTTCCAAATCAGTAGTTGGATTTGGAAAGTAAGCTGGTAGGATTATGTCCTGGCCTGTATAAAATTCTGATAACAGTTTTGGTACGAAAGAGAGATCTACACGGACAATCACCTTGTCTTTATGAAAGACCATATAAGGTGAGTCTTCTCTGAGTGCACAGAGTTTGCTAGATCTCCTTGCCGATGTTATGGCAACCAGAAAAGCTGTCTTCCATGTCAGTAGCCGGTGGTCTATGGTGGCGAGTGGCTCAAACGGATTCTGTGTGAGCGCATGTAGCACTAGTGGTAGGTCCCACCTGGCATCAAGTTCTTGACTGGAGGAATGATGCTCCGTAGTCCTTTTAAGAATTGTTTCACTAGTGGGTGAGTGAAGACTATTCCTGTGGTGACATAAGGTCTATTGGCTGAAATTGCTGCCAAGTACACCCTTATGGAGGGTAACTTTAAGCCCCTCAGTAGCAGGGTGTGCAAGTATTCCAGGACAGTTTGGACAGTGCAGGTTTTAGGATCCTGTCCACACTCAATGACAAATTTGGCAAAGTTCCGCCACTTTCTAGCATAAGATGCCCTTGTCGATGGTTTACGGGCAGCCTGTAAAATGTTACATATTGCGAGAGATAAGTCCTGTATTATGAGCAGGAATGTTGAAGAGTCCTTGGTCTTGAGTCACGAGTCGAGTCACGAATCTTTGGACCCGAGTCTCGAGTCCGAGTCAGAGTCCTTGGTCCAAAATGGTGACTCACGAGTCACGAGTCACTCCCGAAGCTGACTCCACGAGTCCCTATTAAAATCAATGGGGGGTTTTCCCAACAAAATAAGGCTACTTCAGATGTGTGGTTTAAATAAATTCTAGGCACAAGTGTGCCTTTTTATTTCAAAACTCTGCCACTGATTTTGGCAAGAACAGACCAGGCAGACAAACCCAAAATAACCAGGCAGGCAGAGGAGGCAGGGAACCCCAAAGCAGGCAGGCAGAGGCCTTTGTCTTGGACAATTCAACTGTGGAACTGGTCAAGAAGAGACCAGGCAGGCAGAGGTGAGCGGCTGGGAACCCCAAACAGGCAGGCAGAGGCAGCCAAACCCAAAATGTCTGAAAGGTTGCATTTTAGGAAAATGATTTTTAAAAATAAACTTGCTGTACTTCCTAAAACTTATCCATGTTGCATTTGAGGAAGATGGTTTTTTCTAAATGTTTGGCCCCCATTCTGGAACAGTGAGGTCTCATCACAATTCCACCCTCACTGAACACCCACTCCACTGGTGATGAACTTGCTGGAACCAGAAACACACTCAGAGCAGCCACACAGAGTAATCTCAGGTCCTTCTTCTGCCTCTCCCAAGTACGCAACACATCAATCAAAATAAATCTTGACACACTGTTGGGGCTGCACTCCTGGTAGCCGTCCATAGTGGCCGAGCAGCGGTGCACCTCACTTCCATGAGCTCTTCGCCGGCAATCACACTCCTCTCCACTCCTTCTGGCACAGCCCAGGGATGTTGAAGAGTCCTTGGTCTCGAGTCCGGAGTCGAGTCTCGAGTCCCATTAAAAATATTGGGACTCGAGTCAGAGGGGGGACTCAGTCCGACTCACGAGTCGAGTCCTCGAGTCCGAGTCCCCATCCCTGATTATGAGTGCCATATTCTCCACGCCATTAGCGTCAGACTTTTCAGATCTGGGTGTTGAATGCTGCCTTGGGCCTGCGTCAGTAGGGTTGGTATGATCGGTAGTGACCGACATTCCCCTCTGGAGAGGTGGAGAAGTTGAGGGAACCAGCGGCCTGGGCCACCATGGAGCTACAATGATGCAATCCGTCCTGTCATTCCAGACTCTTGAGATGATTCGTGTCAACAGAGGAAGAGGCGGGAAGATGTAGAATAGACACCCCGACCACTGCATCATAAAGGCGTCTGTAATGGAATCTGGATCTGATGCTGATCTGCTGCAGAAAAGGCGGCAGGCGGTGTTCTTGGATGTGGCAAAGAGGTCTATTTCTGGATCATCCCAAATTGAGAAAATCCAACTGCATATCTCTGGATCCAGCTGCCACTCGTGTGATTGCAAGGAGACTCTGCTCAGAGCATCCGCTAGTGTGTTGTCCTTGGCTGCGATGTGAATTGCCACGAGAGAGATGGATCTTTGAATTGTCCAGCTGAAAATTCTGAGGGTCAGTCTTGTCAGCCTCATGGACCTCGTTCCATCCTCTTTGTTGAGGTAGGCAACAACGGTCGTGTTGTCTGTGACCACTTGAATGTGCTGGTTGCATAGACGAGGCTCCAGGGCCTTCATGGCGTTCCACACCGCCAACAGCTCTAACATGTTTATGTGCATCTTGCACTCGATAGAGTTCCAAGTGCCCTGAGCTGTGTGGCCTGCACAGTGCGCTCCCCAGCCCAGGAGGGAGGCATCTGTTGTCAATATCCTAGTTGGTGTCAAAGAATGAAAGGGTACGCCCTGGACGAGATTTCTCTTGTCCATTCACCACAGCAGAGACGCCTTGATCGTTCTTGGAATGGAAAGGCGAGTCAAAGGAGGCTGTTTTTGAGGGTTGAAGGAGAGGATGAACCAATTTTGAAGGGTTCTCATGCATAGGCGGGCATAACGTACGATCTGTACTGTGGAGGCCATATGGCCGAGAAGACGTTGGATCGTCTTCGCTGATAGTGAACGAGCCTGATATAGCTTTTTGGAGATGATGAGTATATTGTCCACCCTGTCTTGTGGTAGATACACCCAGCCTTGAACTGCATTGAGAACGTCTCCTATGAATTGTATTTCCTTGGTACGAGTGAAGACTGATTTCTTGGTGTTGAGACACAAGCCCAGGTCTTCGAGCAGGTTCAACGTCGTGCGTAGTGCAGATTGTAGGCGAGGTCTTGACGAATCCATGACTAGCTAGTCGTCGAGATACGGGAAGATCCTGATCCCTTCAGCCCACAGACTTGTGCAGACTACTGGCATGCACTTTGTGAACACCCCAGGGGCGGTGGAGAGGCCGAACGGAAGAACCACAAACTGATATGCATCGTCTCCTAACTTGAATCTCAGGTATTTTTGGTTGTCCTTGTGAATGGCGATGTGAAAATACGCATCTTGTAGATCGATCGATGCGAACCAATTGGTCTTGCGAAGTAGAGTCAGTATCGATTGTATGGTGACCATTCTGAATTTCTTTGTTATTATAAATTATTATTGTTGTTGTTGTTGTTGTTATTATTTATTTATTTATTTATTTATCGCCCATCTGGCCGGCAACCGACCACCCTGGGCAATGTACATATAATAAAAACAATAAAATACATTTAAAACAATATAAAAATTTTAAAATTTTAACCCACCCCATATTCCTGCCTGAACAACCAGGTTTTTAATGAGCGATGGAAGCTCAGCAGAGAGGGGGCATGGCGGAGGTTACTCGGGAGAGAGTTCCACAGTACGGGGGCCGCCACAGAAAAGGCCCTCTTCCTCATCCCCACCAGTCTAGCTGCTCTGGCTGAAGGGACAAGGAGAAGGCCATCCGTGGCAGATCTTGTTGAGAAATTGACACGTCGAAGGTCCAAGATCGGTCAAAGTCCTCCTCCCTTTTTCGACACCGTGAAGTACCGGGAATAGCGCCCCTCCTGGAGATGATGTGGGGGGACAGGCTGGATGGCGCCCTTCTGCAACAGAGTGTCCACTTCCTCCAACAATGGTGGAGTGGGCTGCGTGGTACTGATGCCGAGAAAAGGAGGGAGGACGTCGAATTCGATCTGGTACCCGTGCTGGATGATGTTGAGGACCCAGCGGTCTGTCGTGATGGAGTGCCACGATGGGAGGTATGCGGACAGACTGTCTGTATAGGAGATTGTCAAGTCTGGTGCAGTTGTTGAGATCAGTGGTTTTGTCACATCTGGTGGTTTTGTCAGTGTGGCGTAGTGTGGTGTAGTGGTTAGAGGGTTGGACTGGGACTCGGGAGATCCAGGTTCAAATCCCCGCTCGGCCATGAAACTCACTGGATGACTTTGGGCCAGTCACTGACTCTCAGCCTAACCTACCTCACAGGGTTGTTGTGAGGGTAAAATGAAGAGGAGGAGGATTATGTAAGCCGCCTTGGGTTCCTTGCAGGAAAACAGGCGGGGTATAAATGTAATAAATAAAAATAAATAAATAAAAATCAGTGGTTTTGTCTTGTCAAGTGTTTGTGTCGTGTCCGGTGAGTTTGTCTTGGTCCTTGGAGCAAGAGAGTCAAAGGTGCCGCTTGCTGAAAGAGTTACCTTTCCTCCTCGGGCCTTGATATTTGGATTGGAAAGATCTCTTTGATCCAGTAGGCTGATGGTCTTGTGCACGTGGGTAGGAAACGCAGTCGGAATGGAGCTGTGAAAGGTTGAAATTTGGTCCACTGCCTCAGCCTGTATTGTTTCTGCCTTGGCAGGGCGTTAAGACCCATCTTTCGGGCATTCACTCTGACTTTCTGAACTGCATCGAGGGAGTCGTCAGTTTTGATGTTAAAGAGGCCTTCTCCATCGAATGGCAAATTTTCAATGCGGGATTTCACATCATTGGTTAACAGAGTTGAGTGAAGCCACGCATGTCTTCGGAGAGAGACCGAACTGAGGGACCTTGCATGACAATCAGTTTGGTGTCTTGCATTGTTCATCTGGAGGGTTGCAGTACACGTGCCAAATCCCTCTTCTCCTCTGGCAGGTCTTTGCAAAGGTTTCCTAATTTTTCAGTCAGAAAATGTTGGTACCTGGCCATTATTGCTTGATAATTTGATACTCGAAGACCCAATGCACTGGATGAGTATACCCGCCTGGCACACGTATCCAGCTTCTTCCCCTCTTGATCCACTGGCGTAGTATGTTGTTGGCTGGTGGTGGATTGGGCCGATTGTACAATGATGGAGTTAGGAGCAGGATGTGAAAACAAAAACTCTGTATCCTCGTGACGTACACGGTAAAGCGACTCAAGCCTTTTTCCTGTTGACGGGATTGCAGCTGGAGTGCTCCACGTGTTTTTAACCATCTGTAACAAAGCAGGCAAATAAGGTACTAGTGCTGGTGAAGTTTGGGTCGCTTGCAGCAGGTTATACACAGGGTCATCATCATCAGGCGATTCAATCATTGTCTCCTTAGTACATGATCAGTAAAAGTGCCTAGATCCTCAGTTGGCGATACTGCAGCTTTTGACTCCACCTGGAGATCTGCTGAAGACTCAGGTAGACCTGAAATAATGGAATCTGAATCTGAGTACGGAAGGTCAGAAGAAGATTTGTGCAGTGGTGTCAGACGTTTTGACATGAGACTAGTTGGCTTTTCTTGATATTTTGTCTTAAACAGCGATTTCCTAGCTGGAGTGCGAAATGTGACAATTTGTGATTGGGAATCCACATCTTGTTGTCTTCCTCGATGTCAAGGGCTCTCGACATCGAGTGGGCTTCGACGTCAAAGACTGGCCCTGATTTTCCTTGGGCTTTGTCTGCTACGACGCTTGATCTCGATCAGGCTTCAGCTTCGAGAACAGGCTTCGGCATCGATGACACTCGATGTCGACTGACGGGCTTCGATGTCAAGGGCGGTCGCCATCATGTGGCAAGTTCCCGCACTGGTGACACTCGACGTCAACTGATGGGCTTCAGTGTCGAGGGCGGTCGCCATCGTGCGGTGAGCTTCGACGTCGATGACGCTCGATGTCGAGTGTTCGGCTTTGGCAGCAATGGCGCACGACGTCGATGTGTGAGCCCCGGCGGCGAAGATGCTTGACATTGAGCCCTGGGCCTCAGCATCAAGGATGGTTGGCGCTGACTAAATCCTGATGCCGTGGACGGTCAACATCGGCCGGGCTTTTATACTGATGAGGACAACCGGGTTTCCTGTCTTCGATGTCGAGAATCATGCTCTGAGTCAGAAGAGCCTCCTTGACAGTCGGCTCGGAGACCTGTAATCCACTCAATATCGTGGAGATTGATACCAAGTGGAACGGTCATATTGCCCTCGGTGGGCATAGCCCTCTCGAGATTGGAAAGAATGTCTGGTTGACGATTCCGATCGAGATCGACTCTGGTGGGGGCTGGGAGATTTAGAAGCGACCAAGGATCTTTCTCTCCGTCTGGAGCCACTTTTATTGGAAGCTGGAGTCGTTTGCAATGGCTGCACAGCTTTAAAAGGGGAATCCAGGATCTCCCCTTCGGAGATCGAAGCCTCAAGCGCTATAGTCGACACTGATGGATCCTCGGTGTCGACGGATCCTTTTTTCCCCGATGCCGAGCGCTTGGCTTGTGTGGCTGATCCCGAAGCCTCGACACTTATCACCAATTGGGGTGGAGTGACGGGCTTAGTCGGAGACTTTTGAACTTTAGATTTCTTCTTAAGTTTTGTCTCCTTTTGCTTCTGACCCTTGTGTTCATGGGTCGTTTTCTTTTTAGGCAGAATTTCCTCTGGTAGTGTCTCCTTAACCACTTTGTGTGGAGGAGATGATTTTCGTTTAGTCGTCGTGGCAGGCCCGGCTGCCGAAAGAGTTTGCTGCCACAGGGCTGTTTTTAATTTCAGTGCCCATTGTTGTCTTGTCACCTTGGTAAAGGTTTGACAATGGTGGCAGGTCTCGACGATATGCTCCTGCCCCAAGCATAAGAGGCACAAAGAGTGCCCGTCTGCTGGGGGTAACTCAGCCCCACAGCGCACACATTTTCTGAACGGGGCCTTTAAGGCCATAGTTCCTTGATAGGAAAGATGATAGGAAAAAGAGAATTTTAAAAAAAAAAATTAGGTAAGAGAGAAGGAGGAAGTTTTTGAAGAAATAGTATTCAGTAAGATAATCTACTCAGCTGATTTAGTCGATAAGAGTTGAAGAACCTCCGAAAGCTACTAGTCGCAATAGCAGTCGAAGAGGAACTGGGGGAATGGGTGGGAGCTGCGCTGAGGAGCAAGCACAAGGGGGGAGGGGCTCCTGCCCATTTCACCTCAGCTAAAGAATTTCTGAAACAAGCTCAGTGCAGGCTCAGAGCCCCCCCCCCCCGCATATGTGTGATGCACAGAGACCACGAAGAAGAACTCAGCTTTTCCATGTCTCCAGGAACAGTAACATATTCATAAGATTACTGTGAGGTGAAATGAGATAATGACTGTGTTTGGATGTAGTTTAGTGGTATGTGAATAACCCTCAGGCTTATGCACTCCCCACGCCCCTTCCTGGACATGGCTGCAAGGAGATCTGTCTCCATTTTCAAATAACTGCAGTTTGTCATTTTGTCAAACTGGGACAACCTGTGGTCTGTTTAAACAGTGGGCGGAATCCAATGGGGTGCTTACACCTCCGCCAATTCCCTTATGCCCCGCCAATTCCTGTCCATAAGTGAGACCCACTGCTTGAGGAAAGAAGATTTACAGTTTCCAGGGCAACCAGAAACAAGCGAAAACGCTAGTTTCTGGAACAGGGTAGGTCGGCGGAGCTCGCATAAGGGAGCTCCACTGATCTGTCCCAATCGAGAAAAGAGTGTTTCCGCTCATTTCAGGGCTTCCTCTGGGAAGCGTGAAATCTCTGTTGTGCAAGCAGTGGGTCCTGCTCATGCAATAGAATCAGTGGAGGCATAACCACCCCATTAGATTCTGCCCTATGATTTGTTGAAGCAAGCCAAGATCAAACAGTGTTTTATGTTATGGGGCATCAGTGTTGTTGTTCTGATCTCCTTGTGGCAATGCTGTAGGAAGAGAGGTGGGGAGGAATGCATGAACCCAAGCCTCATTCACATAGCACTAAACAATGGGTGAGTGTTACATCCAAATGTGGTCATTTATTGTAAAGTAGTGTGTACTATTAGAATAATCCTGAGAACAAAGGCTCAAGATATGGTTGCCCCTGCTCCATCGGACTGAACCCTTCTGTGGGCTTCTTCACATCTGCCATCCTTGGCACATCTGCCATGGAAAGATGAAGCCCAGCTGCCTGGGGCAGGACCTTTATGGCCCCACCTGCAACTGTGGGGCCATAAAGATCTGGCCCCAGGCAGCTGGGCTTCATCTTTCCATCGCCTCTGCTGGGAGAGGACCAAGCCAGGCAAGTAGCCCAGCCTTGCTGCTTGCTGCTTGTGAGTGACCGGCACCGCCTGTGGGACTGCTGGCTGCCCCTTTGCAGGACCGGGCCCAGCCAGGAGCCACCCTGCCCCACCTGCAACTGTGGGGCCATAAAGATCCAGCCCCAGGTCACCTGGGCTTCATCTTTCCATCGCCTCTGCTGGGAGAGGACCAAGCCAGGCAAGTAGCCCAGCCTTGCTGCTTGCTGCTTGTGAGTGACCGGCACCGCCTGTGGGACTGCTGGCTGCCCCTTTGCAGGACCGGGCCCAGCCAGGAGCCACCCTGCCCCACCTGCAACTGTGGGGCCATAAAGATCCGGCCCCAGTGGGGGCGGGTCCGCCGCTGGCGGGGTCGCCACCGAAGGGGCGACCCCAAATGGGGCCGCCCCTTTGGGGGAGTCACTTAGGGGGTGGCATGAGGGCGAGGGCCTGTCCCCCTGCTGATGGGGACATAGGTGATGCTGGGTGTTTTAACAGGCCCTTCCTTTTTGAGGGGTGGGGGATTTTAGGGGTTGGTTTTAGGGGTGGGTCTCACGCCTGATTGGCAGAAGCGAGGGGGCATGTGTCTCTCCCAGGGAGATAATGGAGGGAGTTCTGGGGGGCAGAGCATACGAGTGTTGAGCGGAAGACTGCTGGCAGAGCGCTAGGGGCAGGCCACGCCGATTAAGGGGGACGAGGGATCGATGCTTAACACCTATCCCTTGTTCCGGGCCTGCCCAGAGCCAAGGGATAACTGGGGGATGTGTGGCTCCTCCCCCCACCTTGCGTTTGCTGCTGTGCAATGCCAGGTCCATTACCCAAAAAACATCTCTCATCCATGACCTGATCCTGGATGAGGATGCGGACCTGGCATGTATTACGGAAACCTGGCTGGACGAGGCTACTGCTGCTCCAAATCTGGCGGCCTTGTGTCCGGCTGGTTTCTCGTATGCCCAGCAACCAAGGGTTGGGGGATGGGGAGGGGGAGTGGCTGTTATCTACCTGGAGTCCTTGGTTCTTACCAGACTCCCTCTCCGGGAGACCAAGTTTATTGAGTGCATGTACTGGAGGTTGGGTCCAAAGGGCAGCTTGGGGATTCTGCTCGTGTACCGTCCACCCCGCTGCACGACAGATTCCCTGGCCGAGGTGCTGGAGGTGGTCTCCGATGTGTGTGTGTTGTCTCCCAGGCTATTGGTGCTGGGGGACTTCAACGTGCATTCGGGGGCTGCCCTCACGGGGGCACCTCGAGACTTCATGGAGACCATGGCTTCCTGGGAGCTGCACCCTGTATTAACTGGACCCTCGGCCGCTCACTTGTGGGGTGCCTGCAGGGTTCCATCCTCTCCCCGATGTTATTTAACATCTACCTAAAGCCGCTGGGAGCTATCATCAGGAGGTTTGGGGTGCAGTGTCATCAGTATGCGGATGACACGCAGCTCTACCTCTCTTTCAAGTCCTCACCAAGGTTGGCCGTTGAGACCCTTTCCAAGTGCCTGAAGTCAGTGGGTAGCTGGATGGGAAGGAACATGCTGAAGCTGAACCCCGACAAGACCAAGGTACTTCTGGTGGGGGATAAGGGGAGGTTAGGGGATGTTGACCTGGTGCTGAATGGGGTACATCTACCCCTGAAGGACCAGGTCCGCAGCTTGGGAGTCATTCTAGACTCCCAGCTGTCCATGGAGGCTCAGGTGGCAGCTGTGAGCCGAGCGGCGCTGTATCAATTCCATCTGATATGGCAGCTGCGCCCCTACCTTCCTAATCATCTGCTCCCATCAGTGGTTCATGCCTTGGTCTCCTCTCGCCTAGACTCCTGTAATGCGCTCTACGTGGGGTTACCCTTGAAGACAGTTTGGAAGCTACAGCTGGTACAGAACGCGGCGGCTCGCCTGGTTAAAGGCAGCCGCCGGCGGGATCACATCATGCCAGTGCTCAAGGAGCTGCACTGGCTACCAGTTGCTTGCCGAGCCGAATTCAAGGTGTTGGTTTTGACCTTTAAAACCCTATACGGCTCCGGTCCAGTTTATCTCAAGGAGCGTCTCCAGCAGCAGTACCAAGTACGCCGCTCAACGAGATCTGCCACAGACGGCCTTCTCCTTGTCCCTTCAGCCAGAGCAGCTAGACTGGTGGGGACTAGGAAGAGGGCCTTTTCTGTGGTGGCCCCCATACTGTGGAACTCCCTCCCTAGTGACATACGCCATGCCCCCTCTCTGTTGAGCTTCCGCCGCTCACTAAAAACATGGTTATTCAGGCGGGAATTATGGGGTGGGTTAAGATTTTAAAAGTTATACTGTTTTATACTGTTTTAAATGTATTTTATATCATGTATTTTAAATGTATTTTATCATGTTGTACATCGCCCAGAGTGACTGGTTTGCCGGCCAGATGGGTGATTCAGAAATACAACAAACAAACAAACAAATAAATAAACCCTGCTCCACTTGCATTCCACCAAGCCCCTGATATGCCCCCACCTCCCACAATCCCAGAAGACAGGAAGAGAACCAGAATGGGGAGCTGGCATATTATACAGTATTGCACTATTATTTCATAGAACAGTGTTACACAGAACAAATAGAACAAGTGTTCTATTATTTCATAGAACAGTGACTGTTCTTTGTCTTCCTTCCAGACTGATAGGATGTAAGGCTGGAAGAGAGAGACATCCTCTACCACAGTACTTTGTATTAAACAGGGCTGTATTTTGGAGGCTCCATGAAGGGTTTTGCCTTCACTCTAACCTCACTGTAGTGTATATAGACAGTGCCTACACACGGCTAGAAGGGAAAATAAGGACTGGAGCCATTTTTATCACTACAAGCAAGTGGCTAACTACAGTTTTGCCTTAAAGTGCTTGAAGCTTAAAGAACTGCTCTCTTCCCAGCCAAATCTGACAGAATCTCAGAATTCAGAAGAATCAAAAACACATTTGTACAATTTATAATAATTCCCTATACTGCAATAGATCCTAGCATCCACAAAAGGAGGGAGAACAAATTGAGAAATCCCTCTAAATATACTATATAGTAAGGGCACAATCCTATGTTCCTCCAACCTTGTTTGGGGGGACATAGGATTGGGGCTGGAAGCTCCTGCAACCTTGGAAATCTTTTCTGAGGCACAGCACCTGCCCCCCTCCCACCTCATAGCCAGTGCAGTTCTTTCCATGCTGGCAGGGAGCCAAAAATGGTCTTCCATCTTCAGTTCCCCCATGAGTTCCTAGGGGTGGGGAGGGGAGGAGCGAGGCTCCGCCGGATTCCAAGGAATCCAGGCGGCACCTAAGCCTCTCCTCCTCGCGCGGAAAGGAAAACATTTAGATGGCTGAAATCAGCCATCTAGATGTTTTTTTTTAGGGTGAGAGTACGGTGGATATCCTATCTGCCACGCTCCTCCCGCCCTGCATAGGATGCCCACAATCCTCCAGGTTTGGAGGTTTGCAGGCACCCTCATAGGATTGCACTGTAAGAGGTTATATCCTATTAAAATTATATCAACATACATGACTTGTTACTTCAGTCCAACCCTTAAGAGTATTCCTCTGGTTAAATCCCAATTAAGCATTTGGAGGGGTGGGGTAGTGTCATACTGTGTTCATCTTTTGCCATGAACTATAAAATTGACATATATTCAATAAAATATGAAAGTCTGTACCATTTTGTTCCTAAAAAATTGAAAGCAGTTACATACTTACATAATGATTTGGGTTCCAGTAATTTTTTTTCTATTCACACATCTTTCTATAAAGAATTACTGATATAAAATACTTAGAGCCCACAGAAAGGGAAATAATGATAGGTTTATTCAGCCATAAAAAATAGTCCTATGCTCCAAGGCAAAGACTCCAATCAGCTGCATTAGAATCCCTTAACAGATGCAACCATCCAAAAGACCGAATCATGCACGACTGCATGTATCCCATCACTATTAGCATCAGGATTTCATTTTATTACATTAACTGACAGAATATTATTTTAAGAGAAGAAGAGAACTTTATATATTGTCTCCACTGCACTACAAACACACAACATAAAACTAAGGTTACAGACCAAATATTCCTTGAACTTCAAAAATCACTATGCATTTGGAGTCCTGCCACCACATTTCTAAGTAATCCAGTAGCCTTACTCTGTTGTATTCAAGTTGTTGTAACAAACCTATATCCTATATCCCTTTTCTTAGGGAAGAGATGGGTCTCTCACTTACATACAAATTAAGAGAGCAGATCACAACAAAAAAAGCACACAAAAGTAGCAAGAAAGGGCTGTGTATTCTACACATGTACACATCAAGACACCATCTAGCTGCGAGTCCTGCAAAACATGCTCTTTTCCACCAGGCCTGGGATGGTGAGGTTCTGACAAACTCCAGCTACAAAGACTGATCCAGCTGCTGAAGGTGCCTAAACACCCACACTCCATTGGGCATATGTTATGGAACAAATTTGTGGAGGTGTTGTTACATTTAATACATCTGTTTTCTACTGCCTTACTGTAATGAAGCATTGCTGAATGCAGAAAAGAATCAATGGGTGGGTTCACACAACATGCTAAGCCACCCTGAGAATAAGCCACACTAGGTTGGTTGTTGGTTGAATAACCCACGATGGTGCCAACAGATGATCAGCCTCTCCAAGGCTTGTTGTGGCTTGTTTCCAACTCCTCCTGGCACATATCCAGGGCCGGTGCTACCGCTAGGCCAACTAGGCTGTTGCCTAGGGTGCGTAGCAGAAGAGGGCGCAGAACGCTGCGCTCCTCTTCGCTGCCGGCGCGCTCCTGCCCTGCCCGCCCGCCTCTCCGAGAAAGCCAGGTCAGTGCGGGGGATTGTGCCCGGAGTAGTGGTGGGGCCGAGCCTGGGCGCCTCCCCCCCACCTTGCCTCGCCTCCGCGCCGTCTCCCACCTCACCTTCGCCTCTGTGCCGCCTCCCCCCCACCTCGCCTCGCTTTGCCTCTGCGCCACCTCCCCCCCGCGCCGCCTCCCCCCCACCTCGCCTCGCCTCTCCTCCACGCCGCCTCCCCCCCGACACCTACCTTCTCCGTGCTGTTTCCGGAGCCCCGCCCGCGCTCTGTTTTGGCGGGAAGAACCAGGGCAACAGGGCTTAAACAGCCCTGTTGCTCTGGTTTCCCCCGGCCAAAAACAGAGCGCGGGGGGCCCTTTTCGGAGGAGGCGTGGGCAGGACCGGTGCAGGGCAGTTTGGCGCCCTAGGCTAAATTATATTTAGCGCTCCCCCTCTCGTGCCGTGGGGGGGGGGCTCAGGAAAGCAGCCCTGCTCTGCAACCTCCCGCCCCCCGCCGCCACCAGAACCCCCCCCGCACGCTGCCGCCCCCCACCTACCTTCCCACGCCTCCTCCGAAAAGGGACCCCCGCGCTCTGTTTTGGCCAGGGGAAACCAGAGCAACAGGGCTTTTAAGCCCTGTTGCCCTGGTTCTTCCCGCCAAAAAGAGCGCGGGCGGGGCTCCAGAAACAGCGCAGAGAAGGTAGGTGTCGGGGGGGAGGCGGCGCGGAGGAGAGGCGAAGCGAGGCGAGGTGGGAGGTGGCGCAGGGGGGAGGCGGCGCAGAGGCGAAGCCAGGCGAGGTGGGGGGGGAGGCGGCACAGAGGCGAGGTGAGGTGGGAGGCGGCACGGAGGCGAGGCAAGGTGGGGGGAGGCGCCCAGGCTCGGCCCCACCACTACTCCGGGCGCAATCCGCCGCACTGACCTGGCTTTCCCGGAGAGGCGGGCAGGCGGGCAGGAGCACGCCGGCAGCGAAGAGGAGCGCAGCGTTCTGCGCCCTCTTCTGCTACGCGCCCTGGGCAACAGCCTAGTTGGCCTAGCGGTGGCGCCGGCCCTGGGCGTGGGAAGGTAGGTGGGGGGCGGCAGCGGCAGCGTGCGGGGGGAGTCCGGTGGCGGCGGGGGGGCGGGAGGTTGCAGAGCAGGGCTGCTTTCCTGAGCCCCCCCCACGGCACGAGAGGGGGGGCGCTAAATATAATTTAGCCTAGGGCGCCAAACTGCCCTGCACCGGTCCTGCCCACGCCTCCTCCGAAAAGGGCCCCCCGCGCTCTGTTTTTGGCCGGGGGAAACCAGAGCAACAGGACAAAGGTCCTGCACATATCCCTAGGACCTTTGCAGGAAAATTCCCATCCTGCAATCCTTTGCTCCCTTGCTACATCAGTGGCCTTTTTACTATTGGTCTGCTAAGGGCTCTGGGGATGTATCACCTTTGCCGGCTCCCAACATAAAGTTTTCTGACTCCTCCCCTGCCCCTTGGCTGCTCAATATCTGCCTATTCTTGTTTTTCAAATACAAATTGTAAACCCCAATGTCCCCTTTTGTGGCTTTTATTTTTGTCTTCCACTTCTTTCATGGATAGCGTGCGTGGCACTTTCTTCACCTGCCTGAGAAGCAGGTATTGCTCATTGTCCCTCCATTGCACACACACACACACACCCCACTCTCTGACAGCGATAGAGGTGGATATCACTCACTGTTCCTTTCCATCCACGCTCCCCCTCTGCACTCTGGCTACCAGAGAAGCGGTTTGAGTTCTGGCTCCTTCTTCACCTGCTCTCCAAACCCATGCTTTCCTTTAGCCAGAGAATCATATTTTGCTCATGCTGCCAACTCCCTCCCCACAACAGGTCTTCTAGAGCATGATAAGCATTTCTATCTAAGCCTCCCTACTCACCTGATACACCACCGCCACTACGCTATCAGCCTGGTTTTCCCCCACACCACCCTCCATCTCCACCATGGAGCAGTTCCCTAGTTTTTTTAATCTCTTGTTTCTTATAGGCAGACACACCTGTGAAACTCTTAAAAAATGTTTATTGTGAAACCATGATTAGTAGCATGTTATGCAGTCAATTCTTGGCACTGAAAGAACAGGCCTGGCTACTAATTTAAATTAGCTTGGTAAGACACTATGAGGAGTCTGAACTTTACTGGCTATAGGCTTTTCTCATATGGGGAGTGCTACCTAAAGCAATATTGATGGGATGGGTGGTGTATAAATGAGACATCCTATGAAGTACTAGAATGGGGTATGATTACCGGTATATGTGAAAAGTGAGGTGTTACTACTAGATTAATGAGGGGTGGCTTAAATGGGAATGCTATCAGGAAGATGATTGGGAGAGGGGGAAAGCTTGCATGGCTCAGGCAACCAGAGGTATATTTATGGGGAAAGGGTGCTTACATGGGGTATGACTACTATGGCATCAATGGGGGTGTGGTGGGGATGGGGAGGGTTACAGTACCTACTGTATTCTAGCTAATATAACACTTGCAGGTGGAATAGGTAATTCTGCTGTTGTAAGTCCATTATAACTGCTGCACAGTCACTATGCACGGTACACATGTTGGTAATGGTTCCAGATCCACTCAGAGATACCAAGATATTTTACGCTTTTTTCCAGATTGAAAAAAGAGTAAAATAACTTGGTATCATAATGACAAACTCGAATTCTACGCTGTTCCAAAATAATTATGTTAAGACATGGTCAGGAATTAAAATTGATATGTTGAAATGGGAGAAATTAAAATTGTCTTTGTTAGGAAGGATCTCTGTGATAAAAATGAATGTTTTGCAAAGAATGATGTTTTTATTTGAAACACTGCCGATTATAACTAACGACTTGCCTTTTAAAGAATGGCAAAAGGATCTATCTAAATCTGTATGGCAAAGAAAAAAACCACGTCTTAAGTTTATAGTCTTACAGGATGCGAAAGAAAGAGGTGGATTGGGTGTACCGTTTACCTGATCTGAAATTGTATTTTACTGCTTGCAGTTTTGTTTGGTTGAAGGAATGGGTGACATTGAGAAATAATAGACTTTTAGAATTAGAAGGACATGATCTAAGGTTTGGATGGCATGGATATTTGTGGTATGATAAAGTTAAAGTTAATGTAGATTTTAAGAACCACTATATCAGAACAGCATTATTAAGAGTTTGGAATAAGTAGTGGTCTTACCCGAGTTGTTGGGGGTGCTCGCCTCTCCACCGGCTCGCCTCTCCGCAGCGGCGCCCCCCCGCTCAATCTTCTGAGCGGCGCGGAGCTTTCTTCGCGCCGCTCGAGCTGGCCACGACTGGCTTGCTGGTCTCGTCGTGCTGGACCCCCGCGCTATGTTTTTGGCGGGGGAAACCAGGACAACAGGGCTGTTTAAGTCCTGTAGCCCTGGTTCCCCCCGCCAAAAACATAGCGCGGGGGTCCAGCGCGCCGGAGCAGGGTCCCGTCTGTCACTTCCGCCGCGCCGGAAGTGATGCGATGGGACCAGTGCGGGCGGCGCAGGCGGCTCATGTAGCGGACGGGACCCCTTACTCCAAAGCCCACAAGAAGGCCACGCTTCAGGGCACAGGGGACTTGGGCCAGACCAGATGGGGGGAAAGACCTGCTGCAGCCGTGGCCAGGCAACACCATGAGGCACATGCACAGCCCCCAAAGCCCCAGAGAAGCCGTTCCCCGCTGGCTGCAAGGGGCAATCGGGGCCTAGGTGGAAAGGCTGGACCCCAGTCCAATGCCAGACTAGCATCTGCACACAGCCTCACAGCCAATTGGGCCCAGCCTCACATGCCCCCTTGCTCCAAAGCCCACACCCTCAATGTGTACTTCGCTCTCACCAAGTGCCCCCTTATATGGGTCACTTCAGACTTGAAGCTGTCTTCTTAAACTGCGTTAGCCGATTATGTGTCTTAGGTCTTATATGTAGCTGTTCACCCATGTTTGTTTGTCTTTATTAAGAGCAGTTTGTTTTATTTGATTACTTGAAGCAAGGTGCCCCTCCGTTAATTCACTTCTTACTTTCCTGTCACCAGTCAGACTCTGGAGAATTAGAACTTTGAATAAAAAGATTGATTTATTGTTCTAACAAAGTCTCAAAGCTGATATTCAACTCAGGCACAGATAACTTGGATTTTCAACAGTTAATTCAAACTTGTTCTTTGCTTAGATTCAGGTTAAAGGCAGGCAGATGTTATACAGTGCTCTTTGTATCAATTTGGCTTGGTTACTTGAAAGTTACAGTATCAGACCAGGGAACAACTGTCCCTCACACTAGTCCAGAGTTTCACCTTCTTCCTCAGACAGAAGGTCCTTCACTCCCTAAGTGGAGACTCCTGTGAATTGTTCTATACCAGTGATGGCGAACCTTTTTGAGCCCGAGTGCCCAAACTGCAACACAAAACCAATTTATTTATTTCAAAGTGCCAACACTGCAATTAAACCTGAATACCGAGGTTTTCGTTTTAGAAAAACAACTCATACAGTTGTCCAAACTAATTAACATCTTTTGTCTTAAAAGAAAAACACAATAACAGAGCTTTCAATGATACAAACAGTTTTTTGATGAAAAAAAAATCAACTCAAAAAATTATTATAGTACTGCATCGTACACATAGCCTGAAGGGAATTTATACAAACTTTTTAAATAATTAGGCACATGTATTTTTGGATAAGGGATTCTCAACTTGTAATAGGATTATATGCCAGACTGAAATTGTATGGGGCAAGCTTTACCCCGGGTCCTTTCCCTGCTTCTACAGGTGTCGGATTAGTAAAAGTAAAAGTCAACCTGTACTAGGATGAGCAAGATAAACAAGAAAACTAAACGTGCTTAACACATTTTAAACACTTTATGTCTTGGACTGCAAACACTGCATTAGGTAAAAGTTTGCATTGGGCATGCTTTTGCACAATTAATGTGATTTTTGCTATTGCATGCATGCTGATAATTTGTCAAACCTTGGCTCATACTCCATTAGTTTGAGAGCAACACATGCAGCACTCAGGTCAACTGTTAGGGCTTTACATCCAAGCCATGCTCTGTGCATCATTCTTCAAAATCTTTTAAATGTGATAACAATGTAGAAAAGAATTCTGTAACAGGAATTCTAGAATAAAATCATTCTGTTCCACACTGTGAGAAAGAACAAGATCATTAGTGTTTTGCAGAAGGGGACGGTCTTTTCACGATCTGGTGAGCAATGGCTTGAGTGCCCACAGAGAGGTCCCTGCGTGCCAGAGATGGCACCCGTGCCATAGGTTCACCATCACTGTTCTATACTAACACCTTCACGTTTGCTTTCTCACAACTTAGTTACTAGATTTCCTGTCTGAACTCTTCTCTTCAGTACCACCTTTCCCTACCTACGCTATTAACCTTCCACTCCCTCTCTCACTCCAACCCACTCTCTTCCCCCAACTGACAACCAGCAACCCTTAACTGTCAACTCCCTGGGGTTCTATGCTCTCCTTCAACCAATCAGAGCCTCTGGAATGTTCAGGTTGGCCCCTCCCTGGGTATCTGCCTGTCACTCCGCCACAGCTCACCACGGAGAGGTGAGCCGCCACTGGAGCCAGGTAAGCCCGCACGAGCCCCGCTCAAGGCCAATTTCGGCCCACTATGCACGCGCAAGGCTAATGCGTCCATCCCTAGGAATAAGTATAAGCCTAGGTTGTGCCCAAAACTACCACTATGGATATCACCCCCAAGAGGCACTATACAGGAAAGAAATAATAATGAAAACTGGTTAAAATATCAAGAATTATTGGAATTGCGTCAAGGAATATACTGGATTAAAACACGGGTTGTCTAGTAACAGAAGGTTATAACTTGCATTGGTTTTCTTATATGCAACTATCAGAGAGATTCAATAGGGATAAAAGGATGTATGATATAGAGCAAGATAAGTCTGAATTTGAAACCCAATTATGTACAGGTGATGACCATGTAATTGCAAAAATGTAAAATTTCTGTTGAAGTTAGGGACAGAAGAAGAACAGGTTAAGGAGTGTATGATAAACTGGGCAAAGAACTTTGGATATAATATAATGATGGAACACTGGGAACATATGTGGACTAAAGGTATAAAATTTACATTGTGTTCGGATCTTAAGGAGAATTTTTATAAGATGATGTACGGTTGGTACTTAACCCCTGTGAAATTGGCTAAGATGTATAAAAATGTATCAAATGTATGTTGGAAGTGTCAAGACCATGAAGGAACATTTTACCATGCTTGGTGGACATGTAAAAAAGCAAAAAAATATTGGATACAAATATTGGATACAGAAGATTTTAAAAGTGAATATACAACTTAAACCTGAAATGTTTCTATTGGGCATTATGGATTTACAATTAGAGAAAGATCATGGAATGTTACTACAATATATGATAACAGCAGCAAGATTAATCTATGCTAAAAAATGGAAAGATGCAGCAATACCTACCATAGAAGATTGGCTGTTGAAAATTTTGGACTTAGCAGAGATGGCGAAACTGACTTGCTTAATCAGATAAAAAAATTATCATCATTTATGAAAGACTGGAAACCCCTTGTGGACTTCTTGAAGAGGAGGGGAAATGAATTAATAATTTTGGGTTTTGAATTTTGAATATTAGTAAAGGTAGTAGAAATATTCTTTGTGAAAATATAGAAAATTTAGTCTGGATATGGATTGGTAATAGTTGTCAGACAAAGAGGCGGAAGTCAAATATTATTTGTTTTTGTTTTGGAAAATTTAATAAAATTATTGTCAGGGGGAAAAAAGAAAAAGAAAAAAAGGAAATTACTTTAAAACTGCCATGATTTGCAAATCGTGGTTTCCCGTGGTTTTGATGTAAAAAACGCAGCGCCGGGGACGCAGAAGTGACGCATCAGGGACCTGGAAGTTCCTTTCCCCGGCTCTTCTCGCCGGGACTTGTGCCAAGCCAGGGAAAGGTAAGTCGCATGGAGCTCGGGGGGGGGGGGCAGCAAGGCGAGTTCGCCCCGCTTCCACCCCCGATTGAGCTCATAATATTATTATTGTTATTATTATTACACTATTACAGTATTATTACTATCTACTGTACTGTATGTTATGTTTAAGATGTTTTATTGTATTTGGAAGTGTTTCTTAAGGGTTTTATATGCACAGAAAGGTAAAATAAATACTATACTAAGACAAACATTTGACTAAGTGATGTTTAATAAGAACCGTATGTACCTGTGCCGACTTACATACAAATTCAAGTTAAAGACAGACCTAAGAATGGATCTTGTACATAACTCAGGGACTGCCTGTACTAAGCACCTGTACCTTTTCCCTGGTGCCATTCCTCTTCCATGCCTGCCTGTATAGAAGAACATGGTTGGTGTCATCATCTTTGAACTAGTTGCTCTGCTTCAGTGATGCAAGTGGTTGTTCAGTTGGCTCTAGGCCACAGTGTGGCGTGACCAAAGGATCCACTTCTAGGCCATGCAGGGAAGACTGGTTGATGAGGTGCATATTGAGGTGGAGGTGGGCCGGGGAGTTTGGGCAGTCAAGGTAGCAGGAAGGCGGGGGAAACTGCTAGGGTGCACTGTAGGGCTATGGCTGGTATGGAGCTTGCGCTTGTTGGTTTTGCCTAGATGTTTGCAAGGCTACCACCAACATTCAAATAGCATTCGTCTGCCTGTCAATGGCAGCAGTTTGTTCCCTCATTGCCTGCTCAAAGATGAGGTCTGAGGGTGCCATGCCTGCATGCACCAATTCACCTGAAGAGTGGATGCTGTTAGCTATGTTAGCTGAATTGACATAGAGACTACATGCTCACTAGCCCTTCTTCTATTTTCCTATTCATTCATTTCCTTGAAAAGCTCATATGTGTGCTACCCTGATGCTTCAGTGGCAGTGACTATTTATTTATTTATTTTATACCCCGCCTTTTTTCCTGCAAGGAACCCAAGGCAGCTTACATAATCCTCCTCCTCCTCCTCCTTCTCCTCCTCCTCTCCATGTTATCCTCACAACAACCCTGTGAGGTAGGCTAGGCTGAGAGTCAGTGACTGGCCCAAAGTCACCCAGTGAGTTTCATGGCCGAGCAGGGACTAGAACCCGGATCTCCCAAGTCCCAGTCCAACACTCTCACCACTACGCCACACTGACTAAGTCCCCTGCGAGCTGCACCCGGTCAGTTTTACACTTGTTTTGGAGATGTGCCGCCCTCTGTGCCTTGGTTAGTGGAGACTCTTCCTCTGGTGCCTCTTTTCTTGGCTGTGTGGGTTCTATGGCTGCAGGAATCATTTGCTCTGCTGGCTGTTCAGGCTGCTGTTGCTAGGCAGAGTGCAGCATGCTTTTTAACTGCTCTTGCCGAGTGCCTCTGTAGCCCTTTTCAACAACCCATGATGAAATCGCCCTGCCTGGTTTGGATGACACGCCATGCCACCATGGGTATGAAGTATCCTAAAACAAGCCATGGGTTCTCAAGGTGGCTCATTTGAGAAAAATAAGTACCCTGCCAAAATTGCACAGGGTTCGGATGACACAACAAGCCATCATGGCTTATCACCCACGGTGGGTTGTCGTGTCGCCCGAATCAGGTCAACAAGTTTTCTGCAAAGTAAGTCTTGTCTCACTTATCTTTTAGAGTTGTTTAAGAGTGTCAATAAGCATGTGATGGGGTGATCCAGTAAACACTGTTTACTTGGAGCAAGTAGTCATGGATTAAGAGGAGAGGTCCTCTTATGGATAGGTAACTAGTTAAAGAACAGAACACAGATAGTGCCTGAGCTGGTAGTGACTAACCAGGAAAGGGATACAATTTTAGGCACTTTAAAATAAAAACAAACAAAACTATAATCTCACAGTTAGACAAAGACTGTAAAAACATGAAAGCAATACATCTCCCAGCAGCCTAAAGGCAGTACTTGTATTCCTCTGCATAGCTCCCTGTTCCACCCAAAGGCTACTATGAAGTTGACTTGGATCCATATGATTGCTGTGTATTCTGTAATGTCATAAGCAAGTAATTAAGGCTATAATCTTATGCATACTTACTTGAAAAGACAATTGAATTCAATGAGAGACTTGCTTCTGAGTAAAGAGACATAGAAGCAGGCTATAAAAGACATTTCATGAAGTTTAAGAGTGGATAAGAAGTGACTTTAAATTTAACAGTTTTATTTAAATGTTTCTTATTTCCCTTTAAAATGTCAATTATAGGGTTTTTTTTAAATAGCCTGGTTAAATCTGAATCCAATGCAAACATATTAAAACAATTATAATCCAATGCAATTATAATTGCTTACTACTGAATCTATGAACCTCTATCAAACATGTGAGCCAGCATAAATAACGTGTCTAACAAATATATCATTATGCAATTCTCACTTCCCCAAGTGGTGAGAGGCACAAGGGACAGTGTTTCCAGGATCTGGCTTCCTTTGCAGGTGGGTGCATTGGAGGCTTATTGCATTTTTATAGTATTTGGTTTATTTACAAATCTATAAGTAGAGCATAAATGGAAGCAAGCAGCACACCTACCAGGCAGCAGATCTGCTACTGATATCACATCCACAAACACAGAGAGAGGCACTCTGTGTTGAATATGCTTCTAACATTTAGCTCATAGCTCTCTCCTGCTGCTTCCTATCTCAAATTGCTGTTTCTTCATACACTTAGAGCTTCCAGACAAGGCTGCTATAGCACCATCACTCTGCCTCATTCGCAGAATTTTACTAGGGGTCTAGACAACATCATCTTCCACTCATAGCCCTCCCATGTTCTCTCTACATTTCCTCTGTCTCTCTCTTTTCTTTTCTTTTTTTAAAAACAGAAAATCCATCAAGAAGGAAAAGAAGGAATACCTGCACAGTGCCTTCTAACTGCTAGTGCTAGGACCCCAACATCTGGAAGCACCCTACAAATACTTTGCCCCCCCCCCCAGCTGGAGTGCGAAAATGTGTGCCACGTTCCAAACTCTGATGGCTTTCTCAAATATATTCCAGATACTTCACTGTATCAATAAACTGTCTTCTAGCATTTAGCCCCCATAAAGAGAGACATTCCCTAGCCATCCTGGAGAATTAAGGAATATTAATGATCTTTTGTCAAATTCCAGAGTGTGATCAGGCTTTGCAATAATAAGATAGAAGTAGACAACCTGCTTCCCTCCAAATAGGTTGACTACAACTCCCTTAATTCTTTAACATTTGCCATGCTGGCTGCTGCTAATGGGAGCTATAGTCCGACCAAAACATCTGGAGGGCACCAAGTTGCCTACCGCTGCTTTAATGTAAATCCACAGTGATAATTCCACCCACAGTGATTTCACAGCAATATAGTGACATAGTATCTAACACATGATCCCATTCCAGATAAAATTATTTGTGATTTAAGGTGAAATCCTATACACATTTACCTGGGAGTCACTTTTACCTGTCTGTGTAGATATGCATAGGAATAACTAATGATATTCATTCTTAGGCCCCAGGTTAAGACAGTTTTATTCTCCCAAGGTTTTAAGGAATGCTTTTCTTACTTTTCCCTATTTTATCTATGTTTTCTCTGCTTCTGCCTGCTCCAGCTTCTGCAACACAGACCTGCGCACCCAGCCAGCAACTGGAATGCTTTTCCAGGGAGGGAGGTAAGCTGGTAACTCACTATCTTCCAGCCAGCTTTCCCCCCTCCCTGGCTGTTCCTTGCTGGACTGGGGTCCTGCTTCCCCTGAAGGCTGCACTTGGGACTCCAGCAACAGCGATGGATCTAGCAGTACTCCCAGACTATGAAACTGATCTTTCCGAGGGAGCGCAACCCATGCAGAACAGGCAGTGAGCCTATCTCCCGGACTCAGGAACCACTCACCCACAGGGCTTCCGTCTTGCCAGGATTCAGCTTCAGTTTGTTGTCCCTCATCCAGCCCATCACTGAGTCCAAGCACTGTTCCAGGACTTGCACAGCCTCTCCTGATTCAGTTGTCACAAGGAGATAGAGCTGGGTGTCATCAGCACACTGATGGCACTTGGCTCCAAATCCTCTAATGACTCCTCTCAGTGGCTTCATATACATGTTAAACAACATTGGGAACAAGATGGTACTCTGCGGAACCCCATAGCTTAATTTGCCATGGGGCTGAGGAATAGTCACCCAATGTTGTCTCTGAAATACGCCCTGCAAGTAAGGCTGGAATCACTGTAACACAGTGCCTCCAATGCTCAACCTGTGGAGTAGATCCAGGAGGATACCATGGTGGATGGTATAGAAAGTTGATGAGAGATCAAGTAGAATTAACAGGGTTGCACTTGCACTCTCCTGTCCCTCTCCTGATAAAGGTCATCCATCAGGGCAACCAAGGCCGATTTGGTCCCATAACCAGGTCAAAACCAAGACTATCTACCTCCTCCTGCCTATGTTCTACTTCTTTAACTGACTCCTGCAACTCCCCATTCTTTCTCTCAATATCCTCTAATTTCTGTTCCGGAGCTGTTAATCTATTACCAATTCTTTTTTCTACTTTCTCTGTGGTGAGATAACTTCCTTTTTTAAAATTCTTAATTCTGATTCCAATTTTCTGAATTCTGAGGAAAATAAACTCTAAATATCTCCCAGTAGTCAGTACTCTATCTTCGTCTATTATAGCAATAGGTGTTTTAGATTGTTTAGTTGCCATCTTATGGCTGTCAAAATAATATATCTTTATATTGTTCATAATCCAAGCACATCTTATATTCTGATTTCCTTAATTCAAATGTTTAGGATTTACAAGCATTATGAATACTACAGCTAAGGAACCCTTCAAAGCAATTCATCTATAAGTTTGCCCCCGTAAACTTAATAGGAAGTAGAGTTGATAGAATCCAGGCGACTTACTCATTAATCAAAATACTATACATTGTTACAAAATCCTTTCATATAGTCTTAAGTGATGAATGTGTGTTTGCAGTTATATACAGGCTTCCCTGGGTGGGGTTGTCTCCAACACAGTCCGGGTGGAAACTACAAACCGACTCCTCTTCTCCCCCTCTGCCAAGTTGAGGGAAGTGGAAGTGCTCTCACAAATGCATCTGGGTTAGTGCTGAAATCTCCAGCAATAAGATGTTTTGGGAGCTGCTGACATCATAGCCACAGCATGGAGTTCACACCATGCAGAAGTAACATGCCATGCTTGTAATATGTAAAAAAAACAAAACACCAGCCCCCACAAAAAAACCGGCCTCAGTTCTGTAGTTGCTATTGCATTAAATCTGGCAGGCCAAGAGACTAGTTTTAGTTAGACGATACATGGAATTAAAAAGTGAGTGTAGTGGCCAAGGGATAGCATCTCAGGTTCACACGCAACTTCCCCTTTCATCTGGGCTTCAAATTACAAGCCTAAATACCACTCCTGTATCAATTTACCTGGGAGTAAACCTCACTGAAATCATTAATCATTTTCAGTTCTGATCTACATGTCATTTACCATTCAAATATCATTACACTGATATTCTTGTTACAGAATTTAGATTTTATAATCTCTTCTTGCTATTCTTTCAAGCTTCTATAAAATCCGAATTCTTTAGGACTGAAAAATAAGTTTGGATAATAAGTTTGGACATTGGATACCAGCCAATACTTGTATTTTAATATGCATTCTCATACTCCTGTTCTGAGCACACTGTGTCCCATGACAAAAAGCTTATCTTACAATTCAATTTGTTGCATATTAAATTCAACAAATTTGAATTTGTTGTGTTGAAATACAAATCATTGCAAATATTTCACACAAGATACTATATATTTTGAGTAGGTTTATAGAATTAAAATAACTACATGCTCCTTTTATATAGGACAAACCCTAAGCCCTCACTCATAAGACACCTTTAATTTAGCAGCATGCTTGTAAAGGTTATGGTTAAGGTAGAGAATGTGATATGCAACCCAAGTATTGTAAGGAGTAAGACTAAAAGCATAATTTGATTTGATACACAAAGCTTAAATGAATGAATATTTTTTCAGATCACTCAAGTAGAATCTGCTACTAGAAAGCAATGGAGAACCCAGATATTATTCTACAACTACTTCACAAACCAAAAGGACTGACAAGAAATTCTGCCACCAGCAAAAGTTACTATACAATTGTGTTTGCGAGTTGGCAGTAACATCTGCCAGGAGCACCCACTATCACTACTAATCAAAAACAAAATACCAAATGTGAAGAAATGCCATATATATAATTGCTGTTGTTCTCTAATGTTTACTTTGTGTGGCCTCTGAGAGGTTATAATATATCTAAGTAGGCTTTGTTTTGTTAGTGTCAGAGGCCTGTGTAGTAGTTGTTTAATGACATTCTGAAGGGGGAGGGACGATTCCTTTGAATATTTTGAATATTTACAGATCAGGTAAATTAAATTTCAGTTGGCTGGGGATTCTAGCTAGGTGGAAAAGAGCAGTTGAGAAATGAACCATTAAGGAGTTGACAGGAGTTGAGCCAGTCTGTGGGTACTTAGAGAGGGAGGAGGTCTGCTGAAACCAGACTATCCCTGTCCAGATAGGGGCATAGCTGAGCCACCAGCCAGAGCTGATAGAAGGCACTCCATGCAACTGAGGCCACCTGAGCCTCAAGTGACAAAGATGGCTCAAGGAGGACCCCTAAGGTATGAACCTGCTCCTTCAAGGGGAGTGCAACTCCATCCAGAAGAGCTTGAGCACCTTCCATCCGGTCAGAGGAACCACCCACTAATAGCATCTCAGTCTTGTCTGGATTGAGCTTCAGTTTGTTAGCCCTCATCCAGTCCATTGTCACAGCCAGGCACTGGTTTAGCACATCCACAGCCTCACCCGCTGAAGATGAAAAGGAGAAATAGAGCTGCGTGTCATCAATGTACTGATGGCAATGCACTCCAAAACTCTGGATGACCCCACTCAGTGGTTTCATACTGGGGAGTCCACAGGGCCAAGCAGTATTCCACAAGTACCACATTCTGGAGCTGGCCATCCAAGTAGGAGCGGAACCACTACAATGCAGTACCCGCCACTCCCAGCTCAGACAACCACCCCAGAAGGATATCATGGTCGATGGTACTGAAAGCCACTGAGGGATCCAGGAGTATCAACAGGGTCACACTCCCCATCTCTCTCCCGACACAGATCATCATACAGGGCCACCAAAGCTGTTTCCGTGCCAAAACCCAGCCTGAATCCCGACTGAAATGGATCCAGATAATCAATCTCATCCAAGAGTGCCTGGAGCGGGTTGGCCAACACCACTCAAGGACCTTGCCCAGGAAAGGAACATTCGCCACCGGCCTAAAGTTATTAAGATCTTCTGGGTCCAGAGGTTTCTTCAGGAGTGGCCTCACCAGTCACCACCACTTCTTTCAGGCAGCATGGGACCACTCCCCCTTGCAAGGAGGCATTCATCACCTCCCTGGCCCAGCCAGCTGTTCCCTTCCTGCTGGTTTTTATATGCCAAGAGGGGCAAGGATCCAGTATGGATGTGGTTGCACGAACCTGTCCAAGCACCTTGTCAACACCCTTGTGCTGTACCAACCGAAACTCATTCCAGAAAACTTGACCAGGCTGTGCTCTGGGTACCTCGCCTGATTCTTCTGCTATAACACTGGAGTCTACGTCCCAGTGGATGGAAGAGATTTTTTTCCTGGAAGTGCTAGCAAATATATTGCAGCAGACTTCATACAGGACTAGGATGCCCTTGGGGCCAGCACGTAATAGGCCCCAGATGAGCCTAAAAATCTCTGCTGGGTGGCAAAGAGAAGGTTGAATAGAGGCAGTGAGAAGTTGTTTCTTTGCCATCCTCTCTGCCCATAAATGTACCTGACTATAGGCACATACCAGGGCTCGGCTGCATGATGGGATTTCTAGATAGATAGAAAATTCAGCAGAGTAAAATGTGTTTGTGGTGTAGCAAGATGTAGTGCCACTGGATCTCAACCAGCCTAAGATGACTTGTACAGTAATTATCTTGGGAAGCTTGTACAGAAGGGGTGTACAAGCTTCCCCAGGTAAATATCTGCTTCATACTGACTGGTAAGGTAAGGTATCCAGTTACGGTATATTCCAGGGAAACAGAGCACAAAGCCTTTGAACCAAGTTTTGGTTCAGATGGAACTAATGGTACTATCAGTTTTTCCTACCAATCACTCATAGCACATAGGAAAAATGATAGAAAATCACTAACAATGCAATCCTATGTACATCTTCCCAGAATTCCCATTGAATTCAGTGACATGCTCCCCAGTATGTACGGTATATAAGACTGAAACCTCAGAGGCGAAAGGCAAGCATTTTGTTAGAGCACTGAGAAACATTACTAGACCACCTCATATATTTACTAGACCAGCTCAGAAATTAACCTAGATAAAACAGCTTCTATGTTCCTGCTAGACTACTTGCTACCCAAACACCCAAAAATTGCTATAGTCATAATTTTATTTATTTATTTAATACATTTTTATGCTACCCAATACCTGAAGCTCTCTGGGTGGTTTACAACAGTTAAAACCATAAAATACAATATAAAATAAATATAAAATTTAAAACCACAGATTAAAAACAAACAGCAGAGCTGTTACAATAACAGAGTTACAATAACAGAGTTAAAAACAACTACAAGATTAGAATGATTAAGATGATTAAAATGATTAAAATGTCTGGGAGAATAGAAAGGTCTTCACCTGGCACCGGAAAGAGTACAATGTAGGTGCCAGGTGAGCCTCTTTGGGGAGCTCATTCCATAACTGGGGTGCCACAGCAGAAAAGGCCCTCCTCCTGGTAGCCACCTGCCTCACTTACTTTGGCAGCGGCTCTCGGAGAAGGACTGCTGAGGAAGATCTTAGTGTCCAGGCAGGTACATATGGGAGGAGATGATCCTTCAGATACCCTGGCCCCAAGCCGTTTAGGGCTTTGAATGTTAGTACCACTTTGAATCGAGCCCGGAAAAAGACTGGCAGCCAGTGCAGATGAGAAAGCACTGGCATAATATGTTCACGTCGGCCAGTCCCCATTAACAATCTCGCTGCCCTATTTTGGATCAGCTGAAGTTTCCGGACCATTTTCAAAGGCAGCCCCACGTATAACGCATCGCAGTAATCCAAACAAGAGGTTACCAGAGCATGGATAACTGTAGCTAGGCTATCTCTGACCAGATAAGGACATAGTTGGTATATAAGCCTAAGCTGATAAAAGGTGCTCTGTGCCAACGAGTTCACCTGTGCCTCGAGCGACAGTTGTGGATCCAGGAGCATGCCCAAATTACGAACCTGATCCTTCAGGGGGAGTGCAACCCCATCCAGAACTGGTTGAATATCACTTAGCTGGGCAGACGAACCACCCACTAACAGTACCTCCGTCTTATCTGGATTGAGTCTCAGTTTATTAGCCCTCATCCAGTCCATTACCGTGCTCAGGCACTGATTCAGAACAGCCACTGCCTCACCTGGATTAGATGAAAAGGAGAGATAGAGCTGGGTGTGATCTGCATATTGATGACACCTCAGCCCACACCTCCAGATAACCTCTCCCAGTGGTTTCATGTAGATGTTAAACAGCATAGGGGATAAAATAGAGCCCTGTGGCACTCCATGGCATAACTGCCATGGCAGTAATCCCCCAGCACACACCACCAGTGCCTCCAACTCCCAACCCAGACAACCTATCCAGAAGGATACCATGGTCGATGGTATCGAAAGCCGCTGAGAGGTCCAAGAGAATCAACAGGGTCGCACTCCCCCTGTCCCTCTCCCGGCAGAGGTCATCCCACAGGGCGACCAAGGCAGTTTCCATTCCAAAACCAGGCCTGAATCCAGATTGAAATAGATCTAGATAGTCTGTTTCATCCAAGAGTGCCTGGAGTTGACCAGCAACCACCCGCTCAAGCACCTTGTCCAGGAATGGGATATTAGCTACTGGCCTGTAGTTATTAACATCATCCGGGTCCAGGTTAGGCTTTTTAAGAAGTGGCCTAATCAACGCCTCTTTCAAAGAGGCCGGCACCACTCCCTCTGTCAAGGAGGCATTTACAACCTCCTGGACCCAGCCGGCTATCCCCTCCTTATTTGATGTAATAAGTCATGATGGGCAAGGGTCAAGCACACAGGTGGTCGACTGGACTTGGCCAAGCACCTTGTCCGCATCCTCGGGCCTCAATAACTGAAATTAATCCAATAAAACCAGACCAGATGGTGCTCTGGACACCTCTACTAAAGGAGGTGCACTAATTGTGGTGCCCAATTCATGATGAATTTGAGCGGCTTTATCTTCAAAGTGCCATAAAACAAAGTAAACCATGATGCTGGTCCATAAGAAACATGCCAAAATCCAAGGTCAGGCAATAATTTTATTAGGACCAACCAAATGCACACAGAATTTATTTATTTATTTATTGCATTCCATACCACCCAATAGCCAAAGCTCTCTGGGCAGTTCACAACTTCGTGGGCAAACTTTCAAGATCTTCAAATCTTCAGAATTGTGGGAAAGCTTTCGAGATATTCAGATCTCTTAACAGGCAAGATATTACAAGTCTGCATTTCCTCCTCCCCTCCATCTTAAGACTCTGCCATGCAGACTTCATGACTTCAACATTCAGTCAACCATTTTTTTCTCCACTCCCCCGGCCCTTGCTTTTTGAGACCCAGAGATCTCAAAAGCTTGCCTACAATGTTGTGCATTTTTGGTTGGTCCTAATAAAGGTATTGCCTGAGCATAGAACTTGCTATAGCCATGTTATTCTGATCTGCAAAACTGTCAGGTCCCTGTGGGACCTCCTGACTCTAGTGATATCCCAGATTCCTTTGATATCTTTGGAGAAGCTACATCGGGCCCTTCAGCAATGGTGGACACTGAGAAACCCTCAGATGGGGAACCTGAGGGCTGTACCTCACTTGTGGAGTTAGAGGCGGTGGCCAAGCATCTGCTCAGCCCTAGAGCTTGCCTGCTCCAGAAGGTGCAGGCACAGGCCACCATCTGGAGGCGAAGCGCACACCTCAAGACCTGGAGCAACCACGCTCCTCAAGAGTAAAGGTCTATTCACGATCAAGGGTCTCCTCAGAAGTAGGGAGAGTCTGAAGCCAGAACTAATGGCTTGCAGCTAGTGTGGGCTAGGAGATGTGACTATATAAACAGTTGAGAAACCTTTATTTCAATAAAGAAATAACACCTTTATTTCAGCTCCCAGTTACCTAGTTTTTCCTGACCTTGCTTCTTCTTTGAACTGATCTCTCATACTGCTGACTCCGGCCAAGACCCTGTTCCTTGAATTGGGCTTGATTTGGACTACTTGCATGTGCTTGAGTTTGGCTCTGCCTCAGACCCTGCTTTTGGATTGCCCTTCTTCTTGACCAGTAATGCAGTGTTTCTGATCTCTGCCTTCCTTCTGACTTTGCTGAATGAATTTCCGGACATAGCAAGACAAAAATCAAAGATGATCCACTTATCTTGACTTGTTTTAGGGCTCGATTAATTATTCTTGCTCAGTGGATACTGGATGGGTAACAGGATTAACCTTGCAAGAATTAAGCTCAAAAGAATTACTGGTCCACCACAATATTTACTTGCTTGCTTATCACTTACATGTAATTTAAAAATACCCCTCAAAGTTCAGAAAATGTTCCATTTTCTGAGACCACAGGTAAGAGAGCTGTAGTGAGCTTTAAGAATTAAAAAAGAAAGGGAAAACATATTTAATATTTTACCTACTTGAGGCAAGGCAACAGACACACTCCAAAAGAGGAGGAGGAAATAAAGGAACACATAAGAAGACATGTTCAAATGGGCCAAGGACAAAACAATTTTTTAGCTTACACAGACACCGATCTACAAGTAGAGATGAGAAGAATGCAATGGGTGTGTGTGTGTGAAAATCTGACAGATTCTCTCAACTCGGCCCCACAGATTCCATCCTATCAGGCCTGCGCTGGCACCAACTCAATCTGATGTGAGTCAAGCCAGCATGCGAACTTCCATTTTTTAAAATGGGGCAGGATGCTTTTTTTTTTTTTAAGCTGGGGAAATTTGTGCAAAATCCAGGCCTCCGCTCTGCGATTTGCACAAATTTATGGACACTATGGAGCAGAGGCCCAAATTTTGCACAAATCTGAAATTAACTGTCAGATAATTCAAGGTGGCCATGGTGCAGTGTGTGCATATGCAGTGAGAGGAGGATGCTTCCATACATCTCATGTTAAATGCTACAACAAATACAATAACAATGACTTGAATCTAACGTCGGCCCCAATTTGCGCAAATTTAGGCAATTTGTGCTAGAGATCCACAGTTCTTGGCTTTTTGTTTTTTATAAATATATTTGCGCAAATATTTTGAGCAATTTTGTGGAAGCTGAAAAAAACCATCCAACTCAGTCCACTTTTGGCTGTCGGGTTGGAAATGTGTCGAAAGTCCATTCAGCTCAAACGGCATGAGTTTTCCAGTGTCGCACATCCCTATCTACAAGAAACTACTTGTAGAAAAAGTTTGTAGCTACAGATGGATGTCCCTGTTAGCCAATCTACAATTTTCAATGCTTAATTTGAATAAGGAATTAATAAAACTCTGCCTCCAAAACTTATTTTTCCTGCCAGTGCTCAACCACAGAATATGCCAAGTAATAAACTAGAGGACTTCTGAGCATATAAAAATATAAGATCTCTAAAAAAAATACAGGTGAAACACCAAAGGAAAATCTTAGGCATACTTGAGAAAAAGGCTTGCATTTCTGCTACCTCTTCCCATTTTCCAAATGACCAGAAAAAGATACAATAACATCTCCCACTTTTGGCCCCCCAAATCTCTTCTCATTTTACAAGGAACTGCTCACAGAACTTTGCAATTGAATATGGACATTCTTCATGCATTAACTAGCCTCAGAGCAAGCAAGAGTCTGACAAGAGATAAGAGCTTATTCTTAAACTCTTAAGTGGATTTCAGTTGGGTGGGAAAGATTAAACATATATCTACTACAGTAGTACCTTGGATTACGAGCATAATTCGTTCCGGACCCATGCTCGTAATCCAAAATACTCGTACAGCAAAGCAAGTTTCCCCATTAGAAATAATGGGAACTCTGCTGATTCGTTCCACAACCATTTAATCACTGCTTTGCCGGCTCCCTGGAAGGGAGCCCCATGGAGGGAGCCGGCAAAGCAGTGATTAAATGCTTGTGGAATGAATTCCTGGGAGCCGGCACCGCAGCGCGAGGCACCTGCAGAGCAAGCGGCTGCGCTGCGCCACACCTCCACTCGCTCTGCGGGCGCCTCCCGCGCTGCCGTGCTGGCTCCCAGGCAGGGAAGCAGCAGCGCGAGGTGCCAGCAGAGCGAGTGGCCGCACCTGGCCTCCACGGCTCCCTGCCAGGGAGCTGGCAAAGCACTGCCAGCTCCCTGGCAGGGAGCTGTGTGGAGGCGCTCCAGATCTAACCACCCGCTCCCTACCTTTTCTTTTCCAGTGGAGGCTCGCTGAGGGGAGGTGAGCTGCCCACGCTGCCATCCCCGGTCCCATCACATCCTGAAGCGGCTCCCTTTTCTTTTCCAGCGGCGGCTCTGCTCCCCTCAGCGAGCCGCCCGCGCTGCCATCGGCGGTCCCGTCGCATCCGGAAGTGACACGACGGGACCGGCGGCGCGGGCGGCTCGCTGCGGAGAGGCGAGCCGCTGCTGGAAAAGCGGCTCCCTTTTCTTCTGCCATGTGGCTCCTTTTTCTTTTCCAGCAGCGGCTCGCCTCCCCTCAGCGAGCCGCCCGCGCTGCCATTCGGCGGTCCCGTCGCATCCGGAAGTGACGTGACGGGACCGGCGATGGCGGCGCGGGCGGCTCACTGAGGGGAGGCGAGCCGCTGCTGGAAAAGAAAAAGGAGCCACATGCAGAAGAAAAGGGAGCCGCTTTTCCAGCAGCGGCTCGCCTCTCCGCAGCAAGCCGCCCGCGCCGCCGGTCCCGTCGCATCACTTCCGGATGCGACGGGACCGCCGATGGCAGCGCGGGCGGCTCGCTGAGGAGAGCAGAGCCGCCGCTGGAAAAGAAAAGGGAGCCGCTTCAGGATGCGATGGGACCAGATATGGCAGCGTGGGCGGCTCGCCTCCCCTCAGTGAGCCTCCGCTGGAAAAGAAAAGGTAGGGAGCGGTGGGAGCGCCTCCACGCAGCTCCCTGCCATGGAGCTGGCAGTGCTTTGCCGGCTCCCTGGCAGGGAGCCGTGGAGGCCAGGCGCGGCCGTTTGCTCTGCGCCGGCTCCTGGGCGGCTCCACGCGGCAGCGAGTAACCCGGTGTGCTCGTTTTGCAAGACCTCGCTCGTTTAGCAAGTCAAAATTTTTGCAAAACTTTTGCTCGTCTTTCAAAATGCTCGCACACCGGGTTACTCGTAATCCAAGGTATTACTGTATATAAATGTGAAAGTTTGTCTGTCTGTCTGTCCGTCCGTCCGTTTATATGTACGTACGTGTGTCCAGCGCGGGGGGTTGCGTGCGTTGCATTGGCTCCTACGCGGTACTGATCTGCCCCAAACTTGGCACGCATACTCTCCATCACCCAAGGACAAAGACTGGTGGGTTAACCCATGTTATGATAAAAATGGTTTGCTGATTATTGGATGGAACAAATGGTTTGACTCATATTATGATAACTGCTGACTATTGGTGGAAGCGGGAGGTTCTTATGAAAGAAGTAAGAGGGTTTAGTTTCCCAAACGGATTGGTGGGAGGAATCCAAATGGGAGAAATCTAAAGGGATCGCTGACAGTGATCCAAAGAGAACATTCATAGATCTGAACCTAAAGGGGTTGGTGAGAGGAACCCCTTTGAGAGAAAGGAGAACTTCTCCAGTCTGAGGTGGGTTTTTTTTTGTATTTTTCATTAATGTGGTGGCTTTGATCTTGAAGGGGGCATACTTGGGAAGGATGGGATTAGAAAAAAGATTAGTTGCTGAGTAAAATAAGGATAAGGTTTAATATTGAATTAGAACCTGAATAGTAATTGGTTATTGGTAAAAATGTATTGAGTCTGGATGAAACTTAGCATTGAGAATGACTAATGGAAAGGAACCAACTAAATGTGGAATAAAATTTGGGATGTGAAGTAATGTGGAAATGTGAAACTATTTTAAAAATAAATAAAATAAAAGCTAGGCTGTTTGTTTTTATAAATAGAGGGAAAGAAGATAGAGATTTTCATTAAATATAAGTAGAAATATTAAATATTGTTCAACTAGAAGGATTATTATCTATGTTTAGGAGTAAAGTGCTGTAAGGTTTCGAGGCTTTGTGAATTTGATGAATAAGAGAGGGGGGATTTTTTTTTTGCTTAAGAGAAAAAAGCAATTTCTTTATAATTATTATATAGAATATCTGATGTTACTTATACTTGGTTGTGGAAAAATTGGAAGTCCTTTTTAGTTTAATGTTGTTTTGTCTCTGTACTGTATGTTTGTTTGGTTTTGTTTTGTTTTTTGTATTTTGTTTTTATAATTCTAAAATTCAAATAAAAATTAAAAAAAAAAAAAAAAAAAAAAGACTGGCGGGTTAAAATCTCCGAAAAACCCTCACCACGCCTGTAAGGCCCAAAATAGATTAGAGCCAATGGAGTCTCTTGGAATGCTCTCAGGGGCCATTCAGGAGCGGTTATGCAAATCGCTCCAACGGCATGTAGAATGTTGGTATGCACTGCCACAGGGGCCCAATCAGCAAATCTCTCCTATGTCCAAACAGAATGTTCACATGAACCACAGCTGGGGCCTACATGGGGGGGGGAGGGATTTCGAACAAACAGTGCCTATAGGAAAATGACAACCCGTGCAATGCCACTGTGTAGTCCCGGGGGGGGGGGGGAGGAAGCAGGGATTTCATTGTGTGGTCCTGGGGGGGGGGGATCAGGGAATTCATTGTTGTGTGGTCCTGGGGGGGGAGCAGGGATTTCATTGTGTGGTCCCAGGGGGGGGGGCAGCAGGGATTTCATTGTGTAGTACGGGGGGGGGGGGAGCAGGGATTTGCATTGCATAGTCCTGGGGGGGGAAGCAGGGATTTCACTGTGTGGTCTGGGGACACACACAGAGAATTCATTGTCGCATAGTCCCGGGGGGAGGGAAACAGGGATTTCATTGTGTAGTACCGGGGGGGGGGGGGTGAACAGGGAATTCATTGTTGTGCAGTCCTGGGGGGGGGAGCAGGGATTTCATTGTGTAGTCCCGAGGGGGGGGAGCAGGGATTTCATTGTGTGGTCTGGGGGGGGACACAGGGAATTCATTGTTGCATAGTCTCGGGGGGGAAGGAAACAGGGATTTCATTGTGTAGTCCCAGGACAGCAGGGATTTCATTGTGCAGTCCCGGGGGAAAGGAAGCAGGGATTTCATTGTGTAGGCCGGGGGGAGGGGGGAGCAGGGAATTCATTGTTGTGTGGTCCTGGGCGGGAGCAGGGATTTCATTGTGTAGTCCCCGGGGAGCTGGGATTTCATTGTGCAGTCGCGGGGGAGCTGGTAGTCCCGGGGGAGCTGGGATTTCATTGTGTAATCCTGGGGGAGCTGGTAGTCCTGGGGGAACTGGGATTCCAAACAATGAACAGCTACCTTAAGGAATTTCGAACAAATAGTGCCTATAGGAAAATGACGATCCGTGCAACGCTGGGTAAAAAAAGCTAGTTGTTTATAAAACAAAGTACAAGGGATCTGGCAGGAATCTTTCCATTCTAGTGGAAAGTATTGGCAGGTAATTTACACATGTGAGCTTGAAAACTGGCTGAGCCATGCATACCTATTTTTAAGGGGTAGAATTACATGAGGGCATGCCGCAAATCTGTGGACCAGAAACTTCTCACCTGGGGGGCATGTTGTACAGTGAAGGAGAGTGGTTTACACTTTACCTGCAAGTTTGAATTGGATAGTCCAAATACCTGAAATGAAGCTCATAGTGTCTGGGTTTGCACATAATGCTAACCCAGTGATGGCAAACCTATGGCACGGGTGCCACAGCTGGCACCTCTCCGTGGGCACTTGAGCCATTGGTTGCCAGATCACGAAAAGACCATCCCCTTCTGCATTCAGCGTCGGGTTTCCATAGTAACTTCTCTCCACTCATTCCTCGCTGGCCTCCACAGGCAGGCACACTCCAACTTCTCCACCCCCAGAAGCGGACTGCGCAGGCACCCAGCCCTCCTTCTAACTGAACAGACAGCTCAGAAGCACAGCGCGCACACACCTGAATCTTTGCGCGCCCGGTGAAGAGCCATGCCCTGAGACAGAGCAGGATGCGATTAGCTAGTGCCCACTCCTCCTTCCTGCCAAATTTAAGGCACTTTGAAATAAACAAGTTGGTTTTGTGTTGCAGTTTGGGCACTCGGGCTCAAAAAGGTTCGCCATCACTGCGCTAACCCATGGTATGGTTTGCTGAATTCTGGGTTGTCGTGCTGTGCAAACTATCATTCTGGAGCAAGCCTTTTCTAACAGAATTGTTAGGCAGTGCTGGAAAAGATAGAAGTTGTCTGAGTTTACAGCTGAATGGCAGAAGCAGAATTTGGGTTGCCAATGTTGTTTTGTGATTCGTTCTACCTCCTTCTGCACCTACATAAAACCTGCCTAATTGTTCGTCGAGATTAATTTCTCCCCTACCCAGTGATTAATTTTCCCCTACCCAGATAATTTTCCAGTGATCTTTCCTCCAAAAGGAAGCCAGTCTTATAAAATCCTTCCCAGAAATCCCCAAGTCTTCAAGAAAGAGGGAGGCACACAACAATATTTTTATTTATAAAGAACCAATGGCTGAGAGAGTAGCAGTTTCCCCTTTAAAGGAAAGAGTGATATCCTGAACAAGGCCTTCTATATCTGATAACTACAGAATGCACAGTTGAAGTAGAGTACTGGCCTTGTTCTCATAAAGGCATCATTCTCTGTAACGAGTACCAAGTACCACTCAATTGTTGGGAAGTTCCAAGAGCAAAATTAACAGTACAGGTATCACCTCTTCCCAAAAGCTTCAGCCACCTGCTTCAGATTTTGCACTGTATTAAGAAAAGGGTGCTGTTATTAACTTAAAATGGATGTTTTAACCATTTCAGAAAAAGCAACCCCCAAAATATTAAGCTGATATTAAAAGTTAACATTCAACAAATTGCAGCAGATTGTCAAGTTATAATTTGAATTAACTCTAATATAATTATCCAAGGCAGTAAATTAAAATGTTAATCTGACCAATGACCATACAAAAAGTTAACTTTAATGAATACCAGTGTACAGGCAGTTACGAACATCCCAACTTAAGGACAACTCATACTGAAGAACGGACCGCCATATGTGTAAAAATCTGAGTTAAATACAATGGTTCATACTTACGAACGCACGCACTATACTTTGCAACACTTTGAAAACATTGCACGACTTCTGTTCCAACTTACGTACACATTCGACTTAAAGACAGACTTACGAATGGATCTCGTTCGTAACCCGGGGACTGCCTGTATATAACCTAATAGTGCAATCCTATCTATGTTCATTCAGAAGAAAGTCTCACCATATTCAGTGGAGCTTACTCCCAGATAAATGTGCATGGGATTGCAGCTTTAGTTTTTAGTGAACGTAGACATTTTGGCTTCATATTTCACTGTTTTAATCAAGGAAGTTTGTATTTTCGTAAGGTATCCTAGTTTAATTTTATGTGAACTTGTACCATTTCACACCACGGGTTCTGATGATGCTCTGTGATGTAACTTGGGTTGCAGGGTTCTACTATGGATCAGATCTTGAGTGGGGGTCAGGTTTGTCAGGAAGCAAGATGAAAAGAGATCAGCACCGTGGAAAGCTCCAAGCGCGGCTGGGGCTGGAAGCTAGATTGGGTTGTCTATATGTTGATCCAACAAGGATCAGAGCAACACTGAGACAAATAGAAATGGCTGGTTGACTCTGTCTCCACACTGACTGAGGCTTGGTCTCTTCAAGGGGCCTGGCCTGTTTTAGCAATCTCAGACTGTGATTATGTGGAAGTGGCTGGGGTATGCTAGCACCCTCATGACCTGAGTCCTAAGAGTTTGAAGACAGTAAAGTGACCTCCCCTGGATGCAGGTCTTTCTGGTGAACTGGGTGCCGGGGAGGTTGAAGCCTCATGATACCTTTCCATGGCCAAGTCATCTCCCTGAATCATTAACTCTGGAGCCTCCTCAGAGAACAAGGGGTCAGGATCTTCTGAGGTTGAGGGTTCAGGGTCCTGGTCCATGACAAAACTACATTAAAACATCAAAACCTATATAAATGATAATAATGCAGGGTTCTATGCTTGAATACTGAGCTGCAAAAACATAAAGCTAATTGGAGCATCCAGCAACTAGACTAGGACTACACATCCTAGTATCATATAGAAGATTAAACTTGAGCTGAATAAGACAAGTGTTTTTGTCTTTTCCTTAAAAAAAAAAATATAGGAAGTGTGTGAAACATATCCAAAGACCTTGAAGCATGGGATATTGTACACATGGACCTCGAAGCATGGGATATTGTACTGAGCCATACCAAGGCTCAACCTAGTCCAGCATTCTGTTTCCAACACTGTTCTGAATGTATTGAAAATGTATGATCACTGGTTGCTAAAAATACAATAAAATAAATCTGAAATCTGGTTTTGACAGTGGCCAGCCATATGTTTCCAGGAAGCCCACAAGCATGGCATAAAGAAGACAACAGCCTTCGCGTTGTTTGCCTCCCTCCCGACTGATGGTATATCACCTCTAAACATGGAGGTTCCATTTGGCTAACATGGCTAATCATCAGCAACAGACCTATACTTCATGAATGTGTCTGATCACCTTTAAATACATCTTTTGTACTAATGTTTTAGTTGTTTTATTATGTTTGGTATTTTAATGGAAATTGATTTTAGCTATTTTATATTCTGTATGTTTTAATAATTTGGTGTCAATTACCTTGGGTCTTTAAGACAAAGACAACTAAGTAATTCACTAAACAAGGAAATAAATATAAAATCTTGTGCTAGTGCTCATCACCACATCTTGTGCCAGTGAATTAAATAATTAAGCACTGTGTGAAGAGACAATTGGGTCAATATACCTCAAGCAATCCTACTGTAGGATTCCAAAGCACGGCTGAGCCAAGTTTTCATAAGTTCCATTTTGAAATATGCATTCTCAACAGGGGGGATGTTTCTGTAAATCAAACATGCAGAAATCAAAACTTACGCTTTTTTTTTTTTTTTGGCCAAGTCCTGGACACAAAGCCCTATTCTCAGAAACTTGTTCAGAAAGACTTAACAAGTTGTGGTTTTACTACTCTAGGGCAGGGGTCCCCAAGCCCCGGTCCGCGGACCGGGACCGGTTTGTGGCCTGTTAGGAACCGGGCCGTGGACCATGAGCACCCTACCTGGCTCTTGGGGTGCTGGGAGCTCCGGCAAGCACCCCCAGCCGCTCATTCCTCTGCTTGCCTCTCCGCCAGCATTTCCATAGTCTCACTTCCTGGTTCTCCGGCGCTCTGGCGCTGCTCTTTTTACGTAAATACCATGGCAATACCGTAAAACAGCCATGAATAGCAAATCGCGGCTGTAAGGTATACTAACTATGGTATTTATAAGAGCAGCGCCAGAGAACCAGGAAGTGCACTGTAATCAGTGAATGGCTTTGTAAATGTAACCTGGAGGCGTTTGAATATTGGTGATTAACTCACAATTTACATACTCAGGAGATTGATCTTGAACAATATTAGAAAATAAGTGGTGAGATAGTAACCTTCTGGCAAAAATGTCTTTGGTAGATAAGCAATATAAAATGGCTTTGAATGAATTGTATATTCATATATTCAGGGTATAAATATAATAAATAACTATATAATAATTTGGGGGGGATCTGTTAAACTTAGTACTTTATTTATTATATTTATACCCCGCCTTTTTTCCTGCAAAGAACCCAAGGCTGCTTACACAATCCTCCTCCTCCTCTCCATTTTATCCTCACAACAACCCTGTGTGGTAGGTTAGGCAGGTAATCCAGTAAATAGGATAACAGTGTTCTAATGTTCATTACAAAGGGGATAGGATCACTTGCTTACCTATATGCAATTTTAAAGTTTATAGAGAAATTATTTTTAAGTTGTAAGGTGTATGATTATTATTAATTAGGTTACAATTGTATAATAATTTTAACATTTTATGAAATTTACATGTTGATGGCTTTGAATGAATTGTAACTATGTATAATTTTTGGTGATCTGTAATCCAGTAAATAGGATAAAAGCATTTTAAGATCACTTGCTTACCTGAATGCAATTTTAAAGTTTTAGTGGAATGATTTGTAAGTTGTAAGGTGTATGTTTTTTATAAATTAGGTTACAATTACATAACTATTTTAACATTTATGAAATTTACATGCTGGCAATGTACTCTTGGGTAGGAGAGAGCCAGTGTGGCGTAGTGGTGAGAGTGTTGGACTGGGACTCAGGAGATCCGGGTTCTAGTGCCTGCTTGGCCATGAAACTCACTGGGTGACTTTGGGCCAGTCACTGACTCTCAGCCTAACCTACCTCACGGGGTTGTTGTGAGGATAAAAATGGAGAGGAGGAGGATTATGTAAGCTGCCTTGGGTTCCTTGCAGGAAAAAAGGCAGGGTATAAATAAATAAATAAATAAATAGGACAGCTCTGATTAGATTTAGCATGATTTTTAGTGCAGGGCTCCCACTGATTATGCATTATGATGAGTTGCATAATTATTTCATTATATATTAAAATGTAATAATAATAGAAAAAAAGTGCACAATAAATGTAATGTGCTTGAATCATCCCAAGACCATCCCCCCCCCCCCCCAGTCCATGGAAAAATAGTCTTCCACGAAACTGGTCCCTGGTGCCAAAAAGGTTGGGGACCGCTGCTCTAGGGAACTGTGCAAGCCTCAAGCAATTCCATAAGGAACAGGGAAGCAAGCCTTTGGAAAGAGCCATGATCCAGAGAAATATGACCACACTTGGAATACTGTGTGCAGTTCCGGTCACTGCACCTGAAAACAAAATATTATAAAGCTGGCAAAGGTGCAGTAAAAGGCAACCAAAATTATCAAGGGGGCCAGAGCAACTCCCCCATGAGGAAAGATTGCAATGTTTAGGACTTTTCAGCTTAGAAAAATGGTAAGGAAGGAGGCATGACAGAGATGTATAAAATTATGCATGGTGTACACAAAGTGAGGAACTTTATTATGAACTCTGTCATAATACTAGAACCCAGGGTCATCCAATGAAGCTAAATGATGGGAGATTCAGGACAGACAAAAGAAATACTTATTCATACAATGCATAGCTAAACTATGGAGTTTGCAAGCATGAGATGTAGTGATGGCCACCAACTTGGATGGCCTTGAAAATGGATTAGATAAATTCATGGAGAATAAGGCTGTCCAATGGCTTATGATGGTGATGATATTACCTCCAGTTTCTCAATACCAGTTGCTGGGGAACAGTAGCTGGAAGATGCTATTGCACTCATATCCTGCTTGTGGGCTTCCCATGGGCAGCTGGTTGGCCACTATGTGAACAGAATGCTGAATCAGATACGCCTTTGGTCTAATCCAGCAGGACTCTTCTTGTGTTCTGATTAGTTTAATGAGTCCAAGGAGCTTTTAGATATTTTTCACATACAGTTCCCATCAACAATAATGCATGGTGTACTGCTGTTAAAACTGCATGCCATGTCACATTTTTTGAAATGGCATGAGAGTCAGCAGTTCAAAGAAAAAAAATCAACTTCGCTAGTCCTTGTGCGAACCTCTTCTCCAGCCCATATAACACATACCTTCTTTTTTATGCACAGTTAAAAAGAAAAAGAAAAAAAGAACATTCACACATGCAGTTCCAACCATTCAGTCTTGAGTAGGACTGGCCCTCCCATGCAGGGTGAAGCCCCCACTTCAGATGGTGGTGGTGGAGTGGCAAATTATGTCCACTCCCCTGCACTGTCTTCACTGGGGGTGGGGCTGCTACAGTCTCCAGGAGATGCTCCAGAGAGCCCCACCAGCCATTCAGCCACCGTGGTATTTGCTGCAGCGGGAGATGGATACCACGGTAAAGGCGATCTCCTGGGACACCCCCTCTCACAATGCCTGGCTCTGAGGAAGGACCCCCTCAGAGCCAGGCATTTGGGCCTCTTCAGCTCTTCAGAAAGGAGCAGTGGTGGCAGCAATGGGTAAGGGAGGGTCACAGCAGTCGCGATGAGACATGGGGAGATGTGACAGGGGGTTAGGGGGGGAGAAAGGGGCTGAGGGAAGATGCGGCTGGGGCACTGGAGGTGTGTGTATGCTGTCCTGTCTCAGGAGGTGGGAGAGCTTGTGCTGGCCCTGGTCTTAAGTGATAACAAGCCAGCAAGAGTTGCACAATATGACTTGGCTGATTGTGTACCTCAGATCTTAGCAGATGAAATTATATTTTGGGGCACTGTTTCTTTTCATATATCAAAATAATTATATTTCAGAAGTCTGACACTTCTTAGCGAAAGGTTTATTCATTTGAATCCTAACTTCCTTTCCATGAACAGAACAGAGTTCACATTCAATGAACGCAGCCTCCTGTACTCCCTGAAAATCTGGTCCTGAGGGTTGCGGGAGCACTGAAAATGTTGTGGGATGTGGTGCAGGGAAGTGTAGATGGAGGGGCAGAAATTGTTCCCCCCTTTGAGTGAATGGAAGAGCAACTGTTTAAAAACTCAGTGCTAAATTCCAAAGCCAATAACAATCACTAACAATTTGATAGACAGAGATGGCATGAGATTGTAACAAATGTCAGCAAAGTTGGCTTTATGATAAGAACAAGATTCTGCTCAGCAGCAACTAATTATAAAGGCCAGAGCATTTTTCCTGAAGTCTGAGAATCCATGTTCCTAAAACCTTTTTAATCTTTTATTACAGCCAAAACAGGAGATGGCAGAAAGCTAGTAACTTCTAGACTCTAGGCTTTGCTAGACTCTCCATAGCACATTGTACCAACTCAAAATTGAAATTATTTTTCACAAGCACTATTTCAAAACATGTATTCTTAAGTAGGCAACAGTAATTAAGTCCTGTGAGGGATACTTAGATAACTAGAGGATGCTGATGTGACCATGTTATAAGTAGAGTAAGAAACAAAGATAGGGTTACTGGTCAGGAAGGGAAACAGATAGGGTTACTGTTGAGGAAGGGGGAGGTGTAATTTTACGGAGGTGTGGATTGGTTGGGGATACTGATTGGTGTTATTTCTAATAAACTGTTTTTAAAAAAATCAGAAAGAAGCACCAAAATGAGTATTTGGGGCCTCCAAGGCCAGCAGGGAAGCTTTAACACTGCATTGCAACATGAGACAGTAAAAAGAATGAGTACCTCACCAAAACTCAACAGCTACCCATGAACCATGAGAAAACTGTTGGTATATCCAAGTGGACTAACATTTCATATTTATTGGGGAAGGTTGAAAATAAGTCGTATGTTTAAACAATGACTTTAATCATTTGTTATTCTCAGTTGTAAGGTTCTGTTTATTAACTGTATAATATATGGACTGGCTGTAAAGGGAAATACAGTCCCTAATATATATTTTTTTACTATCTTATCTTACACTGCAAAGTTAAAGCTATCATGCCCTTTAATGGTAGTTATTGGTCAATCTTGTATTCCCTTGATTTTTCGCCTTTAACTCTGCAACAACAGTTTTTCCCAGAGTTATATTGCAGTGCTGACTAATTCCATACTGTCACATTGTGCAATTGTTTGTGCTATAGTTATGCTTTCTGTATATCTTCAGATGCCTGTTTTCAAAGTTGAACGGTTGCATAACACCTGCACCTCCTTGGTGTGACTATATCCTGGATTTTTCCATTATTATAAAGGTAAGACATTGAAATATAAAAGGCTGTAGTATATGTGAGTATACACTTAATGGGTAAGAAACATAAAGTGATACTGATGCTCTAACATTTAGTCTAAATATATCAATATGACAAATTTACCATAATCCAAAATATAGTCTATCTATACAGGCCTGTGGCTCATGCTGGCTCAGCTTGTCTGAGTGTGGAAAGCTAGCAGGGTCAGGCCTGGTTATTACTTGGATGGGAGACCCCTCCTCTAGTTTCCTGCATTGAGCAGGGGGTTGGACTCAATGGCCTTGTAGGCCCCCTCCAACTCTATGATCTATGAATCTATAAACAATATTAAGCAATACAAAAACAAAGCAATTTTTAAGGGAAATCTTTCTTGTCTAAGAACTGTGTTAAAATTGTAAAAGAAACCATAGCATGCAATCTCATCATTATGGTTCTCTTTGTCACCCTCTATAACAGCAGCATTGCCACTTTTTTGTTTCAAACTTTCACCTGGAACATGAGTATAAAACAGATTGGAAATAGCACCCAAAAACTGTGAACATCATTCCAAGACTAAAATAGGTATGCATTAATAAAAATCAGGTTACATGATGTTATAGATGGAAATGCGGGTTAGCTGATGAGATAAGCTACAAGTATGCTATATCTGCTATGTTCCTGTATTTGTATACCATAAGTGTACTGAGTCTTGACAGTTAACAAAGTTGCATTTTGGTTACCCTTCTGGAAAGAATACTAACACAGAGCAGGTGCGTAATTGGCGCCCCCTAACGACGATAGAGTCACAATTCCTTATCTTTAACCATAACAAGATCATCATAGACAGCTGATAACAAGGAAAGCATTGCACAAATAAGTAGGTTAAAACGATGAGACTGGATTCTTGTTTATTTCAGTAGGCTGGTCCTGCAGGCGACTTCGGAAGGCTGTGTTTTTCACCCCACAAATCCACTCACTCACTAGACAGCTGGTTTTCAAATCCATACTAGCTCTACAGCATTGGATCAGAAACGTTGAAGAAATCCCTTCAAAAGCGAACCATACAAAGCGCTCGATGCCCACTTTTTTTATTGCTGGAACAGAACCTGTTCAATCAGTACAGAAATTAAGGGTGCCTTTCTCCTCCGCCTCTTTCCATCTTGCGATGGGAGAGAGTAAAGGAGTCTAAACGGGGAGGTGGGGGAGGGGGATCTGGGCTGCAGCAGAAACACGAATAACGTCGCACACGCCACGGTTTCCGAAAAGGATGAGAGGCGGCTCGCTGTTACCAACCAGCAGCAGCAACCCCCGCATCCCTCCGACCTGAACTCCCCCCCCCCGAAAAGCAACATCCCCGAAACGCCATTTTCTGACAAAGAGCCAAGTTGGGCTCACCAGGGGAGCCTGAAAAGTAGAAGGCAGAGACAACACGCGCGCAACAGGGAATAAGCGCCACCAACACGCTGCCGCCCCCACTAGGAATTCACCTCAGGAGGCAACTCGGCCACCCTCCCCTCGGACACCCCATTCCCAGCGCGCAAGGGGAGACGAAGGGGAAGAGACTCGGCACCTACCCACGCCGTATTTTTCCTCCTCTGTTGGGGTCCACATGCTGCTCCCGCCGCCGCCGCCGCCGCCGCCGCCACCACTCCCGCCGCCGGTGCTGCTCCTGCAGCCGGCTCCCCCCTGCCGGAGCGGAGCTCCAGAGCCGCGATGCTCATGGACGAGCGGAGGCGGCTTCTCCTGATGAGCCCGGGGCCGCTGCTCCGCACAGCCCCCCGGGCACCGCGGCTGTGGCGGCGGCGACGTCTTCTCCTTTTTCCTCAGGCCGGGCAGGTGCGCTGGGCGGCAGCAGCCGCAGCAGGAGCAGCGAGACGGAGCGAAGAGGCTTTCCCTGGAGAGCAGCGACGGATTCCTCAGCGCTCGACAGGGAGCAGCGAGGCCAGCGCTCCCCCACCCCAGCAAAACCCTCCGAGGCAGACCGGCTCCTCAGGTTCTTCGCCTTAATCCAGCAGCCACGAGAGACCTTCCTTCTTTCCCCCTCCCGGTAACAGAAGAAGGCACCGACAGCACTCAGCTGCCGCTTCCTCCTCCTCCTCCTCAGCAGCGCGGCTGCTGCTGCTGTTGTTGTCGCCGCTGAAGGACTCGCGCGCGCCCACCCACTTGCCAATCAGGCGCATGCGCGGAAGCCTCCTCTGCCAGCCTTCCCGCGCGGCCTCCACCAGTTTCGTGCCCAGGCGGGTGAGGGGAATGAGGCGCGAGGCCTTCTCCCTGCAGCAGCCTTTGTTCTTGGAACGTTCTTGTTCTCTGGGGTGTTTGTGTCCCCCCCCCCCTGAGGTAAGTTAGTGCCTGGGCCAGGTGGTCCCTTAACATCTATGTCTTTCACGCAGGACACATCTCCTCCTCCTCCTCCTCCTCCTCACACAACATCAGCCACTAAAACAGATTTGCGTAAGAAATAGCCTCAATGAATCCAGGACATTAATTTTGTAATGAGAAATTATCAGCTTGTAGAAGCTGGTGGGATTCTTGGGTGGGTGGAAGATGGGAAGACACCCAGTTGGTCAAATGGCCCTACCTGGTAGCAATGCATTTTAGAACCTTGTAAGAAAATGCCACACATCAGAATTCCCTACCTAGCTGGTTCAATTCCCAGGCTGGCTCCAAGACTGCAAAATCAAATGGAGAGGGTGGCACTCTCCATTTCAGCAAGGAGGAATGAGATAATACTACTGATCAGAATGGCATGCCTGTGCTGTTGCCCTCATGTCCTGCTTGTGGACTTCCCATTGAGGCATCTAGCTGGCCACTGGGAACAGAATGCTGGACTAAATAGACCTTTGTTTTTTAAAATATGTTTTTGTTGTTCTGCTAGAACGATCATCCTAAACCTTTTCCCACCATACAATACAACATACATTACATACTGTATACATCAATCAATAAGACATCCCTTCTTTGAATCGCTTGATATGTACATTTTCACAATCAATTGTATATGCATTATATGTTTCTTGTGCGTAATCCAAAATTACCAATAAACAATTTTATCTTCTTTATATATCCTTACATTTTATAAATAACAATTCAGTTATTGAAAAATAAAATTGAATTATTTGGATATATTGCTTTACATCCTAAATAGGCCTTCGGTCTGATCCAAGAGGGCTCTTCTTTTGTTCTTATGCCACACCAAGCCACAGACAGTGAAAACAGTGGGCATGAAACTGATTGCCCAACTTGTGTGGAGCGTAAGAAGGTACAGTATTTAGAGTGGGATGACACTGAACAGAATGCCAGTGGTTAGTGTAGAATAAGGCATTGGGCAGTATCACAATGAACAGAGTGTGGATTGTAATAACAGCCTCTGGAATAGATAGAGCAATAACAGATGTAATAGAAAGTGCACAACAGCGGATGGAATGAACCTTGAATGAAATGACAAGGTCAAGTGAAACGGCAATAGAATGAATAATCTAGAATAGAATTATGGGAATTGATGTTGATTGCCTGAGTAGAATCTGGAGTGCAGCATCTGTGTAGTGAGGGAAAACATGGTGGAATGACAGTTTATAGATGAATCATAAGATTTGGAGAGGGTGCCACTGGAATAACGGTATCAAGAGTAAAATGTGGAGTTCCTGACAAGCAGGAACCTAACAAAAAGTGGGATCCTAACAAAATGACAGGATAGATAATAGAATAAGATTAGAATGTTAATTTCCAGTGTGGTGTGACAGTGTAATGTCGGCTGTGTAATGTCTGTGAATGGAATTCTATGGTTCAAAGTTGGCTGGCAGTGGAATAATAGCTGTATCCCTAAGTGAAATTACAAGCATCATGGCACCTTAAAATCTAGTCTTGCAGTCCTTAAGCATTCTGTTTCCCTGCCACACATGAATAATAAAGGGGTGGTGACTCCTTAATCTGGGTTTTGCGTTCATGGATTGCTTTTATCTCATCATGAAATAAATAGGTTTCTATGAAATAGATAGCTTTACTGGAATTTCAGCTTTTTACAACCTGCCCTGCCACCCAATCTTCACAGCCATTATGATTAAACATAAAACTGAAATAGGATATTTAATGTCTCCACTTTATTAGAAAACATATGTAATTCTGTAAACCAATAGTCATAATCATAAATAAAAATTAAATGTTATGTAATATTTAGATAGCAAACAAGAGGTCAGGAAGTCTAATAACTTTTCATCAAAATTTCCTTCTTCTGATTACTCCCACCCACTTTGCCAAATAGAGCTATCACTCATAATACATGCTTTTGTTCAAGCTTCATATACTGTCCACCATCCTAAGTAGAAACATACCAATACAAGCAGATGTAAAATGGTGGAGGGGACAGGACTAGAATTGTCCATTATCACCATACAAAATCCTTTATAAATGTCTGATACTGAATTGGCCCACTCCCGGCTGATAATGAAGCAGTAGTGACCAATGGTGGTGACAATAAAACAAAAAAGATAGACTGCCCTCCTGTTGTGCAGCAAACTCTGATGCTGGAGAATAACATCATGAAGCCTGATCTTGTGCATGCTTACTTGATCATAAGTAAGTCTCACTGAGTTCAGTGGGATTTACTCAATAAGTGTGCTTAGCATAACAATCTTAAACTTTTGTAAGCTTTGCCAAGCTCCAGCAGTGATTCCCTCGTGTAATGCCACCACTCCAGTACCAGAGTTAGTTTCCTCTGATGATGCATATGTCTCAGAGACATTTGGTAGGAATGGAGCGACTGAATGTAGGGAAAGGGCTAGAGGACCATTAACTGTGGTCAGCTGTCAGACAGGATGCAGATTATTGCTTGCATTAATTATGGGAAAAAGAATATGAGGTGCTTAATAAGTCCATAAGCCCCACCCCTGACTCCCCCCAATTTTAGCCAAATCATGACCTCCCTCTACCCTGTACCCCTAAAAAAAAAAAAGTAACTAAGGGGCCCATCACAAAAAGCTGGACCCCCTCTGATTCCCTTGCTTTTCAATGGTGCTTAGACCAGGATCAGGGAACCTTTTGCCATCCATATAGTTGGATTCCAACTCCTGTCACCCCAGCCAACATGGCCACAGATGTTGGGAGTTGTAGTCCAACAACTTCTGGAGGACTGCAGGTTCTCCACCACTAGTTTAGATGAATATTCAGCTTGGTCTTATCCTTTGCCTTAGAAATAATGGCCCTAATCCAGAGATCTCCTAGCATTTATCAGTTATTGGTAAATTTCACTGGACTCAGTCCTCCCATCCCCTTACAGATTATCAACACTGACAGTGCTGATAATTGATAAAGAGTAGCTCTCAAAGTTTGGCACCAAATCATGATCACCATTATCATCTGGTTGTTCTCATCATGGGGCAGCTCACTTTCAGAATTGCAGAGCATTTTTACTAGGTCAGCAGCAAATATTTCTTGCCTGTTTGTTTGCCATCTTTCAACAACAGCAAAAAATAAAATCTTGTGTACTAAAGAAGACATATAAAGGATGCTAGTGCCATAGAAAATGATGGGGCTGGAAAATCAGAAGTGAGAGGGAGATGATATTGCCTCCTTTTATTCTTTCACAAGGAGCTTACACAGCTTCATGAGAGCATTAGAAATAATGGTCTGCTGGTGGTACAAGGGAAAAAGCATAGTTCCTGAGGATGGTGCTTACCCCCACACAAAGGTACATGTGGAGCCTCTCACCTGTCCCTAGCACAGCAGGGATGGAAATGTGAAATGTATTAATGTATTTATAAAATTATTTTATTTAATTTATTAAATAATAGTTTGTTCAAATAAGTTTGTTTATTAATTATTGTGCTTTTAGCTTTGATTTTAAATATTTTAACTAATGAGTTTGTGTATTTATTATGATGTACTTGTATAAGGTAAAACTAGATTGTAGGGACTAAAATAATTTAAATAACCAAAAATACTAAAAAGTTTTAAAATACCTTTAAAACATTATGGGCACAATCCTATGCATATTTAGACAGAAAATGTCCTGCAACTTCCAGCATTCTCCAGCCAGCCATGGATGGCTGGGGAATGCTGGGAATTGTAGAACTTTTTTCTGTCTAAACTTGCATAAGATTGCACCCTAAAAGACTTTAAGATGAGTGTAATCCTATGCATGTTTAGACAGAGGAAGGCCCTATAACTCCCAGCATCCCCCTGGCAGCCATGCTGGCTGGGGAATGTTGGGAGTTGTAGGACTTTTTTCTGTCTAAAATGCGTAGGATTGCACCCTAAAAGACTTTAAGACGAGTGTAATCCTATGCATGTTTAGACAGAGGAAGGCCCTATAACTCCCAGCATCCCCCTGGCAGCCATGCTGGCTGGGGAATGTTGGGAGTTGTAGGACTTTTTTCTGTCTAAAATGCGTAGGATTGCACCCTAAAAAACTTAAAATACGTGGGAGAACAGATAAGTCTTCGCCTGGCGTCAATAAGATAGCAGTGTGGGCAGCAGGCAAGCTTCCCTTGGGAGAGCATTCCAGAACTGGGGGGGCACCACAAAAACCCTCAAACTTCATGTATTATATATGCATGCAGTTATTGAAATATTAAATTGAGTAATGTTTTTATTTTCCATTGATAATAATTACAACTTTTTCCAGATGGTGCATGAAAGGCCAGGTGTCAACTTGCTTGGTGGCATAGTATGGCTAGGCAGTGTGACACCTTTGCAGTTTCTCATTGGCTCTTCACCTGCATTCTAACACATTAGAAAAACAACAACCCCACGGCCATTCAGTACTGCTGGTGGAAAGAAGAGAATCGGAGACATGATGTGATTCGAATCATTCAAGCCAGTTCACTGAGATTTACTTCCTAGTAAATGTTAGTATTGCCTAAGGTAAATAGCTAATTTTTGACTTGCCTCAAATTTATCATTTCACCTACCCCAGGTGAAATCCAGCGTAGGATGGTAAGGGTAGCATGTATTTGTTTGGTGCCCAGGCCTGGGGAAAGGAGGGCAAAAAACTGGGAACTTGTCCTAAGTATAAAAATGACTAATTGCAGCTAGACACCATTATTCCCTCTGCCTTTTCACTGTTCTCCTAGATTACTTCAGCTCAGCATCTACTGAATCATACCAGAGGCTTGGTAGATCAAAGTGACCTCAAACAAAAGCTTGACATCTTCCTTCTGCATATCCCAGGCCTGCTACTTGCATCCATGGAGTTAAATCTACATTTGCAAAATACTCCAACTGTACTCCAGTAACATCCAGAATAGTGAATTGACCCTTGAGCAGGCTTATGCACATAAAGATATTCATACAGATAGCCCCACTCACAAACAATGTTTTTGTCAGTCTTACTTTCAATATTCTTCCATTTGCAGCTAATAACAGACATGAAATTAGCACACATTTGAGTTGTATTACAAAACTTGTATTAAAAAGTGTTATTTCTCTGCAGTGTTTTGTATTTTCTGAAATATCTGTAAAGGCCTTATTGCAGCATTATGTTTGAAAATTTATTTATTTATTTATTTCTTATATTTATTAATCGCCCATCTGGCCGGAGGATCCAAAGCTCTACTGGAAAAAAGGGGGGGAATGCTACCGCACCTGCTGCCCTGGCCAGTGTGAGTCTGCCCATCATGCTCTGCTCATCATGCTTAGAGAAGACTCATTGAAATCAATGGGATTTAAATTAGTCATGACTTACTTGTCCTATTGATTTCAGTGGGTCTACTCTCTAAACATGACTAAGTCTGGATCCAACCATTATTTCAAACATATAAAAGGCAAACATTAATTTCAATTAGGCTTTTCACTATAGTCATCATTAAGCAGTATGAAACAGAGATGAAAACAAGATGCAGCTGGACAGCCATCTGTCAGGGATGCTTTGACTTGGATTCCTGCATTGAGCAGGGGGTTGGACTCGATGGCATTATAGGCCCCTTCCAACTCTACTATTCTATGATTCTATGATAATCTCAGGCAGTGCAATCCCATGGCTGAAAGACAGAGTCTAGCAGAGACAGAGACAGAAACTTGCTCCAAAGTCAGAGCTGGGACTCTGAACTCGGAGCACCCTCCCTCTGCCCTCACAGCTGGCATGGAAAGAACCGTGCCAGCTGTGGGTCTAAGGTCGGAAGAGCAACCGCAAAGATGGGCTTTTGGGGCCGGGGAGGGGGAGCAGAGCAGAGGGGAGGGGAGGGGAGCGGAGGAGACAGGCTCCACCAGCATAGGAAGTATCCTGGCCTGGCGGTGCCTTGCACTCTTTCCCGCCTGCTCTGAGACTGAACACTTAGACTAGAAAGTTTTCTGCAAAAAAGTGTTTAGCAAAAAATCTAAGTGTTCTGCATGGCGGGAGGAGCACAGAGGCGACCTTTGCCTCTGCGCTCCTCCCGCCATGCATAGGATGCCCATAATTTTCAGAGTTGAAGGGGTTACAAGTAGCCTCATTGGATCGCGCCCTTAATTTGCTATTCTGACATTTGCCCCTAAAGCACCAGTTCTGAAGGTGTTTGTGCATACATACATTGATTTAGTTGGGGTTGTGCACAAAATAGGGTTTATAATGTTGGATTTTAAATTCTGAAAGCTGCAATCCTATACACCAGAAGTGTTGAACCCCTTTCAGACTGAGGACTGAATTCCTCAGAAGTTCTCAGGGGCCACATTCCAGGGGGGGGGGGCAAAGGCAAAAGGAATGGAGCCAATATTCCATCATAGTTTAACTCAAAACTCTTACTGCCAGTAATTAACCCTTGGGAACAGTGGAGACTGGTGGCTCCAATGTCAGTGGGGCAGTGTATCCACTTTGGTTTGCAGTCTGAACTTTTAAGGAGCTATTCATGGTGCTGAACCTAGGGTTCAGGCTAGAACACAGAGTGGATACGTCACCCCACTGATATTGGAGCCACCAGCCTCCACTGACTAGTAGAGGCTTTTCAAACTTTTAGAATGGGAAAAAATGCACCAAATGATTGGTGGTTGGAGGGAAGGGTTGGTTGAGCCAGGGGAAGGGGACATGGCCATCTGGGGAACCCCAGTGGGTTAGACTGGGGTCCCCAGAGGGCCAGATTTTGCCCTTGGGCCTGGGGTTCTGCACCCCTGGTATATATACTTAGTCCAGGAGTAAGTCCCACTGAACTCAGCAGGGCTTACTTCTGAGTAGACACACGTAGGATTGAACTGTAACAGTTGCTAATCACAAGAAAGACCAATGTTAGTTTTTAATGCTGACTTCAGATTAACCTCTGACCTCAATCTATTTGAATTCTTTATAGCATATAAGATATAGATGTATAGATATGTATAGATATATATGATATTTGCATTTCAGTAATTTAATGTTCTACCTTAGTACTCTGATTATTCACCAAGTATATTCCCTTATTTATTGCGTAAGAACTATACTCACCATATTTCTACTTTTATTGAATTCTGTAATTTTTTCCCCATTCTCAATACAGTAACATTTGCACAGTAGTTGTTTCATAAGACAGAGTTAGATGTATAAATGTAACCTTTTATTTTCACAGCATATATGTTCTGTATTTATGTAATGAAGCAGAATGAAGAGTGCAGAGCTCAGTGAGGTTGCTGTGGAAACCTGTTCTGAATTTTTGTGCTACTGAAGTTCTGGAGTCTATGATGCCCGTAATATGATTTAGATTTGGAGCAGAGTCCAGTAGAGATCTGTAGAAAAACTGTAAGGGGCTATATTTGTGCAGATTTCCCCTTTATTTAAATATGTTCCTACTTTAATTAAACCCACTTTTCCAAGGACCTGATATTTTTTAATTATATTTTGTTATTGCCCAATTTTTGATATGAATGGCTTTCTGCCATTCTATAAATGGTCTTCACAGCCTGTCAAACTTCTAATGTTTGGGTCCTCCTTTCATTTCCAGTAGCAAGGTTCAGAAGTGAAGATGGAGTATTTGTTTTGCTTAACTCACCACATATTGTCATTCTTCTAAATGGTTGCAGTTCTTTGTTTAATTTGTAGCAACTTTTTGGAGTTGATTCAGGTTTCTTAAAATGAAAACAAGTTTGCATTTCAGATGATCTACTGATACTTGTGTTCAGTTCTAACACCACTTTCTGCCATTTAAAACAGAGTATTTTGGAAAAGTACTATTAGTAATAAGAACTTAAAAAGAGTATGCTGGATCAGACCTATCTGGCCCAGCATCATAGTGGCCAGCCAGTAGCTTATGGGAAGCCCACAAGCAGGACACGAATACAATAGCTCTCTTTTGCTGCTGTTCCGCAGAAACTGATATTGGGAGGCATACTGCCCCTGATACTGGAGGTAATACATAGACATCATGACTAGTGGCCATTGATAGCTTTATCCTCCATGAATTTGTCTAATCCCCTTTTAAAGCTGTCCAAGTTACGGGCCATCACTACATCTTGTGGTAGTGAATTCCATAGTTTAACTGATGCTATTTCAGTGCCGCTGAATATGTTCCAAATGGACTGAGCAGTGTACCACATGTGTGAATCACAGCAGGGAATAGAGAATTAATTTGATTTTCAGTGCAGAATCAAATCATCCCCAAGGACCAGTAGCTGTATAATGTAGGATTTCATTATTTAGGAAGACAGTATTGAACTCTACTGTAAAGCTTCAGCAGGTGTATTTCATTTTGCAGTGGATGCAAAGGTCATACAATATTTTCCCATTATTGTACTGTCACTTATCACAGTGCGCCTCTGTTTCAAATGTTAGTCACAGCTCGCTTGCCATCAAATTAAATATTCCATGGTAGTTATTTTTAGAGAAATCCTTCATTATTCTGGCCAGTTTAGTGCATGTAGAGACACAAACCATTCTGTGAAGCACTAGACTACCTAAAGATAACTGTTGCTTGTGTATATGTTTCTAATGTACAGCACTTTGTTTCACAAGCTCTCTGAAATAATAGAATAAATGGCATGGAGCTGTCTGCAAGCATACTTTTCAGAACACTAAGATGAATAACAAGGAGCTGTCCATGGTGCTGGCATGCACTAAGCTACTACAGTGACTTTTCTTACTCACCAAGTATTGTTACTAGAGATGCACACCGACCCCAAGATTCCAACCCGATTTAGTGCTTGCAAGAGCAGCCTTGACATTTTGAGGGTATCCAAAAGAGGATACACTTATCCCTCTATATTCCTTGTGGACCAGTGTTCAGTGTTTGCCTGTGTGCCTACTTGTTTTCTACCTGCTACCCTGTGTATATAAACAGTTATTACAAAAGAGTGCAAACCTCCTGTACTCTCTGCTCCAATAGAAACTTCCTGTAAAGGGGTGTGTGTGTTTTGCCTGGGTCAGAGTTTTTGGTGTGGGTCTTGCCTGGGTGCATGAGCTCAGACCCCACTTCTGCCTTCTACTTATGTTCTTGGGCAGCTTACTTTTCTTTTATCCTCAGCAGTTTGCCTTCTGGGAAATGGGCATTTTGTGACTGGCCACATCCACTATGGCATCCATTTTGTGAATGAGCATGTCCCCATAACAGCCATTTTGTGAGAGTGCCCATGACACCCTCAAAATTACTCCCTCAAAATTCCAAATGTGCGTACCAATCCAAAAAGGTTGAGGACCTCTGATGTAGTGGAGAGTTTAGAGCCGGAATTTGCCAACCAAAATTCAAATTCTGAGCAGCATAGCTGGCAGCCTGTATACAGCAAAAGTCCAATTGGTTTCAGTGGGAATAATTGGTGCATAACTGTACACAGGACTGCAATCTAGAAATGCTTTATATGTTGCTAATAATAACAGGAACAATACTAAAAAAAAATTGTTCTTGTATGTGTTTGACCCTTTCAATTTTTATTGCCTCATAGAGAAGCATGATAAGGAATTTAGAAAAAGAAAACATACCAGCACAGATGTTATTACTTAAACAGAAAGATTTTTCTTGTTAATGTGTGATATTATGTCTGTCTGAAATCACTTGGCCCCTAGAGCAAGGTCAAGATGTCAATTTGCTCTGTGATTGCTTGACCTTATTAGTCCAAGTCTACTCATAACAGCTGTTCCTTGTCACCTTCTAGAGAATACCAACTACAATTACAGCATTTGAGGGAAATGTAAGGATTGAAACTCCTGTAGGGGCTGATTGGGGGCAGCTGCAAAGAGTTGTTTTAGCTGATAGGTAATCTTTCTCTAGCCTTAACCATGTTTCAACCTGTCAGACTCTTAATTTCCTTCAAGAGAAGCTGGTTGTCCTTAGGGAATACTTTGGAGTATGTCACACTTGTCACATTTACAGAAAACAGTGCTGTGCAGTTTTTCTGCAGAGAAGATTGTAGTTAATAGCTCTGATGAGAGTGAGAAAGAGTAATTGACCTTTGTGAAATGAGGACTGATGAACCTGTAGTAATATCATTATTTGTTGAAATCTGAGCCAGTGTAGTGCAGTGGTTAGAGTGTTGGACTAACACTGGAGAGATCCAGGCTCAAAATCTCCAGTCGGCCATGATGCTCACTGGGTGACCTTGAGCCAGTCTGTCTTTCAGGCTAACCACAGCCAAAATCTCTTCCAGTCAATAAGTTCCTGCATTCCAATTGCTGGTAGATTTTTTAAAGAACATTAAGGTTTGCTTTGTAAATTGGTTGACTACATGGGAGAGGGGAGAGGGCAATTTCAAATCTCCCTTTTTAGCAGAGTTGTTAAGTCTGAAATTGTGCACTTTGGATTAAAAGTATGAAACTTGGCACACTTATACATTGACCCATAGTAAACATGCCAGGACAAAAATTCTTATCATATGTGATTAATAGTGTGATTGTTGTCCAGGTCTACACCCCAAAATATGGAAAATAGGTGGCAGACCTGCAACAAGCATGCAGTTCTGTATGTAATCACAAATTATATAAATCTCACCCTGCTGTGCAGCAAGATGAAGCAGGCAGCAGCTTGCCTAAGGCAGCACCAGTGGGTGGTTGGGTGGGGGGGGGGGACACAAGACTCAGAATGCTTTGTGTGGTCAGCTGCACTTCCAGTACAGTGTCCTCTTGCCACAGCATTGCTTCTGGACCAACACTTTGTTTGGGCTCCAGATACTGTCAAGCATATTGCCGCCACCACTGCAATAATAAACAACGTATGTATAAATAAATAATGAACTTGGGGTGTGCACCCCAAACTAAGTTTTGAGCCACCCCAAATCATACACCCTCACCTCCAGAGGAGTGACCTCTGTGAGAAACCAGAGCATTGCATCTGGTCCAACTCTGCTTCGGCACAAGATACTTTCAAGCATGACACCCCATGCCAATAATGCCCAATGTATGCAAAACTAAGTAAGGACTTGGGGATTTGCGCCCCACAATAAGCTTTGTACTACCTGCAGTTTTATACCCAAACCTCCATGGGAGTGTCCTCTATGAGCGGCATACCATTGGGTCTGTTCCCACTCTTCATTCGGTTATAAGGGCACTGTCAAGCATGGAGGCCCACACCCACTGGGCATGATGTGACCTTGTTCTTTGCTGGCAAAAGGGAAAAAAGTCAGCTTGGGACACAGAGACTATATTTCCATATGTCACATCTGCATTTCTAACATTAGCAGAAGCCCCACCATGTATCCCTGACAAAACCATGGTGCTACTTGAAAGGTGTGTAGTACTTCTATATGATAACCAGTGGACTGTGCAAAGCCAGTGAGGCAAAGCAGCATCTGTTTGCAAGAAGGTCTCAATCCCTGGAGAATATTCCACCAATGCAGACACTTCTCAAAAGCACCCAATGCATGCTTTCTCTCAGCGGGGACATATATGGGGAAAGGTGTTTCAGAGAGATCCAAAGTTACCAAGTTCTGCAGATTGGGTTGGGACAGGAAAGGTGATCTCAATGGCAATCAAAGTGAACAATTCTTGGCCAAGCTCAGGAGAAGTGTTATGAACTGACACACTAACTATAAGAAGGCATCCAAAGGCCTATGCAAGTGCTACAAGGCCAGCCTTAACTGCACTCCTTTTTGCCACTGTGAAGGAAACTGTTTTCAGGAATAATTTAACGTAAATAACTAATGGCATTATGTACTTCACAGTGAATTTATGTCATAAACGACAAGTATTTAGGTTTCCAGCTGAAGTTGGGTAATAGATGTAAAATGGGTAATGTTATTGCAGAGAAATTGATTTGACAGGACATTATCTATTGCAACTTATTTCCTACAATAACTAGTAATGTTATAACTTTCATAGTTACACTTGCTGGTAAATATCCTATTTTAACTACATTTTATATTAAAATATATGCATTAATTTCTTTGGTGTTATTACACAGCCTTAGCTGCACAGAGCAAGTTAAAATCCATTATTTGGATCGAGGATTTGCCTCCACAAGAGGAAGGGCTCTGCTCGCAGAAGGTCCCAATGCCTGAATCTCCACCCCATGCGCTACAGCTTACCCATTCAGCCTGACTCTCTGTGTAACATTTTCAAGCTGTTGGAGCAGAGCTGCTGTGGGAAGGAGGGGGCAGGGTAGTCTATCCCATCACCACAGTTGGTTCAGCTTAAATCTGAATCCAACCCAATATCAATAAATAGAATGTAAAAAGAATAAAAACTGTAACAGTGGAATCCTACACATGTCTACTCAGAATTAAGTGCTGTTGAGTTCAGTGTGGCTTACCTCCAGGTAATTTGGTATAGGATTGCAGCTTCAGTTATCTTTCTATGGACAAGATGATAAAATTAATAACATCCTTTCAATAATTACTGTTTATGGACCACGTATTTTGTGCAGCCTAAGAACATAGCAGATAGGCTTGGCACTGCTTGAAGGGGGACAGTGATCTCTGTCACGATTAGTGCTTAGTTAAACTGTGTAATTCACTACCAACTAGATGGGGTGATGGCCACCAACTTAGCTTTAAAAGGGGTTTAGACAAATTCATGGAGGATAAGGCTATATTTGGCCTCTATCCAGCATGGCTCTTCTTAGTCATAATGTGCTTAGGGCTACCTCCAGGATCAGAGACAGCATGCCTTTGAATACCAGTCACTGGGGGAAAACAGTGAGAAGGCTATTGCCGTTATGTCCTGCTTGTGGGCTTCCCAGAGATATTTGAGTGGCCACTGTGGGATAAAGGATGCTGGACTAGATTGTATCCCTCTATGTGCAGTAATAAAGGATGTTCACTGCAGATTAGATCAGTGGTAACCACACAAATATATAAACCAAATTTTTAAATGAATGCATCAAGGTTGTCCTGCGGTCTCTGGAAATTCAGGTTAGTATTCATAGGCTGAGGCTATGCTCCTTTTTATTCTGTTTTACTTTTCTGGCAGGTGTTTAACTTGAGAGCCAGCCTGGAAAATCAAGAATGTGAAATTATTTATCTCTGTTAGGTAGTAGCCTTAATACTAATTGACTGGAGAATTTAGCACACCAAACAGATAGCTAAAATACTGGTTTGTAATTAGCTCCAAATCAGGTTAGAGATAAAAATAACATGCTAATTGGCTTGCTGAACTGTGCATAGAGGGTGGGCCCTGTAGGATACCTAGAGCACTGGGTTCCTGTGGCTTTGCTACCTGAGTGAGCAATTCATTTTCATGCAATATAGCACTGGGAATTTTGATACAAAATAGAAAGTAGCAGATACACAGAAATCAGTCAAGAAAGCAATCTGATCTTTACAGCTAAGGCCAATGTAAGAATCATCCTTATCACTAGGAAGCAGTGGAAAGTATTGGAACTAAGGTTGACATTTCTAAGCATTAGCTTTATGGAACAAAAAGCATTAGGAAGGAGTTCCCATAAAATAAATTATTTCTGGAGCCTTCAACCTTGTGCTAAGTTAAGATCTGAAAAGTTGCAGAAAGCAAAGACTTGGAAACTAGGACTGCACTAGAATTTTGTTACACCCAAATGTGGAGGCTGAGTATTTGAATGTTTTGACATCTAACCTCAACTGCATTAAAATGTCAAAATTGCTTTGTTTTTCATATTTTAAACTATTTATAACATGTTGTTTTACTGCAGCTGAATTTTATATTGTGAGTGTGAATACATTCTAGGCAGATATTTCTGGCATCCTAAGTTTTAGCAGCTTTGACTTGCTGTTTGGTGTTAGCAAAATGCTTAAGACAGACTTTTATAAGTATTTTCTAACCATGATGTGAGTGTGTACATGCATCTAGGAAGAACAAAGCCCTATTAGCTACATTGTCATCTGCCCACACTTGGGGCAGAATTTTCCAAAGAATTCAGCCACATTAAATAAATATTAAATAACAGATGTCTAGTACTCAACTTCACCGTACCAGGAGTCTGGATGGCTTTGGAATATTGGGCAATTGCCCAAGCATTACTCCTGTACATCCTTGATTCATCTTAACTGGGCTTGTGCAGGAGCAACACTTGATGGATTGCATCTGTAATATACTGAAGTATCTCCTGGAATTGTTGGTATGGGACTGTTAAAATTAAAAATGAAGTTTAACCAACTTTGGGAGGGCATAAGAAGGAAGACAGAAATTAGACATGGCTATCAGTGCTTAGGGCACAACTATGTATGTTTAGACAGAAAAAGTCCTACAGCTCCCAGCATTCCCAAGCCAGCCTGGCTGGGGAATTCTGGGAGTTGTATGACTTTTTTTCTGTCTAAAGATGCATAGGATCGCACCCTCAGTCTCCTTTCATTAGAAACTGGAAAAATAAAAAGACCGTGTTTGACAGTATATTCACATATACTTAGGCTGAACCAAAATCTAGTTATTTTTTGTTTATATTTGTACATGTATGTACTTGCAAATCTTTACTGGAAAATATAATGAAGTATAGTAGAAACACTAAAAATGGGAAATATTTTCCAGATGAAGGGATAATTTTCCAGTTGATAAATGGCTTATAGATTAATGGCTTGATACTAGAAGTCTACTCCTTAGTAAATTGCATGTCTACCTATGCATGTCTACTCAGAAGTAACTCCCACTGTGTTCAGTGGGGTTAACTTCCTGGTAAGTGTGTGTAGGATTTTAGCTTTACATTGAGATCCATTGCAGTTTCTTGGAAGTAAGTCCCACTGTGTTTAATGGGGCTTATTCCTTAGTAAGTTTGTTTATGTTTGCAGCCTAAGGACTTATTTAGCCAGACAATGCATGCTGCCCAACTGCATTTTATCAATAGCAATATACTGCTGCAAAGCCTTCATATACTCAATCTACAATGTAATTGTAGGAGCCATGAACCTGTGTGCACACTGTGATCATTGGGAGAGGCCCTGCTCCACATCTCTTCACCCTGCAAGGTTTGGGTGGGGACATGGGATAGGGGGTTCTCATCAGAGAGCCAATGTGGCATAATGTTAGTGTTGGACTTGGACGATCCAGGTTCTAGTCCCCACTTGGCCATGAAGCCCACTAGGTGACTTTGGGCCAGTCACTGACTCTCAACCTATCCTACCTCACAGGGTTGTTGTGAGGATAAAACGGAGAGGAAGAGGATTACGTAAGCTGCCTTGGGTTCCTTGCAGGAAAAAAGGCATTTTCTCGAATGAAACATAGAGTGTTCGAGGATCGGGATATTTGTAAGAAGACCAAAACACTGGTTTATGAAGCCATTGTATTACCAACTTTATTGTATGCCTGCGAAACATGGACTATCTATAAACGTCACTTCCACCTCCTTGAAAGGTTTCATCAACGTTGCCTCCGGAAAATCCTGCAAATTATTTGGGAAGATAGGCGAACAAATGTCAGTGTACTGGAAGAAGCAAAGACTACTAGCATTGAAAAAATGATCGTTCAACGCCAACTTCAGTGGACCGGTCATGTTGTTCGAATGCCTGACTGCCGTCTCCCAAAGCAGTTACTTTACTCCCAACTCAAGGATGGAAAGCGGAATATCGGTGGTCAATATAAGAGGTTTAAAGATGTTCATAAGGCTAATCTAAAAAAATGCAATATAAACATCGAAAACTGGGAAGCTCTGGCCCATGAACGATCTAAATGGAGGTTGGCCTTTCACAAAGGTTCCATGGACTTTGAAGAAGCCCGAGTGCAAGGTGAAAGGGAGAAACGTGCTAAGCGAAAAGCACGTCAAATGAATCCTTTACAGGACCATCTTCTATCTGGTAACCTGTGTCCTCGCTGTGGGAAGCTGTGTGGATCTAGAATTGGCCTCCACAGTCACTTACGGACCCATCGCTAGAGTCTACACAATCTTCTTTAGAATTTCCTCCTTTTATCCCGGAAGACAATCTTACTCGGTCACGAGTGATCGCCTGATGATGATGATAAATAGAATAAATAAATACATAAATAGTCTTCAGCTGATCTCTTTGTTTTGGTTGCATTGAGGCATCAGATCAGAACAAGATTGTTTAGATGCATATTTTATGAGAGTTTAGCTGATCTGACTTCTCTTGGTTTGGGATATTTTTACTGTTTGATTATGATATTTTGACTGTTAATTGCCCTAAAGGTCTGACTGGAATGGAAAGTATAAGATACAAATACTTTTACATTTGTATTAATTTGCGAGTAAATAAAGGAAGGTTATCAAAAAGTGCTTTAATTGTCTTGATAGATACATTTGAATATGATTGTTCTCAACAAATAGTGCCATCTAGTCTGTATCATTTTCACTCACAGCTTTCATGTCAACACACCTTTCTGCATGCAGCAGGGAAGGATGATGGGGAAAGAGGGGTGGTAAGGGAATCCCATGCCTGGAGGTATACATGTGTGGGAGAGTAAGCAAAGGAAGCAGCAGTGGACTGGATTGCCCAATAATGTATTAGATAAATAACCTGAATGAATATTTGCTCTATGTCATGCCCTAATTCTTCTTGTCTTTATTTTAAATTTGACACATCACACACATTTAGATTGAACTGAAATTTAATTCGGGGAATCCCCTCTTACCTAAGAAAAAGCAAAGAATCCTGCTGGATCAGTCTGAAGGTCCATCTAGTCCAGCATCCTGTTTCCCACAGGTGCCAACCAGATGTCTCTGGGAAGGCCACAAGCAGGGCATGTTCCCAGCAACATTGCCTCTGAACATGGAAATTTTATTTAATCATTGCGGCTACCAGGGATGGGAACTCGGACTCGAGGACTCGACTCGTGAGTCGGACTGAGTCCCCCCTCTGACTCGACTCGGACTCAAGTCCCAATATTTTTAATGGGACTCGAGACTCGACTCGGGACTCGAGACCAAGGACTCTTCAACATCCCTGGGCTGTGCCAGAAGGAGTGGAGAGGAGCGTGATTGCTGGTGAAGAGCGCATGGAAGCGAGGTGTGCCGCTGCTCGGCCACTATGGACGGCTACCAGGAGTGCAGCCCCAACAGTGTGTCAAGATTTATTTTGATTGATGTGTTGCGTACTTGGGAGAGGCAGAAGAAGGACCTGAGATTACTCTGTGTGGCTGCTCTGAGTGTGTTTCTGGTTCCAGCAAGTTCATCACCAGTGGAGCGGGTGTTCAGTGAGGGTGGAATTGTGATGAGATCTCACCGTTCCAGAATGGGGGCCAAACATTTAGAAAAAATCATGTTCCTCAAATGCAACATGGATAAGTTTTAGGAAGTACAGCAAGTTTATTTTTTAAAATCATTTTTCTAAAATGCAACCTTTCAGACATTTTGGGTTTGGCTGCCTCTGCCTGCCTGTCTGGGGTTCCCAGCCTCCTCTGCCTGCCTGGTCTCTTCTTGACCAGTTCAACAGTTGAATTGTCCAAGACAAAGGCCTCTGCCTGCCTGCTTTGGGGTTCCCTGCCTCCTCTGCCTGCCTGGTTATTTTAGGTTTGTCTGCCTGGTCTGTTCTTGCCAAAATCAGTTGCAGAGTTTTGAAATAAAAAGGCACACTTGTGCCTAGAATTTATTTAAACCACACATCTGAAGTAGACTTATTTTGTTGGGAAAACCCCCCATTGATTTTAATAGGGACTCGTGGAGTCAGCTTCGGGAGTGACTCGTGACTCGTGAGTCACCATTTTGGACAAGGACTCAGACTCGAGACTCGGGTCCAAAGACTCGTGACTCGACTCGTGACTCGAGACCAAGGACTCTTCAACATCCCTGGCGGCTACTAGCTGTTGATAGACCTAGCCATTTAAGCCAGTGGTCATCTTATGGTAGCAGTTTCAGTAATTATGCACTGTATGACAAAGCAATCTAACCGTGCAATCATATGTGTGTATACTCAGAAATAAATCCTAATTGGTTCAATGAAGTTTACTCCCTTGTAAGTAAGGATAGGATTGCAGCCTAAATGGGTAAATATACCTCAAACAATCCAGCTGAGCCAGTTTGTTGTGAGTTTCATGTTGAAATGCACATTTAACATGGGCGGGCTTTTCCCCTGTGTAACAAGTATGCAAAATCAAAATTGTCCAAGTGAATTCCATTAATTAGTTATGACATTGTGTGAAGAAGTATTTCTGAAGCCACTCCATCAGTTTTATTAGGTCATCCTGAGTTTTAGTATTGTAGGAGGGGAGAACGAATTCTTTTTGCCCACTTTCTCTCCACCATGCATCATTTTAGATCTATTCTGTTCCCAGTCACAACCAGATGCCTATGGGAAGTCCACAAGCAGAACATAAGCGCAGCACCATCCTCCTGCTTGTGTTCCCCAACAATTGGCATTGGGAGGCAGACTGCCTCTGATACTGGAGGAAATATATAGCCATTGTAACTAATAGCTATCTATAGTTTTATCCTCCATGATTATCTAGAGATAATGAGGGGCTGTGGATTTCATGCGTGTAGGAGTACTATGCTGATTGCCTTTAGCTATGCTTTAGTTGTGTGTAACAATACCCTTTTTGTAAATTGGCAGTTGATATTCCAACTGCAGCCGTACCATAGATTTCTATAACGCCATTGCAATACTGGTAGCTTTATTTTCAGTCCTTTTCCCTTGCATTGAATTGGCCCTTTTCACTGCTGCTGGACACTGAGTTGACATTTGATTGACATATCTACCATAACCCAAATATCTCCTCCCTGGTCATCATTGCCAGTTTAGACCTTCAGTAGTATATATTAGCATTGTTAATGCTAATATTGTGATCATTGTGCGCCATTTTACAGTTTACTTATGTTGAACTTAGTTTGCCATTTTCTTGCCTATTCATCCACTTTGGAGAGAGCATTCCAGACTGGATAGTCCAGAGGAGCCTCTCAGTCATCCTCTGGCCTTTTTCCTCCTGTTGACTGGAAGTCAGGGTCTTGCAAGGCTCCCTAATGAGCCCTCGACAAAAAAAGTCAACTAGAGAGCAACTTTAAGAAGCACCCAGTAATCTCCAGGGTCATTCCACATCTTTTAAAGAAGTTTGAGAACAACCTTGACCTGTAGTGAACTGTCAAATTTGTGGTCAAGTTGAAATTTGGCTTATAAGTCCTTTGCTGAATCCTGGCCTGTCTCAAATGAACGTCACCTGGCACTAAAAAAATGTCTCAAAATTCATGTGTGCAGATATTGAGTGTACCTGGTCTTATAAGAGCTAAAGTGTTTTTGGAAGTGAAATTGAAAGTCCTACAAGCAAATGCATGTGTGTGTTGATATCAAGTTACAGGTTTCATCCTGGTATATTTCATTAAAATAATATGGGGGGACGGGGCAGAATTCAATCCTCCACATTTGCATCAGCCATGTTTATTTTCTGCTATTTGAAACATATTATAATCTAATAACAAACCTGGATTGACTTCTCTTTTCTAACACGAAGTCTCTCTCTCTTTCTCATAGATCTCTGACATTCCTTCATGCAGAATGTTTTGGCATTAAAAAGCTGAACATACAATTAAAATTTATAGGCTGCACTTCTCAATGCAACCTGGTTGCAATAAAACAGACTTCTATGACTAAATATATAATTATGCAGCAAGATCCTATGTTATAGTTTCCTTCCTTTCTCTTTCTTAATAGCTCTGGACAGAAGTCTCACTGTACTAGGCACATCTAAACCTTGAGTCAAATTACTCCCCTGAACTGCCAGCTACTCTGGATTCATATTCATGAGCTGCAAGCAGATTACTGTGCTGTTGCAATATGAGAATTGTGTTCTAGTAGCCTTCTAGTGATCTAATTTAATCTGTTTGAAGTGTCAGTAGAAATTAGGATAATCTTTGCAAATAGTCCAGGGACCACAGAACACCCTACAGTGTTTGAAAACAAAATGCCTGTCATCTTCCCCTTGGAGCTATTGGTTAGCACTCCTTGTACAACCTCACAAGGGAATGCTCTTTGTGCAGCACAGGTTTATTTCTGTTGTTGACACCTTGTAAAAGTGACTGAATTCACAGCATGTGCCACCTCTTAAAATAAGTATACTTTCTAAGGACAATTAATACTTAGTCTGTTTCCTTTGCCCTGAGAAAGCCAGAGGAATATTTACTCTCCTTCCTGTACAGTATCCCTATATATGGTAGTAGTAGTAGTAGGCGATCACTCGTGACTGAGTAAGATTGTCTTCCAGGGTAAAAATTTACAAAAAGAAAATTTTAAAAGGAGGAAATTCTAAAAAATTGTGTAGACTCTAGCGATGGGTCTGTAAGTGACTGTGGAAGCCAATTCTAGATCCACACAGCTTCCCACAGTGAGGACACAGGTTACCAGATGGATTATGGTCCTGTAAAGAATTCGTTTGACGTGCTTTTTGCTTAGCACGTTTCTCCCTTTCACCTTGCACTCGGGCTTCTTCAAAGTCCATGGAACCTTTGTGAGAGGCCAACCTTCAGTTAGATCGTTCATGGGCCAGAGCTTCCCAGTTTTCGATGTTTATATTGCATTTTTTTAGATTAGCCTTAAGAAATAATAATAATAATAATAATAATAATAATAATAATAATAATAATAATAATTTATTTCTTACCCGCCTCTCCACTCAGATCGAGGCGGGGAACAACCAAACATAAAATACATAAGTAGTTAAAAGCACAACAAACATTATTAAAATATTCTTAAAAACCTTTAAAAGTATCCTAAAAATTCTTTAAAAACGCTTAAAATTCCACTGGGTAGGCCTGTCGGAAGAAGTCAGTCTTTATGGCCTTTTTAAAGCCCAAAAGACTGTCTAGTTGACGAGTCTCCTCCGACAGGCCATTCCACAGTCTGGGAGCAGCAGAAGAAAAGGTCCTCTGGGTAGTACTCGCCAGCCTAGTCTTAGCTGACTGGAGTAAGTTCCTCCCAGAGGACCTAAGTGTGCGGGCCGGATTGTACGGGAAAAGGCAATCCTGCAGGTAACCAGGACCCAAACCATGTAGGGCTTTAAAGGTGATAACCAACACTTTATACTTCGCCCGGAAACTGATCGGCAGCCAGTGTAATGCTTTTAAAGCTGGTGTAATATGGGCACTTCTAGATGTACCGGTGACCAATCTGGCTGCCATATTTTGCACCAATTGAAGTTTCCGAACTAGGTACAAAGGTAGCCCTATGTGCAGCGCATTGCAGAAGTCAAGCCTCGAAGTTACCAGCGCGTGCACTACCGTCTTTAGGTCTTCCAACTCTAGGAAGGGGCGCAGCTGGCGTATCAGCCGAAGCTGATAGTTTGCACTCCTAGCCGTCGCATTTATCTGAGCTGTCATTTGAAGCGACGGGTCCAGAAGCACCCCCAGACTGCGAACACAGTCTTTCAGGGGGAGTGTAACCCCATCCAGAACTGGTTGACACACCTCCAAACCCAGGTTGTGGCCTTTGACAGCAAGCACCTCCATTTTGTCTGGATTCAGTTTCAGTTTATTTTTCCTCATCCAGCCCATTACTGCCTCCAGGCATTCATTCAGAGGAGACACACTATCCTTAGCTGACGCTGTTACCGAAGGCATAGAGAAATATATTTGGGTGTCATCAGCATACTGATAACACCCCGCCCCATGCCTCTGGATGATCTCTCCCAGCGGTTTCATGTAAATATTAAATAGCACTGGGGACAGAATGGCACCTTGTGGCACTCCGCATAGCAGCTCCTTTTTTGAGGAGCAGCTATGCCCAAGCATCACCATCTGGAATCTACCCGAGAGGTAGGACCAGAACCACTGGCGCACAGTGCCCCCAATCCCCAATCCCCAATCCCCTCAGGCGTTCCAGAAGGATACCATGGTCGATGGTATTGAAAGCCGCTGAGAGGTCCAAAAGCACCAACAGGGATACACTCCCCCTGTCGGTACTTAGGCGTAGATCATCTACTAAGGCGACCATAGCAGTCTCAACTCCGTATCCTGCTCTGAAGCCAGTTTGAAATGGGTCTAGAAAATCGGTGTCATCCAAGACTGCTTGGAGTTGGAAGGCAACCGCCCTCTCAATCACCTTGCCCAAAAATGGAAGATGTGATACTGGTCTATAGTTGTTATAGTCCAGGGGATCCAGGGAGGGCTTTTTAAGAAGCGGCCGTACCACCGCCTCTTTTAAACATGATGGAGGATTCCCTCCCTGGAGAGATGCATTAATAATACAGTGTAACTGTCATCTAACTGCATCTCCTCCCTGGACGACCAACCAAGAAGGACAGGGATCGAGAGGGCAAGTGGTCCTCCTCACTCGACCAAGCAGCTTGTCCACGTCCTCGGTACTCACCAACTGAAACTGATCCAGTGTAATCCTACTTGTGGAGTTACTGGACACTTCATTGTTTGCCTCTGCTACAACGAGGGCGTCCAAGTCGGCTCTTATCCGAGAGATTTTATCTGTGAAATGATTGTTAAAGACATCACAGCGAACAACCGTAGACTCTAAAAGCAGATTCAGGGGGGAAGTTGTCTGCGTTAGACCCCTCACCACCCTGAATAGTTCAGCTGGACGTCTCTTAAACCTCTTATGCTGACCACCGATATTCCGCTTTCCATCCTTGAGTTGGGAATAAAGTAACTGCTTTGGGAGACGGCAGTCAGACATTTGAACAACATGACCGGTCCATTGAAGTTGGCGTTGAAGGATCATTTTTTCAACGCTAGAAGTCTTTGCTTCTTCCAGTACACTGACATTTACTCTCCTTCCTGTACAGTATCCCTATATATGGTATCATAGAGATGTGGGAATTATATATCGAACAGATGGAAAGCTTTTTAATTCCCACACCGGTGTGGGAATTATATATCGAACAGATGGAAAGCTTTTTAATCTCAGCAGGCTGAAAGCAAAAAGTAAGGTAATTACAACCTCCGTTGTGGAACTTCAGTATGCTGATGATAATGTGGTCTCCGCACATTCAGAGGATGATCTCCAAACTATCCTAAATGCTTTTGCAGAAGCATACGAAAAACTTGGTCTCTCACTTAACATCAAAAAAACCAAAGTGCTTCATCAGCAAGTGCAAGCCAATCCTTTGGTGATGCCATCTATCCAGCTTGGCGGGACAATACTGGAAAATGTCGATCATTTTCTCTATCTTGGCAGCTATCTTTCTGTTACAGCTAACATCGACAGTGAAATCCAGCATCGTCTGAGCTCCGCAAGTGCCGCATTTTCTCGAATGAAACATAGAGTGTTCGAGGATCGGGATATTTGTAAGAAGACCAAAACACTGGTTTATGAAGCCATTGTATTACCAACTTTATTGTATGCCTGCGAAACATGGACTATCTATAAACGTCACTTCCACCTCCTTGAAAGGTTTCATCAACGTTGCCTCCGGAAAATCCTGCAAATTACTTGGGAAGATAGGCGAACAAATGTCAGTGTACTGGAAGAAGCAAAGACTACTAGCATTGAAAAAATGATCCTTCAACGCCAACTTCAGTGGACCGGTCATGTTGTTCGAATGCCTGACTGCCGTCTCCCAAAGCAGTTACTTTACTCCCAACTCAAGGATGGAAAGCGGAATATCGGTGGTCAATATAAGAGGTTTAAAGATGTTCATAAGGCTAATCTAAAAAAATGCAATATAAACATCGAAAACTGGGAAGCTCTGGCCCATGAACGATCTAACTGGAGGTTGGCCTTTCACAAAGGTTCCATGGACTTTGAAGAAGCCCGAGTGCAAGGTGAAAGGGAGAAACGTGCTAAGCGAAAAGCACGTCAAATGAATCCTTTACAGGACCATCTTCTATCTGGTAACCTGTGTCCTCACTGTGGGAAGCTGTGTGGATCTAGAATTGGCCTCCACAGTCACTTACGGACCCATCGCTAGAGTCTACACAATCTTCTTTAGAATCTCCTCCTTTTATCCCGGAAGACAATCTTACTCGGTCACGAGTGATCGCCTGATGATGATGATGATCATAGAGATGTCATGCATTCTACTAAAGGGCTTCTCAAATAATATGTTCCTGTGTCAGAGGAATGCTGGGTGTATGTCCAAAAGCGGAAGTAGAAGGACTGTGGTTCTCTTCATAGCTGATAAAGTGAAGACAGAGGATATTTCAGTTGCTGCTACAGTTTGGAATAATATTACTTCTTACTGGCTCTGATTACAGCAGTTTACATTTAATATTTACTTTAAGTAATTTATTAGCTGCTCTTCAGCCAAGGCTTTCAGAGCAGTGTACATAATAAAAAAATAAGACAATAAAATAGTACACAGAAATCATTTGTAGATCTTGGTATTTGGAGAGGGACGCTATGCATAGTTTCTGTTTTAATGCCAGAAGCCTCTGAGCCAAGATGGAGGAGTTGGAGCCCATGCTTTTAAAGGACAACATAAAGTGGACATAATGGAAACCTGGTAGAATGAAGAGAACCATGGGATATGGTCATCTCCTGTTACAAACACTATAGGAAGGACAGGGAAGGGCATACTTGGGCTGGTGTTCTCTACATCAAAGAAGGCATGGGTCAATATCTGAGCATGTTCATGTGGGAAAAGCATCCCTTCAGATATTCATAGATTTCTTAGATCATAGAGTTGGAAGGAGCCTACAAGGCTATCGAGTTCAGCCCCCTGCTCCATGCAGGAAACTAGAGGAGGGGTCTCCCATCCAAGTAATAGCCAGGCCTGACCCTGCTTAGCTTTCCACACTCAGACAAGCTGAGTCAGTGTGAGCCACAGGCTGTTTAGGGCTTTATAGATCACAATTCAGCACTTTGAATTGTGCTCGGGAATGGACTGGAAGCCACTGCAGCTGAGTGCTTAAGAGGTGGCAAGATATACACCAAAGTCCATTGCCAGTTAATGAGTGTGCTGCTATATTTTGCACACACCTCAAAGGCAGGGTCACCTACAGTGCTTTGCAATAGTCTAAACAAGATGCTACTAATGCATGGATAACTGTTGCCAGGTGCTCTCTCTCTCTCTCTCTCTCTCTCTCTCTCTCTCTGTTAGGGAGGGATTGAAGATGGTGTATACATGCTAGTGAAAGGTGCTTCAAGCCACAAAGAATACTTGGGTCTCTAAAGATAAGGCCAGATCTAACAGCATCCCCCAAACTGCAAATGTTTCAGGGGGAGTGTAACCCTATATCTACAAGTAGAGCATTGGTAAAGGTAATCAGTATAGCACTACTACAAGCATCAAATCCACTGCCCCTCATACCCCAGAGAGAGAGAGAGATACCTGCACCCACAAAGATGCCTTCTGGGTCTCAAAGCTCACTCCCACCCTCTCTGTCCCAAACTGCAATTTCTTTTTTGTCTGTCTGCTAAAAAAAAAACAACTCAACCAGGACAGGTTGAGCACCACCCCCTGGTCCAAATGAACCATCAACCCACAGCATCTCCATCTTATCTGGATTGAACATTACCCGTTGCAGACACAGCTTACACAGCTTCACCTGAATTTAAGGAAAAAGAAATAGAGCTGGGTGATGATGATACGCCACTCCAAAACTCCTCTTGACCTAACTCAGCAATTTCATGTAGATGTTGAATGGTGTGGAGGACATAATAGATCACTATAGAAGTTCATAGCATAATTGCCATGGAGCAGAGCAATAGTCCCCCTGACCCTCTCAGCACCACTTTCTGGAATGGATACCATAGTAGGAACAGAACCAGAGCAATACTGTGCCCCCACTTCCCACCCCAGATAGCCAGTCCAGAAGGATATAATGGTTAATGTTATTGAACACTACTGAGAGGCCCAGGAGAATCTAAGGATTGTACTCACTCAGTATGTATCTGATGGAGAACTTTAACCCCCCAGAAAACCTCTTTTGGAAGACACTGGGGGGGTTGTGATGGTATCAGAGAACTATTGCTTCTTCATGAATACCGCTGCCACAGAGTAGGCTGAAAAAAGAGCTCTTTCTTGTGTCTGATCATACTCAATTTGAGTTTTCTGCTAGCCATTATCTCAGCTGTTACATTGCTTCAATCTCTCTAGGAAACCAGGGAGCTGAGTGGGCTCTACCCAGTGGGAGAGGGCACTTGGGAGTGATCATATTTACTGCACAAGCCATCTCCATATGCACAGAGCAGCCAAGACTTCAACAGAAGCACTTTAGTCGAACATTCCCTTGTTTCTGTCAAAATTGTTTCGATTACTTTCTCCATTTCTATGCTTTGATCACCAAAGTCTACAATTCCATCAATATCTTAATTCTCCGTCATGTATCCTGGCTGTCCTCTCTTTGCCCTACAAATGGAGGAGCTGCTACTGCTGCTGCAAAGTACTATCGAATGTGCTGTATTAGCCAATTACATTAAAGTGGGTAAGCTGATATATGATGGGGTATTCATAATGAACAGTGACATCATTGTATAATGATGGCATAGCATCTTCTTTGAAAACAGCAAAAATAAGCACATGTTTTGAGGAAAAGAGTATAAGAGAACCAAAAAACAATGATGGTTCTGGTACTGTGGCAAAACCAAAACAAATTGTTGAGAGCAGTTTCTAAGATAGGACTTGATTAAAATCCCTTTAGTACTATTGTCAGTTTCAACAAGCTGTAGCCAAAGGAATGAGCCAAGATTTCCAGGACACACAGGAGAATCACAGCATTTACCCCAATGGAAATAACACAAAGCATGCCTGAATTATAGAACTCCACAGATGTCTCACTCTTAATTAAGGGTAAGCTAATGTGAACAGAAGCATGAACTAACCTTCTGTTCTGAAGGACTCCCATTTTAATTTTGGCCCACACTTGTCTGAATGTGAGAGAGAACCAAACCAAGAAGGGAATAAATTGTGATCAAAACATAAGTTATAACCACCTCCCATGGATTACTATCCGAAAATACCCAGCTGCAAAGTTCATCAATGCAACTTTTACTAGATACAGAAACTGAGCATTGATGTATTTTAGGGCTGGGCTTTTTCAGATGGGGAACATTGGTGAGTTCTTTAGAATGTGAAAGAAAGCAGGCTGAACACGTATATCTGTGGCTGATGCAAAACTTTATGTGGTTATATTTGTCCTGTTCTACGAACCTGAGACTGCACAGTGATTGAAATTCACCTATATTTGACAATTATAGTGACGTCAAATCAGAAAAGCACAACTGACAGGAAAAGGATAGGAAAGTATGAAGAACAAGCACTTTAAATCTCAGAACAACAGTGAGATCAATGTTGCTTAAAAGCAGGATTAGGTATTTAATGCAGCAGCATAAGAGGCAAAATAGCATTTTATTGCATCTGGTTCTGAATATTTAATGCTAATTATTTTAACTAATTCTGTTTATAGAACTGGAGTGTATAGGCCAACAGCGAATATTGTTTGCATCTCTTTATGGTTCTATTAATAATATTTAATTAGTTACATTTGTTATGGTGGTTCTGAAAACCAGTTATGGAGTTTTATAAGATACCTCCTGTGTTTGTTAAAATATTTATTATGTTGCAGTTTTAAACAGATTCTCAGTATAGTTTTTTTGGGGGGGGGAAATGCATCTGATGCTCATTTATGAATAATCAAGAGATGTTGCTCACTAAGATACATTAATGGAAGAAGTTTTTCAATAAACAGAAAACAAAAGTGTACATATATATTAAGTGACACAAGCATAATTAAGGCAATAAGTAGAAAGGCACAGCTGGGGTTGGTTACATACAGACAGCGTATCGCCCACATTCAACTTGTGTATGCCCTGCAAATGTGTCACAGAGTTCCAAGAAGGCCAGTTTTGTCAAGACTTCTAGTTGAAGTGCAGGCACATCTAAAAATGGGGAAAACAGAAGACCAAGTAAAACAAATTTCAGATTGCATGTTTGCAAACTATGTAATTTTTGAGCTCATCTAATGATTTGGAGGTGCTGCTCTATGATTTTGAAGATTTAGTGGGGTAATATTAGGGTTCGTGTTCACATGCGCAAACTGCTTGTTGAAATGTTTCTCTGCATAATTGCCTTTTTTTCCCATAGATTCATAGATCATAGAGTTGGAAGGGGCCTACAAGGCCATCGAGTCCAACCCCCTGCTCAACACAGGAAACTAGAGGAGGGGTCTCCCATCCAAGTAATAACCAGGTCTGACCCTGGCCTGCTTAGCTTTCCACACTCAGACAAGCTGAGCCAGCATGAACCACAGGCCTGTTTAGTGACCGTTTCCCCTGTAAATTGAAGAACCTTTACTACAAGTAGAGTTAACAGACTTAAAGTGCAGTCCCATTTGTGCTATACACATTTACTTGGGTACAGTGGGAGTTACTTGTGAGTAACCATTAACATGCATAGGATTGGGCTATTAAGACTCAGTCTAAAGAAAATTGAGTATGCTTTTAATCTCAGTGAAAGGAATGGGAGTACGGCTCTGTGTGCTCAAGTCACATGGTTTTTAATGGAACTCACAACATGCTTAACTTTTTTTCTGAATTGCACCCTTAATTTGTGGGTAATGTTGATAAATATCAGGTTTGCACTGCTGAATTTCTACTGGTCTTTAGACAGACTGAAACATGTTTATTTGGTGTAACATGCAGAGCTTACTTTCTCACTGTGACCAAACACTTATTGCTGCAGTTCATAATTTGAGGACACAATTAACAAGTGTTAATTTGCCACTTTTACACTCTGATTCTAACCATCTACACTGGTATATGTCTTTACTGCATCATCAGAACATCTTTGTCATGCTAACACAGTGTAATAGCAGGTGGCATTGCACTCATAGGACACTTAGTCTTCTTTGCTTGCATAGCAAGCATTAAGACTACACTCCTAGTCTACATTAAAAATAATAGAAATGGTTCCACATAAGATTTGTAACGCCCACCAGCCATATCCTGTCATTGCCCAGAGTAATACAAATTTTATACAGATAAAGATGCTGCATCCGTACATTTTTCTCTGATGTATAATAAATCTGGAATAAATTTAGCCAAGAAAAACACTGTATAGCAGGCTCTCCAACCTTGGGTCCCCAGATGTTGCTGGCCTACAGCTCCCAGCATACCCAGCCAGCATGGCTAATGGCAAGGGATTCTGGGAGCTGTAGTCCAGCAACATCTGGGGACCCAAGGTTGGAGAGCCCTGCTGTATAGAATATAGATAAAGATCATACATGCAGGCGGTAATTGCAGGAAATTTACCGTAGATCCATTCATTATGCCCATCTGTTAAAACAACAACAAAACACACACACATACACGCACGGTAAAACCAAGAAGATAATTTCCTGACCGATAAAAACAAAGGGAAGTAAGAAATCAGGACAAAAAAGCAAATTGTACACACAGGTAATAATAATGTAATAATAAAATAATTTATAAAACGTAGCTAAAATTGTCAACAGTACAAGTACAAGTCAATTTTTGAACAAACGTCTCAGGAATATACAAGAGATTATAAGGACAGACAAAACATTTCACAACCCTGTTACAAACTTCATAGTCTCACATTACAAGGGCAATCTGTGGAATTTAACATTGTTCTTTGCCAATGATTAGATGGACCTCAGGTCTAGCCCAGTAAGGCTCTTATGATATATGGTGAGTTCCCTGTCCAATTTCATAAATGTTTCAGTGTCTTGTCTGTTGAGAATGTATTGATAGATTAGGACAACTACAACCTTATTTTCAAGGTAATCTATTGCAAATACGTCACCCTAATAATTGCTTTGCCCCAGTACCTAGGAGGGGTGGGCAACTTGTGGCCCTCCAGATGTTTTGACCTACAATTTTCATCAGCCCTAGCCAGCATAGTCAATGCTGAGGGATGATGGTAGGCCAAAACATCTGTAAGGTCACAAGTTGCCCACTCCTGTCTTAAGGGGAACATAAACATCCAATAACATGCATCTAAACTAGGGTAAGGGTTTTCCTTTCTGTTACCCCATTTTGTTCAGGTGGGTATGGCATGGTTATCTGAATGAGGAATGCCTCATTCCTTTAAATATGGTTCCACTTCCTTTCCTATGGATTCCTCACCATTGTCTGTGTTGAGTATTTTCAGCATCCATAGAAACTTCTTGTTGGTCAATGCCACAGATCCTCTTAATTTTCCAGGCACATGGTGTATGTGTCCTCCTGGACCTACAAATTTCACTGTGGACAATTTCCAGAGGATGTGTAGTCTTGCTTTGGCTGCTTTTAGGAAGTGGGATGCATACTGCTTTCATTTTTATATAATATGTATAAAATGTTCATATGTGTGTGGCACAAGGATATCTTCATGTCCTTTTCAAACTCCCTTTTGTGAGCTCTCTTATGGCTTCTGGATTTCTATGCCCTAGGCATCTTTGCACTAAGTGGATGCATTTAACATGACAGGTTTGAGGGGTGGCTCTAGCTTGCTTATTCTGGCAGATGAGTTTGTACTCACAGTTCCTCTGGCTATCATCTCTTTCCTCTTCTTAATCACACATTGATTTCCTTGGAATTGCACCATGGGTCCATTGAAAGCAAGGTGCTTTACTGACCAGACTTCCCCCTAGGTTTGCGGCATAGAAGACATCTATCCTGGGAATCTTGTCCCTCCCCTTTGTTGGCATACTGCACTGCAACTTAAGAATCTGTAGCCAGTTCCCTCTTGCATTATACTTTTTCCATTTCCTAGAGAGATCTTTTCCTTCATGAAGAATTCCAAGTTGCTTGTTATGGGTCTTGTTGCCCCTGAGTTTACATGCCATGCTGCCCATGCAAGTGTTATCCTGAGTGGTTTTAAGGCAACTATCCCATGCCCCATCTGCAGACTGACCTGTTCCAGCCTTAACTTTTTCTTTTGGTGTGTCTGTTTCCACTGTTTTCTAGATAGTACAGTTCTTTTTCAGGTGTCCTACTTTCATGCAGCAGAGACAACTGGTTTCTTTCTTCTGCGACTTATCCTCTCATCTAACTTGAGATCTGCCTCTGTTTTTTCATGATCTTTTCCACCTTGAATTTCTTTTTTAAAATTGTATTCATTCATTTGGCCATAACACATCCCAGTGTTAGATCTGATTCTGATCTGGTTACAGAGGCATTAGTTAGGGTACTGTAGAATACTGGGAGACTGCATAGCAATAATTCTGCTACCTGATTGTCCTGATTTCTTTCCCCAGCCCATGCAGCTAGAATGAGCATTCATCCCTTCCTTGATGGCCTTCACAAAAGCTCTGAAGACCCACCTGTTTTTGCTTTCTTTTGAATTGTATTTTTTGGGGCTGATTACTTTAGTTGTAGTTTTTATGTCTGAATTGGATTTTGATTGCTTTGTCATTCACATTTATTGATTTTATTGTTTTTTCTTACTGTATTATTGTTGTATTGGTTTCTTTTCTTATGTATGCTGCCATGGGAGGGTTCCATCCTTAAAGGTGGCCTTAAAATAAATTTAAATGAATAAATAAATAACATGGCATTTATCTGTTCATGTATCTCCTGTCCCCTACCGAATCTCATCTTCTGCAGTTTAGGTAGCTGATACAATTTACTGTTTAGATTTGGGCACTCATGCAATTTCTGGAGTTCAGTTCTCCCGCAGGTATCCTGGGGGACTCTGCAGCAGGACCAACTTGTCTCCCCCTCCCCGCCGCAATTGCAACCCGTTTTCGACTTGCTGCAGCTTTTTTTTTTGTCACTTTAACGTTTAACTTTTTTTTTTCCCCCTGAGATCATGAAAGCTGGTTTGACAAGCTTTCGCAATCCCTGTTTTGGCAGCCACTGACAGCCCCTTCAAAGTGCCCAACCGGCACATTAGAGGGGCTGTCAGTGGCTTGGAAACATTTTTTTTTTTAAATCACCACCAGAGCACTTTTTTCTTAGAGTTGATCATCTTCCACCAGAAGGATTATTATGATTGCTTTTGCTTTCCTTTTTTTAACAGTCCCAATTTGCTGGATTGCAAGCTGGTCTGTTTATGCTTAAATCATCTCACAGGTCATTTTTGGATTTCTATCTTGAATATTCAAGCTGATAATCCCCATTATTTAACTTTGCCACTGCAAATTTAATATCAGTACTACTTGCCATCCTCCTCCTGTGATTAGCTGCGTGTGGCCCTCCCTTTTTCTTTTTGACTTACAGTTATGGATTTCTTGCAGTTTGTCCTGGGCCCATAACCTATTGCTAAGAAAATCAGCATCACAGGTAGGGCATGTTGCCATGTCACACCTACCCACCCTTACAAAATAAGCCACAGTGGGTTGGTTGTTCTGGGAGCAACCCACGGGGTGCCCAACAGATGATTGGGCTCACCTTGGGTTGTTCACCCCCTTCCTCCCACTTTTCCCCCTTTGGTTCTCCCGCAGGTATCCTGGGGGACTCTGCAGCAGGACCAACTTGTCTCCCCCTCCCCGCCGCAATTGCAACCCGTTTTCGACTTGCTGCAGCTTTTTTTTTTTTGTCACTTTAACGTTTAACGGTTCTTTTCCCCCCTGAGATCATGAAAGCTGGTTTGACAAGCTTTTGCAATCCCTGTTTTGGCAGCCACTGACAGCCCCTTCAAAGTGCCCAACCGGCACATTAGAGGGGCTGTCAGTGGCTTGGAAACATTTTTTTTTTTAAATCACCACCAAGGTGCGCAGTATTTTTCTTTCTTTTTAATTTTCTTTGCCACACTTGCAAAACGGCAAAGGTGTGCAGTTCTGCGAGAGAGGCAGTTGGAAGCCTCGGCTGGGTCCATGTCCTGGGGGGTACCTGCTGTCATAGTACAGCACATACCAACCCTGGACACTGACCCAATGAGGCTCCAAACAGAATTTTTCTTCCCTTTGGTTTCTCTTGACAGCTGTCAAAAGATGAGCTGTCAAGGGAAACCAAAGGTGGAAGTGATCTTTGCTCATGAAAAGTGGGTGGTGGGATTTAAACCCCTTCATGCAAAGATGTTCTTTTTTGTTGTTTTTTGCCCTAGACTTTACTAAGGGTAAAGTGGGAACACTTTTCCAGTTGTTCCCAAGACTCTAAGTGCTCGGGAACATGGAAAAGTGTAAGCCACCCCCTTTTCAAAGGAATGGGAGTTTTGACAGATAGCTGCCAATCTCCGGTTGCTTTGAAAAGGGTTTTTTTTTTTTTTTTGGCTGGGCTCCCCATGGTTTCTTGACAGGGACATATGCATCCATGCCTGCTGGAAAAGTGTGTTCCCTTTTTGGGGCTCTCCAGGGGGGGGGGAGTCAAAGTGACAAAGTCACGGCGATCCGAAACAGCTTGTGATTGCAGTGGGGGACATCTAGCCAGTGCCAGTCACCCCAAAGTGCTGCTTGGGCACTTGTGGGCCAGCTGGCATTGGCGGGTGCCCAGACAAGCTTGGCAAGAGCAGCAAAGGGTTTTTGCTGCTCTTGTCAAGCAAATCGCTAGCCAGTTCCTGGTGCCCACGATGAGGTTGGTTGCCTGGGTTTGGACAACACGACAACACATCTTGGGTACAACACCCCTTAGAACAAGCCATGGGTTGTCAAGGTGGCTTGTTCTCCTCAAACAAGCCACCTTTGGGAATCAGTCCGGATTCACATGATACAACAACCCATTGTGGGTAACAACCCACGATGGGTTGTTGTGTCATGCAAACCCAGTAATAGTGGAACTGTATTTTGAAATCCTTTATTGCAGGAACAGACTGCATGCAACATTGCATAGCTTAACTTCAGCAGAAAAAACAGGGACAGGAAGGTAGAGGGGAAGGTGCTTTGATCAGAGAGAGAAAGAGAAACAAACAAACTCTAACCAATTAACTAACTAACAAGATAGGTTAAAACTCTACCTACCTAGGAGCAGACCATTTGTACCCTGCCTTGATCAACATACATTGAACTAACTATTCACATGCTGTCAAAAGAACCTTTTAACTTCCCTTTCAGTCAATGGTCCACCCACTTTTCTAGCCAATTTCCTCATCTATTTAAAAATTTCTTTAAATTGTGGATCTTAATGGTTTTAATGATAATATTCTTCAAATTCTTTTTGCTTGTTTGTTTGTTTTTTGCACTCCTTATTGTCCATTTGGATTGGAGGGGGGTCAAAATTTGTGTTCCCTTTTGTGCAAATTTGAGCAAGACTTCCATTTTCTGAAGGAAGCCTTCTTGTCTCTAATAGCTTCTTTAACTCTGCTTGTTAACCATGCTAGTATCCTCTTGGACTTGATTATACCATTCCTGATCTGCAGTATATACATTCTACTGAACTTTTAGTATTGTTGTTTTGAATAGCCCCCAAATGTTATTTTGACCCTCTTTACTTTCTCTTTCAGCTTCCTTTTTACCAATCTCCTTATTTTTTAGAAGTTTCCTCTTTGGAAGTCACATGACCTTGCGCTCCTTCAGAAAGCATCAGTCCAAATTAAGCTAGAAAAATAACATGAATGTTTAAAAGCAACATCTTTTATCCTCACACATTTTAAAGTGTTGATGGTTAATTCATTACTGCTGCTTGGTCAGTTGAAAACTGAAATAGATATTATTTGCCATTAAGATTAGTAAGTCAAAATGCTATACAATTATTATGCTTAGATGACTTCTTTCTGTTTTACTATATATTAGTTTCATTGAAAAAGGACATAATATATATTTATTTGTAATAGCAGTGGGGTGCTGTAGGCATTTGTGTCATTTATATTAACAACCTCAGTTTCATTTGTAGACAAATACATAATTTATTACTCTTGCTTTTGCATTATATAAGATAATTCTTTTGCAGGGCACACATGCCTTCTTTCTGAAGCTAAGCAAACCATGGCCTGGTCAGTGATTGACTGAGACTACCTGGGAATCCCATGTAGCCACCTTGAATTCGCTGATGGAAGAAAGCTGGGATATAAATGTAATAAATAAATAAAATAATTTATTAATAAAACAATGTACCAAGTGATTACAGAGGTATCCCAACTGGCAGCTTTAAAAAAAATGAAAAGAGAATATGGGAAGTGTCACCAGTCTACTGGTTGCTGGGCTTCCCAGAAGGGTTATGGGACCTAGGGCAGGTGTGATATTGGGAGTCCTGCCACTAACCCCTACAGAGACCTACAATGGCACACACAGGAGCTGAGGGCAGAGGGCCTCTTTGTTTTGCCAAGGTTTGGGGCACATTTCCCCAGTCTATCAGGTTTGTCCTCTAGCCTTTCCAAGCCTGTGCTGCTCCCAGGTACATACATTTATTTTATATTTCTCATGGCAGCTGATGGTAATGCTTGCCCAGCTGCCATGTTTCCTTATTGCAGTGCTTCTCAAATAGTGGGGCGGGCCCCCCAGGGGGGGTGCGAGGCTCCGTAAAGGGGGGCTTGTTTAACCTCAGTTAAAAGTTTTTTTTAATATTGTGTTCCTTTAAATCCTGTGCTCCTTTAAATCTTTTCTGCTACAGTTAATAAAGCTATTCTTTGTTGTAAATTGATCCACATTTCTTTCTTTTTTTATTCTCTTATACGTTAATACGAATACAGTGTTATGCAGAGGTGTACTTATCACAATTTTATAGACAAATGATACTATTTACAGTCGCGCGGGGGGCGCGAAATGTTTTCTTCTCCTAGGGGGGGCATGACAGAAAATAATGAGAAGCACTGCATTATTGTGTAGATGCAGGTATCAAATGATTTATTTATATATTTATTATATTTTACCCCAAACTTCTCTCCCTTGCAGGAAACCAAGGGGGCTTAAAATAATCACCTCATCCTCCTCTCCATTTTATCCTCACACACAACCCTGTGAGGTAGGTTAGGCTGAGAGTCAGTGACTGGCCCAAAGTCACCCAGTGAGTTTCATGGCCAAACGGGGACTAGAACGCGAATGTCCCGAGTCCCAGTCCAACACTCTCACCACTACGCCACACTGGCTCTTGTGTAGATGCAGTGTATCAAATTGCCATCAACACCATACTTGCTTACATATAGTGCTGTTCATATCTGCAATATCATTTCATTTTCATTTTCATTTATTTCATTTCTATACCGCCCCACAGCCAAAGCTCTCTAGGCGGTTCACAATAGTTTGTACATAAAAACAATAAAAGCATACAAAACAGTTAAAAAGATTAAAAAACAAATTTAGGCCCTCCTCCTCGTTGCCACCAACCGAGCCTCTCTTGGAGGTGGCAGTCGGAGGAGGGCCCCAGATGTTAAGCGTAGTGTCCGGGTAGATTGCGGTTGGGAGAGACGTTCCGTCAGGTATTGTGGTCCTAAGCTGTGTAGGGCTTTATAGGTTAAAACCAGCACCTTGATTTCGGCTCGAAAGCATATTGGTAGCCAGTGCAAACAGGCCAGAACCGGTGTAATGTGCTCAGATCTTCCGGTCCCCGCAATAAACCTGGCTGCTACATTTTGCACAAGCTGCAGCTTCCGAACAGTATTCAAAGGCAGCCTCACATAGAGTGCATTGCAGTAGTCTAGTTTAGAGATCACCAGAGATCAAATTAATATTTTATTAATATTAGAAACAAAAACCAACACTACAAAACATACAAAGGTGAAGAAACAAACAAAAACCTAAAATGGGCTTCCAATTTTTTTTACAGCAAATATAAGTAACAATATTTTCTCTTACTCCATACTTACATGGACAATTCTCTTTTTTCTGTTATCTCAAAAAAAAAAACCTTATTCACCAAACTCACACATTTATTTATTTATGGCAACTGGGACTGGAGCTTCTGCTGAGAGAAGCATGGATGTCATGCTTAAGGGGATGGCCCTGGGGATGACAGAAGAGATGTCCTATCTGCTAATTAAATTGAATGGCTTTGCCCTAAACTAAGCATCAAAGTCTTTAATGTGATGAGCTCTTAACTTCAGCAATTTGTTTTACACGTGCATTTTAGGATGTTGTTTTTACATTTGTGGAAATAAAAGGAAGGTTTGTCAGCTCTGGATGTGGCAGATTCTGCCTTTCCTTGCTTAATGCTCTGAGGTAACTGATTGTATAGACATTGGAGCTACGTTTTATCTTCCAGAACAGGGCTCTCCAACCTTGGGTCCCCAGATGTTGCTGGCCTGGCCTACAGCTCCTAGAATACCCAGCCAGCATGGCTAATGGCAAAGGATTCTGGGAGCTGCAGTCCAGCAACATCTGGGGACCCAAGGTTGGAGAGCCCTATCAGGTGGGCTAGCATTCTACATGCATCAGAATGTGTCCCTTCCCTTGTATCTGATGTTCTTGTTATTATTAACTAGTTTAAAAGCCATCACAAATTATGCGTGGAGTGGGGGGCGGAATCAAGCAGTTCATGGGGTGTGTGTGTCCTGACTCATCACCCCTCCCTTTTTATTTATTTTTACTTTTATATCCCACTTTTCCTCCAAGGAACTCAAGTTCTCTCCCCCCCTCCACCCCCCCCATTTTATCTTAACAACTGTGTGAAGTGGATTAGACTGAGAGATGATGACTGGACCCAGTGAGCTTCATAGCTGAGTAGGGATTTGAATCTGGGTCTCCCTAATCCAAGTCCAACACTCTTAATGGTTAGAGTCTAACCACTACACCATGCTGGCTCTCTTTAAGGCAGGGCTCTCCAGCCTTGGGTCCCCAGGTGTTGCTGGACTAGAGCTCCCAGGATCCCTTGTCATTAGTCATGCTGGCTGGGTATGCTGGGAGCTGTAGGCCAGCAACATCTGGGGACCCAAGGTTGGAGAGCCCTGCTTTCCATTTAAGGTTTCCATCTAGTCCTAGGACTACTCCATTGTAGTCCTGCTGGTATTTTAAATGAGTGAAAAGGAGATTCTTTTGGAAAGTGGGAGTCAGACTTCATATTGTGCAAAATGTGCCACCCCTAAATTGCACCTCAAATTCTACATGGGGGATGCTTCAGCCCACCTCAAGATTGAACTTGTCCCAGATTTTAAAAAATGGTTCCTTGTTATTGAAAAATTAAAATCTAGGCACAACTTTCCCTCTGATAGAGGAAAGAAAACGTTGCACACAATACTTTCAGATCTATTGTAGACAGAGTTGCCAACCTGACTTCTCAAAAATTGGCAGGGGCATGGAAATACATTATTGATCTTGAACTATTTGCTAGCAGCCCTTAGATTCCAGCCATACCCCAATTAATTTTAATAGGTATGCATCGCCTATGGTGCAGCTGGGCAAGATTCTTTATTTTGTTGTAAGCATTGATGGGAGAAATTGTCACCTTTTTTTTTTATACAAAAGATTTTCTTTATGATACAGTTGTTTTCAATAAAACAAGGAGGGATAGGAAAAAATGATAAGAACCAAAAAGTCTGCCCGTGTGTGTGTGTGTGTGTGTGTTTTCAGCTCATATCCCTTTTTTAAAAATATGACTACCTTTTTTATATAGAGAACCATTCCAAATGACAGGTCGAAGACCTTGAATCTTTCCCTTCTTAGAAAGCCATTGTATTACCAACTTTATTATATGCCTGCGAAACATGGACTATTTATAAACGTCATCATCACCTCCTTGAAAGATTTCATCAACGTTGCCTCCGGAAAATCCTGCGAATTACTTGGGAAGATAGGTGAACAAATGTCAGTGTACTGGAAGAAGCAAAGACTACTAGTGTTGAAAAAATGATCGTTCAACGCCAACTTCAATGGACCAGTCATGTTGTTCGAATGTCTGACTGCCATCTCCCAAAGCAGTTACTTTATTCCCAACTCAAGGATGGAAAGCGGAATATTGGTGGTCAGTATAAGAGGTTTAAAGATGTTCTTAAGGCTAATATAAAAAAATGCAACATAAACATCGAAAACGGGGAAACTCTGGCCCATGAACGATCTAACTGGAGGTTGGCCTTTCACAAAGGTTCTATGGACTTTGAAGAAGCTCGAGTACAAGGTGAAAGGGAGAAACGTGCTAAGCGAAAAGCACATCAAACGAATCCTTTACAGGACCATCTTCCATCTGGTAACCTGTGTCCTCACTGTGGGAAGCTGTGTGGATCTAGAATTGGCCTCCACAGTCACTTATGGACCCATCGCTAGAGTCTACACAATTTTTTAGAATTTCCTCCTTTTATAATTTTCTTTTTGTAATTTTATCCTGGAAGACAATCTTACTCGGTCATGAGTGATCGCCAGTACTACTTTGATTAAGTTTTTTTCTAAAAAGAAAGTAAAAGTTACTCATAGGAAGGAGGGAGAAATTTAAGTCAAGTATATGGTGGGAGCTATAACTTTTATTTGATGAGTTTCTATAGGTACAAGTCCAGCCATTTTGAATTTCAAAGGTCTCCAAGCAAAATGTGAGTTTCTCATCTCACATATACAGTCAGGTTGGTTATTATTATATACACACCCATTCTTCCTCCAAGGAGCTCAGAGTGACTTCTGTAGTATTTCCAGGTAGTCTCCCATCCACACACTGGGTCTGATCACCTTAGAGCATACTTTGGGAAATTCAAATACCATCGTTATTTCAGATATCTTTATTTCGGGAATCTGTTCGCTGCCACTTAAAATATCTACATTCCCCAGTCTTTTCCTTACACACACACTAACTCAAATTTGCATATTTGTTTGCATATTCCACAAACAAATATGCATAAACAATGGAAAAAATCTAACCTTTCATCACACTTCTGTCTATCTGCAGACATAAAAGGATCATCAATCCATGCTGAGTGATTTTGAAAATCCACTATTAATACTCCTCTGTTTCATCAAAACATTATTGACAATGGTTCATAAGCAGGAGACAAGAGTCTGACAGGAATTTGGGAATTCAAAGTCTTTTAATTCCAGCAGAGTTATACATTTTAGTCCCTAAGTAAGTCTTTTAAAGAAATTATAGAAAGAGGTAACAGATGGAATGGTCATATTGCCAGAAATATTCACTTATTGTTGACAGGTTTTTCTTATTGACAATCATTCTTCTTTGCCATTTAATTCACAATAGTTTAAATATTGTTATGAGGACATTTTATTGCAGTTATGAAATAATTATCTCTCTTCCATCATTCATTTCCAGAAGTTGTATGCTTAGGGGACTATTATGAACATGCTAGTTGGCATTACCACTGATAGCCCTCTTAACATGAGAAAACTGGGGTGATAGGCTAGCTAAAAGCTATCAATCTGCATTTTATTTTATTTTATTTATTTATTTATTATATTTATCAATCGCCCATCTGGCCGGTCACCCGGCCACCCTGGGCGATGTACAATTAAAATACAGTAAAACACAAAAATATAATAATTAAAACAATATAAAAAATTCTCATTAAAAACCTAACCCACCCCATATTCCCGCCTGAACAGCCATGTTTTTAATGCACGGCGGAAGCTCATCACGGAGGGGGCATGGCGAAGGTCACTAGGGAGGGAGTTCCATAATGTGGGGGCCGCCACAGAGAAGGCCCTCTTCCTAGTCCCCACCAGCCTGGCTGCTCTGGCTGATGAGATAAGGAGAAGGCCGTCCGTGGCAGACCTTGTTGAGCGGCCTACTTGATGTTGCTGGAGGCGCTCCTTGAGATAAGCTGGGCCGGAGCCGTGTAGGGTTTTAAAGGTCAAAACCAACACCTTGAATTCGGCTCGGCAAGCAACTGGTAGCCAGTGCAACTCATTAAGCACTGGTGTGATGTGATCACGCCGGCGGCTGCCCTTAATCAGGCGAGCCGCCGCGTTCTGTACCAGCTGAAGCTTCCGGACCGTCTTCAAGGGTAACCCCACGTAGAGCGCATTACAGTAGTCTAGGCGAGAGGAGACCAAGGCATGAACCACTGATGGGAGCAGGTGATTAGGAAGGTAGGGGCGCAGCTGCCGTATCAGATGGAGTTGATACAGCGCCGCCCGGCTCACAGCTGCCACCTGAGCCTCCATGGACAGCTGGGAGTCTAGAATGACCCCCAAGCTGCGGACCTGGTCCTTCAAGGGTAGATGTACCCCATTCAGCACCAGGTCAACATCCCCTAACCTTCACTTGTCCCCCACCAGAAGTACCTCGGTCTTGTCGGGGTTCAGCTTCAGCATGTTCCTTCCCATCCAGCCAGCCACTGACTCCAGGCACTTGGACAGGGTCTCAACGGCCAACCTCGGTGAGGACTTGAAACAGAGGTAGAGCTGCGTGTCATCCGCATACTGATGACACTGCACCCCAAACCTCCTGATGATAGCTCCCAGCGGCTTGAGGTAGATGTTGAATAACATCGGGGAGAGGATGGAACCCTGCGGCACTCCACAAGTGAGCAGCCGAGGGTCCGAAGCCTCCTCCCCGAGAACTACCCTCTGATACCTTCCAGAGAGGAAGGACCGGAACCACTGCAATACAGTGCCTCCCAAGCCCAACCCCTCCAGACGGTCCAGGAGGATACCGTGGTCAACGGTATCAAAAGCCGCTGAGAGATCGAGGAGGACTAGAAAGGAGCATTCGCCCCTATCCAAAGCCCTCCTCATATCATCCACCAAGGCGACCAAGGCCGTCTCCTTCCCATGTCCAGACCTGAAGCCCGACTGGCACGGATCCAAATAATCGGCTTCATCCAAGTGTGCCTTCAACTGAGCACCCACCACCCGCTCAATCACCTTGCCCAGAAATGGTAAATTGGAGACTGGGCGAAAGTTGTTTAAATCCTGGGGATCCAAGGAGGGCTTCTTTAGAAGCGGTCTTATTACTGCCTCCTTGAGGGCTGATGGCATCACTCCCTCCTCGAGGGAGGCATTCACCACCGCCTTGATCCCCTCACCCAGTCTCTCCCTGCAGCTCATGATGAGCCAGGACGGGCAAGGGTCAAGCAAGCAGGTGGTCGGCCTCACAGATGAAAGCACCTTGTCCACTTCATCAGAAGGAAGAAGCCGAAACCGATCCCACAAAACCGGTCTGCCATTGGCCTCCTCCCGCTCACTCCCTGTGTCCACGACGTACGATATCCCACTCCTAATCCGATTTTACTGTTTCTCATGAAGAATTATGCAGATACTTAACTTTAGGGGAGTTCAGTATCCAGTCACATCATTAAGGCTGCAATGCTATGCACACTTACCTGGGAGTAAGTCTGACTGAACTCAGTGGGGATTTACTTCCAAGTAGACATGCTTAGGTTTGAGTGGTAGCTCTATCGGCACATCCAGGCAGCTCTAATGACAAGAACGGAGAATACTGCTCAGTGTTTTGGCAGGGTTGCAATGATTTAAATCAGAATGATTTATTGATTAAATCATCATAGGGATGTGTGAGAAATTTTGGGGAACCGTTCAGCAAGTGCGAACTTGCCTTGTTCGGCTCACGCGAGTCTGTTCGTGAATGTTCTCCTTTAGCTCAGGCCGGCTCACCGTTTCTGAATGCAAAAAAAACAGAACGGTGGCATCCTTACTGTCATGTAGGTAGCCTAGTAACCGATAATACTGTCCACAACTGGTAATGTAAGAAAAATGAGGAAAGTGTTTTCTGTATAATTTGGTGTTCTTAACTATTAAGTGTAGGCCATGTATATGTGGTTGCCTGAAACTTTGAAATTAATTTTACTAAAATAATTTGGGGAGAAATTGATTAAATAAAAAAAATCATTGATTTAAAGGCTCCTTCCAACTCTATGATCTATGAAATCTATGAAATAAAAAAAATCATTGATTTAAATCAAAAAAATCGATTTTATTTTTATTTTTTTGCAAAAAATCATGATTTTTTGCAACCCTGGTTTTTGGATACAGGTCTGTGTGGCACACCGAACACTTGTGGAACTATTCTACCTGCACTGATGTCCTCAGAATCTGTACCATCTGTAATTTGTGCATGGATCAGGGGAGGACAAAGCTGAGTGGTAAAGCTCACACTTTGTATATAGAATAACCCTGATTAAATCCTGGCTATCTCCATGTTGATGTGATGGTGCTAGATGGACGATTGGTCTGACAGTGGCCTGGTTTGGACACAACACTAAACCATGATGTAGCACTACATGAATAAGCATTGGACTTGCATGCTTCTCTCTCCCCTCTCTTCCTCCAGTGCGCACCAGAGGAAATTGAAATATTCACTTACGGGTTTATGTTAACCACAGTTTGTCCTTACATCCAACAAGGACAAACCATGAACATTTAAACTATGATTTATTGAAACAATTCAAGATCAATAGCTCTGGTAGGCAGCCAGGGCCGGTGCTACCGCTAGGCAGACCCAGAAATGCTGCGCTCCTTCCTCGCTGCCAGCGCGCTCCTGCCCCGCCTGGCCGCCTTGCCGACAAAGGCACCGGTCCGCAACCACCAGGTCTATGCGGGGGGGGGGATTGCGGGTGCCGGGCGGGCTCACGCTCGGCTTTCCTCTGCGCCCGGAGCTAGGCCGGGTCAGGAGCGTGCGCGGCGGCGGCGACCGGTAGGCAGCGGGGAAGCAGCTGCTGGAGGAGGAGGCGGGCAGGCGGGCGCTGGGCAAGCAGGCATTTCCCGGCTGCTTTGCTCCGGAGCCCTCCCCCCCCCGCACGAGAGGGGGTGTGTGCTAAATATAAGCCAGCCTAGGGCGCCAAACTGCCCTGCACCGGTCCTGTAGGCAGCTACTCAAAATGTGATAGAGGCAGCAAAATATGCTCTCACTTTGTTGCCCTCACTACCACAACGTATGCGTGATTATGCACTTTTACTTATGTTTGATGATCTGCTTCACTTGCACTCTAGGTGTCATCTGGCTTGTTTCATTGCTCAGAGCTCTCCTAAACACCATAGGGTCAAGTTCTACAATGTTGGAGAGGGTACTCGGGAGCAATCCTGTCAATAGCTAATCACCTCCTCTGGCATGTGCCAAAGGAGAGGAGGGGAGGGGAGCTCAATCCCAAGGCTAGAGCAGGCTCATTCATGTTGTGCTAAAAAGTGTTATAGCATTATATCCGAATCAGCCCAGTGTAATACAGCTCCTTATACCCTCATATATTTCTTTATAACTGAGTTTTTGTGGGATGTCCCTGAGCTAGCTACTTGTCTTTCCCTAGGGCCGTTGCTCCTAATCCCACCTGCATTTAACAGATGATCCAGTTCTAAAAAAATCAAAATCAGTACATCTGTATTATTACCTTTGTACTCCCACTGCCCCACCCCCCAAGAGCTCATGGCAATCTACATTGGCCTATCCAATTTTGTCCTTGCAACAACCCTATGAAGAGGTTGTACTGAAAGACAGTGATTGGCCCAAGGTTATGGAAATAGAAACTGCCTGTTCTACAGATTTATGGAATTATGTACTGAGTAGAACATTAGCATGTGTAGAAAATGTCCACTTTTGGAGGGTAGTATCCTCTTTAAAGAAAGGTACTGGAATTTTTTAAAAAAAACTTTCACCTCTCACATGCCATAAAGCACAGCTGTGAAATTACTGTGCCTTGCGATTTTCCGAGTTCCATCAGCATTTCCACTGGGCTTAATTGGATACTGTTGATGCTACCATCTTCCCCATGGAGATGAGTCGGCAGTTTTGCACTAAGTAGCACCTCTAAAAGTGACTGAAGGCAGCTGACCCAGGCAGCCAAAGTTCTCCAGTCATCTCACATTGCATTGCCCTTATAGTGATGGCCTTTCCATGTATAGTGCAGGACCGGTGCAGGGCAGTTTGGTGCCCTAGGCGAAATTATATTTAGCAACCCCCGTCTCATGCCGTGGGGGGGGGCTCCGGAGCAAAGCAGCCCTGCTCTGTAAACCACCACCCCCGCAGCCACCGGACCCCCCCGCCACCCCCTGCAGCCGCTGGACCCCCCTGCAGATGCTGGACCCCCCCGCCAAAACAGAGCGCGGGTGGGGCTCCGGCAGTGGCGCGGAGAAGGTAGGTGGCGGGGGGTCCGGCGGCGGTGGGGGGGTCCGGCGGCAGGGGGGTGGCAGCAGCGGCAGGGGGGGTGGCGGCACTGGCAGCGGCGCCCAGCCTCGGCCCCACCACTACCTCCGGGCGCAGCGTTTCTGCGCCCTCTTCAGCCACGCGCCCTAGGCAACCGCCTAGTTTGCCTAGCAGTAGTGCCGGCCCTGTTATAGTGCATATGTGAAAGAGAAAGTTGACATGGAAGGATGGGATTGTGCTCAGCAGGGAGAGGAATTACAGAACAGAGCCATGGGGTGAGGGGCTTTCACTCTTTTGCCTCACATCTCCTTGAGAGAAGGAGAGGCAAATTGCTTCGTTCATGTCTGAAGGATCAGACATGAAAGAAAGCAATTGCCCAAGATTCAACAGTAACCACAAGCTAGATGTTGTAGTTGTTTCCCTAAGGGGGGGTATCAGACATGTAGCTCAATTCTATGCATCTAGGACTCACTAATTTCAATGGGACTTTCTCCCAAATTAAGTGAGCATGGGATTGCAATCTTTAAAGGGGCTTTCTGGGGGAAAGGAAAACAATTGGACAGACACACACACACCTCTTTGCGTAGTGGTGTGTTGGACTGGGACTCGGGAGATCCGGGTTCTAGTCCCCGCTCGGCCATGAAACTCACTGGGTGACTTTGGGCCAGTCACTGACTCTCAGCCTAACCTACCTCACAGGGTTGTTGTGAGGATAAAATGGAGAGGAGGAGGAGAATTATGTAAGCCGCCTTGGGTTCCTTGCAGGAAAAAAGGCGGGGTATAAATATAATAAATAATAAATAATATTGATTGCCAGCTTTCTCCAAATTAAATGGGGCCGGGGGAAGCAGCAGCTAGAAGGCAAAAGAATCTGTGCAGTGTTTTAATATGATCCTGCTTTTAGAGATCCAGAGGTTGCTGCCACTAAGTCTTCTAGTCATAGAATTTACTGCAGGGCTAAGATTCCTAAAGAGGCAGGAAATGTGGAGAAGGCGCAGTGACAATAGTGAGTCCACCTTCCCCCGCTGCCCCAGACTTGTGAAAGAGGCTGCAGGTTAGTGCAAGAGGAAAGCAAAAGGTTAAAAGTGCAACATTTGAGCAATGGGGGCATAGGGTTGCTAGGTTTATTCTAGATCATGAGAGGGGAATTCTGCCAGTTGTGGCAGCATTGTGCCCTGAGAATCCAAGGGGACAATGAAGGCCAAGAAGCAGGGTGATGGGGCTTAATTTCACATACTAGTTTGAACTAATTAGCCAAACCGTTTGGCTGCAGACCTAGTTAAACAATAAAGGAAGGGAAAAAAGGGGATCCTGGGGAAGGAAATAGGGCACTGGTGAAACTTTGATGGATCTTGAGGAGGATGGTAATGAAAGGGAAGTGGTGGAAAGGTAATACATCTTCAGAGGGTGGGAGAAAATGTAAAAGATTTTCAGAGGGGCCAAGGGCTTTACCTGAAAAGTGAAGCAGCAACAAGACTTATTCTAATCCATATATAATTATAATTCAAGGTGCGGCTGGACAGCCATCTGTCAGAGATGCTTTGACCTGGATTCCTGCATTGAGTAGGGGGTTGGACTCGATGGCCTTGTAGGCAGGACCGGTGCAGGGCAGTTTGGCTCCCCAGGCGAAAAAATATTTAGCGCCCCCCCTCCAAAGCAGCAAAAAAAAAAACCCTGCGCCGCCACCACCAACCTACCTTCCCCCCCGCCCTGGCTCCGGCGGCGGCGGTGGCTGCTGCTGCGGCTGCTGCTGCTGCTGCTGCCTCCTCCTCCTCCTCCTCCTCCTGAAGTGACGCGACGCGACGGGACCCCCGCGCTGTTTTTTGCCGGGGGAAACCATGGCAACAGGGCTGTTTAAGCCCTGTTGCCCTGGTTCCTCCCGCCAAAACAACGCGGGCGGGGCTCCGGAAGCGACGCGACTCAGAGAAGGTAGGTGACGGGGGGGTTGGGGGGGTGGCGATGGCGGCGGGAGGCACAGCAGCAGCGGCAGCGAGCAGGAGGGCGGGGGGAGGCGCAGCGGCAGCGAGTGGGAGGGCGGGGGGAGGCGCAGCGGCAGCGAGCGGGAGGGCGGGGGGAGGCGCAGCAGCAGCAAGCGGGAGGGCGGGGGGAGGCGCGGTGGCGGCGGCAGCGGGCGGGAGGGTGGGGAGGCGGAGGCCTGGCGGGGGCGGCACAGCGGCGGCGGAGGCCTGGCGGGGGCGGCGCAGCAGCAGCGAAGAGGAGCGCAGCGTTTCCGCGCCCTCTTCAGCCGCGCGCCCTAGGCAACCGCCTAGTTTGCCTAGCGGTAGCGCTGGCCCTGCTTGTAGGCCCCTTCCAACTCTACTTTTCTATGATTCTATGATTCTATGATATATACTGTACACAGTGCTTTTTTTCTGGAGAAAAGGGTACCGGAACTCTTGGATTACATTTCCTCGGGAGTAGATGGCGATTAAATTGTAATGCAATTAATGGAAGAAAAGGTGCTGGAACTCAGTTCCGGTGAGTTCCACCAGAAAAAAAGCCCTGACTGTACATACTTTTTTGCCACAGCAGCAGTGCTCCTCCAAACAGCCCAGCAGCCATGTCTTCCCCACATACCTCCCTTGAATGGTGCTATTTTGTGACATAATGTTGTTCTGGGCACATTGTTAGAGGAACAAAACCATGGTATCCATGTTTCCCCCTCAAATGTGGGGTAGGGGGAAATGAGAAAGCATCTGGAACAAAGCTATGTAATGACATAGCACTGTTCACAGGAGACATTGTGGGGAAAACATGGCCACCAGGCCGTTTAGAGGGATGCTGCCACTGCTGCTGTAGCAAAAAGAAAAGTGAAAGGGCTGCTGCGCTTTTCAGGTAAAGCTTTCTTCCTCTCCAAAAATTGCAGAAAATCTCCCCCACCCTTTTTTGTGGCCTGCAAATGGGTCTGTGAAGGTGGGAGGGCATTTTTGGAACACTGCTAATTCTAATCCTTGGTTCTAACATCAGTTTTTCTGCTGAGGCAAGCACTTTAATTTATTATTTCCTTCAAACCTAATAGAGTTTTTGTAAAGCACTTTGAAAGGAAGATACTGTTTAAGTGCTCTATCAATATAAAAGGAAGGAGAAAAAGAAAAGAGGGCAGCCGAGATACTTTAATTAAAATGTGGGAAGTACTGCAGATCTGTGAGTTATTAAGAAATAAGAATAATGAATTATCAGAGCAATGATCAATCATCACTCCCTACTACTTCCTAAGGTGATTGACCAACATGCTTGCAACAAAACAGGGAGAGTTTTTGATCAAGTGAGTAGCATTCATTCAATATAGCTTTTAACTCTTAAACTGAGGTTTCATTCTGCAAGATGCTTCTGTACACCCAGCCCTCTGAAGCATCCAAAACATACATTTAACAAAATAAGTACCCCACCATTTTTCATATAACTGTATATTCTTTCCCTCCTATATGTCCAGTGTGAAATGGTAGAAAACCTAGTTGTACAGTTATAACAAGTTATTTCTCTGATTTCAATTGAAATCAATTTAACTGAATACAGTGGATTGCAATGTTTTCAGTGTAAACCTGATGATGATGATGATGATGATGATGATGATGATGATGATGATGATAATAATGATGATAATACCTTTCTTTTTGAACACCTGCATGATGGGGGGAAATGTTGAATAGTGATATAGAAAAGATTTGGAAGAGAGTATAAATGCAATTGCTTAAGTGGTAAATACTAATCGAATTCCCAAAAACTCTCTATATAAATAAAGGTAGTATATATTGGAAACAAAATTCAAAATATTGTGCTATTTCTCAAATTCTCACCCGTTCCACCTGCTAAACATTTTTAGTTTATGTATATTTATAAGCTGCTTTTCCATCAAAGATTTCCAAAGCAGTGTACAACATAAGATAAAACCACAAACAGTAAAATACAAAAATATTAACCAACAGAGAGATAAGTAAAAGCAGTAATAAGTAAAAACTAAGCAGCAGGGGGGGAAATCAGCAGCAACTCAGTATAAAAACTGGCCAAAAACCAGGAGAAATTAAAAGTATTCTAGCCAAAAGTCCCAACAAAACAAGACTGTTTTAAGTAAGCATGGCGCTGCCTGTAAAGTGCGGCCAGACAGGTGTTCCCAGAGGGAGCACCAGTGCCTAACATAACATCACCCTCGGCACATAATGTTGCACCATGTCACATGCATCCGACAGCCAGTTAGAGACAGCAGACAAGCTGGCTGTGAGAGGTGGGTTATGCTCTGTGGGGAGATTCGCCCACAAGGATGCAGAGAGGAAGAAGGAAAGAAAATGATGATGGAGAGGGGGGTGGACGGACAGGAGAAAAAAGAATGGAATATGCTGGAAGGGTAGGATAGAGAAGCCCCTGGCAAACACCTGGGATGGCTGAGGTGCAACAATTGAGGATGAATGCTGAGTTCCCCAGGCAGGGCGGGCCGCTGCCTGTTGGGAGACAAGGGGAAGGGAAAGAAAGCATAGGGCCTCTTCCCTTGTCAAGGCTCACAATCCTACAAGTTCCCACTCCTGGGACAGGAAGAGGTGGGGACCTGGCACCTGATAATTATTTTGCCCAAGAAGGAGAGACTAGTATCAGACAAAACCCTGCTGCCAAGGGGTTCCTTAATGTTGGTAGGATCAACATTCCCATCTATTGTTAATACTTTTAGACACACACCCGGCAAAGATGGCACCCTGGGCGAGCATGATCTAGGGTCACGGACACTCAGATACTTATCTAGAAAAATACAAGTGGGAACCCACAGAAAAGGAGTTCCATCTCACTCCAGGCAGTAGACCCTCAGCAAGGCTTCCAGGGGGCTGGAGAAGTTCATTTCTTTGAGCTGGCTGACATCCACAGATACTTTGGGTATGATCCCCAGTGGTGTAACTAGGAAAGCCAATAAAGCCAAGCTTGTAACTTTACTTACCTCAGTCTGTTTCTTGGAGAAGGGATGATAGATTGTGGGTTCTAAGTTCCCCTCCCCAGGGAACCCATGGCAAAGCCAGGTAATCTAATAAACATCATTCCAAAACCTGAAAGACTTATCCCCTTCACATTACCCGATCAAAGAAACTGAAACAAGTGTCAGTAATTTGCGAATATTTAAAAAAGAAATCTTTTTTGTCCTATTTATGAAGGGGAGTCTGTGAAAAATACATAATATATACACTGTATCAATGTATATCATTATAACGGATCATATTTTATCAGTACAAGACAGCAAGAGAGTTTTCCATCCATTGAAGTAGGCTCGTGAGATATATAGGTGATGGTGAAGCTGGTGTCAAATGTGTGATTTCTGCATTTGCATTGTGGGATCTTATTTTGTTGATGTGCATCCATGTAGGCCTGATTTGTCATATGCAAAATCCTCCCACAGTTTTAGTGGGTAGAACTAAAGCATACTTGCTGAATCAAATCCAGCTCAGTTTTTAAATGGTTCTATTTACAAATACATCGAACAAATGTATTTTAAAAAATTGTACTGCTTTATCTAAGAATTTCAGCTGGTATGTTACTATATGTACATATAAAGGTAATGGCTATGTTTCAGAGAAAAGCAAAACAAGTATCTGTGTTTAGAACTGTTTTGCCCAAGGGGATTTGTAATCATTATTTATAATTTTGGTTAAAAGCTCTCGGGCATGTTTGATGCTCAGTAGGGCATTACTGTACTATTTCTAACAGAGCTCTTACAAACAAGCACCAAGACACAGGTATTAGGTGTACATGAGCAAACCAATACTTCCTTTCTTGAAAGGATCCTTCTTCTTGAAGATTAATTATTGTGATTGTTTTTGGAATACATGTTAACACACATTAATGGTTCTTGACTACTTTAAATCTTTTGCTTCATTAACTTAATATACCATTAGCATAGGGTTTACAGCTTCCCTTAAATAAATAAATAAATAAAAACTGTCAGTATACTCATAAAAATTTATTGTGTGTTTTATTAGTATCACCTCTAAAAACAAATCTGTAACATGTGTCTGACATTAGCAATCTGAGAGAATTGAGAGGCACTAAGTACAGTGAGCAATTTATTTCTGAACTGACCTAACTGTGATAAATGCTAACCTGAAGATAATTGGTGTTCTTTCCCCTTGTGCAGCTGAGTTGCACTCTTGACACCAGAACAGTTCCATAAGTATGTTTAGGCTGGATATTGACTCACCTGTCATTCATGTGCCATATTAGAGGTGTGGTTCACAAAACACACATTTCATTACTTGATGGCTGCTTGACAGATGGAATATAACAAATAGAATTTTCATATCACCTCAAAAGCAATGATTTTCAGAGGAGTAAATCCATACATTCAAGATGACTTGCAGCTGTAGAGATTGGGGATGCTATAGGAATTCATCCGACCTTGGCTTGCGTATGAACCTTGAGGGTTCCTAAATTAATGCCTCCCTCGAAATGGGAGGTAAGTCTTCCAACTCCTAAGCATCCTCTCCCTGCTTGGATCAAAATACTAGCACTCTGAGAGTACGTCCTGCATCTCTGCCTGTCTCCACATGCCTTCTCCCCCATAAAACAATCTCTGCCACCCTTGCCCCCCAAAACACTTCCTCTTTCTTTACTTCATTTTGGTGAATGTGCAGCAGCAGCAGTGACAGAAGAAGGGAAGGGGGGCTTTTCCCTCTACCCACCACCTTCCCCTTCATTGTCCCATCTAGGTGATAAAACACAGCATACAATGGGAGTGCTAGTTCTACAAGGGGCTTATTACAGGGACTGCTCCCTGTGTCTTCATTCATACACGTATGCATCTTGCATATATACATATGTATGCAAAGGACACCGAACAACTAGGATATTTTGCAGAGGCAGCACAGGAACACGGTAGATTATGATAGACTAAAGCAGGGGGATTAGTTCACTGACAAAGATTACGAGTGAACAACACAAGATTTATTTTACCACAAATATTTACAGAAAGAGAAATTGAATAGTATGCCTGTCCTGCAACACTGAACTGGTAAACTATTCCTAATAGTGATAGAGCAAGAAAAAATGGAGGCAGGGAGTTATATGGTTAACCAAAGAATGAGTGGAGAGGGCACTAGAGGTGGTCTTTGGGAGGCCTAAGCACAACAGGGGCCCTCAAGTTTCAGTGGCACAGGGTGGGCTACGCAAGGGGCAGAATGGGTAGATTTAGAGCAATATTAGGAGAAGGAGGAAGAAATAAAGCCAGAGCATGTATATTTACCTTTTTCAGAGGAAGAGAACACAAAGGATCTCCGGGTTGGTTGTGGTTATTTGGAAATTCACCGTGGGCACAGGCTACCTTGACTTTTACCAGCCTTTGGATCACACAGTGGATTAATTACCTCAGACTACAACATGCTGTGGATGTATTCAGTCCCATGGAGATGAGGCTGATAACGGTGATGGTGGGGGACAAATGAAAGGCTAAACTGTTATTAGGAACCCATGAGCCCCACACAGTGCAGATTGCAGTTTAAAAATAGAATTTCGAATGGAAGACGGTAAGTAAGTCTCTCCTAGGTTCCTGGATATACCAAGGAAAATAACAATAACAAGTATGATGGGGCACCACACATTCCCAAACACATAGTGACACTGGCCATGTGCCAGAAGTGTTTTGAGTCAAATGTTCCTTTTTCACACTTGGAGCAAGCACCCATCAAACTCTGGTGCATGCAGTGTGAACTGTCTCTTTTGTAGAGCCAGCTCACACTTTCGTATAGGTTTTTTTATCTTTTTCTCACAGCTTTTCTCTACTATCCAGTGGCCATGCATCTTGTACTTAGCATAAGCAAGTGTCAGGAAGTGGCAAGGAAATGAGCCTTCAGTTCACTGTTGACATACCTGTCTAGCAGGAAATGGAGGGACTGATTTGCAGGAAGAGTGGAAGAGAAGCATCCATCCTTCACTGGAATAAGATGATCTTGTATTATGCAAATACAAAATAATAAATATGATGAATTACTGGTTGGGTATGCAATGTTTTTCCACTTCAGATATTGCAATTTGTTATGTATGTGCACATTGGTGTCATCACACCCGAATTCCTTAGATGGCTTCGCAAGTGAACCAGAAAACACAATGAGTATGAGGAAAAGGACTGCTGAACCCGATCATTACCAAGATCTTACAAGCAAGATGAACTCATCTTCGTAACCATGTGCTGCATTCTGCATACATTTAGGCTGCTTAAATCCTATTGAAATGAACTATGGGGACCAGCTTACCAGATGTGACATTTGTGGTTTGCTGGCATGGAGGGTCTGAGCTGGATCAAGCACATAGTGTGGCAAGAAGAGGGCATTAACACGTTGCCCAAATGGAACTGGGGTCTACTCTGCCTGCTATTCTCAATAGGAAGAACACTCCCACTGACACTAATGAGAACTTTCCCACTTTTTTTTTTTTAAAAAAAATTGAATTTTCCAAAACAAAAACAAATCATAGTTGGCTTCCGCCTCATCGTCTGACAAACATTACCAATCCTTATCCAATCTAAGTTTTCTCTATTTTCACAGAAAGAATTTCTATCACCTTTACCAATATTCAAAAATCAAAACCTGAAATTATTAAGTCACTTTCCCTCCTCCCCAAGAAGTCAACCAGAGGTTTCCAGTCTTTCTTGAATGAAGATTAAAAAATTTCTCTAATTAAACAAGTCAATTTCGCCATCTCTGCTAAGTCGAACATTTTCAACAGCCAGTCTTCTATAGTTGGTATTGCTGCTTCTTTCCATTTTTGAGCATAGATTATTCTTGCTGCTGTCATCATATATTGTAATAATGTTCCATAGTCTTTCTCAAGTTGTAAATCCATTATACCCAATAGGAACATTTCTGGTTTCAGTTGAATATTCACTTTTAAAATCTTTTGTATCCATGTGTGTATTTGTACCCAGTATGTTTTCACTTTTTTACATGTCCACCAAACATGATAAAATGTCCTTCATGATTTTGACATTTCCAACATACATTTGACACATTTTTATACATCTTAGCCAATTTCACAGGGGTTAGGTACCAACGATACATCATCTTGTAAAGATTCTCTCTAAGATCAGAACACAATGTAAATTTTATACCTTTAGTCCACATACGTTCCCATTGTTCCATCATTATATTATATCCAAAGTCCCTTGCCCATTTAATCATACAGTCCTTAACTTGTTCTTCTTCTGTCCCAAACTTCAGCAGAAATTTATACATTTTTGCAATTACATGGTCATCACTTGTACACAATTGTATTTCAAATTCCAGACTTATCCTGTTCTATATCATACATTATTTTATCCACATTAAATCTCTCTGATAGTTGCATGTATGAAAACCAGTGTAAGTTATAACCTGTTACTAAACAATCCCGTGTTTTAATCCAATATGTTCCCTGATGCGATTCCAATATTTCTCGGTATTTTAACCAGTTCTCATTGCTTGTCATTTCTTTCCTGTATAGTGCCTCTTGGGGTGATATCCATAAGGGTAATTTTGGGCATAACCTAGGCTTATATTTCTTCCAAACTCTTAATAACGCTCTTCTGATATAGTGGTTCTTGAAATCTACATTAACCTTAGCTTTGTCATACCACAAATATCCATGCCATCCAAACCTTAGATCATGCCCTTCTAATTCTAGAAGTCTATTATTTCTCAAGTGTCACCCATTCCTTCAACCAAACAAAACAGCAAGCATTAAAATACAATTTCAGATCAGGTACACCCAGTCCACTTTCCTACTTTTGAGAATAGCATTGGCGCCAACTTTCCATTGTGAATAGCAGGTGCAAGGCCCCTGATTGCCATTGGAACCATGCTGGGGAGAAAGGGTTAAAGCCCCCTCACCCATACCATGGTCCCAATCCAACTCAACACACACACAAACCAGCTGTTTGTTAAAGAAAAATCTACCACACAAGGGCAAACTATGTGAAAAACATCACATCTAGTTTGCCTGAGTCCACAGAATGACTGTGTGCAGGTTTGCAGCCTTAGTTATCACAGATCTCTACTGTCAGTTTAAGATGGATACTTGTATGTGATTGATTGTGTAGATCTACACCCATCATTCCATTAATTCTTTCAGTTATTTGTTTAATTTATTTGAAATTTTAATAATTCGGTCTCTTTTATTTAGGATTATGTTTAAGTTCCTAGAAATGTATTTGGATTTATAACCAGCCATCCACAAAAGCTCAGGGTTGATATAATAACCTTATAAAACAAGAACCAATTGATATTCACAAATATTGATTATAAAACAAAGAGATTTAGAAGATTAAATATGCATGTAAAGCTTATTACTTTATATCAATAAAACAATTGCTTGATTATCCTTGGCCATTTAATGCTTGTTCAAATAAAAGGGTTTTACATCTCTTCTGCAAGATGATTTCTGGAAGAAATCTCCTGAAGAAATTACCCACCTAGTGAATTAAAATTCAATAAGTCCAGGTCAGGGGGATGAAAAGTAATTTAAAAAGCTGCTGGATTTGCATTTAGACTGACAGTTCAAATATAGTTGAGGTAGAAGGTGGTCATTATGTGATATTGTCTGATAACAGTGGTGCATGTGGAAGGTATTTTGTCTTTGTTCAGTGCCCAGCATCAACCATCAACCCCATTAGTGCCTTATTGGAAAGATGTTAACAGATTTTATGGAGTATCAAGATCATACTTTTCTCTTGTGTCAAGCCTAGGTGGGGTTTTTGGGGGAAGGTGATTAAATTTATCAGCATAAACATCCTGATATACTGCATACTTTTTTTGTGCGGTAGGGGCCCTGATATCGCAGAACAGATCTTACACATGCACAAATTATCATCAGGTCCCACCACGCAGGGGAAAGCAGCACATCAAGCAATTCAATCAAAATGCACATAACTCAACGTTGGATGCTACTTGCTGCTGCATTTTGGGAAAACAGCCAGCATGCATGGATGAGACAGGTTGGCAGGACTATGCATGCCTATCCATAACCACACACACACACACACACCACACAAATACAAATACAAATGCAGTCTGTGTGGTTCTTTGATCCTAAGCACAGGGTGGTTGAGGGTACATCTTTTCATCCTTCTTTGAATGCAGTTGTGAATGTACATATATAATGTATGTGCTGAAGTGACAGCTATGCAGTTGCCTGGCAGCAGCCATTCTACCAGGTGAGGGAGAGAAGGGAAGCAGAATCACCTATAGCTCTGCAGAGAAGCCAGCTCTATCAGGCTCCTCTCTCAATCAAAGGTGATTTTGCAATAGCCATTCTATCAAGCTACAACAGAGGTAGAGATGGGAGGTAGGCTGTTGAACATACACATAGGAAGCGTTATACTGGGTCATTGGTTCAACTAGCCCAGCCTTCCTCAACCTGGTGCCTTAGACTACAACTCCCAGGATTCCTGACCATTGGTTATGCTGGTTGGGGCTGATGCGAGTTGAAATCCAAAAACATCTGGAAGGCACTAGGTTGATGAAGTCTGGGCTAGTTGAACCAATGACCAATTGAACATGTACAATTTCATATGTACATGTTCAACAGCTGATGTGGGGGTTCAGTGTCAGTAATACAGTGGGCCTTCTAGTTCATAACCAGAAACTGTTCCACAATAGTTTGGAAGGATTTGGGGCCTGGCCTAGTCAGTCTGTGGAATGCCAAGACCACTGTGAGCTTATTACTGTCAGCGTTCTCAGGAGAAAGCAGGTGGTAGTCGACTTGTCTTCCCTTTCCAGCTGCAGCTTCAACCTTGCAGAGATAGCAGCTAGCAGCCTTCTCTGGGAACTTCAGGAGAGGGGAGGGGTGGTTTGCAGAGGTATCACTCTGGTTGAAGCCTCGGCCCTGAAGGGTAGAAGGAAGACACCCAGGTGGAATAGGGACCTCGTGGATGGGCCAGTTCCCTTGTCAATTAGTGGTTTGGAAGGAGGGTTAAGATGGCCATACTTTCGCTTTTAAGTCAGTGCTTAGCCTCCAGAGCATTTGCTAGGAACATTTTTCTCTTTCCTGTCTGCATCTTTCTGTTTGGATCTATCACCGACAGCAATTGGGAGAACTCTTTTACTGGCAAGAACCTGCCATGAAAAGGACTGTCATACTTTTCACAGACTGTGCATTCTCATGACTATGGATGTACCTTCATCGAGGAGCCCAGAGCCCGACTGGCTTGGGGCTATTTCCTGGCTTCTGGACTTTCTTATGCCTTGACCCATGTGGTGTAGATATTCCAAGGCTGGGAGCATTGGACGTTGGAATCTCTGCATGTGGAGAAGTACTTTGGACTCAAGTCTGATCTTGTTCTGGACCCTGATTGTTGAGAGGCCTGGACACACAGTACCCAGAGGGGGCAACTGAAGTGGCAGGGTTGGTTTTGACGTCTGTGGAGGTGTGCATGCTGGTTCAGTTCCTCTTCTAGACTTCCCCTGTCAGAGGAGCAGCTAGGAGTTGGTTAGATCCTAAGGCCAAGACGTACAGCATCCCAGAGGTTCCAACTCAGTGGCCAGGTTGGTTCAGCTCTCTATGGGGTGTGTGTGGGTAAGTCAGGCCTGTTTCTAGGATCCCTTCCCTTGTTGCAGGAGCATCTGGAATTGGCCCTAATCCTTTCCTTGTCTGAGGAGCAGTGGGTCCAATCCTTCCTTTGTCTGAGGAGCATTAGGGATTGGCTCTGATCCTTCCCTTGGGGTGGAATGTCAGGGAATTTGGTCCTTAAGAGACATTCCAGTCCCCTACGTTGATGTGGAACAATTTCAAGAGCCTGTAGCAAAATGCCATCAGCTATATGATTTCTGAAGACTGTAACCGTTAAGCTTATGCTGTGGGAAAATAAGCCAGGCCCATTCAAGAGTCAAAGCCTTAGTCAGTATGGAGGTGTGGCCAACCAGCCTAAAGTGGCTAAACTCTTATTTAAGGCTCAGTCTTGCTCTGCTCCTTGTTGGATGTATGTATGTGAAGATAAAGTGGAGAGAAGGAAGATTATGTAAGCCGCCTTGGGTTCCTTGAAGGAAAAAAGGCGGGGTATAAATATAATAAATAAATAAATACAGACAAGTCTGTCTGGTTTCCATCTCCAGCAGCACTTGAAGCTTTCCATGGTGCTATTCTATCCCTGTTGCTGAAACCTGACCTTGCTGAAAAACCTAATCCACAGGGGAACCCTGCAACCCAGGCCTCACCACCACCTAAATGTTGCTAAGCCCTCACCACAGTAGAGGCAGAACACCTAAATGTTATCTTTTCCCCATTCTCTTATTTCCAGTTTCTTAGAGGTAGAACGCTGTGTTGTTCTTAGAGGTAGAACTTCACAAACAATTGTGAACAGCTTCCTCTCTTCTCATCCAAAATATCTTTGTATGGGCACTAATATCAAATATTCAGCTGAACTCCATAAGCATCTAGGAATCTGAATGATTCATTTTGCACCATTTTGTTTCAGATTTTTCATTTGTAATCAGGATACATTTATGGCTAATTTTAGTATCTGTCATTTGGTCTGTTGATTTGAAAAGATAACATTGCAGTATTTGGCCTGCACCTGAATAACATTATATTTTGATTTTTCTTTTTATAGCACTGAATGTATTATGAATCTGCCCCAGCATTTTTTCTGACAGAATTCTGGATCAATGTTTCCTTTTATTTCCCTATTCGTTTACCTTTTTCCTATATTCATTTCATTCCTTCTTACCCTTCCTTGTGCACTTGTGCTCTCCATCCTACCCTTAGAATATTTTAATACCCCCAAGTAATTTTTTTTTAAAAATGCCCCCCCAGTTAAAATAACAGACTGTTAAAGACAATAAAGTTATTGAATGTTAAATACAATACAAGTTTTGTATTTAACATTTATTTGTTGGTTTCCACCCAAGCTCTGTCAGACTCATGGCATGAAATAATTTAATGAAAAAGAAAAGATAGATATTGAAACATTGTGCAACTCTACATTTAGTTCTTGATTGAGAGAGAGAGACAGAGAAAGAAGTCTCATTCATATTAAGTGAAGGGGGGATTTGAATCTAGTGGTAAAATTCTGCAGACAGAAATGCTTTTGTCAGCAGAGCTGGGAAGGAGCAATTTCCCCTCCCCCTGCAGCCCCCACACACCCTCAAAATCTGCCTCAGAAGACTTGGAAACCTTCCAGAGCAGATTTTTGGGTGGTGCAGGCAGGAGGAGACTGGAAGAAAATTCCATTGTGCTAGCGGATGTCTGCTAGCATAATGCTGCATTTCACCTCGGATCATATAGAATGATCTGGAGCATATGCTTGCATCAGATTTATCAGTGCAAGTACTACTGCTTGGCTTCCCCCACAATGGTAAGGGAATAAAAAATTACACTGTGAACCACAGGGGTGTAGCAAGGCTTGGATCAGTGGAGTCATAGCACCAGATCATTTGCACCCAGCGCCAAATGTCTGGGCTGGGCACTTCATGCCCTGCTGATTCACAAAGCTTACTGGTGACCCTAGTAATTTTTTTTTCAATTTTCTCAGCCTAACTTACTTCATGGGGTTGTTAGTGAGGATAAAGAGGAGGAGAAATCATGTATCAAGCTCTTTGCAGGAAGGGCAGGATAAAAATTCTGATCTAGTGGATATTGAATATTATAATTGAAAGCAATTGCCAATAACCTTAAAGATACAGCAGTTAATAACCTGGGGTGAGTGAGGTTTCATTTTGAAGTGTGCTTCCTACATTAATACCTACTTTATTGTCTTTCCTACAGCATAGATGGAAATCTGTTGTTTCTTGAAAATGTCTGGATAAGTGCATAGCCCAGCTACTGATCCCCTTTTTCTGAGCACATTCATATAGAATAGGATGGGTATGTTTTTTTTGTTTTTTTTAAAATATTTTATTTATTTTTCAAAACAAATTATAACACAGAAAATATATTTAGCAAAATACAAAATTATCACACAAATATAACATAATCAACATACAATAAATCATAAAGTGCTCCCCCCCACCCTCCAAGGAACCAAGTAATATACTTCTATCCTCTTGATCAAATAAAGTCTAAATTCCAAAAATATAACATATCCTGACAAGGCATGTTACTCTTCCCCTTTATTAATACATAGTCTAGTAATTGATTCCATATCTCCATAAAATTATTCTTCTTTAGCAATCCTTTTTTGCATTTGATACTACTAGTTAGTTTATCATTTAGGGCTATGTCCCAAACTTCCTTATACCAGTCTGTTATTAGGAAAACATGTTGTACTTTCCAATTTCTCGCTATCATTAGCCTGGCCGCAGTTAACAAGTTTACAATTAACTCCTTCGTATTTTGATCACAAATAAGCTTCTCCGTTATTGATAACAATGCTAATTTTGGACAGACCTCTAAATTAGTACCAATAATTTTCGATATTTCTGTAAAAACCTCTCGCCAAAACATTTCTCTCATAAACATTTGTTGATAACACCATGAATCTCTGATTCCACTATTGATTACATTGAACTCCCAAGAGTAGCTCTCCTATAATTCTGTGGCATAAAAAAATTATCACCATGTGTCCATTGGATAAGAAACAAGTAAAAGGGATAAGGGACCTTCAATAAAGTGTTGTAGTGTCTCTCCAGCCATTAAGAGGAGCGCTCTGAACAGTACTGTAGCCAGTCTGGAACAGGAGCTTTGCAATCGTATTCAGGCCTCTCAGTGGAGGTCAGGGTGGGGCAGTTTCAGAACTGGAGAAGGGACAAAGGACACCTTTTTTCTCCTCCCCTTAAAAAATCAGGTAGCATGTAATATAACAGATCCTTCTTGGCTGAGCCCCTGGAAAGATGTTTCAACTTAGACTAGACAAATATTCTAAGGGTAGAAGGCAACTTCCTGTCTTATAGCACTAGAGCAGGGGTCTCCAACCTTGGGTCCCCGGATGTTGCTGGCCTACAGCTCCCAGCATACCCAACCAGCATGGCCAATGGCAAGGGATTCTGGGAGCTGTAGTCCAGCAACATCTGGGGACCCAAGGTTGGAGAGCCCTGCACTGGAGGGCTCAGGGTTTAGGGCTGCCATCTGCTATAGTATAATAGCATTATTGGGTGTGGGGGCTGTCTGTAGAGTGCAAAGAGAAAAAGATGTCCCTTTTCCTTTCCTTCCTTCTGAAACAGCCCAGTATAGTGTAGGGAGGGGAGTTTTTTTTAATCTCACAGCACACACACCCCAAACCCTAATCCCCCCTTCCAGGATATTTATCATAAGGTGTTAGGGGTTTGTGCAGGCCAATTCCTTCTCCCCCCTCCCAACCTTCAGTTTTCTATCCTCTTGTTTTCTGAACTAACACCTCAACATTCTGTACAGGCTGGAAGCTCATGGGTCCTCTTCAGGCCATTTTGGGTTTTAAAAAATAAGGTTTAATTTACAAACTTTTATACCCGCATGCCTATTGTGTTCCCCAACTATGTAAAAAATCACTGTGTTAGTTTTGTGAAGCCGTGTTTCACTTTCAAACCAATGGGCACTCAACCACCCAAGTTTGCTATTTAACAGGGAACTATTATGGCATATGTGGCCATGGTTGGAAGGAGGGTGGGAGGGTATTTTGGCAAAAACAGTGCCATCAACATGCATCACACCTCCAGTTTTTTGCTTCTTATAATTATACAGATGAGTCATATCATTAATCCAGAAAGGAGAGAAAACAAGTTAATAAACACCCTATTTCACAACATTCTGTCTGGACTATTTACTTTCCTGGTACTGAATTAACAGCTAAAAACAAAATTATTCTTGTGGGAAATTTAGGGCCCAAAACTTTCTAATCCTCATTCTCACTGCCAGTTCCCTGTTAACCTTCATTTTTGTGAGGGCTTTTTTTTTTTTAAATCAGCCACCACTACCTTAAATGGGGCTTAATAATTAATACTTTTCTTTCTGCCTTGTAGACATTTGTGGGAGGGATATGTGCCTTGGCTCCTTATATAATTTCCATCTGCCAGTAGCATGTAGCACAGCAGAGTGTTTAAGGCAGCAATCCTATACCCACTTACATGGGAGTAAGCCCCATTGAACTCAGTGGGATTTACTTCTGGATTGACTTGTATAGGATTGTATTATAAGTGCATCAGTAGTTACAGAAGTTTAAATCCATAGGCGCATTAATGCAATAGATAAAAAAAGGTTAATTACTAGGTAATCACTTGGAATTCAAAACATAAAAAGTAAGATGCTTTCAATTCTTGCTGGAAAGCAAAAGTCCTTTGTTCCATGATGGTATAAAGAGATACAGTAATACTTTCATTACCCAGTTTCCAAAAGGCCTTGTTCTGGCTGTTTCAGAATAGCTGTGGCCACATGGTTGCTTGGCCACCCTGACTTCAGGCAGTTCAAGCAAACCCATATCTTAACCAGTATAAGTAAAAAATAAAAAGAAAGCAGCACTAAATATATACAGCTCTGCCCCTGGAAAAACAATGTAACACATCAGGACTGGACAAACAGTGTTCAGCCCTGTCCTTGTGATGTGAACCAATCACTGGCTTGGTTTGCACAAACTGTTAACCCATGGTATGGATTGTTGAATTCTGGGTTGTCATACAAACCATAGTTGGTTATCCACAAATAACCCGGAAAGAGAACCCATGGTTTGTTGTTGGGTTGTGTACTCTGAGTTGTTTAAAATCATGGGTTGTCATTACATGTGAACCCAGAACCGTGGACTGTTAATGGTTTGTTTTGACAGACTACAGAGGTGGAGGGCAAGAGTGGTAAAAACAACAACCAGCCACTGTACATGCCAGTACTATAGTGCTGTAAAGGCATTTGGGAAACAGGGAGGAAGTGGGTAATGGAGGAGGAAAACAAACAACCCAGGGATTGAAAAAACAAAGCACCGTTTGATTGTCTACCAGACAAACACTGGTAGGGCAGAAAACCATGGATTAATGTTTTGAGCAAACCGGTTCAATGTCTAAAAGACTGCTAGAGAGTGCTTGTGAAATTTAGAGATGGGCATTAACAATATCAAATGCTCAAAAGCACTTCAGGATTTGTTTCAATGGAGAAGCACCATATAAATATTGTTAATAAATAAATACTCAAGCTGTTAAGCTTAAAATGGCAGCTCTGAGCAGCCAGGTCTTGACCAACATAGGGAGATCCCAGAGAGCACTTTACCAAGGATCCCTTCAAACCTGAAGCTGGCCCTGCCAGGAAGGGAGGATGACACTTATCTGGAGGAGCATAACCATTCCCTTTGGTTTTTGCCTAGGTGACACAGAAATGGCTTAGTTGATCAGACCAAGGTCCATCTAGTCCAACTATGTTCCCAGCAGTGACCAGTCGGATGCCTCTGTGAAGCTCACAAGCACTACCTAGAGGCAACAGCTCTCTTTGGTTACTTGTCCAGCAGGTGCTCTGAATCTTTCAATGGCACACTTCTACATGTAGTGTAATTTTGAATATTTCCAAAAGAAAATAGTGTGAGCCCACATGGATGTCAGCAAAATAAGCCAGAGCAGGATACCTCATAGATAACATTAAAAGCAGTGAAGAAGAAACATGCATGGAAGAGTAATGCCACAGCAGCCACACAGAATCTCACTGGAATGAGTCAATCAAACTTAGCAGTCATGGAATAAGAGGGGAGGTCCTCTTATGGATGAGTAACTGGTTAAAGAACAGGAAGCAGAAGATAGGAGGAATAAATGGAAAATTCTCCCAATGGAAGGAAGTAAACAGCGGGGTCCCACAGAGATCTGTATTGGGACCAATGCTTTTCAACTTAATCATAAATGATCTGGAATCAGGAGTGAGCAGTGAAGTGGCCAAGTTTGCTGATGACACCAAATTATTTTGGGTGGTGAAAACAAAAAGGGACAGTGAAGCCCTACAAAAGGATTTCTCCAAACTGGGAGAGTGGGCATGATCAAAATGACAAATGCTGTTCAATGTAAGCAAGTGTAAAGTAATACATGTTGGGGCAAAAAATCCCAACTGCAAGTATAATCTGATGGGATCTGAGCTAGCAGTGACTGACCAAGAAAGAGATCTTGGGGTTGTGGTGGACAGCTCGATAAAAATGTCAACCCAGTGTGTGGCTGCTGTGGAAAAGTCGAACTCCATGTTAGGCATAATTAGGAAAGGAACTGAAAATAAAACTGCCAATATCATACTGCTCTTATACAAATCTATAGTGCAACCGTACTTAGAATACTGTGTACAGTTCTGGTCACCACACCTAAAAAAGGACATTGTGGAGTTGGAAAAAGTGCACACAAGGGCAGCTAAAATGATCAAGGTGCTGGAGCAACTCCCCTATGAGGAAAGGTTAGAGCAGCTGGGATTGTTTAGCTTAGAAAAAGGGTGAGTAAGGGGAGACATGATAGAGGTGTACAAAATTATGCACGGTATGGAGAAAGTGGACATGGAGACATTTTTTTAAAAATAAGTTTTATTGAGTTTTTCCAATCATACAACTAATAACAAATAAAACAGAAATACAACATAAACATTGTGCACCCCCCACCTCTTGGGACCAAGAGACATTTTTTATCCCCCTCTCATAATACTAGAACCTGGGGTCATCCCATGAAGCTGATCGGTGGGAGATTAAGGACAGATAAAAGGAAGTACTTATTCACACAGTGCGTAGTTAAACTGTGGAATCCACTTCCACAGGATGTAGTGATAGCCACCAATTGGACAGCTTTAAAAGGGGACTGGACAAATTTATGGAGGAGAAGGCTATCAATGGCTACTACTAGTCCTGATTGGCTATATGCTTCCTCCAGTATCAGAGGCAGTATGCCTATGTACTCCAGTTGCTGGGGAACGTGGGCGGGAAGGTACTGTTGCACTCATATTCTGCTTGTGGGATCCCATGGGCAGCTGGTTGGCTGCTGCGTGAACAGGATACTGGACTAGATGGCCCATTGGTCTGATCCAGCGTGACTCTTATGTTCTTATGTGCATGCCACAGCCGTGCTAATTTTCATGCTAAAGATATTAGGAAAAGGCTTCATCAACCTAACACTTATCAGTAGTTGGATGCTTGCAAAGTTTTAATAATATGTGATTCATTTGTGCGGTGTTCGCAGCTCATTCTGTCCTAACATGTTAAGGCACAGACGAAACCAGAGGAGCAGGATGAACAAGGTTATTCTAAATAAACAGTGATAGGAAACCACCTGACCTGGTGGGAAATGGCAACTTTTTGGTTAGGAGTGATTTACTACTTACATGTTAGGAATGAGAAAGCTCTTGCCTGTGAAACCTCCCCTATCCTTCTCCCCTTTGCCAATATACATTAATATTTTTAAGGCAACTATTTTGCACTGGTATGTACTGACTTCACAAGCCAGCATTCAGTTACATGGCAAATTGTGTAAGCCCAAAACCCCCTGGCAAAATAAAGATCGCACTGCAGTTTACATTAATATAAATTAGTTTTAGTCATCATGACCCAGTACTGTGGCTTAGTTGTCTGGCACACTAGACCAGGGATGTTGAAGAGTCCTTGGTCTCGAGTCACGAGTCGAGTCATGAGTCTTTGGACCCGAGTCTCGAGTTCGAGTCCGAGTCCTTGGTCCAAAATGGTGACTCACGAGTCACGAGTCATGAGTCACTCCCAAAGCTGACTCCACGAGTCCCTATTAAAATCAATGGGGTTCTTTCCCAACCCAAAAATAAGGCCTACTTCAGATGTTGTGGCTTAAATAGATTCTAAGGCACAATGTGCAAATTTATCTCAAACTACGCCACGATTTTGCAATAACATACCAGGCCGGACAACCCAAAAACAATGCCATGCAGCAGAGGAGGCTGGGAACCCCAAGCAGGCAGGCAGGCCTTGATCCTGGCAATGCAGACTGTTGACGGTTCTAGAGACCAGGCAGGCAGAGGAGGCGGACACAAACGGCAGGCAGGCAACCAAACCAAAATGTCGAAGGTTGCATTAGAAATGATGTTAACAATAAACTTGGATTGTTAACTGCACGGTCAGGCAGCACCTGCAGGTGGCATCAGCAAGGGATGATTGACAAGTCCTTGGTCTCGAGTCCTGAGTCGAGTCTCGAGACCCATTAAAAATATTGGGACTCGAGTCCGAGTCGAGTCAGAGGGGGGACTCAGTCCGACTCACGAGTCGAGTCCTCGAGTCCGAGTCCCCATCCCTGCAGTATGAATGAAACAAACAAGCCACAGTAGCTTATTTGATCGTGTGAACCGGCCCAAAGAGGATGACAGTAATAATACTTGACACTTCCGTATAACCTTGAGTATTCAAAGCACTTCACGTACAAGATGTGTTGTGTTATCTGAACCCAGATGGTGGGGGTTATGTGACTCTTAAACAACCCTTGCATAACCCATGGCCTGTTCTAGGGTTGTTTAGCCCTCACACAACCCCCACCACCCGTGTTCAGCCGATACGGCAAGCTTTGGCCGTAGCTTGAATATTCAAAAACCACCCAGTTAAACAAGCCACGGTGGGCCGCTGTGATCGTGTGAACCTATGTAAAGTCTTGGATATGTGTAGACAGAGCCTCTCATGTATTTGTGTCCTCCTTGCCCAGTTTACGGCTTTTGTTTTCCTCTTGCTTGTTTATTGCATGATTGTGTGTTTCCAGTATTGTGTGAATGTGCAATAAAGCATCTCTTGTGAGAGCCTTCCTTTCTTTTTAATAAGCCTGCTCGGAAGGATGATAGACAAATCCTGCCCACACACCTGGACCAGCAGGCTAGTGCATCCTTAATACAGGAGAACAAGAAAGAGCAGATGACGCAGAAATGAAACAAGCCAAAATTACATAAGATGCCTGTAGGAGGAATATCTTGCAAATATAGTCCTTCCATAATAAGCAAGATATAGCTATCTAATCAGTAGAGCCCAGTTAGTGGAAGTCTTTCATCCTCACGTAAGCAAGCTGATAACCTGGTTTTTTAAAGCTGTTGCAGGTCTAACAGTAGCAACAACCACATGATACACTGCATTAAAACGTTCTGTTAACGTTTTAAAATTACTTTATCAGTGTCATCCTATATCTGTCTACTCAGAAGTCCCATTGAGTGCAATAGGGCTTTCTTCCACGTAAGTGGGTATAGGATTGCAGCTATTAAATTCACTGGGACTCATTTCTGAGTAGTCATATATACTATGGCACTGTTGGTTGACTTTGCATTTTGTCTGCTCCTTAAAGTTTAGCAATGAAAACTGTATGAACAATCTCCACTGTAAAGTGGCCGTGCCAATAGCATACATATTGCTCACTATATTTTTAGAATATAGTCAACTGTAGGTGTGTGCAAAAGGAAATAGTGCCAAGGAATTGCACACCATTGCCAAAGAATATGGTTCTCTTGAAAATTAAGTAGTTTATGGGCTAGTGTTACAACTCTTCAGCTGCTGCAGTGTAAGGAAAGCAATACATTGTGGACCAGAGTGAAAGTGTCACAGGACAAGAGCCTCTGCGCCCCTTCTTCCTGTGCTGTAAGCATGGCTATGTTTACACATTGTAAATTGCGGAATTAAAGATCTTAATGTGAAGATTGTTATATCCAGCATAATAAAAAAAAATAATACAGGCCTTTATTTAATAAGTGAATGAGAAAGAGGGGAAGATTTTCACTCTTTGTGAAGAAAAATTTGAAATCGTGAGCATATTTTCATCAGATTTGAAGAGAGAGGTGATCTGGGGCTTCTAGCAATCCAATGCTAGAAATTCACACAGAGAAGTGGGGTGCTCCCAACATTTTTGTGATTGCCCCCAATCCCCTCACAGCAGCCAATTTATGGCAGTGCCCAGGGTACTTTTTCAAAGTTCCAAACATGCCCACAGGCCCAGAAAAGTTGGGAACCCCTGCAGTTACCCACTTGACCAGTCTTACCCAACCTGGTGCTCACTAGATGTGTTTGACTACAACTCTTTTAATACCAAGTCAGCTGGTTGTGGTGATGGGAGCTGTAGTTTATTTATTTATTATATTTCTGAATCGCCCATCTGGCTGGTGACCCGTTCAACAAATCTGGAGGGCACCAAGTTGGGGAAGGCTAGTCTAGACCCTCAACTATAGATGATGAATAAGTTGGTTGTTATATTATCCTTTGGAACCAATCTGCAAAATACTATGACCCACTAAATTAGATGGCGTGAAAAATGTATGGGCTTAAGGTTTGTATCAAGCTTTGGACCACAATGGAAGTGGAATCCAATATAAGATTTTATTGATAATGGTAACAACTTGAATGTTTATAAGAAAAGGTGAGGTATAAATACATTAAATTATAAAATTAGAAAGTTTTATAATATAACAAGCTAACTAAGCAGGGTAATAAATTACTGTAGAAAACTTCAGTCTCCTAAACCTATATTTAATAAACTCTGCTTGAACTTTTCCCCTGCCAAACCTGGGGTTATTAAACACATAAACCTTTGCTTTTGACTTACTACGCAGGTATTAACTTCACTGAGTTCTCTGATCCAATAGTTACTGTCCCCTAAGGCCATTTATTAAGAGTTTGTCCTTCTTTTGTTTTTCCTAGTCTGCTCCACACAAAGATATCCTTCAGGCAGCACCAGGTAAGTTCCTGTTCCTGTTCCCATTCCCCTCTCCCTCCCAATCTATTTTATCAGCCTCACCAGCCATAAAACTTCACTCCAGTCATAGAACTCCAATCAGGCTTTGAACCTACAAAGTTACTCAAGACAATGAACCACCAACCACACCAAAGTTCTACATTTCTCCAACCAACAAGAACTGCATGTCTTGAATCTCCTATTTTCTCCTCAAGCTCAATTTTATCGAATTGTGTTCTTTATTTTTAAATAGCATCTGCCGTAATCTTATAACCACCATTTAACTGTATTTATACCCATATCTCTACTTCTCTAGATTTTGCATATCCCCCAAGCATATCCACTTCTCATTAGGTACTAACCCTGACTCACCTTATATCACAAGTTATCAGATGCCCCATATTCTGTTTTGTTGCACACTTCCCACTTCCCTGAGCAGTGAGAAGTTCTAGGGGCAGCATGGCCTGGGCTTGGTTTCCTTTGGAGGAGAGAATGAGGGTGTTTTTGTAATATTTGCTTCATTAATAAACATACAAGCAAGCAGCATGCACCCCTCGTTGGGTGGCTTGTTATCCTACTTTACAGAGGACAGTTCTCTATTGGAAGGCATCACGGCCAGCCTACCATTGGGCAGAGCGAGGTGGCTGCCTCAGGCAGCAGATTTTGAATGTCACAAAAGGGCAGCAAATGGTTCGAATTTGTACTGCCCAGGAGAGGGAGAGGCACTTGTGGGATTTTCTGCCTCAGGTGCCAAAAGAACATGACTGGCTTTAGGTATTATCTATGCACCTTGATGTGTGTGTGTGTGTGTGGGGGGGTGCCATTTGCTACCCTGCCTCAGGTAGCAAAATGTCTTGGGCTGGCTCTGAAAGGCACCCTCTATTTGAAGGGCTATCCAACCCAAGTCTGCTTTAAAGATAGGAACCATAAAAAGGGAGAGCAGTTGGGACCTTGAAGTTGCCCATCAACAGCTAGCACCTATACAGCAGATTGACTGGAATTAGAATGACAGTAGATCACAAATGGAGCATGACTCAATGATGCAACAAACGTTCAAAAAAATAATAATCCATGTTATTTTGGGTTGCCTTGTCAGACACACAACATTCAAGATACTTGACACAAGTTATGAGTCAGCCAGAATATTGTGTGAGGTTCAGGGTGTCATAAGAAAGCACACTGAGAAGAGGAGAGCAACAAGAAGAGTATGGGTTTGGGGCCACAATCTTCTCATAGTTCCACACAAACGTAGTTGAAGTACATGGGGCATCTTGCTGTTGTACTGCACGGCAATCATCGGCCATTTCCATAGGGTCAGCACAGAATACGTTCTAGGTGGATTGTGTCGTTAGAATGAAATGTATCAGAATAAAATAAAGAACTGTTTAAGCCAGGGGTGCAGAACTGTTTTTGGGTGGGGTAGGGGCGGATTGCACCCCACACTGCACTCTGCAGGCCAGATGACATCAGGGGGACGTGGCCCCGTCCCCTAACATTACTTTCTTTCTTTTCTTTGCATCAGAAGGAGGCACGGAACTGTGCTTCCTCCCAATGTGGAGAAAGCCCAGGCCGCCTCACATCTCCACTGCTGCAGCGGGGATGCAGGACAGCCTGGGCATTGGAACCTGCTCACGTGGAGAACAGTGGCAGCCACAATTCCCCACGTGGATGAGTCCCACCGCCTCTCATCCCCACTGTTATTTCTGATCTCAAAGACAGCAGTGGGAATGAGAGGGAGCAGGGTTGGGACTTGCTCACTCTTCCCCCCACCCCACCCCACCCCATCTGACCAAGTCCTGCCGCCACTCTAATCCCCGCTGCTATCTATTTCCAATCTCAGATTAGAGGTAGCAGCTAGAATGCCCTCCAAGGGATTTCCTCCAGGGGGTGGGGCTTGGAGCATAAGCCCCACCCCCTTGAGGAATCCCAAGAGGGGTGCAGGCTGGATCAGGGTGCCTCGCGAGGCCGGAGGTTCTGCACCTCTAAGCAATGACAGAATAGCAGTTTTCAAAATAATTCACAGCTGCCACAAAGCAGAGTCAAATGGTTATTTAATGCCAGTAATACATAAAGCAAATCTAAAATTACAGAAAACAAACATTCTAGGGGAAAAGTCATCCTGGCTGGGAGAACAAGGCAGCAGTTGCAACATGCTTATTGCAGCATTTTTCTACAATAATAACTGCAGGGCTGGAAATTATTACAAAAGTCACCTAGTCCTTTGCCCAGAAAGCTGTTATTCACATTACATTTGAAAGGCACTGGAACACTTCCGTAAGTCACTTCTGTGTCTGAAAATATCTCCTCAGAAAGCGTTAAATCAGCTTAGCAAACAGGAATGCAGATGGGCTAGCAAGTTGACTAGCAACATAAATATATGATTCCCGGGTTGTTTTCAGCACCTTTAGGTCAGAGGTGGGCAGAAAGTAAATCTGTGTCTACTGGTAGATCTCTGGGTGATTTATAGTGGATCAGCAAGGATTTCTGATTCCCAATTGTCTATCAATAGCAGCAACAAAAACAATCCCCCTTGCGGCCTAAAGTATGTTGTTGAAATGAAGAAAGTTTAGGCTATCCAGAAGTGGATTTTTCTGTGGAAGAACTCTGAATTCCATTCAATTCTGGCACTCAAAATGATTTCCTGCCCTCAGAGCTCTTTAATTCTAAGTGTATATCGTTTGCCACTGGCTCCAGCTGGTGGATCTCAGGGTTCTAGTAAAAACAAAGTAGATCCTGAAGACCTGACATCTGCCAGCCCCTGATTCAGGTAATAATACTACTTAAGTGTTCAAAGTACATGCATTATCTATTTAATCCTTACAAGAAATCTTTAAAGTTAAGTCAATGTTATTGTCCCCCAAATTGCAGATGGGGGGGGGGGACTGAGACCAGGAGAGAGTGGCTTGCCTAAGACCACCTAATAAGTTTGTGGCAGAGGTGAAATTTGAACCAGGGATTTCTTGATGTGTAGCTCTGTCTCTTAACCACATCAGCATCTCATCCTGTTGAGGTTTGTTGTAAAAGCCTATGATTTCATATAAGAGAAACACACAGTCCTTCCTGCTCTCCACCAGGCCAGTGCTGTAACATGGCGGAGCTTCACAGTAAATGGAACTGATGGAAAAGCATGAAAAACATCGTCATCGTAAGCTCTTTGGAAAAAAAGAAACCCTCATCAATAATGATATACTTAGCAATATGTAAAATATCATTTCAGCGTTGGAATCTATTAATGTCTCCTCCTTAAGAATAAGGGATTCTTTTGCTAAAAGGATCTTAAAGAAAAATAAAAGATTAGACACTAAAATATGTCAGAAGGGCTCACATTTTAAATGCCTTTAGCTTATACAGTAATTAAAAGATTTACTTAAATTTTCCCAGAAATTTCATTCTGTACTCAGTAAATGCTTTAAGCCTGGATGGCAGACAGACACTATACATAACAAATGGTTTAATCCCTGCTTAAAGTGTAAATCTTACCATTAGCTATGGAGCTGCTATGGCACCTCTATAATAAATGTTGGAGAGTTTGCTGAAACCAGGTCTTTCACTAAAAAGTGTATGATTCGTTAGCAATGCCACTGCACTGCCATAATCAATTGATAACCATGTATGTGTAAATTTATTTATTATTTATTTATTTAATACATTTTTATACCGCCCAATAGCCGAAGCTCTCTCTGGGCGGTTTACAACAATAGCAATTGTTACTTCTGGCCAATACATGCAAGCGTTTGTTTGGTATTGGCAGTCTGTATTAAGCATGCCTAGCAATCAATTGCAATACACTACTAGCAAAATCACCTCCTTTAGAAATAAACTGAGTACAGTATTAATAGTGTGTGAAAGCATTCTTTAGTTTACTTTAACCTTTGTTCAATAACAAAACATTAACTTGTAATTCTTTCCTAACAGTGCTTCACGTCATGTGAAAAGCACATGAGCATGCTTGTGGCCTTTGCATTGTATCCTAGCAGGAAAAGGACCAGAGATGATGTTCTGCTAGTGGTCGATTGTTCCACTAGCAGTAGCACAAGCGCTAGCATGACTAGCACGATTAGCGCAAGCAACACCCACCTAGTGCAGGGGTGGGCACCAACATTCAGGTGGAGGGTGGATGACCTGCTACCCAGCCCTCCATGGGCCAAATGATGTCAAGGGAGCATGACCATGCCCCCGATGTCAGGAGGCGGGGCCACTCCCCCCGTGATGTCATTTTGTTCCTGGCTAATGTGCTGGGTGGATAACCCACCCAGTGTGTTGACTGGGAACTGGCTTTATTGCAGACAGGGCTTCTCTCACTGGGGAAGGCCCACACATAGCGAAACTATCTTGACCGATGCACTGGATGGAAGATCCAGTGAATTTGCCAGGGTTTTTTTTTTGCCTACCCGCACAATTTCTCCCATTGAGACTCCCATGGGTCAGGCGAAGCTGAGCCGGCTGCGGCTGGGCACCTGACTTCACTCATCCGGCGCATGTAAGTGTGCAGCTGGCTTTTCTCGTCCTTCGCCTTACCTGCAAGCAATAGATGACTTCGCAACTGCTTCTCCCTTGGGGGAATCCCCTCTGATCTGTGATTGGAAATAACAAGAGGACTCCCCCTTGTGCCACTTATCCTCCCTTTGGGAAGGTGACCACGGAGGGAGCCCAAGCCTCCCTGGGCTGAAGTCATAATGAGCTGTAAAAGCATTTGTGCAATGGCTTGCACAATGGCTTGCCTGAATGGAATCAAAGGATTGGATCTGACACTTGCCCAAGGATGAAAATGAGGTTTCTGCAAAACAGGAGAAGCATTGTAATAGTAGAATGACACCATTGGATACAACCCTTTGATCTGATGGACCTCATTGCTAGAATCACTCACTTCAGTTTCTTTTCAGTTGCTTCTGAAAATATTACCAAAAGAGATGGCATTGTGCACATATCAGGGCATAGGATGCAGAGTTTGCATATACTATAGAAAACTTAACTCACCATGCAGAATTTCTGTAATATGATTGTACAAGGTAAAGCAGGCTATATTTGAGGATTGGTGCATGGAAATCTTTAAAATGGAATACATTTTAGTTAGGTATAATGGGCCAATTTACATTTCTTGAAGAATTCCTGAAAAGCTGTCTTGTAGGCTTTTGCTAAGTTGTTAACCCTGATTTTTTTGGGGGGGGGGAATCAATATAGTGGCATAAAATGTCCTGGCACATTTCTGTCATGTAAGCATTGTGCAGGCCAGAACCATATTAACAATCTGCTGTAGAACTGAACAGCACATGTTTGTACAAAAGGCTGCTTAACATGCCAAACAAAGACTGTACTTCAGCTGCCTGGATGGAGTAGCAGATTCAGCAACATTGCTTTTCCAACATGTTTAATCAAGTGTTATGCGCAAATCTGATTTCTGTGTAACCAGAAGGAGGGGGAATTTTTTTATCATACAGCTTAAGACGTGCTGTTGGAGTGCTCTCAGTAAGAGGAAGGGGGGTTAGTCACATTGTTGGAAAGAATTTGCTTTATAATAGTCAGTAATAAGTTGGCACTCCTATAGCAATAATGCAAGGATTTATTTGAATCTGGGACAATGGGAAGAAGAGTCAAAATAAATGAAATTCATTTCAGTGCCAAACTACAACCGCTTCCTAGTATTACCCTGAAACTCCTGTCAGCTGAATACATATTTGTTTCATAATGTGAGATGAGGGAGGTCTCCAGATGCCTCCTGACATGAAGGCATTTGCCGAGAGTGCCTGAGTTCTGTTAGCTAGTTGTGCCTCTTGAGAGAAAGGCTTAGGAATTGAGAGAGAGCAGGAATGACAAATTAATCAAGGAAATTCTTGGTGGGTCTATGCAGAGTCAGTGAGGGATGCATCTGGGGTAGAGCCAGCCTATTATATAACAAGGATGTAGGTGCAGCTGTGACTATTTGAATCCAGATTCAAACAAGAATTCCCTGTTTCTTGTTTGGATGCACGTACATATTTTCCCCCTCCCTCCCTCCCTCTCTTCCTTCCATAGATTTTCTTCTTCTTAACACCCACTGCCACAACTCTGAAAGACAAATCGTATAATGACTTCTTAGGTACAGATCTTCATTTAGTAAAGTAATGCTTAGGGGCTTCATTCAAACTGAGATGCATTAAAACGCGTGCACACACGTCTCACTGCCTGGATACTGGTTTAGAAATTGGTTGGGAGATGGGGGCTTAATGTCTGATTATTTCTCAGATGCAATGCAGCAAATGTGAAGATCTAATTAGGTAAAAGCATATGAGAGTTAGATGAAACAGGCCCAAGAGGATCGTTAGAAACAAGGAGTGGGAGGAAATGAAAAATCCTAGAGAGATAACTTGATGCCCTTCCTTCCTTTTTGTTGCACCAGCTATTTCCCCACTATAGAATGGGGTCAAGACACGGATCTGCTGTACACCTTTGCTGCTCTGCTTTCGTTGGGTCTCACCACTTCCCTTTTCCCACAGGAAAACTGAGACGGCAAGTGCAAGCACCTCTGAATCTGCACTCTGATCCTAAACAAAGTACTCAGCAGCAAGTTCTGTTGGAACCAGGGGGACTTGCTTCCAGAATAGGGGCATCTCAGGTGACTCCACATCCTCGCATAAAGATTACAATGGGATAACCCCATGAATGCTGTCTGAGCTTCTTGGAGGAGGAGTGGGATAAAAATATGATTTAAAAATCAACCAGACTGAATTTTTAAGGCTCCTGGATGTGCTTGAGAGAGCAGCCCACTGGCAGCTCCATTCTCCCATGAGATACATCTTACTTCCTTTGGCCTTATATGCTAATTTGACCACATCCACCATGCTTGAGTGCATGATGGGAACATGAGAAGCAACCCGTACACTTGCCTATATGTCCAGAAGCAGCATCTGTAGCAGCAGCAGCACTGGTATTCCAAACCACTACCTTCTGCACAGCTTTATTCACAAAAGATAGTAAGAGGAACCAAACCACCTCTAGTGCTTTTGCTGTATTGAAAAAGCAATACCTCTTGTATTGTAACACTGTATGGCATGCATGCTATAAACCATTAAAAAAAACAAAAACAAATCACTAATCCTTAATTTTAGAAAGTGCTCTGAACCTGAGCCATCATCTAAAAATCCTATGAACTGTCACAAGTAGATATCCCTTTATTGCCAGATTAAAAAGTTGTTTCATTGAAATGAGAGTTTACCACTGTATTTTGGCTGAAGCTGAATTTGAACAGTCCTCAGGCAAAGCACTTTCTGTAGGAATACTGAGCCAAACAAAAAGAATTGTGATGAGAGCAGCAGCATTCCTCATATATGTGTGTTTGCGTATCCCATCTTAAAATTCATATTTATGTTTTACAAGCATGGTGGGGCTTTGCAGTATTTAGCCCTTCACAGATGCCCCCTAGGATCATTACTTTCTTAGCCTGAGAAAGTCAGCATTCTTCAGCTATATTTTTTCCACCAACACATTATAGTCTAATTTTAGCCTTTGGAGAAGCTTCTCTTCTAGCTGGTCTACCCACCCCTTTCTCATTTAAATTATGCTTCTGGTTTTAAGAATGCAGGCATTTTGGTCGCTAAGCAATAAGAAGCAACACCCCCTCTGAGAATGGTCTTCCAAGCTTCCTGGAGGCATTGGGAAGGGAATTTCAGGAGAGCTGTTGTGAACTAAGTACAACAGTGTATTTAATTGCATGGACCTGAATAGAACTGGGGAGCCAGAGAAACAACTGGGGAGCATCGATGGTCCCCTAGTAACATATAAAGAGGTGACATCGACATAGACAGGTTGGGGTGGCAATTATTGTAACAGCAGTGAAGCATTTCTCCTTAATACAAGGGAATTTAGCCAAAATCCATTTCACAACTGCTCAAGTTACAAGAAAGCTTTCCGAGCTGCCATTGATTTAGCTATTTCAACCCCTGATCTTCCTGTGATTGTCAGTTTTTGGACAAGTTTTTGGACAAGTTCCATGAAAGAATAGTGGACGGGAGATCCCTTGACTACTCCACATTACTCAGCATTAAGCAGAGTTCAGCTGGGCTTGGCTGCCAGCCTGGGGAGAGAAAGGCACTGGTTGCTTTGCTATCATTTCATTTTCCTACCCGCCTGGGATCAATTAGTAGCTGCGCTTAGTCCTAGGAGTGCTCTCAGAACAGCTCCCAATTGTACTAAAAGCTCCAGGGGATTCATGAGGACATGAACAGCATGCCTCCTGGACATGAGTACAATCCCTGCACGAGGGACACAGAGAGACAACTGCCCACGTAGCAGCCCGTGTCATACGGGGGCTTCCCTCACATTGAGGGGGAAACACTCATAAGCTGCTTAAGCTGGTTTTATGGCATCTTTGTGCCAGGTGGGTGGTCGAAGCAGCTTGACCTACTGGGACTCCCATCTGAACGTTTCGTATTGTTTGTGTCTGCCTCAGCTATGCCAGGCTTGCTTGATCAATGGCTTATGCTTGTTGAAAAGCTAGCCTTCCTGGTCACTTTGAGCAAGTGCTAGTTAAAATGCCTATGGAACGCACCGTGCTTGACAATCCTATTTACCTTGTAACCCACTGGCCATGCTGGCTGGGGATGCTGGGAGTTATAGTCCAACACATCTGGAAGGTACCAGGTTGGGAAAGGCTGATTTCACATTATAAGAATCATGTGTTCTTAGGTATAAAACAGGCTAATACTGTAACCTAGGCAACTAGCTAATTCATGGCTGTTTAGGTTGTGATCGCAGTTTCTCATCATACACACCCTCCTCCACTGCCTAACAGCATTTCTGTTGTGCGAAGCTGTCATAATTACCCATTTACCTGTATTCAGAGTGTGTTGCTATTATTAATCACATTATTATTCCACCAAGGAACTTAGGAAGGCATATATGACTCTCCCTCCCTTTTATTCTCACAACAACCCTGTGGGGTAGATTAGGCTCAGAGATGGCAGTTGGCTCAAGGTCACTCAGTAAGCTTTGTAGTTGAGCAGTGATTTCAACCCAGGCCTCCCTGATCAATTTCCAGCATGCTAGCCCCCACTTCTCCCCCTCCCCCTATGTCATTTAACAGCACTCAGGTTTATCTGGTGATCTTTTAATCCAAATATGTTTTGATACCCCCTGGATCATTTTCATATGGGGAACAATGAGTCCATTATGCTTCATCATCCTTGTTGTGATAGGGTTTTAACTGTGTGTCTTTTCTGTTTGGCATAGAGAATAATTTCTCCACCAAAATAAGATTCACAGAACAGGAGAAATTGATGGTTACCCATTATTAGAGCACTTGCTATCAAAAGAGAACGGTAATGAATATCTTCGGTGAAAGTACATATGCAGGATTTCAAGTAACACAGAACTCCTGAAGGGGCAGGGAGAATTTCTCTCTCTCTCACACACACACACACACACATCCTGAGGAAACTTTTGGAGGTGGAATGTCACTTTGGGATTCTTGCCAATAAGATATAGGAGCAGAGGCAGGGGTTTTATTCATTTTATTATTTATTATTACTTTTATATCCCACCTTTTTTCCTCCATGGAACCCAAGGCAGCTGACACGGTCCTCCTCTCCATTTTATCCTCACAAAAGCAACCCTGTGAGGCAGGTTAGGCTGAGAGTCAGTGCCTGGCCCAAAGTCACCCAATGAGCTTCATGGTTGAGTGGGGACTTGAACCCAGAATTCCAGAGTCCCAGTCCAACACTCTAACCACTACGCCACAGTGGCTCTCACTGTCACTTGCAAAATTGAGAACAGACGATAGGGGAAATTAGCTTTGAAGCTGGCCTTTCCCTTGTGTTCTCAATTACTAGAGGGGAATGAGACAGGAAGGGATGATCTATTCTCATCACTAAATTCTGCGCACTCATCTCTCTGGAAAGATGTATTGTGATTGAAGGGACAAAGGATGAGTCATGACATGAGAGAGAGCTATGGGGCAGGAGAGCAGCTCCTAATTGAGCCTCCTCCTCAAGGAGCATTCTTCAAGGCAGTGACTTGGGGATGGTGGGTGGGGGAAGCAATGCTCGCTCCTGAGTGAGCCACCACCTTAAGGTGGGAAAGATGAGGGCTGAGTGAAGCCGGCTCAGTGTGTAAGTGTATGTGTGTGTAAATGTGTGTGTGTGTATGTGCGTGTATGAGGCAGGGTGCCTATGCATACCAGCTGCTGGGGAATATGGGTGGGAGGGTGCTGTGCTGTTGCTCTCCTGTCCTGCTTGTGGGTTTCCCACGGGCAGCTGGTTGGCCACTGTGTGAACAGAATGCTGGACTCGATGGACCCTTGGTCTGATCCAGCAAGGCTATGCTGATGTTCTTATGTGTGTGTGTGAATGAGCTCCAGGCAAGCACATCAGGGTCTGCATACCTGCATTGGGGTGTGTGTGGCCCCAACATGCACACCCAAAGCTAATTGTCCTTCAGGCTGAAAAAGGTGCATTTGTTATTTATTTAATGATATTTACATGACAATGAATTTATAATGTACAAAACAATACAATATAATATGAACATAGTTCCCCACCCCAGTCATAAAGGATGAAACCATTGGTGAATATGTGAAACCATCCGGCATATTCTAGATAAGCTGCCTATCAATCCTCCAGGTAACTACGGTAGCCACATTCTTTTGATGCATGTCAGTCAAAGGTCAGTTGTAACACTGGATTAAAAAAGAAAGGAAAAATTGTTCTGAAACGAGGACAGGATGTTAAACTATCAGAGAACAGGTAGTATGATTGTCATATTGCTTCAGTCTCTGGGCAAGTCAGGAGCTGCTCTTTAATTGGACATCCGACCCTGGGGCAATAAGGAGTAAAGATAAACCCAGTCCCAAAACTGCCTGCTGAGCTTCCTCAATTAGGAAATGAAGCAGTAAGACAGTGGTTTATAATTAAAACTATATCTGAAGTGTAGCATGTCAAGAAAGAGGTTTGTTGCACTGTATTTTTCATAGAAGTGAGGGACGGAAAGAAAATTGTGGAAGCAAGGAACTGTGTGACCAGGCCAGGGGGCTCACATGAGAGCCAGGGCGGAGATGCACAGGAGGGAGGTAAGCTGCCTTCTAAGCAATCATCAAAATGGACTGTAGTAAGACAGTAACATCAACAGTTCTTATTTTCTGCTGCTAAGAAAAATAAGGAATCCCAATAGATACGGTAGTTTACATATTTCGGTACTAGCCCGTTGACCACTTCGCTCGTTCCCACTGCATGATTCAGCTGTTAAAAGTTTAAACTTCAAGCTATGATAGCAAGGGTAGAGATGCCTGGTGTTAAAGCACCAAGGGCCAACTGCAAGGTGACATTATACAGGCATTTGCTGTAACTGAACTTACCCTGTAAAGGGAGGATCTCAATCTAGATCTAATAAGACTGTGGTAGGAAAATGCTCTGAAGGAGGGGGAGGGCCATGGTGGAGAAACTGCCATTTCCTAAGCCCTGTCAGGTTGAAAGTGGCAGTGGGGGGAGCTGCTTCCCCCTCCGCCCTTCTGTTGCTTCCAATGGGGGAGCATTTTCTACACCAGCTCTTGGGCTGCTGCAGGTTACAGCTCTGTTAGGGGTGTGTTGGGTGAATGAGGGGGTCTAGGTTTGCAGTATTTCATGACTCTTGGGATGCCCTCCCGGGGACTGTAAGACAGCACCCCAAGGTAACGCTGCCTTGTACACCTCAAGACTGAAGAACATTAAAGGACAGAAAGGGCATGTCGTAATAGGCGTCATTTATGGTTTCAATGTCGAGCATTGGAAAGCTTTGATTGTACAGGTTTGGAGCAAAGTGGATCTGTTCCCATAAAACAGCAAGTTCCACTTAGAGAGCCTTTTGGTGTCCCTGAGACTGATACAGAAGAAACCAATAAAGACAACATTACACCTTGTGCAATGTGTGTATCATCATCTGAAGAAAGGCATCCCATACATGTAACATCTCCTGGTAGACCTGTTTTCTTACCAGTGATATATGTCCTTTGAAGAAGGATGGTGATAAAGACCATCCTCAACAGTGGGCTAAGTACTGGTGACCTCTGGCCCCATTGCAGCTAGGGGTGTTCCACTCAGCCTCCAGGCGGGCGTAGCGGGCCGAAATCGGCCCCGCTCATGCCTGCCAGAGGCTCACGGGGCCTTACCACGCTGGTCCCGGCGCGTCACTTCTGGCTGGCCAGAAGTGATGCGACGGCACCCGGCGCAGGCATGCTGGGCCCCCGCACTGCACATTTTGGCCCAGTGCCTGCGCAGGGTCCCATCGCGTCACTTCCAGGACTGGCGCGGCGGGCCTGAGCAGTGCGGAGAAATGCTCCGTGCCGCTCAGAAAATCGAGACAGGGCCGCCGCCGCGGAGAGACGAGGTGGCGGCGAGATGGGCCCCCCCGAAGGTACATGAACACCACTAATTGCAGCAATTGATATGTTTTATTTTATAGTTTTATATGTATGAATGTCTTTTAGATATAAAATTTTAATATGAAAAAGAGATGTGGTGTAATCTCCCTTTAAGATGAATTGTCTTCTAACTCACCTGAAGGGTATTTAACTAACCAAATGTTTGGGGTTAGCTACTCTTCTCTCCTCTCTTTGCTCTTTCTCTTTCCGTTGTAGTGTGTATGCTGGTACTTGCTTTGTGTATAGATTAAAAGATAAATCTTTCTTAGTCTGTCATGTGAGAGTTGTGATTATGTCCAAGCCTAGTTCATGGAACCCTTAAAAGACAAGACATTACAGTGTAAATATCCTACAGGAGAATCTGCATATATAACACTTTGGTCCAATATCTAAAAGCATATCGCCAGGCGGTACATTCTAATGATGCAATGCCTACCTCAAGTCTCAATCCTGCTGCAGGAACACATCTTAGCATTCCAAGAATAGATCTTTAAAAATTGGAGAGAACACTCTCAATACTTGGGTGGAATCCTTGGATCCAAATTGGGATTCCATACAGCAGTTGAGGTAAGATCTTAAGCTTAAATTACCTAGACGGCAGCAGGTATAAATTGACCCCTTTTGGTAAAAAAGTAAAAGTAAAAGTGAGAAATAGCCTTAGTGGTATTCTGAGCTGCCTGTATAGTTGCCCTTCTATGGGCAACCCAAGAAAGATTGTAATGGAATGTAATACCCAAGTATTTTAACTGTTTAACTTGGTCGATGTACTGGCCATTGATTTCCCACTTAACTATGCATGACAAGCAAAGACCATTATCTTTGTTTTATCAAAGTTTATGGTCAGCTGATTGTTCTTACAATAAGACATAAATGCACGCATTAGGCATTTAAGGCATTTAATGTCTTTGATAAAGGCACCAGGACAGCATCGTCTGCATACAACAGTAAAGGGCATTTGGTCTCAGCCAATTTTGGTGGATGGAAATCTGATGCTAAGCAATACCCAGTCAGGTCATTTAGATAGAGGTTGAATAATGTAGAGGCCAACATACAGCCCTGGTGGACCCCCCTGATAGCTGGAATAGATCTTGTCAAGTTCCCTGCTATTCCGCATCTTACATGGAGCGTATTTCCTAGTAAAGGCAATTGATGAAGTACAGTAGTCTCTTAGAGGTGTGGAATAAATGTAGCCATAATTTGTCTCTTGGAATAGAGCCGAAGGCAGATTTTAGATCTATAAAGGCAATATACAGACCATTACCAAGAGAGGTCATGTATTTCTCTGCAAGATGGTTTAAAACAATACAGTGATTTATCATTAATCTGCCCTTTCTGAAACCTGCCTGTTCATTTCCCAGGATATTCTCACCCTCTATCCAGGAGGCTAGTCTTTGTTTCAGATAACTAGCATACAGCTTGCCCACAACTGAGAGTAAACTGATGGGTCTATAGTTAAATGGATCCTCTCTATCTCCTTGCTTAAAGATTGGTATTACAATGGTCTCAAGCCAGACAAGGGGGAAATTTACCTGAATTATTAATGTGAGTGAACAAATTTGCCAGCAGGGGGCCCCACCAGTCCATGTTAGCGTTCAACATTTCCGAAAGAATGGTATCTATTCCTGGGGCCTTACCTGATTTGATATTACTAATCAGGGACTTTATTTCAGACTGCATAACCGGGTCCCATAGGGATGTAACCGTTCGCCTCGCGCGGGCGTAGCAAACCGAAATCGGCCCTGCTCACGTCCACGCAGGCCTACCATGGTCCAGCAGCAGCTAGCCTCTCCGCGGTGAGCTGCCTGCGCCGCCCGCACTGGTCCCGCCGCGTCACTTCCGGCGCGGCAGAAGTAACGCGACCCTGCTCCGGCACACTGGACCCCCGCGCTATGTTTTTAGTGGGGGAACCAGGGCAACAGCCCTGTTGCCCTGGTTTTCCCCGCCAAAAACATAGCGCGGGGGGTCCAGCGCGCTGGAGCAGGGTTCCGTCGCGTTACTTCCGTCGTGCCGGAAGTGACGCGATGGGACCAGCGCGCCAGTCGGCGGCAGCTCGAGCGGCGCGGAAGACACTCCACGCCGCTCGGAAGAATGAGGCGGGGCCCCCGCTGCCGTGGAGAATCACAGCGGCGGAGAGGCGAGCCCCCCCACAGGTATGTGAACACCACTAGTCCCATAAGGGAGTGTCATTTAAATCTATGGTAAGAGAGATATCTATTATGGGCTCTGTAACACCCATTAAAAGAGCAGTAAAATGCTGTTCCCAGATGTCCATGGGAATATTACAGCAGAGCATATTTGAAGAGGAACCCAGAGCATCAGTAACTAATGCCCAGAAGTGTTTAGAATTTTTATTTCGTGAAGATTCTGTCAAAGCATTTCAACCCTTCTGGGCTGCTTGTCTCTTTTTGGAGGCTATCAGAACTTTATATTTCTTTTTAATTTCGTAATATTCTTGTGGTAAGGCATTCAGGTTTTCCCTTTTATAATGATTATCTCCCTCTCTCAATTGCTCCTTGGCTGCACGGCAGTCATTGTCAAACCACTTGGGTCCACTTGTCTTTGACAAAGCTCCTGTGGCCATTTGTCTTGGGATTAAAACAGCTTTTAGGGCAGTAAGGATGAATAGTTGTTTAAGGCTGGGATGGCTCCAGTAGCTCCCATAACTGAATTTTTTAAAGGCCTCCCCCACAGAAGAACCAAGGAAACCTGCAACCTCACTGCTGTTTTTTTCCATCCAATATAGACTCTTGTGTTTAAGATTTAAAGATTTGTCTCAAAACTGATATTTGGCACCCAAGTGAACAGCATTTGGCAAGGAAAGAGCCACCATGAGAGGAAGGTGGTCACTTTCAAGCCTATCACCTACCAAGAAATCAGACACCCAGCTGGTTATGGAAAGTGAGATCAACACAAAATCCACCACACTACTTCCATGCCCAGATACATAGGTAAATTCTGCACATTTGTCAAAAAAGTGGTTTCCATTTTGAATTTGTAATTTTGCCCGACTGCCTATGTCTCGATGTCCTGAGGTCTTGCATTCTTATCTGTAGCCCTGGCGTGAATGAGATCATCTTGCAGTGATGAGAGCCTATCGATTATTCCCTCCTGTGATTGAGAAGGTAAGGCTAGGAAGGAGTTTAGAAGATTTATTTCTTCTGGGTCTAAACCAATTCTTGGCTCATTAACAATTTGCTAGTGTTCCCCCTTTAGACTCAGATTATGCTTTTTATGATGAACATTTTTTTGTGTGTCCCCCAGAATAATGACTGAGCCAGCCCCATTTTGTCTTATGTTGTGACTAAACTCTTTTTGGAATAGGGCTGTGGGAACATTATTTTCAAACAGCCTAGTCACTCAGGCGCATGTTGAGGAATTTAATTCTATCCTCATATAGTCTCTTAGCGATCGCCCAATTCCCAAATGTTACCACTGTATGAAGACTATGATAATCATAGGACAAGTACAGTAATACCTTGGATTACAAGAGTGTTTTGCAAGACAAGCAAATTTTAAAATATTTATTTAATTTTTTTTTACTTGATATACAAGCGACGTCTTGCAATACAAGTACTGTAGTATGGCTTAAACTAAAAATCTCTGTACACATTTTTTGGGGGGATTTCGTTTTGATATAAGAGTGTTTTGGATTACAAACATTTTCGGAACGAATTATGCTCTCAATCCAAGGCATGACTGTATTTATATTTATTTATATTTAGAATATCATCAATATTTAGGGGCTGTGGAGCTATTTCTCAGTAATTTCAGAAAATGGATTTTATGCCGAGGAAGAGAAAGCAAGCTTTTAGGTTTCAGAAATTTAAGGAAGACCAGCTTCTGGCAGTTTAATATCTGGCCCCATTTCTGATATGTTTTAACTTTTAATTTGTTTTGATCTTGAACCGCCTCTTCTGTCTTGTACTTTGGGCGAGCACCCCCATCTATTTCGTATTGCCCAAGGTCTTGTGATATGCCAGTAGGTGGTGATACTCTAGTTATCCCGTCAAGGAGACAGACAACTGGATCATTTAATAGGTGTTTATCTCTTTGTGGTGTATGTTTCCCCTCTTCCAGTTGTGGGGCCTCTCTTATCTTGGGACTTTTAGAAGTCTCCTTAGGTGCAACCTCCAATAGATTGTGAACAACCTTTTAAAGTGCATTTTGTTCTGTTGTTACGTCATTTTTGCTGGAAGAGTTGATGTTTTTACTCTTCCTCTGAGGAGCTCCCTTCATCCTTTGCTTCATTTTCTTACTCTCTTTTTTTTTTTTTTTTTTTTTACTTCTGTTGGCTTTTTGGAGGTAACATTTGCATCTTTCTTCTTTAACTCAACTTCACTCTCAATAACGTTCTCTTTTGGAAAAGGAGGCCTCTTGTCTCTCTTATAAAATTCAGCCAGAGTGGTTAACAAGCCATAGCCTTCCTTCAGGAAATTCTTGATTAGGTTCAAGTCTTTAATTATATAGTCCAAATAATTCTCCACTAAATTATCATTTGAGGCTAGGTTTTCCTGGAATGAAGGTATGTCACTTGGAGCTAGGTTGGAGCATAATACTGGCGTTAAAACATTTTCTTTTAGGGATTTTGTCTCACAACACAAGTTTTGAGTCACCTCAGAGACTCTTTCTTCATCATATTGAATAGAAGAACTTTCCAGCACAAGCCCAGGTGTGCCAGCTTGAGGAAAAGAGATAGGGCTATCCCAACCTCCAGGGGTTAAACCCACTAGTGACTCTGTGTGGGCAATTTCTGCTGCCAGATCTATTGCTTGCAATTTACTTGCTGTGGTCAATTTTGTTTCCTCTCTTTCTTTCTGCGGGTAACTGTTGTTGTTGATAAAAACTAAACCAGAAGATTTAGGTTGAAGACCCCGACAATGCTTAATGAGCAAATGGTGGGGGGGGGGGGAGTCTTTTCCTTTTCTTTAGCCTTATAACCTTGAAAAATTTCTTGCTGTAAGCTTGTTATCTCCTATCTTTTCAGCAATAACTTTAGTTATTGTTAATAAAAAGGTGGTTCTCCTCAAAGAAAAAAACAAACAAACTCAGGCCTCAAGGCTTTTCCCTCCCATTGCAGCACTAGTGAAGGGATATCGAAAACAAAATCTCAAGGCTGTAGCAACCGAGTGATAGGCCAGGTAAAACACCAAGTATAACGTTGGAGGTAAAATCAGCTGACCTACAAAAATACTCTACTTCGGCCAGGAAACAATAAGAGTTAGAAGATTATTTAGCATTAAAAGGTATCTAATAAAAACATAACAAGGATTCAGGAGATAAAAGCTCCCAAAAGCTAAAAAACATAGTTAAAAGGAGACTTAAAAAGGAGCTTCTAAAAAAACCTGTTACTCCATCGCATTCCGAGCGGGTGGGTGAGGCTGAAGGCAAAAAGGGTGGGGGCCAAAATACCAGCATATTTTAGCTTAAAGCTCTTACTTCCAGTACCTTAGGGGAGACATTTCTACCTTTTAGGGGAGAAAAACTGCACAAAGCTAGGAAACCACCAAATGATCAGTGGTTGGGGGAAGTGAGTGGAGCCAGGGGAAGTGAGCATGGCCTTCTGGGGAACCTCCGAGGGCCAGATTGGGGCCCCAGGCAGCACACGGGCAGATTTGGCCCATGGACCTGAGGTTATGCGCTCTGCCACAGCACATCTTTCCAGAATTAAGATGAAAGGAACCTGCCTTGATGCCATATATCACTGCTTACTGATTCTGAGCTCCTTTACAGCTTTGAGTTGATATTCCATCCTATGAAAGAATGGTCACCTGATAACTTAAGATGTATGTATACGCCCCAGAAAATCTTAACTTTCTCCATTCTGTGCGTTGCACCTTCAGTAATTTGTAATGGGCTTACCTCCAACACACAAGTTATCTTTTGCCACTCTAGATTGTAATCATTTTATTTATTTATTATATTTATACCCCACCTTTTTATCCTGCAAGGAACCCAAGGCAGCTTACAGAATTCTCCTCCTCTGGTTTATCCTCACAACAACCCTGTGAGGTAGGTTAGGCTGAGAGTCAGTAACTGGCCCAAAGCCACCCAGTGAGTTTCATGGCCAAGTAGGGACTAGAACCCAGATCTCCCAAGTCCCATTTCTTTTGGTCCTAGTGGTTAGGAGGTTTAGGGACCTGAATAAATGGCAATAAGAGCGCCTTTGTTTTTGCTACTATAATTTTTTCATTTACAATCATTATTGCGTTCACATTGAAGTTTTCCCATTTCACTGATGGGGAACTGAGCTCTATGAGAACAACTTTCTAGAGGCCACACTCAATGGCAGAAGCTAGGTCTTACAAGTCCAAATCTTTGTCCATCTCTTGTAATCACTTCATTCCATATCACTGATTTTAGGCTTGAAGGAATAGAGTCTATTCCCTTCTTTCTCAAAGAATGCTGTTGCAAATTTCCCCCCAACTCTAATTCTATTTCTTTGTGCTTTAAGATAATTGTTCTGTATTTCATTATGGGCTAAGCACAGAATATGACAGTTTGAACTTGATTTGCATAGCATCAATTCTGTGGATGTCTATTGACTGCAGATGCAGCTTGCAACATGTGCATGCGTGTGTGTGCATACATGCACATGCACACAGACTTTCAAACTAAAATGGTCAAATTATTAGTTTTAATGCAGAGGCTGGCAGAATCTGTTTCATAAGAGTCCTAGTTCTATGGTAAAAAGAAATTGGAAGATTATTGGAATAACATTCCAACCAAGTTCAGGGTGTATCAGCAGAAAGGGATATTCAGGTTAATAGTCTGAATTGCAACGAACATCAAAATCTCGGAGAAGACACAGCTTTAGTGTGGCTGACCACAATGAACATGTATCCATGCATTTGAGGAAAAATGGAAGTCAAAAGTGGGGAGTAGAGGAGCAGGGGAAAGGGAGCACTGATAGGCTTTGCCAGAGCTAGTGTGGTATAGTAGTGTTAGACTTGGGACTTGGGCACCTGGGTTCAAATCCCTGCTCAGTCATAAAGCTCACTGGGTAAACATGGGCTAGTCAAAGCCTAACCTACCTCACAGGATTGTTGTGAGGAGAGAATGAGATGCTGGTATATTTCCAGAACAATTTTTGTTAGTGTTAAAACACTAATACACACACACACACACACACACACACACACAAAATAAAGCATGAACTATAACTTCCCTTAGTACTAAACTGGTGCAGATGATTGCTCAATTTGACATCCAAGATTTTAAAAAAGATGATCCAAAATTACCTGTTCTCTATTGATTGGTTTTATAACTAACCTGTAATGCACCTACATTATAAGATCCAGAAATGCCAATAGTGTAGTCTGCATTATTTGTCCATTTGGGGGGGGGGGTCACAGTCATGCATTTCCTTGCTTTGTGGAGCATGTAGTGCAAGGTATTGAAATGTATTTAAGTCTTTCAGGTAACACTGGATGCATTGCTGGTAAAGTGTGTGTGTGTGTGTGTGTGTGTGTGTGTGAGCCTTTACTAGTAACTGTGATATTAATAGTAAATAAGAGAGGAGGAAATTTCACGTACTTCTTCTACCAACTATTGAAAGAATTTGGTGCAAGTTTGTTGGTGGCCTTTAGCTCCTAGCTTAAAGATGTGGATGTGTCCTGCATCTTGGAAATACAGTTTCTGATCAACAGCTCTATCACACAATATAATTTTCTACATAGCTATGGTGTCTGTGTAGAAAAACGGTGTGTCTATATGACTATATTGCTGAATGTACATTCTGGAAGGTGATCAGCTGGCAGTGGGTTCCTGCCACATGTACAGTGCCGCAGTGAATAGACGTGTGTGCTTGTCACACATTACAGTGTACATGTACTTTTCCAGCACAGAAATAATATTCATTCAGAAAAATAGACTGAGGATATAGCTGATGGAAAGCAAACATTCTGGGTATATGAAATCAGCTTCTTCTGTGAAAAGCATGGGAGTGACCACCATAGTCAGGAGGAGTAACTGAATGGGCATTGCAACTACAGGTCAGGTGCAACCAAAAGCAGCATCAGGGTCAGCCAGGAATCCAGAGTAGAGTGGACAATTCTACCCATGAACAGGATTAATTTATCTCAATCCTCTAGGAAACCATTGGTACATCTAGCTCAGTATTGGCTACACACTTTCTGGCTCTCCAGGGTTTCAGAAAGGGTATTTCCAAGCCCTACCTGGAGATTGAACCCGAGGCCTTCTGCATACAAAGCATCTTGGAAGACTTGTGCTTTCAAATCTATGCAGTCTGGTTGACATAGAAACAGGTTGGGAAGTGGTTGTTTTAAGCCTTTTGATTTGGTTCAGCCTTACTTAGCAACTCTACTAACTTAAAATTCTTCTACATTTTAGTTAATTAGAAGATAGAAATAGCACCCTTATCTGGGCAGAAATTATCCCTTCAAATTAAGTTTCCATTCTTTTCTTAAATGCAATCTCTTTTGTGGAGACGGGGAGGGGAAGAAGGTGAAGCTAACACAGGGCCCCGTTACAAATGTACGGTAGGTTAATCACAATGAAGAAGCAGGGCCCACTTAGGAAAAAATTGCAAAACATCATTTATTAATTTATGAAAAATGTTAATAATATTTCACAAACAGTCATGAGTTTGTAAGTTTATCCAGTACTTCTTAGCATCAGTTCAATGTCTACTTCCAGGTCAAAAAGAAGCACTGAGCAATGAAGAGATCTTGTGCACTGCATTCACAATACCAGTAGAGGTAACTCTTGTAGTTCTGAATGAGGTTATGGCACAGGGGTCCACACATGTTGGCTATCCTCTCAAGTCTTCTGGCATGCACAGAGGGTTTAGAGGAGAAGAGGGGATTTATCTGATTTGTGCTGCAGTTTGGAGAAGGTAAGGAACAGCAGGAGTCAACTGTCACTGTTTTCTTATCTGATCCAAATCGCAGTGCAAGTGGAAGAAAGCCCCACCTCTCCCTTAAGCCATCTGACAAGAACAGAGGCCATGCAGGAATTTCTCTCACCTGTGCTGAGGTTTCAAGATCAGGAGCTATATGAGAAGAGTCCTGCTGTTTCTTATTTTCTCCAGACCTTTGCGCAACTGAGAGCTCACGGGAAGGGCGGCCTGCTGCAGTGTCCTTCTTGCTAGAGGGCTGGGGGCATTTGGATTTGTGAACACCTGTTATTTTATTTATTTATTATATTTATACCACACCTTTTTTCCTTCAAGGAACCCAAGGCGGCTTACATAAGCCTCCTCCTTCTCTCCATTTTATCCTCACAACAACCCTGTGAGGTAGGTTAGGCTGAGAGTCAGTGACTGGCCCAAAGTCACCCAGTGAGTTTCATGGCCGAGCGGGGACTAGAACCCGGATCTCCCGAGTCCCAGTCCAACACTCTCACCACTACGCCACACATGTATCTTTACATGGAAACAGCCACCAAATGATGGAATGGCTTGAATAAGGATAGTTGGCATGTGATGGGAGTTCCAATCCACATAGCTAGGCTGTTGTGAAATATCGTAAGAAAAACGTGGAGATTGGTTTGAGACACTTAGGAGTGTTTGGCACAACTGCTGTTTCTAGGCCATTTTGCCACCATGCTAGAATATCTGAGCTCCTGAACGAAGTGTCCACTTGAATGACTTGCTTTTGTTTGCATTTCACCATGTCCATCCTAATCCACAACATACTAAGGAACAAAGTTCTTGATGTATTTATGATAAAGCAAATGAGCCGCACAACAGTGGAAAAGAATTGTGAAAACATGCTTCTCCATTTAGGCATCTTCCTGTACACGAGCAGCAACTTTAGGAACATTCTTGGCATGTTCACATGTTTTTAACTTCTCTACTACATATATCAGGCACTACAAGAGACTCATAAATTCTAACATGTGATTGCTATAAACCCAGGCGGTAGAATGGCAGAAGTCAGAAATCAACATCCTACATTTAGTACAAGCCTTATCTGTAACAAAGGAACTGTAAGGTCAGACTCTGGTTTCAATAGGAAACAAAATCTCCTGTCTTTCTTTAGAACTGCACAGGATCCTCTTTCAACTGAAATCTTACATTGTTTGTGCAAACCTGTGCACTTTGGATTTAACACAACAGAAGGTTCATTAACGGCTGCTGTTGGCTAATCTTTGATCCTTAATTTAAAAACAAAGCAGTCTTATAAAACACTGATTGAGAAACATATGTGCTAAGAATAATTGTGTCATCTGTACAGAACAAGGAACTGACCAGCTGAATCCTAACATGTAATGATTGCACTCATGCCTATTTTGCTACATTTATGCCCCCCAGGAAGCTATAGCCAATTGCAACTTCCCTGTGTGTGCCACTGCAGTGAAACAGAAATGTGTGCTATCCCCACATATGACAATCTACATGTTTTCACATATTTTCCTTGATGAAGTGCTTTCAATGTAAGAAATTAATGAACATAGAAACATGCCTTAAAAATCCCTTACGGCATAAGCTGTAAATATTTCCCTGAAAATCAAGAGCAATGCTTCCCTGCTGAGTTGGACATTGTGCGAATTTGACAGCATTAACCCTAGAAATAAAATAAAACATAGCAAATGAAGCATCAAGACAAAGCAGGAATACATGAAAAATTTACATTCCTCGTACCTTTCAGTGTGCTTCCTGCAACATTGTGAACTTTCCACTCCTCAGGCCTATGCCACAGTAAAATTCATCTGAGTACATTGGACATAAACCAGTCAAAGTCAAGCAGTTGTATGTTCCATTGAATTCAGCTGGAGGGAGTTAAGCCCATGCTTAAATCTCTTCGTGTAAAAGCATGGGGGGTTTATAAGTGCTTAAACTTGGCTTATGTGCTCGTAAGTACTGAATCTGCATTGCCTCAAGGACCCATCTACTTATCTAAAGCATCACCGGAATTCTAGGATTTTATGGAACAACTTAGGTAGTCTCTACTAAAATGTAAAAGAATGGTAAAAACAAAAAAAACCCCTTAGAAAAAACCCTAGTGCCCAAATAAAAAGTTCCAGAACATCACATGTTGGATGCCACAGTGCATTTTCTCTGTAGGTCACACACACGCACACACACCCATGTTTCAGTTATGTACCCTTTGTTTTTGGTGTAATGGTGAGCTGAACCCAGATGGACTAATTGTTCCTTTTTATCATTATCTTTCTTTATTGGTTGTTACATCCGGGAGATGCTGAAGAGCTGCCTCCTTGTTTCTGTTTCTTGCGCCGTTTGTTGAGGAGACGGTTATTGGATGTTTTCAAATCTTTAATTTTGACCTGGTCATAGTCCACTCTCATGGTCGCCAGAGCACTAGTCATCTCCTCCTGAAACCCACAGGAAACAACAGTCAGATCTTAAGGAGACAAGACCACTTCCCCACTATGCTCTGACAAAAACTGAGCCCTCTACTGACCTCCTTGAACTAAGGCTAAGAATTGTGTCCTCCCCTCCAACAAAGTTAGAGCACTAGAGGAGCAAAGAATTAAATGCAGCATCCTGCTGACAAAGAGATTAGTAGGACTAAGTGAAACTGATAACCCAATACTTTAAAAAACATTCAATGAAAGCAGAAAATGTTTAATTCTATCCATTGTTCATACCTAGAATTTGCAGTTTTCTCATGTGCTAAAGCCTGGCTTTGGCTGAATACAGAAAACAACTGAGTAAGTTATCTGTGTACATCATGGGTGGGGAACCTCAGGCTCGAGGGCCAAATCTGGTCCTCTGGAGTTCCCCAGAGAGCAACGCCCCTTTCTCCTGGCCCCACCCCTTTCCTCCAACCACCAATCATTGGGTGTTTTCTTGGCTTTTGTGCAGTCTCCCCCCCTTCTAACAGGTTGAAATGCCCTGGTGTCCATTTTAGAGACCATTATGGAAATAATAATGAACTGAAGCCAAATGCATGCTACTTAGGGCTGTGGATGTCCAGTAACAAAGAAGCATTTAAAATATAAACAAGCAAACAAGTGAGCACTTCCACACACCTTTGACTTGATTTAAAAATGCCCAACATATGTGACCATTACCTTCACTTCATCCCAGTGATCTTTATCCTCCTGCAGGACCCGGGCAGTGTGAAGAGGGGTTGGTGGCACCACCATGGATTGCTAACAAAAGAAAAGCAGCAGCACTACATAAAAATCACTTCTGACAACAGAACACTCACAGGCTAACCACTCATTGTTCTTGCTAAGATGATTACAAGTCTTTAAAAAAAAAGTATAAATATGTCTCCTAAGCAACATGAGAGAGAAGATGTACTTGGCTGCATTCTTGAGCACTGTTGTGTTTTTAATGTGACTGAAAGATGCGTAACTTGCATAGGATTGTAGCAATGGCCTTTCTATAAGACTGAGGGGCAAACATAAGTTCGAAACCCCAAAGAAGGAAAAGTTGCTAGGGGAATGTAAATTTGGAGTAGGAAAACAACAGGAGGGGAGAGGGTGAAGTGTCCCTTCCCTTTCACAGCTTCTCTGCTTTCAAATCACCCCCTCAAAAAAAACCCCTCATCCAACCTGGTAATGGGGCTCTAATATGTGCATTTATGCATGTTGTATAGTTAGGCCTTGAACTGAAAAAGATCTAGTCCAAACCCCTGCTGCTGCACGTAAGCTCAGGACACTGACCCCCTTTCATAGCTGCTAATGCAATCTGGACTGATAACATGAGAACAATTGCACAGCAGAAAGGGGCTTGCAGAGCAGGCTGCTCCAGATGGTGCAAGCAAATCAAGCCATACACTGTAGGAAAAGGCAAACTCAAGTATAATGGAAAATGTGGGCATTTTTATTCTACAACACCTTGGGTCAAAAGGAAATAGAAATATTCTAATATTTTTATTCACTTCAAAATCCATTTTTCTCCCCATAGCATCTTACCATTTGGGTGCCTTTTAATAGCTTATTTCAGCACTTACTAATTATCCTGTGCACAGATTTCTATTTTTCCACTTTTCCATTTACTACGGGATTTCCCCAGCAGTTTTTGTATATTCCCCACCCTCAGGTTGGTCTAGGCTGGCTCTAATAGGACTGGACCTGGGAAAATACCACATCTTTAGAATGACCCCAGAAGCAATTAAGGGAGAAGAACAAAAGGGATCAGAACAGCTACAATGAACATGTATGCGGGAAAATATAGTATCCTATATTCCTGTATTTTGCAAATGAGTCTGTTCATTTGCAGAAAGGTCTGTTCAACCTCTCAATGCTCATGACCAAAACATTTCTATAGATAAGTCAAAATAAAATTTAAGCCCTGCTCAAATCCACTTCAAAACAGATTACTGGTGGAAATAGACTGAAAAGTTCAACTTAAAACATTTCAAGAATAAAGGATACTGGCTCAGATCTGGGGTCTTCCGCAGAATGCCTCTGATCCAGACCAGAAGAGCATTTCTGCTGGCAGAATGGGGGAGGAGGCAATCTTCATCGATCTCCCCTCCCCCTGCAGTCCTCTATCCCCACACCCCCAAAAATCTGCTCTGGATTGTTGGGGGACCCGTGCTGGGGGCTGCAGAGGGAAGGACTAATTGGCAAAGATTGCTTCCCTCCCTTACCACCAGTGGGAGCATTCTGAGCAGAAAACTCAGAATGTTCCTGCTAGTGGAAAAGACTCACTGGCCCAGTTTGCACATAACGACCATCCATGGGTTGTTGGGTCCATGCAGGAGTGAGCGAGTGTGCTGCCTCCTGCCTGCTTACCGCCGCCACTTCCACTTTGCATCTGGTTTAGCAAACATCCCAACAACGAACATGGGTTAAAACTCTGGGTTGTTTCCCCCCAACAACCCAGAGTTCTGGATTCTCACATCATGCCAAACATCATTTGCTAAACTGGATGCAAAGCGAAAGCAGCAAGAGGATGAGATACAGAGTGCAAGCAGTCCCAACCAACCATGGGTTAATTAATTAACCATGGTTGGTTGTTATGTGTGAACTGGGTCATTGTCTTTTCCTATGCCACTGTTTGTGGTATGCCGCCTTGAGTTCCAGTATTGGGAAAAAGGTGGGATATTTATTACAGTAATACCCTGGATTACAAGTAACTTGGTTTGAGAGCGTTTTGCAAGACAAGCAAAATTTTTAATATTATATTATTTTTTTTTACTTGATATACAAGCATCGTCTTGCAATACAAGTACTATAGTACAGCTTAAATTAAAAATCTCTGTACAAATTTTTTTGGGGGGATTTTGTTTTGATATAAGAGTGTTTTGGATTACAAGCACCTTTCTGGAACCAATTATGCTCTCAATCCAAGGCATGACTGTATTATTATTATTATTATTATTATTATTATTGGTGGTGGTTTTTCAAATCATCACTACCACACAGTGACTGGGTTCGCACAACATGACAACCCATCATGGATAACTAACCATGGTGGGTTATTATGTCGTGCAAACCCAGACCACTTCCCATAGGGTGGCTTGTTTTGAGGCAGCAAGCCACTCTGATAACCCATGGCTTGTTCTAGGGGTTGTTGGACCCACATTGGGTTTGCGTTTCATCCGAACCAAGCACACCAATCCCATCATGGGTCCAGGGCAATGGTGAGCAAGCCGCTCAGCAAGAGCAGCAAAAACCTCTTGCCATTCTTACTGAGTGCGCCCAGGCCACTAGGGCACTCGGTGGAGTGGCTGTCACTGGTGAGTGACAGCCACTCCACCGAGTGCCCAAGTGGCACTTTGGAGTGACCGTCACTGGCTTGCTCTCCCCACTGCAATCCCAACCCATTTTGCGGTTGCCATGGCTTCCCCTGCTTTCCTCCCATTTTTTGGAGATCGCTTTTCGCAATCTCTGAAGTGACAGCCCCTCCAAAATGCTCAAGTGGCACATTGGAGGGGCCATCACTGGTTTGCTACTTTGTGTGTGTGGGTTTTGCGCAAGAAATGTGTGCAAATGTTTTCAGTATTATTATTTTTTTATATCATCAGTAGTTCAGAGTTGCACAAGTGCACAACTCCAACTACCCAACATTTGAGGGCTTGCCTGGTCAATATCCTGGTAAGTGCCTGATGTTAAAGTAGGCACCATCCATGGGCATTGTCCAAGCCAGGCTTCAATTACATTACTTTGCTTTCATCTGACAGCTGTCAAACAGTGAGCTGTCAAGTGAAAGCAAAGCTGTGAGATCTTTGCTTGCGAAAAGGGGTGGTGAGTAGATCACCCCCTTTGCAGCAAGATCCTCTAGGCCAGTGATGGCGAACCTATGGCACGGGTGCCACAGCTGGCACGCAGGGACCTCTTTGTGGGCACTCGAGCCATTGGTCACCAGATAGTGGAAAGACGGTCCCCTTCTGCAAAACACTAATGATTTTATTCTTTCTCACAGTGTGGAACAGAATGATTTTATTCTACAATTCCTGTTACAGAATTCTTTTCTACATTGTTATCACATTTAAAAGATTTTGAAGAATGATGCACAGAGGATGGCTTGGATATAAAGCCCTAACAGTTGACCTGAATGCTGCATGTGTTGCTCTCAAACTAATGGAGTATGAGCCAAGGTTTGACAAATTATCAGCATGCATGCAATAGCAAAAATCACATTAATTGTGCAAAAGCATGCCCAATGCAAACTTTTTACCTAATGCAGTGTTTGCAGTCCAAGACATCAAGTGTTTAAAATGTGTTAAGTACGTTTAGTTTTCTTGTTTATCTTGCTCATCCTAGTACAGGTTGACTTTTACTTTTACTAATCCGACACCTGTAGAAGCAGGGAAAGGACCCAGGGTAAAGCTTGCCCCATACAATTTCAGTCTGGCATATAATCATATTACAAGTTGAGAATCCCTTATCCAAAAATACATGTGCCTAATTATTTTAAAAGTTTGTATAAATTCCCTTCAGGCTATGTGTACAATGTAGTACTATAATAATTTTTTGAGTTGATTTTTTTTCCCAACAAAAAACAGTTTGTATCATTGAAAGCTCTGTTATTGTGTTTTTCTTTTAAGACAAAAGATGTTAATTAGTTCGGACAACTGTGTGAGTTGTTTTTCTAAAACTAAAACCTCGGTATTCGGGTTTAATTGCAGTGTTGGCACTTTGAAATAAATAAGTTGGGTTTGTGTTGCAGTTTGGGCACTCAGGCTCAAAAAGGTTCACCATCACTGCTCTAGGCTTTAAGTGTGGATCTGACTGTTGTCAGTGTCCCCCAACTTTTCCATCCTTTCCCGAAATTCTAGCTGCTCAGGAAGGTGGAAAACTGCAGCCCACCCCATTTATGGGAGCACTTTTAACAGCTGTCAAAAGAAAGGCTTCCTTTTAAAAAAAGGTCTTTGACAGGGCTAAACAGGTTTTTTTTTTTTACAGGGATATATACAGCCATAAAATCTGTATATGTCCCCGTAAAAACAAACCCTGTCCAAACTACCGACCAAAAAGAAAAGGAGAAATTACCGAAAACATTTGCACACATTTTGGGCACATAAATAAATAAGTTGGCAAATCAGTGAGGCCCCTCAAATGTGTCGCTTGGGCTCTTTGAAGGGGCTGTCACTGGCTGTCAGTTCGGAGAGTGCGAAAAGTGATCGCCAGGGGAAAAGGGGGGAAAGAGCCACAGCAACCGCAAATAAATAAATAAAAGGGCTTGCAATCACAGCGGGGAGAGAAGACAAGACAGGTTCTGCCACAGAAGGTCCCTGGGATAGCTGCAGGAGGACCGAGGGGAGGGACCCGCATGCAACCCATACTGAATAGCTTATTCACAGGGTGGGTTGCCGTATTGTGTGAACTCACCCAGTGGTTTCAAATCAGATTGAACTGCTGTGGCTCCCTCAGCCCCACCTGAAGCACTGGGAACTGCAGTTTGCTGTTAAGAATGGTATGTTCAGATATCCCCAGCTCTCTCCCACAGTAACGACAATTCCCAGATCTCTTTGATGAAGGGGTAGCCTTGACATATTTAACATATATTTTCCAGCTAGTTGTACCCTTGGTATCCTGTTCATGGATTCTTCATGGAAATCTACAAAGATGGTCCATTTCTTATACAGTCTTTCTGGATGGATATATCTCTTATGCAAGGAGGTGAATGCTACATTGAACAGCCTCTGTGCTAGTGAACTTGCAGCATACAGTTTGGTAATGTGAGGATGTGTAAGTTACTGTGGCCAGGAGTTACTAGCAGGAAAACTCGCGACAAGGCCTCTTGGGTTTTACTCTGAACTCTGACAACTGCATGAAGTTAACTTAAATACTGAATAAGAGATAAATGTTTCAAGGAGGACCAGCAGAAGATAAATTATTTCAAGGAAGTCATGGCTGATGGTGTGCATACATGTGCATTCCTCTCCCCAGAATGAGATCCAATCACTCTTCTCATGGGGTGGTCCCTGGTTAGCCACTGCTGTGTCTGCTGCCTGGCAAAAAGAGAAACTAAAACTGCGCTGGCAGGGGGGGAGAGAGAGGCATTGCCAGGCTTTGTGCTGCTGAGTGTTCCCTTCATCCTTTTGCCATCCCTTTCTATGTAAGCTGAGATAAAAAGGACTTGACCACACAGGACTCAGGGAATTCCTCCACTACAAATGAACTTGCTTCTTTTTGGTATAATGTCCTGCACACAACACTGGTTACCCTGGGACAAAATAAGCTATCCCTGGCCTGGCTATGGTTTCTCATCTCCATCGTTCTTCCAGGTTCTCCACCCAGTCCCTTGTCCCTTAAAGCAAAGCAAAACAAGAAAGATCTGTAGAGAATGGCCCAGCTGAGCCATCACCTCCAATTTTCTGTATTTGCACTCACCATGATGATAAGTAATCAAGAAAAATAAAACACAACTGCTTGATGAGAAGTATAATTGCACCCTACACTTTTTGTTTATAGGCTGACTTTTCAATCACTGTGGCCTTTGTCAATGTACACCTATAGATTAGTTTTTATCCTCTGCAAAATTGGGTCTAGTCTAGGATTCTAGCTGAGGTTTAACGTAGCCACTCATGGCTTCAGTTCTAGATATACAGAGTTGGGGGGGAAAAACTATGTTTCTACAGGATTACCCACCCCGTCAGGATTTAAGACCTGACACACACTGTCCTGACTGTTCCCTTGTTTCCGCTTCAACTGATGATCAATAAATTAAATAAATGGGTAGTTTTTACCCTCTCCTTGCACAGGTGCTTAACTCACCTGTCTGCTTATAAGTTTACCTTAAAGCTTTGTCACTGGGGCTCCCCTTATGCTTGTAGAGATGGCAACTAAATGTCAACTTAACCATTTCCTTTTTGTAGCACATGGCCCTGCTAGCCTCCAAAGCATTCCTCTCTTCAACCACATTTCTGTTCGGATCTCAGCATGAGATGCAGCTACGTCTCACTCTCTTTAAACACCTCCTCTTTAATTCAAGTTTGCATCTGTTGTTTTGCTCCACACCAACCATCTCCATGACCCAAGCAAGCTATTTACATTTATGGTTGCCTCATTTTCCCTATCAATTTAAAATGATTTTGTAAGGCAAAATCCTTTGCATTCAATAAGGCTTTGGGATCTATGAAACAAAGCAGCTACTAATCAATTTTTGGGACATTATTACATACATGTGAGGCAAGAAGAAAAAGCAGTCCATACAACAGCAACACTGAGTTTGCCTTGAGCTTGGGGGGGAAGAAAGAGTGAGGAGGGGGATGGGAGAGATTACTTTGGTTTGGTCAGGGAATGGTTACTGCCCAGCTCCAGTCACTGGCCAGAGGACCAACGGAGGTTGCGCCCTGTCATTTACAGCAAGAACATTGCCTCACAACTGCCTGCAAGCTGCTCTCTAGGGGTTGTTCATGGATTATTTAGGGACATTTAATCTCTTTGGGTTATTTCTACTCGTTTTTTTTTAAATGTAAAAACATAAAGAAAATTGAATATGTACGTTACTGGGAGCTTTAATGATAGAAGGAGACAGAACTCTAACAGACAAGATAAATACAGAGAACGTTGGTGATTCCTGCACAGCAATGCACAGAAGAGAGATCCTGAAACCTTTTAGCCTTGTAGCCTTAGCAGCAGTTTCATTTCTGCTCGAGGCAAAGAATTCTACTACACAAGGGAGGTCTAGTTCAAGGCTGCCACAGCCTTTTAGTTAGCATCACCAATTAAAAGCAGCCTCTGGTGCTGTTTTCTCAGAGTGCTGTGCATAAGCCTCCACTCTCGCCCCACGCGCTGTCCTTAGTGTTTCCAGATCTGTGCCAAAGATTGAGAACACCCTCAAAGCAGTAGGTTCTCTATTCATATCAACACATTTCAGCACGATGGTGCCTGGGATGTCTAATAATAGTCCTCCATAAATCCTACACTGATGAAGTAACGTAGCTTTTTTATAAGTGAGGGGAGGAGGGTGTGTGCACGGTGCAATGAGCAGCGAATGCTAGCTGAGAGCAGTTGGGATGGGGGTGTAATGCACTTGGCTGCCACTCACAGGGAGAGATCCCCGCCCCCCCAAGTGTTCCCTCACACTGTGAGAGAGAAATCATATCCTTTTTATACAGGGCAAACTCTTGGTTAAATTAGTTATACTGTCCCTTACAGTCAAGTGCCCACACACACACACACACACACACACACACACACACAGAGGTGATTGTGCAGGACTTACATTAATCCAGGGGTGATTCATAAATTGAGAAATTGTCATCCTTTCCGTTGGGTCTGTCTTCAGCAACAGACGAATTAGCTGCTTAACTGCAAAAAAGAAAAGACCAACATGGACAACAAAGCCTGCAGAACTCAGAGACGAGTACAAAATATTGAAAAACGAATAAGAACCCCTGAAGTCCAGCCACTTTTCTTATGCTGTCAAATTAGAAAAAAGTTTGACACCTCCACAAGACTGTGGAACATACACATTGCCTTATTTAGTGATGATCAGCAAAGAGAGAGGAGAAGTGTGAAGGTGGAGAAAGAGAAAATTATACAGAGCTAAACTATTCCATAGCCTGAGCTGTGGAACAACCCTTTGCCGCTGACGTCTCGCAAGTCACCCTACCTCCACATTTGCCAGCCCAAATCCTAATCAGGTTTACACAGAAGTAATTTCCACTGAGTTTAATAGGATTTGATTCCATAAAAGTATGCTTAGGACTGCAGGCCAAAACAGTTTGTATCATTTAACAAAGTTTCTCTAGCTTCTAGTTCAGTATATAGGCAGTTAACTGCTTACATGTGAGGACTATTCATGCATTCATCCATGTAGAAGTAAACACTTGGAGGGGGAGCAGGAAGTCCCCCCACCCTCCACAAATTCATTCAGTCCTGCAAACAAAGCCTACATCCATAAAAGCTGGATGAGCATAGGCTCCATTCATAGGTTCAGGTGAAAGCATGGGTAGGCCAGGCCAGTGGGCGTGATCCTGCTCCTCCTCTCCACGTAGTAACTTTTATATGGATGGATGGATGTGTGAACAGTCCTACGCTGTCAAGAAGAATGCTGAAATTTCTGACACTTTCCCGAGTATGACGTCAAGACCCAGAGAGGTCTTACACTTCTGAATTTCTGCTAAGAAAGCAACATCTGAAGTACTGATTCATTTCCCTAAAATAAAGTATTGGAGCACATGGTTGTGACTGTGGATATATCACATCTGCAGCCCTGCTAATGTGTACCTGAATCAGACCCTCGGTTCTGTCTAAAGGAGACTCATTCCTAACAATGACTACAGTGATTGATTAACAACTCAAGGTTGGTTTCTGAACAATCCCAGATATATCCCAGGGTGGAGGAGAAATCTCCCACATGTTTCCACTACCTCTCTCTTAAAGAGGGCTCCACTTCCAGATTATTAAATGTAGCTTCCTTTAAACCAGGGGTGGGTAATCTATGACCCTCCAGACACATTCAGGCTCTAACACAACTGGCCAGGATGGTGGGAGTTGTAGTCCAAGAACATCTGGAGAGCCACAAGTTCCCCAACCTTGCTTTAAAACTTCTCCTGTTGGTAGAAGGAGCCCATCTTAGAACAGCTCAGAAATTCTGCCCCGAAAGGAGCTGTAATGTTTAGCCCATATGGGGGTTTGGAAGTGTGGCATTTCTGGCATTTGATGGCTGATAGGGCCTTCCGTTTCTGACATGCATAGCTGTGACAGTGCAATGTGACTTCCATCAAGGTAACTGCTACAGCTTCTCTGTGAGATAAGTAAGGTATGTTCTACCTGTTATGTACATCAGCTTCAACTATCAGATGCACATGATTGTTTCGACAAAGCTGGCCTGGAGGTGGCAAAATGACTCAAGCCTGGTGCATCAGCAAGCTACTCATAATGCTATGCACTTGCTGCCTCATTTCTGTGCTACATAATCTACTTCAGGAAAAATCACATCTGCAAGCAGTAGCTGTTGCTGATGTTGCAGTACACATGAACCAAGCACTAACATAACATGTTGAAGCCAATTCAAGATGAGAAAAATGCTACAGTGGCGGCGATGATGCCTTGGTACAGCACTTATTAATTGGAACACATTCTTATGTCCATCAGGCTCCCTGCTCCTCCTGATGTTTTAATTTTTTTAAAGAGTAAATAAATACATAAATAAAAAACCTGGGAGGCTGGTATGCTGAAAAGTGACACATCAACCTCCAGTGGTATCTTTATTTCCAAGAATTCCTCTGGGCCTCCTATAAGCCCCAGAGGCATTCTTAGAAAATAAAAATGGTGGGTGCTTGTAGCCCAGCACTTCATTTTGAAGCATCCCCAAACACCCCCAAAAAGAAAAATATAAGTGGGGGGGGGGTAGAGAGGGGATGTTTTGCATGTACAGTACGTGCGTGTTTTGCCAGGGTTTTGTTTGTTTTGTTTTGGTGTTAAACTGGTTTGTTCCTAAGTTTGTTTGGTATGGTGTGTGTCTTGGCTGGTTTGTTTGTTTTGGTGTAGTCTGTACTTGGGTTTGGTTTTTTTAATGTGGTATATTAGCTTGTTTGTTTGTTTGTTTTGGTGTGGCGTGTGTTTGCCTGTGTGTGTGTGTGTGTGTGTGTGTGTGTGTGTGTGTTGCCTGGGCTTGTGTGGCATGGGTGTGTGCTTTGACTGTGTATTTTTCTGAGCATCACCAGTTTGCCTGCTGTGAAATGGGTATTTTGTTGTGCTTTGGGGGAGCAAATAAGTGATTTGGCATTTGGGGTTCAGACCCAATCTCTGCCTTATACTCAGTTTCTTGGCCAAGTTACTTATCTCCGAGCCTCATCAGTTTTCCTTCTGTGAAATGGGTGTTGGAGCAGAAACCGTGGGTTCAAAAGAGTGGTTGTTTATTTTGGATTCAGGCTCCACCTCTGCCTTGTATTCAGGCTCTTGGGCAAGTTACTTTAACTGCATCAGTTTGCCTCCTGGGAAATGGGTGCTTTGTGACTGGCCATGCCCACCATAGCAGCTGTTTTGTGAGAATTCCTTTGAAACACTCTCAAAATTTGAAATGTGCCCACCAGCCCAAAATGGTCAGGGACCTTGTAATACATTTAAACCCCCCTCTCATGAATCACTGATGCATGTGTATCAGAGACTCACAACAGTTCATTTACCTTCATCCAATACCTCTGACCATTCAGGGTTCGGAAATCCGTATTGCCCCATCCGAATTCTCCTCTTCATTCCTGGGGAAATGGCTTGGCCAGTATTGGAGTAGAATGGAGGAAAGCCACACAAGCTGCAAAGGAACGGCATATAGAGAAGAGCTTGTGCTAACTAGGAAATCACCACATCTCCCCCTCCTCCCTGGTCCCATGTAGAGTCACAGATGGCTGCTGATTCTTCTGATGGAATGAGTAATAACCCAGTGACTAATTTCTGTTAGTGCAGCATAAATGGAAATATCATTAAGGTGCCACTGGCATTAAGAATGGGTGTGGGTTAGGATATAGAGGAACTGCTCATACCTGACATATCAAGGGCTCTGCTTTGTTAATCTATTTCTCCCCAGTTCACACTTACAGAATGTACATGATGACACCAAGAGACCACATATCGCAGGATTTGTCATACTTCTCAGGACCAAGAACTTCTGGGGCTAAGGATTGTGGTGGGGAAGAGAACCAAAAGAACTGTGCATGTCAGGTGTTTTTTTCTTCTTCTCATTTTGATAATAGAATAACAAATATTCCTTTGTTTTTTTTAAAATACATATTAATTATTTCTGTGTAAACCCTATGGGTACTGATGAAGCTTGACAAGTATTTAACAATGGTTTTACATTTTGTGTAACCTGAACCAGAATTCTCTGCTGTCAGGCTTTGGCACCTGACTTCCTGCACCACCCATTGCTCTCATTGTCTTCCATGGGAAGTCTGGAAGACTAAGCCCTTCACTTTTAGGGTGCCATCTAAGCTCCAGTACCAGCCTGCCTGAGTGATCAGTCAGCTAATCACAAGGGATCATCCCTGCCTGCCACAACAACCTATAAAACCTCAGAGCTTGTTCCTCAGTCTGATCAACCTGGCTCTTGTATGAGGACACTGCATGCCTTAGGCTCCCTACCCTCTCTTCTCAATCACTGCTCTGGAAATTGACCCCTGCCCCATTTTGACTAGGTACATGCTTCTTCCCCTTCTGATCCTGGATGGCTGCCTTGGATCTGAACCCCTGCTTTGGACCATACATCTTCTTCAGGCCATATCAAATCCCTGCTCCCAGTCCTGGAACCCAGCTGCCTGGAGTCTTGACCTTTCTTCAGGCCTGCCAACGGGGCAAAGTGAATTAACAGAACACTCCCCCCCCCGCCCCCTCCAATCCTCAAAACAACTCAATGAAAAGGTGGGGGGACAGACAGACTCACCTACGTAATAGGGAGTGTAACAGGGGGTCTGCAGTGCATTCTGTATGGTCGTCTCCTTAGCAAACCCGAAGTCTGTGAGCTTGAGCACTGCATCTTTCCCTTTGGATGTATAAAGCAGGTTTTCTGGCTGTGATGATGTTGAGAAAGAAAGATAAAATGAAGCTGAATAGGAGAGGTTTCTGGAAATAGGTTTTATTGAATTGTATGCTCTGTTCAATTCCTCTAAATTGATAGGTACCCAGAACTGATAGGTATAGTACCCAGAATCAAGTTTGCATTTTATTAGCAGTAATTTTGCAATGTGGTGATGCCAATATTAGGCCTTCTTCAATAGGCCTTTTAAAAATGCACTGAGCTCCTAGATAACTGAATATTTAGAAGATACACAATTCAAAACAGGAACCAACTAGCTCCCCTCTGTGTAGTAACATGGTCGGTTTAAATCACCATTGTCTATCTGCTTTATTGTTCCCTTTTTCTCCTCTCCGTTAAGGCACTTTCAAACCTCACCTTGACATCTCTATGGGCTATGTTCATCCCATGAAGATGTTGGATGGCTGTTCCAATGTCTCTCATTATATCAGAGGCCTCTAGAAATATAATTTTAGCGAAAGGTCACATTAACATTCCCACCATATCTCAGACATATGCAACTAGGCAATGCTTCTGACTAGCAACTAGCGTGTTTGTTTACAGGGCTAGTGTCAAGACAGAGAAAAACTAAAATTAGCCCCAGCAGCTGTGTTTTGGTTTTGCAAATGACTATGCCCCCACACTTTCTTCTTAAACTCTGTCGCTCCTTAGTCCCCTGCCTAGAACGCAACAATAAAAATGATCGAAAACCTTGCATGTTGCTTACATGCAATAAACAAAACACACTATTCATTTTTGTGGTATGACTAATCAATCTGAACTCAAGATAACAGCACCTCTTGTGTATGAAAAATATTTCAAAACAAAGATTGTAGTGCTTTGGTACAGTGTCAGGCCACAGTTGTGTAACTTTCACACAAAGAGCTCTGGTTTTTCACACACACACATGCTTCCTCCTGAAAGTGGCTGGGGAGGAACAACCTGCTGAGTGCTCCCAGGCCAGGCCAGGGAAAGTCTCCCTTTGATGTGAATTGCCAGGCTGTGCTGGAGCATGCCCAGAAAACAAGCATTCTACCTGACATTTTGAACATTTTAGAAGACACAATCTAATTTGGGTTCTCTTCCTAACAACAAAAAGCCTTTTCTCCACATACAAACACATTTCATAGATTTCATAGATTATAGAGTTGGAAGGAGCCTACAAGGCTATCGAGTCCAACCCCCCTGCTCAATGCAGGAGACTAGAGGAGGGGGTCTCCCATCCAAGTAATAACCTGTTCACAAAAACATTTTCATGTTCTACCTTTTTCTGTGAAAGCTTGGTCTCCTCGCTCCTGGATCCTGCTGAACAGCTCCCCTCCTTCCATGCTGTGAACAAAGCACACACAGAGAGAGAGATGATTCAAAATGCAAGCACAAAAGGGGATCCCATTTCTGTAGCTAATTTTTATGCCACAAAATTTATGAGTACTGCTATTTTTCCATCTCACCTCTGCTGTGTGCTTCCAATACTAGTTGTATTATTCTTAAAAGGCTGTCAAAAGCTCTTGCTGTGGCCTTATAACCCAGGTGAAGGCCTCAATAATAATTTGTCCAGACGTTCCTTGAATGTTTAGAATAGCAACCCTGAAGAAACTACCTTGCTTGCTATGTAGCTGTGGGAAATCCAAATTCTCCTGCTCATGGAGTGTTAGAACCTGGGGTGGTTCCAGAACCATTGGCATCCATGGGAAGTAAGGTTGAAAGTGTACCTAGGAGTTTTATTTTACTCGCCATTGGGAAGAGAGCAGCCCCACCTGCCTGTTAGATGTTGGCACAGCAATAATGTAAACATCACTTGTTGACAATTTAATGCAATCTGTAGGGTTGCCCTAATTGATGGTTGAGAATCTGCATCTGCTGCGGAAAAGCAACACCTCACCTTGTGACAAAGTTGGGCTGCCAAAAGTACATTTAGGGTAGGCACTTTCCTATAGTCTTCCAGGCACAATTCAAGGTACTTATGGTACTTATAGTCTATAAAAGCCCTCAAGAGCTTGGGCCCTACATGCCTTAGAGATTTCCCTGTAGCCCTTCATAAGCATTACATATGAGCAAGTTTCCCCTTGGTATCATCTGTGAATTATGTTCAAATGGCAAGGTTTAAATGCAGAGCGGTGCACCAAATGTTCTTCCCTTGGAGCTTGCAGTGAAGACCCTTCTTGTCTGAGTTAAATTTGCCAGACCAGAGGCTGGAGATCCTGCCCAATCCTTTAAAAATGCCAGCACAGAAAGAGAGGGTGCCAGTGCAGCAGTTCTTGCCCTACTTCTTAACTAGTTCCTTTGACACTCTCCTTCCCAGCCTACAGCAAGGCAAAATGAAAGTCCAGCTTGCCATAGCAGGAGGGGAGGAGAAGAAGGGAAAGGGGCTATTGGAGAAACAGTGGCTGCATCCTTTTCCATGGGTTCGTTACTTTAAAAGTGACCAGCAGCATCTCTGGGTTGAGATCTGGAACAGAATGCAGGACCACTGCTTCAATAAAAAAATTAATGACCTGTTTGTGATTGGATGCCTGCAGGTGGCTGCCCTGTGCCAAATTGTGTGTGTGTGTGTGTGTGTGTGTGTGTGTGTAAGTAAATAAATAAATTAAAAGATCAGTGGGGGTACAAAAAAAGCACGAGTTTGAAAGCCTGAGGCTTTATATACAGGCAGGCTCTTCAAAGAAAGCTGAATCACTGCTATTAGTTGACCCAACTGGAAATGAGCACAACAGACTGTACTGCAAGAAGGCTCAAAATAATCCCTGTAGTTCTGATGCCATCAAAATTCTGGAACGGATGAGAAAAACAAAAGAAGCAGCTAAAGGAAAGTAAGACACTATTGAAGAGAAATTTAAAACTGGCCCAATAAAGGCTCTGCATTAGAAACCACAAAGGGATAAAGGAAGAATGTGATCCAAGGAAACATGTGTAGAGTTGGAATGTGAAATGGAAGCCTTAGAACAAAGATTAAATATTGGGTAGTTTGATTTGCCTGCATTTCCACTGATTTTAGGGAAAGTCAGATATCTGCCTGGACAACAGTTCCTATTCATAGGATGACTGGGGAGAGCGACAGAGTTACCTTTGAATATATTGCAAAAGGGGTGTTCAACACACCAGTGATGACTCCACCTTCTTCCTCTCCTCCAGTTTTCTGACAGCTTGCCAGGACAGCAAGAAGATTGCACCAACTATATTCCTTTATTCACCATCTTAGATCATGTCTGAACAAGTGGGGTTTTTTATTTTGTTTTTACACAAACCTCTGAAGGGCATGTCACCACAGCATGCAAGGGATATCAACAGAAGTACTACATTATATATTCAAGTCGATGCCCTGTGTGTTCAAATATACCTCTTTTGTCAGGAGCAGAATCTGTATTAACATTTTCTTAATATGGCTGGAGAAGGCTGGTTTAACAAGCAAGTCTTTGTGTGAAAAGACAATTCCTCACTACAGATAACTTCTCTATGACACAAGAAGGAGAATATAGGTTCCGTCCTTGAGTAAGAGCACCCATTCAAAATGCATAGAGCACCTACTTGAATAAAACATTTTACAGTGCCTGTGGCTTTTTCCACTTCACACAGAAGCTTCAGACACCACCTCATACATGCTCAAGTGTAGGAAGCAGAGCTATGTAAAGCTGGCATAATCTGGAGTTATCCTGGCCATCTATACACATCATGGAACTCCATACATCTGCAATAGAGATAGATGGGAGATCTGAATAAGTTGTGAACTGGTGCATTGTGGCTTGTGGGTGCATCTTGAGTGTGTAGAATGAGCGCACTTCAAATCCAGAACCACTCCATAGTCTGTTTTCATGTCTTCAACCTAGCCTATTTTCTCAGGCAGTTGTCTGTTGCTCCATTGGCTTAAGGCAATAGGGCTCTCCCTCTTGTTATGGGGACAACACTGTGGAAATTTATTAATTGAAGGCTGGTATATAAATTAAATCAATAGTTCAAACATCAGAAGAGCTGTGCGGGATCAGACCAAAGGCCTATTAGTTCACCCTTCTGTTCACACAGTGGCCAACCAGATGTCTATGGGAAGCCCATAAGCAGGACATGGGCACAATTTAGCACCCTCCTGCTTATGTTCCCCTGCAACTGGTACTGAGAGGCATACCGCCTCTAATACTGGAGGTAATACATAGCCAGCAGGACTAGTAGCCACCAAGAGAGAGGCTCAGCAGTGAGGGCTATCTCCTTCATACCCAGCTGCCAGGCTTCCCAGAAGCATCTGGCTGGCCACTGTGAGAAACAGCACTAGATGGACCCCTCAGTCTGGTCCAGCAGGCTCTTTTAATGTCCTTACCTGTCTACATAGGCATGGTTGAGAAAATGTCCTTACCTGCCAAAACAGGCATGGTTTTGACCATGGATGATCAAAAGAAAGCAGGAAGCCCTAACATAGAGTGTTGCCATTGCTTCTTCAGGTTCAGAATGGACTCTGCTCAATAAGGAATGCTATTACATGGGAGCACGTCAAATGAATCCTTTACAGGACCATCTTCTATCTGGTAACCTGTGTCCTCACTGTGGGAAGCTGTGTGGATCTAGAATTGGCCTCCACAGTCACTTACGGACCCATCGCTAGAGTCTACACAATCTTCTTTAGAATTTCCTCCTTTTATCCCGGAAGACAATCTTACTTGGTCACGAGTGACCGCCTGATGATGATGGTTTGGACTGGGCCAGCCTGCTTTCTGTGGACCAGTAGTCACACACAGATAAAGAGAATGATGAAAGAAAAGACATGCAGAGAGTGGTGCACATGCACAGCACAGAGGGATAGGCACAATATGCTTTACCCAAGATTATCTGTTTTAAAAACTCTGAAATAGAAGACTTTTCATGATTTCAAAAAGCTCTGCAGGGCAACACACTCCCTTTCTTGGGGATTATGGCCAACACACCTCCGTTTTCTAGAGAGGAGTGTGCTGTGATACTGCCCGATGGAGCTCTTACAACCTTCTCCTATGATTCCAAAATATGGATCAGGCAAGAATGATCTCAGTTGAGCCATACCACTCCATGATGATGAGGAGGCATCTCTTCCCATGATGTATATTCTCATAAACATCCAGGATGTGGACAATATGGGGACAGCCTGAAGCCCTCCAATGATGATCCACCTCTTGCCGTGCTTTTGGACTGTCATATAAGAGCTGCAAAGGAACAGGAAAGAGGAATAATCATCAAATTTGCCTCTCTTGCTTCACTTTTAGCTCACCGTCCTTACAATTCTAATGGCCATGAAATGTAACAAATATAGGAGCTCATCCAGCTAGGCAGGACAGACATTCCTGATTTTCCCAGAACGATTGTGGACATCTGGCTGGGAAATTGCTCTATGCTTGGGAACAAGCAATTTAATCGAACAGCACCCACTGGAGTGGAATAGCTTTGAGATGCTAGCTCTCAACTATGGCTCTTCAAAACTGCTTAAATGAAAGTCAGAGACCCCTTTGGGGACTCGTGGCCACCATCTGCAGCTCATACTGGAAAGGTTGAGTTCTGCAGATATCTCTCCAAAGTAATGTGCCTAATTGCCCAATGTGGAGAGGCCAGCAGACTGCCTGCAAAAGTAGATTAAGACACATGAGTGTAATATTCTGACTCTCCACATGAAGGAGGGGGCAGGCATGTGGAAAGAATCTCAACCAATGACAGAAAAAGCAAAGGTTTTATTCTCCCTCCTCTGTGGCAGACACAAAATAACCGTTCCGCACTAACGTACATACTCAAGCCCCAAGATCTAAAAGCATTAACCATGAAGAGTGGGGATAGAGAGAACTACTGTAGGTCTTCTTCCTGACTAGAAACAACACTTACTTTGAATGGAGTCAGACATTTCTGTTCTCCACACAATGTAATGAAGGTTTGTTTCTCTTCCTCTCCATGCTAGCCAGAACAAAAACTGGCAATTGCAAAGAATACTCCAAGGCCCTGAAGCTACCAAGGATTGTTAAATGCACAGTGAGTGTATGAATATGCTTCCTGAATGTTAAACCAACCTCATGCATTCCAAGGGTCACTGCCTGCATTTTTATGCTTCAGTCCCAGTATAAGCTGCAACAACTTTATTTTGAAGCATCCACTAACAGTCACTATCAGAATGCATCAAGACAGAAATTAGCTTCCACCTTCACAAGAAGTCTGTACTAAGATACCAGTCCCGTCCCTCCAATAGATTACCTTGGAAAATACTCTGAGAAGTATTTCTACGATTTTCCCACAATTACTGCTGGATTATGTGTACGCTGTCCTAAAATGGAGGAAAATACCCACTCCTCAGAATTTGGCACCAAAGAAACCCAAATTCTATGCCAAATAAAGCTGAATTCTACAGCACGTAGAAATGATACACATTCTATAATCATGGCGAGGATAAAAAGAAGGGCATGAAAATACTGCCCCCTGGAAACACAAGCCATCTTATTCAGCCACCCTTCTGAAATTTCTCTAGGCATAGTCCCACACAATTTTAAATTTATTTTTGCAGCTGTTAAGATGCATTTAAAAAACCACACACACACTAAGATTCTCAAGAAACCAAATCCTGTGTCCGGTACTCCAGTCTATGTCTATTCTTTTTACTTATGTGGAATCATGGAGTTGGATCCAGACTTGCTCATACTTAGAATAGGCCCACTGACATCAATTGTATTTAAGCTAGTCATGACTTCAATGGGTCTACTCTAAGTATGACCAGGTCTAGATCCAACCCATGGAATTCACATAGCCTTAAGCTTAGACAAAACTGTCTAAGCAGAATCTAAGGGATGCTTCACAACAGCTTCTTGTCCCACAGAGAGCTAATGCCCAGAAATGGAAACACATGTACACAGTCACCTATTCAGTGCATCACATGTGTCTATTTTGCTATGAATATCTTTTCTTGGTAATTGGAATAAATAAGACACAATTGTCTACTGATGTAACTTATTTATTTACCTTGCTGTAAAACGGGTTGGGTTTTTTTTGTTATGTTTTCAAATTAATACAATTATTTTCAAACTTCGTGTAATGAAATGAATGTTTAACCAAACAATTCACTAATATCTATACTACAACAAGCAAGTGTTTATTAGACCATGAATACATGGCTTAGGAAGCCACACAAAAGTCCTCATAGCCAATAAAACACCTACATAGCACTGCATCCTGTGACCATGCTAGATCAGTGCCTCGCTGCAAAAATGGAATGGATGAGGGCTAATAAACTGAAACTCAATCCAGACAAGATTGAGATGCTGTTAGTGGGAAAAGAGTGCTGTAGTATAAGAAAAACAGAGAGATAGCAAGGACTGTTTCACACAGTACTTTTTTCTGACGCTGAAATGAATCTCACAACACAATCCTATGTATGCTTACTCAAAAGTAAGTCCCACTGAGTTCAATGGGGCTTGTTCCCAGAATAAGTGGGTATAAGGTTGCAGCCTTAGGGTGCAATCCTATGGGAATGCCCATAAACCTCCAAACTCAGGATTACGGGCATCCTATGCAGAGCAGGAGGAGCGTGGAGGCAATTTCAGCCATCTCACGGCAGCGTTTCAGATGGGGAGGGAAGGCGGCTGAGACACCACCAGGATACATTATATCTTGGTGGTGGTGGTCTCCTCCCCTCCCCACCCCCCACCCCAGAATGCCCACTAAACCCTTTCTCGTGACCTCGGAGAAGCAGCCAGTGTGGTTCTTTCTGCGCCAGCTGTGTGTGTGTGTGTGGGGGGGGGATCTGAGCATTGATCCCCAGCTCTGAGGTCGAAGCTCCGTTTCAGACCTCAGAGCTGAGAATCTGAATAATCCTATGGCTCCCTAGACGCTGTCTAGGGGGCCATAGGATAGCTCTGTTACTGTGGTAAAAGAAAGCATTGCTGCCTCCATCGCGTCTGCGGAGTACTGCCCCAGGAGGCTGTTCCAAGTGGTCCGGAGCCTGGTCGGTCCAGTTGCTCCAGATCCGTTGGAACAGTCTAAAGCCTCCTGTGAGGCTTTAGCAAAGCACTTTGCAGATAAAATTGATTGGGATTAGGAGTGGGATTCTGTGCGTCGTGGACACAGTGGGTGAACAGGAGGAGGCCAGTGGCAGTCCGGTTTTGTGGAATCGGTTCCAGCTTCTTCCTTCTGGTGAAGTGGACAAGGTGTTTTCTTCTGTTAAGCTGACCACCTGCTTGCTTGATCCTTGCCCGTCCTGGCTTGTTATGAGCTGCAGGGAAAAACTGGGTGGGGAGATCAGGGCGGTAGTGAATGCCTCCCTCAAGGAGGGAGTGATGCCATCAGCCCTTAAGGAGGCAGTAATAAGACCACTTCTAAAGAAGCCCTCCTTAGATCCCAAAGATTTCATAGGTTACAGAGTTGGAAGGAGCCTACAAGGCTATCGAGTCCAACCCCCTGCTTAATGCAGGAAACTAGAGGAGGGGTCTCCCATCCAAATAATAACCAGGCTTGACCCTGCTTCTGAACAACTTTAGCCGAGTCTCCAATTTGCCATTTCTGGGCAAGCTGATTGAGCCAGTGGTGGGGGCTCAGTTGAAGGCACATTTGGATGAAGCCGATTATTTAGATCCATGCCAGTTGGGCTTCAGGCCTGGACATGGGACAGAAACGGCCTTGGTCGCCTTGGTGGATGATATGAAGAGGGCTTTGGATAGGGGCGAATGCTCTTTTCTAGTCCTCCTCGATCTCTCAGCGGCTTTTGATACCGTTGACCACGGTATCCTCCTGGACCGCCTGGAGGGGTTGGGCATGGGAGACACTATATTGCAGTGGTTCCGGTCCTTCCTCTCTGGAAGGTACCAGAGGGCAGTTCTTGGGGAGGAGGCTTCGGACCCTCAGCCGCTCACTTGTGGGGTGCCGCAGGGTTCCATCCTCTCCCCGATGTTATTTAACATCTACCTGAAGCCCCTGGGAGCTATCATCAGGAGGTTTGGGGTGCGCTGTCATCAATATGCGGATGACATGTAGCTCTACCTCTCCTTCAAGTCCTCACCAAGGTTCGCTGTTGAAACCCTGTCCAAGTGCCTGGAGGCAGTGGGTGGCTGGATGGGAAGGAACATGCTGAAACTGAACCTCGACAAGACCGAGGTACTTCTGGTGGGAGACAAGAGAAGGTTAGGGGATGTTGACCTGGTGCTGAATGGGGTACATCTACCCCTGAAGGACCAGGTCCGCAGCTTGGGAGTCATTCTAGACTCCCAGCTGTCCATGGAGGCTCAGGTGTCAGCTGTGAGCCGGGCGGCGCTGTATCAGCTCCATCTGATACGGCAGTTGCGCCCCTACCTTCCTAATCACCTGCTCCCATCAGTGGTTCATGCCTTGGTCTCCTCTCGCCTAGACTACTGTAATGCGCTCTACGTGGGGTTACCCTGGAAGATGGTTCAGAAGTTGCAGCTGGTACAGAATGCAGCAGCTTGCCTGGTTAAAGGCTGCCGCCGGCGTGATGACATCACTACAGTGCTCAAAGAGTTGCACTGGCTACCAGTTGTTTGCCAAGCTGAATTCAAGGTGTTGGCATTGACCTTTAATAACCCTGTACGGCTCCAGTCCAGGTTTATCTCAAGGAGCGCCTCCAGCAACATCAAGTAGGCCACTCAACAAGATCTGCCACGGATGGCCTTCTCCCTGTCCCATCAGCCAGAGAAACCAGGCTGGTGGGGACTAGGAGGAGGGCCTTTTCTGTGGCAGCCCCCAATTTATGGAACTCTCTCCCCAGTGACCTCCGCCATGCCCCTTCCTTGATTAGCTTCCGCCGTGCATTAAAAACGTGGCTTTTCAGGCGGGAATATGGGGTGGGTTAGGATTTTTAAGTTTTGTACTGTTTTTAATTGAGTTTTATACTGTGTGTGTGTGTGTGTTCCCCCCCCCTTTATTTTATTGGATTGTACATCGCTCAGAGTGGCCGGATGTCTGGCCAGATGGGCGATACATAAATATAATAAATAAATAAATAAATAAATAAGATACATGAATAGCAGAGTGAGAGTATCATCTTTAGTACAAGCAAAGAAGGAAGTTTAATCTATTTTTAATAAGTGTGAAGCAATCCAGAGTCTTTTTGTCTTTCAAAAGAGCACACTTTTTTCCCCTGCAACAAGATGAACACAAAAATCTTCTACCACACCTTAGAAACTGAAAAGGGAGGTTTATTTACTCCAGGTTGCTACAGAACCTCGTCTTCTTATTCTTTCATTTGTATTCCAATTATAACAGCCACCATGTTATTGCATGGGCAGACATATTATACAGTATCATTTCTGCTTTCCTTCTACCAATGAAGATAGGGTTTCTAAATGGCAAATGCCTATTTTCAGCAGCTACTTCATGTAACCTGTTTTTCTAACATACAGGAAATGTCATGCACACACGATTCCATTTAGATTTTTATAAGTGCTTTACCAAAGCCTATACAGTCATGCCTTGGATTGAGAGCATAATTCGTTTCGGAAACGTGCTTGTAATCCAAAACACTCTTATATCAAAACGAAATCCCCCCAAAATATTTGTACAGAGATTTTTAATTTAAGCCGTACTACAGTACTTGTATTGCAAGACATCGCTTGTATATCAAGTAAATAAATAAATAAATAAATATTTAAAAATTTGCTTGTCTTGCAAAACGCTCTCAAACCAAGTTACTTGCAATCCAAGGTATTACTGTATCGCTTAAAGTTCTAATTAAAATGTCATTGGGACACATGTATAATAATGATGTCTAAACCACCTATAGTGCTGGTTTTACTCTAACCAAGGCTCACATAGCTGCCATGGAACTTTGCTATTTAGAGACAAGCACCATTTCAGACTTGGATATCTCAATTCCTATAAGTAAACCATAGGTCAACTGTCCCTTCCTTTTTCACGTCTGAAGAATCCATTCTTGCAGCAGCAGCAGCAGCATCACTCAGGGTCATAGAGACCTCTTATAGCTGCTGCCCGAGTGACTCCTATTAGACATTCTGGCCTCCATGCACTCAAGAGAGTAGAGTAGGCCCTCTGATGGCTGATTCCTAAAGCATCCTCCCAGAAGCAGGCCCTCTAAGTGCTGGTTCCTAGGGTGTCCTCCTGGAAGCAGGAAGCTGTTAGTAAAAGTCAGATTAAATCTGTAATTTTGGTGGCGTGGGAGTCTTGGAGGCCACTAATCCATGATAGAGGCCCTGTAGCAACCCATGGGATGTGCACCCTTGCAGAAAGAGAACTCTGTGCAAGATTTAAATAATTGAATTGCTTTACTTAGCAGTGGTGAGAATTTGTTTGAAGTACTGTATTCAGTTTTGGGTGCAATGTTTTGCAAAGTATCTTGATTTCTTTTCTGCACATGATGTAGCCAAGCACAAGCACCCTACAAATAGTAGTCCCAAGGGGCTCTGACAGGCACACTTCACATGCATCCTGGAACCCACAATCTCCAAATACATAAAGCAGGGGTAGGCAACCTGGTGCTCTTCAGATATTTTGGATTACAGCTCCCATAATTCCTATCCATTGGCCATGCTAGTTGGGGTTTATGGGAATTCTAATGCAAAACATCTGGAAGGCCCCAGGTTGCTTACCCCTGATAGAGCATACAAACACACATGCACATGGGCCCCACACAAGAAATGAACACACCACGATTAAAGGCACAATAGGTACAGAACATGCTTTGCCCCCTACCCCCTTCAAACCTTCTTGGCTGTTTGGAACGGGCTTCCCTGGGAGGTTTGCCTGGTGCCTACGCTATTATCATTTTGATACATAGTGAAAACTTTAAAAAATAAATAAATCTCCCAGGCTTTAGAAACTGCTTAAACTTTTTAAACTTTTAAGCCACTCTATTTCATTTGCTTTCTCTTAAAAGTTTTAATTTATGTTTTTATCTACAGTTCTGTTGGTTTTATTGACTTGTGATTGTATTGTTTTTATTATTTTTTGTTAGCCACCCTGAGAATACGTGTGCTGAAAGTGCAGGGTAAAAATCTGATAAAATAAACCAGCAAACCCTGTAAAGGAAATAGTTCTTAGGTCAGGCTCATACATGGCCAGAAAACATGGTCCCTTCACAAAGGGGAGGCAGCAGTGTTATCTAGAGTGTTGTCTGTGTTATCTAGAATGAACCTATTGTACTCTTCAATAGGGCCCAGTGCTCTTCAACATTTTTATTAATGACTTGGATGAGAAGGTACAGGGAATGCTTATCAAATTTGCAGATGACACAAAATTGGGTGGAACAGCTAATACTCTGGAGGACAGAAACAAAATTCAAAGTGATCTCAATAGGCTGGAGTGCTGGGCTGAAAACAACAGAATAACATTTAATAGGGATAAATGCCAAGTGCTGCACCTAGGAAAAAGAAACCAAATGCACAGTGTTACAGGACGGGGGATACTTGGCTCAACAATACTACAAGCGAGAAGGATCTTGGAATTGTTGTAGATCACAAGCTGAATATGAGCCAGCAATGTGATGTGCCTGCAAAAAAGGCAAATGCTATTTTGGGCTGCATTAATAGAAGTATAGTTTCCAAATCGTGGGAAATGCTAGTTCCCCTCTACTCAGCACTGGTTAGGCCTCATCTTGAGTACTGCATCCAATTCTGGGCACCACACTTTAAGAAGGATGTAGACAAACTGGAAAGGGTTCAGAGGAGGGCAAACAAGATGATCAGGGGACTGGAAACAAAGCCCTATGAGGAGAGACTGAAAGAACTGGGCATGTTTAGCCTTCAGAAGAGAAGACTGAGGGGAGATATGATAGCACTCTTCAAGTACTTGAAAGGTTGGCACACAGAGGAGGAGCAGGATCTCTTCTGGACCATCCCAGAGTGCAGGACACTAAATAATGGGCTCAAATTACAGGAAGCCAGATTCTGCCTGGGCATCAGGAAAAAAATCCTGATTGTTAGAGCAATACAACAGTGGAACCAACTACCTAAGGAGGTAGTGGGCTCTCACACACTGGAGGCATTCAAGGTGCAGCTGGACAGCCATCTGTCAGGGATTCTTTGACTTGGGTTCCTGCATTGAGCGGGGGGTGGGGTCGTGTACTCGATGGCCTTATAGGCCCCTTCCAACTCTACTATTCTATGATTCTATTATTCTACTTCCAGAGTTGCCCTGTGACACACACTACCTTTTCTGACCTCCGCTTCATCAATCCAGCCCTTTGTGTAGATTCCTGCATGTCTAACCATGTTGCCCAATTTTTCCAGTCCTCTTCTCTCAACCATGTCATCCACCTGACTGTCCCACTTAGAATATTCTGCCCACCTCATGTCAGCAACTTTGCCCAGACTTTGCTGTCCCTACCTTTCCCATGACATAGGCTGAAGTTACAGGTTTTCAAGCAAGAGTATTATCATTTTGCAATTTTATATGAAATAGATCATTGCATTTTATGCTTTTTGTTTTTTGGTTATACTTCTCATTATGACTTATTTTCATCTGACTGAATTATTATAGGATGTGATTTATTTATTTATTTGTAATTTGTATGGGTTGTAAACAAACTTGAGAATAGCAATGTAGAAAGGTGGTAAAAAATAAAATAAAATGACATATCTGCACATATTTTTGCTTGGTACTAGTGATGGATGGATCAGCCTATTTCTGGTCTGTAACTTATGAATAAACACACACAAAAATATGTTCCATCTACCGTAATCTTTTTTTAAATCTACATGAACATTTTCATTTAAATTCCCATTTAAATACATATTCAAATATGAATGTTTGAATGTATTCTCTATCAAAATACACATTTCTAAATGTATATGTATTTGTTTTTTGAGCCAAGAACTGTATCACAAAATTCGGAGAAGTTCAAAATCCAAGTCCAAAATCCATTATTTTCTGAAATAAATGGTTTTTATTCAAATAAGCACCTTCCCTCTGCTCCTCAGAAATATCTAAAACATTGATATCTTTAGGTAAAGCTTAAGAAAGCTAATTTTGGGGAAAGGGGCTCTCCTTGACTTGTTTTTTTCTAAAAGTTCCCTCCTGCCAATTCTCTTCCTTAGTTGAGAAGCATCATCAGAATGCTCAGAGAGGGCTCCCTGCTTCATTCAAGTTTATGAACAGGTTAGCTAATCTTACCATGGGTATTTGGGGGGAAATTCCTGACCCTCTGAATCCTCTGGCAAAGGATAGCGCTACTGGGGAAATGGGATAGGGAAGCACTCTCTGTTTTTGCTTCTACTTCACTTGTCTGAGCAGTGGCTAGAGCTATTGTACCTCTGGACCCATCCTAAACCATACATTTCTTGTGGTGGGACTCCAGATCCTTCACTAGACTACAAGGCTTCTTCACTGGAAAGTTTGGAGAGGACAAATGCCTGAACTTTTATGGCAATTAAATACCAGGTGAAGAACTCCAGGCAAGCCCTACCTTGGTAGAAATATAGCTCAGTAGAAGATGTGGATCCAGTGGGAGCCCCCAAGGTGTCCTCCTGTTGTCATTGGTGTGGGTTGAGGATTTTCTATTGTTCTATCTCCCTCTCTCCTTAAAATGGCAGCCATAGACTGGAATCTGCTCTGGCGAGATACCATTGCAACTGTTGAGAGAGATGGAAGCTGGTTTGCTGTGGTGGGAAGCCTCTTACCCCTCTGTGCATAGACAGTCCTGGGCAGTGGGGTGAGGAGAGGAGGTTACCAACAGGTCTCCTTTGCTGAGCAGCTGGTGCATGCTCTCCCTGCCACAGAGGGGAGGAGGTGGGCAACATGCAGGGAGGTCCAATGACTGGTTCCCTTTGCCCTTGGAAGGGGCTAGTTAAAAACCTCCCTCTAACACCTCTAAATCCCTATCTAAGATTGTGGGAGGGGGGCATGAGGGGAAGCAGTTATCCCCTCAGTCAAGATTGCCCCAAGTACCACCAAGGAATCAAGTTTTTACTCACCAACCAGGACAGAGGGGGGACATTTTGCCTTCAAAGCAGAAGAACAGCATCAAAATTGTTTCAGTGTACGTGTGTAGACTATGATCAGGTTAACTGAATTTCTACTTCCATGTTATTTTATGTATGAAACCTTTTTTATTGGTCAGGTGGACTAACATGAGGAGAATTATCTGAATTTTTTGTTTGATTTTAAAAGGTTCTGAGATAGTCCTCATTTTTGTATTTTCTTTTGATCTCTTTGTATTGGGCCACAGCTGAGACAAATAAAACTTGATTACACTGATGTTTATTGGCACAAGATTCTCAATATCTCCTCCTACATTTGTGAAAACGGTACCTAGGTGGTTGTTTTGATGACTACCAAACAATTGTTTCTTCCTCTCACAGAGAGCATTACCAAAAATGCTGGATTTTGTCATTTTGAAATCTTGATTCCTGCACCACTGCCTCCCTCATCTCTTGGCCACAAGCCCAGGTGGTTTTTCAAGTGACATGAATTGTCTGTTGTAATATGGTGGTGACAGCTGTCTAAAGAAAAGGAGCCAAGCAGGTAGAGAAGTCTTCAGATATTCCAGGGAGCACTTGATTTAAATCACCTTGTTCACACCAAATTCATTACAGATAATATAATGTATATTTTTTGTAAAACTGACAGCCAAAAAAGGCACATCAGAACAGTACTTGAGAATCAATTTACTTCTGCAAAATGGAGAACCTCACACGCATGTATAGAGGCTATGAACAGTAACTGTTGCAGCATTTAGGGTTCCATTTAAGGCTTGTTTATATAATCTGTATTCCAACCCATTTATGTTTATATAACCAGGGAGTTAAATAACTGAATTAGATGTATGAAGAAAAACCTCTGAATGACCAGAGGTCATACTAGTGGCTAATTTATGTGAAGTGGCAAACTCAAAGTCGTTATTAGTACCTGGAGGGTTAAAGGTGTAGTTTTAAGACCAATGAGTAAATACAACCTGTCTGTTTCAGCTTTGTTGTAATGTAAGATGCTTCCTCCAAGGAGCTATCATTTTAACTATCCTCTCTCCCTCAACATTCTGTCACACTGCAGTGTGACCAAGAAACAGGATGCAAATAGGAGGAAGCTTGCTTCTCAATTAATGGAGTCACCAAAGGAAGGAAACAGGTTTAACCCCACCTCAGTGGTATCCATGAGAACACCCCTTTACTTTCTTCTTTATGTGAATGGCTGCCATGCATTCCTATGGGGGAAAGAAAACTGCTGCACTTGAGGTCAATGTGGTGGTAGGGAGAAAACCTGCCTGCAACCACTGAAACTGGCTAGAGCTGCCATCTAACAGAGTCACAGTAGGGGGCAATGCTCCTCCCCACTTCTGAAGAAAGCTGCGGGGTTACAGGGAAGGGGGCAATAGTGCTATTCAGACATTTGTCTGTCTGTAGAGAGGAGAGCGACATGCTCCTTTATGCCTGCTGGCTCCTCCCCTGCCTGCTCTCCCCTCTTTCTGTGTTCAGACAAACATCTGAATAGGTCTGTCGTCAGGCTTAGTCCCAGTGCCACTGTGGGACCTATGGGTTCAGAGCCAGATTCTGATTCAGGTTTAGAACAGGTTAACTGGGGAGCCAGTTCAGTCATAGAGAGCCCTAGGCTACGAGAGAGTTTAGCTCAGGTTGGTTTCCCACCTGATTACAGGTTGAGGGAGGGGGCTGGTTTGGGCCTAAGCAAGATGAGGAATGTCAGAATGGTGAGAGCATCATTCTGCCAGGTTTCTTCAGAGGGGAGAAGGCCAGGGGAGTTAAACACTCCTGTCCAACTGCAGGTTTTGACCTTGAAAGACAGGACTACAGCTAAGAAAGCTGATAGCCTCTCTGTGGGAACCAGACAGGCTGGGAGAAGGGGGAACTGGGCAGAGGAAGGAGGGGTTTTCAAACCTGTCTCCTTGGGAATGGAGGCTGTCTAAAGAGTGCAGAACAGACATGCCTTGTTAGCAGGGCCGGTGCTACCATTAGGCCAACTAGGCAGCTGCCTAGGGCGCAGGGCTAAAGGGGGCGCCATAAACGCCTTGAAAAAAAATACAGCGCTCTCGGGGGGGGCGGAGACTAAATATCTGATCTTGCCTAGGGCACCAAACTGCCTTGCACCGGTCCTGCTTGTTAGGCGTAATGCTAGCTTATGACCTAGAGATTCCTGTAAGGTAGATCATCAGAAGGAGGGGTCTAATAGCCACTCCCTTAGTATTTAAGTTTGTGCCAAGGCCATGGACCTTTTGCCAGGAACATTCTTGTCTTTACTGCCCAAAATCCTCTCTGTTTGGACTTACCACCGTCTAGACCGCTCAAAGCACTCTTCGTGGGATTCTCCATCTAACCTGGACCCTTGTCTGTTTGAACCTTGTATCATGAAGAACCTCACATGGAATATAACATTGGAAACAACGTCTGTAATGCCGGGACCCTTTTCTTATTTGGACTTAACATTTCTTTAGTGCCTGGGATCATCATGACACCTGGGTTTTTAGTTTGCCTGGGATCTAGTGTAGGAGAGGTCCCAAGGGGAAATATCTCTACTGCTCGGGACTTCCACCTGCTTGCTGTTATCTTGAAAGCAGGACTTAGTCTGCCTGAGAGCATGGGCCAGAGAGGAGCTGAAAGGGAATGTCTCTACTGCCCAGTACCCTCTCTCTCTCTAGCTTGGACTTACCATATCCCGATCTGCCTTAACACACATCCTGTGGAGATTCCAGTGGAGACTCTATTGTTGGACTGATCTCTGCTTGTGGGTGGGTGTATTCTAGTTTGTAACTTGCTTTTGAACCACTTCTTGAATTGCCTGGAATGTTATCTTGCTTGGATTTATTGTGACCCATGACCTTGCCTTGTACTGGAAACAGTAGAGATCCCAACTTGGGAAATGATCGTGGGACTGATCTCTGACATGGTTGTAGATATAGGGCTTTGAACTAATCCATGGACTTATAGCTGTTGTGGAACTCTAAAATTTCTGAAGAGTGTAAGTAACCATTTAGCTTTTACTGTGAGATTGGCTACAATAAAGAATCTTGCTGACTTGGGTCATGGGTGTCTTGTGTCAGAATGCCAAAGTGTATGCCAGAAGGAATGGGCCCATGACAATTATTATTATTCAAGTTTCGTGAACCACCCAGAGAACTTTGGTTACTGGGTGGCATAGAAATGTAGTAATTAAGTAAGTAAGTAAATATCCAAAGCTTCCCTTGCCTCTAACACCCAGGAGCTGGTTTCTGGGTAGGAAAGGGGGAAGGAGACAATACCAGAGATGAGGTGGAGAAAAGCTTGAAATGAAGAGAAATGGGACCCAGCCGCTGAAATTTCATGAACCTTTTGCTACATATAAAGTACTGGTTTTCAGCATTTCATCTTAGCATCACAAGTTAGGGACCCTTCTCACAAAATGTTTTTAAAGAGGGAAAAGCCAAGTGTGAAACATGTGCCCTTCACAACTGTGCTCTGGTACCTATACCTAACTACACAATTTCTCATAAGAAGTGGTCCATCATGATAAACAAAAGAAAGCTGTCAAAGCACTACTAGGGGAATCTGCCATTTCTACTATCATCACAGGATTTGGCTGTTATCACGGAATCTAGTGACAACAACAACAACAAAAGTTCTTGCGGCTCCACAATGTCAAGAGATAGATTTATTGGCCACCTCCAGCAAGAGAGCTTTAGGCAGCCCTGTTCGATTGTACAGTACTTAATAACAGCAGCAGCTTGTAAGTGACTTGTATTCCCAGCAACTCTTTGCCACAAGGCCTCTGAAGTATTGTATCTTAGGGCTAAAGAAGGGTTGTGTGTCTTAATCTAAATTCTCCAGGTATACCAAATCTGAACTGCAGCAGATGAGCAATGGGTCTCAGTCATGCAATTTGAGTTTTCAAGCAGGGGGAACACATATGCTACCTCCCACTAGTACCTACAACTTATTTCTCTTGGTTAACTCCGCCTTTCCCAAGTACTAATTTTGTGGGCATTTCCTCCAGAGGAGGAATAGGAGAATGCTTTGTTGGTGGCTAAGCAGCCATCAGATGCAAGTCAAAACCTCAGAAAACAGCTGAAGAATGAGATCAGGGGTTGCCTAGAAACCACTATGTGCTCTCCACGATAAGTAGCTGGCATCAACTCCAAGCCAGCCATGAATATGTCAGTGCCACTGCCATCATTCATACATACATACATACACACACGCACGCGCGCACACACACACACACACACACACACACACACACACACGTAAGGGGCTCAAGAGGCACTCCTCCACTATCATTATCTGTCTATTGCCACTTTCACAAATACCCTAGTGTGGGTCTACAAGGTTAAAGCAGTTTGGGTTTTCACCTTTCATTTGCCCTCTGCTCCCACAAATGAATAGCACCTCTTTGGAATACATGCTAGCTTTTCTGTTGTGCCCTTTAAATCCCAAGCTAGCTCTGTAAAGCTGCAATTCCTTTGAAGACATAACTTGTGCACACATGCTGACAAAAGCAGCTGTGCACTACAGAATCACAAAGAATGCATTGAACAAGTGGAGGAACTCTTATAGTCACTATCATGTTTTGATATATTATCATCATCATCATCATCATCATCATCATCTCCATTTCTATACTGGCTATAGCCAAAGCTCTCTGGGCGGTTTACAACAATTATAAAAATTACATAATAAAATACAATTATACAATAAAAATACAACTTTACAATAAAATACAGAATAATAATAATAATAATAATAATAATAATAATAATAATAATCACCACCACCACCACCACCACCAATAAAAACATCAAAAAAATTACAGAAACATTTTAAAAACACTTTTAAAATTACAGATGTAAAAAATAGACTGGATTTTAAAAAAATGACATAACCAACACCCTATGTGCTATTTGCAGCTATTCCCATCAAATACTAAACTGTACTACATTTTGCTTGCTATAAGAGACTTTTGCTTTCTACTGGTCTTGCAATGATTGTGAAATGGAAACTGGTAACTTCAGTAGCTCAAACTTTAAGGATAGAAGAGGAGCCCATCGATTTGTTCTCTAAGTGCTGCAGTTCCCAATAGGGGATCCTGTTTAGCATTACTGCTTGCTTTGAACATTATAAATCTTTTGACCTTGAAAATAGGATCATGCATTGAGAAGCTCAGGTATCAGATACATGATATTTCAATCGTTCTGTTCGGAACACTTCCCAAGTGGGAGAAGGGGAGAGCAGAAGAACACACACAGCTGGGTTGGGTATAAGATCTCATTTGCCTTGTACCTCCTTCCTGCAGATATGGAAAAACACTGGGGCAGGATAGAGATCTTGATTTTGGGAAACATATCAACATGGAGAGCAAAAAATCCACAGTTGCTGGATATGTTGTGCACATTTCCCCCCTTACAATATGTCTCCTGATGCTGGTTAATACACACCTACATAGATGAGTAATCAGTTAAAACATTCCAAAAGAATCTACAATTAACAATCCAGTTCTAAACATGTTTACTTGCAAGCAAGTCCTATTGAGTTCAGTTGGACTTCCTGTGCTTAGGACCACAAGCGAAAACATCTTGTTGTGCGGGGGGGGGGGGGGATAGTTCTAGCCGCAATGTAATTAATTAATTAATTAATTGAGTAGACTATATAAAGAAGCAGATAAAGACACGCTCCTACTGGTGAACATGCAAGCTTTCAAGATTAAGGGAGCACTTCTTCAGGCAGGAAGTCAACTATGGCAATAAAGCAATAGGAAGGATTCCCATTATACAAGTCCTCACCCAAACCAGGATGATTAAAAATGAATAATTATGAATAAAGTAGGCCTGGATGAAAGCTACAGAGCTTTTGCTCCCAGGTTTCCAATTCATATTTCATGAAGGGATATTTGGACCTCAGAATTTTTGGACTGTGTTAACAGAAAAAGAGCGGGTGCTTTAGCCTTCCAGTGGAGACATCTTTTGTACTAAAGCAATCATAATCTGCAAAGGAATCAAAAGGGCTAAGTAGGGATTTAGCAAGGTTAGTAATAAAGCATTCCAGCTACCCTTGCCCCTTATCTGCCTATTCTGTACTTTTGGAGAAGAGTGTTCTGACTCCCGTGATGACAACAGTATCTTTAATAAGCACTGACTTCAGTTCACAGGAAGAGGGAGATCAAAACCAAATTCATAATGTTTCCTGGCAGGCAACAACAACATTAAGATGTGCACTCTCTTATTACATCCTAAAACTGTTTATGATCGCTATATGGAAAAGGAAAAGCACTCTTATGTCCTCCTACACTGTGTGGACACTTCATTCCACCAGGGTTAATCTCCTGAAAATACAAGAAGTAATTTTGCTACCTCAAGCCAGCAACTGGGTATCCCAAACGTTAACGGTATATTAACCATGGAAATTGTTAATACATCAATTTACTCATTCACTCAAACTTTGATCCATGAGAATGCAATAATAAATTGCAAATCATACAGCACCCTTAAACCTATAAAATGCAGAGTATAGGTTTAAGGGTAAGGCAACTTACAACACCAAAACAAAAGGAAATATAAAATTAAGCAAACAATTCCTGCCCTCAGTTGCCAGCATTATATTCTTAATTGTCAGTGACAATTAAGGAATAAAAAGTCGGCCTCCATAAATATGCTTGCCAGAGACGAGTGCCCTGGCACTCTGGCAAAGAGCATACTCGAGCAGCGCACAGATCTCCTTTTCCAAGTTCTTGGCCAATTGCAGAGAACTCCAGAGAGATTTCTTAGATTGCCCTGAACGTTGGAACTTCTGTCTGCCACAGAGCTCAGCATGGTAAGAGATTGTCCTTCCCCAAACTTTTTGCATATGCCAAGGGACTTGAGAGTGGGGAAAGTGTGTGTGCGGGGTGGGTGGGTGTGCCTCTTGTATTGCGGAGCAGGCAGAGGCAACATGAGCATCACCAAGAGTGGAGGGGGAACATCAGCTCAGGGGAGAAAAACATACATGCTGGAGCCACCCAGTTGGGGGGGAGTTCAGCAGTCTTTGCAGGCAGGACCAGTGCAGGGCAGTTTGGCGCCCTAGGCTGGCTTATATTTAGCGCCCCCCCTCTCGTGCGGGGGGGAGGGCTCCGGAGCAAAGCAGCCGGGAAATGCCTGCTTGCCCAGTGCCCCCCCGCCCGCCTCCTCCAGCAGCCGCTTTCCCCGCTGCCAACCGGTTGCTGCCGCCGCCACGCACACTCCTGACCCGGCCTAGCTCCGGGCGCAGAGGAAAGCCGAGTGCGATGGCGAGCCCGCCCGGCGCCCGCAATCCCCCCCCTGCACAGACCTGGTGGTTGCGGACCAGTGCCTTTGTCGGCGAGGCGGCCAGGCGGGGCAGGAGCGCGCCGGCGGCGAGGAAGGAGCGCAGCATTTCTGCGCCCTCTTCCGCCACGCGCCCTAGGCAGCCGCCTGGGTCTGCCTACCGGTAGCGCCGGCCCTGTTTGCAGGGAATAAGGGCAGAAAACATCATTAGATTGCTTGCATCATCGATGTACTTATTCACATAGTGCATAGTTAAATTATGGAAATTGGTACCACAAGTTGTGATGGCCATCAACCCAACAGCTTTAAAAGGAGCTTAGACAAATTAATGGAGTATAAGGCTATCAATGGCTACCAGTTATGATGGCTATACCTCCAGGATCAGAGGCAGTATTTTATACCAGTTGCTGGGGAACACAAGTGGGAGGGTGCTATTGCCCTCATGTCCTGCTTGTGGGCTACTCATGGGCACCTGGCTGGCCAGTGTGGGAAACAGGGCGCTGGACTAGATAGGCCTTTGGTCTGTTCCAGTGTTCTTAAGACAGAGAACCATTTCATAAACATGAGTGGGGTGACAATAGTGATGGAAGAAGAAATACAAGTTCAGCAGGGCAGTTCCAATGGACAGCAAAAGTGAGTTACAGGAAGAAAGAAAGCCATCAAGGGGGAAGGTTCCATTGTTTAGGCAAGATATGACCAGTGTGCTGACAAGGAGTGAGAAAAGCTGTGTGAAACATATTAACTATATATAAAGCACCTTGTCATTTTCTAAACACCTTTTCCCTCCCTCGGCTGGTAGGCATGATATAATCTTTAGTGGTGACCATCTTAGATTTATCATTTGGCTACCCTAGAATGAGCCAAAATTCTTTATCTTTTAGAATAAAGGCTGTATTATGATACATTTGTGTAAATAACACTTTGCATGCTTTTTGGACTTGCTACACAATCCATCACCTTCTCAAGTATTTGGGTGTGGGGCAGATATTAAGGAGAAAACTATATTTGCAAGATATTCCTCTTACTGCATCTTGTGTAATTTTGGCTTGTTTCATTTCTGCGTCATCTGCTCTTTCTTGTTCTCCTGTATTAAGGATGCACTAGCCTGCTGGTCCAGGTGTGTGGGCAGGATTTGTCTATCATCCTTCCGAGCAGGCTTATTAAAAAGAAAGGAAAGCTCTCACAAGAGACGCTTTATTGCACATTCACACAATACTGGAAACACACAATCATGCAATAAACAAGCAAGAGGAAAACAAAAGCCGTAAACTGGGTAAGGAGGACACAAATACATGAGAGGCTCTGTCTACACATATCCAAGACTTTACATAGGTTCACACGATCACAGCGGCCCACCGTGGCTTGTTTAACTGGGTGGTTTTTGAATATTCAAGCTACGGCCAAAGCTTGCCGTATCGGCTGAACACGGGTGGTGGGGGCTGTGTGAGGGCTAAACAACCCTAGAACAGGCCATGGGTTATGCAAGGGTTGTTTAAGAGTCACATAACCCCCACCATCTGGGTTCAGATAACACAACACATCTTGTACGTGAAGTGCTTTGAATACTCAAGGTTATACGGAAGTGTCAAGTATTATTACTGTCATCCTCTTTGGGCCGGTTCACACGATCAAATAAGCTACTGTGGCTTGTTTGTTTCATTCATACTGCACCTTCCCTCCAAGGACCCCATCCCACTTTGGGTACTGGATCCATGCAGCATTGTTACTTCACTGGGAATGCTCCTTCACAGGTGTCTAGTGTGCCAGACAACTAAGCCACAGTACTGGGTCATAATGACTAAAACTAATTTATATTAATGTAAACTGCAGTGCGATCTTTATTTTGCCAGAGGGTTTTGGGCTTACACAATTTGCCATGTAACTGAATGCTGGCTTGTGAAGTCAGTACATACCAGTGCAAAATAGTTGCCTTAAAAATATTAATGTATATTGGCAAAGGGGAGAAGGATAGGGGAGGTTTCACGGGCAAGAGCTTTCTCATTCCTAACATGTAAGTAGTAAATCACTCCTAACCAAAAAGTTGCCATTTCCCACCAAGTCAGGTGGTTTCCTATCACTGTTTATTTAGAATAACCTTGTTCATCCTGCTCCTCTGGTTTCGTCTGTGCCTTAACATGTTAGGACAGAATGAGCTGCGAACACCTCACAAATGAATCACATATTATTAAAACTTTGCAAGCATCCAACTACTGATAAGTATTAGGTTGAAGCCTTTTCCTAATATCTTTAACATGAAAATTAGCACGGCTCTGGCATGCACATTCTATGTTTACATATAGAAATAATATTTGTGAAGGATTGAACCTGACAAAAGTGTTACTACTTTTCCTGGCTCTGAAGAGTTAAACCTCCCCATGTCTACACTGAAAACGAACAGAGTATGAATCAACACAAGACTGTTTCAGTGCTTTGTGAAGCAGTAACTCTCAGAGGTTTAATTTTATCCCCACTGAGGTTCGTGGGACCCCATAGGCATGTGGCTATCCCTACTATTCAGCATAGCCCCTCCTAGCAAGTCAGTTTCACATGCATCCCTAAGCCAAGAAAAGAAAGAGGACATCCCATATGCAGGCAGAGAACAAATGTGATTCACAGAACACCACCTAATGCTTGAGATATCCTAGTCTGGAATGCCACTGCTATTCCAACTGCACCTACTGTATCTTTGTGTAGGGTCGCCTTCTCCAACTGGCTGTTCCCCCGATATGCTGGACTACAACTCCCATTATCTCCAGTCCACATGCCCATGTGGGCTGCGGGTGATAGGAACTGTAGTCTAACACATCTGGGTAACATGATTTGGGGCAAGCTGATGTAAGGTGCAGGTGATAAAGCATCCTATGATCCTCGAAACAGAGACGTAAGTACTTGTATGAAGAAAGCTGGGTTTATGAAAGAAGTGGCTCCCAATACTTTACTGCTCCTATCTCTCAATTTGCAATAACAAAAAAGTAAATTCAACCTCAAACCTGAAACAGATGTATGTGTAGCACAGAAACTCAGTCTGAAAAAGTGTAATACGGAGGATAAATATTTACTACTGCCAAGCCACCAGTATAGATCTATAATAATGCCACTGAAACAAGATTAGGTGTGGCACACACAGTGTTAAGATTAAACATGATGGCAGATCTCCTCCTTTCTCTCCTCTTCTTCTCCCCACACTCTCCCTGGGGCAAAAAACAGAATGAAGCCAAAAAAAAAAAAAAGAGGAGGAGGAGGAGGAGGAAGAGGAGGGGGCTGGGTGTGAGGGGAGAAATTAACATCAAGTTCTTCCTATTTCAACTTGTCTTTTACTTTTTACTTTTCCAAGGTCACACTGAAGCAGAGGAGGTAGAAAGACGTGCTGCTACACATCGCCATATGAAAGCTGGTGAGATGTGGTGGCTGAGAAGTGAGAATCGGGAAGAAGCTAGGGTAGTTCAAATTATACCCTAGCCGTGACCTCACTAGATAGCCTTAGCCAAGCCACCACCACCTTTCTGCAATATGGGGAATACTGCCCTACCATGCAAGGCTGTTGTAAGGATGATTGACACCATGTACACGAGGCATTTTGTACATTCAAAAGTGACTATGATCTCCAGCAGAGGCCTATCCCAGCCATGCCACCTGTCATCTTTAACTGGGAATGCCAGGGATGGAACGTGCAACCTTCTACATGCAAAGCATGTGCTCTATTTCTGAGCTACAGCCTCTCCCCTTCTACCAGATCATGCTCTCCCAATACCTTGAAGTAAGTGAAGAACAAAACACTTTTCAGATGTTATCTCCACACATACGGGAGTGGGGGAGCAGGGCCACACCCAATGACCCCAACCCTGACAGCACAATATCCAGCTGGCCCTGCCTTCATTGTCAGTGTATTCAGCGGCACATCTGTAAAGGGATGTACAGCTGTACATGCCCTGATTCAAGCTCATCAAAAACTTTAAAAGCTAGTTCTTCCATTGTTCTCCTTGTGAAAAGGGTTAAAGTCAATTGGCCTGTATGGCGTACGCTGGCTCAGCTTGTCTGAGTGTGGAAAGCTAAGCAGGGTCAGGCCTGGTTATGACTTGGATGGGAGACCCCTCCTCTAGTTTCCTGCATTGAGCAGGGGGTTGGACTCGATAGCCTTGTAGGCTCCTTCCAACTCTATGATCTATGAAATCTATGAAACCCACCTAGAGAATGTGTTCCCCTCATAGGGGAATGTAATAAACAGTAGCATATAATCAGTCCTATATTCCAGCATACTGCAGTAGAAAAGGAACAGCAGCATCTTCTAGGATGAAAGAACAGGGACAGGAAACTGCCCTGTATTACTCTGGTTATTAGATGCCTATCCACCATTATGAACAGTCAAAATTGTGACATAAAGTACTATACTTCCAACAAACAAACATCTACTTTTTATGATCCATTGCTTATCCATGCCTCCAAATTCTTGTCCCAAATGTAAGGATTATCTTGGGAGGATTCAAGGTCTGAGTTCTGGAAAAGATCAGAAGAAAGAGTATTCCAGAGAGCTGGGGATCAATAACTGAAAATGCTTCTCGACATGCATGCTCTTCTGTTCAAATCATGTATGAATTATATATTGAAGAGAACTGTCACAGATGATCTTAGAGACTGGCATGGATACAGGCCTGTGGCTTACGCTGGCTCAGCTTGTCTGAGCGTGGAAAGCTAAGCAGGGTCAAGCCTGGTTATTACTTGGATGGGAGACCCCTCTAGTTTCCTGCATTGAGCAGGGGGTTGGACTCGATAGCCTTGTTGTAGGCTCCTTCCAACTCTATCAGATCTATGAAATCTATGGAATGTAGGACCAAACTATTTAGTGCAGGGGGCGGGGAGGTAAACATTTTGAATATCCCAACCTCTCATTCTCAAGGAAGCCCTGTACTGCTTGGCATTATCTATTAGCCAAAACAATATACATGTAAATGCTAGGATGCAGGCATCTACATTTTCTATTTGCTCTGAGCTTTCATCTCTGCCCCCGCCCCCCCTAAGAATGGAATCCTGCCATATTTGAGACCTTGGTAAGATGTCCGTACCATCCCCCATTCCATTCAAGGCTTTTCCATTATGTGGAGGAGGAAAAAGACAAAAGCTGTTTCTACTTCTTCTAGGAGTCATCATGATTGATCCAATTTTCCAAGCATTAGAGTAAAGCAATCTGCTTCCTTCCCTGTGCCTATTGGATTACAGGGCTACAGAAGGGCAGGCGCTTCATGTGGGAGGAAAGGATGAACAAATTTGTGCAGGTGGAATACTCGCTGTTCTGCGTAAGAAAGCACATACTAATCAAGCATCTCCTTAATATGTAACTCTATATTTTTAATATGTTTAGAAGAATTTTTTGTTTTTATGGATATACATGCACAAGCGAGATGAGTGCTTGCTTAACTACTGCAGGAGTGAGCAGCGTTTGGCTTGAACACATTCACTAAAGCAGATGTTTTGAGATCAGTGGAATCTTATTAAAATTCAGAGATTTTGATCTTTTTTTCCCCTTTTAAGCTGAAAAATTCTGGCCTTAGCAGTTCCGAAGAAAAGCATGGGGGGGGGGGGAATACAGTTCTGATATTCTTAACAAAACCACATGTTCCTTACTATATACTTGCTATTCTGTAAAGTGATCATCCTTTTGCTGAGGATATCCCTAAACTTTAGGCTTTTGAAAACTAGCAGCATAAAATGGAAAGGCTCTATGCGGTTCTCCATTTCATCTAAAGCAGGGATGGGAAATCTCAGGCTTGCGGGGGCTCCCCATCTGGCCCACAGAGGTCACCTCCTCCAAGCCCATCCCCTGGAGGGTAGCAGGGAGAGGAATCCCCACTGTTATCTCCAATCAGTGGTTGGAGATAACAGCCAGGATTCCCTTGCGTGCCCCTTTCCCAGTTGGGAGGGCAAGTGGGGCACCAAGAGGAATCTCTGCTGTTCTGCCTGATCACTGATCAGAGATAACAGTGGGGATTGCCCTTAGTGTGCCACTCGCCATTCCAATTGAGACGACAGGTGGCGCACAAAGGCGGCGACTCAGCCAGCACTTGGAGGAGCTGTTCCTCCAAGTGCCTGCTGAATCCTTTTTTCCATGCCTCTCTCTGCATATAGAGAAAAGCAAAATAGGTGTGGGGGGCAGGGCTTCGGGGCAGGGCTTCGGGGCAGGCCCCACTCCCTGATACCATCCAGCCTGCTGGATTGGACTAGGCCGAATTCACCCCCTGGACAGAAAAGGTTGAACACCCCTGTTTAAAGAACCCAGAATGTGTACATGAGATAATCAGAAAGAGGATAATGAGCTACTGAACGCCCAGTGTGGTTCAGCAAATGTATTCTTACAAGTCTTAGAAGGAAATGATGAAAACGTAACATATATGCTTTCAAATATCATTATTTCCAAGCAACTCCTGAAAGGCTGACTCATATTTTTCTTTCTTTCTTTCTTTCTTTCTTTCTTTTTTTAGCATTAGGGACTATCAATAAAATAGCCTTCACTTATGCCAGTAGGCTGGAATGCTCAGCTGATGAAAGAATTCTTGTTATCTTTCCAAAAGTGCCAGAGTTTTCCCCATGAAAAATGAAATGTCACAGAAGGCACAAAATCATGTAGCATTAAAGAAGAGAAATTGAAAAATATGCCAGTCATCCCCTGACATCCTACTGAGAATCAAATAGTGCCAATTAAATTAAAATAAATTTAATTAAATAAAAATAAAAAGTGGTTGCCGTTCATCAGTTCAAATTCCATTTAACGTTTAACGTTCTACAAAACATGCTATAATGGGACAAAACAAAATGGAAAGGAAGAAACCATTAATGAAAAAGTAGAATAGTTTGATGCTATTTCAAGATTTTCTGCTTTTTAAGGGAGACACTGCCATCTTTCTCCTTCACGTTGTTTTGAAATAAATAAATAAAAAAAGGCTCGTTAGCATATGTCTGTGCTGATGGAGAAACTGCAAAACATCTCAATGGCTGTATCCTGATAGGGAATTGCAGCTGCATGGCTTCGACAAGCTCCCTTTGTGTAAATATGACTTAAGATGGGGACATTCTATAGCATGCTTTCCATATTCCCAAGGGAATAGCAGCTGCGTTAACAAATAGTCAATAACTTTCTGAACGTACAGGCTTCCACCACAATGGAGCATCATGTCATACCACCTGGTATCATTGCCCAGAACATGATGTGTTATGGAACTGGCAAACATGTTTCCATCTTAATTCAGGTTTACACAAAGGGAGCTTGACTAACCATGCAGCTGCAATTTTCTATCAGGATTCAACTAGCATTTCAGTAAGAATTGTGAAGAAGAAGAAGGGATGTAAGGAACACTCTTTGGTGTCCTTTCTTCTCAATTTTTGGTAGTACAGGGCAGAGGACACTGACAAGGGATGCGGGAGGATGGCAATGGCACTAGCAAAATCGCGAGGAGTGGCAGGGCTCTCTAGCCATTCCTGACAACCCATGATGAAGTTTTCATGCGAGGTTCAGACATCATGACAAGCCACCCTGAAAACAATCCATGGGTTCTCAGGGGCTTGTTCATGGAAAACAACCCACAATGGAAACAATGCTCCAAGTTCAGGCATCATGACAAGCCACCCTGAAACAACCCATGGTGACAACTCACCATGTCATGTTGTGCGAATCATATCTATGCCTGTATGACACCCCTGGAGTATAGTCCAATGTTGCTATTCAGTTTGCTGGTTGTTGGGTGTTTTTAGAGAAATGTAGTTTAAGGGGGGCTGTGAAGGATTAGACAGCAACCTGCAGGATGATTTACAATGCAATTCTATGCACACTTACCTGGGAGTAAACTCCATTGAACACAATGGGACTTACTTCCAAGTAAATACATACAGGATAGATTGTGTTGTTAGGCCACAATTGTATGCATACTTATTTGAGAGTAAGTCCTATTGAACACAATAGGACATGCATAGGATTGTGCTGTATGGTTGCAATCCTATGTGCATTTGCCCGGGAGTAAGCCCCATAGAACTCAATGGTACTTCTGAGTTTCTTTGGAGTTGATGATCATGCAGAAGATGGAGGCATATGGGTGGAGGGAATGAGGAGGAAGAGAGTGTCTTTTACAAATTTTGATTTTTTTTCCCTTTAAAGTATAAGACTTTAGTGTCAGTTTTCAGGATTTAGCTCCCTCCCTAGAGTCTCTATAAAATAAATTTCTGAGTGGGATAATAGATACATCTTGTCTCTAGTGCAGTGTTCTCCAACCTTGGGTCCCCAGATGTTTTTGGCCTACACCTCCCAGCATGCCCCAGCCAGCGTAGCTGGAGCAGATCACTGCCTCCCGTCTCCTCTTCCAGAGGTCTACTCTGGAGGAAGTGGCGGGGGTGCTTGATCCTGTCTACGGCGGAGGCAGAAGAAGCCTCTGACAGCTGCCTCCTAATGTGAATTTGGGCACTTTGGGGGCAGCTGCCAGCCACACTCTATGGCCAGCCTCTCAGCAAGAGCGGCAATGTTCTAGGGATTGTGCCACGATGGGTTGTGTTGTCCAGGTTCGGACAACATGACAAGCCATTGTGATACAAACAAACCCTAGAGCAGACCATTGTGACTTATCATTGTTCAAAGCAACAAGTCACAATGGTGAGTCACAACGACTGGGTTCGAACGACATGCCCGACAAGCAATGGTGAGTCACCACTGTTGCTTATCATGTCATCCGAACCCAGTCTATATATGAGAATTAATAACAGCTAACCAACTTTGGCAATCATCTGTTGTAACTGTAATGGAATTTATAAACGGCCCACATCTGACCCTTTCCCTCAGGGTTACAGCAAAGAGCTTTCAACAAGTACAATCTACTGTTATGAGGAGATATAATTATAATAATCTGGTTATGACTATGGCTCAAAAGGAAGACCACAGCAGGCCCCAAATAGGAGCCCAGGTAAGCCTGGGTTTGTGAGAAATGAACTGACTCAGCAACCGGACTGGCGCACAGGATGCAAATTAAGGCTTAAATGGAGAGTGATTGAAATCTAGGAAGCATGAATGGGCAGTGGATGCGAGTTTTGCAATGATCAGATTAACCTGTACACATGGCCTAAAGGCACAGGAGAGACTTTCCTGGAAAGAACCAAAAATAGCCCTGCAAAAGGATGGCTTTCCACCAACAGAAGTATTCAGCGAGAAACATAAGCTCATCAAGCAAGGAGAACCCACAAAAGGTTTTCCTATGAAGGGCCATAGTCACACAAAAGAGAGAGTGATTAGCGGTGATTAAGACCACCAGGAGAACAAAGGAGACCCTTGCCACCTCATGTAGCCAGAGACTCAGAAAAAGGTATAAGACTCCGCACTTTGTTGGAAAGGATGTCAGGAAATAGGTACATATACTCATATGTGGTGGAGTTCTGGAATTTTGGCAAGAGGTTTTTACAGAAATATCGGAAATTATTGGTATTAATCTAGAGGTCTGTCCTAAACTTGCTTTGTTATCAATAACCGATAAAGTAACTTGTGCCCAAAATATGAAGGAATTAATTGTAAACTTGTTAACTGCGGCTAGGTTAATGATAGTGAGGAAATAGAAAGTACAACATGTTTTTCTAATCACTGATTGGTATAACGAAGTTTGGGATATATCCCTAAATGATAAACTAACTTGTAGTATCAAATGCAAAAAGGGACAGTTAAAGAAGAATAATTTTATGGATATATGGAATCAATTATTAGACTATGTATTAATAAAGGGGAAGGGGAGTATGCCTTGTCAGGATATGTTATATTTTTGGAATGTGGAATTTAATTGATCAAGGGGATAGAAGTTTATTAGTTGGTCCCTAGGCGGGTGGGGGGTGCACCTTATGATTTATTCTAGTTGTATGTTTTTGTTTTACAGTTTTGTATGCAATTTAAAATAACTAAATAAAATTTATTTTAAAAAAAGAAAAAGAAAAAGGTATAAGAACTGAGGTTTGAGTAATGGGAAGGTGTGCTGGGAGAGAGTCGAGAGAGTCATCCTAAGTCATCCAAGTGTGCTTGAGACACAGACCTCTTGATCTCCTCCTGCCTCCACAGGACTACCATTGGGGAATCCACTGCAGAGACTGCCAATGGACAAGGTAGTGACCGGAACTTCTTTCTTTAACTATCCTCTAGACAGAAACCTTTCTTCCACCCCCATCGTATCTGTAGGCTGCTAGGGCAAACATATTTCCTCTCCTAGAATATAGAATATGTTTGAACAATAGTGTAAGGGTATTTTGCTGCCTGAAACCACTGGCTTTATTGTATCACCAAGAGTAAGATGCTGTACCTGCTCTATATTTCATCTTTAATAAACAGCCCCTTTGTTTCTGATGTCAGTGTGTGCACGTCTGTGTTTAGTGTTAAAGGGCAAAGTGTGCACTTTACCCAGCTGCGCAGGTCTTTACCCCAGCCAAAGATCCCAAAGCTTTCATGAGAGTGTGGGGCTGGTCTCTCTCCTTTGAGGGAATCTAACAACCAAATTATCTGTCATAACACTACATTCTTTCTTAACATGTCATCCACTGGAGAATACAGTAGGTCCAAATGCAGACTTTATACTGTGTCCTCTATATAATACCGCCTTGCCCAAATCTGGCATCAAGAAAAGCCGAAGTGTGTGAGAATCATAACATCAGCAGTTTTATTTTCAGTTCCTTTCTTAATTATCCCCAACATAGAGTTTGCCTTTTTCACGGCAGCCACACACCGGGTTGATGTTTTCATCAAGGTATCCACCACAACCCCAAGATCTCTTTCTTGGTCAGTCACCACCAGCTCAAGTCTCATCAATATATGAAGTTAGGATTTTTTGCCCCAATGTGCATCACTTTACACTTCCTTACACTGAATTGTCATTTTAATGCCCAATCCCCCAGTTTGGACAGATCCTTTTGGAGGTCTTTGCACTCTCTTTTTGTTTTAACCACCCTAAATAATTTGATGCCATCAGCAAACATGGCGACCTCACTGCTCACTCCTAATTCCAGATCATTTATGATTAAGTTGAAAAGCATTGGTCCCAATACAGATCCCTGTGGGACCCCACTGTTTACATCCCTCCATTGGAAGAATTTACCTTTTATTCCTGCTCTTTGCTTTCTGTTCTTTAACCAGTTACTGATCCATAAGAGGACCTCTCCTATTATTCCATAACTGCCAAGTTTTCTCACGAGTCTTTGGTGAGGGACTTTGTAAAAAGCCTTTTGGAAGACCAAGTAAACAATGTGTACTGTATCACCCCAGTCCATATATTGTTTCTGCCAGACTTTTGTGTGTGTGAGTGAGGGTGGAAGTTATCCACCCTTGAGTAAAACATGAAGCTGCAAGGCATTTCTGGACTTCCCTGCCCTCTCCTTTCCATGGCAGCCCCTCCGGCCCCCTGAAAATGCTACACAGAGTCAGGAGACCTCACTGAATGGGGTGAGCTGTGGTGTGACAGAGGGATACCCAAAATCAGGCAAAGGGAGCTTCCGCAAGCAGAGCCCTTCCTCTCATGGAAGGCAGAATCTGGATCCAACCAGATATTCAGCTATTCTTCTTGATAAACCAGTATGGTAAAGCCAGCTTCCCCCATTACTGTGGTAGGAGACGAAACAAAACATTGGCAGCAAAACTGAAATTAAAATGAAAGGTCAGAAATTAAATACTATGCTAAAATTGCTTCTAAAGTATATTATTTCACAAATTTTATAGGAGAGATGGTGCCTTGCAGGAGGCCAGACTTCTTTCTGCCAAGTAATGGCCACTGCAGCCAAGACTGGTACATAATGTATATAAAAAAAGAATAAACTGGGATTACTTGATAGATTTAAGAGCTCCATTTTGCCCTGGAGGTTACTTAAAGAACAGAAACAGCATCTTTGCAAACACAGACACATACACACTTAGCTTTTAACAATATTTTTATCCCTGTATAAAAGGGATTTTGCTTGTGCAACTAATGCAGCAGTGCAGCACATTAAGGATTCAACTAAAATACAAAGTAAGAGAGTGGAAACCATATACATAAATAGGTAGCATGACTAATAATTAATCGCCCAGGGTGGCCGGGTGGCCGGCCAGATGGGCGATTAATAAATATAAGAAATAAATAAATAAATAATCCTTATGAATCCTTGTGGGCCCGACACCTCTATTTAAAAGCTCCCATCAATGTAGAAGACTATGTATGTATGTATATATGTATGTAAACAAGCCTCACTTTGGCTAGGTTCCCATAGGAACACTGGAAGCTGCCTTATATTGAGTCAGACCATAGGTTCATCTACCCCTGTATCATTGACAATGACTGGTTGCGGCTCTCCAGGGTTTCAGGCAGCAGTTTTTCCTGCCCTACCTGGAGATTCCATGGACTGAACCCAGGACCTTCTGCATGCAAAGCATGTGGTCTACCACTGAGCTACAGCCCCTCCTACATGAAGAATGAAAATATTATCCTGTTTAATTTTTTGGCTGATTATGCTGAAATATGCAATGAAAAAACACACTGATAGTGAGTACGGTAGTCACTTTTTAATCTTATTTGCTATCATTTCACCCCTTCTGTGATGCTCTGGTACCTACCATGCCATCAGATGTCCCCTGACAAAAATGCTCCAGGTAATCTTGAGATGGAGAATGAAATCATGGAGGCATCCAAAGAAAAGGTTGCAGTAATAGGTGACCTTCAATTACCCTCTCGTAATTGGGTACATTCATGTTCCAACCATAAGAGGTAAAATTTCTAAATACCCTAAATGTCTGTGCCCTAGAAGAGTTAAGTCATAGAACTAATCAGAGGGGAGGTGATCCTGAGCTTAATTTTAAATGACACGCAGGATCTAGCATGAGATGTGAGTGTTGTTGAATCAACTGGAAGCAGTGACCACAGTGGTAATAAATTTAATTTATATGCAAGTGGAAAATTGCCAAGGAAGTCCAACACATTTAACTTCAAAAGAGATGTCGTTCTAGGCTTTATTAACAAATTAAAAACAAAGAAATCACTGGTATCTATCCAAGAGTTCTTAATGAACTCAAATGTGAAATTACTTATCTTTTAACAAAAATATGTAACATTTTCCTAAGATCAACCTCTACACCATAGGACTGGAAAGTGGCAAATTTAACACTCATTTTAAAATGGGGTCAGGCGGGATGGGGGGGTCCAGGAAATTACAGGCTGTTAGTTAAACATATGTTCTGGGTAAATTGGGGGGAAGCATTATTAAATTATCAAGTACAGTATATAGAAGGACAAGTGTTGCTGGAGAAGAATCAACATGGTTTCTGCAAAGGTAAGTCCTGTCTCACTAACCTTTTAGAGTTCTTTGAGTGTGTCAAAAAGCATGTGTTGTAGGCTGACTGGGGTGCCAGACATTGTTTACTTGAACTTTCAAAAGGCTTTTGACAAAGTCCTTCATCAAAGATTTCTGAGAAAAATTAGGTAGTGATTCTGTGTCTGTTATGACTCAGGAAGTCAGTAGTATCCCACATATAACTTGGAGTATTAGTGGCATATGATCTGAGAATAGAGTTCATATAACCAGACCCCCCTCAAATGTGATAGTACTGATGTCTGAAACAATGGGGCACCCAGGAATGCAAGGTTTGAGTTTTTTGGGTAGCAGATACAAGATGCCTGATCAAGAATAGAGCAGTCCACACAACAGGTTCACTTTCTGGTGCCTACTGTACAACTACATAATGAACATATAAGCACCACATTATACTGGAAATCTACTGAATGCTACATATACAGTCATGCTTCCAGCTTCCACCCAGAACACATCACAAAACCACAAAATCCATTGTCTATAGCCAAGCTCTACAATACAACCAAATCCGCTCAGACTTGTTGGACAGGCTCACAAATTAAGGTTTTAAAATCAGGCATTCCTTCAGTTCAGTTTTGTTGTTTACAACACTAGGTCATCACAATGTAAGGTGCTGCTTAGACTACAATACCCATCCAATGAAGTGAAAAAACCAAATTAACAAATCATCCAGGAATGATCTACTGCAGGACAGAGCCAGAAGAGTAAACAGCAGAACACCACTTGTTGTGACCTAAAGTTCCCAGCTGAAACACTCAAATGTATGAATGAACTACAGCCCACCTGGACAATGACACTCCCCTCTAACAGGCCCTAGGTGGTAGGCTTGTATTTGCTTACAGACAGCCACCCAACCTAAAACATGTACTCAGCAGCAACAATGTAACAAAGAAATAGACACAGGAACCAGACCCTGTGACAGACTCAGATACCAACTCTGTACCCATGTCTACAGTGGCAACACTGTCAGGACCTAATAATGCCATCCACAACATCAGAGGTTCAGACACCTTCCCATCTTCCAATGCGTTATATGCCATCCTCTGCCAGCGAGGCCCTTCTACATTCTATGCAGGACAAATAGGCCAATCTCTACACCTGGAGTCGCCAATGTGATGCCCCTGAACACTTCCCTTGGTACCTGCCAGGCTCTCTGGCCCACCTGGTTTTAAAAAATCTTTTTTTAAATTTCTTTTTAAATTTAAACAGTTTTGTTTAACTGGGAAGCTAATATGCTTCAACACTATGTGGGCCCCGGAGGCATTTTTAGAAAATAAAAATAGTGGGTGGCTGCAGCACAGTGCTTTGTTTTGAAGTGTGCCCAGCTGCCCAGAAAAAAGAAAAATATACACTGGTGTTGTAGGTAGTGTTCTGGGTACACGTATCAATCAAGGCTCCAATGCAAGGATCACCAATAACTGTTTTGTGAATAGCCATTGTTGATAAGGTAATTATCACTGTCTGTACTTTCTGCAATTAATTTCCCTCTGCCCTCACTGTTTACAGGCCCCCACCACGTGTATATATATTTGCAATTCAGCATAATGCTTGATGCATCTGATGAAGTAGACTGTAGCCATGAAAGCTTATGCCACAATAAATGTGTTAGTCTTTAAAGGTGCCACAAGACTCTTTATTGCTGCCACTCCAACAAAACAAAGGGTTACCCCTGCTGGAATGAATTATCTGTGCACTATTCCCTTAATAGCCTCCCACCACCCCTTGATCTAGGACAGTGTTCTCCAACCTTGGGTCCCCAGATGTTTTTGGCCATTGGCTGGGGCATGCTGGGAGTTGTAGGCCAAAAACATCTGGGGACCCAAGGTTGGAGAACACTGATCTAGGAGGAAACTTGCTGCAGGTCTAATAAAGAGCTCAGTCAGGAAACTGTATATAACCTTATTAATCAATCTGTTTAACTACCAACCACTGTGTATAGTCTGAACTTATCATCATCATCAAATTATATCCTGCCCTTCCATTTTAAAAAGATGTCCAGGTCAGATAACCAGGGTGGATAAAAATCAAGATTTTTTTCCTTAAAAGAATAAATTAAAAAAAAATCAGATTTTTTTAATTATTAAAAGGCTTTAAAAAAAAAAAAGCCCTACATGATCATAGTTTTAATTTAAAATATGTTATAGTTCAAAGATTTCATTATGGAATAGGGATTACAAATTCTAATTCTGTATTATGAGATAATATATTTATATAATCTTTTTAAAAAAATGTTTTGTAAATATGATCTTGGATTGAGGCCTCAATTATATGGGGTTCCATAGGCTTCTCTACAGATTATTTAGATTAATCTTTCTATCTTCCCAAGTACTCAGTCTAGAAGATACCATCAGAAAATTTTGCAGTTCTCAAACTGGGTTTGTCTCTCCAGAGATACATGGTACTTGTTAACAGCATAGTCTCCAACTGCCCCGAAAATGCCAGGACAGTCCCGAAAACCCTTAAGCCATCACGGCTTCTCACTTTGTTATATAAAGTCCTGAATTATCCCCTTCCTCCCACAAGCTGCTTTAAACTTTTTGCTTAGCTCCAATTTTGCAGATGACCCCTTTAAGAAACAGTAAGCAGGGAGGGAACAGGCGCCCACACGAGTGAAAAGAAAAGGAGGTAGCACCAGCTGGCCTAGACCAAGTGAGAGGTAAATGAGGGAATGTATCACATGATTCCTATTGCCACAGATTTTATTTCCTAACAGAGCTGACTCTTTGCCTCTAACAGGTGAGTTTACAGTATCAGAAGGAAATGCAAGAAACTTTCCCTTCTCTCTAAAGCTCCGTGTTTGGGGGTGTGGTGTGGGTGGGTAGGCTTCATCTGTTGAATTTGTGCTAATCCTGACAATTTTAAAACAAAAAGAAAGGGATTGCCCTGCAAGCACTGACCCTCCCCCCATGTAAAACACCAGATATCAACAAGTAAGGGTTAAAGTAAGGTTTAAAAAAATATTACAAAAGCCACTTATAAAATATTATAAAATAATATATAATATAATAATGTAATAATGATAATATATAAGATATTATATAATAATATAATTCTGCAAAAGTCTACCTCTTCTTCTAGCAAGGAGCAGCATTTCACAATTATCCCTCAGTTACACGATACTTCTTCACACAATGCATAATCATTTGCTGCCACAAGATGTGATGGTCAGTGTTGTAGATTACTTTAAAATAGACACACTTTCCTGTGAGTAAGCCCCATTGAATGTAATAGGACTTACTTCTGAGTAGACATGCATAGGATTGCACTGTTACTCTGTTTTCAGAGCAGTGGTAAATTTTAGTTGGCTCTACCTGTGTATCCCATGTGAAAGTCTTTTTCTAACACATGCTGAAGTGCAATGGAGAAAGCTCACTACAGTAATGATTAGGGTTATTCTGCAGGGATTTTGGATTGTTGTTGTTTTTAATGCATTAGAAATTTAAAAAAATAAATTTTTAGCAGAAAACACATCCTCCTCAAGAGAAAGAAAGAAAAAATCCCAACTACCTCAAATAGCAGCAACAAACATCATCATTCCATTTTGGCATTATTGTTCAATCACAGTGTTATTGTTCTTGTTTTTAATAAAGTACAATAGATCCCACATGTTTTTTTCTGAGTGGAGAAAATAGGAGCTTGCAGGGTGGGACTGTGAACCACTTTGCACACTCAGAGATATCTAAATGTTAAATATTATTATAAATTCAAAGATTTCTGTGCTTAAAATACTGCAGTTGTGTGTGTTTCCTCTAATAACTTTTGTACTTGACCATGCCCTTTGGTTGCCTGACCATACCCTTGGCCACGCCCTCATGTTGTCTAGCCACACCATCTTGATCACACCTTCATGTTGCTTAACCATACCTTACAAATTGACATGTGTGTCCCTATTTTCATCTGTGAAATGTTGGAGGTTATGTAACAGCAATATATGGATATGAGAAATAATAGATCTGATCAGCCCGATTTTCCAACTCTGCCTGAAGTTATTCCATTCCTGGAGCTTTTTTTCCTCCCAAGATGGTATAATGTTGGAAATTCTTAGAAGCCCTATTAAAATTTCCAGGATTGCTTCCAATAGTTTCCTTGAGTGATGCTGATTCCTTTAGAATGGCAAGTCTAGCTATTGTCTCTCTGGAACTTTGAGTAGATAAAGTCAAGCCTTTAACTCTCTCTGAAAGTGCACACTGAAAGTGTCAATGAATAGAGGATTATTGGAGGTGGAGTCATCTTTGCTGTTAAAGAAACAACATCCACAATACAGTGTTGTTTTAGTTAAATGAAATAGTTTCAGTGTCTGTCTGGAGTTGGTGTCAATTGTCCTAATAGAGTAATAGATTAAGGTAAGAAAATCCTTTGAATATTCATGATTACGGTAACCTGTTCAACTGGAGATTGTTTGCCTATCAGTGCCTTCACAAATATCTGTTTCAGTGAGCTTTGGTAACTGTGAGTTGTGTAAAATGTGTATTAAGATTATAGCTTTAAGATTATATTGGGGGGGGGGGGATCACATGAATAATAATAATAATAATAATAATAATAATATAATATATAATATATAACAACAACAACAACAACAACTACTACTACTACTACTATTATTATTATTATTATTATTATTATTATTATTATTATTTCTTACCCGCCTCTCCGTCTAGATCGAGGCGGGGAACAACAAAAATACAAAATACATAAACTAATCAACACACCATACTATTAAAACATCTTAAAACTACTTTAAAACATTATAAAAAATCTTAAAAGCATCTTAAAAGCGAGTTTAAATCTCCAAGGCCTGACGAACTGCATCCTAGAGTAATAAAGGAACTGGCAGAAGAACTCTCAGAACCACTGTCTATTATCTTTGAGAAATCATGGAGGACAGGTGAAGTGCAGATGACTGGAGGAGGGCAAATGTAGTTCCTATCTAAAAAAGGGCAAGGAGGAGGAACCTGGGAACTATAGACCAGTCAGTCTGACATCAATCCCTGGGAAATTTTTTGGAGCAGATTATAAAGTAGTAGTCTGCAAGCACCTTGAAAACAATGCAGTGATTACTAGAAGCCAGCATGGATTTGTCAAGAACAAATCCTGCCAGACTAATCTGATCTCATTTTTTGATCGGGTAACCTACCTTGTGGACTGTGGGAATGCTGCGGACATAATATATCTGGACTTCAGCAAAGCTTTCGACAAAGTGCCTCATGATATCTTGATTAGCAAACTAGCTAAAAGTGGGCTCTGGGCCCAGTGCTATTCAACATTTTTATTAATGACTTGGATGAGGAGGTGCAGGGAATGTTTATCAAATTTGCAGATGACACAAAGTTGGGTGGCACAGCTAATACTCTGGAAGACAGAAACAAAATTCAAAGCGATCTCGATAGGCTGGAGCGCTGGGCCGATAACAACAGAATGAAATTAAATAGGGGATAAATGCCAAGTGCTGCACCTAGGGAGAGGAAAGGAAACCAAATGTAGAGTTACAGAATGGGGGACACTTGGCTCAACAATACCACAAGTGAGAAGGATCTTAGAATTGTGGTAGATCACAAACTGAATATGAGCCAGCAATGCGATGTGGCTGCAAAGAAGGCAAATGCTATTTTGGGCTGCATTAATAGAAGTATAGCTTCCAAATCGCGGGAAGTGATAATTCCCCTTTACTCATCACTGTAGGCCTCATCCTGAGTACTGCGTCCAGTTCAGGGCACCACACTTTAAGAAGGATGTAGACAAACCGGAGAGGGTTCAAAGGAGGGCAACAAGGATGATAAAGGGACTGGAAACAAGGCCCTATGAGGAGAGACTGAAAGAACTGGGCATGTTTAGCCTTCAGAAGAGGAGACTGAGGGGAGATATGATCGCACTCTTCCAGTACTTAAAGGGTTGTCACAAAGAGGAGGGCCAGGATCTCTTCTTGATCATCCCAGTTTGCAGGACACGGAATAATGAGCTCAAGTTACAGGAAGCCAGATTCCCCCTAAACATCAGGAAAAAATTCCTGACTGTTAGAGCAATAAGACAATGGAACCAACTACCTAGGGAGGTGGTGGGCTCTCCCACTCTGGAGGCATTCAAGGTGCAGCTGGACAGCCATCTGTCAGGGATGCTTTGACCTGGATTCCTGCATTGAGCAGGGGGTTGGACTGGATGGCCTTATAGGCCCCTTCCAACTCTACTTTTCTATGATTCTAAGTGATTTAAATTGTGGTTTAAATCAATTTGATTTAAATCAAATACGCCCTGCAGATAACAAAAAAGTTAGAAAGCACATCAAATTTTTAAAAGAAAAGAAAAGATCTTACCAATACAATTATAGCAGATAAAAGTATTTCATCGCTCACGGGGGAGGGGGGATTGAAAGAATCTAAAATAAAAGGCCTTATGAAATCAAAAGGAATTTTGTGCCAGAATGCCATAAGGGAGGTAACCAGATGGATCCTCTAGAGCAGTGATGGCGAACCTTTTTGAGCCCGAGTGCCCAAACTGCAACACAAAACCAACTTATTTCAAAGTGCCTTAAATTTGGCAGGAAGGAGGAGGGGGCACTAGCTAATTGTGCCCCGCTCTGTCTCAGGGCATGGCTCTTCACCGGGCATGCAAAGATTCGGGCGTGCGTGCGCTGTGCTTCTGAGCTGTCTGTTCAGTTAGAAGGAGGGCTGGGTGCCTGCGCAGTCCGCTTTTGGGGGTGGAGATGTTGGAGTGTGCCTGCCTGTGGAGGCCAGCGAGGAATGAGTGGAGAGGAGTTACTATGGAAACCCGACGCTGAATGCAGAACAGGGATGGGGACTCGGACTCGAGGACTCGACTCGTGAGTCGGACTGAGTCCCCCCTCTGACTCGACTCGGACTCGAGTCCCAGTATTTTTAATGGGACTCGAGACTCGACTCGGGACTTGAGAGCAAGGACTCTTCAACATCCCTGGGCTGTGCCAGAAGGAGTGGAGAGGAGCGTGATTGCCGGCGAAGAGCACATGGAAGCGAGGTGTGCTGCTGCTCGGCCGCTATGGACGGCTACCAGGAGTGCAGCCCCAACAGTGTGTCAAGATTTATTTTGATTGATGTGTTGCGTACTTGGGACAGGCAGAAGAAGGACCTGAGATTATTCTGTGTGGCTGCTCTGAGTGTGTTTCTGGTTCCAGCAAGTTCATCACCAGTGGAGCGGGTGTTCAGTGAGGGTGGAATTGTGATGAGATCTCACCGTTCCAGAATGCGGGCCAAACATTTAGAAAAAATCATGTTCCTCAAATGCAACATGGATAAGTTTTAGGAAGTACTGCAAGTTTATTTTTTAAAATCATTTTTCTAAAATGCAACCTTTCAGACATTTTGGGTTTGGCTGCCTCTGCCTGCCTGTCTGGGGTTCCCAGCCTCCTCTACCTGCCTGGTCTCTTCTTGACCAGTTCAACAGTTGAATTATCCAAGACAAAGGCCTCTGCCTGCCTGCTTTGGGGTTCCCTGCCTCCTCTGCCTGCCTGGTTATTTTGGGTTTTTCTGCCTGGTGTGTTCTTGCCAAAATCAGTTGCAGAGTTTTGAAATAACTCTTGTGCCTAGAATTTATTTAAGCCACACATCTGAAGTAGCCTTATTTTGTTGGGAAAACCCCCATTGATTTTAATAGGGACTCGTGGAGTCAGCTTTGGGAGTGACTCGTGACTCGCCATTTTGGACCAAGGACTCGGACTCGAGACCCGGGTCCAAAGACTCGTGACTCGACTCGTGACTCGAGACCAAGGACTCTTCAACATCCCTGATGCAGAAGGGGACGGATCTGGCGACCAATGGCTCGAGTGCCCACAGAGAGGTCCCTGCGTGCCAGCTGTGGCACGCGTGCCATAGGTTCGCCATCACTGCTCTAGAGCAGGGGTCCTCAAACTATGGCCCGCGGGCCACATCCGGCCCGCCGGGTCTTTTCATCTGGCCCGGTGGCCGATCTAACTTGTGAGGGAAGGGGAGGAGGGTTGGCTGAGCCAGTGGGGGGGGGGGGCATGGGCCGCCTGCTCGCCCGCCCGCTGCCCTGCATCTCCTGCTGGGGGGGGAAGGGGAGGAGGGGCAGCTTAGCTGGTGGCAGGGTGCGGACAGCGCCCATCCTCCTCCCTTCTCGTCCACCCCCGCAGGCTTACTTCATCCGCCTCGCCGCCCGCTGGTCACGTCACGTCACTTCCGGCGCGGAGGAAGTGACGAGACCCTGCTCCGTCGCGTCCATCCTGGACCCCGCCCGCGCTGTTTTTCAAAACTGAGCGCGGGCAGAGTCCAGGATGGACGCGACGGAGCAGCTCGGGCGGAGGCAGCAGCAGCAGGAGCAGCGCACAGGGGACCAGGTAGGACGGGGGCGGGTTACGGCGGCGGCAGCGGCGGTGGGGGGGTGCGGCAGCGGCAGCGGGGGTGGCGGGGAGGTCCTGTGGCGGCGCCGGCAGGGTGGTCCGGCAGTGGGGGTGCGGGGAGGTCCTGTGGCAGGAGGGTGGCAGCAGGGTGGTCCTGCGGCGGCGGGAGGGCGGGGGGGGGGGTCCTGCGGCGGCGGGGGGGCAGCATGAAGGAGGCGGCACGGGAGCCGAGGGCCGCCGCCAGCTGAGCCGCAGCAGGGTACTGGGGGCGGTGGTGGCCGGTGAGTCCCAGTGAGTCCGGCCCCCCAACAGTCTGAGGGACAATGAACCGCCCCCCCCCATTTAAAAAGTTTGAGGACCCCTGCTCTAGAGCATGTAGTTCCTGAGCACCACTACAGACTCAGTGGACATTACACTCAGTTTTACTTCGGTCTTTCTCAAGACTTCTGCCCTAGTTAAAAATAGAACAAGTATGTAATTTAACCTCTCTTCCACATACTAACCAAGGATGCAGTCTACATCCCATAGAGGTAAACTGCAAAGCTCCCACTGACTTCAGTGGCACTGAATTTCACCCACCTCCATGTTATTGACTATAAGAAAGGCAGTGATTGTGAGCAAGAAAGGCCACTGAAATCAGTATTTGCCAGCATGCTGCACAACAACAGAGACTAATTCTCAAGCACCCATGCCAGATGTCATGCTATGCAGCTTCTGCTCTAGCATTCTACTGTTTCAACCTTGAATCCTATGAACAAAGACCTCTCCATATCCTCAACACAAGAAGAATTGTTATTCATGACAGTAGAATCTAAAAACAACCACAACAATTAACCTTTGGTTGGTGGCTGCTTCTCCTCATGTTCAAAGTGTAAGTGCAAGCTTCAGACGTTCTCTCTCCAAACTTTGCATTTTTAGAGCCCTTTCAATTTAGCTTATGCTCACTGTAGCCACTGTAAAAACAACAGAGTGTCTTGTGGCACCTTAAAGACTAACAAGTTTATTTTGGCATAAGCTTTTGTGGACTTAGAATCATAGAAAGGTAGAGTTGGAAGGGGCCTACAAGGCCATCGAGTCCAGCCCCCTGCTCAATGCAGGAATCCAAGTCAAAGCATCCCTGACAGATGGCCGTCCAGCTTCACCTTGAATGCCTCCAGAGTGGGAGAGCCCACCACCTCCCTAGGTAATTGGTTCCACTGCCGTATTGCTCTAACAGTCAGGAAATTTTTCCTGATGTCCAGGCGGAATCTGGGTTCCTGTAACTTGAGCCCATTATTCTGTGTCCTGCACTCTGGGATGATTGAGAAGAGATCCTGGCCCTCCTCTGTGTGACAACCTTTCAAGTACTGGAAGAGTGCTATCATATCTTCCCTCAGTTTCCTCTTTTGAAGGCTAAACATGCCCAGTTCTTTCAGTCTCTCCTCATGGGGCCTTGTTTCCAGTCCCTTTATCATCTCTGTTGCCTTCCTCTGAACCCTCTCCAGTTTGTCTACATCCTTCTTAAAGTGTGGTGCCCAGAACTGGATACAGTACTCAAGATGAGGCCTAATCAGTGCTGAGTAAAGGGGAATTATCACTTCCCGCGATTTGGAAGCTATACTTCTATTAATGCAGCCCAAAATAGCATTTGCCTTCTTTGCAGCCACATCGCATTGCTGGCTCATATTCAGTTTGTGATCTACCACAATTCTAAGATCCTTCTCACTTGTGGTACTGTTGAGCCAAGTGTCCCCCATTCTGTAACTCTGCATTTGGTTTCTTTCCTCTCCCTAGGTGCAGCACTTGGCATTTATCCCCTATTTAATTTCATTCTGTTGTTATCGGCCCAGCGCTCCAGCCTATCGAGATCGTTTTGAATTTTGTTTCTGTCTTCCAGAGTATTAGCTGTCCCACCATCAGATCCACAGAGTATTATGGGGAGCTTCAGGTTTTTTATACGATAGTCGACGAAAGCTTATGCCAAAATAAATTAGTTAGTCTTTAAGGTGCCACAAGACTGTTGTTTTTGCTGCAACGGACTAAAACAGCTTCCCTCTGGAAATTGTTGCAACTGTGTCAACCAATGGACTTTCATATATATTAAGCACATCCAATTGTCTTTAGTAGCTTCACAGTGCCATCATAACTCTACCTCCTTTCCAACACACTTGGATTCAAATTTGCAAACCACAAACAAGTGATCATTTAGAGCTCTCCAAAACTTGGTGCTCTTAATGTTTTGAGTAATGTATGCACGTTATTATAGTTCTTACATGTTTTTAATTAGTTGTCGAACTCTACCTCATCTCCTCAGGATGCACCACTAATAATAATTTGGGAGATGAAAGACCATAACCATATTAATTCCAAAATATGAAAATCTCATCAACCACTCAAAAATATCTTGAAACTGATTAATCATAAAATGTGGGGGAAATGGAAATTGCTTCTCTGCCCAGTCTCTTGCAGTTCTTGCAGCCCTGCTCCTCCTCCCTCCATGGGTTCAGGCAATAATGCCGAAATAGGTCTAGTATAGCCACAAGAACTAAAAACAGGTCTTTTTCTCCCAGCTCCACTGTTCCTTATCACAGAAGTGTGACACAGAATAAAAGGCATATTTAAATTTCAATTTTTTAATTAAAGGTTGCTCTAAATCAGGAGTGCAGAACTTCTGGACCTCAAGATGCTTTGGCCTATAACTCCCATCAACCCTATCCAGCATAGCCAATGTTGAGGGATCATGGGAGTTGTAGGCCAAAACACCTCAAGGGTCACAGTAACCCACTCCTGCTAAACTGGTAGAACTACAGAACTATTTTTCACATTTCACATTTAATACATTGGTATGGATTTATAGCAGCAATTTTACAAGTACGGACGCGCACACACTCCCTTTATCTCTCTTGGTCTGTGGTTTTGTTTTGTTTTTAAGTACCCATTAGTCTCTAGTCACATTTGTTCTTCAAAAGGCCATCCCATAATATCACTGCTGTCTCTATCTGCTTTATATATAGTACAAAAGGGGTTACCACAATGTAAGCTAAAGTGTAAGAATAATAATCCTTGGGCAGATTAGCATGAATTTAAAATTTCAGACACAGTCAACTGATGCAGCAGCAATGTATCAGGCTAATTAAGTTTAGTTAGTTAAGCTTTCAACCTTAACTTGCTTAATTATGCAGCTATTCCAGCCACTGAATAATATACTCCATTTAAAAAAAAAAGTTTTCTTTCTAAATATTCCCTGATATACAAACTCTGCTTTCAGCAAGGTCACCACCTTTCATCAGCGGCTTACATTGCAATCCTATGTACCGTATGTATACTCAGCAGTAAGCCCTACTAAGTTCAGTGGGACTTATCCCCATGTAAATGTGTCTACAACATACATTCAAGCTAGTTCCATTTCATCTTGGTGGAACACTCATTACACATAGCCAACCCATCAGGAAAAGTAGGGCTGGTCGCAACAAAAATAAATTTAAATGAATTAGTAGTATGCATCTGTCTTGGTGACATTACTTTGCAGCAGAAATCTATTCCCCCCCCCCCTTTTGCTGCTCTTGTTTTGGGCAGTTACTTAAATGTACACAATTCCCTGAATTTGTCTGTTCCATATTATTGTTTGGAATAACTTATGTATTTGGGATGACAAGTTTTCCCCCTTAGGATCCAGAATGCCAATAATCTATTTTTTCTCTTTCTTTTTTCTCTGCTTATGAGCTATTTCACAACAATAAAGAAACAGGAACAGGTATCCACCAAATTCCTGGACTGAGCATGTGCTGAGAAGTACTATGTGGTCACCCCTGCCCAGAGCACAGACTGGCAACTTACACATTAGTAAACCAAGTTGACTGCAAAGGGATGAGTCAATGGCAGCTCCTCTTTTTTCAGAATTAATGTGCAAATCATTGTTTATGATATCATGTGAATTTAGAATGGACAACATTTTATCCTCTGTATCAATTACCCATAGAGAGGAAGCCAAACTTGAACATGGAAGGCATTGCGTATTTGCCGACAGCAAGATACTTTCTGCCAAGTATAGTGATGGTTGATGAAGATAATCAGGGATTCAGCTATCACAAATAATTGACCAGCTAAATGCTGTTATTATGTGACTCATTAAGAGGCTAAGAGAGTTCACACTGGACAAGCTTCAAGCTCAAGTCTGAATGACAGAAAAACGCCCATACATTACTCCCCAACATCCCATAATCAAGCATATGATGTTTAACTAGAAAATTTACATTAAGGAAGTACTCATTTTGAGAAGTGACAGAGCTACAAGGGGTGTAAAAATAATAGTATGTCTGTAATGTAATGAACATGAAGGGTAGACACTACATTAAATGTGTGGCTGCCACTGAAAAAGGCAACCCCACTCTCTCAATGTCTACTACAACTCATCTCATGCTTGACGTCATAATGTACAGCATCCCCACCAGCAACTGTTGATGTGCCATGGGGGCAGAGAAAGAGAGGTACATTGTGATGTCACAACATGAGGTTAGTTATACCAGACATTATGGAGGGGGAAAGCAGACATGTGGTTGCTACTTTTGATGGTAGCCTAGCAAAACAACCCATAAACAACCCACAGTTCACACATAACCCAGAGTTCAAACCAACAACAAACCACAGATTCTCTTTCTTGGTTGTTTAGGGTTAACAAACCATGGTTTCTTAGCACAGCCATGTTCGCACATTACAACACCCCAGAATTCAACAACGCATACCATGGGTTAGTGTTATGTGCAAACCAGCCCATTCTGTAAAACCGTAGTAAAGCATAGGCTTTAAAATGCATTGTTTTCTTATATATATACAGGTTAGAAACATGTGATATTACTCACCACATTCTTTTGCTGTTTACAAAAAGCTGGTGCCTGAAATGTATAGGAGCTTATTGATGGGAAGGAGCAATTGGGTAGCAGCCCTGCATGTGCACGTCAACCAAACTCAACTGAGTTTTTACATTTCTGTACTACCAGGCACCACATGCAGATTTCCTATTCAATCGTTTCCCCTCCTTTTTCTGCTCTTATGCCTTGAGAAGTAGAGCAACAACTTGAGATAGTGGCATGGACAGGAATGACACACTTCAATTTCTCAATTCAGTGGGGAAGAACTGCATTATCCCACCATCTGTGGTTTTAATTTCCAAAGTTTTGTCCAAAATTTCCTACTTTAAAATATATATATATTTATTTGCAACACAACGGTAACAACAACAGACAGACAAAAATGCAAAAAAGGTTGGGATTGATATCATGAAACATATAAATGTACAGTTTTGTATACAAAATTTCCTACTTAAAGAGACACACTAGACCAGCCTTCTCTAACTTGGCGCCCTCTGGATGTGGGCTACAATTTCCATCATCCTCAGCCAACAGTGCCATTGGCTGGGGATGATAGGACTGTAGTCTGATACATCTGGAGAGCACCAGGTTGGGGAAGGCTGCAAGTGCACTAGTCACACACAGGGATTAAAGTTGCATTGGGGCTGTGAAGAACTCAAGAGTTATACACTCATTTAGAAGACTTTTATCCGCTTATAATTAATAATAAATGGTCTTCTCCTTTGTGACAAGATAGTTATGCTGCTTCTCAGATATTTAACACAAAATCCAGCATTTTACTAGTAATAGCCATGTAGCTTCAGGTGCATCTGTCAAATTCTGAAGCACCATTGTCTATCAAACAACTCCAAATCATTTCCTTGCTCTTCCCACTCTCTTCACACTCGGCAAGCTACTGAGCACCTTAGCAACAAGAAAAAAGATAATACAGCACCAAGAGACTGGGGAAATTTCCACTCCATATCAATCCATAATAATTGCGGCAGTTTCTAAATGAATTGACCTTCTCATCAATCCCTTTCTATCTATCTGTCTTTCCTCAGACTGCTTTTGGAAATCCTGTGGGATGACATTTTGTCACTTTCCAAATTTAGCAAGCCTCCAATGAAACCCAACCCAGTTAATCCTTCAACAAGCTTACCTGGTACAATAAATTTCAGAAGTACAGGCAGCCAAGAATTCTGTCCCTTTGTGCTTCACCAATTATTTGTGTACTGTAAATAATTGGAGGGCTCTGACAGAATGTAAGGCGCCTGTCTAAAATGATTAACAAGTGCAGAAATAAATCCGACTTCAGAAGTGGCAGCATTTTCAGAGTCCCAATGAATGATGCCCTCACAGCTCTTTATAACACTATGAAAAACTAAAATGGGATTATTTTAACTGCGTACATTTGAGTTTGGTTTATGTATCCGAAACAAATTATATAAAAATGCATGAACCATTCACATTTCTCATAATTTTAAAACTGGAATTATTGGGTTAGAAAAACACAACAGAGATTGTGTGCTTCTTGTCCTCTTTTAAAAGCTCAGATCAATTGCACCAAGTGCTCCAATATCAAGATTTTCAATTAACAAGAGCAATTAGTACTACATAATGACTGCCATCAGATCAGATACTGGAACTGTAATGTACCAATCCTGCTAACTCTTACATGGGAGAATCTTTGTCAACATGTACTGTCAATACATAAGACCAAAGGTCTAATAATGTGCCATTTGAGACAGCTGTGTCTAGACAATATTGCTGGAAAATCTGAATATCAGTCCTATCACTACCATTCTGTAGCCTTGGGAGAGTCACCAGGGATCAGCAACCTGTGGCTGTCCAGATGTTTTGGCCTACAATTCACATCAGCCCTAACCAGCATAGCCAGTGGTGAGGAATGATGGGAGTTGTAGGCCAAAACATGTGGAGGGCCACAAGTTGCCCAGTCCTGGTCGCTATCAATTCTCCATTTTTAAAAGGAGAGCAACAATTACCTTCCTCACAAGGCTGGGTCAACATAGTCAAATTTGTACAGCATGTTGAAAATTAAAGCTAATATATAAATATCAGGATTTAATTACCAGGTCCTTCCCTACAACTGGAAATGGCTTTCATAAGAAACATGAAATTGCCCCTAACATCATGAACTTTAGACTTAGAGGATACCCAAAAGGCACTCTTTCCACCTCTTTTATTGAACTCGGGAAGAGTTACCATAAAATTTGCTTAACTTCTTCAATGTTAACCTCACCCAAAACCTGTTCTAATGAAGTTAAACTTTGAACCCATTGCTATATTTCCGGTTACATACTGTTAGTACTGTTATGTCCCTCTATGTTCTTTCTATGTCATCTGCAACCAACTTCTAGACCTTGCCTGTTTTCTATAGCTCAGTTGTGTATCATCATGATCATCATGATCATCATCATCTTATTTATTTATTTGTATCCTGCCTTTTTCCAAACACTGGGAACCAAGGCGGCTCACAACCTTTAAAATGCATACAATTAAAACAGAGATAGAAAAATACAAAAGTTAAAAATAGAATTAAACCATCAATAATATTAAAAAATTATATATAACATTAAAAACAATACAATATACATAATATAAAATACAGCATTCCATTGCATCACAGGCTAGTTCCAAATGCCTGTCGGAAGGTCTTTGCCTGCCTTCGGAAGCTTACCAGGGAGGGCGCCACCCTAGCCTCCCTGGGGAGGGAATTCCAGAGCACTGGGGCAGCCACCGAGAAGGTCCTCTCCCGTGTTCTCACCAGGTGTGCCTGTGATGGTGGTGGAACCAAGAGAAGGGCCTCCCCTGAGGATCTCAAAGTATGGGCAGGCTCGTAGGGGAGAATGCAGTCTTTCAGATAACCTGGACCCGAGCCATATTGAGCTTTAAAGGTCATAACCAGCACTTTGAATTGTGCCCGAAAACAGACTGGGAGCTGGTGAAGCTGTTGTAACAGAGGAGTTGTATGCTCCCTGTAACCGGCCCCAGATAGCAGTCTAGCAGCAGCTCTTTGAACCAGCTGAAGTTTCCGAACACTCTTCAGAGGCGGCCCCACATAGAGCGCATTACAGTAATCCAAACAGGATTACTGTAACACGCTCTACTGTACATTATGCAATTCCATTCACTTTGCATTTTTATGGTATCTCCACTACTGTGTCTTTGGTGGCTTAGCCAGTGGGTTTGCACAATATATAAAAGTTAAAACCATAAACCTCAACAAGGAAAGCAGGGATGAGAAAGGGACGCCACAACAGCTTCTGCTGATAGGACAAAGACAGTTTTGGATTTGCAGGGTTTCAGTCCACACACATCTTTGTGGTGGGGTAAAGCTGAAGCAGGGGCAATACCCACCTTCAGTAAAGTAAGACTAGGCTGACGGTGAAACAGAGGTTTGCAGCAACAATGGCACAAGTCTGCCATCTGATAGATATGGGAAGAATGCCTATGAAAAAGTTAACTGGTACAAAAGCTATGTGAGAAAGTTCTACGAGAAAGAGAAAGCAAGTATCTAGCATCCTACTTGTTGAACTTTTCAGCAAAATGCAAGTGGATTTTTCATTCCAGTAACTTCCCACCCAGTAATCTTTCAATTAAGGACAGTGTAGGGTAGAAAGAGATGTGATTTAAATCACCCCAATTTTCTCTAGTACGTCCAACGTACTTGTAGAGAACAACTGTGGATTGTTTGTAAAATCTTTTGCTAGTATACATATTCATGCAATTCCATGTACGGTAATTAGTGATGTGTCCACCATTCTGAACATTTGTATGCTCTCCTTTGGATTTTCTAGACATTCACATCACTTCAAGCCACATGAAATGTTCTGTGAATTTTAAAGCTTTACTCAAAGCTTTACTCTTAAACATGTTAATTTGAGCCTAGCACATTTATATGCCTTAGACATTTTTTTGATCTCTTGTCAGATATGCATAACACTTTCAGCTCTTCTCAACCATAAGAAACTAGGAATCTGGAAGGGGCAAATCAGAGTTCATTGCTAAGCTAGTCTCAATACTTGCATTATTACTGCAACCTAAGACAAAAACAGAACATAACTCTTTGTAGTTTCAAAATGCCAAACTAGCAGAATTTAATATTTTTCCAGAGGTGCATATTTATTACCTCTCATAAAATAATCCTTGCTGTGTAAAAATTCATTGTGTTTATTTTCTCAACTTCCAGCAGGAGTGAATGCTACAGGTTTCCTATAAAATAGTTTTATAGCCTGCCATGTTATTTTTAAGACTGAAATCTTTCAAATGTCTCTTTATGGGATTTATCTACACAGAAGTTTGTTCTGTATTTTGGAAGAGGTTAGGAATGGATCACTTTGTTTTCCCCACTTCTACATCCCTTTGACTTATAGAGGTTGCTTATATGAATGACAATTGGTCCCAGGGCAGGGGGGCACAATGATCTGGTTCACACGTAACACTAACCCATGGTTTATTTAAAACATGTTTTGTTGCCCTATCCACGGTTTGTCTAGCAGATGATCAAACAAACCATGGTTTGTTTTCTGAGCCCTGGGTGGTTTGTTTTCTGAGCCCTGGGTGGTTTGTTTTCTGAGCCCTGGGTGGTTTGTTTTCTGAGCCCTGGGTGGTTTGTTTTCTGAGCCCTGGGTGGTTTGTTTTCTGAGCCCTGGGTGGTCTGTTTCCCTCTTTCTTCGCCCACTCCCTCCCTGTAGCCCAACTAGCTCTGCAGCACTAGCATGTAAAGAGGCTGGGGTGGTTTTTTTTTACTGTTCTTGCCCGTTGCCTCTGTAGGCTGGCAAAACAACCCATGAACAACCCACAATTTTGGGTTCACATGTAATGAAACCCATGATTTAAACAACCCATAGTTCACAACCTAACAACAAACCATGGGTTCTCTTTGTGGGTTGTTCGTGGTTAACAACGCACAGTTAACCCATAGTTCCGGGTTTGCATGTAACAACCACCCACAATTCAACAAACCATGGTTAATTAAAACATGGTTTGTCATTATGTGTGAACCAGGTCAATGTGTATAGTGAAATCATATTTTTTTTGTTTAAAGAATTCTATAAAATCCCACCCTTCACACTTTATAAACATTATTTGTGGTCTAAATAATGCACTTGAACTTTTATTAACGTGTACATTTTTACCTTGAAAAACCTCCTCTGTAATAGTTATTTGTTTCAAAATTTATTCCACTGATTTATATTTTTCCATTTTAGTAAGTTTCTTGAAACATTATATTAACTTTAAACAAACTTTTTTTTAACTGAAAACATTGTTACTATTTAGTTTCCATCATTAGACATATTTATTTAATTTATATACCGCCCAACAGGTAGATGTCCTTGGAGCAGTTTACACTAATGAAAAAACCCCGAACAATAAAATAAACAGAAGCACAGTACAATTGTATGCCTGTTTACCCAGATGAAAGTCCCTGGTTACTTGGATGGAAATAACTAATCCTGTGCTACAAGCAGTACTTCCTCATGAGCAACAAACAGGGCACCTTTGCAATTAACCTTTTACGAGACTGAAGAGGTTGTCTTTGATATAAGAAGTTGTTTCCTGTTAAAGATTAAGCGCACAAAAACAATAAATGAGCATAGTTCCACAGTACAGTATTAGGCAGGTCTCCCTAAACAGGAGTGAACCATTGCCAGAATAGGTGCCAGCTCCACAGCCACCTTGGGTTTATGGATCTTTGGATAAAATAAGAGAACAGATTTTCAGCCAAATCTCCCTGCCCTTCACAATAAATGCAATATTTATTTATTTATTTTTTTAATTATATTTATACCCCGCCTTTTTTCCTGCAAGGAACCCAAGGCGGCTTACATAATCCTCCTCCTCTTCCTCCATTTTATCCTCACAACAACCCTGTGAGTTAGGTTAGGCTGAGGGTCAGTGACTGGCCCAAAGTCACTCAGTGAGTTTCATGGTCGAGCGGGGACTAGAACCCAGATCTCCCGAGTCCCAGTCCAACACTCTCACCACTACGCCACACTGGCTCTCTCTCTATCTAGAACTTGCAGTTTGAGACACAGATATGTTCTTACCCCGGTGGGACATGTTACCCCAGGTGGAGCCATCAGGGTGTAGCAGCAGACCAGTGGCATGAAGGAAGGACAAACATGATAATATTCAAGAGTACCAAGATCCAGGACTGCCATCACTTCATGGAATTGAATGGAGAAAATAGTTTGAGAACTAGGACCAAAATTTTCTCACTGCTCTTAATTTCATTTACTTGCCATTCTACACTGAGAAATTACACACACTTAACACTCATAGATTTCATAGATCATAGAGTTGGAAGGGGCCTACAAGGCCATCGAGTCCAACCCCCTGCTCAATGCAGGAAACTAGAGGAGGGGGTCTCCCATCCAAGTAATATTGCTGTTGGAAGCTTAAGTTTCTATAACATGGAATCTATCCAGAATATTTTTGTTATGTAGTGTCAGATTTAAGGAAATTCTTGAATGAGATAACTGGATGTTTGATTTCTGTAAGAAACAGATACCAGATTGAGGGTTTAGCTAAAAATTTTTTATAAATGCTATGAGGTTACGACTGGAGAAATGCTGATTTAATGTTTTGAATTTGGGGTTTAATTGCATTTATGGTGGTCTATGGCCATAATAATATTAAAACTTTATGGAAAAATAAGAGGAAGCAATAACTTATAAAAGGTTAATTCAAATAAGTGAACCCTGTCAAGTAAATTATATCACTTGAATTACTTATATGTTATGGGTTGGATCCAGATTGTCCATTCCATGAATAGAAGGGAGTTACTTTCTTTCCTCCCTGGAAGTTATATTCTCACTATCTCCCCCTTTGGTTCTATTCTTGTGGAGAACACCTTTCTGGAGCTGACTCTCCCTAGAGCACACTGAGATAACTGACTAGGACTCTTCCAAAACAAGGGTAAGGGCGCTGCAAAGTAATCAGTTTTGTATCCTCTGTGTGGCCTTCTCTTCATGATATACTTCAGTACCTTCTATTTTCATTTCCCCTCTTTTGCTCCCTTGGTACTCATTTCCTTTATATTTTCCTTCAGATGTTACAGTATAACTGTTTTAGTATTTTACCTTTCCCAAATTTATCTTACTATCCAGTTATCTTTTGTTTCTAACTCCTGCTCTACTCTTACTTTTGTTTCTATGTTTTCCCCCCTTTGAGATCTGTTTTAAAAAAGTGAAGGAAGATACTATCCTTTGGCTATTTTTATTTTAAATTCCCATTTAACTTCACAAATGTTGCTTTTGCCGTTTTCTGCCTTCCTTGCATAATTTCCCCACCTCACCGCTGTTATTATACAGAGGATAAAGTTGTCTTGTACAGCACATTGGTGTGCTAGACAGCTTCCACACAATCACCATACTCTTTGGGCCAGTTTGCATTATCACCATGGGTTACACAAGCCACAGTGGTTTGTTTAAGCCACAGTTTGTGCCGGGCGCCATTTGGCTAATCAGTCGCCCAGGGGCAGCTTGTCATCTGAACCCGGGTGGCATGGCTTGTTAGAGGGGGGGAAACCACCCTCAAGTCACCCAACAACAGCAAATGAATCATTTGAGGACTATTTCTCCCTACAACAAGCCATGCTGCCCGGGTTCAGATGACACAACAAGCCACACCCAGGCAAATTGCACCTGGCACATGACGTGGTTCAAACAAGCCACCATGGATTATTTAACCCATGGTGTCTAAGCCCTTCCCCTACCTCCTTGCTCTCACAAGAGAACTTGCTGCCTCATTATGCATAGGACTGATTGTTCAACAGTCCTAAGTTCACTTTTCTTGACGTTTGCCTCACTGATACATTTAATTTACTTCAGAGTAAGCATAGCAAGGACTGCTCTTTGATTCCAACCCTGTGGATGTGAGATAAAGCCTCTCATGTGATGAGGCTGTAATTTTAAATAGTAACATACTAGTTTCCTCCTAGTAAGACCTCAATATTACTGGAATGTCAATATTTACAAATACAATGTCATATTACAAATACAAGAACTTCTCTGCAATGATATTTTATTTGTTTGTTGCTTTGGTAATTTCATTTACTACTTCAGGTTATTTAATAAAATGTGTTAAACTTCTTTTTCCTCAGATCTCCCCTAGCCTCCATACCTTTATGGGGGCTGGGGGAGTCCATTTTCCTTTGGACTGTTATTAATTGCCGGAGTCTTAAATTGAACATGTTATGTTTCCCTAAGGTTTTCTGCCACCATTCATCTTGTGAGCATATTTCTCTTAGTGTTACCAATACTGTCAGCTTTATTTATCCCTCAGTGATATTTAGAAACATGGACATGTGCACTTATGATTTGCTCATTATCTTGTCCGTTTTCCCCTTTCTCTCTCTCTCTTTTAAAATCAGCAAAGTGTTAAGGAAAGCTTAACAGGAATGATTATACAGGCATGTGCTGGGATTGTTGGGCTGGGGTTGGCTAAGCAGAAGTCTTTCCCCTTGTACACTCTCTTCGTGTCTGTGCATTCCCTCAACTGGTGTTGCTCATCCTTCAGAATCTCTAAAGTGTGCATGTGCAGCCTGAAGTTTCTCCTGCCTTGGAGATATTGGGGCTTAGAAGAAGCAGGTTTGGTTTTGGGGGTTTTATTGTTCAACCTGTTTTTCCACCCAGTACATCACTCGCCTCCCCTACATCCCCATGCACCATACCTAGTTTACTAAAGGAAGTGATGTGACACTGATCTTCTGTCTAAGGACCATGGAAGGGATCATGGTTCAGGGCCAAACTACATATGATTGTTAAATGTGTCTTTGCATCTACAAATCTGCTGGGAGAGGCTGATAATTACTGGGATCACAGCAGGCAGGATCCGGGAATTTAACCCTTTCCTCTCCTGCTGAGGCCCTGAGGAAAAATTTTTTGGAAGCTGATATTTGCTTTTGGAGGAAATCCCACATTGGTATCACCAGGGCAGGGCAGGGTTAAATTCCCCCACCATGTCCATGCAATCCCAGTAATTATCAGCCCCTCCCCCAGGTGATGCAATTTGCATTTTTAAAAACTGCACATCAGATGCAAAGATGCATTTCATGCCATGTCTACTTTGGCCCTCATTGCTAGAGCGCATATTTTGCATGCAGAAGGTCCCAGGTTCAATCCCTGGCATCTCCAGTTAAAAATGGATCGGGGTGCTTATAGACAGAAGGCTCCTAGCACTACCAAAGAGAAGGCATTGTGCAGCAATTCATTCTTTTTTTCCATAAGAGATTATCTGTGGTAAGGAAAAAGATGGAGGAAGCAGTGGGAAATCAACAGAGGGTTACAAACTAAATGAATAAATAAAGCTAGCAACAATAAATAATATCCACAAAGGGAGAATGAACACTGGTGAGCTTAAAAGACCTTAAAAAAGGGGTCCCCAACCTTTCTGGACCCATGGGCACATTTAGGAATTTGAGAAATTGCTATGAGGACAACTACAAAATGCCTACTCAGTGGATTGCCGCTTTGGCATCAACGTGTCACATCTATTGACCTTAGGCTGCGTCTTATTCAGCAAAACCTTTTGTTTCATGTCTACTGGACACCACAATGTCTCTTTAATAAGGAGTCGTCTAATTCAGTTAATTGCTGGCAATGTAATACAATTAATGCTTCTTTTAAACATATGTTTTGGCAAAGTCCAGTAGTTTCCTGTTTTGTGGGGAAGGTTATCACACAGATAAATTTTGTACTGGAACAGTCTTTAATATTCACTGATGTACACGCTGTTTTAAATTATTTACCTGCTTCATAGAAATTAACAAATGGAAGGGGAAATGGATTCTCTGCGCCCTTTTGACAGCTAAAAGACTGAGATTACAACATTGGTAGAATAAGCACACACCTCCTATAATGCAATGGATTGAGGACTTTACACTGCTTTTAATATTTGAATGGGTGGCATATAGTCGCCACCTTCAAATGGATACTTATTTAGATATTTGTTGCACTTTTGTTGAAGCCTATGTACAATTGCTAGAAAGTTGTATGCATTTCATACAAATCCATGTGCGTATATTTAAAAAACCCCAGAAATAAATAAATAAATAAATATATAATCATCATCATCATCATTATTATTCTAGGTGACCACAGGCACCATGTTGGGGACCGCTGCGGGCACCATTGGAGGTGCCCATGGGCACCCCATTGGGGATCCCTGCCTTGAAACAAGCTTAAAATGACCTTTATGAGCTCTTGAAATACCTGGGAGAATAAAAAGGTTTTCATCTGGTGTTGAAAGGGCCACAATGTAGGTGCCAGGCAAGTTTTTCTGGGAAGGGCATTCCACAGTTGAGGTGTCACCACTGAAAAGGCCGTTTTGCTAGTAGCAACCAGAGATTTTCTAAGCCTTCTCAAACCAAGTGCCCTCCAGATGTGTTGGACTACAACTTGGAGCCCCTTTTATCAGCTTGGCATGTAGCACCCTTTATCAGCTTAGGCTGATATACCAACTATGACCGTATCTAGACAGAGATAGCCTAGCTACAGTTATCCATGCTCTAGTAACCTCTCACCTGGATTACTGCAATGTGTTATTTGTGGGGATGTCTTTGAAAATGGTCCGGAAACTTCAGCTGGTCCAAAATAGGGCAGCGAGATTGTTAATGGGGATTAGTCAATATGAACATATTATACCAGTGCTTTGTGATCTGCACTGACTTCCAGTCCATTTCTGGGCCCAATTCAAAGTGCTGGTATTAACTTTTAAAGCCCTAAAAGGCTTGGGGCAAGGTTACCTGAAGGATTGTCTCTTCCCATATATACCTGCCTGGACCCTAAGATCATCTTCACAGGCCCTTCTCTGGATGCCCCTGCCAAATAGTGAGGCAGGTGGCTACTAAGGAGAGAACCTTTTCAGTGGTGGCACCATTTGTGGAATTGCCTCCCCAAAGACGCTCACCTGGCACCTACGTTGTGGTCTTTTCGACACCAGGTGAAGACCTCCATATTCTCTCAGACATTTTAGTCCTACAGTTTTTGTTGCTTTTAAATCTGATATTGTATTTTTAAATGTTTGCACTGCTGCTGATTTTGACCCCTGGTTTTATATTGTAAAACTTTTAAAAGTTTCAAACTACATTATGATTTATCATGCTGTATTTTATGGTTTTAATTGTTGTGAAACACCCAGAAAGCTTCAACTATAGGGTGGTATAGAAATGTAATAAATAAATAAACTCCCATGATTGCAGACATGGCCAGCCATGCTGTCTGGGGATTATGGGAGTTGTAATCCAATCATCTGAAGGACACCAGGTTGGCAAGATGGGTCTAAGGTACCCAGTGAATTCATGGTCCAGGTAAAATATGGACCAGAAGCTTTCAGTCCAACAGGTCATTGCCTTAATCACTACACTCTTGTATGGAGGGTGGGGGGAAGAATTATAATCACACATGACTGTAACCCTGCCAAGGCAAGCCATGTGAGTGTGCTGTGCTTTACACACAACTCCTATATGGTCAGAAAGGAGCATCCTCCTCAAGTAGGCCTGCCTGCCTAAGAATATAGCAAGTTTCAGCATTTCAGGCTGGTGCCTTATGTCCATCCTCCCTACGTGTCAAAATGTGACCATAAATTGATCTGAAAGGAAAGAGAAGGGGAAAATATATATATAAAAGGCTTTTACCCGTCAGAGAGACAATGGGCACCTTGTACTGTACCGGGGGGGGGGGGGGGGGCTTCAGCAGCACAGACACAGCTGAGCCACAGAAACCCATCCCCCACTTCTCCCTACCTTCAAGCAATGACATCTTTGGTGTTAACAGCTCTGTTGCCGTAGCAACCAGCCTGCTTTTGACAAAGCCACATTGAGTGAACGCAACATGTGGGAAACTGGAATCTCTTAAGCCCTGTGAGAAATGGATTCTGAAAAGAAAAATTTAGGATAGAAATTTTGAGGTAGCTAAAACACACATACGAAATATTAAGCATGTAAGAGAGAGGACTCTTACTTGAGTGCCAATGAATTAGTCCCAAGTATTATTGTAACTAGGTACTGAAGAACAACTGGACAGCACCAGGATTCTTGCATCTTCAAGCTCTGTAAAGGCTGTACAGCAGCCTTCCCCAACATGCTGTCCTCTGGATGTGTCACACTACTACTCCCATCATCCTCAGCCAGTGTAGGCCTGGGAATGAGAGTTGTAGTCCAGCACATCTGGGGGCACCAGATTGGGGAAGGCTGCTGTACAGCACAGGAGTTCAAGGCACTAGCAGTTTACTGTGAAACGTGTGTATGATACCTGCAAAAGCCTCACCCAGGAATCACTATGCTGGGATCAACACTCCTCTTACATACCGTAGATACATAGATCATAGAGTTGGAAGGCACACAAGGATCATCCCATTGTTTTCCAGGGCTTCAATAAATCCTTTGTTCCCCTCCCGCTGTTCACCATCTTATAATAGCATGCATTAGGGATCACTAGGTTGACACCAGTATAGAAATAGGTCAACTGGATCCTAATTTCAAATTACTACTGGATTACCAGTATTTAACACTCTTATTATTAGAATTACAAGAACTTTCCTACAAATATATGGTTCATGGAAAATTGATTGGTTTTGAACCACTTTCATTTCCCCATTCTTTAGTCAAGAATGAGAAATACAGAGGTGCAAGGCATGATAATGCCCATGAAAATTCAACAGAGAGGAAAGAAAATATCAGCAGCTTTCTTAGCTCCTTCAAGGATTGTACCCTCCCCCCATACTTTAAGAGCACATTCTAATTATCACCTTTGCCCCTAAATAAATGTGAACCAACTAATCAAAGGACTCAGAACAACTCAAATATAAAGTCCCAATGTGCTTGGTTTGGGGTTTTTGTTTTTTTAGATTTAAGTGTCAGAAGAAATCATATTCTTGAGGGAAAGCCCACTGCTATCAACCAGATTTTAAGATGATGACTACAAACTTGCTTCAGCTACCCTGCATTTGGATCAGCTCTTCTGGAGAGGACAACACCCCTTAGCTTGTATTTTTGATCTATAGATATATTCTGGGGGTTAGTCAGAGAATGAAAGAGAGAGGCGCTATTTAATTAGATGCTCTTGCCTCGTTTTGGTTCCATTTCAAGATAACTGATGGTGTAAATTATAGCATGGCTTTCAACTTGAATATGCAGAGGTGGAAACTCACTGCAAGCAAACATCTTAAAAGTGACCGAGGTAGGAAGCATGTGTTATTAAAAACACTCTAGGGGATACATACATATACAATCAGGTACACTGATTATGCAAAGTAGTTCTGAGAGTAAACACTTGAAAGAATATTTGGCTAACTCACTCATTACTATTCATTATAGTTTTCAATATAACTCTTTGAAAACTGGTCTGTGGGCATTCTGCCACAACATTTTATTATAAACATATATATATATATATATATATATATATAATCAAATGGGATTCCTGCTGAAATCTTTAAAGAAGGGCCCCCCGAACTTGTACAACATCTTCATAAACTCATCAAAAAAATCTGGATAAGAGAAGAGATCCCAGAAGACTTCAGGGATGCCATAATTATCACCCTCTTTAAGAAGGGTGATAGAACAGACTGTGGAAACTATCGGGGCATTTCTTTCTTAGCTACCGCAGGTAAAATATTTGCTAGGATTCTCGCAAACCGTCTTCTATTTCAGAAGAGATCCTCCCTGAAACTCAATATGGTTTCCGCCCCTCTAGAGGGACAGTAGACATGATTTTTACTGCACGTCAGCTCCAAGAAAAATGCCGGGAGCAAAATCAACCCCTTTATATGGCATTTATTGATTTGACTAAGGCCTTTGATACTGTAGACCGTACAGCTCTCTGGACTATCCTTATGAAAATTGGATGCCCCAATAAATTTGTGAATATCTTGCGACTTCTCCATGACAACATGACGGCAACGGTTTTGGACAACAACGGCTCTCATGGTGCTCCATTTAAAGTGGGATCAGGTGTTAAACAGGGATGTGTTATCGCCCCAACATTATTTGCTATTTTCATCGCCATGATTTTACATCTTGTCAAGGGGAAACTTCCCACTGGTGTGGGAATTATATATCGAACAGATGGAAAGCTTTTTAATCTCAGCAGGCTGAAAGCAAAAAGTAAGGGAATTACAACCTCCGTTGTGGAACTTCAGTATGCTGATGATAATGTGGTCTCCGCACATTCAGAGGATGATCTCCAAACTATCCTAAATGCTTTTGCAGAAGCATACGAAAAACTTGGTCTCTCACTTAACATCAAAAAAACCAAAGTGCTTCATCAGCAAGTGCAAGCTAACCCTTTGGCGATGCCATCTATCCAGCTTGGTGGGACAATACTGGAAAATGTCGATCATTTTCTCTATCTTGGCAGCTATCTTTCTGTTACAGCTAACATCGACAGTGAAATCCAGCATCGTTTGAGCTCCGCAAATGCCGCGTTTTCTCAAATGAAACATAGAGTATTCGAGGATCGGGATATTTGTAAGAAGACCAAAACACTGGTTTATGAAGCCATTGTATTACCAACTTTATTGTATGCCTGCGAAACATGGACTATCTATAAACGTCACTTCCACCTCCTTGAAAGATTTCATCAATGTTGCCTCCGGAAAATCCTTTGAATTACTTGGGAAGATAGGTGAACAAATGTCAGTGTACTGGAAGACGCAAAGACTACTAGCATTGAAAAAATGATCCTTCAACGCCAACTTCAGTGGACCGGTCATGTTGTTCGAATGCCTGACTGCCATCTCCCAAAGCAGTTACTTTATTCCCAACTCAAGGATGGAAAGCGGAATATCGGTGGTCAATATAAGAGGTTTAAAGATGTTCATAAGGCTAATCTAAAAAAATGCAATATAAACATCGAAAACTGGGAAGCTCTGGTCCATGAACGATCTAAATGGAGGTTGGCCTTTCACAAAGGATCCATGGACTTTGAAGAAGCCCGAGTGCAAGGTGAAAGGGAGAAACGTGCTAAGCGAAAAGCACGTCAAATGAATCCTTTACAGGACCATCTTCCATCTGGTAACCTGTGTCCTCACTGTGGGAAGCTGTGTGGATCTAGAATTGGCCTCCACAGTCACTGACGGACCCATCGCTAGAGTCTACACAATCTTCTTTAGAATTTCCTCCTTTTATCCTGGAAGACAATCTTACTCGGTCACGAGTGATCGCCTGATGATGATGATATATATATATATATATATATATATATATATATATAAAATAAAATTTGTTTATAATAAAATGTTGTGGCAGAATGCCCACAGACCAGTTTTCAAAGAGTTATATATATATGCCGCTTCTTGCTATCTCTCCTGAAGAATAATTTGTTTTAACATCCCAGCATGAGCTGCCACATTGTAAAAAGGCAGATGATAGGAAGTGCAGAGCTAATTTGCATGTTGAACTACAGTTCTTTCACTCTGCATTTACAATGTATTAAAATGCAAGAGAGTTATAGCTTAATCTCATTGAGAAAGCTTTGAATCATCTTAAACACTTAGAAAGACTGTGTAAAATACCACCATCCAGATAATTTGGATGCTTCAACAGAGAGCCAGTGTAGCATAGTGTGAGAGTGTTGGACTGGGACTCAGGAGATCTGGGTTCTAGTCCCCGCTCAGCCATGAAACTCGCTGGGTAACTTTGGGCCAGTCACTGACTTTCAACCTAACCTACCTCACAGGGTTGTTGTGAGGATAAAATGGAGAGGAAGAGGAGGATTATGTAAGCCACCTTGGGTTCCTTGCAGGAAAAAAGTCGGGGTATAAATATAATAAATAAACAAATACAAAAGAGGAAGGAGTTCTCATGATTTTCCAACTTAGTAAAGAGGTCAGCTAGGGTATTCTATCTTCACAGGATACATCTGTGCCAGTCCCACAATCCTGGATTCTGCAGTACAGTTTGCTGTGGTTCTAGAACCGGGAAGCTTAGCCAATATGGGGTAACTGAAACATTACAGTTCCAACATGGACATCATGAAAAAGTATTTACCATTGCCACTGCTCTATATAGCAGGCATATCTACACCCATATCCTATATGCATGTAGAGTCTGATGTACAGCATTTTATATCCCAGGTGGTAGGCTGCTCTGGCATTCAGTTGTTGCATGTACATAAGCCAGTGTGTAGGGTCAACACCTTTTATATATTATGCCTGCAAACATGGGGAAGTTGCTTCCATGTGGGATTTGTAGCATTTAAATAAGCTTGGACTGACCTCTTATAAATAACCTTGGAATACATAGAATTATACATAGTTCCAGCAGTTTGAATGTTTCCAAGTACTTTATTAACACAAAGACAGTCCTGTTTCATCTAAAAAGCATTCTGATAGGAAGCAGTATGATCACGGCCATTTTCAATGTACTTCTCAGTCCAAGGTGCTGTATAAATACAAACCACCAATAGGTCACTTATACCCATGTTAAATTACTTCACTTAAGAAATGCTTTACAATTTAATCTATTCCATGTTACTACCGTAATTCAATTCTCAGCACTTTGAGTGGTGACAACTACACCAGAACTTGTAAATATAAAAAAATGTGGCATTAATGTGGAGGTCTGCCCAAAATTAGCATTGTTATCAATAACGGAGAAACTTTTGTGCTCACAAGAGAAAAAGGAACTAATTGTAAGTTTATTAGCGGCAGGGAGATTATTGATTGCAAGGAATTGGAAAGTTCAACATCAGTATTTAATAATAGACTGGTATAAAGAGGTTTGGGATATTGCTTTAAATGATAAACTAACATGTAGTATTAAATGTAAAAGGGGACAATTAAAGAAAAATAATTTTAAGGAAATATGGGGGTCATTTTTAGATTATGTTTTAGTAAAGGGGAAAGGGAGTAAGCCATGTCATGATATGATGTATTTTTGGAATATAGATTAATAATGGATCATGTGGATAGAATTGGTTTTGGCCCCGGGGTGACGGGTGCACTTGTAGTGTATGATTTGTAGGTTTATGGTTTTTTGTGTGTGTATGTGTGTTCTTTAAAAAATAAATAAAAATTATTTTAAAAAATAAAATATCTCTATTAGTTATTCCATAGTTTTCAAAAGTTGATTACCAACATACAGTTATCAGATATCACAATCCCAGGGCACAGATATTACTCGTGTTTCCTCCGCTGATACTTGTGTGTAATATAGGATGAGGTCCTCAATCAGTAGGTTCCATCATAGTTAATGGAGAAGCATGTGTCTCTCAGGACCAAGCTACCGTACATGTTTAGACAGGAGTTCCATGATTGATCTCCCCTTCTTTTCACTAAATGAAGCCCAAGAGGGCTGCTAATCTGATCGAGGAAGTGGTACAGGGGTTGGGAATGTTTAACACTTTCCCCCACAAGGCTCACGCTGGCTCAGCTTGTCTGGGTGTGGAAAGCTAAGCAGGGTCAGGCCTGGCTATTACTTGGATGGGAGACCCCTCCTCTAGTTTCCTGCATTGAGCAGGGGGTTGGACTCGATAGCCTTATAGGCTCCTTCCAACTCTATAAACAACACCATTGCTCCATGAAAAAACAAAGGGATGATGCAGGGGGGTGTATTTTTTCCCCGTGGATCAAATAGCAGCTTCAACTTGTGATTTAGATTGGGGAAATGACATGGGGAGAGAAAAAAATAAGAGATAAACACCCCAGCTCCAGAAGTACTTCTCTGATTAAATTAACCCCCACCCCCACACAGTATATATATATATATATATATATAATTTATTTAAATAAATAAATAAATAAAGATATAAATATAGATATATAGATCAGTGAATCATGCAGCTTGGACTTCATATTCTTAGAAAATAATGGATTACCACAGTTAAATCTACGGTAGGTCTAATAGATGGGCAGGCAGACAGATACACACACACACTCTCTCTCTCTCTCCAACAAATACAGTGAGAGAGAACAAGCAGAACTTCATACAACAGTTTTTCAATTGTGCTCAAAGATGTAGAAAGATACCTTGATCTTCCTGAAGCTTTGTTAAGCCATTAATCTGGGTAAACTTGTTTCAGTTTGCTGGCAGATTGGAAAATAACATAAAGAGGGAGCAGCAGCATGGCTTGTTTTACAAATACACCTTGTGGTTATGCAGCACTCTCCTCCCCACCTCCTGCAAATCCTGCATTTCCACTTTGCAAATATGATGAGTTAGCATCCACTTACTTGAGCTCTCATGTGTAATGCTTCTTCAAAAAGGCAGCCAACACCACCATTTTATTTTAAAATGGAACAGAAGGAATCACTCAGTTAACCAACTATCCTGGAACGTTGAAGAAGCTAGTTTAGAAATATCTAGGTACGGTAATTTATATCCTCCCCAACACAATAACAGGCCTGTGGCTCACGCTGGCTCAGCTTGTCTGAGTGTGGAAAGCTAAGCAGGGTCAAGCCTAGTTATTACTTGGATGGGAGACCCCTCTTCTAGTTTCCTGCATTGAGCAGAGGGTTGGACTCGATAGCCTTGTAGGCTCCTTCCAACTCTATGATCCTATGAATACATAGACACCCTACCAAAGGGCACCCACAGCATCCTTAGAATACAGCAAAATAAATGCATGTCGAAGCACTAGTTATACTTTCTGGTGTGTTCTGCAATCATGAGAAACTGAAATACCGTAAATGCATTTCTAGATAAACATGATAGTCTTTCTAAGATAAAAAATTAAAATACACCTAGATGTGGGCTAACATCATTAGCAAAGTATTTAACTCACCTAAAAGCCTTTTAAAAGTTTGAGATTTACTTAATTAGTCTCCAAAACCATCAGCCAGTACAGAAGCATATAGCAACAGTGGTTGTTTAAAGGTAGTTGAAATATTCCAGGCAGACTAGTTGACTATGTTCATAACAGAGACACTCAAGAGCTGCTTGACACATTATAGTTTCCTACAGGAATAATCACCTTGCAGGAAGATACATGCTTAGCATTATGTGAGAAGTATGGAGTGTTTTTCCACTGTACTTCACTTCACACATCATAGTAAACATGCATTTCATATAAAGGTATTCATTCCTTGTAAGATAATTGTAATGGATGAAGTTGCCTTCAGTAGACTGACTGAACTCTTCTGTCCAAATTTTGTCCTTGCTAATGAGTACAGTGTAGTTCCCCAGAATAACTGAAGTTTCCTTTGATTGTAAAAGGATCAAAACTTTCTCCCTTTCAGGAAGATAATTTATTGTGAGCTAATTCCTTGTTGCAAGACAAGAAATTTTGTTCGGACTGGTTTGATACTGATTAGCATGGCCTCTCCTGCCAATGAATGACAGCCAACTCTAGAGTGAAATATTTCAATTGCTTAACAATTTAAAGCTTCCCACAGCTTTAGTATGGGTGTGAACACAGTGGAATCCAGTTTAAATGGTGCAGGGGGTGTAGTGAGATAAACTCTGATTGACTGGAAATTTAAACAGCATAGAAGGGTGCCAATGCTTCAATCCGAAGTGCACCCGCCCACTCAAAAAAAGAAGTAAAAATTACCATAAGATTAAAAACCCAACAGTTATCAGCAGGGCACTATGTGAGTGCAGAAAGAGGTATCTGCGGCTGCAGTGGTGCCTTCAAGCACCATGTTGCCTAGAGTCTCACCTAAGTATTTTGCATTTTGTAGTGGGCGGGTTTGCACGTCATGGTAAGCCACCCTGAGAATAAGCCACAGTGGCTGGCTGGCTTGCTTGCTTGCTGATCCCATGTTACTCCTGACAGACGATCAGGTGTGCAGCAGCTTGATGTGGCGTCTTTCCCGCTCAGTCCTCCAACCTGTTCCCTGTGTCCTTTGCGTGGCAACCCATCTAGTATCCTCATCCCTGTGGCGGGAAACTTTCCCCCCCCCCCCCATCCCTGCTACGATCGCTTTCTCTTTTTGGAGCATTTACCGTATTGTTCGCTCCATAAGACGCACCAGACCATAAGACACACTTAGAAGTAGGGTACCGGTAAGTTAATTTTTTTTTTTTTTAATCAGCTGTTCCGCAGGGAATCAGCTGAGAGGCGGGGGCTTGCCCCCTCCGCCCAGGAGCCGTCCGCTCTTCCCCGGACCAGTTGGAGGCAAGTTAAAAAAATAAAATAAAATAAAATAAATTTGAATCAGCTGTTCCGCGGGGAATCAGCTGAGAGGCGGGGGCTTGCCCCGCTCTGCCCAGGAGCCCTCCGCTCTTCCCCAGACCAGTTGGAGGCAAGTAAAAATAATAATAATTTTTAAAAAACAATATTCGCTCCATAAGACGCACAGACATTTCCCCCTATTGGGGGTGGGGGGTGCGTCTTATGGAGCGAAAAATACGGTACTTCATTCACCACCATTTTTTCCCCAGTGCTTTGGGAGTACACAAATGGGACCATAATTTCTTTTAATTATTCCCCCCCCCCCCCCCGGTCCTTTGCAAGTGCACAGATTCGCCTGTTTACTGTGTGTAGTCTTGCCTTCTCAGTTTCCTTGTATGTTACAGCTGTCAAGGGAAGCACCAAAGTGGAGTAGGTAATATACAAGGAAACTGACAAGATGAGACTGCACATAGTTTAATCTGCACACACTTGTGAAGGACCAGGAAAAATAATAATACTGTACTAAGAGAAAGTATGAACCCATTCGTGCAATTCAGAAGCACCAAAAAAGAAAAAGAAACGCAAGCGAAGCAATTGCTCTGAAAAAGGGCACCAAAAGGGGGGCACGGGCACTCCCACTTGGCAATGTTATCCTCCCACTATTACACCTCAAACTGACACTTGTCAGTGTCCTCTCCAATTTCAACACTTTTCCAAGTCCTGATGAAATCAACAAATGGGAGCTATTGCCCCCACATTGGGGTGGTGTAATTACTGCTGGTGCAAGGGGCAGAGGCGGAAGTCAAGAGAAGGCTCTCCATTTTACTGCCCTACCATGAGATTTGTGAAAATCTCCCTTCTGTTTACTGCTCAACCTTTAAATTTGAGCAAATCTCCCCAACAGGTTTTTTTTTAAAAAAAATAATGGGACTGGAGCGAATGGAGTGCCCGCATGAGCAGTACTTACACCTGCCCACCCAAATGGGGCCCCATTCACTCTGCCCATCCATTAAAAAAATGTTGAGAAGATTTGTACAAATTTGCTGAAGCGTAGTAACCCCAGCAGTAAATGCTCCAGAAAGGAGCCATGATGGGGGTGGGGAGAGCCAATAACTCCCATTTGTTGACTTCATCAGGACTCAGGGAACTGTCAAAAAAGGAAGAAGATACTGACAAGTGTCAGTTCATAATAATGAACATAACAGGCATAATAGCGAGAGGATGAGATTGCCAAGTGGGAGTTATTGTCGTCCGTCCTCTGCCACTTTGGTGCTCCTCTTCGGAGCAATTACTTTGCTTGCATTTCTTTTTCTTTTTCAGTGCTTCTGAATTCTGCAAACGGGTTTGTACTTTCTCTTAGTATTATTTTTTTCCTTCGCAAATGTGTGTAGATTAGCCTATGTGCAGTCTCACCTTGCCAATTTCTTTGTATGCTACCTACTCCACTTCAGTGCTTCCCTTGACAGCTGTAACATACAAGGTAATTGACAAGATGAGACTACACCTGGTGGACAGGCTAATCTGTGCACCTGAGTACTTGCGAAGCACGGGGGGGGGATTAAATAAAATAATAAAATAAAATAAAAATAAAAATCATCACCATCTCATTTGTGTAAGAGGTGGCAACCAAGTTATGGTCCTTCCAAAGTGCTATTTTGGCACTGGTGGATGGGCAGTCGCTGGCAATGGATGCTGGAGGTGCACTGGCAAGATCGCGAACTTGGCTCTGTGGCCCCTTGGGACAAGCCCCTGAGAACAAACCACCCTCAACAACCTTATTACAAGCCATAGGTTCTCAGCATGGCTTGGTTGCACAAAACTACCCACACTGAATTGTCCTCACTGGGTTCACACATCACAGTAAGCCACACTGACACTAACAAGGCTCACAACCCACTCTGGCTTCCCATGATGTGTGAACCCAATCTGTGTGTCTTGAAGTAACTATTTTGAAAATAACATTTTTCTGCAGGGTTCTTCTAATATACTGATGGTTAGCCACACAAGAAGAAAGCATACTTTTCTCAGCACTAATAGTAGTTACTATAGGTAAAGCAATATGGGTGGGTGGATGCACTTCAAAGTGAAACACTGGCTTCCAGCGGCCTGCCATCTTTATTTCCCAGAATGCCTCTGGGCCACACATGGATCAAAATACATTCTTAGGAAGTAAAGATGACAGGTGGCTGGAGCCCAATGTTTAGCTTTGAAATGCTTTGGCCTCCTCAAAAAAAAGGGGTCCTGCTGCCTGGAAAGGGGGAGGGGCATGGGGATGGCAGCAGGGCAACCAGTGGAGGGCTGGTGGTGACCTGACGGGAGTGAGAGGAGGAGGAAGTGGGAGACTGGGACTGGGCTGACCCAATGGGGTGGGAAGAGGAAGCAGGGAGACCAAAGCTGCAGTAGAAAAGGCTGGGGGGCGGGGACGGTGAGTGACCTGATATGGGGGAGAAGGAAGCAGGGAGATGGGCAGAGGTGGTAAGGGCTGCGGAGAGCAACAGGAAGGGATATGGAGGCCTGTGCGGTAACCTGCAGTGGGGGGAAAAAGTGGGGAGGGTGTGTGGGTGTGTTTCTGAGAGAGAGAGAGAGAGAGAGAGAGACGACTGGGGTGGATCTTGTGTGCTGGGAGTGTGGAGAGGGAAACACTGTTTGGGGGGTGATCCTGAATGGGAGAAAGCATTGTGGGTTCAGGCACAGAACCCACCTCTATGTTGCATTCAAGTTCTTGAGCAAGTTACTTGTCTTTTGAGGTATTTAACAGCTCCAAATAGTACACAAGGTGGTGGTGATGTCACTTTTTTTTAACCAGTCTACTTTTTATAATCTTGTCTTAGCTAGTTAAGTAATTTTAAAATTGTTTTTAAAATGTCTAGTGAAATTTTTTTCGATGTTTTTATTGTTTGTATTTTTATATTGTATTTTATTGTAAAATTGTATCTTATTGTATCTTATTGTAAAATTGTATCTTATTGTAAAATTGTATAATTACTGTAAACTGCCCAGAGAGCTTCAGCTATTGGGTGGCATAGAAATGAAATAAATAAATAATTTTACCCTCAACAATATTGCCTACTGTGAAATGGGTATTTTGTGACTGGCTGAACCTACCAAGGCAGCCATTACCACGCCCGATGGCAGTGATTTTATTATGGCACCCATGACACTTCCTAAAAATGCTAAATGTGCCCACTAGCCCAAAAGGTTTGAAGACCCCTCTGCAAATGCTTCTCTCATGTGTTGTAGAATATTAGCCTCCATTTCATTAACTGTTGGCCACAAAAAAGGAAAAGCGGAGGATCAAAATTTACCTACGATGTAAATAGAGCTTTGGCTGTTGGGCAGTATATAAACAGAAATAATAATGATAAAGATAATAATCCAATTTAAATATTTGTTTTGTTTCCTATGGGTCAATCTTTTAATGCTGACCCAAAGACTATCTAAGGGGCTAAATATTCAGGGGCACTCTCTTTTGGTCTCAACAGAGAGTGCCCTTTAGAGCAATAGAAAGACCCATTGTTAACTGCTAATTCTGGTCATGTATGCAATCATTACTTTATTAGAACTAATAAAGAGGACACTCTGCATACAATTCAATGGAAAGTATCTCACTTTGATGCATCTCTCCCCCAACCCCAATAATTAAAGGTAGTAAATTAAATTTCAATTTTTTCAAGATCTGATATCCTATTGTATTTCCCAAGCAAGAAAAGTGGGGAGATGGAGAATTTCTATGTACATGAAAGAGCTAAAAACACAAAAGCAGTCTCCTTTAACCATATTCTCACAGGACAACTGAACCATATTAAAAATATATTGCTGGGCCACAAAAAAGCAGCGTGAATTTTAGGACATCACCTGGTTGTGGTTGGCATGAACTAGCCATGTTTACCCTTCTATCTTTTTAAATCCATGCATTCCATCCACTGTAAAATATTGCCACTCAAATAGTTTGGCTTATAAGCAAGTAACCAGTTTGGGTTTTCTAGACTAAGGCAACAGTGTGTGTGGCATTTCATTCAAACGGAAGCAAGGTTGACAGCACTTTTAAGAAGTGCATAGATAATTGCTATGCCAAGCAGAGTAAATCAAACTACTTAACACTTTACGAAAAAAACCACACTATTAAAGCTCCTACAGTGTATTTGGGGAGGGTACATTTTACATTCCCAGACAAAAATGATTAGTGAAATTTTTAAGTACGGTAGTTCCACTTACAGGAACTACAGGAAACAACAGGGACCTCCCAACTACAGTGTGCAGTGGTTGAATGACATCTGGCTCTGTGGACAAGTCTTTCTCCCCATTTAAGGCCTTTTTGCATCAAGTACTTGAGTAAAAATTCTTTCCATTGAGCAATCTGTCCAGATCGAGACGGTTCCAGTTTTGTTCCCACAGTGAAAGAAAGCTTCTTGGCAAAGAGAAGCTATCTGCCAAGTCCAGAAAAGCTTTGATGGGGAGAGTTTGGTGAGGCCGGAAGCCTACTCTGAATCAGCATTCTCAGCAACAGAAGCCACCTTGGGAAACAGTAGCTTGTAAGAGTGTGTCAGTGCAGAATATCTGGTTGTGTGTATACCAACTTACCCTTATAAATAAATGAAATTCTCCCACCCCTACTTATGAATACACAAAGAGTAAATGAAAACATCTATATTTTATTTTTCCTGGTTTCTGAGTGTTCCTTCAACAATTTGCCTTCATTAACAGTCTATGCTCACTTTCAGATGAAATTTTTAAAAAGCAATGGGTAAGTTTTTCCGTGCTTTTTTTTTAAAAGTAAAGAATCTAGAGGAAAGCTGTTGATGGAGACAGTATTAAGAACATATCTATAACTGTCTGGGATTGTTAAGACTGACCCAACTGACTGATGTTTTGAAGCCTAAAAATAAAGGAAATAGACAAGTATGTGCATTAACTAATTCCAGGTGTCAAAATACTAGTGTTCCCTATCATAGTCTATTAACGGTGGAAGTGGAGGTAAGAATTAGGTTAGTTTTTAATGGTCATAGTGTTTAGGTATATTATTAATGTAAGAATTATTATTCTAAAAGCAAAATAATGTAGAAATCCCTTTTTATATTGTACCCTTTTTATACTCTTTATTTTGTGAAATTCCTACAGGTTGTTGTGTTTACTATGTGTATACTAAGCAGCTGCAATTTTAATATGAATTGCCAGGCTTTTCATCCCCCTTCCACCCTTGCCATTATCTGCAATTACAAATGCTGGGCAGGAATTAGTGCCAAGGTAACACAATTCTGCTCAGAGATTATTATCACTGCATCATCGACATGTATAGACAAAGATCCTGGATGTGAAATTAAGGGATCAGAAATACAAGACCTTTGCTATGCCAAGCCAATTTTCATAAATCATGTATATATCAGGTTCTGTATTTCCATTATACACAAATTGGATGAAAAAACCACACTGACTAGAATATACATTTAAAAATTACTTTCTCCTTTTGCTTCACATTAACATACACAAGTGACATAGAATCATAGATGATAGAGTTGGAAGGGGCCTACAAGGCCATCAAGCCTGAGCCTGCTTAGCTTTCCACACTCAGTTGTTGACTCCAATGGGTCAAGAGACAGGAACAATTGTGTTGGCTGTTGGTATGAAGGGAGGGAGAAAAGATCTTTGGAAGCGGAAAGACTGATTATATTCAAACATAATGTGAAACCATTATGCTCCCTCTTCCTTTATACCTGAAGGGAAGAGATTAGAAGCTTCCACCCACCCCTAATTTGTGGCAAACTATGGTTTGCTGTTCTGTCAGAACCACAGCTTGCCAGGATGGATGGATGGATGGATGGAATAGCATGGAGAAAGAAGTTGCTTATTCTTGTAACATCAAAACATGGGACAGTATCCAACGTTGCTGCATGCTAGCGGGATGCACCACTAGTGCAATGGGAAACTAGTGATCCCACAGTGAAACACTCATTTCTGGAATGGGGCAGGTCAGCAGAGCTTGAAGAAGGGAGCATTTCCGCTTGTTTTCAGGATGTCGGAAGTGCTAGTTCCTGTTGTGCAAACGGTGGGTCCCACTAGCGCAACAGAAAAGGCAGGAGTGTGGTGGCAGCATTGGATACTGCCTATGGGTTGTATCCAATGTTAGTTCTACTTAGAGTAGACCCATCAAAATGAATGGAACTCAAGTTAGACTAAGTTCCATGTAATTACATCTGAACTGTAGTCCAGGGAGGCTGTGTGCTTGTATGTTTGTGTGAATTTCATACTGATTGGCACTTTGGCAAAAGCTTTTCTGTTTCAAATAGTGTAATTTTTAATCAATAATGGTATGTTTAGTACTTCTTAAAGTGTTTGGTGCCAAATTTGTTTTCTCTATTGAAATTCACAAAAAAAATAATAATGCTCAAATGGATAGGATAATTATTTGAAACTACTTTAAAACTGCAGAGGAAAACTCTAGCAAACAGGCAGATCCTTGACTGGGCTAAGCAGGCTACATCCTTGGGGCATTTTTTCACAAATGAAAATAAGAAAGCACTGTACAATGTGGTTATTACTTGGATGGGAGACCCATCATCTAGTTTCCTGCACTGAGCAGGGGGTTGGACTCGATGGCCTTGTAGGCCCCTTCTAACTGTATGATCTATGAATCTATGAACCAAGGGAAAAGTACAGAAAGTTGTTCCCCTTTGCAATCCAACTTGCTCTGCCCCATCTTCTTCAAAGCCATGTTCATAGAATGGGGGCATCTGCAGAGGGGTACATCATTCTGTACTTCCCCTCGCCACCTTCATGCCAACCTAAGCAAACCAGTATATTCCACTTCTATTGCCCCTTCTATCTGTGTGTGTGTGTGTGTGTATATATATATATGTGGCAATTGAGCCACATGTTTTATTCAAGATTAAATTTGGCGAGAGTAGAACGTGCACCACCCTCTGATTTTATTCTCACCATCCCTAGCTGCCTTGAAGGATCCAGCCTAGCCTGTTAGTCACGGTCTTGTTTTGTCATCAGTGTCAATTCTGCAAGCATAAATGTACCATTTAACAGGATGTTTACTCTCTCAATAATTTATTCTAATCACACGTTGAAAACATTTTTGAAAAGCAAAAAAGAAAATCCTTTACTAAATGCTCTGACCCGCCTCCCCACAAAAAGTGGTTTAAAGTAGGGCAATGGATTACCAATCCCTAGGGAAGGATTAACAATATAGAGGCTCCACATACTAGAGGCTCTCCAGTGAAGATTACTTGCATATTAAGTACCACTATATTAATATGTATGAAAAAAATATTTATAATCCCGAGACAGCATTTGTTACATTGCAACAATGAAAATGTCCAGTAGCTTAGTTTTAACAATACAAAATATGCCATTACATAAAATGGAGTCCTACTGGGCATGAGTTCTTGGATCTGAACTCTATTGGCCTTGCCAATCCACACTGCAGTGATTTTGGAAATACGCTTTGTGAGTTTCAAGCTCAGACCTCTTGCATTGCTAAATTCCAGCACTAGTTTTTTTGTGTTTTTTTTAATCACTAAAAAAAAGTGTAGCATCAGTATTCAAATCACTATCTGACTCACTAGGGGGCGGATGGGGGGGGGGGAGAAGAATAAGTTAGCATATTTATTTCAGCCCACACCAAGGAGCAAAACAATTTTACAATTAGTAATTTAAAACACTAATTCAGGGACAGCTTGGAGTTGGTACAACTGGGCCCTTAACAACATAAGATTTCTCTACATGTAGTTTAGAATGTCTAATATAAACTCTTCTGGAACATCTGGGCCTCAGCAGAGAAGACAACAGGGTGGCTGGTTGCCGGCCAGATGGGCGATTAATAAATGTAAATAAATAAAATAAATAAATATATTTAGGCTCAAAATCAAATAAGAAAAAATAACTCTACATACCTTTAAAGCACATTTCTGCCCTGTCACCTTGTGAAAGCATTCCAGTACTTTGCCATTAATGCCGAGACCCAGCACCCGCTTAGAGATTTTGTAGTCATCGGTAACTGCATATTTCTTTATTTCGCCCTTAACAGGGACAGCTCCCCCAGGTAAAGGTCTTGTGTTGCTTTTGCTGTCCTCTTGACTCTCTGGCGGGGGGCCCTGCTGCTGACTCTCACTTTGCTCCATAGCAGGCAGAAGTTCCACGTTTAGAAAAAATAGTTGCCAGTCATGCCCACCTACAACTAGTTTACCGTTTTCTGTAAGGTCACCCTCTCATCAAGTAGTTCACAGCAAATGTTTCAAGCACACTGGATCCATTTCCTAGGATTTCACCAAAGGATCTCCTTTTAAAAAAAAGTTAACAGAAATTTAGATTAACTATAAAGGCATAGAATGATGGACGATTTTTCATACCTATTCCTCCCCTGGTTCTGTGCCATGGGACAAGTGGTTCACAGAATGCTAAGAAATGCAGTTCACCTAATAGTCTCATGGCATGCCATGAGTGCAGCAATCAGGTTGACCAGGATTGCTAGCTTTTTTTTCTAGCAGGGTGCTTTTGCCTTCAACAGTTGCACAACAGACAGAAATTCAACAGGTGAAGGATGCTTGTCACTGCATTCCATGTAAGAAATGCTGCAACTGTTGAATTTGACTGTTGTGCACTTGTTAAAGGCATATGCAGAAAAAAAAGTGACAACCTAGGTTAACCTTTTTTTTAAAAATAGAAACTACCATTGGTAAGGTATTAAAGCAAAAAAGTGATAGTTTTACAGCTTCAAAATTGGTATGAAGGCTCATGTCAGCAAAATCCAGCCATCTGATTAGAATACTTGATGGGCCTGCACTAAGAACTGGTGAATCGTCCGTCTCCATGAGGATAGAAAATAAGGCAAGACCCCATGAGAGATTGATTGTGAACAGCAGTGTTTGTGAGAACTGGGTGAGCTGAATCATCCATTGTGCCTGACATGTTGTATTTTACAGATATGCTATTATTCTGAGCTGCCTTGAGTGCCTAGCACAGAAAGATGAGGGGTGTGTATTATTACAAGCAGCAGCAAGCAAGATGGGGACAATGTCACTACCCATACTGATCATTCCTAATCCAAAACAGAGTAACAGTGATCAGCATATGCAACTAAGCAATGGCAGCACCAACCCCGCCACTGTCTGTAGCACCAAATTAACATCCTAGGACAGTGTTGGCGACCCTTTTTGAGCCCGAGTGCCCAAACTGCAACACAAAACCAATGTATTTATTTCAAAGTGCCAACACTGCAATTAAACATGAATACCGAGGTTTTAGTTTTAGAAAAACAACTCATACAGTTGTCCAAACTAATTAACATCTTTTGTCTTAAAAGAAAAACACAATAAAAGAGCTTTCAATGATACAAACAGTTTTTTGTTGAAAAAAAAATCAACTCAAAAAATTATTATAGTACTACATTGTACACATAGCCTGAAGGGAATTTATACAAACTTTTTAAATAATTAGGCACATGTATTTTTGGATAAGGGATTCTCAACTTGTAATATGATTATATGCCAGACTGAAATTGTATGGGGCAAGCTTTACCCCGGGTCCTTTCCCTGCTTCTACAGGTGTCGGATTAGTAAAAGTAAAAGTCAACCTGTAGTAGGATGAGCAAGATAAACAAGAAAACTAAACATGCTTAACACATTTTAAACACTTTATGTCTTGGACTGCAAACACTGCATTAGGTAAAAGTTTGCATTGGGCATGCTTTTGCACAATTAATGTGATTTTTGCTATTGCATGCATGCTGATAATTTGTCAAACCTTGGCTCATACTCCGTTAGTTTGAGAGCAACACATGCAGCACTCAGGTCAACTGTTAGGGCTTTACATCCAAGCCATGCTCTGTGTATCATTCTTCAAAATCTTTTAAATGTGATAGTGCCAGCTGTGGCACCCGTGCCATAGGTTCGCCATCACTGTCCTAGGAAGTACATTTTCTTCAAAGTACTTCCTGTTCAACTCCCCATGTTGGTGCTATATGGACTGGAGAAGATGTTGCTTGAAAACACCTCAAGATCACCACAGACATTGGAAAACTAGGAGGAAGGCAAGGGAAGATCCACTTACACCCTGTGTTATGGAAACATACAATCCTGCTTTGATCCACATACAATTCATACAATCCTACTTTCAAGCCACATCTTCCATTTGAAATTTGGCTACAAGTAGTCTTGCTGGGTCTTAGGTTTGTTAAATTCCAGGGTTTTACCTTGAGACTTCTAAAGGGTGTCTTATAAGCATGTGCAAATATTCTCACTCTTACAACAGTGAATAACCACAGCCTGCCCATGCTCATCTGCCATGAAGTGAAAGGGCTTTCAAGTCAAGATATGTGATTTCAAGGCCAGAACATTTCTCTTTGTAGAAATTAGTCACTGCTAACATATTAGAACACCCTTTAATGAAAAAAATAATAATGCCACAAAACATAAGTTAACTATGGTATATAGATTGGCATAACAAGAGACTTATGTGTTCTGTAACTACCACTGTCCTTCCTCTACAGTGCACAGAATTCTAAGAAAATCACTAACTACACCTGCTCTGCATGTGTTACTACTTCATCTGTAGAGGTCAAAAGATCCCCAGGTTATGGTGAGGGGAAAACTCCTCAATAGATCAGACTTGTAACCTACTCACTCTCTAACAAGCAAATGGCTAAAAAAACTTCTTTCTCAATCCTAGCTACCGTTATAGAGTTGGAAGGCGCCTACAAGGCTATCGAGTCCAACCCCCTGCTCAATGCAGGAAACCAGAGGAGGGGTCTCCCATCCATGTAACAACCAGGCCTGACCCTGCTTAGCTTTCCACGCTCAGACAAGCTGAGCCAGCATGAGCCACAGTTGCCAAATTTAAACCCTCAGAGGGCCCATAATCTCTTTAGAAGTTATGCAGCAGGTAAAGTTTCCTTGGGTGCTGCTTTCCCCCCACATCTCTGATCACATTGATGGGGAAAGCTTCACCTGGTGGAGTTTTGCTTAAAGGAACAAGAGCCCCCTCAAGGCTTGAGCTGGGGAAAAAAGCCATGGTAACTTAATGAGGGGAAGTAGACCAAACTGGAGTCGCACCGTCCCAAGCAGCTCCCCCGTGGGTAGAGACAGGTATACGGAGGAAAGTGGTCCTCCCCTCTCGACGCAAAGAGCCCCCTGCTCGCGCTAAGTCGCCAATGGGAGGGAAGCCTCCCCCCCCCCCGGCTCATGAGTGTGTGCCGGGGAAGGCGAGGCGAGAGAACAGCGTGGGAACAGAGCGGAGGAAGCTTCCGTAAGGGGCGGCCGGCTGTTACCTGCGTTGGGCGCATGCTCCTCACAGGTGGTCGCTCTGTGGCTGCTCCCTCCTCAAAGGAGCGGCAAGGAAGGGAGGGGGCCAGCGGCCATAGAAGGTCTCGCCGCCCCCGGGCCCAGCCAAAGCTCTTCGCCAACCGCGTAGGACAAGCTTAGGCGGTCGCTCATGTGACTCTCTGCCCGAGCCGGCCCAACCCGGTCCCGGCAGAGACAGCCGCCGGGAAGGAGGGAGGGGCGAGGAGGAGGAGGAGGAGGAGGAGGGGAGCACGTGCTCTGGGACACCTGGCCGCAGACCGGGCGGGAGCAGGCGGGGAAAGCAAGGAGAAGGGGGGTGCAGTGCTTCTCGTGGTGGTGGTGGACGGGAATCATGGAGGCCAGCTGCGAAGAGATGGAGCAAGGCTTCTTCGGCGGTTCATTAACCCTTATGCAAAAACAGGGGCCAACAACCAACTGCTCCTGTGGGCTCGCCAGCCTCGCAGAAGCAGGACCCTGAAGCGGAGGGCGAGCGAGAGGAGCCCTCGCTAGTTGGGGGCAATGAAGGCGCGAAGCTTTCTAAACAATGCCGAGAAGCCCGCCGTTTTGGGTCAGCATCTGCTGAACCACGGGGGGGGGGGGGAGGAGGTGCTTTTGGTGACTTGCTTCAGCAGACGGGCGGTCTGTCGGCGATTAAATTGGGCTGAAATATTTTGCTTTGAGATACTGTATTCCCCCTCACCCTCCAAGCCCCATTTCTATATGGGGTCGGCTAGGGGAAGCCTTCCCCTAGTTTGTAATGCCCCTGAAATGTCCCGGTGAATGGTTCCCTACTGAGGGCAGGGAACGACCTGCTTTGTTTCGCGCTTAATCTCCTTTGCGTCGCGGAGGTGGGACTGAGAACAAAGAGCGACGCGGGAAAGAGGCGTCCTTAAGAGCGAAGGGTTTTTGCTGCATCTACCTACGACATCGTTGTTTTTTTTGTTTTAAGGGGAGAACTGGAAAATTGGGGGAAACAAATGAGAAGCGACTTTGTGAGGCGTGCGGCTGCTCGGTGAGGAAGAGGCGATAGAGGCTTACAACAAGCAAACCCATTATTCTGGGTTTCAGCAAATAGCACGATTGTCTCCGCCGGTACTATTCTGAGATGGTAACAGGGCAACACCTACTGGTGAAAAGAGGACAGAAGAGGCTGGAGCGTGGGGAGAAGCAAAATGGTGACACGGCAGGGGGGAAATGCTTTGAGCTTGCGAGGCTGCGGCGAACGCCTGTCTTTAGCCTCTGTTTCGGAGAGCGAGGAAACAGGCGCGCCACTGTCCGCCGTAGTTAATTTTTAAAGCGAGGCGCAGAGGCTCCAGCCCGTGTGGGCAGCGTGATTTGTCCTACTGGCACTATCGCCTATCCGCATGCTCAGATGTGCCTTGCGTGTTCCAACAGGCTGAATCCCTAGCAACCGAGGTTAGAACGACTCGGCCCGGGAGTCGTTCTAACCTCCGGCTCATCTTAAGCCCTGACAGGGCCGGTGCTACCATTAGGCCAACTAGGCAGCCGCCTAGGGCGCAGGGCTAAAGGGGGTGCCAGAAACGCCTTGAAAACAAAATACAGCGCTCTCAAGTGGGAAGGGGGGCGCTAAATATCTGATCTTGCCTAGGGCACCAAACTGCCTTGCACCGGTCCTGAGCCCTGTTTATCTCGCTGCAATAATACTTGTTTATTTCATAGATTTCATAGATCATAGAGTTGGAAGGGGCCTACAAGGCCATCGAGTACAACCCCCTGCTCAATGCAGGAAACTAGAAGACGGGTCTCCCATCCAAGTAATAACCAGGCCTGACCCTGCTTAGGTTTCCACACTCAGACAAGCTGAGCCAGCGTACTAACGTTGATATTCATTTACAAAGCACATTTTTCCACATGACAGTGACTCTTGGATGGGCTATATGGGCATACTATTTGTATAATTATAAAGAAGAGCCCCACTTGAGGTAATTAACTGTGCTGTGTTAACCAACGGATCGAACCAGTTATTGATCTTAAAAGCCACTATTACAGAATATCAATACACCCCAAGAGATTCTTTCCACAATTCCTCCTTTGCTTGTCTAGGCGTACTGTTGCCCTTGCCCGAGAACCAAGTGCTCCCCCAAATGAGAAAAAGCCACTGGGGGATCAGGTGTGTTATTTTTCCTCCGATCAACCCACTGGTTAGTTACCCTGATTAATTCAGACAAGTTTTCAGTTCAAGACAAAATAAAGTGCAGTTTTGTTTGGGGGGTTTCAATGCTCAGTGAAGACATAAAAGTTATCATTTCCATAGCAGCTGTCAGTCAGTGGTGAACGAGTTTTTACATGATAGTAAGAGGCTGAACCTGCCATGTTCAGCATATGACCACACATTAATTTCACATGGAAGGAAATGCTGCTGCATTTTTATCAGAACAAAGGGAACTAGGCAAACATGCTACATTTAGCCTCATGTACATAAAAGTGAGTGGGTGTGTATAGGATTAGGGCGCTTACCCAATACAATTCCACTTCAATGAAGAGAGAATGAGAGGAAGAGCAAACCACATGTGACAGATGTTAATGTTGTCTAATGCGCTAATGGGAGGTACTAAAACACTATGATAATGAGAGCAGTATAAAACCCCATCGAGAATTCAATTAAATGCCTTGAGGATCAAACCGGATTTTACATGCTGCACGTCAGCAGCTATATGGGTTAGGACAGAAATTACAGATACTAATGAATCCTCTTTTCTTACAATTCAAGTTGAGCTGTAGCTTGGGTTAAACAGAATCTTCCTGTTGATGCTATAAAAAGTAAAAAGCTGCACAGATGAAGGAACGGTTGCCATGTCCTGACCTTGAGAGGATCCCTGTATCTGAAAGCTTTTCATAAAAAGAAGAAAGAGATGCAGCTTTTTCTGTCACAGTGCTGCAGCAATGGGAGGAGAGGCATCTGTTCAAGGCCACTCTTGGTACAGGAGCCTTCTCAAATAATTTGTGAACATGAAATACTATTACTTCGATTAGTAACTGCCTTGGTCAATAATTTACAGATCTTTTTGTGTACAGATCTGTGCTCCAGATTGACTCCTGCAAGCAAAATATGCTCTGGCTTAAAATCTGTTATGGAGGTATTCATTTAAGCATTTCATTCTGCTGAATTCTTTGTAGAAAAAGTTACCCTTACTGCAAGAAAAGGATGTGCTCTTTATTCAAAACAACAGATGCTGTGCGCATAATCACTGAAATCTGTGTCATAGGGCAGGGGTATTATTCTGGCCATGTGACAAGGGGTGGCAAGTTAATTGGTCATATAGCATGTGTGTACAGTAAAAGGTGCTCCTTTGTGCTTGAGGTCTAACCTACTAAGAAAGATGCATTTCTTTCTCTGATTTCTGCCTTGCTCTGGGTATTCTTGAAACATTGAGGAATGGAAGCAGTAAGGAACACCTTTTAAAATAAAAACATGTTTGGCTAAGGTTTAAAATAAGCAGCAGTAGCAGCAACAAATACTTTTCAACTGCATTTTACATATTTGTTGAAGATTATTGTATCAGCTTCCTTACCCAAGTATTTGTGGCAAAATAAACACTTTCAACCACCCTTCTGCCATATGTACCTTTCCACATGTTAAAATGTCCAAAGGAGGCTCTTCTTGCAGTTCCTTTGTCTAGGCAGGTGAGATCTCAATTAGTAAGCAGCAGAGCTTTTTCAGTGGTGATGGCACTGGCTCCTGGAATTTGCTTCCTAGAGAACTCAGAAAGGACCTCTCATATGCCATCTGTTGCCAGCTGAAGACTGCTTGTTTTAGTTTTTGATTAAAAGCTCTCTCTTTTTAAATCCTTTAGGATTTTTATGTAGTTTTTGTTTTGTTTTGTTTTTTTCTAATCCTGTTCTTTGTATGTCACTTTGAGCAGGGTTCCTTTGGAAAAGTTCCTCTGTAAGGGAATATATTTATCTCCCATGTTTTGTTTTGTTCTAAAAGTCATGTCTGAAATGGCCGTAATGCTACATGACTGGTAAGTGTCACAACCTGAACACGTGTCTCATTTTCCCCATAGAGTTTGTAGCTATGGCTAGTTATTCAATTTGTAATCTATGCAAAATATGGCCATAGAAACATTCATGCAAATACAGTTTTTCAAGAAAAATATGGGATGGGGGAATAGGTCAATTCCTTAGTCTTTCTTACCTTCTGTCCTTATTTAACCCCATCCCTGTGGGCAAAAGGAGTACCTAGCAAAAGTAGGTTTGTAGTACTAGAGAGGAGCAATCAAAGGTGAAAAGCTTATCTACAACTGTGGCAACCTGGGGCCTGTGGGCACCTCGGGTATGGGCACAGATCAGGTACAGCAGTGCCAACTGGTACCAGCTACCACCATTGAGAGCAGAACAAACCCAGCTGCCTCAGTCCCCAAGCACTCTCGATCCCTCAGGGATGACTGGCCAAGGATCCCAATGGGGACTCTTGTGTTGGGCTTCTTTTCAGCTCTCTTGTGTCCTTGAAGGGAGCACAGCTTGGGCTACAGGCTTTGCTCAGCACGTTGCATGCAACCTGGTCATTAGCGTGACCAATAACATGGTGCGCCCTTTGTGAGCCTCCTCCCATTCACCCCCAAATCACAGTCTGGGTTGTGGTGAAAACTGGGTAAAAGATTTATTAAGAATTCAGGCAAAATGTACAGAATGGAAAAAGAGTTCGTTTCAAAGCAGAAAGTAACAAGAGGTTTTAAAGTTTCAATTCAGTGGCAAATGACAAAGAAACAGAAAAATACAGACTAGCTATTCACTTCCCTGCAGTGCTGCCTAACTGGTTCCTTGAAGACCCGTGGTCTCCGTGGTGCAATTTCCTCTGGTGCCTGTGTCAAGCTCTTCCTACCTTTTGGGAGACTTACACTTCAACACCAGTACTGAGGAAAAAAAGACCTCAAACTTCCTTTCCCAGCATGGTATATGTCTTTGGGTCTCTCCCCACTTTCTGGGTGGGGATTCGCCCAAAGAATCATGTGTTTGAGTCTGGCTGATTCTCTACTCATTGCTCATCCTCCCCCAGAGATGGGTTCTCTAAGATTCCCCATTGTTTGGGCACCTGGGTGATTGACCAGGCAATGGGTTTGAGCTCTCACTGTGTGTACTAAGTGGAGGTGCTTGGCTTGAGATGATCTCAGAGCTGCAATTGATTGTAAAATGAAGGTTTCTTCTTCTTGGACCTGGGTAAGATGGAGTCAGTATAGTCTGGCTGAGTGAGCCACTCCAGGCCAACCATAACAACCACTAAAGCCAGTGAATGTTCCACCAGAACATTTGGATAGCAGAAACAACATGGAATAGAAGAACAAGTAGCACGAGCAACATGCAATTTCTGTATGTGGTATAAGCTTTCTGTTATTGAAATGATGCCATTGGATACAACCCAGGGAATATTGAAGTTACTTTTATACCAGAGAACACACAACTATTTTCATAGTAAATGTTATATTAACATTAATTCTCCTTGGTAAAACAATTTAGATGAGCACAAAGTCCTTACAGTATGTTGCAAAAGTGTTTTTTAAACTTATCTCTGTTAAGTCAAAGATCCATCTTCTAACTAACCCTTCTACTATTACTACCAACTTACTGTTTTTTTATATCTGTATATGCTAGGTGTGCAAACATAAATGAATAATCACAGCTGAAAATATAATTTTGTACTACCCTTATTAAGTCCCACCTGGAAATCCAAGCCATTAATTTTATTTCGATCACATCACTGAATTCTAACATTTCCCCTTAGATCTGCCAATTATGCTGATTTTTTAAATCTGTACACTCTGGCCAGTATCCAATTCTGCTGCTGTGCTCCTGCTGTTTGTGTTGTGCTAGTGGAACCCACTGCATGTGCAACAGGAACTAGTGCTTCTGACAGCAACCCTGGAAAGGAGCAGAAATGCTAATTTCCTGAACAGATCAGCAGAGTTCCTTTCTGTAAGTTCCGGCTGACCTGTCCCGATCTGGAAACAAGCCTTTCCGTACATTTCTGATTGCTGTGGGATCCGCTAGCTTCCTACTGTGCTAGCAGTGCATTTTGCTAGTATGGGGACAGCACTGGATACTATCCTTTGTTTGAATAGCAAGAAAGGTTCTCAGTAGCTGCTTCACAGTTACGGAACCCCCAGTCCCTTTACCCACTTCCACAATTCCTTGCCCCACTGTCCTTACAAAAATGTACTGCCCACACTTTAGATTAGAATGTACACTGCAAGATATCCGTGTACATGCAATAGACACATTTGCCACATGAAAGCATGAACTAGCTCTTATTTTCTGTGCTAGATTGTAAGTCACTGTGGACACGGATTTAAATGGGCTAGAAATTAAGATAATCAGTAGTGGCCCCTTGTATCACCATTCACACTGTTGCTCATGACTCATCTATGATCTGCAGTGGTTCAGTCACACTAACTTTGGATCACAACTACGGCAGGTTTCTTTGGCGCCATGGCCAAGTTTCAAATTCATTTCCAAAACAATAAAATAAATACCCATAGTTTTCCTTTGTGCAGTCACTCTCTTCTCTGAGCCAGTTAAAGTTTTATAATTTCTCTGCCAAGCTTGTTCTTGCAGGAACAAAAGTGCTAGGTCAGAAATTTCTTTGAATTAGCAATTAGCCACTGCCACATGGGAATAGAAAGCCTAGCCCAGTTATTCTGGGTATATTTGTTTGCACCTCATCGGAGTATTCCCGATATAGCACTATGGCCTCAAATCCAAATCTCAGATCTTCCTTAGAAATATATTTATTGTGAAAAAAAATTACACTCTTTGTAATTTCCTTTGTGCTCATGGTGGTTCAAATAGCTGATTCCTGTGAGACACTGATGAAGGTTGTGCTGATAGGCCCACAGGAGTTATGAGTGCCATAGGATCTTTTCACTCATTTGAATTAGATTTATTGATGTTTGGGTTTTTTGAAGTTTTGGAAAGTAGAAGTGCCCAGAAGGCAAAAGTTTCCTTTCTTCTTTAATCTTTTATGAGTCTGAAAATTAAATATTAATTAAAAGTTTATTTTGCTAAAGGCCCTGATTTTACCACTTCCAAACTTTAAAGCAGTTTCCCCCATATCCACATTAGTGGTTTATCACATGTTTTGCTTTTGTGGCATAGTTCTGGTTAACAGGTAATGCCATGATATTGAGTCTACTCATAGTGGACAGGGAAGATGGCCTTGATGCAGGATGAAGGGATCATGTTTGCTGGGTTAGTGCGTACATATTTTTAAGGAAGATGTATGTTTTGTCACGTCTTTCAAAGAGCTAAGTAGAATATTAGAGAAAGACTCAAAAAGGTTCACAGAAATGACAGGGCAGTGCTGTGAGAAGAATGGGGTAGCATTGTTCAAATTTGCCATTTTGAGTGTTCCATTGACAGTACACTCAGCCTCTGAAAGGAACAAACTAGTAAAGCACAATGTTTGAAAGGCTTCACTTCAGATACCACATTACTATCTGCTTTACATTTCCCATCCAGTGGTGTAATGGAAGATTTTGAAGTGCAGGTGTTCATCATGACAGTCCTCATAGCCACACCCCCAGGGAGACTTCCAAAACTGCAAGTAGCAGTGTTGATTCATATTAACAAACCACATCAAACAGTTTTAATCTGCTAGGAGTAGGTCTTTTGTAAAACTAAGGGGTCCTAATTACCCATTAGAGACCAAGCCACCCATAATACTTTAACAACAAAGAACAATACTGTATATTGCAGCTGGGAAAATATATTCCTCCCCAGGTACTCTTAGGATTGCAGCTAAGCTCAGAGGGAACAGGGAATTCTGAGGGGAGGTGGGGTGGCAGATGACATCAGCATCCCTGCTAATAAAAAAGTGCCAGCACTGTGTCCTTATGTGAGCTCTGGTTCCACTATACAGTACCACTGCTCTAGTCCACCCCTTTGGAATTAAGTGCAGGGGTCAAGTGAATGCTGCAACTTCAAACAGAACATTGAGTTTTGAATGTGTATATCAAATTCCATTCGAATATCTCAGTGCTGAAGGAGATAATTGTGTTATGGTGTGTGTCTGATCTTTCTTGGCCTTGGAAATGAGTGCAAGAGTTGAGCTGCAATTTTCCCAATGAATGACAAAATGCTGCAGTCCTTGCTGGTTTCCAGTCCAGCTGCAGACTTGTGGTGCAGGCAAGGGCAAGTCTGAGTTTCATGGGCTGCTTGTCCTGCAAGAGCCCCATGGATCTTGAAAACAATACCCATCCACCTTGTTTCACTGATGTTGTGTGAAGAGGAAGTAAAGTAGAGGGGACAGAAAGAAGATCAGCATGGAGGTGCAGACATGGGGGACGGGAAATTTGAACTCAGCAACAGTGTACTGGGGGAATAAGCAGAGAGGCAAGAATTAAGTCAGGACTGCTGGTCTGGGGATGAAGCATGTTTGTGAATATATTGTGAGTTTCTACACTCTCATCCTGCTCCACATTTCTGGTTGCTGCCAGTGAGGCATGGACATAGATTTTGAACATCCATCTACAGCAATGGAACTAACCAGACAACATTTTAAGAAGTAGAAAGTCAATTTCAATGGAGTCAGCAAGTCAACATCAACTACAGTGGAGGCAAGGATTATTGATTTGTATTTCCTGTTTCTTCTCAGAGCAGAATCAGTATTTCTTTCTGATAGGAAATTTATACCTAAAGCTATATCATTTCAGCTTCGGGGGGGGGGGTTGTCCAAGGGACCAAACAATAGCATCTCTTTAGCTGACTGGACCATTGCTGTAACCTTGGTAAGCTTTCCCAAGAGAATCTTCCAGACCTGCTGCATCCGTGTTGTTATAGCTACATATATACTCTCTGCAAAAATGTGTTCATTTCTATAAAAGCTGACAGAGAGTCCCAATGGAAGAACAAGTATGCCACAACCATTGGTTTGTTAATTCACAAAGTATTTTAAATCTAAGCTGTTAGCCAAGGAGTAGCTTTCCTACAATACAGTAGCTATTTTAGTGCTTTCAGAATAGTTCAAGATGACCAGCAGCACATTTCATGAAAAGCTTTCATTAACCTTCAGGGTCATCAGACAATGGCCCAATAAAGCAAATGCCTAGTTCCTTAGTAAAGGAAGCAAATGTGTACACCAACCTTATAAGATACATTTAAGTGGTCTCATAACTGCCCATTGCCGCGTGCAAACCATCTACTCGCCACTCCTACTCCTCCAAGTGGAGAACTTTCCGGCTCTACGCGGTGGCCCAGCACATAGACCCTCTCTCCTGCCCCGTCTCCTCGTTGCTACAGTACCTACACTCATTATGTCGCAGGGTCTGTCCTCCTCCATAATGGTGCACTAGCAGCTATTACAGCTCACCGCCCGCCCCCTCCTTTTGGGACACTGTTCACCGACCCTCTGGTCAAACTCTTCCTCAAAGTCGCACCGTTCCTGCTTGGGACGGTGCGACTCCAGTTTGGTCTACTTCCCCTCCACAACCTTCTGCCTCCAATCCATTCCATTGTACCGGTATGGGACCTCCCTCTGGTCCTCCATGCTTTGACGAAGCCTCCCTTCGAACCACTGGCCATGGTCAACCTGTGCATCCTGTCATGGAAGATGGCATTCCTCATCGCAATCACGTTCGCCCGCAGGTCAGGAGAACTGTGCGCACTATGGGTGGACCAGCCGTTCCTCATTTTCCACAGGGACAAAGTTGTCCTCTGCCCAGACCTCAAGTTCATACCCAAGGTCGTTTTGGACTTCCACCTTGGACAGGACATCGTCCTGCCTGCATTTTTCCCAACCCCGTCCTCACCAATCAAGTGCACGCTCCACATGTTAGACGTCCGCCGAGCCCTTGCATTCTACAAGGCCAGGACTCTCCTTTCGGGCTTCGCAGCGCCTTTTCCTCTGCTACGGGGGCAGACTTAAGGGCTCCCCGGTCTCGAATCAACGTTTCGCCACGTGGATTGTCGAAACCATCAAACTTGCCTACACTGCTTCTGGCCAACAGCTGCTGGGCCCGGTCCGATCTCACTCCACCCGTGCCCAATCGACCTCTACCACCTTCGCGAGAGGGGTTCCGATTCCGGACCTTTGCCAAGCGGCCACGTGGTCCTCACCTTCCACGTTTATCCAACACTACCGTTTGGACGTCAGGGCCAGGGCACCAACAGCATTCGGCAGAGCCGTGTTATCCTCCGTGCTGCAGTAAGAGGCTCCACTTCCCACCTCCGGTAAGACAGCTCATTACTCTGCCCATATGTGTGTGATGCACAGAGACCACGAAGAAGAAGAACAGGTTGCATTCACATTTCACACAACCCACCCTTCGGCCCCTCTGTTGTCGCCTAACATCTATCTCGCGCCCAGGGCCCTGGGTTAGTTCACTTCCTCGCTCGAGGGCCTCGGCCCCGACAGGGGACCTGGACATAATTTTCCCTCGGGTCCGAGGCCACATACACACACAGTCTCGAGGAACTGAGGGATCGGGTGGGAGCTGCACCTAGGGGCATACGTGAGGGGGAGGAGCTCCCGCCTGATTCTCCTACTCAGCTATAGAATCTTCTGAATGCACTCCGCGCAGGCGCAGAGAGCCCCATATGTGTGTGAATGCACAGATGACCACTCGAAGAACCACAGTTACAGGTAGGCAACCTGTTCTTCTTAATGTACAAGATTAAAAAGGGAGAGGCAGTTTAGCTGTACCTAGCATAAAAAACAGTCTATTTCATGAATTCTGTAAACTGGTTAACTGATTGGATTAAACAACAACAAAAATCCTACATCTCCAGTATCTAACTTTGAAGAATAACATTTGAATGTACCTTTTCAGAATGTACTGTGGGGTGGCAATAAACATAGAACATCATAGAATCATAGAATAGTAGAGTTGGAAGGGGCCTATAAGGCCATCGAGTCCAACCCCCTGCTCAGTGCAAAACAGATGTGGGCAGCCCAGGCAGTCACCCATCCAAGCACTGACCTGGCTCATCCCTGCTTAGCTTCAGCATGTGGCCTGCATTATGTGCTCTCAACACCACTTCCCAATTAAGGGCACAAGCCTATGTCCTGGGAGAGTGTCCTAGGGACCATAGGATTTTTCAGAGTCCCCCTCCCAAGGCTGTAGACACTGCTATAACCTCGGGAACCCATCTAGAGAAAACAACAACAAGGAGGATGGAGAGGCAAACATCACCTCCATCACTCCTTCTGCTCTGCTGGGCATTTGCCTCCAGAACATAGGATATTCAGAGTGCTCCAACATCAAAGCACTCCTTCAGGAAGCATGGGGTTGCTCTGCCTATGGGGGAAAGGTCTCTAACATGCAACTAGGTTTTATATTTGTGTAACGGACTGGTTTAGGCTCAAGCTAATTTAAGACTCATGTTTAATGCTCATTAACAAAACAAAGAAAGAAAGAAACAAGTAAAGTAGAGCTATTGCTAAACTTCATGACATTATTGGAATCGGCTTCATTCCATTACTGGCATCATAGCTTCATATTCATATAGATTCATAGCTCATAGAGTTGGAAGGAGCCTACAAGGCTATCGAGTCCAACCCCCTGCTCAATGCAGGAAACTAGAGGATGGGTCTCCCATCCAAGTAACAACCAGACCTGACCCTGCTTAGCTTTCCACACTCAGACTCACACTCACTATCGCTAATGGGCTGGATGAGGACAAATAAACTGAAACTCACTCCTGACGAGATGGAGGTTCTGTGGGTTGGTGGCGTGCTCAAAGAGCTGGCCTTCAACTTGTACTGGATGTCGTTGCACACCTGCTAAAGGATCAAGTTCATAATCTGGGGGTACTCATAGATCTAGTATTGTCACTGGAGGCCCATGTAGCCTCTGAGGCTAAAGTGCCTTTTATCAGCTGGTGCATCAGCTGTGCCTCTCCTGGACATAGACAGCCTGGCCACAGTTATCTGGTCACATCTAGAAATGACTCCTGCAGTGTGTTGTATACGGGGCTGCCTTTGAAGAGTGTTTATTAAGACACTTCAGTTAGTTCCAAATAAAGCTGCCAGATTGTTGACTGGGGTCAGTCGGTGGGAACATATCTCGCCAGTATTGAAAGAATTTCACTGGCTTCTGATCCATATCTGAGCATAATTCAAAGTGCTGTTATTTATCTTTAAATCCCTATATGGCTTAGGATCCAGGTACCTGGAAAAAATGCCTGCTCCTACACCAATCTGCTTGAGCACTGAAGCCATTTTTTGAGGCTCTTCCCAGGTGCCTCTGCCATTTGTAGTAAGGAAGGTAGTGACAGCTCATTTGTGGAATTCCCTCCCCAGAGATACCCACCTGGTGCCAACATGGTTCAACTTGTACTTCCAGTGCCAGGCAAAGACATTTTTATTTTCTCAGGCATTTAAATGTATCCTAATGTACTTTTAAAAACAGAGTCTTGTTATGTTTTATTTGTGCATTTTATCTTGTTTATGTAAAATGTGCTGGAAGCTCCATTGAAGGGCATTACATAAGTCTTTTGAATAATTATGTTTGTTCATATGGCCAGTAGCACACAATCATGCCCAGAAGTATGTATGTGGAGCGGGGGAGGGGACTACTGGAAGGCTCATAGCTCTGCTGGCAGGGGCTGTGCTAGGTAGCAAAAAGATCTGGGGCTCAGGCCCACAGGACAAAAAACATGCACACATTTGGACATACTAATTTACACATGCTCTCTGTGTGTGTCTTTAAAGGACTTTGTCTCCTAAGGACACCCCTATTTGTAAAAAGGGATGTATATGGACAGGGGAGAGGAGGCCATTTGATTTCAGGAAAAAAGCTCAGGCAGAAAGATTCAAGGTGGGGGGGGGCAGCAGGAGGTGACACACATGTGGGCAAAAAGCCAGCTAGTCCGGGGGGATCAGATGCAATAGAGATCATCAGGGCCCCTGTACCTTTATTTCAGCGAGTACCCATGGACAGCAGAGTGGTGGGGCAGAGGGCCTCCCAGAGATTCAGGGCTCCAGCCCCAGTGGACACCACCGACCTCTGTCTGCTGGGATTGCATGAGCTGACAGCTCTACATGCGCACATTTTTCACCATTTGAGGAACTGTGGCATCCTGAGGGGCCACTAAAACTGTGTAAATGGTAGGGACAACAACATGTATAGCCTGCAAATAGAAGTGCAAGTTTATATTTATACAATCAGTATTTCTACATGATCTAGCCAGGCTGCAAGCCCACAAGTGGCTCCATGTACTCCCAGAGGTGACTGCATGGGGCTGCTGGTGATATGAATCAAACCTTTGCTCACAGGCACTCACACTCATTTTTGTAGCCATCTCTGGTCAAACAGACACTGGCAGGATTTTTACATTTTTCAAAAGTCTGCAAAATGTGTCTGACCATAAACTATAGTGGGACATAAAAAAAAAAATCAATATCCATGAAAAGAGACACAATATAAAAAGAAAGCTTACAGCATGTCCTTCAGATACAGGGTGAGCTTGGCTTCAGAACAGAAATGACTAGACGTATCATTTGCTAGTGGCTCAGGTGTCAGTCTTATCCCCAGGGCTGGCTCAAGACATTTTGCTGCCTTTTGTGGGCCAGCAAATGGCGCCTCCCCCATTCTTCACGGGATGACCTTGGGCCAGTCACCACCTAACCTACCTCACAAGGGACGTGGCATAAAAATGGGGAGATCATATACACTGCCTTTGTTCCTGGTGGAAAGGTGGTGGACTATACATTTATTTTATTTATTGATTGGATGTCTTAGTCGCCTTTCTCCTTAAAAAAAAGAAAAGAAGAAAGACTCACAATGACTTACAATAAGATGGGCAGCGCAATCCTATGAGGATACCCGCAACCCTCTGAAACAGGAGGATTGCAGGCATCCTATGTGGGGGGGGGAGGGGAGTGCGGCGGATAGGATATCTGCCACACTCCCCTCGCCCTCAGAAACAGCTAGACGGCTGAAATTGGCTGTCTAGATGTTTTTCCCCTCCTCACAAGGAGGAGAGGCTGAGGCACCACCTGGATTTCTCGGAACCTGGTGGACCCTCCCCTCCCCCCTCCGGAACACCCTCCCATGGTGGAACTGAAGATGGAAGACTTGTCTTTGGTTCCCTGCTGGAGTGGAAAGACCCGTGCTGGCTACGAGTTGGGGCAGGTGGGCACCTTCCAGCCCCTATCCTACATCCCCCCCAGACAAGGTCAGATGGACATAGGATTGCGCCCTAAAACATTCAAAATTTAAAATGGCTAAAAGCAATTTCCACTAAAATACCACGACCCCATAAGTGCAATAAAACAAACATTAGATATACTTGAAAACATAATTGTCTTACACTTGGTTATAAACAATTCAAAAGAAGCCTCTCTAACATGTAAAATGGCCAGCCCTGTGTTGCGCCCCCCTCAAATTTGGCTGTTTTGTTTCAGCTGTATTTTACGGCTAAAGTGAACTTTGGGGGGGGGGGGGAGAATTGGAGTGGCTGCTATTTTGTTTTCCCCAAAAGGTCCTGTTCTGAGGTGCTTTTTGAATTTTGGGAAAGAAAAAATGGCTGTCACCATAAAGAATGGCTGCTTCCTTTGCCACTCACTAGGGAACAGCAGTTGAATATCCACAGGAAAACATACACAGTTTTTCAGAGTGGGTGGTTGTTCATCCTTCAGCAGCTCATTTTACTTGAGTAAAATTTTACAGTGTTAAATACCCTCCAAAAAGAATGAGCAGTGATTGAACCAGGCTTGCTAAAAATATTAAGTCAAAGTGTGCTGTTTCAATTTTAAACCTGAACTACTAGGGTAGCCTCTTTTTTTTTATCACTGGGATACTGTGTGTGTGTGTGTGTGTTGCAAGCAGCCCAAAAATGCTTACCGGTATTTGAAAACAGACCCAAATGTTTAAAAGTTGGCCACATGCCACTTGGGGGGTGGGGGTGGGATGGTGGGGTGGAAAGAAAATCAGAGATATTAACCATGCAATCCTATCCATGTCTAATCAGCAGTGAACTACAACAAATTCAGTGGGATTTATTACCAAGTAAACGTGCTGAAGAACCAGCAAAATGATAGGGAGAAACAAAGTTGAGTGGAGGTGTCATTTCACAAAACTGTTTCTCTTCAACTGGATCAATTTAATGAATTTTTGACTGAATTCCTGTTTCTCCCCAGCCCTACTGTGCACACATTTACATTCATGTGCTCTAGAGACAAGAAACACCCTCTACTCCACTTGGAGATTTAACTAGTGGGAAGGGAGCGAAATCCTGAAGACTGATACTAACTCTTAAACTCATAATAATAATTCAGAATTTGAATAAGACATCCCCTTGCTTCTCATTTGCCCTACCCATATGCCTCCATCTTCTGCATGACCATCACATCAAATAAATGACATTATTGAATCTCTCTCCTTCCTTTCTTCAGGTTGCTGTAATGCACAAAAAGAACTTGATGCATAAGAAAATGGAGGTTGCAATTCTGAAGACTCTTACTTATTGGGCAGCTGGTGTGTTATTGCTCTGTTCTCTTGCCACAACAGGTGGGTTGGTGGAGGACTGGTGTAACTGGGTGGGCAGACAAGTGGACAGCTCTACCATGGCCAATATCCTAGCCACCAGAGAATCCTCGCCAACACAGAGCAAATAAGTTAGTGAGTAAGTGAACATGTGAACAAATGCGTGAATGAAAGGGGGGGTTAATGAACAAATGACAGCAGCACATGCTGTTCTCATGGTTGTTCTCACCTTCCTTGGCTCCTCCACATAACACACATACACATATGTATTGTGCTGCCACTGCTGCTGCCTCCACCTCCTCCCTGCATGGTGTAACCACGGCAATAGAGGGCAGGCGCACCGCGGAGTCCTCTTCTCCCAGGCCACAGCTGCAGCAGTGATGGCAGGGCGCTCTGTGGATCACTCTGGCAGCAGCTCTCCCAGCTGCGTCTCTGAAGCGGGGCGGACTGCCACCTGCTCCACCACTCTTGCAATCTGCTGCCCGATCAGGATGGTTCATCTCACTTCATGGTTGGGGCAGCACTGCAGTCCCTTCCCCTCTTTTTTTCAGGAGAGCTATCAGTCTTTTAAAAAAACAAAAAAACCCTAAATGCTTAAATAAGTCTTAAAATATAAGAGCTTTTAAACAGAGCAAAACTGCTCTGGGGATTGGGGAGGCTTCTTAGTGGCATCATGGGAGGCAGCCAGTCAGTGTTGTGCACAACCGACTTTTGCTTCAAAAGTACAGAACATCTCGCCCCACCGCCTCAAGCTTGACCCTGGAGATTTCATAGATTTCATAGATTTCATAGATCATAGAGTTGGAAGGAGCCTACAAGGCTATTGAGTCCAACCCCCTGCTCAATGCAGGAAACTAGAGGAGGAGTCTCCCATCCAAGTAATAACCAGGTAGATTTTAGACCAATAACAGTGAGGGCAAAGAATGTTATGTGTTTTCATCCTATGTGTAGCTGTAAGTAATGACTTATCATACTTATTTATATTTAGATGATGATGATGATGATGATGATGATGATGATGATGATGATCATGATCATGATGCCTTTAAAAACTATTGTTTATACACAGCCTAATATAGGACACTGAGATTGTCTGTCTCATACTTCACTGTCATGAAACACCATAACGAGCCGTTCCACACTTGTATATCAGTGTCATGGCCCTAGTCTTGAGCAGCAGCCAGAACTCAGACATGGAGAGAGAGGGACTGATCAAGTCTGTCTCACTTGCATCCCTGGCAGAGAAGTGAGACCCAGTTCTTGATCTCGAGCTTGAGACTGGTGACCTGGAATCCAGCCAAGAATTCCAAACCAGGGCCCCCAGAGACAGCTTCTCCTGAGCCTAACCTCCCCAAGGAATCAAATCCCACCACACCAGAGCCCAACTGCTCCCCAAGGTCCACTCACCAGTGCAGAGACTGCATGAGGTGGAAAGTAAGAGGAAGGTGCCAAAGTATTAGCCTGTCCCTTTAAAGATCTCTACTTCTCAGTCGTGGGGGGTGGCACCTGGGAAGAGTACAGTAGTGTCTTTTGGACCTGGGACTCTTTCAGACCAAGTTCCCAGTGATCTAGTCATGATCCTGCAAGACTTGTCTCTGACCCTCTTGCTTCTCCTGAATTCTAGACCTGTATCAGCTTCCTATCTCTGCCTGAATATATATAATACTCATTGATCTTGGTTCTTGTGATCATCCCAGACTGATGGCTGCCCCACCCCTCCCTGGCCATCTGTGGGCTTTGCTCCCTCAGAACAGAACAATCTCCAACCCTGTTAACCTATGGTTGAAATATGTTCACTTTCTCCACTTCCGCTCCACTAAAATTAGGGATGTACGGACGTTGTAAAATCTATTCCATCTCCGTTTCATGGATTGTCCGGCATCTTAAGTTCCATTGTCCACTCATTGACAGAATCGGATTTTGCGCAAATGCGTCCATACACAAATTCCTGAAAATACGCAAATCCCCCCCCCCCCCAACATACACAAATCCCTGAAAAATATTTTCACACTTTAGTCTATGGGGTAAATGCACATTTTTGGTCAGTTTTTTTTTTATTTTCTGTATTTTTCTAGGACTAAATTTTCATAAAATTATGGAAAGTGAAAACACTGGTCTGCAAGTCTGTGTGACTCAGGAAAAGCTGGTCAGCTCCAGAATCCACAAGTTGGAGTCTTAGAAATTTGAACTCATTTGAGTCCATTCATTGCAGATTTCTCTGACAGCCCTGATCAAAATCAGTGGACGTTTGCTATTGGCCTCAGTAGGAACAGGATTGTACACTAAATATTTTGCACTACACATTTGAACAATGTAGATATAAATGAAAGTTGACTAGCAAATCCATGCAGTGTATATCAACCATATGCACTCAGCACACATTATTTCTATTTCCAGAGGGCTAGTCATGTTAGTCTGTTGCAACAAAAACAACAAAGAGTTTGTGGCACCTTAAAAATGAACAAATTTATTCTGGCATAAACTTTCGTGGACTACAGCCCACTTCATCAGCAACAACTGCACTGTGAATGACCACTGTTAATAATGTAATGGTAATTTTTTGCATTCAATTTCCTTCTGATCTCACTGTTTATAATTCTTACACACACACACACATATGTACGGTATATAAATCTGAAACTCTCTTTAATTCTCCATGCATATGATGAAGTGAGCTATAGTCCACAAAAGCTTATGCCAGAATACATTTGTTAGTCTTTAAGGTGCTACAACTCTATAGTATTTCTAGTCCCTGGGAGATATGTTCTATTTGTTTTTTACTTAGGGATACTTTTACCAGCAGGTGGTAGCATTGTGTTGTTGAAATCCTGAACTGAATCATCAGGAATTATTTTTAGCTCTCTCTTTTTTGAACTTTCCACTAATGTTACTCTGAACGTTCTAAGAATGTTTGCAATAGAATTCTTTGTAATCACACTTCTCTGCTGGATCAACATGTCTTTCATTCATAAACTTGTATGCAATTGGTTTGTTCACTGATCATATCTGATGTCATCAGTAAAATGCATGAAGGTTTTTCAGGTGCTCTAACCTGGAGTTAATAATTCATAGAATCAGAATAGTAGAGTTGGAAGGGGCCTATAAGGCCATCGAGTCCAACCCCCTGCTCAATGCGGGAATCCAAGTCAAAGAATCCCTGACAGATGGCTGTCCAGCTGCACCTTGAATGCCTCCAGTGCGGGAGAGCCCACTACCTCCCTAGGTAGTTGGTTCCACTGTTGTATTGCTCTAACAGTCAGGAATTTTTTCCCTGATATCCATGCGGAATCTGGCTTCCTGTAACTTGAGCCTATTATTCCATGTCCTGCAATCTGGGATGATGGAGAAGAGATCCTGCCCCTCCTCTGTGTGACAAGCTTTCATGTACTTGAAGAGTGCTATCATATCTCCCCTCAGTCTTCTCTTCTAAAGGCTAAACATGTCCAGTTCTTTCAGTCTCTCGTAGGGCTTTGTTTCCAGTCCCCTGATCATCTTTGTTGCCCTCTTCTGAACCCTTTCCAGTTTGTCTACATCCTTCTTAAAGTGTGGTGCCCAGAACTGGACGCAGTACTCAAGATGAGGCCTAACTAGTGCTGAGTAGAGGGGAACTAGTACTCAGGGCCGGCGCTACCGCTAGGCCAACTAGGCTGTTGCCTAGGGCGCGTAGCGGAAGAGGGCGCAGAACGCTGCGCTCCTCTTCGCTGCCGGCGCGCTCCTGCCCTGCCCGCCCGCCCGCCTCTCCAAGAAAGCCAGGTCAGGGATTGCGCCCGGAGTAGTGGTGGGGCCGAGCCTGGGCGCCTCCCCCCCACCTTGCCTCGCCTCCGCGCCGCCTCCCCCCACCTCGCGCCGCCTCCCCCACCTCGCCTCGCTTCTGCGCCGCCTCCCCCCACTTCGCCTCGTGCCACCTCCCCCCCGCGCCGCCTCCCCCCCGCGCCGCCTCCCCCCCTCGCCTCGCCTCTACTCCGCGCTGCCTCCCCCCCCGACACCTACCTTCTCCGTGCTGTTTCCGGAGCCCCGCCCGTGCTCTGTTTTGGCAGGAAGAACCAGGGCAACAGGGCTTAAACAGCCCTGTTGCTCTGGTTTCCCCCGGCCAAAAACAGAGCGCGGGGGTCCCTTTTCGGAGGAGGCGTGGGAAGGTAGGTGGGGGGCGGCAGCGGCAGTGGCAGCGTGCGGGGGGGGTGTCCGGTGGCGGGGGGGCGGGAGGTTGCAGAGCAGGGCTGCTTTCTGGAGGCCCCCCCACGGTACTAGAGGGGGGGTGCTAAATATAATCTAGCCTAGGGCGCCAAACTGCCCTGCACCGGTCCTGCTAGTACTGACATTTATATTAACTAAATGTCTGATGTTTTAATTGAAATGTTAATGTTAACCATACCAATTGCAAAATAAGGTTATAGGTAATTTCGGATACATTTTTTTTCCAGGCATAACCTTTTTTTTTTTTTTTTAACATAACAGATGCAGAACTAAGTACTAGAAACCATTAAAATATTATTTCATTCTTTTCATTCTGTTTGATGAACACAAAAACTTACTTTCCCCCACCACCACCAACAACAAGAAGTGTTTCTGAACCAATTCAGGAACTAGTTTGAAAAACATTCAAGCTATCTAACTTGAGCATGCCTACATGTACTGCTGTCCGTTTCTCATAATACTAGAACCCGGGGTCATCCCATGAAGCTGACTGGTGGGAGATTCTGGACAGATAAAAGGAAGTACTTCTTCACATAGTGCATAGTTAAACTATGGAATTCTCTTTAAAAAGAATTTAAAAGGAGATTAGAAAAATTCATGGAGGAGAAGGCTATCAATAGCTACTAGTTGTGATGGCTCTATGCTACCTCCAGTATCAGAGGCAGTATGCTATGAACTATAATCTCAAAGAGTATAGTGCAATTTATCACAAATGCTCAATATGTACTTTCAGAAGTCATTTTTCAGATTTTGACTACTAGATGGCACTTTCTAGCAAGTCCAGGAAGTCTGTGAAAGACATGAAAAAGTGTCTTTCACTCTTATAATTTTAGGGCTATAATGAGCTGCAGTGATCATGCCATTTCTATGTAATACATCTATAATCTCAAGAAATTCCTCTTTGAAATGGAAATAGTGTGAATTTCCAAAAGGTTAATTGGGGTTCCAGAAAACAACAGTCTTCACACAGATCCTTTCCAAATGTGATCTGATTAAGTTGCTTTTTTCTTTCACTGAAATGAGAGCTAGGTGTGAGTATAAAAGAGCAGATTAGCTACCCACAGGCCACTGGGGGAAAGAGGTTTCAAACAGGGCTCTGCCTCCTGACATCATGTGCTATTAGAGTCATATTCCTGGCACATGCCTTGCAGACAGATCTGCATTTCTGACGGGTGTCATCTAGGCTTGGCTTCAATAACAAGTGGTGTAGCACAGACAGCTGAACTCAAGGAACAATCTGGCTCCACTAAACCTTATAAAGCCTGAGCCTCAGAGTGTAATCTTCTGTCAGAGCAACTTGTCTCACTGGAGAAGGCCCCACCTGGCCAAGTTCACCCACTCATTCATACTTAACCTACCTGTCTTGGACAATGTTACCAACTTGAGGCCTTCTGATCTTAAAATGCTGTTTATGGAACTTGAATCCTTGCCTGGACAGGACTGTACTATTCACCTTGAGCCTCATCAGACTGACAGCTGTTAATCACCAAACTCTGAAACCTGACCATTTGTGGCCTGACCCATGCTGGACCCTGAAACTACCCCCGACACACACACACACACACACTTCTCTGAACACAGGATATTATGTTAGTGTTGTGTTACAGGTACACTGGATCCTTGCCCCTCTTGGCTCATAAAAACTAGCAAGGAGGGAACAGCTGGCAGGGCCAGGGAGGTGATTAATGCCTCCTTGCGAGAGGGAGTGGTCCCTTGCCGCTTGAAAGAAGCGGTGGTGTGGCCATTCCTGAAGAAACCCTCCCTGGACCTGGAAGATCTTAGTAACTTTAGGGTGGTAGTGAATGTTCCTTTCCTGGGCAAGGTCCTTAAGCGTGTAGTCACCAACCAGCTCCAGGCACTCTTGGATGAAACTGATTATCTGGATCTATTTCAGTCAGGGTTCAGGCCTGGTTTTGGCATGGAAACAGCTTTGGTCGCCCTGTATGATGACCTATGTCAGGACAGAGACAGGGGTGTGTGTGACCCTGTTGATACTCCTGGATCTCATGGCGGCTTTCGATACCATCAACCATGGTATCCTTCTGGGGCAGCTGTCTGAGTTGGGGGTACTGCATTGCAGTGGTTCCACTCCTACTTGGATGGCTGGCTCCAGAAGGTGTTGCTTGGAGGGATATTGCTTGGCCCTGTGTCTTGAAGTTCCTGATCAACTTGGATGGCTTTAAAAGGGGATTAGACAAATTCATGGAGGATAAGACTATCAATGATTGCTAGTCCTGATGGCTATATGCTACCTCCAGTATCAGAGGCAGGATTTCTATGTACACCAGTTGCTGGGGGACATGGGTGGGATGGTGCTGTTGTTGCACTCATGTATTATTTTGATTGATTCAAAACATTTCTATCCTGCTCTTTAGTCAAAAGACTCCCAGAGCAGCTTACAAGAATCAGCAATCGGACAGTCCTTGCCCTCAGGCTCACAGTCGAAAAAGACACAAGACACAAGGAAAGGGATTGGGAGGGAGGAGGAAAGAAAAAGAAAAAAAACTACAATAGTGATGCTTGATTCAGTTACCCAGATGGATTGGAATAAATCAGTTGAACTCAGGTTTGCACTGCATCTGTTGTTCTTCTGGGCAGGCCTGTTCTTTGCTTTGCAGGTAGCTGGTTTGCCACTGTGTGAACAGAGTGCTGGACTAGATGCAGGGCTTTTTTTCTGGTGGAACTCACCGGAACTGAGTTCCAGCACCTTTTCTTCTATTAATTGCATTACAATTTAATCGCCATCTACTCCCGAGGAAATGTAATCCAAGAGTTCCGGTACCCTTTTCTCCAGAAAAAAAGCACTGACTAGATGAATCCTTGATCTGATCCATCATGGCTCTTATATTTAAAAAATGTGTTCAGGCAGATCTGCTCACCTAATTTTAGGAGCTCACAAGTGAATTGCAAAATGGGGCTCCTCCATTATGAAAGAAATCACAATGTCATTTTATACATCTTAATTGTTTAATGCAGTTAGGGTGCAAATCCTATGGCTGCTAGACGCTGTCTGGACGGCCATAGGAAAAGTTGGAGTCCCAGCTCTGCCCTCAGAAAAGTGCTCCAAGGCCGGAGCTGGGACTCTGACTTTGGAGCACCCTCCCTCCGCCCTTGCGGCCAGCGTGGTTCTTTCTAGGCCAGCTGCGGCTCCGAAGACAGAAGGCCGACTTCTGAGCTGGCACTGGAGGGGCATTCCGGAGGGCGGGGAGAGGAGGATCAAGGCACCGCCTACATCCTACGAGGAATCCAGGCGGTGCCTCCAGCTCCTCTCCTTACGAGCCGATGTAAAACAGACAACCAAAATTGGCTGTCTAAGTGTTTTTAAGGGCGGAAGGAGCACGGCGGATATCCTATCCTCCGTGCTCCTCCTGCCCTAGATAGGATGCCCGTAATCCTCCAAATTCGGAGGGTGACAAGAAACCACATTGAATTGCGCTGCCTCTACCCAGTCGCAATCTTTTATTTCTTGTACATAAGCAAAATTCATATTTTGAAGTAGTTCAATGCAGTGTTAGTTGGACTTTTTATTATGGAAGAGTCATCTGCACCCAATTGCAGTCTGTGACGTTCCTGAGATCCTTTTAAGTGGAGACTATAGGGTTTCAATCAAATACGTATGTCCAAGCTATAGACCCTATTCCCTCATCCTGGAGAGTTTGAGCCGACAACCCCATGGACAAAAACCAAACAAAAATGCCACAGTTAGTCCTGTGAGTCATAGTAGTTTGCCGGGTGGGATAGACTCTACAATTGCTTTTCAAGCAGCCATCACACAGCTTCTTGTTTTCTGAATTGGGTCAATGATTATAATCTTATTCAACTTCCAGGAAAGCATGTCAAGAATTATGTCCTTTGGCCTTGATTTTTTAAAGCAGCCTAGTGGCATAAGTCCCACTGACTTTCAGAGCACTTTGGGAAGGGAGAACGTAATAATACACCATCATGAACTGCCTGGAAATGGGACTAGGGAATGGGGTTCTTTTGTGGGTGAGCACATTATTCCCATCTAGCCCTAAAATGTGTGGATCAATCTGATTGTTTGGAAAGCTATAGAATGACAAGTAATGGCCACATCATTACTGTCTAGTTCTATGTGGAGCACCATTTTGAGTTTTTGGGTTGCCTTGGAACTAAATATTCCAGGCTGTTTTTATATTCCGGCTGAGAATGGGTCACTTTCTCAGGAGTCACTCATACATCCCACTTTCTTTTTTTTGTTTGCATGTAACTATTTCAGTTCTAAAATTGCTCCTGTATGTTCCATTCCCTTAGGGCTTTTATTCTCAACTTTGTGAAGCTGTATTATTATTTTTAAAGAAATGCTCATCACAAACGAGTACACTGTAATGGGACCAGAGTCTATTCTGTTGTTGTATTATGCAAAGAAAAGAAAACTTGTGGGGATGCTGTGTGTCTATCAGCATCTTTTAGATGCAGTTTTCAACCAAGCGTTTAAAATTCTACTTGTGGAGCTAGAAGAAAGAAGGGGGGCGGCGGGGGGGGGGAGAGAAATCAAATGCTTTCATGGAAACTTTGGAAAGACCTAAGAAGTTTTGACAGTGAAAGAAAACTCCCTTGTGGAACTGCCAGCCTAATCGAGGAGACTGCTCGCCGCCGCCGGTGCATCCAAGGCAGGGAGATGTATTGCTCTCCACCCTTAATGAGCCATCAGGGAAGTCGTCAGGGAGGTTAGCACTCCCTTGCCACAAGGCTAGCGATGTACAAAAGGCTTTCTGCCGATTCCAGCTCCGCCCGCTCTGTGTTGGCGTGCGGCTTCCTCCGCGTATCTACTGGGCTAGGCTCATTGCAGCATCCCGCGTCATCAGCCTTTGATTGGAAGGGCTCCGAGGTCCGGCCCTGCCCCATCTTCGCTCTGATTGGCAGAGGTATGCGGTCCCGCCCCGCTTTCCTGGAAAGTTCTTGGAAATCTATCAAAGGTATTTCTTTGAACACAGAGAGCGACAGCAGCCAATGCCGAATAAAACTGAAAACAGCCAACAACTTTTTTCCCCCAGCAGGATCCCCGCAAGGACTAGACAGGTTTATTTTAACATGCTCCTGGGGGATTGATCACTTTACCTATATATATATAGGTAAGGGTGTATAATTTTGATCCCCGCAGAGCAAACCTGAAATCGAGATATCTGTTACGGACACATCTATTTATACTTTTCTTTTTTGTTAATGTCGGAACAGTGATGTGAATACAATACAATTCCAGGAATCCACCACTTCCTGGAATAGATTAAAAGGGAGCAAACAAAAGATTACTTAGTAGTGCTTCCCCGCTCCGCTCCCCAAGAGCCGCATTACTTCAAGAGTCAGCGTCGAGGTTAGCTGCTACTCTCTCTCCGTCCCCTTCTTCCATACATTTAGGCGGAGAGAGATTATTTATTGCGATATATATATATTTATTATTTTTTCATTCCCATTTTTATTGGCGATTTTAAACGCCACCGTGAAGGAGATTTCTTTCCTTCTTAAATATATATGTGTGTGTGTGTGTATTACTCTGGTAATTTAAAAGCAATTATTTTTAGTACTATCTTTTAACCTCAGGAAGAGTTCGTTGGAAAAGAGCTACGGTCACGCACATTTTTCTCTTCATAGCTTGCTGAGTAAAGACTTTTTGGATACCTCAAGTTGTTGTATGTGAGTGATCTCCAAGGTGCTTTTGAGAAGGCTCGTTGGGATAAATTCAGCCAGCCTTCTCTCTCCCAGTGACTTGCCGACCGATTGGGAACAAAGACGGCTAAGGAGAAGATAACCAAAAGAGGGAGAGCTTTTTCCCAGTTCCCTGAAGACTTGATGCTCTTTCCTTGGTCCTGGAGTGACATGATCCTCTGTGTTCAAGGGTAAGATTCTTTACAGACTTAAAAGTTCTACTTTTTAATTCTGGAAAAATATACGCAGATTTCTGAAAAGGATAATAGCTTATCTACCCAAGATTGATTGAACGTGTGTGTGTGTGTGTGTGTGTGAGTGTGTGTGTGTGTGTGTGTGAGAGAGAGAGTGTTTACACATCTTCCCAACACAGTACATTGGGAAGCTGACAGTGCAATCCTATACATGTCTACTCAGAAATAAGCCTCACTGATTTCCAAGGGACTTACTCAAAGGTAAGTGCTATAGGATTGCAGCCTTTAGGACAGCACAAAATAGGCTGGCATTTTTCCTCCCAGATGTATCTTACTATTTTGTTCTTGTTATTATCAGGCACGTGTTCCTGACAAGAACTCCTATGTATCTACCTGTCCAGCCAGCCTAACATTTGCAGTTCCTTCAGGTCATTATAGACAAAATGCTTACAGCATTTTGTTTGATGTTTTGCATGCAGGCATGCCAAAATACAGACCTGTTCCTACAGTCATTAACTTGTAGGCCATTTAAAACTGTTCTGAAGGAGGATCTAACAGTTTTCCCCCTCCATGTTTGCAGGAGATGGGTTTCCACCCTCTCCTTTCTGCTTTTGCTTCATTGTAGAGCTGATTAGGCACCACAGTGATTTTCTGATTTCTTAAATTTTTACTGCTATTGTTTTCAGTCCATGTGAAGATTCTCATAACATATCTGCTTTGAATTAGTATAATCCTATACACACTTACCTGTGAGTAAGTCCCATTGAACTCAGTAGGGCTTACTTCTGAGTGGATTATGCTGTAATGTTGCATTTTAACTAACACACCAGTAGTATATATCTGATTCCCAGCCATTCCTCTGTTACTTCACACTTAATTTCCTTGTTGAGCCAGTTCTTCACTTGAGGTTCCATTGTGCTCCAGAATTATGTACAGTTTAGAAGCCACTCGAGTCCTGCCCCAAAGTACAGAGAGACAGAGAGAGAGAGATTGCCCAACTTCATCCAATGAGCTTCATGGTTGAGTGGGGATTTGATTTTGAACCTGAATCTCTTCAGTCCAACACTATCAACTACAGCAAATCCTGGCTCTCAGCCCAAGTCCTTTCTCCGATACATCACACTTTGATGTACAAGAATTTCTGATTCTCCCCAGCCCCCTTTTATAGGTAGTTTACAATTTTGATTTTATTATTGAGCAGTCTGCCCTATGGCTATACTGGCTGCTTCTGTTTCCTTTCCCCTGTGATAACATTTAGGAAGTGGCTGCTGCATTCCACATGCATAGCATAATATCTGTATCTGTTGTATCATGCGTGTGCACACTCCTACTCAAAAATGTTCTCCAACTTACTACTCAGTCAGTCTCTTCCATACTCCCAGTTAATGTTTCTGCTAAATCTCACCCTTACTCTCGCTCTCACACCTGCATAATTCCCTCCTCCTGGCTGTCTTTCCATCACACACACTGGAGCCTCTGATGAAGAGCAAGATTCCTCTTTATTTCTCTCCTTCACCCACACCCACACCTTCGCCCTAGCTAAGCAGCCCAGGAGTCATGGAGTTACTGGACCTCATGTACTATTTCACCAATGAGATGTTGTACAGAGAAAAAACTAGAAATGCCATTTCATTGCCACGTACAGACCGCTTACCCCCAAATTAAAGAGAAGTCAAGAATTTTTTTTAATTTTATTTATTATATTTATTAATCGCCCATCTGGCCGGTCACCCGGCCACCCTGGGCGATGTACAATTAAAATACAGTAAGAATGCTTTTTTAAAAGAAGAAACATGTGTTTAAAACCCTATAAGTAATATCTAAGGGCCAGAGATAGGATTGTTTGGTTTTACAAACAGTTGGGGTTCTGGTCCCCTTGTTTGTCAGTGACGCGGCAGGCAGGATCCACCATATGAGGTCCTTTGCCCCCTCTGCTTAGTAATCCCAGCAAGGAGACCTCTGGCTCAAAGAATCCACTGCCAAGTATTTATTCAGTCCAGGAAATAATGTGGGTTACAGTGGCATATGCCCTCTTCTCCCCTTGGCAAGGAGGAGACTGCTAGTGTCTGCTAGTGCCAACCACAGTGGCTGTTTTATTAGATGTGATCTGGGAGCAGGGGAGTAAAATTAGTTCATTGTCCATTTGATCATCTGAGTGGTAAACATCCATCTCTGGGAATGGGAAAAGAGAAGGACAATGAGTTTATATCTTGTGTGTGATGGAACTGTGTAATGAAAGCAGAAGCAAATATTGCTAGAAAAAGAAAATACTAACAACAGTTTATAAATACGATTAGGAACAGTTTCCGCAATTCCTACATTCTGCTCCTGCTCCTAGAATATTCTAGGCTCTATTAACCTTGGGGAAACTATGGAACAAGATTTCCTTTTTTGATTGTTTGTAACTTTTATTACTATAATTATTTACTTAGCTATTAATGGAGCTTTACAGGGTTTCATAAACAAACAGATAAACAGACAAAAATCTGGTTCCTGCCTGCAAGGAACTTAAAATCTAAAATAGACAAAGGAGAAGACAGAGAGATGGGTGGAAGAGACAAGGGTTGCGAGTGATTAATGTGTGCTTAATCTAGATTCTAGTTGGGAATGAGGATTAAGGGGTTAAGCTGAAGCCCTAACCACCTCAATACACAAAAGAATTCCAAAGACAGTTCTACGCTCCCCCTCCAAACCAGATATCTCCAAAAGCATGCAAGCGTTTTCTTTTTCAAGCACCCCTCCCCCATATCTGTAATTCTGTCCCCGCCCCCCATGGAAAGTTATTGAGGACAAATCAAGTACAGAATATTATTAGTATTCTGAAAAAATGAATATTCTGAAAGACCCCAAGGACAAGGTCAATGATCTTTACGGATGGCCCTTTGTAGGACAATATGAGGGGCAGTGTGTGACCTCAACCAGCAGAGCTTGGAACTGGGAACTTTCTTCCTACCTTGCCCGTTGTTTAGTCATTTATTACTGTGCAAAGTACTGTTAAGTCAGGATTTGCCAGTTGGTATCACACCCACTTTGGAGAGCTAAGTGATTACACAAGATGCAAAGAATCTAGGAACACAGACCAACATAGCTACTTTTGCTTAAGGCAGTATCAGTACAGAAAAGCTATTGAATTTAACCCAGTTGAGATACTTGAGTTTGGAGATTGTTGTTGGCCACTCTTTGCACGAGAAGGGTTTTATGTCATGCTTATGGACAAAGGGTGAGGTCCAGGAAAAACATCAGGTACTGTGGATTTCTAGCAATATCTAGATTTAGCATGTGAATCACATTTGATTACTCCTCCATCTCCTTCCTTCCTTCCTGATTCCTGAAGCAGTTACTGTGTTTCAGGTGTGATTTTTGTGATCTTATGCATTTCACTTTTAGGGAGACACAAAATCTTGCAGCTTGGAAAACCATGGCTATTAATTATTGATTCATTGATTATTTAATGGGGGGGGGAAATAAATCTGTGTTCAAATCCCTTGTGCATGGTATTACTTTTTGCCTGCTTTTCCTTGCCTCATCTTTAAACTTCAGTTCTAATTGGGTTAATTGACGTAGCATGATGAGAGGCTGAATGGAGAGAAAAAAATAGCCACAGAGTGCTGATGGAATAGGATGGATATGTAACCTTATCCCCTGCTTTCATCAGGGTATCATTGACACTGCATGCAATCAATGTCATGTTGTTGTGGTTGTTGTTTTCTGGCTTAGAAAGGTGACAGATTTGTACAAATGGGTCTCAGGCCCTTTCACTTTGTTGCATGTGGCCTTCGTCCATTCTGCAGGCTGAAAGAGAAGTAACTTTGGGGCATATGAATGAGTTTCCAGTAGCTCAGCATCTGATGTGTACAATCTTGTGTTACTGGCAGGGGAGGAGGAGACGAGGCCAGGCATAAGCATGGCAAAAACAGATCCAAGTGTAGGCTGCATGGTAATATTCCCTTTAACTGTACTGTATCTTTGAATCTCCAGCTCTTACCAATTTTGTGTTTGTCATATTTGGCATTCTTTCTCTACACAACCAATAATATCCTATAATGTCTTGCTGTAGCAAAAGTTTAGGATCAGCATTTTATTTTTAAAAAATGTTTTTTCTTTAAAATGCTACGGGCAATTTCAAAACAAACTGCAATGCAGTCGATGTTTTAAGACTCGCCATGGAGCAGCTCTATCTGCATGGAGAGCAGGTTGTCTAGCTTCCAGCCTTCCCTGCAACTTCATTGATTCCAAAGTGACTATTGGAGCTTGATAGTGGTCTCCTTGGTTGGAGGCCACAGGACACGGGCTGTTTGTGTGACTGGAGACACAACAGGGCTACCATGCCACAACTGAGACCAGCACACTACAAAGTGTCCTTTGAAAGCATCCTGAGAAAGAAGTGCCACTTTTAGCCTTTACACTGCATCCTTTACATTCTACTAAGTACTAAAATCTCCTTTATGCTGGAGAGATTAACAGAGGAAGAAGACTTCTAGGGATTTTAATTTCTAGAAATTTTTGGAGCAGATTTTCTTTGTTAGAAAAGAAAACGGGAAAACATAGAAATAGCTGCAATAGCTGCTTATCAAACTGCATTTACCGTATTATCTTAAAAGCACAAAGAATGTGTAAACATTATTGAGGGTGCAAACTGAACCACATTTAGTAGGGAAAGTCCCACTGACTTCAGTGGAGCTTGCTTGGCAGTAAATATGCTTTTTTATAGGGTTGTGTTACGCATCTGATTACAGGTTTAATAACATGTGCACACATGTGTACACACACACACACACACACACACACACACACAGAATAATGTTTAAATTCGTATTAGAGATTGATCTAGAGGTATTTTCAGCTTCACATTTTTTGATGCATGTGTGTTAATAGTTATTGTTGTGGTATACTAGTTATTCAGGCACTGTAGTGTCAGAAATATAATGGAAAATAGACCACAATATTTGCAACTTTGCTTTAGCATCAGGGTGAATTTTAAAACTATATCCAAATTTCACTCTTAGTACTTTCTAAAACAGTTTTCTTTCTTTTCTTTTTCTTTTTAAAGGGAGTTGATGTTTAAGAGACATGTTCAGGAACAAAGTGAAAGTAAAATACCGGGTTCATCTATATTCCTAGTTATTTGCATAGGGTCATTTCAGTGGTAGTATATATCTATGTGGTTTCACCCCATGAGTGCTGTTACGAAGGTTACCCATGTAGAACAATGAAATGTTCCGTATTGTCAGGAACATGTAAATCCATAGGTGTAAAAGCAAAAGAATGTTGAAACTGCCATCCTATATACAGTTACCTAGGAGTAATTTCCATTGAGCTCAACAGGACACTTTGGAGTAGACCTGAATAGGATTGTCAGTTACCCTCTGCAGTAAATGTGTGCTTAACTGCACAATCTCATGCCTGTGTATGCAAAGCAAAAGTAGGTGTTCCCACTGTGTTCTGTGAGGCTCGCTCCCTAGTAAATGTGTTCACAAGTGTGGCTGAAGTGGCTGATTTTTTTCCCTTCTGTTTGAAACAGAACTTCTATAGGAATCTGCTTATGCAACATAGCGTGTTGTGGCATAACGGGTTAGTGCAGTAAGCAGCAGTTACTGTATATGACGCAGCCTGGTTCCAATCAAGGTAAAAAATAATAATAATAATAATGCAAAATGCCCTTCCTTTCAGATCCCATCCTTTGCTGGCAGAGGAGAGGATCAGGAGACTATCGCTTGGGGGCCTTGCAGTGAATTTGTCGGAGCAGGTCATGCAGCCTCTCTCGGTCACACCCTTCCGAGAAGAGTTGGCTTCTCCCTTCGTGGCGCCCACGCCTGAGAACAACCCACCTCAAGCACGAGACCCAGAAGAGGATCTGCTGTGCATTGCCAAAACATTTTCATATCTGCGGGAATCTGGTAAGGGCCCCCGACATGGTGCTTCTCACCCTTGAAAGTAGAGCCTACTGCGTTCTAGTGTTGCACATGGCAAGCAGCGATGATTACAGTGCCCTCTTGCTGGAAACCACCTGCAGCAGAGAAATGGCTCATACATACCAGCCTTCCCCAACCTGGAGCCCTCCTGATGCGTTGGACTACAACTCTCAGAACCCCCCTGCCGGGTTGGAGAAGGTGGGCTTACACACACCTCTCCTAGGATGGGCATGGACGCAAAGGGTCAGAGTGCCAGAATGGCAAAGTGAGCCCCAATAACAGATTAGCTTTTTCCTAAGAGCTCAAAGCTACCAGGCAAGTGGCAGCATGCTCTTTTTAAAAGCCAGCTCATGGGGGCTGGAGCTACAGTCCTGTACCCATTTACCTGCAAGCAAGCCCTACTGAACTCAGTGGGATGTGCTTTTGGGCTGGGATCTGACAACAGAGCCGGGGGTGGTGGTTAGTAATGGATAGAGGAACAATGAAACCTGGATTCAAATCCCTGGTCAGCCATGAGCTCTCAGCCTGATCTACCTCACAGGATTGTTGTGCAAATAAAATGAAGGGGGGAGAGGAACCATGCATGCCATTCTGAGGTCACTGGAGGCAGGGATACCAATGTGATCGAAAAATAAACTTCGCCCCTTTGTGTCTAGCCTGCACTTTTTCTGTGTGTTTCTTATCCTCTGTCTTTCTTGGACCCCCTTCTAGGCTGGTATTGGGGTTCTATCACAGCCAGTGAAGCCAAGCAGCAGCTCCAGAAGACGCCTGAGGGGACTTTCCTGGTACGGGACAGCACGCATCCCAGCTACCTGTTCACACTCTCCGTCAAGACCAACCGAGGCCCCACCAACGTGCGCATTGAATATGCTGACAGCAAGTTCCGGTTAGACTCAAATTGCCTCTCCAAACCTCGTATTCTGGCCTTCCCGGATGTGGTCAGCCTTATCCAGCATTACGTTCTTTCTTGCACTGTGGAGAGCAAGAGCGACGCCCCTTACCCGCCTCCCATGCCTTCGCGTCCCGTACAAAAGGAGATGGCAGCGTCAGCGGTACATTTGAAACTAATCCGGCCGCACAGCCGCAAGGACGGCGCTCCCAGCCTGCAGCACCTCTGTCGGCTACAGATCAACAGATCCACCGCAGAGTCAGACCAGTTGCCTCTACCAAAGAGAATGAAGGACTATTTGAAACAGTACCCTTTCCAGCTTTGAAGGCACTGCCCCTTTGCCTCAGACGGACAGCAGAAGCGACATTTTAAAAATCCGGATGGGACGGTGATGTGGCTGTGGCCCCCTGAAGTGGTGTGGTATTCAGCGGGCACAGTAAATAAATGGCCATCAGAAGAGACTGTGGCCTTATTGCCCTCCCCTTCTTTTCCCCAGCGACGCTGATTCCATTCCTATGCCATGGAGGAGGCTGCTTGTACCAATGGTATATGTGTGGTACACAATTCCAGTGCCCAAACCTCAGGTCTTCTCTCTTTCGCTGACTGTGGCTTTGAGAAACACTCTTGGTTTGTGCACACTACTTGAAAATTCAGAGTCGACATCACACCATTCAAGCATTGTTTCTGTCACTTATTTATATACCCATGGTAGTTTTTACTCTTTTTTCACCACTTCATTTAGATTGTTTTTACTTTGTTTTCTTTTACAAACAAATGGCTAGAGATGGGCTCAAAGTGTAGCTCTCTGAGGTAGCCCTGTATTCTTGGGGGAGTTTGAATATAGACCACTTATGTTTTCTGCCCATTGCCTGCTTCATAATCTCTGATGGTGTAATCCAGCCTTCCTCGACTTGTGTTGGGCACACATCTCCTATCATCCTCAGACAAACATGCTAGTGCTGGCTGGCGAAGACGGGAGCTGTGGCCCAACCCATCTTGGGAGCACCTGGTTGCGGAAGGCTGAATATGGTATGAATATGCTGGAAGTGTGAAAGTTTGACTCCAGTCACAATCTATGTTGAGACTTCAGGTCCTATAATTGTGGCACACAGAATACTTCCTCTCCTCCCAAGGAGGGTCTTTTTCTCCCCTTCCAGCTTCCCCTCTTTGAACAGGACACTCCCATTATGAACCAGCCAATTAGATCCCAGTGATTTGTTTTTAAAACAACAACAGCAGCAGAGGGTCCTGGGTACCTGTCACAGGAGGCTTACACCATTTGCCTTTGAGGGATGATCATTTCCCAACCTTAGAATAATGCTGGCTCCTACTGAGCTGCCGTGCCAGCAAATTTGCATTTATATTCCTTTGGTGAAGGAACTCAGCAGAAAACAGGCCACCTTTCTCCCATCATCATGACAGTGTCAACCCATCAGTTGAATGTGAAGTCATCATGTCACTGGTCTGTTAGCACCATGTGGCTTCAGACAGAACTGAATATTGCTGCATTGTTAACCCCATCTCATTTACTAGTGGAGGCTTGAGTCATGGTTTAAAGATAATATTGCTTTTTGAATCTCATACTGGAATCAAAATGTTAAAAAGCTTCCTTAGGGTGCAATCCTATGCATGTTTAGACAGAAAAAATAATAATCCTACGACTCCCAACATGCCCCAGCCACCCATGCTCGCTGGGGCATGCTGGGAGTTGAAGGACTTTTTTCTGCGTAACCATGAATAGGATTGCACCCTTAATATCCTTTTTGGCTTCCCTTAAGTTCACCTGTGGACACTTATTAACTTTGATTCTGGTCCTTGTGTAAGGATCAGAATCAAAGAAAGAAAGAATTCAGTGTCATCCCTGCTTCCATCTTTTTTGTACACCATATCCAGGCAGCCCTAATGTGGCTTGCATTTGCTAGATACAAGACACCAGAGCTGGTCATGTAAAGGTAAGGAAAATCCCTTGACATTAATGCTGCCTTCCACTCCTTCTTCAGACTCATGACAAATCCTCTGAAGGGGGAGAATTCATATGGTCAAAGGAGAAGGCTGTCCTCCATTTTATGTCTAAAGGCTCTCCACATGTGTTGGACTACCAACTCTCATCCTGAGTGGTTGGGAAGGCTGGACATGACCATAAAGTAACTTGGGGGGGGGGATAAGGAGCAATCTGCTCCCATCAACTATCCATCATGACCTGGTATATAGTCAGTGTCCATTTCTTTTCATGTCCACCCCCCCTCCCCCAAATTTTGTTGTATTTCTGGTTTTATTTTTGGATACTTTGTTAATTGACAGAGAAAGTGTGCATGTATGATGTCTGGTTTGTTGATCACTGGGCTCTCCACCTTCCTTGCGCACTGTGGCAGGTGTTGGAGCAAGGGCAAATGAATGAGAAAAGAAAATATATTAAACAAAATTCAATAAAGGATATTTTTAAATATAAAAACACTGTAATGTTTTCTTACCTTCCAGCTTCAGGAGAATTGTTTCAGAATACCAAACTTTTAGTAGTGATTTCATTTGCTAAATGCATCTGCTAACTTCGCAGTCCTAAATACTGGCACGGACACATCTGCTACATTACGTTGCCACGTTTTTTGAAACTAGAGAAATTAGAGTCAGTATGTGGGAAGAAGACCCGAACTACAAACTGGTAATGTTGGGATTCTCAGATTTAATCCAGTTTAGCCGATATTTAGGAACAAACTAATATTTATCAGGGACAGGTACCAGAAAATAAAGATTGACCCTGGTAAGTAGGGACAGTTGGAACATCCCTGGAATGGTTGCAACATAAATGTTTGGATCATTTGAACCGCACTTCTAAAAATAAATCTCAGTGTTCAGGAATGGGCAGTTTTAGAATGAGGCTGCAATCCTATGCACACTTACCTGGGAGTAAGTGCTATTGAACTCAGCAGGACTTACTTCTGTGTGGACATGCTTAGGATTGCATTGCAAATGAGTTATTACTATTTAAAAACCTACTTACTGGCTTCCCTTCCGCCTGAAAAATGCAAAAATATTTGTTATTTGGCAAGTCTTACTCAATTGATTTCCCACCAGATGGTATAATCCGTCTTCTTTTAATTCCTGTTTACTGGCCTGACTCTCGGATCCCATATAGTTCTGACTTATTTTATTTTGAATATTCATAGGTTAGCCCAGCAGCTCCAGGTCATAGTCTGGACATGCAAAGCAGACTTATTCTCACAATACTGTGTTCCAGGAAAAATGTGCCCAACTCCAGCTGGCAGAGGCGGGAGTCTTAATCACAAAAGATGCTCATTCCGAAATGAGCAGCATTAGAAAATATTCTAGTTCTTAAAGTAAAGACACAAATCAATCATCAGAGTACTCAAAATGGTAAGGTACTACAGTACCACAGCCTGATTAGACCACCCATACCAAAATGATTCCAGATGATGACAGAACCTGCCAGTCCCCTCCATTCTTTATACCAGCTTTCCCCAGCCTGGTACCCTCCAAATGTGGTAGACTACAAGTATCAGCCCCAGGCCATGCTGACTGAAGAGGATGACATTTGTAATCCAAAACATCTGGAGGACACCAGGTTGGGGTATACTGCGCTCTATGTGGGGCTGCCCTTAAGGCTGCTCTGGAAGCTGGAGCTAGTGCAGAATGCAGCAGCTCGGCTATTGTCAGGAGCTGCCCCTTTTCAGCATGCAGCTCCCTTGCTGAAGGAACTGCACTGGCTACCTATTCGCTACCAGGTCAGGTTTGTGTACAAAGCTTGAAACAACGTGGGACCAGGTTACCTAAGAGAGCGCCTTCTCCTATACCAACCTGTCCGGTCGCTGAGGTCATCAGATGGCATGCTCCTGGTGGTTCCTCATGGACCTTTGGCCCAATTGGAGTCCACCAGGAGAAGTGCCTTCACTGTGGTGGCTCCATTTCTGTGGAACTCCCTGCCTCTGAAGGTCAGGCAGGCTCCGACATTGTGCTGCTTTCGGTACCTGCTGAAGACCTCCTTGTTCTGGGAAGCCTTCTCTGCTCTTCAACCACCAATGTAATTTTAGATGTATTGTTTAGATGTATTATTGTTTAGATGTATTGTTTTTGTTTCTTTTATTTGTTTTTGTCTTTTTATTGTTCACCGCTCCAGAATTTGCTTGATGTGGAGCGGTATACAGATACTGTAAATAATAATAATAATAATAATAATAATAATAATAATAATAATAATATGTACCAAAGACAAAACCTGAATCATAAATAGGGTATTCCAGTCACTTCTTAACCAATCTCCAATTGAAGGGTCCTAATGATATTAGGAGCACAGCCTGTCATTATATGAATATTGCACCAAATAAAACAATGGTGTTACATCAGTAAAAATCTGAAATGATTCATTCACTCTTCTTGTTCTGCTCCAAAGATCAAAATGTGTAATTCAGCTGCCCCACTGCTAAACATGTTTTGGGAAGTAACCGTTTCAAAAACTGTGTAGTTTTAATTACATAAAATATTTTCAGTAAATCCTATTTCAATTATTAAGGGGAGGATTTATGGGGAAATGTTGGCAATTCTGCTCCAGTCCCTTCCCTTTTTTTGTTGGCAGACATCCACTTGAAAACAACAATAATTTATTTGAAGAAACCCAAAGTGTTTCAGTTTGTGGTACATTTTGGAAAGACATTTCTGGCAACTAAATGTATGCTTGTTTGTTTTAAAAAACCAGTTAAAATCTTTGATGTGGAAATGTTTGTTTTACATATCTAAAGAAATGTTTGGCCTACTACTACTTCCATTGTCCCTCACCATAGGGCTGATGAGAGTTGTAGGCCAAAACATCTGGAGGGCCACAAGTTGCCCACCCCTGCCTTATGAATTAGTATTCATTAGGGCATTCATTAATGCCACACTGAATTCTAAAGAGACCCCAAAATCAAATAAGCACACTTTAGTTGCTGGCCCATTGAAATCAATGGGCAGCATCCAGATGGCTCCCCCGATTTCTGCCCATTCCTTGTTCCATAGCCCCTCCCTCACCACTCTGGAGAGTCCCCTATCCTTAGAAGTGACTTTGCCGAGGAGACACCCGGCTGCGGTGAGAAGGAAAAGGCAAGAAAGCCTGATTGCACAAGTGGAACTGCTCCTGTTCTTCTCTGAACCCAGGCTTCAGCTGGCCTTGACACTAGAAAGTGTCACTTGATTGCATTGCACCACTTTGGTGCAACTTCCCCTGATGCAAGCTCTAGTGCAGTGTTTCTCAACCTTGGGTCCCCAGATGTTTTTGGCCTACAACTCCCAGCATGCCCCAGCCAGCTATGCTGGCTGGGGCATGCTGGGAGTTGTAGGCCAAAAACATCTGGGGACCCAAGGTTGAGAAACACTGCTCTAGTGGAATGAGCTGAGCTGGGTGGCAGTGCCAGGTGACTTGTGGCTATACATAGCTCTCCCTGAAGTGATTTGCATTGAATGGGAGGTGTTCGGCAATGAGATGTTTGAGACAGATAACGGTGATCTGCATCATCACCCATCATTTATGATCTTCCTTTGGGGTAACCTAACTGGCCAGTTCAGCTGGCTGGACAAAATGAATGCTTGGCCTGATTTTGCAAGGCAATTGCTGTCAAAGGAAGGGCCATTGCTCAGTGTAGAGCTCGTGCTTGGCATGCCGAAGCTCCCAGGTTCAATCCCCAGCATCCCCTGGGAGGGCTGGGAAAGACCCCATCTAAAAACCTGGAGAGCCACTGCCAATGTAGCCCAGACTCCCCAACCTGGTGTCCTCTAGATGTTTTGGACTGTCAGCCATGCTGCCTGGGGCTGATGATGGGGAAATCCAAACTTCTGGAGGGCAGCAGGTTGGAGAAGGCTGGTATAGACTGTACTAAGCAAGATGAACCAGTAGTCTGACTCAGTAGAAGGCAGCAGGCGGGCCCAAGATATTTTGCTGTCTGAGGCGAAGGTCCCATTCCATGTACAAAAGCCAACAGGACAGGAAGTTGAATCTTTCTTTGACGCTGGCAGTGAAACAGCATCCTCCACCACACATGAAGTCAGTAGACATAGGGCAGGCCACCTGGTCCACAACTCTCTTCTCCAGCACCTGGATGCCACCGCCCAGAATCTGCTGCCCGGGGTGACTGCCTCACTCTGCCTAATGGCAGGGCTGGCCCCATAAGGCAGCCTTCTATGATCTTAATAAAGATATACTGGAAGCAGAAAGTCTGTGCTCGCATAGAGCTTTGGGTTCCCCTCCAAAGTTGGTAGCAGCCCCGCCCTTAGTTCAGCAGAAAACACAATGGGGAGAGAAGGCAGAGGAAATCCATAGTTGCTAAGTGGAGAACCAAACTGTCAAAGAAAATTGTATCTTTTTATATTGGCTGAAATATCCATCCAATCCTGCAAAAGACTGAGAGGATAAGCCTTTGACAAAGTACTTTCCCTATTTGTATAGCTATTCCAGGCTTAACATGAACACATTTGCTGAAGGCAAGTTGGGTAGTTCCACTGACATCTCATGTTATCTTAATGACCATTTCCCATTCCTGCATTTGAGGACTTTTTGCCAAGGCAGACGTGTCCTTGCTAACAGACGCCTTTGCCAAGTTCCAGTCCTTCCAGGCTCAATTTATTTGTACAGCTGAGCTATAAATCCCTGAAAATAGAGGTGTGAACGGATCTGCAGACAGGCCTTTAATTATTACAGCACGAGATCCTTTGCTACAATATACCTTTGCTGCAATATACAATCCCTATGCTGCTTGCACAGTGAAGCAAGCAAATTACATTAGATCAGCACATTCTACATGAGCAGTATTTCCAATGAGATTCATAGATTCATAGATCACAGAGTTGGAAGGAGCCTACAAGGCCATCGAGTCCAACCCCCTGCTCAATGCAGGAAACTAGAGGAGGGGTCTCCCATCCAAGTAATAACCAGGCCTGACCCTGCTTAGCTTTCCACGCTCAGACAAGCTGAGCCAGCATGAGCCACAGGCCTGTATGTATAGGCATGCATTTGGGAATGCGTAGAAAGCATAACTCCAGCTAATTCAGTGTGTGTGTGCGTGCACACATGGAGTAGGGAGAGACAAATTGGTTGGTCATACAATCTGCCTTTGGATGCATGGCATAGCTGAGTGAAATTAGTTGATTGTCTGTATCGTCTTTCCACATGGTAAGAAGAAACTTGCTATATTTCTGCACCTGCTCAGAAACCCCTTGCTACTTGGCAGACTGGTACAGAGAAGCAGTCTATCAAGTAATGATATGCACACTATGACCTGGTTCGCATGACACGGTGCAGCTCATCGTGGGTTATTTAACCCACGACAAGCTGCAGCATCTGCTGGTGCCGCTTTGCATAGCTAAACCCCCACTTAGGGGTTGCTGTGTTGTGTAAACCTGGTGAGTGTGGGTTTTGTGAGGGTTAAACAACCCTTGCATATCCCATGGTCTGTTCTAGGGTTATGCGAGGGTTGTTTAACCCTTGCATAACCCATGCTTGCCAGGTTTGCATGACATGATAACCCCCGAGTGGGGGATGGATATACAAAATGGCAGCTGCAAGTGCCCTGCACATATCAATCAATCAATCAATCAAATCTTTATTACGGTCCAAGACCAGCATAAACAGTAAGTCAACAGACAATAGACACACACAATTTATACAATACCAAGTTTTAGGCTGTCCTTCAGTAAACCATATCAGGATGGCATACAATAAAAACAAGACATCCGTATAAAATCACAATTAAATATGAGGAAGACAGAACAGGTTTTGGCCCTTTCTCACTGTTTCAGGCAAGGCCTAAGAAGTTATAAGTGTATGGCGTGTTCTTGTAGCCAGAAAGCAAAATTTGGCAACTTTATAGGTTATAGAAGGGTCTCTGTCAGCAAGTAAATGCATGGTGTAAAATTCATCAGTGTTACCTGGAAAATCATGTAACAAGGGATGGATCAAGTTTGACTGGCCATCTAAGTAGAACGAGCAGTATAAAAGGACATGTGTAATTGTCTCTGTCTCCCCTGAGTCACATGTTTCCGCCTCACCGTGCATTAAATAACCCATGATGGGTTATCATGTCATGAGAACTGGCCTCATAGTAAGTTAATGCATTGTTTTGTAAAGATACAAAGTTAATGGTTTGTATTTATATGGCCCGAGTCAAAACTGACCATTTGATGTCATCATCTTCTAGTTATAAAGTGTCTAAAACTACTAGGCACTGTACAGTTTTTTAAAAATAGCAAGATCCCCTGCTCATAGGCCTACAATCTAAGGTCAACCAATACAAGAAATACAAGAGTAAGGGAATGGACGGAAGGGAAGTAAATTAGGGTGGCTCATATGTAAAAGAAGACAGGATCCCTGCATCTTTAATAGTTGTGTAGAAGAAGGGATCTCAGCAGGTGTAGCTTGTATGACAATATAATTGCTATAACTGAGACATGTAGAGTTTCATCATGTTGAGGTTGTCGCCTTGAAAGACATTTTATTGACACAGACAGGGCAATCCTATATCTGTTTACACAGGAATAAATTCCACTGTGTTCAACAGAGCTTACTCCCAGGTAAGCATTCACAGAATTGTACTGTGAAACACATTTACTAATCAGCCACAATTCTTGAGCATAGCATGACCATGGAACATGATGCTATGGCAATGGCCAGGCAGTGTGGAGACAGAGGAAGGAATGGATGGATCTTTTGAGTGACCTTTCTCTCCAAGTGTGGAGGTCTGCACAGTGGCCTTGCAGGTCAACTTAAAATCTCTTTGGACAGGTTATCACACGTTTTGATCATGTGGACTCTATTTTTCCCCCTGAATTATGCAAAAGAAGAAAGCTATAGCAAACATAATGCAGGCTGATAATTCCATACTTAAAATGTCTGCACAGTCTGAAGGGCAACAAAAGAAACTACAAGGAAGAAGAACACTTATGTGTTGCCTATTCAAGGGTTGTTTACACTGAAAGAAACTGACTTCATGCTGTACTCCATCTATTTATGCCTATAGCTACTGGGCAAACAAAACATGCTATTGTTATGATTATTATAAAATTGAAAAATTGCTGCACATGTAATAAAATATAACATTTTGCCAGCATCTTCCAGCACATATAGTACTTATGAAAGAGTCCTTCAACCAAATCATGGTCTCACCCATAATGCAACTCTTTTAGTGTTCACTGCCAGCTAAAAGTAATGGAGAGAAAATTCTGAATGTTACATTGAAACAAGCAAAGACACTGGGGTGACTTCCCTTTTGAGATTTCACACCATAGCGATAGTAGATAGTCAGGTGAAAAAGATAATGAATAAGGCTGCAATCCTATATTCATTTACCTGAGAGTAAGTCCCATTGAATTCAGTTTGGCTTACTTCAGAGTAGACATGTATAGGATTGCACTGTTGGGCATGTATACTAATGCCCAGAGTATGGGCAACAAACAGAATGAACTTGAACTCTTAATACATGAGGGCAAATACCACTTGATAGGTATAACTGAAACTTGGTGGGATGACTCCCATGGCTGCAATACAGCAACTGAAGGATATAACTTGTTCAAAAGGAACAGAAGCAACAGAAAGGGGGGTGGAGTTGCGCTGTATGTTAAAAATATGTATCTCTGCACAGAGATACAGGAAGATGAGCTTGGCAGCCCCATTGAGAGCATCTGGGTTAAAATAAAGGGGGCAAAGAATAAAATGAACATGGCGGTTGGAGTCTACTACCGACCACCCAATCAAGGAGAAGACGAGGATGAAACTTTTGAAAAGCAAATTGCCTTTGTTTCAAGGAGGCATGATGTAGTAGTGATGGGGGACTTCAATTTCCCCACTATCTGTTGGGAGACAAATTCTGCCAAACATGGTCCCTGCAAGAAATTCCTGACCTGTGTTGCTGATAACTTCCTCCTACAGAAAGTGGAGGAAGGAACTAGAGGATCAGCTATCTTTGACCTGATTCTAGATAAAGTGGCAGTTTCAGGAACTCTGGGGGAAAGTGACCATGTTATACTTGAGTTCTTGATTCTAAAGGAAGCAAAAGCTGAGTGTAGCCAAATGTGTACCCTGGATTTTAGGAAAGCCAATTTTAATAAACTCAGAACAATGATAAGTAAGGTCCCATGGCAAGTGACTGTGATGAGAAAAGGAGCCCAGGGATGGGTGGGAATTTTAAAAAAAGGAAATTCTAAAGGCACAATGGCAAACAATTCCCACAAGGAAAAAAGGCAGAGGGCAACAGTGGAAGCCAATGTGGCTTCACAAAAAACTCAGAGATGACCTGAAAACAAAAAAGGACACATATAGGATGTGGAAGGAAGGCCAGACTACATGGGAGGAGTACAGGCAGGTAGCACAGAACTGCAGGAATAGTGTCAGGAAGGCTAAAGCTGAGAATGAGCTGAGGCTAGCCAGGGATGCTAAAAACAACAAAAAAAGCTTTCTTCAGATACATGCATAGTAAAAGACAGAGGAAAGAAATGGTTCAACTACGCAATGAGGATGGCAAATTGATAACAGAAGACAAAGAAAAGGTGGAAGTGTTCAATTCCTACTTCAGCTCAGTCTTCTCCCCAAAGAGAGTTTATGTCCCCCCGGCAAACTGAAAGTGCAGACTGAAGGGGGCAGGATTGCATCTTGAGATTGATAGGCAAATGGTCAAGGAACACCTGATTACTCTGAACGAGTTTAAATCTCCAGGGCCTGATGAGCTACATCCTAGAGTAATAAAGGAAATGGCAGAAGAACTCTCAGAACCACTGTCTATTATCTTTGAGAAAACATAGAGGACAGGTGAAGTGCCAGATGACTGGAGGAGGGCAAATGTAGTTCCTATCTTCAAAAAGGGCAAGAAGGAGGAACCTGGAAGCTATAGACCAGTCAGTCTGACATCAATCCCTGGGAAAATTTTGGAGCAGGTTATAAAGAAGTCCGTCTGCAAGCACCTTGAAAACAATGCAGTGATTACTAGAAGCCAGCATGGATTTGTCAAGAACAAATCCTGCCAGACTAATCTGATCTCATTTTTTGATTGGGTAACCTCCCTTGCGGACTGTGGGAATGCTGTGGACATAATATATCTGGACTTCAGCAAAGCTTTTGACTAAGTGCCTCATGATATCCTGATTAGCAAGCTAGCTAAAAGTGGGCTAGATGGAACAACTATCAGGTAGATCCACAATTGGCTACAGAATCGAACTCAAAGAGTGCTTATTTTTATTTATTTATTTAATACATTTTTATACCGCCCAATAGCCGAAGCTCTCTGGGCGGTTTACAACAGTTAAAATCATAAAATACAATATAAAATATAAAATTTAAAACCACAGATTAAAAACAAACAGCAGAGCTAGCAGCAGCAGTTACAATAACAAAATTAAAAACAACTACAAGATTAAAATGATTAAGATGATTAAAATGATTAAAATGCCTGGGAGAATAGAAAGGTCTTCACCTGGCGCCGGAAAGAGTACAATGTAGGCGCCAGGCAAACCTCTTTGGGGAGCTCATTCCATAACCGGCGTGCCACAGCAGAAAAGGCCTTCCTCCTGGTAGCCAGTCCAACCCTCTAACCAGTATGTCACACTAACTTTCCAATATTGATGGGGCAACTAAGCCTGAGAGATTAGTAACTTGCCCAGGGTGGTTCTCTAGATAAAAATGAAAATGTGCTTTTTACTATTTGTGTGCTATTGAAAAATTTGCAGTAAAGCTAAGGGGACCCCCCCCCTCATTCAGTCCATCTCTGGGCCTCTCCCCAGATCTGGGTTTTCACACATTTGGTTCATCTGCCCCACACCTCCCCCACACCATCAAACAGCAGTGGCCCTTTCTCTCAGGACTAAGCACAAAAGAGTAGACTTTTTATTCCCATTATTGTTTTATTTGGTAGAGAATAATCTCTGAAGCATTTTCATCAAGAGAATGCTTATAAAAGCCTCCATATTGCTATTTTGCTTTACATTCATAGTGTATAATCCAGTTCTTAAGAAATCCTGTGGATGCAAATCTGATTAAAATGAATCTTGGTCCCTTTGAGGATAGTCTGCATGTCGTAATCTTTTTAATAATCATAATAGAACCTTGAGGATAATCTATTGCTACTGAACTTGTTTGTCCATTCTGTGGTGTATTGGCCTTCCTGGCTTGCCATACAGGAAGCCTGAGGCATCTCTGAGGCACTGTGCTTCACTTGTTAGTTTTTTGTATCCCCTGTGCAGTCTTCTCTTTGTGATGTACTTCACATTCACTTGGACACTTTTGCAATCTGGACAAACTTAGCAGTAGCCTCTCATTAAAATGTTTATTTGCAACACAGTCACCCACCCATCACATTTACCGTACTTCATAGGTTTGGATTTTCCATTGCTGCTTTTCTCGCAAAGCTTCTGCATTCTTTTGACCCTTTCTCCACATACATTTGGGAAACCCATAATTACATGCCAGTACACACATTACAATTTTAGGAGCGTATAAACATAAAATGTGAATGCTACCAGCAGATGTATCATATGGGTACATTTTTGAAGGAGGTGTGATAGGCTACATAAGAACAGCCCTGCTGGATTAGACCAAAGGCCTATCTAGTTCAGCATTTTGTTCCACAGTGGTCAACCAGATGTCTGTGGGAAGCCCATAAACAGGACATGAGCGCAGTAGCACCTTCCTGGTCATGTTCCCCGGCAACTGGTTTGAGAGGCATACTGCCTTGGATACAGGAGGTAATATATAGCTATCATGACTAGTAGCCATTGAGAGCCTTCTGCTCCATGAATTTGTCTAATCCCCTTTTAAGGCTGTCCAAATTGGTGGCTCATTCATCTTATGGAAATGAATTCCATAGTTTAAGTATGTACTGCAGCTCCCTGGGTTTGCTTCTGTGTAATGTGTGAGGGGGATGTGAATTATCTCGCAAAAAGTAAAAGTAAAAACAAAGAAGGGAAAAAGGATGCCGAGAAGTGAATAGTAGAATAAACACATTAGTAAGCAACCTCTGTGATTAATAAGCAACCTCAGTGATTCTTCTGAATAATAGTATTCATATTATTAATAATATTATTGTAAATGTTATTAGCAGCATCCATGAGACTGGGTGGGAGTTCTGATGTTGTGGGACTTCGGATGTTTTTCCTTTATCAGGTCAGTTGTGCCAGCAATATTCAGTACTTCCTCATACAGCTTACGCTGGCTCAGCTTATCTGAGTGTGGAAAGCTAGGCAGGGTCAGGCCTGGTTATGACTTGGATGGGAGACCCCTCCTCTAGTTTCCTGCATTGAGCAGGGGGTTGGACTCGATAGCCTTGTAGGCCCCTTCCAACTCTATGATCTATGAAACTGCAATTTGTCCAACAGTACCCAAGGCTGTTTTATCAGTTTTAACTGTGTGAGTGACTTGTGGTTAATCAATCAATCACCTTCCCTCTGCTCCCCTCATGCTGTTTACAGCTGTTCACAGATGCGATGCACTCAAGCACGCACAGCTTCATTCCAGGGCTCATCATTGCCGTAGCAATGTCAGCCTGTTGGTATCAATGATGGTGCTCCTAGATAGTGAGGAAACTGGGCCAGAGAGGAAGCCTAAGACAGCACTGCAGCAGTCTTTGATGATTTCATGTGAAGAGGACGAGGTCTGCTTGCCAACCAGAAAGGTCATGCAAAACCCAGAGAATCCCAGAGAGGGGAAGTGAGAGACAGTCAGGGCCGGTGCTACCATTAGGCCAACTAGGCAGCTGCCTAGGGCGCAGAGCTAAAGGGGGTGCCAGAAATAGGGAGGGAGGGCTCAAGTGGGAAGGGGGGGGCGCTAAATATCTGATCTTGCCTAGGGCACCGAACTGCCTTGCACCAGCCCTGGAGACAGTGCAGCTCTTAAGTATTTTTACAGGCTGTTGCAATAAACCCTGGAATCCCCTTCAACCAACCACCCAATCAACCAGCTGGTGTTTAACAGTACTGGGAGAGATAAAAACAAATCCTTGGTGTTATGTAAAGGCAGCAGGAAGAAGACATTAATTATGCTGTTGTGTAACTGGTTTTTCCAAGAATGCTGTCTTAGTCAGATCAGATGTCAGTGAAATAAAGGCAGGGTGGAATTTAGGATTTGTCTTTGTCATATTATGAAAGGGTGTGGCTAATTAATAAGGGAGCTGGTTTTCCATGAGAAGCTCACTGGCTTTTGATCTGCTCAAGCGCTCCTGAGGACTGCAGAATGGTGATGGGTAGGGAGGTATTCCCAGGGCAACGCTCCACCACAGCTTCCCAAACTGCTGCTCAGAGGTGCCTCTCTCTTGCAGAGCTTGTAGCTTAGCTGCCAACAGTTGGGAGGTGTGGAACTGGCTTTACAAGCCCAAACAAGAGCAAGGACTAGTTTTTAGACCACATCTGCCAATTTTCCACAGGAAGGCAACATATAGTCTTCTCATACCGGAAGAGTGAGGGCAGGGGGAACAGGGCGAGAGCCAGATTTGTTTGGAGATCAAGGGCTTGCTTGTTGATTTTCGTCAAGCCATCTCTAATGACATTATGTGCAGCTAATTCACCAAGCAGAGGCAGGAATGAGAAAGTTTTGTTTCGCTGCAGTGGGGATTCCCCAAGTGTGACTTCAGAGACGATATGCTGTGAGCTTGGGAAGTTTCCAGAAAATGGGGCACTCTTGGATGATTGGACCCCCAACTTTGTTGTTTCCATACAGTTGGAGGAGGCCTTCTAGGCCATCAATGCAAGTCATCCCGAGCTAGAGCATGCCGAACAGACGGCAGTTCAGTCTCTGTTGAAGACCTCCAGTGACGGAGAGCACCCCCCCCCCCAATGTTTCCATAAGTTGTGCATGTGTTGAGTTAAGCTCCTTGCATACCTTGCAAAGTAGTCTTCTAAATGTTCAGTCATACCTGTGCTCTCTACTGGGCAGCTAGCTGCTTTGGCGGAGGGTAATGTTGATCAGGAAAATGGAGCTTGGGGCAAAGGTTAACTACCCCCTTCTGTTCCCCAGCACTGCAGCCCTAATTCAGGCCCCACTCATGGGGGATTTCATCATGGATCTCCCAGTCTCTCCTAGCAGCTGTAATAGTGGCAAGTATTAATAGTGAGAGCCAGTGTGGCGTAGTGGTGAGAGTTTTGGACTGGGACTCGGGAGATCCGGGTTCTAGTCCCCGCTCGGCCATGAAACTCACTGGGTGACTTTGGGCCAGTCACTGACTCTCAGCCTAACCTACCTCACAGGGTTGTTGTGAGGATAACATGGAGAGGAGGAGGAGGATTATGTAAGCTGCCTTGGATTCCTTGCAGGAAAAAAGGTAGGGTATAAATATAATAAATAAATAAATCACTGGAGCAGACAGCTTCCCTTTATTGGCTGTACCTGTCAAGCATAGGTACATCTGCAGTTAGGATACCATATTGACAATTGTTCCGCATTCCACACAGAAGCCCCTTGAGTGACATTTTCTTGGTGTGCGGGCAGGGGTGTAAACTGAATAAATAAAACCAATCAGCCTGGAATGTTGCAAAGGGTAAATATGGTGGTGATATTCATAAAACTGATGAGAAACTGCAGCTAGGATTGGTGGAAGAACACACTTCAAAACAGAATCTTAGACGTTACTGTTTAGGAGGTATAGAAAAGCCAGGTTACTGTGAGGGATCATTGCACCAACTAAGCCTGTGGAAGTGCAGCAAGTATGAATTCTTGCAACACTGAGGAATCTAAGGGTAAATAAGGGATATTGGCATGACTTGACTATTGCTTCCTTGGGCACATAGGAGGACAGTTGGGAAGGGGCGAGTAGTTACCTGGGATTTCTTGTACGCTAGTTTAGCAACCCTAGCTCAAGTTATTTTGGAGTTATCTACTTCACTTTCAGCTTGCAAGTGTGGGTGAAATGGCTTGTCACAAATGGTTATTTATTTATTTATTATATTTATACCCCGCCTTTTTTCCTGCAAGGAACCCTAGGCGGCTTACACAGTCCTCCTCCTCTCCATTTTATCCTCACAACAACCCTGTGAGGTAGGTTAGGCTGAGAGTCAGTGACTGGCCCAAGTCACCCAGTGAGTTTCATGGCCGAGCGGGGACTAGAACCCGCTTTTTATGAAAAAAATTAAACTGAAACTAGAAGTCTGCAGTATAAAATTCTAGTGCAGATGGCGTTAATGGATTGATATTCATATATATATATATATATATATTTGTTGTTGTTTGTTTTATTTCTATATCGCCCCATTGCTCTCTGGGCTCTCTGGGCAGTTTAGAACAACTAATTAAATACAATAAAATACATTATAAAATACAATGACAATAAAAAACATCATAAAATTTCATTGCTGATGTTTTAAAAACCAAATCTTAAAAGACTTAAATAATTAAAACAAATTAATACAACTAGGCTTGCAGCTGACATAAACCCGCTGCCCCATGTGCTATTTAGAGCTGTTAAATACCTTGGCATAGAGGGCAGTCTTAACCTGGTGCCAAAAGGATAGTAGAGTTGGTGCCTGGCGGGCCACAGTGGGGATCTTCTTCCTCAGTGGGAATCCTGTTGGGGGACTACCACAGAAAAGGCCCTCCTCCTTGTTGCCACTGATCAAGCCTCCCTCAGAGGTGGCAGTCGGAGGAAGGCCCCAGATGTTGAGCATAGTGTCCTGGTAAATTGCGGTTGGGAGAGGCGTTCTATCAAGTATTGTGGTCCCACATTGTATAGCGCTTTATTGGTTAAAACCAGCACCTTGAATTGGGCTCTGTAGCATATAGGCAGCCAACACAAGTGGGCCAGAAGCAGGCCTTCTGGTCCCAGTTATTAGTCTGGCTGCAGTGTTTTGCACAAGCTGCAGCTTCTGAACAAACTTCAAGGGCAGCCCCATGTAAAGTGCATTGCAGTAGTCTAGCTTAGAGTTTACCAGCGTGTAGATTACTGAAACCAGGCTATCCCTGTCCAGATAGGGGCATAGCTGGGCCACCAGCCAGAGCTGATAGAAGGCACTCCATGCCACTGAGGCCACTTGAGCCTCAAGTGACAAAGATGGCTCAAGGAGGACCCCTGAGCTACGGACCTGCTCCTTCAAGGGAAGTGCAACCCCATCCAGAACAGGTTGAACCCCCTCCATCCGGTCAGAGGAACCACCCACTAACCTCATCTCAGTCTTGTCTGGACTGAGCCTCAGTTTGTTAGCCCTCATCCAGTCCATTGTCGCAGTCAGGCACCGGTTAAGCACATCCACTGCCTCACCTGCTGGAGATGAAAAGGAGAAATAGAGCTGCATGTCATCAGCGTACTGATGGTAACACGCTCCAAAACTCCGGATGACCCCGCTCAGCGGTTTCATGTATAGGTTGAATAGCATGGGGGGAGTCCATGGGGCTGAACAATATTCCCCAAGCACCACCTTCTGGAGCTGGCCATAGGGATGTGTGCAGAGCTCGATTGGGGGGTGGAAGTCCGGCGAACTTGCCGGGCTTGACCCCCTGAGCTCTGCTCCGCCCGCCTGCTTCCCCGGCTCATCTTGCATTCTCGCGAGCTGAGCCGGGGAAGTGACTTCCAGGTTCCCAGCGCTACGTTGTTTATGTAGCAAGTTATGCAAATCGCAGCCGCTTTTAATGTATCTTACGCCATTTTCTACATAAACAACCTAGTGCCAGGAACCCGAAAGCCTGGCGAGCGCCTCGGCTGGTGCTCGCTTTAGGCCTGGCTTGGCAGGCACGGCAGCAGCTGAGCACGCCACAAGTCGGGTGGTGGGCGAATTGCTTCCAAGTAGGAGCAGAACCACTGCAATGCAGTACCTCCCACTCCCAACCTCAGACAGCTGCCCCAGAAGGATACCATGGTCGATGGTATAGAAAGCCGCCGAGAGATCCAGGAGTATCAACACGGTCACACACACCCTGTCTCTCTCCCGACATAGGTCATTATACAGGGCGACCAAAGCTGTTTCCATGCCAAAACCTGGCCTGAACCCCAACTGAAATGGATCCAGATGATCAGTCTCATTCAAGAGCGCCTGGAGCTGGTTGGCCACCACCTGCTCAAGGACCTTGCCCAAGAAAGGAACATTCGCCACTGGCCTAAAGTTGTTACGATCTTCCAGCTCCAGAAAGCGTTTCTTCAGGAGTGCCCTCACCACTGCCTGTTTCAGGCGGCATGGGACCACTTCCTCTCGCAAGGAGGCATTGATCACCTCTCTGACCTAGTTGGCTGTTCCCTCCCTGCTAGTTTTTATAAGCCAAGAGCGGCAAGGATCCAGTACGGATGTGGTTGCATGAACCTGTCCAAATAACATGTCAACACCCTCGAGCTGTACCAACTGAAACTCATCAAGAAAACTGGACCAGGCTGTGCTCTGTGTACCTCGCCTGATTCAACTGCTATAACATTGGAGTCCCAGCGGATGCAAGAAAGATTTCCTGGAAGTGCCTAGCAAATATATTACAGTGGGCCTCAGACAAGACTATGATGTCCTTCCTTCGGGCCAGCGTATAATTGGCCCCGGATGACCCTATAAAGTCTGCTGGGCAGCAAAGAGATAATTGAATAGAGGCAGTGAGATATTATTTCTTTGCCACCCTTACTGCCCCTAAATATACTGAACTTTAGGCAGGGCCGGCGCTACCGCTAGGCAGACCCAGGCGGCTGCCTAGGGCGCGTGGCGGAAGAGGGCGCAGAGTTTCTGCGCCCCTTCCTCGCCTCCGGCGCGCTCCTGCCCTGCCTGCCGCCTCCGCCGCGCCTCCCCGCCCGCTTGCCGGCCGCTGCCGCCGCCGCACCTCCCCCCCGCGTGCGCCCGCCCGCGCGCACGCCCGCCAACCACCTACCTTCCCATCGCGTCGGAGGAGGAGGCGGCGGCAGCAGCAGCAGCAGCCAGCAGCGGGGGCGGGGGGAAGGTAGGTGGTGGTGGTGGTGGTGGTGGTGGCGGCAGCGGCAGCGGCGCGGGGGGGTTTTGCAGAGCAGGGCTGCTTTGCTCCGGAGCCCCCCCCCACGGCACGAGAGGGGGCGCTAAATATAATTTGGCCTAGGGCGCCAAACAGCCCTGCACCGTTCCTGACTTTAGGCACATACCAGGGCTCGACTGCATCCACTATGAGTTTTTCTCCATCTGCACTCAAGCCATCTCTTGTTTTGTTTCATCACTCTCAGCTGTGGTGTGTACCATGGAGCCGTACGAGCTCTATTACAGAGAGGGCACTCAGGAGCAATCATGTCAACCAGCCGCATCATCTCTGTATTCCAGAGATTGACCAGGGATTCGACAGGACCGCCAGCCAGTTTTGAAGCATCTATACTGGCTGCCAGTTTATTTCCAGGCCAAATTCAGTGGTTTGGGCCCTAATTATCTCAGGGAAGTTTCCTCCTGTATGAACACAGGCACTTAAGTCCTCCCCTGGCTCTTAAAGTCTTCTGATGGTGCCCTAGATTAGCCTTCACCAATACCAGCTTCTTTTTATTCTATTATTGTAATGATGTTGCTTTTAATCCTGTAAATAGCTATGAGAGATGTAATGGATCATCATCATCAGGCGATCACTCATGACCGAGTAAGATTGTCTTCCAGGATAAAAGGAGGAAATTCTAAAGAAGATTGTGTAGACTCTAGCGATGGGTCCGTAAGTGACTATGGAGGCCAATTCTAGATCCACACAGCTTCCCACAGTGAGGACACAGGTTACCAGATGGAAGATGGTCCTGTAAAGGATTCATTTGACGTGCTTTTCGCTTAGCACGTTTCTCCCTTTCACCTTGCACTCGGGCTTCTTCAAAGTCCATGGAACCTTTGTGAAAGGCCAACCTCCATTTAGATCGTTCATGGGCCAGAGCTTCCCAGTTTTCGATGTTTATATTGCATTTTTTTAGATTAGCCTTATGAACATCTTTAAACCTCTTATATTGACCACCGATATTCCGCTTTCCATCCTTGAGTTGGGAATAAAGTGGCTGCTTTGGGAGACGGCAGTCAGACATTCGAACAACATGACCGGTCCACTGAAGTTGGCGTTGAAGGATCATTTTTTCAACGCTAGTAGTCTTTGCTTCTTCCAGTACAGTACACTGACATTTGTTCGCCTATCTTCCCAAGTAATTCGCAGGATTTTCCGGAGGCAACGTTGATTAAATCTTTCAAGGAGGTGGAAGTGACGTTTATAGATAGTCCATGTTTCGCAGGCATACAATAAAGTTGGTAATACAATGGCTTCATAAACCAGTGCTTTGGTCTTCTTACAAATATCCCGATCCTTGAACACTCTATGTTTCATTTGAGAAAATGCGGCACTTGCGGAGCTCAAATGATGCTGGATTTCACTGTCGATGTTAGCTGTAACAGAAAGATAACTGCCAAGATAGAGAAAATGACCAACATTTTCCAGTATTGCCCCGCCAAGCTGGATAGATGGCATCACCAAAGGGTTAGCTTGCACTTGCTGATGAAGCACTTTGGGTTTTTTTGATGTTAAGTGAGAGACCAAGTTTTTCGTATGCTTCTGCAAAAGCATTTAGGATAGTTTGGAGGTCATCCTCTGAATGTGCGGAGACCACATTATCATCAGCATACTGAAGTTCCACAACGGAGGTTGTAATTACCTTACTTTTTGCTTTCAGCCTGCTGAGATTAAAAAGCTTTCCATCTGTTCGATATATAATTCCCACACCAGTGGGAAGTTTCCCCTTGACAAGATATAAAACCATGGCGATGAAAATGGCAAATAATGTTGGGGCGATAACACATCCCTGTTTAACACCTGATCCCACTTTAAATGGAGCACCATGAGAGCCGTTGTTGTCCAAAACCGTTGCCGTCATGTTGTCATGGAGAAGTCGCAAGATATTCACAAATTTATTGGGGCATCCAATTTCCATAAAGATAGTCCAGAGAGCTGTATGGTCTACAGTATCAAAGGCCTTAGCCAAATCAATAAATGCCATATAAAGGGGTTGATTTTGCTCCCGGCATTTTTCTTGGAGCTGACGTGCAGTAAAAATCATGTCTACTGTTCCTCTAGAGGGGCGGAAACCATATTGAGTTTCAGGGAGGATCTCTTCTGAAATAGATAGAAGACGGTTTGCGAGAATCCTAGCAAATATTTTACCTGCGGTAGCTAAGAAAGAAATGCCCCAATAGTTTCCACAGTCTGTTCTATCACCCTTCTTAAAGAGGGTGATAATTATGGCATCCCTGAAGTCTTCTGGGATCTCTTCTCTTATCCAGATTTTTTCGAGGAGTTTATGAAGATGTTGTACAAGTTCGGGGGGGGCTTCTTTAAATATTTCAGCAGGAATCCCATCTGGTCCACTAGCTTTGTTGTTCTTCATTTGATTAATGGCTTTTTTTACTTCATCCAAAGTGGGGAGTATTGCAAGTTCCTCTCTAATTTGTTTTTGCGGGATTTGCGAAAAAATCTCATTATCCACCTTAGATTTATGATTTAAAAGGTCATAATAAATTTAATGCTCTTTCCAACGCACTGCAATAGACTCTTTGTCTTTTAAGAGTTTGGTGCCATCTTTTGATTGTAAAGGGTTTGTACCATAGGTTTTTGGTCCATAAATGGCCCCAGTGACCTTAAAAAAGCCCCATGCATCATGAGATTCTGCAAGTTGTTCAATTTCTTCAGCTTTCTTTTTCCACCAAGCGTTCTTAAGTTCTCTTGTTCTTCTTTGGACATCAGCCCTTGCGCTAGCGTAGATTTTTTTCTTGGCAGCGCAGTTAATATCATTTTGCCATATTTGGAAGGCTTTCCTTTTTTGGTCAATTATATATTTAATCTCATTATCATTTTCATCAAACCAATCCTGATGTTTCTTAGTTTCGTATCCAATAGTTTGTTCACAAGCTGCAGTAATGGAGGTTTTCAGCTTAGACCAATGGTCCTCAATGTTGTCAGGAGGTTCCGTAGGTAGATGTTCCTTAAGAAGTGATTGAAGACGAGTTTGCTTAATAGGATCTTGAAGGGCGTGGATGTTCATTTTACGCCTTGGTTTCCTTCCTTGAAGCCTACGTTGGGAAGCAATGTTGATAACCATTGTGGACCGGATTAGTTGGTGGTCTGTCCAGCAGTCGTCGGCACTCACCATGGCCCTAGTAAGAAGTACATCGCGGCGATCTCTAACACCGTCAATTACATAATCCAGAAGATGCCAGTGCTTTGACCGTGGGTGCTGCCATGATGTTTTAAACTTATTCTTTTGTCGAAAGAGTGTGTTTGTAATGGTGAGATTATGCTCTGCACATATAGAGAGATATAATGGATATCATGGATCTATAAATATCATGGATTTTCTAGATCCATTACAATTGGGCTTCAAGCTTGGTTTTGGAACAGAAACTGCCTTGCTTGCCCTATGGCAGGGGTGGGCAACCTTGTGCCCTCCAGATGCTTTGGACTACAACTCCCAGAATCCCTAATCATTGGCCATGCTGGCTCGGGCTGATGGGAGATGTAGCCAAAAACATATGGAGGGAACCAGGTTACCTACCCTTGCCCTATGGGATGACCTTTTCTGAGAGAGGGACAAGGTGAGTGAGATTCTCTTGTTCTCTTGGACATCTCTGCAGCCTTCAGTATCATCGTGGTATCCTCCTTGAGAAACTGTCTTGGTTGAAGTACTGTGTTGCAAGTGCTTGTGCTCATACAAGGGTGGCCTACTCCAGAAGGTGGTCCCGGGGATTATTGCTCCATGGCAGCCATTTTGTGAGAGTGCCTGCAACACTCTCTCAACATTCCAAATGTGCCCACCTCCCCAAAACATATGGAGATATCTGCTCTACTCCTTGGCAGTTGTTCCATAGGGCTCTATTATATCCCCCATGCTGTTTAACATCTACATGAAACCATTAGGAAAAGTTATCAGCAGACGTGGACTGAGGTGTCACAATCACCAATATGCAGATGACACCTAACTTTGTCTCTCCTTTTTATCTATTCCTGGTGAGGCAGTGGATGTTTTGAATTAGTGCCTGGGTGCAGTAATGGACTGGAAGAGGGCCAAAAAACTGAGAATCAGTCCAGATTAGATGGAGGCGCTGTTAGTAGTTGGTTCATCTATCCAGCTGAGTGGTGTTCAACATGTTCTAGAGGTAGTTACACTCCCCCTAAAAGATCCGAAGTGCAGTTTCAGGGTTCTCTTAGATCCAGCATTGTCACCAGAGATGCAAGTAGCCTCAGTGGCACAGAGTGCCTTTGATCAGTTTAGGCCAGTGATAGCTAACCTTTTTGAGCCCGAGTGCCCAAACTGCAACACAAAACCAAGTGCCAACACTGCAATTAAATCTGAATACCGAGGTTTTAGTTTTAGAAAAACAACTCATACAGTTGTCCAAACTAATTAACGTCTTTTGTCTTAATAGAAAAACACAATAAAAGAGCTTTCAATGATACAAACAGTTTTTTGTTGAAAAAAAAATCAACTCAAAAAATTATTATAGTACTACATTGTACACATAGCCTGAAGGGAATTTATACAAACTTTTTAAATAATTAGGCACATGTATTTTTGGATAAGGGATTCTCAACTTGTAATATGATTATATGCCAGACTGAAATTGTATGGGGCAAGCTTTACCCCGGGTCCTTTCCCTGCTTCTACAGGTGTCGGATTAGTAAAAGTAAAAGTCAACCTGTACTAGGATGAGCAAGATAAACAAGAAAACTAAACATGCTTAACACATTTTAAACACTTTATGTCTTGGACTGCAAACACCGCATTAGGTAAAAGTTTGCATTGGGCATGCTTTTGCACAATTAATGTGGTTTTTGCTATTGCATGCATGCTGATAATTTGTCAAACCTTGGCTCATACTCCGTTAGTTTGAGAGCAACACATGCAGCACTCAGGTCAACTGTTAGGGCTTTACATCCAAGCCATGCTCTGTGCATCATTCTTCTGTACAGGCCTGTGGCTCACGCTGGCTCAGCTTGTCTGAGCGTGGAAAGCTAAGCAGGGTCAGGCCTGGTTATTACTTGGATGGGAGACCCCTCCTCTAGTTTCCTGCATTGAGCAGGGGGTTGGACTCGATAACCTTGTAGGCTCCTTCCAACTCTTATGATCTATGAAATCTATGAAATCTTTTAAATGTGATAACAATGTAGAAAAGAATTCTGTAACAGGAATTCTAGAATAAAATCATTCTGTTCCACACTGTGAGAAAGAACAAAATCATTCGTGTTTTGCAGAAGGGGACGGTCTTTTTGTGATCTGGTGACCAATGGCTCGAGTGCCCACAGAGAGGTCCCTGCATGCCAACTGTGGTACCCGTGCCATAGGTTCACCATCACTGGCTTAGGCTGATGTACCTACTGTGGCCCTATCTGGATGGAGATAGACTTACCAGAGTTATCCATGCACTGGTAACTTCCTCTTTGGATTATTGTGATGCATTTATATGTGGGACCACCTTTGAAAATGATCCAGAAATGTCAGTTGGTCCAAAACTAGGCAGCAAGATTATTACAACCATATATGCCAGTATACTTGCCTGGACCTTCAGAAAACCTTCAGAGGCCTTTCTTTGGATGCCCCCACCAACTGAGATACAATGGGCAGCTTTGAGAGAAAGAGCCTTTTCAGTGGTGGTGCCTCAATTATGTAAATGTAAGGTAGGCCTGTTGCCTATCTTACAGTCTTTTGGGGGCCAGGAGAAAATCTTTTAATTTCCCCAGGCATTTTAACATGTCATCCTATGATCTTTTACTGTTTTAATGCTGCTGTATTAATCTTCCACTTCAGTTGGTTTTATTTACTTTAGGTTTTCTATGTTTATTGTTAACTGCCCATATAACATTAGCTGTTGGGTGGTATACACATCTTGTAAAGAAAAAGAAGAAGAAGAAATTCCCTGGATAGTTCTATTTAAAAAGTGAAATTTGGCTTCCACACAGCTTCTTTGCCCTCATTGCCCCTTAGGGCTGTCATGACTCAATACTGTGATGACAGTAGAAGCAACACCCGCTGGTTTCGCACATCCCTTTAAACCCACAGAAGTTCTGAAACCTCTGTGGGTTTAAAGTTGCCCCAGCCCCCAGCTGTGCCCGGCTAATGGCTGGGCACAGCGGGGGTCTGGAGGCACTGCCTCTCCCCTCAGTCCTCCGGCCGGTATCCCAGGGGGCACGGCGGGAGCACTGAGGGGAGAGGAGTGGGGATGACAGCTGGCGAGAGGTGCCCCAGCGGCACTTTTTGCCAGCTGTCAGAGGCTCCGTGCCCTTTCTCGGCGTGGCTGCTGCTCACCTGAGCAGCACCCGTGCTGAGAAAGCAGCCCCCCCATGCTGCCCCCCACTCCCACTCCCGCCCGAGCCCACTCACCGCCACCACTGGCCGCCGCCTCCATTGCCACCGCCGCTGGAGTCTGCTGGCTGCTCCCTTCCCAAGTGGCAAGAGGGCGTGTGGCCGGCTAGGCTGCCGCCACGGTAAGCTGCATTGGCAGCGTCAGCGGGTGTGACAGGGGTTCTCAGTGGGTTAGCCTGTCATCCGGGTTCAGACAACATGCTAAACCTACTAGGGTTTTCTTAACCCTACTGCAAGACATGGCTTAGCAGGGTGGTTTATAAGCCACACCAGGTTGGCTTTTAAACCACCACGCAGGGTTCAGACAACACACTAAGCCGCTCTGCCTCTTAGCCTACTGAGGCTTAGCGTGTCGTGTGAACCCAGTCACTGTCTCGCTCTTTCGAATGTCCTTTTTCTTCGTCAGCCTCCTTAGCACTCTGCTCCCACGCACAGCATATTTATTTATTATATTTATACCCCGCCTTTTTTCCTGCAAGGAACCCAAGGCGGCTTACATTATCCTCCTCCTCCTCCTCCTCCTCTCCATTTTATCCTCACAACAACCCTGTGAGGTAGGTTAGCCTGAGAGTCAGTGACTGGCCCAAAGTCACCCAGCGAGTTTCATGGCCGAGCGGGGACTAGAACCCGGATCTCCCGAGTCCCAGTCCAACACTCGCACCACTACACCACACTGGCTCTCCATAAAGTCCCTCCTGACGTTAAGCTGTCTTCAGAGCACCCTCTCTCATTGTCCCCTTCTTGCCTTACTTCCCCCTGTCTCCTCTATTCTTTCCCTTAAGCCTCCTTCTCTTTCATCTACCTCCTTCTCCTTGCTCCCTGCTCCCTGTTGCAAGCAGGTCCAATCCTCCTCCAGTCCACCATGCCACACAGATGGAGAGGCAAATGTTGGGGAACCTGCTCTTTGCAGCTGCCTTCACCACTTGCTCACCTAGGCAAATGACCAAGTGCAGGAGGTAGCTGGCAGGAGCAGCAACTATCATCTGTGCTCTTTCTCTCTGTTGCTCAGGCAGGTAAGATGCATGGGGAACTCACATGCCTTGATCCTTCAAATTGGGCCACTCACGTGAACAGAGTAATGTCAGAGCCAAAAACTCACATGAGATCATGATTCCTCTTCCATAAACTGGAAAAACTGAAATTTCTTGATGTTCCAGTTCATGGAAGTGGAGCTGTGATCTTATGTGAGTTCACAGCAATCTAGCAGCTGATGATCATGGGAACTGATCCTTAAATTATGTTTTTGTTCTCCCCTTCTCCAAAATCCCAGCTTTTATATAACCAGGACAGCTGTGCAAGATATATGCTGCCTTTGATCTGCCAAGCAAGACATCAAGCGACAGTGTGTATTCTGGCAGGGTATCCTGCACCAGGGTGTTTGACTTCAACACCATTCTCCTGGGCCATTGTGCATTAAACCAGTTCCACCTAATTTTCAGATTCCCCACCCCACACATCAGTGATTTTCCATCCCTCTAATACTAATCTGTTCTGATTTACAGTGTCCATCTGATAGTTTCTGACATTCTGTGTGGCTTTGCAGTTGATTTTACTGTGTTTATATATTTTCAGTATATCTCATAGACAGCAGCATAATCTGTCTCCCCCCTCCCCCATTTTGTTCCTGAGCCGGCAAAATATCCATAGTATGGAACCTGTTTGCCACAGAAATAAGTATTTACTTGAAGGAGACACTGAATGAAAAGAAAGATCTCTTCCGATTCTAGTAATACAACTTCTTCCATGAAATACAGGGGATTGGAAAGCTAAATCACAGTGAGGTAGCTAGCAGACACTCCACTGCCAAAAGGAGAAACAGAACTGAGTTTCTCGTTTCCTGTATAGACTTACACCTTTCACAATAAGGCCCTCTTTTTCCCAGAGTCAATTATACTGTAATCATCTACGCTTTACCAGGAATCCTAACAAGCTGAGAGCAGAGGCACGCCTATACCATCTATCCAATCAGAGGACAGAAGGAAGCTAAATAAACGTATTTTACTGGAACAATGTCTTTGCTACTTCTCGGGAGTTTGTTTTATGAGTGAGTTCCCTGCAGCACATCCTCACTAGAGGAGGGATTGTCTCAGGTTCCTATATATAGGACGGACGGATGGGGCTCGGTCCTAGGAAGCCACTGGCCTCCTCAGCCACTGGGTTTGCTACTTTACAAGGTAGCCGCCGAAGCACTCCACTTTGCAACAACAACCAAAGGAGCCAGGTGTCAGACACAAATCAACCAGAGCCAGCAAGGGCCTTCCTGCCCAGGCTCCCAGCCAGTTGATAATCAGCTGTGCCACGGCAGAGTGTGGGGAAGCTGCCATGATCAGGTGGAGTTTCATGCTATGCGTTCCCTGCCCACAATGTAATCCGCTTGTACTAGAGGCTGCCAGAACTAGTAGTTTTCGAAAGTATTCCCTCCCCAGGAAATATACACCATGTGCATAGGCCTGGAATAGGCCACATTGCCCCTGGACAACTCTCTTGGCACTAGCCAACTCTCTTGGCACTGGCCAAGGCCTCTTCTCCACCCCTTTAAACAAACAAACAAACAAATAAATAAATATTTCTTTTTTACCTTGGGCAGCTGGAAAGCAGAGCTGCCCTCCTCCTTTCCCCTCCCCAGACTGCCTGTGGGCCTCATGTGGACCCTGAGGAATTCTTCCAAAGGGAATGGAAGAGGGTAGGGCAACTGAAGGTTGGCACTCTGCTTTCCAGCCACCTGCCCAATCTCTCTCTTTAAAAAACGAGAGAGAGAGAGAGAAAAATGCTGATGGCCCAGTAAGCTTTGGGGTCTGGTGAGCAACACAGGGGCAATGGAAGGGATTGGGGAGGCCTGTAAGGCAACCCAATTTGGGAGCGGGAGCAAGGAGTGTGTGTGTGAGGGAGAGAGAGCGAGAGTGTGTCGGGGTAGGCAATGTGAAGATAGATAGATAGATAGATAGATAGATAGATGGGAAGCTGCCTTATACTGAGGCAGACCCTGGGTCCATCTAGCCCAGTACTGTCGACATGAACAGCGTTTCAGTCAGGAATTTTTCCAGCCCTATGTGGAGATGCCAGGGGCTGAACCTGGGACTTTCTGATTGCAAAGCAGGGATTCTACCACTGAGCCACGGACACCGCCCCCCATGTCATGTCCATGGGCACCATTGTGCCCCCAGAAACCTTCCTTGATGCCCACCGAGACACCCTCCCAATTTTTATTTTAAAATATTTTCATATTTTCTTATTGGAGCTGGGATCGCTCCAAGGCAGAGCAGGAGCCTCTAGCTCAGTGTTCTCCAAGCTTGGGTCCCCAGATGTTTTTGGCCTACAACTCCCAGCATGCCCCAGCCAGCGTAGCTCTAGCTGCTAGCTGCTGCCATGAATCCCTCTGGGCAGGTTCCCTGTCCTTTGTGACTAGCCATGCCCACCCACGGCAGCCATCTTATGCTTGTGCTCAGGACAGTTTCTCAAATTTTCCAAATGTGCCCACAGGCCCAGAAGGTTGCCTACCCCTGGTGTGTGCGTGTTTGATGAGTGACAGGGGTATGTGGATCTTGGTTGCTGGGCTGTGGACTGTATGGAGTGAGAGAATGTAGTATATCGGAAAGTGTGTATCCGTTTTTAATGAGAGTTCTCGTCTGTGCATTATGGATTGTTTTAACATCTTGCTTACTTAATATTTATGGATTATATGGCGGTGGTTAGAGGTTTAGGGTTATTCTTGTTTTTTGTTTTTAAAGAAATTGAATATCGGGATTAAGTAAGACTATACTGAGATTCATAGGCAAAGAGAAAGATGAAAGGAATGATTAAGTGCAATGACATTCTTATATATTTTTTAATTGACCTTTTGATAAGATAATGCTTAGAATGACTATACAAAAAGAAAGGAATTGGCAGATAGTGAAAGCCAGGTTCTTACTGTACAGTTTTTTAAAGCTGAAATTATTCACTGAACGGTTGAAAAATCATTAGTGAATGTAACGTTAAGAAATTAAGACAGACATAGATGTCTTCAGGGAGCAGGTGTGTGTGCTACGGCTGGTTGCATGAGCCTGAGAGGAGAAAATTACCCTGTTCAGACGTATTGCAGCGGTGTTCGCTGGCAATTCTTGTTAGCTGATGTAAAACATGACTGATAAAAATGTGAAAAGTGAGCAGTCCAGCCTCCTTCAGAACCCGACTCTGATCAAGCTTACCCATTTCTCCTCCCCCTGCCAAATACTCCTCACAGATGCCATCGCTACTCTCCACAGAGTGTTCACTGTTGTTTCCAAGATGAAGGAAATCGTTCTAGAGCGTGGGGACCCCATTCCTGACCAATGTGAACTTGTCGATGTTATGATAAGGTGGGGATGCCAGAAAATATCAAATATGACGTTCTTAACTGGGACTGCTGAACTGCGTTTGTGCATTTGGTTCCCCCCTTTTGTTTTGTTAGGAGTTCATGATGCCTCTTGTGTGAATCTATATACAGTAATACCTTGGATTGCAAGTAACTTGGTCTGAGAGCGTTTTGCAAGACAAGCAAAAAATTTTGAAAAATTTTGACTTGATAAACAAGCAAGGTCTTGCAAGACAAGTGTAGGGATGTTACCGCTCGCCTCAAGCGGGCGTAGCGGGCCGAAATCGACCCCGCTTACGCCCGCCAGAGACTCGCTTTTATGTAAGAGTGTTTTGGATTATAAGTACGATTCTGGAATGAATTATGCTTGCAATCCAAGGTATTACTGTATATAAAAGAAGAAGTCCTGACTGACTGACTGACTGACTGATCAACACCCAGCTCAAACCGTTTAATCTAGGAATGTGAAATTGTGAAGGAACATTGCTTTTATGACGTAGACACCCACTAAGGAAGGATTTGGGAAATTCCATCCCTAAGGGGGTGAAAAGGGGGGGAATCGCCCCACTCTCATATCTCCTATGAGCAAAACAACAGGGGAGTAGTTATGCAAATCGGCCTCACCTCAGAATTGCTGCAGGAGCCAATAGGAGCAGATATGCAAATAGACCATACAACACTTCAGGGGCCAATAGGAGTGGGTATGCAAATCTCCCCTAGGCCATTTAGAATGTTCTCTAAGGGGGTGAAAAGGGAGGGAAACTTTTTAAATGACTGAATGACTGTTGTGTGTGGGGCGTCGCCGCATAGGCTCCATCACACTTTGATGGATCTACCCTAAACTCTCAGGATTAACCTGATTTTTCTTTAAGATCAGATATTTCTGTCAGAAAAGATTTCTGCTGCCAGCACCCAGCCTAAACGTTACACTTTTAGTCTGAGACACTGTATCTTTTCCATACAGCTCTCGCAGGCCTTCAAGGAGGGAACCCCTTTTCATTTCATGGCTGCCATAATCAATAAGACCCTTATTGATTCTTTCAAAGGAGTCCAAATGGAGTACAAATCTGTAGACTCAGTGTTTCAAAGTGATGAAGCAGTCCACTACCCCGTTGAGTTTTTGAACACTTTAAATCCTCCTGGTCTTCCAGAACACAGACTTCTTTTCAAAGTGGGAGCACCTGTGATATTATTGCGGACCCTCAACCCACCTAAACTGTAATGGAACCAGATTGCAAGTGAAACCTCTCCACAGAAATGTCATTGAGGCTACAGTGCTAACCAGTTCTGGCCAGGGGGAGTCGGTGTTCATACCACGAATACCTCTTATTCCATCAGAATATCCGTTTGAATTCAAAAGACCTCAGTTCCCCCTAAAGGTTTGTTTCGCCATGATCATCAACAAGTCGCAGGGGCGGACTTTGAAGGTAGCGGGGATTGACCTAAGCAGGGAAGACTGCTTCTCGCATGGGCAGTTTTACATGGCCTGTTCCAGAGTGAGCTCACCTAACTCTCTGGTCATCGTAGCACCTGAAGGCAGAACCACCAATGTAGTTTACAAAGAAGTACTGAAACAGTGTTTTTTTTTTTTTTTGGTAGGTTGCAGATGCCAAATAAGTAATTTTTAAATTTTTGGTCTGTCTCATTGTCTGTTTCTAATAACACCACGAAAAAATTCATGGTCGCATATGAATGGAACAACTATCTTTGTTTTGTAGCCAATACGCCCAGACTAACGTCTGTAATAAACATTGCTTATTACGTTAAGACATCAACCTGTAAATTATATTTCGTACAGTTTGGACAAAATTGTTTTCTTTTAAAAACAATTTGTACCAAATCCTAAAATCCACGCAAGCGAAGCCGCGGGCAACAGCTAGTCTTGAATATAACACGCTTTTGCATTTGGTTGTCAGATGCCCAATTCTGAGGATTTTCTGCCACTCTGTGTAAGCTTCTAAATGTCACAGAACATGACTCCAAGCAACAAAGCATGTGTGTGCACAGAAAAAGAATGCACATGTGTGTTGTAGCAGTGCGCTCATTACAATCACGTACTACATTAGGTGTCCAGGAGTGCTTGCACATGGATGCACATTTTGTCCCAAACCAATCTGCCCCAGCAGGAATTCTTGGGCCCTATATGAGGAGGAATGTTTTGGATAAACCCCTAGGCTGTCTGGAGCTTGGACTTTGTTTAGGCATCACTGTGAAAGCCAAACACAGTTGTTGGAATGTGTGTGTGCTAAGTATGCCTAGATTTCCTTCTATGCCAGAATACAACAATTGGTCATCAAGTCACAAAGTTTCTAGGAGAGGCAGAGAAGAAATTAACAGCAGAACAAAGTAGGATCAATTTCTTTAAGGAGCATGATATCTCTTTCCCAATGGTTTTAATGAGGAATATTTGTTCCTGCATAGTTCCGCCCTTGAGCTGCTTAAAGCTGAATGACATTATGCATTACCCCTCAGGAGCAATTGCATGACAGTGACCTATAGGTAAGGAGGACACTGCCTCATCAAGAATAATTAGGGATTTCTAGAAAGTGGCCTGTTTACATTACTCATAATCCTGCCTTATCTTGCATAGTTGGATAGCCAGAAAGTTCACACCACAAGCTGTCATGGTAGCAGGATGAATAGACTTTGTTTAACCCTTTGCTAGTGTTCTGGGTGTGTCCAAACAAGCAGTCTTGTCACATAGAAGTGTAACTTATTATATTTGCAATCAAACGTTGCATGTTTCTTAAATATGGTATTTCTGCTTCCCAGAATATCTAATTTGCAGTTTTCATCCGCCCCCTTCCTAATAAATGCCTGTTTTGCTCACCCTTATCTACTTTCACTCAAAAAGAGGCTTGGGTATGTACTCATCTCACCCATATATCCTTTCACCCAAATAGAGACTCGAAAGAGGGACCGCATGCATGAGACATCTGGGCAGGGAGCAGCTATGCAAAGGGGTGTAAAGTACTCATACAAGTTAGACCCTGGTGGAGTGGTTTCCAAATGTCTGGGAGCTGATGCAAACTTTCCTTCTGAATTAAGCTGGGCATACTCTTCACTTTCCACCCTGAAGAGCTTTGTTTGTTTATTTTTTAAATTGTGACGGGTTATATACCCTGCCTTTCAGTTGTATGATTCTCAAAGTGGCTTTGTAATAATAGAAAGAGAAAGAAAAGGTTTTCCTGCCCTCAAAGGAACCCATCTCCTTGTATCTTAGTGACTGCTCCTTAAGAGCAGCAAAAAAAAGGGGGGGGGAAACCTCCCAGCAATCATGGGTTGTTTTGGTGGAGAACCCACACAACCCTCTTCCCATTGTGAGCCCCCCATCATGAAGATCTAGGGTAACAGTGGAAGTGTGGGCTTCCTATCTGCTAGCTATCATAAGAACAGAAACACAGTTGAAATGGTTCTTTTGCTGAAGAAATGCAGTGGTGGAATGAGTTTTGGAAGTAGCGTGCATTGTCCTTGCAGGGACCTTGTGCCCAGGGGCAGTGGCAAGGTGGACTCCTCTTTGGGAGTATATTTCGTTATGACAGCCATTTTGCTGTTGTAAGTTTACACTGGTAGGGGAGGAGAGACCGAGCACCAGTGGTGCAGTGCAGCCAGGGCACTCAAGGTCGAAGGACTGGGACTTTTTAATTAGTCATCTGATCCGTCATCACAATGAGGAGAATTTTGCTACATCACCATAAGTTGGAGGTGTACCACTGTAAGGGAGCCAGTAGCAATCCTATTGTCATCCAGCCAATTTAACTTGGGGATAGGATTGCACCATTACACTCTGTCAGCCCTGAAGAAAAGCTTGTGAAGTGTGAGAATTATGTACATAAAGCAATAGTGTAAAAACCATGTTACAACTGCAAATTGCAACCTATCCTTCCTGTATGAGCTTCCTGTCACACTCACACATCCAGTGACTCTGCTGAATGACAGTTAATGTCACTGTATTTCCTGTGATGGAATCCACAACAGATTAACAGTTGAAGAGACAAAACATGTTTAGTATTTTGGCCTTACTTATGTTTTACCATGAAATACCTTTGTTGTCAAATATGCAATATACAAATATTAAAATGATAATATAAAAATGCAATATATAAAATATATCCAACAATTTGTCATAGAAAAATGTTCCATCCTGTCCATTCTTTAACTACTAAAAATAATTTAAAGTGCTTCCTATACATCAGCTCAGTAAATTTTACACAACAACTCTGTAAGGTAGATCAGTTTTATTATCCTGCTATTGCAGATGTGAAGCTTGACTAAACATGCTTACAGTCTCACTGTATCTGAGCCACTGTAGCGGTGGTAGTAGTAACGTTTATTTGTGTAACCAAAGCCATTACAAAAATGATAAAATCAGATAAAATTCCTAAACATTTGACCAGCATTCCAGCAAATAAAACTATTCATCTAAAACATTTGGTTTATCGTCACTACCAATCGTCCTTCTTAAAATTGACACTCTAAAAGCAAAACAGGCCACCTTTTCAGAGATATAAGGAGAACTATCCCCTAATAAAAAATTAATCAAATACCCAACAGATCTATTGGATGAAAGATCTAGGTCTATAAACAGGGCTGCTCTTAAGGGCTCGTAAATTGGGCAATCAAGCAGATAGTGAGGCAGGTCTTCAAGCACATTAGATCCACATAGGCAGACTCTCTCTTCAAGAGGGATCTGATGATCCATGATTTTCTGGCTCATAACCCATTCTACACCGATTTTTTTCTTCTGGCTCATGGGCCATTCTACACCTGTAATCTGCTGTGGATTCCATCACAGGAAATACAGTGACACTAATTTGTCAGTCAGCAGAGTGGCTGGATGTGATGTGTCAGGAAGCTTATGCAGGAAGGATGGACTGCAATTTGCAGTTGTAACATGGGTTTTACAGTATTGCTTACGCACGTAATTTAAATATACAAAGCAAGCTAAGATATAGGATAAAATCCAATCAAATGCATAGCACATTCTGCATTGATTTCCACTGAAGGCAGCAGGCAACAACAATAACTGCAATAGGTAGAAATTGCAGGGAAGTACACTTCAGGAGTGGTGGGCTCTCCTTTGCTGGAGGTATTTAAGCAGAGACTGGATGGCCATCTCTCAGGAATGCTGTAGTTGCATCCCACACTGCAGGTCTTGTATTGAACAGAGGGTTGGACTAGATGACCTCAAAGGTCCTTTCCAACTCTTATGATTGTATAATATGCTTCAGTCTTCCCAATTAAAATCAATGGAATTGTAAAATGCATACTACTGGATGAACTGAACTCATAGTTGTCATGTAAAATGCAACAAGTCTGTCACCTTACTTCTATATGATGACTGGAGATCAATGTAACAAATGTGGGGGCTCACATCCCCCTGGGCTGCCCTCACTTTCCTAAGTGTGGATAATCCAGAGGCACAAGACCCACCACAAAAACCCAAGATCCTGCAAAAAAGTGTTTTGTGGGACACCCCCTCAATTCCCCCCTTCCACACAGGATCCCCAGGGGTTTTTGGAGGTGTTGGGAAGTCCCAACTGTTCCCTCAGTTTTGCCATTTACCCCAAGTCGATGGCACCTCAGGAAGAGGCAAAACCAGAGGGAATCCCCTGTGCTAGGCAGGTGGATTAGTGCAAATGACAGCTTGGGGGGGGGGACCCATCGTTGCTCCTGCAGTGTACCCTGGGATACCTGCAGGTGGGCCGATGAGGGAAAAGGGCGGCGGAGATGGCCAGGGAACCCTGCTGTGCCCGATCATTAGTCGGGCCCCCAGACAAATTTAAGCCCACAGAGGCTTCAGAGCCTCTATGTGGGCTTAAAGTTTTGTGTGAACCCAACCACTGTCTGTATTTGATATTAAAATGTAGTCTATTCTTGTATAGCATTGATAGCTGACTGAATAGTAGGAGTCCTTCTCTTTGGGGAACTTGTTCCTCTAGGTATCCAATAAATTAAATGCAAGGAAAGTTTGTTCAAAACCCTCCCTGCTTCTTTCCACCTGAGTGAACTCTGTGACTCTACCCGTTGTGGGTAACCATTTCCTTTTATCTAGTGCTGGATCACTGATGATATTCTAGTCCCCCCACAACACCACCTTCCTTTAGTTAAACTCTTCCAAAAGGGTAATGGCATTTCTGAGAAAAGCAACCTGATCTCTATTAGGGCAATATCCTGGTGTCAGCTTTTCTGCACGTTGCTTGCCCTTTACAGAGATGTATCTGCCTCTGTCATCTTGCAGCACTCCTTCTACTGTAAAGTCAAATCTGCAGTCCACCACGATTGCCACACCCCTGGAGTCTGATGTCTCCTTCGCAGCAAATGTGTTGCTTATGTACCCAGATAAAAGATTAGTCTGTCAGTGTCTCTTTTGTGATGTGTCTCCTGAAGAAAGGTTTTTCTTTTTTAATAACTTTTTGCACTCTCCATCATTTCACAGGTGTCCCCAATCCCCGTACGTTAAATGACAACATTTTTCACTTAACCAACTTCTCTTGACAACTGCTTTTTCAACGTGTGCTTCAGAGATTCATAGATCATAGAGTTGGAAGGAGCCTACAAGGCCATCGAGTTCAACCCCCTGCTCAATGCAGGAAACTAGAGGAGGGGTCTCCCATCCAAGTAATAACCAGGCCTGACCCTGCTTAGCTTTCCACGCTCAGACAAGCTGAGGCAGCGTAAGCCACAGGCCATCACCTGCTTCCATGTTTGCAGTAGTATCTACCAGTGTGCCCTGTACTTTATCGTACACAAACAATTTTTTTTAAAAAAAAAATGACAACAAACCCTAACATTACTCTCTGTGCCTGGACCCCCCACCCCGAAGGGAGATCCTGCCCGGGTGTTTAGCCCATGGCTACCCAGTGGCTCAGCTTCTGTGAGGAGCGACATGACAGCATAATACCCTACCTCCCCTGCAACAATTTAGCCTTTAACTTTTATGTTAATCGACGAACTGTTTTGCAAAACCTGTTAATCAAAGCATGTCCTTGTGCGTCATACTCCATACCCCCAGCACTACTCCAGTTGTTCAAAGTGTGGTAGAGTTACTTGAAACATGGTCTGCGTCACAATCTAGACTAGAGCTTCTTTGTTCTCTCAACATAGACTTCCCGAGTTTTGTTTTGGGTGCTTTTGAAGAATCCTTGTCAGCCAGGTCTTCTTATTCTCCTTGACCGGAGGAGGAGGAGGAGGATAGCGCTTCTCCTGGGTCCAGATTCATGTGTGACAGAAGCTTCCCTGGCTTCTTTGTGATCAGTTCAGTAGTGTGACTGTTGTCGTGTTGTCTAGCCGGACTAATGTCTTAAAAAGGTAGCCCCATCTGTAGTTAATTCCTTTTTGCCACAATTTCTCCATGAAACATCTGAAATCTTTGCATCTCATAAGCATTTCAGGAATTATGTATTGGTAAAGTTGAACTTGGTTGTTGGATAAAAACTTAATGCCTCTGTGGGCTTCAGCCAAAATGGCATCCTTCATCACAATGTTATAAAAAGTGGGCTGCTACATCCCTGGGTTTACCCCCTTCTGGAGGTTTTGCCTGCATTGCCCTATGTGCAAATTGAGGCATCTACTGATTCTAGTGATCTAGTGATTCAATATGATGCTGGAGGTCTAAGTTGTCTTTTGGAATCACCATGTTTAACTTTTGGTTTTGTAGGCCGAGGTCCAAGGCTTTAGACTCTGGATTATCAGTTGTGGTAAATTTAACTGCAAATCTGTCTATTTTTGCTCGAGTGGTTTAATAATCCTTGTCCAGTAGGACTGGCGATCTCCTGGATGGGGTCACCCCTGTTTTCCCCTCCCTTTGCTGCTTTCCATGCCATGGTTGGGCCTTCCTCTCCCTTCTCAATTATGCCCCGATCAGCAGCTGTTGCCTTTGCCCTGAAATAAGAAATCAGAACCTGTCATGGCTGAGAGGGGGTCCCCTGTGACACCACCTGCTAAGAGTCAATGCTGGAGCTCTTACCATTACAGTCATGCCTTGGACTGAGAGCATAATTCGTTCCGGAAACGTGCTTGTAATCCAAAACACTCTTATATCAAAACGAAATCCCCCCCAAAAAAATTCTACAGAGATTTTTAATCTAAGCCGTACTACAGTACTTGTATTGCAAGACGTCGCTTGTATATCAAGTTAAAAAAAAAATTAAATATTTAAAAATTTGCTTGTCTTGCAAAACGCTCTCAAACCAAGTTACCTGCAATGCAAGGTATTACTGTACTTGTTTAGTCCATATAATGTTCTTTTTGTTGCCGGTTAGGGACAGAATAGATCCATGCAGCCATTTTGAAGCGGTGCAGCAGCACCAAACCACACCCCCCCCACGCTTAGGGTACTCAGCCTAATTTCATGCAGCTCTCAACCTAAGTTCAAAAGCCCTATGCATGTGATCAGTTCATACCTCTGGCAAGAGTGATTTGTCCTTCCTCTGGCAGCCCATGAGGGAGGGAGGGAGGGAGGAAGGGAGAAGGGTGGCCCCACCCACTTTTGGCTCTGGCCCCACCCACAACCAGCATGTGGCTCCCAACAGATTACCCCCCTGAGGGAATTTGGCCCTTGACAGAAAAAAGGTTTGCGCCACCTCTATTTTAAATGGTATTATGCTGGTCTGACAATTATTTTTATGGTTATGGTTAATTGTTATGGCTGGTATATTATTGTCCTTATTATGATTTATATAATGACATGCATTTATGTTATTTCTCCTGATTTGTAATTGTAAAGACGTCACCTTGTGAGGTGAGATTTGCCCTAAAATATAGCTTATCGATATTTTAAATAAAATCAATAAATGCATACTGAATATCTTTTGGGGGGTAGACAGGGGGGCAATGGCATAACTTGAGAAAACAGAAAGAGGCATCTCTTGTTAAATGATAAGTTGCAAAAGATAAAAGAAGTGTGCTTGTTTTAAAATGTACAGTAATACCTTGGATTGCAAGTAACTTGGTCTGAGAGCGTTTTGCAAGACAAGCAAAAAAGTTTTAAAAATTTTGACTTGATAAATGAGCAAGGTCTTGCAAGACAAGTAATAGGGATGTAACCGCTCGCCTCGAGCGGGCGTAGCAGGCCAAAATTGGCCCCGCTCACACCCGCCAGAGACTCGCTTTGATATAAGAGTGTTTTGGATTACAAGCACGGTTCCGGAACGAATTATGCTTGCAATCCAAGGTATTAATGTATTGTTGCATGTTACCTACCCACTTATTTGATAAATTATTTCTCGTATTGATTTCCTTTGTTAACCTGTTGCTGATTTCAGATGGTCCCAAGGGAGATGATGTATTATGCATCTCAGCTCATATGAAACGTCCGAGCATTCTGAGAAATATGTTTCTTTCTCTGTAAGCCAGGGAGGGGACTCTGTACCTCTGGAGAGGAAGTGACAACAGGAAGTGCCTCAGTGGTTGTATTACCTTAATTGCTTTTTAGATTTTTTTTTTTCCATTTCCTGTTCTGATGAGAAACTGCACGCGATAGTTGTCTGACTGGAAAAAAGAATGGTTGAACAATTAACAGAGGCAAACAACATCACAAAACACTTGCATGAAGAATTTTCATCTTGAAGCACCCGCGGTCTCTGCACACATTACCTTTTTTTTTGGTGCACACCTAAAATGTACAGCTAAAAAGTGTGTAAAGCATGAATGCAACAAACCTATGAGCCAGTGTGGTGTAGTGGTTAGAATGTTGGACTAGGACTCAGGAGATCTGGGTTCTTGTCCCCCACTCGGCCATGAAACTCACTGGGTGACTTGGGCCAGTCACTGACTATTAGCCTAAGTTGCAAGGATAAAACGGAGAGGAGGAGGACTATGTAAGACGCCTTGGGTGGGTTCCTTTTAAGAGGACAAAAAAGGCAGGATATAAATTTAATAAATAAATAAATAAGTTTGGCTGCACCTGATAAATGTGTGAAATGGCTCTCTGGTCACTTTTAAAGATGAGGCTTAAACAGACTTTGTTTCAAATCTGCTCCTAATGTGAATGTAAAACTGGCAGATATGTGCATTCCTTCCGAATTCTCTCTCTCATCACATTGTGGCAGATGTGACACAAACAAGAACAAGCTTCTCAGAACTGTGCATGAAAAAGGGTCTGGCTGTATGTTCACTCTGAAAACATGCCAGTTTGCATTTGGACCATGGTGCAATACCCCCGAAAAGGAAGTATCAGCAACAATATGCTGCTACCCCATCTGAGTATCACAGGCACAAGCCCAAAGGGGGAGTTGTGGGACTTTTTGAATGGGACGGGTGTGTGTTAACTTTGCTGCTTTCACCTTGTTAAAAAACAACAGCAATCCTTGCAGCTTTAAATGAAAGAAAAAGGAAGGTGGGGGGAAAGTATCAAAAATGGCATGCTGTGTTTGAATAACTAATGGAATGTGATTGTGTGGGAGCAAGGACTTCAGTTTCAGGGCACTAATACATTACTAACTACCGGTACGTAAATCTGAAATGTATCCGCAACTCTCCTGTAATTATGTTCTGCCCTGTAATTATAATGCCAATGGATGCATTATATCTCACTCTTCCCAATTAAAAAATGTATAGCGATTTGCTTGGAAATTGAAATACCTCCATGTCATGACAGGCACATAACCCAGTATATTCATATGAACAGAAGCAGTCCATATTGTCAGGAAGAAGCATACCCAAGACAGGATTGCTGGAGCAAAGGAAGACCCTTATCTCACTTAGGGCACAATCCTATGCATGTTTAGACAGGGGGGGGGGAAGGTCCTACAACAAAAGTCCCAGTATGACAAGCCACAGAGCTGGGATCCACTCCCAAGGATAGGAATTGAAGAATTTACCTGCAACAAGATGTAACGTGTATTTGTACCAGCAGCTTTTCCCTGAAGAGGAACCATAGTTCAGTGGCAGTGCACATGCTTTACATGCAGAAGGTTCAACTGCTGGCCTTTCCAGTTAAGAAGATCTCAGGTAGGCAAGTCTGGAAAGGAGCTATCTTATCATGCCTGAGAATGAGCCATTGCCAGTTGGAGTAGATGGCCTGGGATAAATGGACCAATGGTCAGACTTCGTTCAAGCCAATCCCATATGCCTGTTCTTCAGCCAAGAAAAGCTCCCAGAGCAGCTTACATATGATCAATAAAACAGCAGTCCCTGCTTGCGGCCTTACCAGCTAAAAGATACCATACAAAAGGAAAAGAGGATGCGGAGGGAAAAGAGAAAAAAGCAAACCTGGGCACCAATAATAGTAATTCTTACAACGTAGTTGTAAGAATCTGCTGTATCACCCTGCATGTGCAATTTCAGTAGGAGGTAATTGGTGTGGATGGAAAGTATTTCAGGATAAAGTTAGAAGAAATGGGAAGAAGAAAGTGAAATAAAAAGAGAAGAAAACTGGAAAAAGTGTTTGTGTGAACACACCCTAAGATAAGAGTTTCCCACAGAGAGCCTAACCTAGCTTGCAGTGGCAAGTGTGGGCAGAGTTGTAGGCAGCCTCCATTCCCACCTGTTTACCAACGGTGCTTACGGCCCTAGGGACGGGCCATCGCTCAGTGGCAGAACACACGCTGTGCATGCAAAAAGTTCCAGGTTCAATTCCTGGAATCTCCAGGTAGGGCTGCCTGGGAAAGACTCCTGTCTGAAACTCTGGAAACCTGTTGCCAATCAGTATACACAATAGGGAGCTCGATCGATGGAGCAGTGGTCTGGCTCAGCACAAGGCAGTTTCTGATGTTACTATCTCACCTTCCTGAGAGCTACTCAGGGAACCAGGGAGCTACTTATCTCAGCCACTTTGTCATTTTGGGGGGTGTTTTGGGCTACCTGGTCTCTAAGTTTCCTACAAATGCAATAAAAGTCTTGCATCCCATTTCCTCCAGGCTTCTTTTTGCTAGAATCATTTTAAGGTTGCCTTTAAGGATACAAATACAAACCCACTCAAGGCAGCTTCCAGAATAAAATAGGCATACAGGAGTTTTCCATCCTTGCTATTGTGGGATTGGGCCCACCTGATGACATAACCCTTGGAAATCCACAAACTGCTCTGAATCTGAATTATTGCACCCTGAGAGAAGATCTGTAAAGTGTGCTGCACAAATGTAAATCCAGTGTGCTTTTCACATGCAATCCACAAACGCTGAAGCAGCAACATTACCACCTTGGATTAGGAAGGGCTGTAGTGTGGTACGATGTTTAAATAAATGTGCAAGGTGCACGCCTGGCTTGCATGCACTCCCTCACCCCTCACTTTAAAAAAAACTCTCCTCAGCCATGGACTTGGTGGATTGAGGTTATCAGTTATCTCTCAGCCTCACCCACTTTACCCCATCTGCAAAAAATAGGAGCGCTAATACTCACCTACCTTGCAGAGTTGATGTGAGGATTCACGAGACAATAATGTATGTGTGAAACACTATATGCATGCTAAGTGTGTCATTACTGAGGGCAACTCTATAATCTGTTCCTGTGTGGGGAAAGAGTAGTTCTGTGTGAGCTCTGCAGGGTTTAGCTGACTGCGTAGGGTCTGCCACCTTGGCTAACCTCTTAGGAAGCGGTGATCAATAGATGAAAACTTTCACCCATTAACCTGATATCCCCCTTTCAAAGTCCTGTGGCAGTGAGCATTTCCTCCTTCTCTGCATTCCTGTCTCCCAGAGTGAAATGCAGTGAGAAAATGGCCTTAAAAACAACAACAACCGTATTAGGATTCTGAAAACAGCCGGACAACCAAAACAAAACAGTGTTTCTGGCTCTTCTACCCCTGGCCCTCCCTCTCTCCACTACAGACTCCTGCTCTGAAATCTCCTTAAGGTCTCCTGGGCTGTGACGGCTCTTTTGCGTATTGCATTCCATGGAATGGCAGAGAGGATTCCAGGAAGTTTCCCTTCAAGACCAGCAGCTACAATTCCTAGAACTGGAATTCACAGCTGCTGACTCCACAAAGATCTTCCTAGAAAAGCTGGCCTTTTAATTGCCTCAGGGCCCAGGCTGGGGGAAGAGGAGGAGAAAATTTCATGGGGAAATTGAGTTCACTGCCTCCCACATGGGGCTGGGTGGGGGGGGGGGGGAGTCCTTTGGCAGCAAAGCACTCAACATTCTTATATCTTTTCCTTCTGTTTTTATTCAAATTCAAGCACAATTATTTTAATTTGTAAAGTCTGAGCTCCATCAAGGGCAGTGTTTCTCAACCTTGGGTCCCCAGATGTTTTTGGCCTACAACTCCCAGCATGCCCCAGCCAGCTATGCTGGCTGGGGCATGCTGGGAGTTGTAGGCCAAAAACATCTGGGGACCCAAGGTTGAGAAACACTGATCAAGGGGCGTATCAGACATTAGCTAAGAGAGTTAACCAGGCCCTCAGCTCACCACTGGAACTTAACACAGCATCCTAATCTTCCTCATCGCCTGCCAGGCTCACAGGCAGACATGCAGCAGGTGAAGCTTTTTCAGAATTATATTTTATTGGACATGAGTTTTCAGAAAGATTCTGAAATAGGATGCAGAAATGACAGTGTGTGGATCCTAATCCTGCTTCTGAGTTCCAGGGCTCAGAGCATTTTAGACAAGGAATGGTCTAAGCTAAATCCTACTCTTGTCAATCAACTAATGCCACAAGCGCTGCTGTGTTTAATACACTGCTTAAAACTATTCTGGGGAAGATAGCAAATCTCTAGTTCTACATGACATAATCATATGTGTGCCCTATATGTTAGGAACCTCCACCACCAAACTCCAATTCTTAACATGTTTTCTTGGAAAAGTATAATGGATTTCAAAGGAATTTACTTCCATGCAACTTATTTTAGGATTGTAGCCTTGAAAGTGTTTTCAATATGACACAAAAATTGTGCTTTGCTTATCTTGCATCTGTAATTTGAATGTAAATCTGACATGGCCTAGAATGTATTTTTTTTTTTTAAAAAAAATGTTTCTCTTTCACCTCGTTAACTTATCACATATGTGCACACAGAGGTGACTCTACATTTGGGACAAATGGGCGGTGACACCCCCCCCCCACTCACTTATGGCAGAGAGCTCTCCCCACAATCAGACACATTTGCTCCAATGCACAGCGCGCAGCTGTCAAGTGCTATGCATGATCTTCTCCTGCCCTCTGACCTCAGTAGACTCTTTAGCATCTGCCCTGCCTTCCAAGTTCCCAGTGGGAACCAGCCACCATTGCATGTACCAAAAAAATGCAAGAAATGCTAAAAGACACTTTTAGTATTGTGCGTAAAAACACTCTCGGGATGTGATTTGGTTGAAGAGCTGGGGAAGAGGGAGGCGAACCTGCTTACACTTCCCTGTATGCCTCGCTATTCAGTCAAGCTAGTCGCTTGGGTAAAGAACAGAGCATGTAAGTAGCAGAAAAAACCTCTCCCCACCAGACTGGCAGTTGAATCTTATTTCAGCACTGTTGACAAGATACGGGTAACATCCTCCGCTGTATCTGAGGACAGCAGGGTAGCTGGAGGTGGGGGGGAGAGCAAGTCATGTGAACACATACTGCTCTACCCATCCTGCACACTCCTCAGCATCCTCTCCCTGAGACAGCCATCTCTTACTCCACCTAATGGTAGGACCAGCCCTGCCCAGGAGCCAGATGAGCATCCCCCCCCCCCGCTCCCAGGCCAGTCAAATGTGAGAGGGGAATTGCTAGTAAAGAATAATAGCAAGCAACAGATAAACCTAACATGATCCTCCTTTTTTCCTTTTTTGCTCTGACTGCTAGGTAACCTCTCTGTGTAGCTGACCCTGCTTCAAACCTCTGGTGAATTAGCTCAGTTGTACTACTGGGTGCTCCTGCCCTTCTTTGCCTGCTTCACATCCACATATAAGGGAGGGAGGGAGGGAGGGAGGGAAGGATGGACCCATTCACTATTTTAGGGGCGCCCGCCTACTGTGGATTATTCAGTCCTCAAGCAAGCATCTGCCAAATACTGGATTTGATAAGAGAAAAACTCAGCTTGCCCAGAGTTTGCTCCCACTGTCAGATATCACCAGAGTCTTTTTGAATGGTCATTTCTAGGCCAAAGCCAACCTGACATTTTGCTAGCACCACGGCTTGGCCTAAATGACAACATTATTTGGAACCTGGAGGACCAAACAGTCATGAGTTGAGTGGTTACAGTAGGAAGAAGTCTGGGAATCATTTAACAGAAGCTGGAAGAATAAAAATTAAAATTACGATACAGCTCCTCAGCCCTCTTTACTCGATAGCAGTGTTCTCCAGCCTTGGGTTTTTGGCCTACAACTCTCAGCATGCTGGGAGTTGTAGGCCAAAAACATCTGGGGACCCAAGGTTGGAGAACACGGCGCTATAGTCTCAGCGTGTTAGAACTTCATTGGCTGTCTGCTGCATGGAGCCTTGTAAAAACTGGTATTGGCTGCAAACACGTGCCTTGGTCAGCAAACAGTAAGTTCAAATAGCAGGTTCTGTCCAGCTCTTTTACCCACCACTGCCATTTTACACACATTCCTTTGCTTGCCCTCTTGGAACCACTGCAGGGATAAGCAACCTGAGAGTGCTCTATCCTATAGTATGCCTTAATCACCAGTTAGTCCTGGAGGGAATACAAGCTGCTTGTGAGGGACCAGGGATGTTGAAGAGTCCTTGGTCTCGAGTCACGAGTCGAGTCACAAGTCTTTGGACCCGAGTCTCGAGTCCGAGTCCGAGTCCTTGGTCCAAAATGGTGACTCACGAGTCACGAGTCACGAGTCACGAGTCATTCCCAAAGCTGACTCCACGAGTCTCTATTAAAATCAATGGGGGGTTTTCCCAACAAAATAAGGCTACTTCAGATGTGTGGCTTAAATAAATTCTAGGCACAAGTGTGCCTTCTTATTTCAAAACTCTGCAACTGATTTTGGCAAGAACAGACCAGGCAGACAAACCCAAAATAACCAGGCAGGCAGAGGAGGCAGGGAACCCCAAAGCAGGCAGGCAGAGGCCTTTGTCTTGGACAATTCAACTGTTGAACTGGTCAAGAAGAGACCAGGCAGGCAGAGGAGGCTGGGAACCCCAGGCAGGCAGGCAGAGGCAGCCAAACCCAAAATGTCTGAAAGGTTGCATTTTAGAAAAATGATTTTAAAAAATAAACTTGCTGTACTTCCTAAAACTTATCCATGTTGCATTTGAGGAACATGATTTTTTTCTAAATGTTTGGCCCCCATTCTGGAATGGTGAGATCTCATCACAATTCCACCCTCACTGAACACCCGCTCCACTGGTGATGAACTTGCTGGAACCAGAAACACACTCAGAGCAGCCACACAGAGTAATCTCAGGTCTTTTTTCTGCCTCTCCCAAGTACGCAATACATCAATCAAAATAAATCTTGACACACTGTTGGGCTGCACTCCTGGTAGCCATCCATAGCGGCCGAGCAGCGGCACACCTCGCTTCCATGCGCTCTTCACCGGCAATCACGCTCCTCTCCACTCCTTCTGGCACAGCCCAGGGATGTTGAAGAGTCCTTGGTCTCGAGTCCCGAGTCGAGTCTCGAGTCCCATTAAAATTTTTGGGACTCGAGTCCGAGTCGAGTCAGAGGAGGGACTCAGTCCGACTCACGAGTCGAGTCCTCGAGTCCGAGTCCCCATCCCTGTGAGGGACTGTGGGCTTAAACTATGCACATAGAGCAACCCCTCCCCGCATCCACAACTGAATCTCCACGAAAAGGATGCCATTCCAATCTTCACTGAGTGAAATCTTTGTTGTCCCAAAATGTCTACAGAGCAAAAGCTGAAATCAGTGAGTAACTAGAAGGGCATCAAGGACTGCCACAAGCAGAGTGCAACTTGGATGGAGTGGAGAAGGTTTGGGTGCAAATTCAGTTCAGCTCAAGTTTTGCACATGTGCAAAAGCTGTTCACAAAGTGGACACCAGGGATATGACGAGAGGGACCAACAACAAAACGTTGCAGCATGGAGTGCTGCCGTTCAGGATTCCAGCCAGTCTTTATGACCCTTTTTTGCCCTGCAAACCCCAGGGTTCCTCCAAGTGTGTTGATATACCTCCCTGTTGTGTGAGAGTGGTGCCAGTTTGGCTACATAAGTATTGACACTTAAAAGCTGAAGATGCGGAATTGATGGAATTACGACACCAGGGCTGGTGCCAGAGCCAAGTGGGCCCTCAGCATAGTGCTGCTGTTGCCCCCCCCCCACTGCTGAAGACCCCTGCTGCACCACCCGCTGTCACCAAAGCCCACTCATTCATTGGCTGCCCAACCACCACCACCACCCCGCTACCACCACCAACAAAGCCCGCCTACTGGCTGATGAAACTGCCCCCCAGCCAGCCGGCCAGCCAGCCAACATTCCCTCTGGATTCATTTTAAACCTGGCTGGCGGGGTGTGGAAGGATGGAGACTCCTCCAGCAGTGACTCTTCCTCTTCCTCCTCCCCCAACCAACCCTCTTGCTGACAAAAAGCACCATGGAACATGATTATTTCCCCCCCTTTAAGTTAAATGTCGAGTAGCAGCTATCTGAAGCAATCAGATGCTGCCTGCGAGTGAGGGCACAAGGCCAGTGAGGGCACAGGAGCAACATAAAGACCACCCTGTGTCTTCATTGGCCATGTCCCACCCAAGGGAAGTGTCTGATTGGTTCAGGTCTCTGATACTCAAAATGTAACCTTTTCTTCTTTTTTTCTGTAGAATGGGCTGCTGTGGGGCCTGCAGGCTCAGCCCTAGCACTGCTTCCTTTTGCTGGCCAGGTGGGCAACCAAGGAGGAAGATGAGTAGGAGGGTTGCAGCTGCTGTGGTAGGCTCAGGGGCAGGGATGGGCCCTTCTGAGCCTCTAGGCCCTCGGCTTCTGCCTGTCTATGTCAAGCCCTGGCTGATGATAATAGTACAGCCTTCCCCAACCTGATGCCTTCCAGTTGTGTTGGGCCACAACCCCATCATCCCCAGCCAGCAGGCCCTAGCTGGGGCTGATGGGAGTTGTAGTGCAACACAGCGGGAGGGCACCAGGTTGGGGAAGGCTGTACTAATGCTTTCCATGTAGCACCATGTGCATGTGCTACGCACATGTCCAGAGGACCTCAGGGTCTGTAGTGAATCATATGTGGGGAATGGTGACTGTCTTTTCCCTTGTAGCAGGGGTCTGGACTCGACATCCTTTTGGGCCTTTTCGCACAATATGATTTCTGAGGAGGCGCTAAAACTTGATCTTCCATCCCTGGTTAGGTTTTTACCCAGATACCAGAGACTAGACGAGGATGGATGCATAACAAACTAACCTGTTATTCCTCAGCTTGATAATACAAAGTGCAAGTAGAAAGAAGAACTGGGTTAACAATGTTATCTACTGTTGGTTATAATCACAGGAGGCATGTGAGATTGCATCTCCTACTTTAGATCTAGAGGGCATTATGGCTGCTTCATCTCACCAGCGATTATTTTGGGAAGCTATCACCACCATAAGCTCGCTGAAGTAACTTGGAAAAAATGTAACTTGCTGGCAGGAAATTAGGCAATGGGACTTAGGCATGGCAAGCGGGGGAAAGGGATGTCAGACAACTTTGGAAAACAAGAAAAAGGATAGTTCCCATGTCTGGCTCTGATTTACAAAAAAAGGCCAACATTAACCAATGTTCCCAGAACAACAAACATCCATTGGGTTGTGCATTTCATTTTTCAAATAACCTTACTACTTATGGGAGCTCCTATGGTTAAAGTACCATTCTATCTTTAGGTGGAGTTTTGGCCAAAGGGGAGGTGGTTTCCTATTTTTGGTGATACAGCTTCTTACTGGGCCTGTTTGCGCATCAGGACAGGCCACCATGGCTTAATTTACCCCAATGGGCTGTCACGTCGTAGAGCAGGGTGCCTGCAGGGCAGACCATTTTTGCATGGTGCCTGCAGGCACCCAGCTTGCTGCGGCTTGCCTTGGCATGCGAACCCAGGTGGCCAGGGTTGTTTTGAGGGTTACACACAACCCTCAAATAACCCTAAAACAAGCCATGCGTAAATTAAGCCATGGTGGGCTGTCATCTTGTGTGAACCAGGTCTCTGTGTGCACGTGTGTGAAAACAACCTCTTCCTCCCCCTTCACATTTAGCCACATTTAAATCATAATCATTACCAAGAACTAGAGACTTAAGGCTGCCGTTGTGGCCCATCTGCAAGCCTTTGCTCAAAGAAAGAGCCATGCCCTGTGCTGCACTCTACCTCATTGCCACTGTTTGCTACAACAGCATGCTTTGGTTCAGAACTGAACGGGACTTCATATACGGCAGGCATGCCATTACCATGAGGCAAGGTGTCATGGCTGCCCCTCTCTGGGGAAAGGCTTTGAATGCTACTAAGGGTGGCAGAGTTGGGAGAAAGCCAGATCTGACCCATGGGGCACAATCTTGCATGGGTCATTTTTCTCTGGCACAAGCCTCACTGAGATGAACAGAAGCTGCACAAGGGCACTAGGAGTTCAATTTGTGGCAATTGTAATGGGTCAAAAAAGGGCCACATGGCCACGGAAATTGTAGTAGCAACCATGTGTATAGGTCCTACATGGGTTGCTGGTTCACAGAAACAAGTGCTCTGCACGAGCATCTTCTGGCCACAAGTACAGCGGTGGCCCCATGTACTCCCAGGGCTGCTATAACATGGGAGAGAGGCCTGTGGCTCACGCTGGCTCAGCTTGTCTGCAGGGCCAGATTAAGAGCATTATGGGCCTGGTGCTGAGGATTTTGGTGGGCCTTTTTATGGAAATAAATAAAATGAAGACGCAATTTTATATTAAAACAAATTAAATATTTTAATTACCATTAAAATGCCAAAACAGAAACATATTGAAAATATTTCTTTTTTTGTAAACAATAAGCTTGTTAACTCAATAAAACCGTTCATCACATATCGTTGATGATAAGTACCTCCACGTTTTTTAACCTCTAGGGCAGTCTTCCCCAACCGGGGCCCTTCCAAATGTTTGGGGCCCCAGCTCCCATCTTCCCCAGCCACTGGCCATGCTGCCTGAGGCAAATGAGAACTGTAGTCCAAAATATCCAAGAGGGATATTTGGTGAACTCTGTTCTCTGGGGTTTTTCAAAATAAAACTTAAAATGCCACACAATTCCCCATGAAAGCGCACGTGCACACACACACACACACACACACTTAGCCAAGCACACACACACACACGTGCACACACACACACACACACACACACACACAGAGAACTCTGTTCTCTGGGGTTTTTCAAAATAAAACTTAAAATGCCACACAATTCCCCATGAAAGCGCACGTGCACACACACACACACACAGTATTAGCCAAGCAGGTGACATTTTGCAGGCGGCAGGAGGATCAACACCCCCAAAAGGCAGACACATTCACATAAATAGAACATTCACAACAACCATTTTTAAATAAACATAAACCATCTTCCCCAGCCACTGGCCATGCTGCCTGAGGCAAATGAGAACTGTAGTCCAAAATATCCAAGAGGGATATTTGGTGAACTCTGTTCTCTGGGGTTTTTCAAAATAAAACTTAAAATGCCACACAATTCCCCATGAAAGCGCACGTGCACACACACACACACACACACACACACAGTATTAGCCAAGCAGGTGACATTTTGCAGGCGGCAGGAGGATCAACACCCCCAAAAGGCAGACACCCACACCCACAAACACACAGCCCTTACGTTCAGTTTGGCTCACAAAAGAGGGAAAGCCCTTTTACAGAAAAGAAGGAGAAGGAGAAGGAGAACTTGCAGATCAAAAGAGTCAAACTTTTGAACCTTACCTGTGCAGAGGAGGGCCATCAGGACCAGCCGGAGCAAAAACTCAAAAACTCCTGCAGCTCATCAGTAAGGGTCTTCCCAATTTCCCCCAAATTATTTATTAAAAAAAAAAAAAGCAGCCACAACAAAAAGCCAGGAAGCTTTGCTTGACCAAGAATAATTGTGTTGTTCTTGTTGCTTTTTTTTTTTTTTTTGTTAAACTAGCATTTGGACAATTGAGCTGCGAATCAGAAAGATCTTTTGCTCGAGGCTGGAGAGAGAGGTCCCTTCTAAATCTGAATATTACAGACCCTAGCAAGCCCCCCATGTGCTAGACGTTCTCACAAAGAAATGTAGTAACAGTGATTGAAATGCAAAGATACTGAAATGCTAATTTGAGAACAACAGTTCTTGCTAGGTCTTGCCTCAAGCCTGTAATGCAGATGTGCTTAGAACACCTTTCTAATCTTGAAAAAATCATTAATTATGCTGAATGATAACGATCAGAGCTAACTCCGAAGAGTTAAGGGCCTGGAGCGGCCGCTCCCACAGCCCCTATCTTAATCCGGCCATGCTTGTCTGAGCATGGAAAGCTAAGCAGGGTCAGGCCTGGTGATGACTTGGACGGGAGACCCCTCCTCTAGTTTCCTGCATTGAGCAGGGGGTTGGACTCGATGGCCTTGTAGGCCCCTTCCAACTCTATGATCCTATGATATCCTAAACCATCCCACAGTCATCAGCATAGAAACACAGAGCTGGGAAACAGGGTGTTACTTCGCAGAGATGGTGACTTCACAGGGAGCCCTGGTGTGGTGCATTATCTTTTGTTCTGTTCTATCTCTAAAAAGCCTGGAACAAAATCCTGCTTCCCTCCACACTTTTAGGCTTATTTATCAGAAACCTGGGGTTTCTTCTTAACAGGAACAACAGTGCTGTCACTGACAAAGCTGCATTATTTTCTTTGACAGACAGTAGCACATCTGAGATAATGGTTTATCAAAACTAACAGTTTGTTTCTTTGCTCATATATTGGAATGTTTCTTTCTTGATGCATGCCATTTTTACGCCTCTGTTCATTATGCCCTGTGCTTAAACAATCAAGTTTGATTGGCTGATTGGTTTATTTCCTACCTGCCTCTGTTAGTTAAATTAGTTTACAGTGCAATCCTTTGCATGTGTACTCAGAAGTAAGTCTCACCGAGTTCAATGGGACTTATGCCCAGGTACTAAGTGCATATAGGTCTGCAGCCTTAGTTTTTGAGCTGATAGTGTTGGCAGTGATTTGAATACGCTGCATGAATATTAGGACTGGTTCACACAACGCCTTCCTTGTCTAGGTGGGCAATCCTGGCTTTTGTGATCTGGATAATCATGGTTATGGCCAGCAGCATCTTCCACAGCCACTGGGGCATTTTTCCCCCCAAGTACCATGATCACAGAAATTGCTGCCAAACAGATGATCGCCTAGATGACACATTACATTTATTAATATGAATGTATACCCAGAAAAAGTTATGATCACACAGAGAGACAATTTCCAGAGAGGTAGCCATATTAGTCTGTTGCAGCAAAAACAACAAACATTCTTCTAACTCTTTAAAAATTAATATATTTATTATGACATATGGTGCTTTGTGTGGACTGAAGCTCCATTCATCAGATGCATGGAATCTCTCTCTCTCTCTCTCTCTCTCTCCGTACACACACACGAAATTGATTGTAAGAGCTGGCACCATTTTATTTATCAAATTCCATTCTGGAACACTCAGCCTGATTCACCAAAACGGCAAAGCTTAAAAGCAAAGATTTAAGCCAATTTCGATACTTTGACAGTCCCTCTGAAGCCAATGGCTTTTTTTTTTTTTTTTTAAAGAAAAGATTATTTAAAATATAAATAACCCAAAATGCTCCTGATCATAGGTGCTGCTATTTCTTAAGAATACATATTGGGGTCACTTCATGTTGTGGCTTTGTTGCCCTGTTGTCTTCGGAGAAAACACGTATTTACAATTTAATAAAGTTTCAGCAAAGTGAATCATTTTCTTTGCCACAAAATGTACTGGAAATAATGGATGTTTGAGTCAGAATATAATTTTTGAGCATATTTCCAGATCTGGCCCTGAGCACTGTCACTCTGAGGCTAGCACTAAGAAGCACTAAGAGGCTAGCACTGCTTTTCAACAGTGGAAAGCAATTTATTTTTCATATGAGGCAGGAGCAAAATCTACATCCAATCTGCAACAAAGAATTCAGAATATGAAATACCTAGCCTGGTGCTGTTGCTAATGTCTGCCCTGGAAGCATGGGTTTCATTGGATGGCTGCTGTTTTAGACTCCTTTCTCTCTGTTGATCCCCGCTTTACACTCTTGATTATGGATATCTGCTTTTCCAGAGACTAAAAACTAAACCAGCACCGTCTGTGCCAAAAAACAAACAAAAAAAAAAACAGCTGGGGAGCCAATTCTGCTCTTTTCTAACTGCTGAACTCTAAAGCTTTCACTAAAGGAGCAAATTTTGCTTGGTTCTAATCACCTGCCCTTTGCCATTTGTTTACTCCAGAAGAGCCTACTCTTTCTTAACATTAATGGGGCAGCTTGGGACAAAAAGAGTGGATTTTCAAAAATCCTGTAATAGTATTAGCTGCCAAATTCACTGGAGCCTGGTAGGAATTTTTGGACATATTTTAAGGTCCCAGTGACCCAGAACACATAATACAACTGACATCTTTCAAGAAAAAAATTTGAACACATGCACACAGCATGTATGACACAGAACATGGAAATGAAAATAAAATAATAATACTGACTTCAGGGAGAACCAATAATAATAATAATAATAATAATAATAATAATTATCATCATCATCATTATTACCCGCCTCTCCATCTAGATTGAGGCGGGGAACAGCAGAAAATATAAAATACATAAACTAAACAACACAATACATACTATTAAAACATCCTAAAACATCCTAAAAACATCTTAAAACATCCTAAAAACATCTTAAAAACATCTTAAAAACATCTTAAAGGCATCCTAAAATTCCGCCGGATAGGCCTGCCGGAAGAGATAAGTCTTTACGGCTTTTTTAAAGTCCAAAAGACTGACAAGTTGACATATCTCCTCCGGCAGGCCATTCCATAATCTGGGAGCAGCTGAAGAGAAGGTCCTCTGGGTAATACCTGTCAGCCTAGTTTTGGCTGACTGAAGTAGATTCTTGCCAGAGGACCTAAGTGTGCGGGGCAGATTGTACAGGAGAAGGCGATCTCATAGGTAGCCTGGACCCAAACCATGTAGGGCTTTAAAGGTAATAACCAACACTTTATACTTCGCCCGGAAACTGATTGGCAGCCAGTGGAGTGCTTTTAAAACTGGTGTGACATGGGCACCCCTAGGTGTTCCAGTAACCAGTCTGGCTGAAGATTCTGCAAAATGCCGATCCACACCTGGAATAATTTATAACAATTTCAGCATCCCTCAAGTGATTTTTCTTGCTTTACTTTTACTCCCTTGTGGGTCTCTATCTTTAAACAAATGTATTGGTTCTTTTATGAGCAATTTTTTTTTAAAAAAAAAAATCAACATTACTGTACATTTTCAAACACCTCTCTGACTGACCCAGTTTGCATGAACACGGTGGATGTCCTGTTCTGGACCAACCAGAAGCCCACTGGGCTCTGCAACAGATAGTGGAGCAACAAGGTACAAGGGAGCGAAGGTACAAGGGAGTGGAGTGACAAGGGAGTTGCAGCACCTAGGAGAGCTCCTGGTGAACAACTTGCTCCAACAGGTCTGAGACCAAGCTGAAGCCTTTTATGTTACAGACCCAGACTCCACCCTTTCCCACAGAATGGAAGCCTTAAAGGGACAAGCCTCTGGCCTGTAGCCTAGCACTTCTCCGTCTCTCCACGAGTTCATCCCTGGCATGCTGACGGCATTGGAGCACCGGCTCCCTGGAATGTGGGGCTCTTGTAGAAGGGGGTGCTGGTCCAGCACTAGAGCTAGGCTCAGGGGTCTCTGGCAGTTCTGCAGTGGTGCTCGGACCTGGAGTTACCTCCGTTGGCACCGCTGGTTCATCAGCCTCGGAGTCCATGTCACTGCTGTACTCCTGGGTCACGACAGCGGCGCAAATAAGCCACAGTGGCTGATTCCCCCATTGCACATAATTACCCTTGCCAACGTGGCTTGCCATATGTGCAGGAGAGAACGAAGTTGGAGAGAGAGGAGAGGTTCTGCAGGCACCAAGAAGCAGTGAGCAGACAGAGAAGCAGAGTCTGTGAATATCACTGAAGAATGCAGAACAGCCAGGGATAGGCTGAGAAGGAATCTCTATTAAGGTTACAGGTAAAAGAGTACCTAGGTTAGAGAGAACGGTGTTATTATTTCTTTTATTTCTATTATACAGTCATGCCTTGGATTGAGAGCATAATTTGTTCCGGAAACATGCTTGTAATCCAAAACACTCTTATATCAAAAAGAAATCCCCCCCAAACAATTTGTACAGAGATTTTTAATTTAAGCCGTACTACAGTACTTGTATTGCAAGACTGACGCTTGTATATCAAGTCAAAAATAAATAAATAAATATTTAAAAAATTTGCTTGTCTTGCAAAATGCTCTCAAACCAAGTTACTTGTAATCCAAGGTATTACTGTACCTGCTTTTGGAAAGTATACAGCTCTATTTGTATAATTACCTTAAGTTTTTGTGAATCAACTATACCAATATTTTCTAAAGTAAACAGTTATTGTTAACAGCAAGTTGTTGGAGTGTCTTTTGCACCATGCCTAAGGCCTAATCCCACGTTACTGGGAAGAGAAGGTAAAAGGGCAGAGAATTGGCATCCTGATACAGGAGGGGCTCTTAAAGAGGCAGATATCTTTAAGAAGCTGATCAAGGGGTCCTGGTATGGGTGGAACCTTGACAACACGGAGACCCCACAGGTCTGGTATTTAGTGCAGACATCAGCCTAGGTTGGAAAACCCATGTTGTATAGGCCACAAACTGCCATGACATTATGTTGTTAGGGTACAAACACAAGCCCTTTTCATGTGTAACTCATGTGAAGGGGGCATCACACAATTACTGAGGAGTGAGGCCATGCTTGAGGCCTTGCCCCCAGTGTCAAGAACGCTGCTGACTCTCCTTTTGGATGCCCATGCGTCAGCATGGACATCTGCTTTGTGAAAGTCTACATATGAGCAGCTACTCATGTGAAAGCCTCCATGCAATTGGGACACCCAATTGCACTAGTAGTATAATGTTCATCTGGAAACCTACACCTGAGCAGCTGCTCAAGTGTACGTTTCTACACTGCAGACAACAATGCTAACACGTTGAAGCCTGGATATGGGGCCAGCAGAATGCCTAGGGGCAGTGGAAGATGTATGGCCCTGCTCTGCACTAATATGTGGTGGGGGCTAGAAAATGGAGGAGGCAGGGGAACAATAAGTTGTTCATCAGTAGAAAGTCTGACTCAGGGATTGGGAATCAATCTGTTCTGGAAGGGGTTGTGCTCCTCCTAAAGGATCATGTCCATAGCTTGGGAGTACTCCTTGATCCTACACTGTCCCTGGATCTTAAGGTGACAGCAGTGGCAAGGAGTGTGTTTGCACAATTATTCTTGGTGTACTAGGTGCAACCCTTCCTGAATTGGTTTCACTTGGCAAGAGTTATCCATGCCTTCATCATCAGGCGATCACTCGTGACCGAGTAAGATTGTCTTCCAGGATAAAAGGAGGAAATTCTAAAGAAGATTGGAGGAAATTCTAAAGAAGATTGTGTAGACTCTAGCGATGGGTCCGTAAGTGACTGTGGAGGCCAATTCTAGATCCACACAGCTTCCCACAGTGAGGACACAGGTTACCAGATGGAAGATGGTCCTGTAAAGGATTCATTTGACGTGCTTTTCACTTAGCACGTTTCTCCCTTTCACCGTGCACTCAGGCTTCTTCAAAGTCCATGGAACCTTTGTGAAAGGCCAACCTCCATTTAGATCGTTCATGGGCCAGAGCTTCCCAGTTTTCGATGTTTATATTGCATTTTTTTAGATTAGCCTTATGAACATCTTTAAACCTCTTATATTGACCTCCGATATTCTGCTTTCCATCCTTGAGTTGGGAATAAAGTAACTGCTTTGGGAGACGGCAGTCAGGCATTCGAACAACATGACCGGTCCACTGAAGTTGGCGTTGAAGGATCATTTTTTCAATGCTAGTAGTCTTTGCTTCTTCCAGTACACTGACATTTGTTCGCCTATCTTCCCAAGTAATTTGCAGGATTTTCCGGAGGCAACGTTGATGAAACCTTTCAAGGAGGTGGAAGTGACGTTTATAGATAGTCCATGTTTCGCAGGCATACAATAAAGTTGGTACCGTAATCCATGCCTTAGTTGCATCATGTTTAGACTATTGCAATGCACTCTATGTAGAGCTACCTCTGAAGAGTGTCTGGAAGCTTCAATTGGTGCAAAATGCAGCAGCTAGGCTGCTAAGTGGTGCTCGGTATCAGGACCATATTATACCTGCCAATTGCTTTCCAAGCTAATTCAAGGAGTTGGGTCTTAACTTTTAAAGCCCTCAGTGGCTTAGGACCTGGCTGTCCAAGGGGCCATCTGTCTCACTATGAACCTGTCCAGTTTTAAAGATCTGCAGGAGAGGCCCTTTGGAGGGCACCATTGCCCAGAGAGGTCCATTTGTTGGGCATGCATGAACATTATGTGTCACTCCCAAACTGTGGAATGGCCTCCCTCAAGAACTACAGTTGCCCCCCCTCTTGGGTTTTAAAACGGGTGTGAAGATCCATCTTTTTTAATTTAGCCATTTAAATTATGTGCTGGCTTTAAAGTTTTACTATATTTAATGTTCTTGTTTCTTATTGTTTTAAGTATTTGTTTTAAATTGTTTTGCACCAACTTGATGGCTTTTTAGCAAATAAGGTGGTGTATAAATGTCAACAATCAATGGTCATGATAAATAAAAAATATCAGTATGCAAATATGTTTACTGAAAGTCAGGGGCGGTGTTAGGTACCAAAAAGATATGGAGCTCAGGCCCACAGGACAACAACAACAACAACAATATATTTTAAGATCTCACAAATTTGAATATGCTAATTTACATATGCAAATATGTGTGCATACTTGGATATAATTACTATAATTTAAATTTTATAGAAGGCAAGCTAATTAACCTCTTGCTTGCTTTCAGGACAGAACTGTGCAATGTCCCAAACTGTGCTGGCTTAAAACTTACCCTCTATGGCACACTGACAAGGGAGTGTGTGGGAATGTATTGTAGACTATAATAACTCGTGCTTTTAGGCTGCAAACTCACGCAATTACTAGGGAGTAACCCCCATTAAACATAGTGGGATTTACTTCTGAGTAAATCCTCACTCGCTCCCTCCCCCCATCACCAACAAGCACAAAAAACACTGGACAGAGACCTAAGGACTAGAGGAGTTTGCTTTGCTGCTCCTGGTCTCTGGACCAGGTGAGGAGGCAGAGAAAGCTGCTGCCAAAGGTGGCTCCCTCATTTTATTTCAAATGCTTTGTTTTGGTAGTTTCTGGGATTCAAGAACACATTTTATTTTCCAGTTCTTGGGTTCTAATTTCTAGAAAACCTAAAATCTACACCAAATGTTACAATATTAAGTTTCAAGCAACCTCATCATCATACAACTCTTAAAGTACCAAAATGCATAGTTGGATACATACCTTTATTAGGACCAACCAACACTCCTAATAAAGCTTTGCCCAATTGTGGATTTGGGGGTTTTATTTCTCATGGACCAGCATGGCTACCTTTGTTTTTGGTTGTTTGTTTTTTAAATTACCAAAGTTATCAGTCCCCAGGTTTCTCTCTAGATCCAGGTATTGGAACTATCTTCAGGGTGGATAAGGCAGGTTGCAGCTCTGAGCACATTTACTAAGGAGTAAGACTCCAATCCTACATACACTTACCTGGGAGTAAATCCCATTGAACTCAGTATGACTTACTTTTGAGTAAACATGTTTAGGATTACACAGTAAATCTGATGTAATCCTGAACATGTTCCCCCTATCCACGGATCTCTCTGCAGCAGGAGGGAAAGCACGTAGAAAGCATGTAGAGGCAAAAAGCCAGGTAGTCCAGGGGTCATTCCATGTAAAATCAACCAAAAAAAATGAAAAATTTACCTCACCATCTGCAATTTTTTAAAAAACTGGCATACTGGTAGACCAGCATGAGAAATGAACATACACCAAATTATAGGTCATTATACCTCACGGTGCAAAAGTACAGTGTGCTCAAAAAATGCCCCAAACACGATTTTTCAGCATTTGTGACTACACAAAAAGTATCATAACTTCCTTCAGAATTGGCCTAGAAAGTAAATCATGGTGTCATATGAAAGCTCTCGAACTACCCTTTTATTTGGTATGTAACATGAAGCATGCATGTGAAATAAAATATTCAAGGTCATAGTTTCTTTAATTTGACCTTGAATTCCAAAAAAACCCCAAATGTTTTTTTTTGCTGATTTTTTTCCTCAGATAACTCATGTTTACCTTGAGTATATGTACCAATTTCCAGAATGGGTTCCGAACAGTTCAGAAGATGTGAATGTTCTTATACATGTACAGTACCTCCCTACAATAACTTCACCCCCTTATACACACTTAAAACAGATTTTTTTTGGAGGGAAATTAAACTTAAGCCCGCCTTCTCCCTTCCGGAGCTTCCGGGGCCTTCAGGCTGAAACCAAACCAGGCATGGGTAGGCCTCAAACCTTCTACATTAAATCAAACTTTATTCACAGATTCTGATAAGAAAGAAAAAGGCAGGCCTGAAGCCATGACAAGTGCCAACCCCACTTCTGCTGCAATGTGTTCATGACTTTTCAAATTGTTGAATTCCTGCACACCATTTCTACAGGTAGCATAACTAAGATCTATTATTTCCCTGATGGTGCAGCAGCACAGTATAAAAACGGTAAAAACGTCAACAACTTAAGTAAGCATAAGTCAGATTTTGGTATCGATGCAGAATGGCACTTCTTTGCCACATCACATGGAAAAGGGCCTTGTGATGGTTTGGGTGGCACTGTGAAAAGGATAGCTGCTCGAGCAAGTTTGCAGCATCCGTATGAAAAACAAATCATGACACCTCATCACCTCTTTGGGCAAAGGAGAACATCACACAGGTTGCATTTCAATACACCACAAGTAAAGATTATGAACTGGAAGAAAAGCTTCTGAAATGTCGCTTTGAGAATTCAAGACGATTCCTGGGACACAGAAAATTCACGCTGTAATTCCATTAACAAAACACACTGTTGCTACTAAAATATATTCATTTCAATGCGAATCCAGAAAAGAGACAGTGACTATTAAAGGAGAACTGGAATTGCAAGAAATACGAGGATTTGTTGGTGGTTAGGTTGTGTTTTACAAACAGATGATCAGAGAGCAGAAGTGTTAGTGAGCTTTCTTCATCCAGCTGGACCAGCAAAATCATTTACCGGTATGTATCCAGATAAACAAGATATCCTATGGATACCATCTTCAGATGTTTTGACAAAAGCTGATCCTTGTTGCCCAACAGGGCACTTCTATACACTAACAGACAAAGAGTGTCAAGCAGCAACTTCAAGACTAGAAACTACTGTTATGAAAAGCTCCTTAATTTAGGACTTGTTAACAAAATGTTAGCAAGTAATATTTGAACTGCATAAAAACTGATCAGCATATATAAAAGTAAAATGGAAAATCTCATCTATGCACAATAATGGTTTTTCAAGCCCACATCTAAGTAAATCAAAATAACTATGCTAGTAAGAGTCCCATTTTGAAATCAAGTGCATGTTTCCAGGGATGTTAAACGTTATTTAAAACAAAAGGAGTTTTTTTTGTCATTATTCAAGAAGTTATTCATTATTCAAGAAGTTATTTGTCAAACTTCTGTATATTTATTTGAAAAAAATAAAATGAACATGTTTCCCCCAAGCATACTGGTGAGTACCTTTTTTAAAGTATGTACATATTTTGTGGCTTACGCTGGCTCAGCTTGTCTGAGCGTGGAAAGCTAAGCAGGGTCAAGCCTGGTTATTACTTGGATGGGAGACCCCTCTAGTTTCCTGCATTGAGCGGGGGGTTGGACTCGATAGCCTTGTAGGCTCCTTCCAACTCTATGATCTATGAAATCTATGAAACCTCATTCTTCTGAAAACAATAGGCCCTGCAGCTTATTTTTTAATTAGCAGGACAAGTTCACCAAATCTTAAGCAATTTGCTTTCAGTTGGAAATATTCTTTGATTGATTTCATACCAGAATGACCACCCAGAGGAAGTATCATTATTCTACACAAAATGTCAGAAGTATGCTATTGTGAAGAAGAATACCTAATTTAGAACTGCACAATTATGACAGGGTAGCTTGTACTTGTGCACAATGTTTTATTCAAAACCTAAGTGATAATGCATATTTTCTTCAGATATGTACAGTGAGATAGCAATTCATATGAACTATGACGCATACACACAGAGCGCCCCAAAAGATGTAACTCGTTTTCTGTTAAGAACCCCATTTTGAAAATTGGTACATGTATTAAGCACTATCAGATGAAATAGTGAAATCCCGCTGTTCAGGCGGGAATATGGGGTGGGTTAGGTTTTTAATGAGAATTTTTTAATATTGTTTTAATTATTATGTTTTATTGTGTTTTATTGTATTTTAATTGTACATCGCCCAGGGTGGCCGGGTGACCGGACAGATGGGCGATTGATAAATATAATAATAAATACTAAAACAAAAATCATGGAGAATTTTTTTTTTTAGTTTTTGCAGAATTCAAGGTCACATTTTACTATTTGACCTTGAATATATATTTATTCAAAAGAAAAAACACTTATATTACATATCAAATGAAAGAGCATTTCAAAGGCTTTCCATCAACACCATGATTAACTTTCTAGATTCTGTAGAACTGGAATTACTGTAATTTTAATGTTGTCCGACACACAAAAATTAACATTTTCCTTCATATTTTTGATTGCCATATCTCCAAAAGTTTTTGTCCCAGAAGTCTAATTTTTGGAGCAGCTTATTTTCTCAGCAGACCCAACAAGTTCACCAAGTTTTTTCAAAATCGGTGACGGTCAGGTAAATTCATTGGTTGATTTTACATGGAATGACCCACAGGGGGATCAGATGCAATGGAAATCATCAGGGCTCCTGTACCTTTATGTCAGCAAATGCCATTTTTCTCCAGTTTCATGAAAAGCAACATCTTTCAAAATAACTTTCTGTACAGTAGACTTCTGTCCATGAAAGCTTATGTCTTTAAGGTGCCATGAGGCAATGTGGCGTTTGAATCCAAAAGAGCAAGAAGCCCCTCTCCTCCTCCCACATCTATTCACCTTTCTCTAGCCTAGTGCAAACCCCTGGTGCCAAGCAGGACCATGCATCCACCAGAATCTGGTCACATGGATCATGCAAAAGGCAGGTGCACTCCAGAATGGTGATTGCAGAGCCAAGGAGCTCCAGACACACCCAGCAAGCCAGGGCAAGCTGTACATGCATACATTACCTTGCCCCAAATTTAGACACTGCTGCTCATTCAAACCCCTTTTACAAGCAAACCGACTTCTATTTCCCCCCAAGGTATGGGGCCTGAGCCAGCTTGGAGGAGGCAACAGACAAGGAAGGCGTCTGGCACTCCATTTGATATGTGAGCAGGCAGTGTGCCTGCTCTTCCTCTTGTCAGGGCCTCGCTGCCTACAGTGGCCCAGGGCACAAGTGTAGTTGCCCAGCAGCAATTGGCTGGGCAGGTCTCTGCAGAGTCAGGCACACTCCAAGAAAGCCGGGTGACAGTGGTGCTGCTAGGCAATTTGGGATGCTGGACTTAAAGCAACATCAAGTAGGCCGCTCAACAAGGTCTGCCACATTATGGAACTCCCTCCCTAGTGACCTTTGCCATGCCCCCTCCGTGATGAGCTTCCGCCGTGCATTAAAAACATGGCTGTTCAGGCGGGAATATGGGGTGGGTTAGGTTTTTAATGAGAATTTTTTTATATTGTTTTAATTATTATGTTTTATTGTGTTTTATTGTATTTTAATTGTACATCGCCCAGGGTGGCCGGGTGACCGGCCAGATGGGCGATTGATAAATATAATAAATAAATAAAAATAAATAAAGAAAATAATGAACAGACCCTGGAAGGAAAAGTGGCAGTCTCCCCTCTACTTTAAAAGGTTGGTGCCTTCCTGCTATGCTCCCTAATAGTTTGTTAAGGGAGTGAGTAGTCCTCAGGTCTCCTAATAACTACAAGGCTACCGAGTTCAGAGGGAAGAAGCAGACTTGTGTTAAGGCAGATGGTGGCAATTGAGGCAGCTCTAAAGATCCAGGGCACTGCTCAAAAGATCCAGGGCCCATGGCTACGTGGGCCATCCTCAACACTGCTCATGCTGAAAGTCAATAACAAAACTCCTGTTGCTTTTCATGGATCTGCTTTGCTCCATATGTGACACAAGTAGTGGTTATTAGGGGTTGCGTTCTTCCTATATTGAAATGATTGTTATTTAGCTCTTTATATGGAGCTTGGTAGGGCTGAGCTAGTGCTGATTTGTTATGGGGGGCCCTTACACTATGGAGATGAGTATCCTGACAGCAGCTGTTTGTAAAAGTTGCACAAGAATGTGAACTCCAAGATGTTTCCCTTCTCAGCCAAAGCCCTTCTGCTTTCTGCAGAACTGTCCGTCCCTCTCCTCCCTTTCACTTCTGTTTCAAAGCTTCCAGGAAATTAGACAAGGCGAGAGCCAAACCACTCCTCTGACAGCTGTCCAATCAGGCAGGAGGGAGCCAGATTCTAAGAGGAGTTTAATGCTTTGCAAAGAAGCAGCCTCTTGGTGATTCTCAGGAAACCAGCTTCTGGGTGCTGATAGCAAAAATGCAAGAGACAGCAGTTGATAAGAGAGTTTAAAAAAAAAAAAAAAAAAACCTGCAGAAGCACAAGCAAAGCAGGATTCGAAAGACATTTGCAGCCTAAGAGTATCTTCACAAAGGGCCTTTTCCCCAGAATGCCTGAAGCTGCATATTGTTATATGCCTACCCTATTCCCCTTTCCTGGACCACCCAACCCCTGATCTTCATGGATTTGTTTCAAACTGAGGGGCAAACCAAAGACTACATGCAAACACATGTAACAAAGCCCTGACAGACACTTTTTTTTTGCAAAGGAAAGAAGCTTTAGGATAGGATTGTTTTAAGTGGAGAAGTGCCAGCAAAGTGGGAGGGAGGAGCAGAAGCCTAATCCTTGATCTTCTGGCTGCCTTTCCATTCCTAATCGCCTATGGCATTGCTTTTCCACCACCCTGTAGTGTTCCAGAATGTCTGCTTCCAAGGGAAAACATGCACCTGAAGGTGCATGGAGATAAAAGCAGCTGAGAGGTGTAATTTGACCAGCATGGAAAGAGTTAAGCATCCCTACCTGCAATGTTCTTCCACTCAAAATGACCCCTTCATGATGCTGCTTTTCATTTAAGAAGACAAGGACTATTGAGGCTTCATCTATATATATAAATGAAGCAGTACTGACTGACTGACTGACTCATCAACGCTCAGCTCAAACCGTTTAATCTAGGAACGTGAAATTTTGAAGGAACATTGCTTTTATGACATAGACACCCACTAAGGAAGGATCTTTGGAAATTCCGTCCCTAAGGGGGTGAAAAAGGGGGGGAAATCACCCCACTCTCATATCTCCTATGGTCAAAACAACAAGGGAAGCAGTTATGCAAATCGGCCTCACCTCATAATTGCAGGAGCCAATAGGGAGCAGTTATGCAAATAGCCCTTACAACACTTAGAATGTTCGTAGGAATTCCTGCAGGGGCCAATAGGAGTGGGTATGCAAATCTCCCCTAGGCCATTTAGAATGTTTTCTAAGGGGGTGAAAAGGGAGGGAAACTTTTTAAATGACTGACTGACTGAATGACTGTTGTGTGTGGGGGCTATCCTGTAGGGTTTTTCTTTATCTACTATATAAATGTGAAAGTTTGTCCATCCGTATGTACATATGTCCGTACGGGCGTTTGCATGCGTCGCATAGGCTCCTACACGGTTGGACAGATCCGCCCCAAACTTGGCATGCATACTCTCCATCACCCAAGGACAAAGACTGGTGGGTTTAAATCTCCAAAAAAAAGCCTCTCTGCGCCTGTACGGCCCAAAATAGATGAGAGCCAATGGTGTCACTTGGAACGTTCACAGGGGCCATTCAGGAGCTGGTTATGCAAATCACTCCACCAACATATAGAATGTTGGTATGAACTGCCGCCACAGGGGCCCAATCAGGAGTGGCTATGCAAATATCTCCTAGGGATGTACCCGCTCGCCTCGTGGTGGGCATACCAGGCTGAAATTGGCCCCGCTCACGCCCGCCAGAGGCTCACGGGGCCTTACTGAGTCCGGGGCTCCCTCAGTGCGCGGCCTCGAGCCTGCTGCGCCAGCCGCGCAGGATCCCGTTACGTCACTTCCATCCAGCCGGAAGTGACGCAACGGGACCAGCATGGGCGGCGCGGTGGGCTCAAGCAGCGCAGAGAACTGCTCTGCGCCACTCAGAAGATCGAGGCAGGGAGGCTGCCACCGCGGAGAGTCGAGGCGGCGGAGAGCCGGGACCCCCCCAGGTGCATGAACACCTCTAACTCCTGCATCCAAACAGAATGTTTATATGAACTGCAGCCAGGGCCTACATGGGGGGTAGTCCAGAAGGGGGGAAGCAGGGATTTCATTGTTGTGTAGTCCCGAGGGGAAGGGGGAACAGGGATTTCATTGTTGGGTGGTCCGGGGGGGGGGGAAAGCAGGGATTTCATTGTGTAGTCCCGGGGGGGGCAGGGAATTAATTGTTGTGTGGTCCCAGGGGAGCAGGGGTTTCATTGTTGTGTGTAGTCCCGGGGGGGGGGAGCTGCGATTTCATTGTGTGGTCCCAGGGGTGGTGGTGAAGCAGGGAATTCATTGTTGTGTAGTCCCAGGGGGGGGGGGGGGAAAGAAGGGATTTCATTGTGTAGACCTGGGGGAGGGAGCAGGGATTTCATTGTACAGTACCGGAGGGGGGGAGTAGGGATTTCATTGTGTAGTCCCGGGGGGGAGCAGGGATTTCATTGTAAAGTCTCGGGGGGGGGGGGTTGGAGTTTCTTACTTGTTTTGTTGAAACGCTCCAGCACTTCTCTCCAAATGACTGTTAAAATAGCATATTCCAGCTTTACCAACTTGTTGTATAAATTCTTTGCATCTTGTTTACATTCAGTCTTCTCTTCTGAGTCTTCAAAAATATGTTTGAGAGTTTGTAAAATACCAATATATCCGTTTTTAATTGCCTGGACTGCTTCATAGTGTGCAGACCATCTAGTTACACTTAAGCTCTTTAGAGAAAAATGTAGATTGCCCTATGTGTTTAAAATCCCCCATCTTCATGGAGATCCAGAAAAGAAAACACAGCTCCTGCAAAATGCCAAAATAATCAACAACTTCAGGTACAGTAGACACTGCCTTTTCTCCAACAAGGTTAAGTGAATGGGCTGCACATGGTGGTACATCATCTGAGTACCTGTTAATGTTTTTAAAGAGTGCATGTAATCCTTTCTCCGAGCCCTTAGATGCATTATCATAGGACTGACCATGAATATTTTCCAGTGAAAGCTTATGTTCACCCAGGACTTGTTGTATTTTGTTGAACAAGGTTGTGGATGAATGGTTTTCTATCAGTAAAAATATTAAAAATCTGTCACAGGGATTTCCATTATAGCAGTATTGAACCACAATTACCAGCTGGTCAACATTAAAAGTTTGGGACTCGGGAGATCCAGGTTCAAGTCCCCGCTCAGCATGAAACTCACTGGGTGACTTTGGGCCAGTCACTGACTCTCAGCCTAACCTACCTCACAGGGTTGTTGTGAGGATAAAAAAGAGGAGGAGGAGGAGGATTATGTAAGCTGCCTTGAGTTCCTTGCAGGAAAAAAGGCAGGGTATAAATATAATAAATAAATAAATAAATAAAATAATTTCTGTCATAAATGCTAATAGTGTTCTAAATTATTTATAATTATTTTATATTATTTTATATTAAGTATATTTAGAATGAAACATCCTTAATTTGAATGTGTTAAGTGTGTTTTCATTTACGGCTAGCTTACATGATACTTTAACAACCTTTTAATTTTTATTTTAACTATTATTGTGTATTGACTTATTATTTTAAAAAAACAAAAAAACCCTTCTCATACAGTAGACCCAAAAATTTTAAGCAATGTGGACTAAAGTCACTTCTGGGCCCCCTCCGGGATTAGGGGCCCTCAAGCTTAAGCTTCATTAGTTTCATAGTAGATCTGCCCCTGGCCCTAAGAACTGATGCTGGGAACGAAACATTTTCCATTAGGGTAGAAAAGAGTATCCCACAACATAGGAGGTTATGGGTTGTATATCATGTTAGTCCTACTTAGAGTAGACCCATTGAAATGAATGGGACTTAAGTTATTGGATAACTGTACCATATTCCAGCAAAATGAATCTTGGGTAAGATCACTTAATGTGACTGGGGTGTCAGGGTCAACCTTTGCTTTTTTGCCACCTGAGACAAAAAAGGTTATCACCAGTCTTCTCACCTCCCCCCCCCCTCCCTTCCCCTCCCCAGTTGGCTTCCTCCTCCATCCCTCATGCTCACATCTGGTTAGCCCTTTCTTCTCATCTGGCAGCAGAACAGAAGCAGCTCAAAAATGGTGCAAGCACAGACTTCCGGTGGGGGTGTAATGGCAGACTGTGGCTCACGCTGGCTCAGCTTGTCTGAGTGTGGAAAGCAAGCAGGGTCAGGCCTGGTTATTACTTGGATGGGAGACCCCTCCTCTAGTTTCCTGCATTGAGCAGAGGGTTGGACTCGATGGCCTTGTAGGCCCCTCCCAACTCTATAATCAATGAATCTATGAAAAAAAAATCTGCCGCTCTGTTTAGTGGAGAGGCAGCGTGGCTTGGAAATCGGCTATTTATAGCCACCAAATCTCCTTGGATCAAAGGCGAGATCAAAAGATATTCCATGTGTACGTTATAGGTTGTTTTGTTGTGAGTTTGCTGCGAAAAGGATTTTTTTCAGCCAGCTCGCAGTGAGTGACCTGAGGGCTTGGAATTCACAGCTATCTCGCAGCCATGTCTGAAGTTCATCAAGAACACTAAAGTCTATCACCCCCCCATTCCTTGATTGATGGATATTACAACTTTTTAAGAAAAAAGAGGGATTTTCTTTTACAGCGAAGTTGAAGCTACTTATGGTGAGAAACCTTTTTTCTTGGAGCTATAAAAGTTATCAGAAGATTTTAGAGAGTTAAAATTTGGGGGATTAAAAGTTTTATAAAAGGAAGATCCATAGAAAGTTTTGACATAGAAAAGAGGTTTTCTAATTACTTTATTTTTTAAGAAAGTTTTTTTCTTTATGTCTGACGAAAGTGTAAATGGGGGGAAACTGTTGGAAAAGAGATCAGGCTGTTGTGGGATTGTTTGCTGCTTATGCTACTAGACTGCCAGTGATTGGAAGACTATACACAATAAAAGATACAGTAATCAGACTCCGTTTTCTGTTTCTTTGTTGATGGAAATGCTGGAGAGTGCTGGAGTGTTGGAGTAGTAAAGTGACTTTTGGTTTTTGGATTGTATTGAAATATGGCTAAATAAATGGTTACACTTGATCTGTTTCAGAAACTGTTTGAAGTGTTTGAAAATAAAATGGAGCTTTCTTTGAAAAGAATTGAGGAGAAGTTTCTAACAATAAAACTGGAGATAACGGATGATGATAAGAATTTGGACAGTTCTATACAGCAATTATCTGGCGAGGTGGAGCAGATTAATAAAAAAGGTTGAAATATTCAAGCAGAAAACACAAGTGCCAAATGGAGAAATAACTTTGGCAAAGACAGGCCTGTGGCTTACACTGGCTCAGCTTGTCTGAGCGTGGAAAGCTAAGCAGGGTCAGGCCTGGTTATTACTTGGATGGGAGACCCCACCTCTAGTTTCCTGCATTGAGCAGGGGGTTGGACTCGATAGCCTTGTAGGCCCCTTCCAACTCTATAATCTATGAATATGAAATCTATGAAATGGTTTGGACTGGAAAGCGTTAAATGGAGAAAAAACCATGGCAAATTGTTTGGATTCGAAACAGGAAGATTTGGAAACAGAAACTGACAAAGCTTACAGAATACACATTATTCCTGTCAGTTCAAGGGGAACTTCCAGAGATTTATTGGTCCAATGTGTCAGAAAGAAGACAAAGGACTGTATTCTCCAACATCACTTTATTACAAGAATGAAAGTGGAAGATTCAGATATATTAGGGATGGATTACCTGGGAAGATGTGACCTTTATTTTTAAGGGCTAAGGACTGAGACATAAACCTACTATACAGTGTTGCAAACAATGTTAAGTATTCTTTTTTTTTTTAATGCAAAGAAATTACTCAAGCTGCCACATAAAATAAAAGTACTTCCATGCATTCTTTCCAACTAATTACCTATTAAACCCAAAACAATCTTTAGAATCTTTTCAATTAACAAATGAATTTATATCCAAAGTTTTTAAACTTTCTTAAGCTTCTCCCAATTACCTCTACCATTTTTTAAAAAATTTAAAAAAATTTTTTACTCATTCTGTAAGGCCATCCACCTTTTAAAATAAAATCAATTCATACATCAATCACCTTAAAAGATTTTAAAGATTGTTTTGGGATTAACAGGTAATTATTTGGAAAGAAGGCATGGAATTCTTTTTTCTTTTTCTTTTATGGGGCAGCATGAGTAATTTTTTTTTGCAAAAAAGAAGAAAAAATAATACTTAACATTGTCTGTAACATTGTATTTCTTGTTTAAATTGGGAAATATGTTGTTGGTAGAAATAGTAGACTAGAGTATAATGATTGTGCATTAGCATGGGCTGGCTCACAAATGCCTCAAAGCATCAACCAGAGCTTTGCTTGCTCCTGTAAACCGAAGCCAAAAGATTGTGGATCTAAAAGGCAGCTAACCATTAATTTCATAGGATCACAGAGCTGGAAGAGACCTCAAATGTCATCTTGTAGTCCAAGCTAATGCAGCAAATTGCATGCTGCAGCATCCCTAACAGGTGGCCATCCAGCCTCAGTTTATGGGCCCCAGTTAAAACTTGCTAGAGAGGAAACTTGCTAGACTAGAGATTAAGGGGAGGAATGAAGGAGGCAAGAGTAACAAAGGACGGGTGTCAGCAAATGCATCCTGCTTGGTGTGATAATTGCATCTCTGCCTTTTACATGCAGACTAGAGTGAGATTACAGTGTTCTGCTGCCCATTGTATCATGGGGACCCTCCTCCTGCTTCCTGCTATGTTGAAGCAGTTGCAGTGTTGGAGTGGCTCACACTGGCTCAGCTTGTCTGAGTGTGGAAAGCTAAGCAGGGTCAGGCCTGGTTGTTACTTGGATGGGAGACCCCTCCTCTAGTTTCCTGCATTGAGCAGGGGGTTGGACTCGAAAGCCTTGTAGGCTCCTTCCAACTTTATGATCTAAAGTGTGGCGTAGTGGTCAGGGATGTTGAAGAGTCCTTGGTCTCGAGTCACGAGTCGAGTCATGAGTCTTTGGACCCAAGTCTTGAGTCCGAGTCTGAGTCCTTGGTCCAAAATGGTGACTCACGAGTCACTCCCAAAGCTGACTCCAGGAGTCCCTATTAAAATCAATGGGGTTTTTTCCCAACAAAATAAGGCTACTTCAGATGTGTGGCTTAAATAAATTCTAGGCACAAGTGTGCCTTTTTATTTCAAAACTCTGCAACTGATTTTGGCAAGAACAGACCAGGCAGAAAAACCCAAAATAACCAGGCAGGCAGAGGAGGCAGGGAACCCCAAAGCAGGCAGGCAGAGGCCTTTGTCTTGGACAATTCAACTGTTGAACTGGTCAAGAAGAGACCAGGCAGGCAGAGGAGGCTGGGAACCCCAGACAGACAGGCAGAGGCAGCCAAACCCAAAATGTCTGAAAGGTTGCATTTTAGGAAAATGATTTTAAAAAATAAACTTGCTGTACTTCCTAAAACTTATCCATGTTGCATTTGAGGAACATGATTTTTTCTAAATGTTTGGCCCCCATTCTGGAACGGTGAGATCTCATCACAATTCCACCCTCACTGAACACCCGCTCAAGTGATGAACTTGCTGGAACCAGAAACACACTCAGAGCAGCCACACAGAGTAATCTCAGGTCCTTCTTCTGCCCCTCCCAAGTACGCAACACATCAATCAAAATAAATCTTGACACACTGTTGGGGCTGCACTCCTGGTAGCTGTCCATAGTGGCCGAGCAGCGGCACACCTCACTTCCATGTGCTCTTCACCGGCAATCACGCTCCTTGGTCTCGAGTCCCATTAAAAATATTGGGACTCGAGTCCGAGTCGAGTCAGAGGGGGGACTCAGTCCAACTCACGAGTCGAGTCCTCGAGTCCGAGTCCCCATCCCTGGTAGTGGTTAGGGTGTTGGACTGGGACTCTGGGAGATCCGGGTTCTAGTCCCTGCTCGGCCATGAAACTCACTGGGTGACTTTGGGCCAGTCAATGACTCTCAGCCTAACCTATCTCACAGGGTTGTTGTGAGGATAAAATGGAGAGGAGGAGGATAATATAATGTAAGCCGCCTTGGATTCCTTGCAGGAAAAAAGGTGGGGTATAAATATAATAAATAAATAAATAAATAAATAAATAAATATGAAATCTATGAAACATGCCCTAAACCAGGGGTGGGCAACTTGTGGCCAGCCCTGGATTAACCATTAAGCAATATAAGCACATGCTTAGGGCACCAAGGGAAGGGGGGCACCACAGAGTACCACACATTTTTGCATTTGCATTTCCCCCTTATAACAGTTTTATTTTTTAAAAATGCATAAAACGGTGATGAAAATTTGTATTTCTTTCTGTTGCCCTAGTTATAAGTAAGTAATTGGCTTATGTTGCTTGCTGCTATTTAGTGTTAAATAACTATAATAAAAAAAACAGTTTATATTTAATATAGTTGTGTGTTCTCGCATGGGGGATGGCGTTGAAGAAAACTGAGTTTTTCATGTCTTATTTCACCTTCAGCACTTATTGAGTCTTAATGTCTAGCCAACTAAGCAATGGAAGGGCCGAGAGGGGCACCATTATTGGGCTGTGCTTAGGGCATCAGCTGGCCTTAATCTGGCCCTGCTTGTGGCCCTCCAGTCAACATAAGAACACAAGAAGAGCCATGCAGGATCAGACCAAGGGTCCATCCAGTCCAGGATTCTGTTCACACAGTGGCCAACCAGCTACAATGTCTGTGGGAAACCCACAAGTAGGACATGATTGCAACTGCAGCCTCCTGGGACTCGGGAGATCCGGGTTCTAGTCTCCGCTCAGCCATGAAACTCACTGGGTGACTTTGGGCCAGTCACTAACTCTCAGCCTAACCTACCTCACAGGGTTGTTGTGAGGATAAAATGGAGAGGAGGAGGAGGAGGAGGAGGATTATGTAAGCCGCCTTGGGTTCCTTGAAGGAAAAAAGGTGGGGTATAAATATAATAAATAAATAAATAAACAACAAACTGCTGTACATAGGTATACTGCCTCTAATACTGGCGGGAGGTCAGGCATTTAGTGTTGCATGCTCATTTAGATCCAGGCAATGTGGATGTTTTGAAGCTGGCCTTGCCAACTCTGTGTATTCATTAATAAAAGGAGATAACCGCAGGAAAGGAGGTAACTGTTTATTGGACTGCAGTGTCCTGTAAAGGTTGCCACTTAGCTAGGCTGTTATCAGTTGATTGCCCAATCAGGCCAGTAGGAGATTTCAGGGGATGACACCCTGCCTGGAGCACATTTGCACTTTCCTGGAACATGGCTGATCCTGCAACTTCTCACTGGGTCAGATTTTAATTCAAAGATAGCTGCTGGGATATCATAATATATTCAATGGGGGACATTTCTTCATCGCAATCACGATTAACTAAAAACTAGAACAGTACGTGCAGCAACAACTCTAGTAACGCTGGCTCAGCTTGTCTGAGTGTGGAAAGCAAGCAGGGTCAGGCCTGGTTATTACTTGGATGGGAGACCCGTCCTCTAGTTTCCTGCATTGAGCAGGGGGTTAGACTCGATGGCCTTGTAGGCCCATTCCAACTCAATGATCCTATGATCCTATGAAACAAGCAGTGGGCCAGTTTAATACCTAGTTTTATTTGAACGATTGTCAACATAGAAGTACAATCCAGATAAATGCCTACTAAATTCATGTTGTAGTTCCACTACAACCTCAATTCACCACCCCTGATTAGTTAAAATGTGAGGAAGCCATTTGTGCAGTGAGATCCGTTGTGTGCGATAACACGGTAGAAATATTGATGGTAGCGCAAGTTCTGCCCACACATTAGTAGTGAGAGATGTTTGTTCAGTTATTTACTGCTGGATGAGTCATCCGTATGTGGATGGACTTGTTAAAAACATTGGTGGAATATTTTACACGCCAGTTTTAAAGAGTGTAGTGCTTCATAGCACAATGTTATGCATATTTATTTATTTATTTATTTAATATATTTATTCACCACCCATCAGCCAAAAGGCTCCCTGGGCAGTTTACAAAACAAAGCAACAAAAACATCAACAACAACAACAATAATAATAACAATAATAATAATAATAATAATAATAATAATAATAATAATAATAATACACAGACATATTAAAATGTAACATGTATTTACTCAAGAGTAAGCTGGGATAATGAGGCTTACTCCCTAGTAAGTGTGTTTAGGATTGTGTGATTACATCACACTTTTGTATGAGCACTGTACGTGTGGCTCCAAGCAGCAAATGAACTAACTTGGGGGGAAATGAAATCTTTCCAGTGTTATGTTATTGTGTTTTGACTTCTGAGAAAATGCCGCTTCCCTGTAATGAATGCATTAGGTAGGCAGAAGACATTTTGGATCTCCACACAACAATTGAGTAATCTGATGAAGTGGGCTGTAGACCACTAACATTTTTGTGGCAATAAGCCTGCAGTCCTATGCACACTTACCCAGGGAGTAAGCTCAATTGACACAGTGGGACTTACTTTCAAGTCACCATGCACAGGGTGGAAATGTGTTAGCCTTTAAGAACACACAGGTCTCTTGGTTGGTTTTGCTGCAAGAGACTTAAGGCCCCATGCAGTGTCTCTTGCTAGCAGTGCTGGAGTGGAGAGTCTTCTTCTACATGGTGACCTGGTTCACCCTCATGCCAATTCATGGGCTGTTTACAGTGCAATGGATTGCTTACAGGGCAATCCCATAAACACTTACCTGAGAGTAAATCCCATTGAAGTCAATGGGACTGACTTCTGAGTAGACATGTTTAGGATTGCACTGCTGAGTGACAAAGAAAGCAACCAAATGTACAGAAACATTCTTAATGCGCTTCAGGAAATACGCCCAAGATTGTGGCTTAGTTTTTTGCTAAGGTTCCAGTGACTGAGGGAAAGACAGGCAAGTCGAAACCTGACCTTGGTAACTTGAACCAGAGAGAATAAAATAGAAATAAACACTATTATTCCTGGAAAGAAGGGGGCAGATGTTCTCCCACCCCCTGCTAAAGCTCACAGCCATCCTGATGGATTAGTCTCAGATTTCTTTCCCTGCTCCACCTTTCATTGTCAGGGCCAAGTTCCTAGACCACTGCGCTGGCACAAAACTGCCTTTTTAGCCAGGCTTCCTTTCTACAGATTTGCCACACTGAGTTGCAGGAACATTTGCTCAGGCACATTGCTATACTGACTTCCTGAGCCAAGTTTTGGGACACAAGCCTCCTTTTCTTCCTACTGAAATGGGATTTAAAAATTAAGGGCACGATCCTATGCACGTTTAGACAGAAGAAGAAAAAATCCTACAACTCTCAGCATTCCCCAGCCAGCATGGCTAGGTGGGTCACGCTGGGAATTGTAGGACTTCTTTCTGTCTAACCATGCATAGGATTGCTCCCTAACACAGTATATGACCCCAAGTCAATCACTTCCTACCTCAACCTTCCCTAGCCGGGGGCACTCCAGATGTGATGGACTACAGCTCCTAGCATCCTCCAGCCAGCATCATGTGCTCACTTACCTGGGAGTAAATTCAATGGAACTTTCTTCTGAATAAAAATGTGTAGGATTGGAAAAAGGTGGTAAAGCTGCACACAAATCCTGGGCACACACTGTTAATAACACAGTTGTCCCTGTCTGTACTTTCGGCATTTAATTTCCCTTTCAGCTTGCTGTTTTACCTGCTCATGTGTTATACTTGCCGCTCAGGATAACACTTCATGCATCCCATGAAATGGATTGTAGTCCACGAAAGTTTATGCCATAATAAATGTGTTAGTCTTTAGGGTGCCACAAGGCTCTTTGTAACTTGGGAGCATGCCCTATTGGCCAAAGTGTGACTTACTACTTCAGAGTAAACATAGGACTGAGCTGCATTTCAAGCACTGAAGACTGAAGCTTTCTACACACTACTGAATTACTTTAAAACCTACCTACCAATCTGAAGGGTAAGCCATAAGTTGTTTTCAGAACTTTTCTGATCAAAAGTGTGTGTGTGTGTGTGTGTGTGTGCACGCGCATGCGCGTGAGACAAAACTGCCCGCATCTTTTTCACATTTGCCATCAGCATTGCCCTCACTCTGATTTGGCTTCATGTTTCCTGCCCTCACTCATCATCATGCTTCCTGCCCTCACTCTGTAGATTTTGGAGGGCAAATGATGCTTGCCAGCAGCCAGGAGCATGATCACCACCACTGGTAATTTTGCAACACACTTCATCCCTGTTTTTGTCCCCCTCCCAAATTGCAGAAATGCAGCCCAAACTTTTCATCATACCAACAAGATAACAAGGTTGGGGGGGCATGGCCCTGTATTGTCAGCTCTACTTCACATAATTGTTTTGAGGTTATGTGTCACCTTAAGCTCTATGTCAGGAAGGACAGAAAACAACACACACAAAATAATCCTAAACTAAGATGTGGTCCTGTCATGAGAATCAAGTGTTTGCGGCACATAAAAGCAACTCCAAAATATTATGCCTCTGTTAAGATACTTCCTGTCAAAAGCTAAAAGCATTTTTGGGCTAAATGTTATTGTGATTCTGTAGAACTTCCAATACTCCCCCTCCCCTAACCAGCCTTGAAACATTTAGGGCACAATCCTTTGCATGTTTAGACAGAAAATAGTCCTACAACTCACATGATTTGATGGGGAATGCTGGGAGTTGTAGGACTTTTTTTCCTGTCTAAACATGCATAGCGTGTGCCCTTAAACACTTAAAAACTTAAGAAAAGCCCTGCTGGATCAGATCAAAAGCCTATATCTTCCAGTTCAGCATCCTGTTCCCATAGTGGCCAACCAGGGGGCAATCTACACCTAATGGTTATTGCAGTACTGGATCGCTTCTGTGACTCACAGGGCACACAACGCACTCACTTTTCAGTTCCGGTTGCATTTGTCTTGTGTCCTTGTTCCTCTGTTCTTCTGTAATTTCCTGGGCTACCTTTATTACAATTTTTCCTGTTATTGCGATTCACTATTGCAGTACATGGCTATGTGTGTTCTCACCGGGCACTGTTGTTAAAAGATTGTAAAAGTAACAGAACATATAACACCGTAAGGTACATATTTAAAAGTGAATGAGAAGTGTGGGCTGCTTCTTCTTCTTCTTCTTTTTTGAACTGCAAATACAAACAGAAATGGGATAGGACAAACTTGGGAAAGAATACAGTACTTACCAGGGATGTTGAAGAGTCCTTGGTCTCGAGTCACGAGTCGAGTCACGAGTCTTTGGACCCGAGTCTCGAGTTCGAGTCCGAGTCCTTGGTCCAAAATGGTGACTCACGAGTCACGAGTCACTCCCAAAGCTGACTCCACGAGTCCCTATTAAAATCAATGGGGTTTTTTCCCCCAACAAAATAAGGCTACTTCACACTCAGAGCAGCCACACAGAGTAATCTCAGGTCCTTCTTCTGCCTCTCCCAAGTACGCAACACATCAATCAAAATAAATCTTGACACACTGTTGGGGCTGCACTCCTGGTAGCCGTCCATAGTGGCCGAGCAGCGGCACACCTCGCTTCCATGTGCTCTTCGCCGGCAATCACACTCCTCTCCACTCCTTCTGGCACAGCCCAGGGATGTTGACGAGTCCTTGGTCTCGAGTCCCGAGTCGAGTCTCGAGTCCCATTAAAAATATTGGGACTCGAGTCCGAGTCGAGTCAGAGGGGGGACTCAGTCCGACTCACGAGTCGAGTCCTCGAGTCCGAGTCCCCATCTCTGGTACTTACAAAAGTGACATGGACTGGAAATCGACTGATCTGTCCATCCCTGGTATATAACCATCATGACTAATAGCCATTGATAAGCCTTGTCCTCTATGAATTTGTCTAATCCCCTTTTAAAGCCATCTAAGTTGTTTTCATTGATCTTATCGTGATTCCTTTAATTTCCCTCTAAATTCCTGTATACATTTCACCTGAGAATGACCCCCTAAACTCTCATCTAATTCCACTATGAGCATTATTTAGTGGCAACGCCAGTGCAAGCCACCACCTACTAACAGAATGCATTCTATGGTCATTCCCTGTTGTTGATTTTTGTATGCCCCAGCTACATGTCATAATCTCTCTCAGCAACTGTGGGCTTACTGATTCCTTTTTTGGTGGTGGTGGTGGTGCGGGGGTTGCCTGCCTGTGAAGAAGAGCAGGCCGAGTCCCCATTTTAAGCCCTCAAAGATGACACGTGTGGGATAACTTTGACTAGCCTTTCCTTTCAGAATTAGAAGCCTGGCTGCCTTTACTCCCCTGGTTCTGACCACATTCTTTGCAGGGAGATTCCTTTCTTCTGCTGAGCAGTAACGAAACAACGCTGCTAGGAGGAAGTGAGTCAGAGGGACTTGCTCTGTTTCGAGGGGAAGTGTGATTCAATGTTTGTGGCGTTGGCCTTGTTCTCCAAGGGCTCCACAGCAGGCGATGCAAAACGCATGTAATCCACGGAGACAGCTCACTGTACACAGCCTAAATCATCTTCCCATGAGAGGGGTACTCCTGCTGAGTACTGTATGTTAGCTAATTTCTTAGAATAAAACACCCGACACTGAGTGAGCTCACCAAGTTGAAGGCTTTGGTGCTGGGCTGCCTGCCCACAGCGACAGCTGAACGAGGAACCACAGAAGGATCAAATTTACGAAAAGCTCAGCAATGATTTGGCAGGTACCCCATGTTTAGTCTACTCTTTCCTTCTCTTGCGAGGGCTAAAGTCATCAGTGAAAAGAGACCTCCAAGTAGGGTGGCCACTGACACCTAGCTGAAAAAGAGAAAATGCATCACGGAAAAGGAGGGCACAGCTTTGCATAAAATGTGCATATGCTCATTTGTGTGTATAGATGCAAATTTTAAAGCAATTGAAATAGAAATACAATTCATCTCACCCTAGTGGGGAAGACTGTGACCAGGTGACCAGCAGTGTGCCTGCTCAGTCTCCTGCCCAGCTACTAGGTGTCGCCGGGCAATGTCAAAGCCTTCTTACACCTATTTATTTTGTTTTGTTTTGTTATTAACATCTTATTAGATTTCTCATTTTTTTGGTACAACACAAACAGCACACATCCCCTCAATTCTTCCTTCCCTGCCCAACTTTCCTCCCACATGTTTCCCCACCCCTCCTTATATATCCCATTTTAGAAGACAAAGTCGTTGGACTGGACAGTCCATCAAATAGAGGATGCCGCCAGACAGGAGACTGTCCTTTGACAGCCCTTCAAAGAGAGAACCCTCCAATGATCTTCTTCCAAAGGAAACAAAAGCCAAGGTATAAGCACAGCACCCTGGGAATTTCTTAGTGCTCAGAGAAGCGGTGTGAGCAGAGCAATAATGGCCTGACTTGCAGGCTTGCTGTTAAGATGAACCACACGGAAGTAATATGTATAAAACAACAACAACTACTATTTCACTTTATAGGCTGATCTCAAAGAGGGCAGGCAGAGTCTACACACTGTCCATTTTATACAGAGTCATGGCCACAATCCAATACATGTGTCAGAACTCAACAAAGAAAGGGTGGGTGGACAGAGAAAGCAGGTTTAACTCAAATCCCAGTTTGGAATATTGCCATTCCCGTAAGCACCTAAGATCTGGGAGTAAAAGGTGGGTTCAGAGTCAGACCTGTAGCCGGGGGGGGGGGAGCTTGAGGGGCTCTACCCCCCTAAATATTCTCAGTGCCCCCCTAAAGTTTTTACAAACATATAATTAAATTTATTATGGAAATTTAGAAAGCCAACAAGGGAGCCTTTGTTTTTCTGCTTAAATGTACAGATGCTCTTATTTTGGGGCAGCGCTGCAGTGGAATCTGCACAGATTATCCCTAATGGTACATGCAATTGAGGCTATCCCTGAGATGGAGGAATATTTTGACTTCTGCAAACAGTTGTACTTTAAAAAAAGGGGGGGGCGTGTCGCTCAGATTTATAAAGGCAGTTCTTTAAAATGCCTCGGGTTCAACAATGGACTAGACACTTGCATTCAGTTACAGCTACACATTCAGATGAAGAATTTCATTCTTTCCACACTCAAATTAATCAGTGCATCTTCCCCATGTGAAAACTTTTGTCATCTAAAAACTGAAGCTATTGGATTGCTCAACCAGATCCGTAGTTTCTTTCCCCTTTCTTACTGAAATTATGCTAAAAGTACTAGGATATCTTAAACCTTTAATATAATTGCTGCAGCAGAAGAATCTGGATATCAAGGCAATATTGAAATATATTGACTGCATTGGGAGGCAGTTGCAAGAAATGCAAAATGGTCCTGTTTTGAGTAACATTTTTGAAGCAGCCAAGAAAGTATGTAAACCTGCTGACGATGAAGCAGCATGAAAATATCTTTGTAAACTCCCTTAGATTTCAGGAAGCTGATTTTAATAAACTCAGAGCACTGACAGGTAGGATTCCATCTCAGGAAAACCGAACAGGAAGAGGAGTTCAGGAGGTGTGTGTGGGAATGCTTATCAAATTTGCAGATGACACAAATTTGGGTGGGATAGCTAATACCTTAGTAGATAGGAGCAAATTCAAAATTATTTTGAGAGGTTAGAGTAGGGGTGCCCTACCTTTTTGGACCTGTGGGCAAATCTGGGAATTTGAGAAACTGCTGTGGGTGCCACCACAAAATCCCTAATCAGTGGATCACCACTTTCGTGTCTACCCGTCGTGTCTATGGATCTTAGGCTGTGTCTTATTCAGCAAGAACTTCTGCTTTGTGACTTTTGGACACCACAAGGTCTCTTTAATAAGGGATTGTCTAATTCAGCTAATTGCTGCTAGTGCAATACAGCTAATGTTTCTTTTAAACATATGTTTTGGCAAGGTCCAGTAGTTGCTTGCTTCTTTGAGGAGGAGGCTATTACACCAATGCATTTTGTACTGGAACAGTCTCTAATATTCACTGATGTCCGTGTTCTTTTAAATTATTTACCTGCTTCATGGAAATTAACAAATGGAAGGGGAAATGGATTATCTGCACCCTTTTGACAGCTAAAAGACTGATATTACAAAATTGGAAGGATAAACACTCACTTCCTGTAATGCAATGGATTGAGGACCTTACAATGCTTTCAATATCTGAACAGGTGGCATATAGACGCCACTTTGAAATGGATACTTATTTCGATATTTGGTCCATTTTTGTTGAAGCCTATGTATAATTGCTAGAAAGTTATACACATTTCATATATATTAATTGCTATGGATATATACAAATCTATGTACGTATATCTTTAAAAGGGGGGGAATTAACAATTTTTTTGGTGGGTGTCCACAGGCACCACATTGGGGACCCCTTCACGGGCACCACTGGGGGTGCCTGTGGGCACCATGGCACCCATGAGCACTGCATTGGGGACCCCTGGGTTAGAAGACTGGGCCAAAAATAACAGAATGAAATTTAACAGAGACAAGTGCAAAGTTCTTCATTTAGGAAAAAGAAATAAAATGCACAGGTATAAGACGGGGGATACCTGGCTTGGCAATAGTCCATGTAAAAAGGATCTTGGAGTTGTAGTTGATCACTAGCTGAATATGAGTCAGCAGTGTGATGTGGCTGCAAAAAAGGCAAATTCAATTTTAGGTTGCATCAATAAGTATAGTTCCAAAATCACAGGAAGTGATAGTTCCACTCTACTCTGCACTGGTCAGTCCTCACTTCAGATACTGTGTCTAGTTCTGGACACTACACTTTAAGAAGGATTCAGATAAACTGGAATGAGTTCAGAGGAGGACAACAAAGATGATCAGGGGACTAGAAACTAAGATAGAAGGAACTGGGTCTGCTTAGCCTTCAGAAGAGAAGACTGAGTGGGGATATGATAGCACTTTTCAAGTACCTAAACGGTTGTCACACAGAAGAGGGCTACAACCTGTTCTCTATCATCCAAGACTGCAGCAGGACACAAAATAACAGGCTTAAGTTACAGGAAAGCAGATTTTGGCTGAACATCAAGAAAAAAACTTCCTAATGGTTAGAGTCCTCAGACAAAGGAACCAACTGCCTAGGGAGGTGGTGGACTCTCCATCACTAGAGGTATTCAAGCAAAGATTAGACAGCTGTATGTCAGGGATGCTTTAAACTGGATTCCTGGACTGATTCAATGGGGTTGGATTCAATGGCATACATGGCCCCTTCCAACTCTATGATTCTATGATAAGAATATTCCTGTTGTAGCTTATTCTTGATGTTCTACTAGTGGGCTATTCTTGATTGATTTTTTTAAATTACCCTTTTTGTTAATTGGTGGCAAGAAGCATAACTACTGTAGAAGTGCCTTGTGAAAATTGTTGAATGTATGTACTGCCATAAATTCCAGTATGGCTGCAAAAATAAGGGTTACCGTAAATGAAAACAGCATACAGTCATGCCTTGGATTGAGAGCAACCTTTAAAAGGCTGTCTGGGCTTGACCAGAGCTGTCTGTAATATTTAAAAGGGGCTGATTCTGCAGCCTCATGCTCCTGCATGGTTCTGGAACAGGAAAAGTCACAGGAGAGTCATCTTTAGAGTTGGCAGGATGAGGGGAGAGCTGCGTCTCCAGGCCAGAAGAGTATTGAAGGTGGTGTCAAGCAGGGGTGGGGGTGGCCTGTGATTCATCTGAATCTTCCCTCGGGGCACTGCCAGAATCTGGGTGCAGGGGACATGACAGAATCCAGCGCTCACTCTGAAAACAATCATATTAATTAACTGTCAGAATGCAAAGCTATTTTAATTTGGTACTTTCCAGTAGTTGCCTATCACCTCCCCCGCAGAAGGAAACCCAGAGTTGTGCACAGAACTGTCTATCTCACGCAGTGGTTGGAGCATCTGCCTAGAAAATACCACTTTGTGTGGGCGGCACTTTTGCTGAAGCAGAAGCAAATGGAATGGACTTTCCCCTCCCCAGCATTAACACCGGTGCGGTGCATGTTCCATGCTGCTCTAGAAGGAAGGAACTTCATGAGAGAAATGATGAATGCGGAAGGCTTGATAGTAAAGGAAAAAGAAAGGCTAGGCAAGGAAACTGAGCAGTAGTGGAAGGTAAGCTAGGCGCTGGAACATCAAGGTCAGGACCCATTGAAAGCTATGGTGGAAAATGGTGAAAGGGGCCATGAAATGACTTGTCCACTGTCTGCCCAAAGGAAGTACCAGTCTACCTATCCAGCAAGCCTGCATTGAACAACTATGTTATTGTATATTTTATGGTTTTAAGTTAATTTTATGAACCACCCAGAGAGCTTCAGTTAATGGATGGCATAGAAATGAAACAAACAAACAAATAAATAAACACAACTAACACAATTCTAAGTTCCATGTTGACTCAAAGAAGAAAGGCAGGCCATATGTTGCAAGAGAAGGCAACCGATCAATCAGTAATGCAGCAATGCAGCAATGCCCTTCTTGCAATCTCTAGCCAATTTGACACAGGGGAAAATTCCTTCCGACTCAAAATATTGAGACTGGTCAGACTGAGTGCCACCACCCACCAAGACCATTTCTCAGAAACAGCAGATGAGGTGGTTGTAGCGGACGGGACCCCTCGCTCCAAAGCCCACACCCTCAATGTGTACTTCTCTCTCACCAAGTGCCACCTTGTATTGGTCACTTCAGACTTTAAGCTGTCTTTTAAAGTTGCATTAGCCAATTATGTGTCTTAGGTCTTATATGTAGCTGTTCACCCACGTTTGTTTGTCTTTATTAAGCAGTTTGTTTTATTTGATTACTTGAAGTACGGTGCCCCTCCGTTAATTCACTTCTTACTTTCCTGTCACCAGCCAGACTCTGGAGAATTAGAACTTTGAATAAAAAGGTTGATTTATTGTTCTAACAAAGTCTCTAAACTGATATTCAACTCAGGCACAGATAACTTGGAATTTTCAACAGGTACATTCAAACTTGTTCTTTGCTTAGATTCAGGTTAAAGGCAGGCAGATGTTATACAGTGCTCTTTGTATCAATTTGGCTTGGTTACTTGGAAAGTTACAGTATCAGACCAGGGAACTTAACTGTCCCTCACACTAGTCCAGAGTTTCTCCTTCTTCCTCAGACAGAAGGTCCTTCACTCCCTAAGTGGAGACTCATGTGAAGGGTTTTATACTAACACCTCCACGTTTGCTTTCTCACAACTTAGTACTAGATTTCTTGTCTGAACTCTTCTCTTCAGTACCACCTTTCCCTGCCTACTCTACTAACCTTCCACTCCAACCCACTCTCTTCCCCAACTGACAACCAACCCCTTAACTGTCAACTCCCTGGGGTTCTATGCTCTTGGCTTCAACCAATCAGAGCCTCTGGAATGTTCAGCTTGGCCCCTCCCTGGGCTTCTGCCTGTCACTCCGCCACACAGTGGTAAACCTTTTTCTGGACTGTATCACTTCAGACCGTAGGGGGCTCATGTGACTGACTGAGTGCTCTCCCATACAAAAACAATTCCCTGTATGTAGAAAACGACATGCCAGGGGAAAGGATTCTACCCCAGTCTTTTCCTTGACATGCTAGTTCTACCTGCCACTCTGTAGAGAGACCATATCTTAACATTACAAGAGTGGTGTGGTTGCCACTCTTCAAGAATCAGGCGAGTGCTCCACCTATTAGACCAGATTTCCCCAGCCAGGTGCTTGCCAGATGTTTTAGGCTACAAGTTCTGTCACCCCCAAGTCAGCACACCCATTAGCCATGCTAGCTGGGGATAATGGGAGATGTAGCCCAACACATGTGACGGGCACCTGATTGGGTAAGGCTGTATTAGACCAAAGGATCTCAGATCCCTTAGGTAAAAATTTAGAAGATTTGTACAGCCAGATGCTCTATGCAGTCCAGTCATTTTGCTGAAAAAGACAGGGCTGGATCCAGTTGTAGGGACATGCAACTGGGCTGATGGAAGCAGACATTCCCACCCCCCCTCCTCCCCACAGCAGCCCCTCCAGCCCCCTGAAATGCTACCTGGAGGGTCAGGGGCTCCTGCAAAATGGGTGAGCTGCGGTGTGTGTGTGTGTGTGTGTAGGCGGGAGAAAGGAGATCTCCCAAAATCAGGTGGAGGCACCTTCCACGAACAGAGACTTTCCATCCATGGAAGGCAGATCCTGGATCCAACCCATTAGCCGTTATATTTACACATAGCCTAGGGTAAATGTGTCCAAGAATAGGAACCTTGGCTAAATTGCCTCTGGTCCTGCCTCCAGTTGTACTCCTAGTATGGATTTTGTCTAACCGGGTTCTTCAGATTGGTTTTGAATGGACTATTCAAACCAAGCTTCCAAGCCGAACAGGGACTCCTTGGTACACTCTTCAATAATTATAGAGAAAAATAAACACCATCTCATTCAATGAAGAGGAAGAAGGAAGGGATATAAGGTTTCTATGAAGCTTGAAGCCTTTAGCGCAGTGATGGCGAACCTATGGCACGGGTGCCACAGCTGGCACGCAGGGACCTCTCTGTGGGCACTCGAGCCATTGGTCACCAGATCGTGAAAAGACCATCCCCTTCTGCAAAACACTAATGATCTTGTTCTTTCTCACAGTGTGGAACAGAATGATTTTATTCTAGAGTTCCTATTACAGAATTCTTTTCTACATTGTTATCACATTTAAAAGATTTTGAAGAATGATGCACAGAGCATGGCTTGGATGTAAAGCCCTAACAGTTGACCTGAGTGCTGCATGTGTTGCTATCAAACTAACCGAGTATGAGCCAAGGTTTGACAAATTATCAGCATGCATGCAATAGCAAAAATCACATTAATTGTGCAAAAGCATGCCCAATGCAAACTTTTACCTAATGCAGTGTTTGCAGTCCAAGACATAAAGTGTTTAAAATGTGTTAAGCACGTTTAGTTTTCTTGTTTATCTTGCTCATCCTAGTACAGGTTGACTTTTACTAATCCGACACCTGTAGAAGCAGGGAAAGGACCCGGAGCAAAGCTTGCCCCATACAATTTCAGTCTGGCATATAATCATATTACAAGTTGAGAATCCCTTATCCAAAAATACATGTGCCTAATTATTTAAAAAGTTTGTATAAATTCCCTTCAGGCTATGTGTACAATGTAGTACTATAATAATTTTTTGAGTTGATTTTTTTTCCAACAAAAAACTGTTTGTATCATTGAAAGCTCTGTTGTTGTGTTTTTCTTTAAAGACAAAAGATGTTAATTAGTTCGGACAACTGTATGAGTTGTTTTTCTAAAACTAAAACCTCGGTATTCAGGTTTAATTGCAGTGTTGGCACTTTGAAATAAATACATTGGTTTTGTGTTGCAGTTTGGGCACTCGGGCTCAAAAAGGTTCGCCATCATGGCTTTAGCGCAATATGCTTGCTTGGTCTATTTCTTAGCCTACAGCCAACATAGCAGCTAATAATATCCAAGCTTTATTGGGGCAGATCAATAAAACCCAGACAAATTGGGGAAAGGGCAGTAGAGGAGAGCTCGCGGAGCTGCTAATCTTTTCCATTCAGCAGCTCCCTGGCTGCAGAGCATGTCAGTTTCTTGATATAAGCCTCACTGACTTCCAGGAACAGTGAGTGAGCTAAACTCAGCTGCTCTTCCCAGCAATATCTGCGGGGGCGGCTGGAGATGAGAGAACACAACTGCGTTCTTAGAAAACCCAGAAAAATAAACATTTGCCAGGGCTGCACAAATCGCCGCTCCCCATGCGAATCATACAAACTTGGCAGCTCCGTAGTGCAAAACTGAGCATTCTAAGTTTTATCAAATAAACACAGAAATATTGCAGATGGCAGCAGAGATACATACGTTGATGAACTAAATTGAGCCCTGGAAGTGCAGGGTTATGTATTTGCAGCGCCAGGCTTCCTGCCCGCTAATAATTCTCCTGAAACCAACAACAACAAACCCTTGACTGGTTTCCTTCTTAGGAAATGCAAGGCAAAATAAGTAAGGTTAACATATATTTTGGCTGTGTGACCTTAGGTCATAACAGCACAACAACATGAAATGGTAAAAATAAAGGAAGAAAACCTGTAGTTTAAAACAAGGTTCAGACAGTCACGGTTGGTTAGCAGTCTGTCAAATTCATTTGGCTCGGTAATATTGATACAAAACAGCATCTACACTTACTAATTAAACTGTTCATTCATAAGTACTAATGATTAATGATCACCTTGACCATTGACAGCATGGTCCTTTGTTTACAAATATTAATCCATTCCTTCAGTGCTCAAGGGGTCGGATCAAATCTGTAGCTCTACTAGTTGCTCTACTAGTTCCCAACCTTGGGTCCCCAGATGTTGCTGGCCTACAGCTCCAGCATACCCAGCCATCATGGCTAATGGCATAGGATGCTGGGAGCTGTAGTCCAGCAACATCTGGGGACCCAAGGTTGGGAACCACTGCGCTAGTGGAAGGATACCGATTGCGGAAAGGGACTTCCACATCCTCTCTTCCCACTGCAGCCTACTCCTACCCCCTGTATCCTCCAGATCTGCTCCAGAGGGTCCCCCAACCCTATGGGGCAGATTTGGAGGTTGCAGGGGGTGGGGCTGCAGCAGGCAGTGGGGGGGGGGAGAGGACATGGAAGCCACATTCCTCAAGCAGTATCCTTCTGCTAGCAAAAGGACGGATCTGGATCCAGCCCCTTGAGCTGTGAACATTAATATCCCGTTTACTCACCAGCTTCATGATTTCAGAGCTCTAGGGTATCACTTTTTTTTAATGGTCAAGAGACCCCCAGATCTGCTCCTCATCTTTGCCTGCCTCTTGCTCTGGCGGTGGCGGTGGTGGTGGTTCTCACCACCACTGCCATGGCCACAGTGGTGGTGAGAAGGAAGAGCAGTAGATTCCACTGCCTACTTGCTCACTGGCTCTCTGTCTGTCAAACAAGCAAGTGGTAGCAATGATGAGAAAGAAGATGAGGAGCAATAGCAGCTGGTGGCCGTGGCAGTGAGAAGGTAGGCTTACTGAGGGAGGCAGCCCATTGAGAGTGTGTTGCCCAAGGGCCCTCAAAAACCTAGACCCTAGGGTTGCAGCCTAATTCTGTTAGTTTTAAAGGTGCAACCAAACCCTTTTTGTGTGTTTTTGCTGTCGCAGACTAACCCAGCACCTCAGGAATCTAAAAATGTTGCTAGCATTCATATACTACTTGCAACAGAACCTTCCCTTCCACCATCAGATAACTGCCTCTCCAAATAGTAATTATTATTGAATGTCTTTGAATTGCAGCACCTCTATAATAATTACAACGAGGTCCATCACGAGATTCAACTTTTTATTAAACGTAGTGAAATATTTCATGATGGACAAAATTTATGAAGCCTTGTTATTGGATTCATCTGTTTAGTAAATCATCACTCAGGAATTCATTATTGTTATTTTCTTTCAACATTTTTTATTATCGTTCTCTTATTGTGTTGGGTAATTTTTTTTAATTATTTTGTTGTTTTAAAAAGTATATAGGCAAAATACATTTGAAGATTGTAAGTTGGAGACAAAAATCCAGGAAGCTCCCAATCATAATATTTATTAGCATGCTTAACTCCCCGAAGAAAATATGATTTTATAAGGAGATGGGTTTTTCTTCATGCAAGTGCCTTGTTTTTGATTTTGTGGGATCTAAACAATTTCCATCTTTCTCCAGATTGAATTTTTCCCCCTCTCATCCTTCTTCAGCCTGGAAATCACTTCTTATCTTACTCAGAATAATTAGATTCCATAATTTTAATAACCATTCTTTACACATGTTGGTGTAGTGGTGAGAGTGTTGGACTGGGACTAGGGAGATCCAGGTTCTAGTCCCTGCTTGGCTATAAAACCCACTGGGTGACTTTGGGCCAGTCACTGACTCTCAGCCTAACCTACCTCACGGGGTTGTTGTGAGGATAAAATGGAGAGGAGGAGGATTGTGTAAGCTGCCTTGGGTTCCTTGCAGGAAAAAAGGTGGGGTATAAATATAATAAATAAATAAATAAATAAATAAATATCATTCCAGTACTATCAGTCTAGCAGCTACTAACATTGATTTCTGTGTTTGCTGTCTAGTTACAGTGAATAAGCCTGACACTATGATTTCAGCTTAAAGCAGGGTCCCAATCCTGCCTCTAGGTTTCCCCAAATGGCTCTGGCCCATTCCTCTGGTCCCACCCCATTCTACTGGCCCTACCTCCTGTCCCCCGAGCACTGATTGTTGGGTGCTTACCCAGATTTTGTGCAGTCTTCCCCTGCCTCATTCTAAAAGGTTGAAATGCCTCTCCTAAGGCTTCGTTACTGGCATTAAGAGCTTTAAACTGCAATATGCTGGTGAATTGGCCCCGCTCCTTTTGCTGTTGGCCACACCCCTATTGCCTTTGGTCACACCCACCACTGGAATGCACCCCCCCCAGCTTCTCCAAAATGGAATTCAGAACTCAGGTTGGAAGAGGTTCAACACTCCTGTGCTAGGACCACTTGCACCCCTCTGCAAATGATCAGTTCGGACCTCTGGCGAGAGTGGTGTGTCCCCATTCAAAGAGAATGGGGTGTCAGAAAGAGAGAGAAAGCGAATGGGGTGTCAGAAACAGAGAGAGAGAGAAAAGGGGTGGCCCACTGCCAGCATTCAGCCCTTCCCCATTAGCCCTGAGGGAATGTGGCCCTTGAAAGAAAAATGTTCCCCACCTCTGTCTTAAAGTAATGACAGATCAGAATGTACAGTTTGACAAAAGATTGTTAACCTTCTAGATTTCATAGATCATAGAGCTGGGAAAAGCCTGCAAGGCCATTGAGTTCAACCCCCTGCTCAATGCAGGAAACTAGAGGAGGGGTCTCCCATCCAAGTAATCACCAGGCCTGACCCTACTTAGCTTTCCAGGCTTAGACAAGCTGAGCCAGCATAAGCCACAGGCCTCATTCTTTTTCTTTCTCTCCCCTCCCCCTTCCCTCCTTTCAAGATGAAACCTCTTTTTTTAATGTAAGTTCTTTTAGAGTACTGGACATTAAAAGCAACCACAACAACCAAGTGTGTCCCTAATTTCATGGGGTGAAATGTATGTTGGAGGGTAAGTAGAACTGCAGCTCTCCAGCTGCTCTGCAGGAGGTTTTCAGATGGTGCCAAAGATACTTACGGTAAAGGTTCTCGCCTCACCTCTCTGCAGGGGCTGGTGACAGCAGAACTGGTAGCTAATCCCCAACAGTCCTCTTTTCTTCTATCTGGAGTGGCAGGTCGCTGCCATGTCCCAAAATAGCTGGAATGAAAAAAAAGTGACAGCACAATGCTATCAATCTCTCATTGGTCAGGCAAGTGTAAATTGTCATTACTTCAGTGACTCAACAAAGTGATAATAGTTTTAAACAGCAGGCCAATCTGGGGCATTCCCTTTAATTAGAGCAGGCTGGCTAGGACGCAAATCTGGCAAGATATTCCTGGCATCCAGAGCTTAGGTTTACATTTAGACCGGTGTCTATATTTAATGTACAGTACTACTCTAAGTGAAGCAATCAAAACAGATCGCCAAATAAACATGTAACTCTGCATGTAATGAAGGATATAGATTGCTTTCTTGGAATAATTGCAGATAGAAAGATTCCTGGGAAGAAGTCATGAAAGGAGAAGGAAGCAAGTTGCTGTCAATATATAGCAGGCTCTACTCACCTAAGCATACTTTCTTCAAGCAGCCCACATCTGAACCATGGTCCAAAGGTATGGGTTGTAGCAAATACTGGAGAGCTATCCAAAAGCAATGCTTCTGAGATTACAGTTAATGCTGGAGGAATTAATGGCACACACACATTCAGGGAGGCGAGCTGTGCTTGGCAGATTTATGAGGGACATTAATCTACATTCTCAGAGGCTTGGGTCCATAGCTCCCCCAATTGGTTTTCTGGACAACTGCAAAGGCTGTGGATCTCTTAAACTGCCAAGAAGAACTATTCTCAGAGCTGTGTCCCAAGCAGTAGAATTTTTTTACCATGTCTCAGCCTTCCCTGGAAAACTATCATGTAGCCCACATGAAATCCTAGATCATCTAGGCCAGGGGTAGGCAACCTGGTGCCCTCCAGGTATTTTGGACAACAACTCCCATAGTATCTGACCATTGGCCATGCTGACTGGGGTTGATGGTAGTTGTAGTCCAAAATATCTGGCGCGCTCTAGACATACCACAAAGCCAGCCAGTTGATGAACGCATCATTCTTTAGGCCCTAAAGTTAGGGATGACTTTGCCAGAAGAGGAATGGGCAAGTTACAGATGCGGCTGGTATAACCATTCCCTCAAGCACAGCAAATCTGTGAAGATGCTCTGTTTAAGTGCTGCACACTATACAAGCCTCACTCCTAGGGGCATGAAAGGTTCATCGTACTTCTCTGAGTTCATTATGATCATGCCCTGTTCTTTCATGTGGATGATGTAAGCACTGAGAACAGATTCGTACAGTACTGCAAGCTCTGAAAGTGATGCTACATCATTTTGCAAAAATAAAGCAGGTGGAAGATCCTTTCCAATTAATGTGTGGATGCAACATTATTGTATATTTCCATACAAGATTAATTACATCACCTCCAGGGATTATTTCATTGCAAATCCACCCACCTTAATGCTCTATAATCCCTTGTGGGAGTCATTAGAATCTGTTTGATTCATAGCTTTTGCTCCCTTGGATACAAAAAAAACTTAAGGAATGTTACCTTGGAAAACCCTTTTTTTATTTAGGTCATTTTCCAAAATGCAGTTCTATGCATCCATCTTTGAACAGGTATGTAGTCCGAGAAGAACTGTGGAATTCTTAACAGAAGTAAGAAATTCAAGTGGGAGGGGGGAACACCCTCCACTTTGGATAGGGTTTCCCCCCCTCCACCCCCCTTTCCTCCATTTTCACTGCTCTGTTCTTGGAAAGCATTGTGGTGGTGGGAGGTTGGAAAGAGCCAGAGGGCTTGTACTCCTCCTCTCTCTCCATGGCAACTTCTGGTGGAACTCAGGGAAAGTCAGGTAGCTAAGGCTCCTGCTCTCCTGTCAGGATTCCCTTGAGACAGCCTGGTGCTGGAAGAAGGCGACAGAGATAGCGGATTGATTGAAGGGTAAGGCGGCTTAGTATTGGCATTGAGTCTTCCTAGCTTATGGTAGACCATTAAGGGAAAACAGGCATGTGACCTATCTTCCTTGGAAAAGATAATATCCGAGAGCCAGTGTGGCGTAGTGGTGAGTGTGTTGGACTGGGACTCGGGAGATCCGGGTTCTAGTCCCCGCTCAGCCATGAAGTTCACTGGGTGACTTTGGGTCAGTCACTGACTCTCAGCCTAACCTACCTCACAGGGTTGTTGTGAGGATAAAATGGAGAGGAGGTGGATTGTGTAAGCCGCCTTGGGTTCCTTGCAGGAAAACAGGCAGGATATAAATATAATAATAACAATAATTTAAAAAATAAATAAATAATAATAAATCTGTGTTATGGTCTCATCCACCTGTCCAATTCAGTTTCTTCCCTCACCACTTCCATTTCTTCCATTTCCCGTGCTAGCTGAGAGCTTCTATTTGCAACTTGAGCTCTTCCCCTGGTTCAATTTAGCATCCCTCCTATCTAGCTTTCTCCTAGCTTTCTCCTCTCCCACTTCTTTATTTGGCAGTAGCTCTAACTCCCTGTAATTTTCTGTAGTTCTTGCTTGCTCTTCCTCCCTGCTTGATCTGGCATGGCACTTGGCTTCTCTATGGTCTAATCCAGGGGTAGGCAACCCAGTGCCCTCCAGATGTTTTGAACTACAATTCCCATCACCCCTGACCATTGGCCATGCTGACTGGGACTGCTGAGACCTGTAGTCTACAACATCTGAAGGGTACCATGTTGAATACCCCTGGTCTAACCTAAATGCTATGCATGTATTTTCTTTGTGCATTTCCAAAAGAAACAGTGTTTTCAAGTATTATTGCCTATTGACTCTTTACTTTACTCTTTACTCTTTCTCCTGTGTGGAAACTTCAGTTCCATCATGGTACTTCACATGGTACCAAAGATCTCTTGGTTGTGAGTGCATAGCAATATATACATGTAGACAAAGGACATGTGGGGGGGATCTACACTTGCGATTTTTACTGACATTGTAATTCCTGGTTCACTGGCATAAATACTGGGACAGCGCTCCCTGATACATAGAAGGTGCCCTAGTGTAGGTTAGGCCCAGGGCTGGTGCAAGGTAGTTTGGTGCCCTAGGCAAGATCAGATATTTAGCGCCCCCCCTTGTTAATCGCCCATCTGGCCAGACACCCAGCCAGATTTATGTACATGACTGCCCTGCCCACCCAAAAGGGTCAATTATTATTTATTTATACACAGAAAGGAGTGGGCCGGTGAGAGGAGCTCATCCCCCTCCACCCTCTGAGCTCCCTCGCTTCATGAGGGGGGTGTGGCCAATGGAAAACTTTGCCCGCTCCGCCACCCCTCCCTCTGCAAACGGCAATAAACCAGGAGATAAAAAGTTGCAGTCTGCTCAGGACCTTTTGCAAAACACTGTAAAAAACATTTTTAAAATTCCAGAACTGCGCACTTGGCAGTTTTGAAAAGTACTTGGAAGGCTCTCGGGCTCCCTGACTCCCAGACACCTTCGGGAGAAGGGGGCAGCTGTGAAGGGCTCCACCTACCTGGGCTGGGTGGGTGGGTGGGGGAGGCTAAATTTGGGATCGAAAGGGTGAGAGCCGGGGGCGCGCGGAAGGGAGAGCGTGGAGGCAGGAAAAGAAAAGAGGGATGAAGAAAGGAATGAGAAAGAAAGACACAGGAGGAGGGATGGAGAGCTGCTGCAAGAACGCTGATGCCCGCCAGATGTTTTGGACTTCAACTCCCATCAGACCCAGCCAGCGTGGATGATGGAAGTTGTACTCCGAAGACATCGGGGGAGCCAGTGGGGGGGAAGTCCGAGGTGTGAAGTGTGAATCAGACAAACACGCGGGTTTCATACTCCCTTGGAGACCTGCGCATGCTCCGCCTCTACCTGAGCGTGGCCGTTGGGGTGCAGTGGCTGCAGCCCCTCCAACCCCCTGGCCGCGCGATGCGAAGCGAGGGAGGGAGGGAGGGACGGACGGACGGAGGTGGCGCCTATTCTCCAGGCAGCCACCCGCCTCCTCCCTCTGCATTCCCTTTAGGCCGCGCAGCGCCCCGCTCCGACGATGACAATGGTCGAGGCGACGCCGAGCTCCCCGCTGGACTGCCACAGCCCGCAGCGCAACCCGCAGGAATCCGAGGGCCCGGCCATCGCGGCCGTGATGTTCTCGGTCGGCGTGCTGGGCAACCTGATGGCGCTGGCGCTGCTGCTGCGGGTGCTGCTGCTGCGGGCACGGCGGCGGCGAGACTTCGCCGCTGGAACGCGGAGCTGCACACATCCCCATGGGGGAAGGGTTCCCTGCCGCCTGCCAAACGCCTGGGCCCTGCCCGGGGTCGGCCCAGCACTCTGGCGGACTCTGGCCCTCGCAGTGCGGCGCTTCTGACTGGCGCCCCCTTTAACCCTGCGCCCTAGGCAGCTGCCTAGTTGGCCTAATGGTAGCACCGGCCCTGGTTAGGCCATGGTAACACTGTTTACCGAAAAGCTTTCATTGCCCTCCTAAAACCACAGATTAGGAGAAGCACCTCCTAAAACTGTCAGATATATTTGGGTAGTACATTCAAGCAATTGTGGAGAAAGCACAAAGAATATTCTGCACTGCGGCGCCAGGGTTTGCCCATCTCAGCTAGGAGGAACACGAAGTCCCCATCTGAATATCACAATATTTAAATCAAAGTTAACATGCTTTGGAAGATCAGCGGTTGTTAGGTTAGGTTGCTTTGTATTAAGGCAGTATTTCCCAAACATCTGATAGCTGAGGCACTCCCCCCACCTTTACATTTTAAATTAAAAGGCAGACTTAATTCTTACACCTGAAAAACTTTACTTTTAAAGTGTGAAAGAGGGAGAGAGTGCAGACCACTTTCTGTGTCTCTGTAGAAGTTCCTGTCCCAAGTCAGCTGCCTGACTGGAAGGAGGCAAGCCCAGATCAGTGAACCAGCAGAGATATGACAGGGCCGCTTTCTCTGTGGGTGGATTCTTCAGGCTCACTGGAGCATTCCATTATTTAATGAACTGTTTACAGCATACTAGCAACTCTCTCACAGCACACTGCTTGGAAATTACTCAGTTGAAGTTTTGTGCTACCCACAGACATGCAGGGACAAAGGAACATCAGCCATCGCTGGCTCGGAATGTGTGTTGACTACAGAGCAGGTTTCTAAGAAAAGGTGCGGAGGATGCTAATGGATCATCTGCAAAACACTTTTGGCTATAGAGCTCCATTTCTCTGACCTGGGGTCCTCTATTCTCCAATTTAAAAAACCCACACAACATTCACTCTTTGAAGACCAAATTCTGCCCACAGTCACAGCGATACAGAAGGGATTGCTAATGATACAAAGAAACCGTATCATTTCTTTGTCAGGAATAGTACCGTAGTTCCTCCTCATATGAATCGGAGCCAAGTTCATGGTGGTTAGCCCTGGGCACTACTGGAAAATTCTCCTGTCGTTGCTGCTGCTTTCCCACTGACACACAGCAATGATAAGAGGGGTATTTATAAGCCTTCAGCCTGCTTGTCTTCCTTTTTCAGGAGGTCCCTATGTATGACCTCTCTTTATATTTTGTAAGGGAGAACAGAAAAGGAAGAAAGAGGCACTGACAGTCCAAACTTTTCTGAGGGAGAGAGGGAGCGCCATTGGGTCCATTAAACGGCTCTTTCAGATGGCAGAGTGCTTGCTTCCGTGCAGTGAAAGATATCGAACAGTTCTCAGCCCTCACCCCCACTTTCAGAAAGGTTCAGCTTGCTGGAATGGTATTTAGCGAGCAAAAAGATTATTTGGGGGGGGGGGAGAAACATTTTAAGACAGAGATGTTCCTTCTGTGAAGGAAGAGAAGAGGCGTTTTATCCAGGTTCTAGTCACGTCTTAGGTTGGACTTGGAATGCCTATAATCAAACAGTGGGGAGGATTGTGGAGGCTGGCAACAGCCCCCTTGCTCAATTACACAGATGGAGATGGAAAGAGGGCAGAAAGGGATGGCGGAGGAGTTGGGGGAGTGTAGTAGAACCCCTCCTAAGATTAGTCCAGGGAGCTGAGTTCACAATGACCGGACAAAAAAAGACAGCTTGTGCAGTCGATGCTAATTGACCAAAGGAGAGGAAGAGGTGCAGCCCATTTTCCAGGACCCAGCAAATGACTACATTGTCTTGCTTTTTGTGCCATGGGAGTAGAGCTTTTCCGCAGAGGCAGGAGCCAAGCTGAGCGCTTACGGTATGTGTGGAGAGCAAGGAGACAGAGTTGAGGCTGAGAGTAAAGAGGTCAGGCCCAGAACATGGAGCTTCTAGTTCTGTTACCATTCTGTAATATTACTTTCAGTACAGTTGGGGTCCCATCTGAATTTAATTCTAGTGTAATATTGGACTGCCTTGAGCCTCTCACCTTAAAAACACTTCTGGGAGCCCTGAGGACATAGATGGGTGGACCTTTTCCATAATCAGTCCAGAAATTTCGATTACTTACCTTGATGTCTACTGGATATTCATGAATGCACAGCCCAGATGGCATCATAAGGTGGGCCTCTTAATCGAAATTCTGGACTTCTTAGTATAGGAGTCTTCAGGTGAACCCCTCCATGCATTCAGTGAACATGTGGAGGGGTTTGCGGGCTATGTGGTCTAGCCCTACCTACTGCCAGAAGCATGTGCCATCATTCCATCAGGCTACTAGTCCTGATGGCTATAGGCTACCTTCAGTATCAGAGGCAGTGTGCCTATGTACACCAGTTGCTGGGGAACATGGGTGGGAAGGTGCTGTTGCTCTCCTGTCCAGCTTGCGGGTTTCCCATGGCCAACTGGCTGGCCACTGTGTGAACTGAATGCTGGACTAGATGGGCCCTTGGTCTGATCCAGCAGGGCTCTTCTTACGTTCCCCTCCTCTAATGAATGCCCATCTGAAGTTTGTGAGAAGGAGTTCTCTGTATGTGCAGAGAGCTCCTGCATTGGAGAAGGCGCCCAGGTCAGGCAGGGTGCCTCCTCTAGTGTAGAAGCTCTCTGTGCACACAGATCAGTGCTGGTTCCATGTTCTTGAGGGCCCTTGGGCAGAACCCCTTCAATGGGCTCCCCTCGCTCAGTGAGTCTAATCTCTCCCCACCATTGTCACCAGCTGTTATCGCTCCTCATACTCTTTCTCGACATTGGTACCACTTGCTTGCTTGATAGCCAGAGAGCAAGTGGGCAGTGGCATCTAATGCTCCTCCTTCTCACCACCACCCTTGTCTGGGCTAGAGTGAGAGGCAGGTGAACAAGCAGGCTGCAATGGTGAAGAGTAAATGGTAAATTTTAAATCTTTAAAATTTTAAGATTTTAAAATTTTTATATTGTTTAAATGTATTTTATTGCATTTATGTATTTTATACTGTGTACATCGCCCAGGGTGGCCGGTTGCCGGCCAGATGGGCGATAAACAAATATTTATAATAATAAAGAGGAGAAACAACTCCAGGAAGTTTTTTGTCAGTGGGGCCCTGCTGAGGTGTGGGCCCTTGGCACATGCCCGACCATGCCGACCCTTGATGCCAGCCCTGATATAGATGAATGTGCAGAGAACTCCATCTCACAAATATCAGATGGATATTTGTTAGTGGAAGGGGGAGGCATTGCACAGTCACAGCAGTGGGCAGGGCTAGCATGTGCACGCCTGTGAAACTCTATCCATGTTAACTGAATATGTGGAAGGGTTCATCTGAAGACCCCTTTTGTGCCAGCCTCTCCCCAGCCCTCAGATGAGTAAATAGGAGAAGTGATGGTGGAGAGCACCCCATCTGCACGGAGAAGGGCACAGCAGATCATGGTAGACTTGGCAACCTCCAGGCACATTAAGAGGTCTTTTCCATCTGGTCACACTATAAATGCCTTGTGTACTGTGTGGGCTGTTACGTGTTTGTGGCTACCGTTCTGTAAACACCTATATGTTTCTCACACCCTTGTTTCACACACCAAATATCATCCCTCCTCCTCACAACTAGCATCATGGAACAAAATGCATTATTAAGGGCGAAACCACCTCTCACCAGCTGGTTTAGACTAGCTCTCACCAGTTGGCAGAAGCCAACGAAAATACCAAGAGAGTAAATGGGCAACTTCTACCTCATTAAAGAAGGGGGGGGGGACGGTTATTTACGACACTCATGTGAGGTTAAAAAAAAAAGCATGGTCCATGAATTTGTCCGATCCCCTTTTAAAGTTGTCCAAGCTGGCTGAATGCAGGCTCTGCATTGCTTGCAAGAAACCTGTCTCTTGAAAGCCCTGTGCGGCTACAACAGAAGGTTGTGCAATCCTTTATTGTGTTTGTATGGGGTATACTGGGCCCTAATATCTATTTAACATGCACATCAGCTGCAGCATTTGCAGGACGCACAAGTCCTATCCAGTTGTTCTTGCCTTCATGCAATAAGAGAGCCAAGGATGCACTTACTGGGCCGGGCCCTCTGTTGCATCCCAGTCTCCTGATCTCGCCACCCTCCACTTATTGGAAAGGGAGGTCTGCAGTCCGGTCAGGGTTCTAAGTCATGCAGGAAGCCTATACAAGTGCAGACAGGGCCGGATTAAGATAGGGGCTATTGGAGCTGCAGCTCCAGGCCCCTACCATAAAATAGGCCCACAGCCGGCCTGGCAGCGTGCGGCGTGCCCACTCGCCCGAGCCGCGCCGCCGCCTGCTGGCTGCTGCCGCTGCCGCGCTACTGCACTTGCCCTTGCTGTCGAGACGCCAGGCAGCGGCTCCCTCGCGGCGGCGGCGGCGGCTCTTCCCGCCGGGGACCTGCGACTCTGTGAGATGCCCTGTCTGTCCGGCTCGGGAGAGCCAAAGCCACTCCGGTAAGGTAAGGTGGTTGCCCGCGCGCGCGCCTGCCTCTGACCCGGTTCTCACGGCCTGGTGGCAGGACTGGCGCGCCGGCGGCGGCCCGGCAGGGAAGCAGCAGCGTGCGCGGCTCTGGCTGGGCGCCGATGGACTCCCCTGGGTCAGCCTTCCCCAACTGGGTGTCCACCAGCGGTGTTGGACTACAACTTCCATCGTGCTGGCTGGGGGTGATGTGGGCTACAGTCCAGTTCACCTGGAGGGCGCCAGGTTGGGGGAGGCTGGCCGGAGGTGGGTGGGGACAAAATCCTCAGCACCAGGCCCATAATGGTCTTAATCCGGCCCTGAGTGCAGAAGGTTCCCCGCTGCAGACTGTTGCCTCCAGCGCCAAGTGGCGGGGTCTGGTCACTGGGGCATGATGGAGCGGGTGGGGCCAGCTAATCGCATGAGGTTTTGAATGCCTGCATAAGGCTACAACCAGGCACTGACTGTAACCATTCAGTTGGCATGTTAAAGCTCAGGCCATGCGTACTCTCTTAGTCCGTCGATCACAATAAAATATGAGGCATATTATTAGCGCATTCGGAGGATGCAACAGAACTCAGCATCTCAGATTATGGAGGACTAGTTTCTAAGGATAGCATGGTTTAAATATATCTTGCCTGCCTCCTACTTCATCCTGTGACACACACACTGCTGGGGCTTGCTCAGTTCTTCTTTTCTGACAAGTTGTTGTTGACCTTTCCCTCTCTCCAGTGAAAGCTGCTGCCACTCAGTCCACCTTACAGAAATATACTGCCACATGACTCCGCAGAGCTAAGGACAGGCCAGAATGGGGGAGAACACTCCATCCCATCCCAGAATGGCCTGCCAAGGTGTCTTTGTTCAGTTATTGATTACTAAATGAGCTTTAAATGATTGATGCTCTGTGGTGATGGATTGTATGAAGAGGAAATGACAAAGAGAATATCTTATACCACAACATGGTTTTTCCTCAAGGTCGACATTGGCCTCAGGATAGACTTTGTGTGATGTGCTGTGACTATTGGGTCAACAAGTGGATCAGACACTGACGTATGCTCAGCATGTTTGGCCACCTTGGCATTAGTGGATCTGCTAAGTGGAGGGGCCGTAGCTCAGTGGAAAAGCTTTTCATGAAGATGATCCGAGGTTCAGTCCCTGTCACTGGGTCACAACACCATCGTTTGCGCCACACTGCTGTCATCTCTGCCACGATTCTTCCTATTGCTTTACTGTAGTGCAGTGTGATGGGGAACCGATTTCAGCCCAAGGACCACACCGGCGCTGGACCGTGGGGGACCGCACACCATGCACTCCCAACACACTTGTAGCATGCATCCTAACACTGCTTGCCCACCTCCCACACACACTTACACACATGCACAGACACAGGGGAGGCTGGTGACTCCTATTTTGGTGGGGCTCCTTATCCATTGCAGGTTTTACAGTTTATTATTTGGAGCTTCATAGGAGCAATACATGGTGCTCCATGGTGGTGAACCTATGTTGGGGGTGGAGTTCAGCACCACGGAGAGCTCCTATGAAGCTCCAAATAAAGGCCACAAAACCTGCAATGGATAAGGAGCCCCAGCCGAAATAGGAGTCACCAGCCTCCTCCGCACAGACATCCACTCACATGCCTCCCCCCACCCTGCATGGGACTCAGCCAGTGGCTCGAGGAGCTGCTCCTTGAGGCACTGGCTGTTGTGTGCCAGTTTCACCTGTTGCTTGCCATCAGCAAGCATAGGATCGTGAATGGTGGGCAAAGAGGACTCAGCCGACTCCTTGAGGAGATATTCCTTGAGGCATTGACTGAGTTGTGTGTCAGCTTCGCTCCCTGCTCCCCTTCCCCGATTGGGGAAGGCAAGGGAGAAGCGAAGGTGACTCAGCTGTCACCTCGAGGAGCTGCTCCTTGATGCACCAGCTCGCTTGTGTGCTGGCTTCACCCGCTGCTCATCATCCCAATTGTGATGGTAGGCAAAGCAGACTTGGCTGGTGGGGCCAGCATTACTCCTTCGGCCCCGGGAAGAGTGATGTGGACTGAGCAGTGGTGGCCTTGAGGATGCAGCTTAGTCACTCTCCTTCCCTTCTCTGAGTGGGGTGGGCAGGACTTTGGGGAGGGGGCGGGGCCTCATGCACTGAATTCAGCCAGCAGGCCAGAAGTTCCCCATCCGTGCTGAAGGCCCTCAAATTCGTCCCTATCCTATGCAATTTCTATACTCAGTCACATAGCCTAGCCTTTACCACAAGTCTGATGCAGCAAGTTCCCATTCTTCAGCCTGTTGGCTGGCCGGGGGATGCTGCCCCCAGTGAGGTTCACCTGGCACCAACAGAGTCATCTTTTTTGAGCCAGGTGAAGACTTTCTTCTACTCCCAGGCATTTGACAGCATATGATGAGGCTTTTTGAGGTTAGATTTTTATTGGGTCCTGGTAGTTCTATTGTTAATTGGTTTTAACTATTTCAAACTGTTTTACATTTTCATATGTTAAAGGTTTTGTTTTTTTTAAATTATGTTTTGTCAAGTTGTGAACCACCCAGAGAGTTTTGGCCATTGGGTGATGTAGAAATGTAATGAATGAATGAGCTGCCGTCTCAGACAAGCTTAGACTGGTGGAAACATAAAAGATACATAAAAGATCAGGGGTTGGTAACCTGTGGCCCGCAGCCTGATTTGCAAAAGCCCTTTGCAAGTGATCAGCTCATACATCTAGCAAGAGCCATCTGTCCCCTTCCCCAACCGTTGGCCATGCTGGCTGTGGTTGATAGGAGTTGTAGTAAAAAACAATCTGGAGGGCACCAGGTCGGGGAAGGCTGGCCCAGATTATATCATGGAGACAAGCCTGCCCCATGCAGGCCACCTCCAGTGCTGTGTTGTTGTTGTTGTTTTGAGATTTACAGGTGGTGGCAGTCGTAGTTCATCTTCTCAATGTGGAGGGGATCAGTATGATAGGCTGGATTCAAATTCTCACTTGGCCATGAAGCCCGCTGCTGTGCCAGTCTAAGTCTCACTTACTTCACAGGGTTGGTGTGACCATAAAACTGGGATACTCTTCCTCGAAGGGGGTTCGGCTAGAAATGCAATCCATTTTTATTAGCAGCTAGTGGAGCATTGTATCATGTCCACCATAAAGTATGATGACCTCAGCAACCTTTGACTCCCGGAGGACTTGCCTCTGTTTGTAAGGCGTGCCTTGCTTGTCCCTGTGAGCAGGAGAAGGGAACAACCAGAGTCTTCTAGGAGCTCTCTAGCTCTCTAGACAGGCCCGAAGCATGGGGCAGACGATACTTTGCCGTAGAAGAGCACAAACTCATCTAGGCCATTCCCAGTGGAGGCAAAATGGACAGTGTGTACTGTGGATAATGACATTTTATTATCTCACACCTGCTAGATTGGCAACAAATCAAGAGACAGGCAGGTGCACTCGTACAGACAGCACAAATCTAGGTTTTTGAAAGGGGCCAGAATAGCTCTTTGGGGTGCAGCACTGGGCGACTGGATTCAAAACTAGTCACAAACACGGATGCATGTTTTCCTCTTGCACGAGGCTGCACAGGACGCAACATTATGAGAACCAAAAGCACTCACACACTTATAAAGACTAGAGGAGTTCATTACTGGAAGACAAATCGCAAGTGAAGAAGAGCACTACCCCAGAGCTTGGTGGGAATGAAACTTTTAACAGAAGTTTCACATCCTTCGAGAAGATACTAAAAAAAATAAAAAATAAAATAAAAATAAAATTCAGTTGACTCTGCATTTGAAGTATAAACCAAAGATATCTTCTAAACATTTCCCTGCCCCCCCACCCCACCCTTGGTGATACACCACATCCTCGTTCTGCTTGTTATCTAGCTCTGGGAACCACAACATACTCCTCTCTACTGTTATATCACCAGAATTAGAAATGATGCACCTGGTTTGTGTGTTCCAAAAATATAATCATAAAGCAGTGTCCTCCAACCTTGGCTGGCTGGGGCATGCTGGGAGTTGTAGGCCAAAAACATCTGGGGACCCAAGGTTGCAGAACACTATCATAAAGCATCCTCTGAAAAGGATGTAGACATAACATTCTAAGCATTGTGAGATGGAATGACTTGCGTTTCCCTGTTGTTTTTCTCACCTGCTCTCAAGAGATAAAAAAAAAGTTGTGACAAAAAAGGCCTACTTCCCCCTCCTCTAGTATTATCTCAATGTTGAAAACGTTGCTAGGAGCCAACACAGGCCACTGGGTGTGTTTTAGCAACTGCAGTAAAAAGGATGTTGGCACTGATTTATGCAGTAGTTGTTCGAATTAATACCCATGGAGGTCCAGAGGATTACCGAATAATCTTGAATCACAATCACACCAAGACAGTAAGAATTTTTTTGGTCCAAATAACCTGGAAATCAGTCTGTGTTTGTATGCCAAAGAGAGCCTGGTGGCATATAACCTGCCAGCTAACTTATAAAATCCCATCCAAATAGTGATGGAGAACCTTTACCAAGTGAGGTCACATGTGGTGGTCCTGTGGGGAGGATCCAACGTTTTGAACAAGAGCCTTTGGGGAAATTATTAATAGTAAAATTATAAATGGCATTTATATAGTGAATTTCAACTGTTCTAAGCACTTCAGATAGACTAGTTCAGTAATCTTACAACAACCCTGCAAGGGATTGCAAATGGGGTGTTGAGTCTGAGAGAGCACCTTGCCTAATGCTGCTCAGTGATTTGGGGGCTGAGGTGAGATTTAAACTGGAGAATTCCCGCTTCTCAAGTCACACTCTTAGGGTGGCCAGGTGTTCTCTTTTACAGAGGACCATCTAATTGAAGGTATCCTCTGCTTGAAGGGCTGTCCAGTCTAATTCCTGTGTGGCGTAGTGGTTAGGGTGTTGGACTGGGAGTTGGGAGATCCGGGTTCTAGTCCCCACTCGGCCATGAAACTCACTGGATGACTTTGGGCCAGTCACTGACTCTCAGCCTAACCTACCTCACAGAGTTGTTGTGAGGATAAAATGGAGAGGAGGTGGTGGATTATGTAAGCCACCTTGGGTTCCTTGCAGGAAAAAAGGCGGGGTATAAATATAATAAATAAATAAATAATAAATAAATAAATAAATAAAATAATTAAGATAAAGAACCATCAGGACGGTTGCCCATCATCAGTTAGCACCTGAACCGCAGGCAGATCAGGCAGGCACTAGATGTACTGTATTTCTATTTAAATGGTAATCATTATTTCTAAATTTGCATCTATAAATTAGCATATGCAAAAGTTTTGCAAATCACTGTCATCTTTTTTTGACAGTTTGTAAATTGCCACCTTAATTACAGCCACTCTAAAAACCATTACGAATTAAAGATCTTAAGGCTCAATCCTATGCATGTTTAGACAGAAAAAAGGCCTACAACACCCAGCATAGCTGCCTGGCTGGGGCATGCTGGGAGTTGTAGGCCTTTTTTTCTGTCTAAAGTTGCATAGGATGGCACCCTTAGACTCTCAGATTGGGTGTGGCTGACTGGCTGAAACCTTGAACAAGACTGTTCCACATCACAAACTTTTGACACAAGTCCCACTTATATTGTTCTTATGTAGCCAAAACAGCATCATGAGAAGGAGGTATCAGCAGACTTGGTGGGGGAAAGCCACGGTTTGCAGAGCTACAAAAGAAGATCTTTAAGGGGAAACTTGCAGGGGCATTGCTAGGTACATAAAAGACTTGGGGGGAAGTAATAAGACTGCCCCAAGAATAACTGTGTATGTCAACATTTTGCAGAAGGTTTAAAAGCTGGAGAATGCTAATTTGCTAATTTACATCTATAGATGCAAATTTAGAAATAATTACTAGAATGTATTTATATTTCACAGAAAGCAAGCCAATTATTTCCCAACCAAATCACCCCCAATTCTTCAGTTAACTTGCACCCCACCACCAGATCACCTCAAATCAATTAATTTACCCCGGCCCAATCGTTTTCTACACAGATCATGCTCCAAATCGAATTCCCTTTCAATTAATTATCCCCCATTCATCATAATCCCCCCAGATCACCTCTAGGTTTAAGGAGGAGGTTTTTTAAAAAAGTGTGTGTGTGTGTGTGTGTGTGTGTCTAAGAGAGAAATATTAAATCCCAGTATTGTCAACACAGACTAGCAGCGACTCTCCAGGGCTTCAGGCAGGAGTCCTTCCAGCCCTACCTGGAGATGTCAAGGATCGGACCTGGGCTGGGACCTTCTGCTCTGCCACTGAGCTATGGCCCCTCCCCCTAAAGAGCTCAAAGGCAACTGGAAACAATCCCAGTCTGGGTGAAGGTAATCACAAACCCCGAAGGAAAGGATTCCGTCCCGAGTTTGATTAGGGACGAAGAGGCAGCTTTCCCAAAGCAAAGTGCCTCTCTAAGTAATATATAACAGAGCAGTCCTCTGTCTCCATGTCAGGGCCCTCCTATGGTGGGACATCATCATCATCATCATCATCATGCGCCAGTAGTTGGGATCATTGCGCCACCTCCTGGCACAACCCATGCCATTTCCAGACCCTTTTCCAGGAAAACAGAAATTGTCAAACAGACGCAGCACATTGTCCCCAAAGAAAGCCAACCTCCAGCAGCCTCAGGGGAGGGGAAACCAAACCCAGGCTCTGCCAATTTTATTTCAGAAAAACAACCCCCCTCCTCTCCTTGTTGAGGCTCCAAGGAATTAAAACACATGCCAACTGACTGAGAATGACGTCCGATGAATTATGATGCGATTGTGTAAAATGAAAAAAAACCCCAACAATATTACCTGCCCGCAGCTTTATGAAGCAATTGCTCACTCTCTAGAGAGCTCATACTCAAATTCTGCACTTTCCATGCTAGGGCTTCCCCTTTCGGGGAAAGTGTCAGGCCTGGGAGCAACACTGGCCCTTCAGAAGCTGCCACGTTAATATGTTCTGAAAGGCTTCTGGACTGAAATCTTTTGCCAAATGTGTATTTGATGCCGTGGTACACACTGTACCGAAAAAGACATGCTTCCGTTACCAGGGCACTTTGGCAAAGAAACTCAGCCTCACACAAGAGAGAATGGCAATTCTCTCAATTCATGTCCTTAAGAGAAGGTCAGCATTTGCCATGTAATCTTACAGGACTTCCCCACCGTTGGCACAAGAATCGTGAAGTGAACATTTATTTTAAAAGGGAGGCAAATCAGAGGACAGAGAGTATAAGGATATAGGCAGTATAGACCAAGGGAGAGCTTGTGGGACTTGGGTTTGGGTTCAAATTCCACCTTAGCCATGAGGAACTCACTGACGCAGAGAGAAACGTGCCTAGGGCCATCCAGTGCGGTCATGGCTAAAGTGGCATTTGAAAGGCAAGAAGCAAAGATTAAAAAATGGCCGCATTAGCAAGCAATAGGATACAATGAGAGGCTGCTGTCAGATATATGTAAACCAAATCACAGCCTCAGATTAAAGGAAGTATTTCAGAGGAAGGTCTTCAGGCCAGCACAGAAGGGGCAAGTCAGTAGGGAGTTTGGGGGCCGCTGAGAAGGCCCTTTCTCTTGTGCATGCCAATCTTAATGACTGGCACTCAAGAAGGACCTCCTGAGGCAGATCTTAATGTCTGGGCAGGATTGTATGGGTGAAAGCAGTTCTCCAAATAATCTGGTCCCAGGCCATTTAGGGCTTTAAAAGTTAAGGCCAGCACTTTGAATTGAAGTGTTATGTTTGACTTCTCAGCAGCCACCAGCATCAGGGCGAATCCATTTTGTACCAACTGCAGCTGCCTTCTTCAATGGCAGCCCCACATAAAGTGTTTGGAAGTAACCAGTGCACAGATAATGGAGGTCAGTTGTGACCACTCCAGATAGGACTGCAACTGGCGTACAAGGCAGAGCTTGTAAAACACACTCCTGGCCACAGCCACTACCTGTGACTCACTAGACAGCGACGAACCAAGAAGCATCTCCAAGTTGCACACCTGGTTCTTCAAGGGGAATGCAAGTCAGTCCAAGACCAGTTTCTCTCCACCATCAGGATCTGCCAACTTCCCAACCCATAGAAACTCCCATCTTTCCCGGATTAAGTTTCATCTTGCTCTCCCTCATCCATCCATGATCACTGGACTACTTAAATGTGTGACTGTGACATTATAGACAGGGTTCATGTTCAGAAGAACAGTGCATCTTTGAACCATCCCACAGCAGATCGTGACACTTAATAAGTGTTCCCCATGGAGAATCTTCTTTAAGAAACCACAGGCTCCTTTCGAGTCTAGACAGAACCTGACCAAGTTTACAAAATAATAGTTCAGACAGCATGTCTTCATCTACAGAGCAGCTGGTTTAGTTTACAAGAGCCTGTCCTCCAGAACAATGCACGACGACTTCATAGCACACTTCAACCATTCTTGTGAGAATAAGGTTAGTAAGGTGGCAGGCATTTTCTCCTATTCCAGAGAGTTTATAAACAGATTGGGTGGGAATTCCTATCTGTGTTCAGAGACTGTGAAAAAAACACTCCCAAGTTCTTCCATACAAAACATGCAAAGGAATGGTAACATTCATCCTTGCATACACATGGAAACAGCAGGGATCCTCTCCCATACCAAATCGCAGCCTTAATTCCATGAGCAGAAGGGTGGTGCCACATGGTAAGGGGCAATTAACTAGCTGTGTGATGTTTAAATGCACTTTAGAGGCTAGTTTTATAAAGCCAAAGTTGGAACCGGCTTTTCCTAAATCCAGAGTAATGAGGGTGATCTTATGAATCTCCCTTTACCCAAGTCCTCTGGCCAGAGGCTCACAGTCAAACCAATGAGTAAATCCCAAAACTAACTTATGCTTGGATGCCACAGGATGCCTAGTTTTGTCCTCTACGAGTGGCTTCTTTTCACATCCAGTGCCTACTGGCTGGCTTGGTCGAGGAAAGAAGCCACCCATTCAGAAATGAAACTGCTCAGTTATTTGTAACACACACTTTGGTGCTTTCCTTCAACAAATTCATCTCCAGCTCCTCCAGACATTCCTCCCGGATGAGTAATTTTTCCTGATCAGAAACTCTGGATAAACAAGTCTGGACCTGGATCTGAACTAAAGGCAAAGTTTAATTCAAATTCACTGGAGCTCAAACTCTCATAAGTGAACACACCAGCTTACGTGGGTCTGGTCCCAGACATCATCTGCCACATTCCAAGGGAACCTGGGGCAAGCACACCTCTTGGATCACACACGGCTTAATATTTAACAAGTGACTGCTTTACTTGCTTGCATGGTTGGGCTTGCCTTGAATGTACGGTAGCATCCAGATTAACAAATCAAGATGAGCAGGAGCGAAGTTTCTTCCAGGCTTCCTAAACTAAACAGCAATCATAAATACGCTCTGCACTTCAAGGAAGTGGTAGCTATAACCAGCTTAAGGGTTTCACTTAGGAAAATTTCTTTCTCATCAAAACAAGATTTGTCAATACGAAGTTAAGATTTCCCATCAATTTTTACCAATGTATGTCCTATCGATTTCTGTGAAGCGTACACTAACTAGCACACAGTGACCTGGTTCTCATGACACAGCAGGCTCATTGGTGGTTGTTTAATGCTAAGGCAGGACCAAAGTATTTCGCTCAAGTTTTTGCACAGTATACAAATCAGCCGGAACATCTTTCCATCAGAGCTTCACAGTATTCAATGCAGAGGGCAGCTCTTTCCAGTGTTTGTTATGCCTCTGTGAAACTACTTTAGTAGACAAGTGACCTGGTTCGCATCACATGACAGCCTACCGTGGCTTAATTTACCCACAGGGGCTGTTGTGTTGTGTTGGTCACCATTTTTGCATAGTGCCCTTGGGCGCCCAGCTTGCTGCGGCTTGTCATGTCATGCAAACCCAGGCAGCAGGGATTAGACAACCCTCAAATAACCCATGATTTGTTTTAGGGTTATTTGAGGGTTGTCACAACCCTCAAACAACCTCTACTGCCTGGGTTCACATGATACAACAAGCCACAGCAAGCTATACCCTCTGATGAGCTGTGGCACATGTGGCTGACATTTTGAATATACAAACTCCACTGGGGGGGGGTCATGTTGTGCAAACACGGACAAGGAGGGTTATTTGAGGATTAAAGGACCCGCACATGACCCTCAGCTTGTTGTAGGATCATGTGAGAGTTGTTTAACCCTCAAATAACCCTCAGTGACTGGGTTCGCATGACCTCCCCCCCTTGGGGTTGCATATTCAAAATATTGCCTGGCACACGCTGTGGCTCATCATGGGTTAAATAACCCATGGTGAATTGGCCATGTCATGCGAACCGGCCTGGTGTGGGTTTCACTTACAGTGTTCTGCCCAGTCGTATTTGGAAGTTGACTGATATGTGCCACCAACTTCACACCAGTGTCTCCTGATGCAAAGCACACATCTTTGCCAAGTGGGTGGGGTAATAATAACCCCACCAATAACCAGCAGGTAACTATTTTGAGAGCTTATGCGCCAACATTAGATGCTGATGAAGACATCAAGGAAAACTTTTATACCCAGTTGGACACTCTCCTGTCAGAGATACCTAAGGAGGATAAAATTATCCTCCTGGGCGATTTTAACGCAAGAGTTGGGCGTGACTTTGATTTATGGCCAGAAACTATTGGAAAAGACAGAGTTGGTAATAGCAACCCGAACGGAATCTTACTTTTGTCTATATGTGCAGAGCATAATCTCACTATCACAAACATGCTCTTTCGACAAAAGAATAAGTTTAAAACATCATGGCAGACCCACGGTCAAAGCACTGGCATCTTCTGGATTATGTAATTGTCCGTGTTAGAGATCGCCGCGATGTACTTCTTACTAGGGCCATGGTGAGTGCCACCGACTAATCCGGTCCACTATGGTTATCAACATTGCTCCCCAACGTAGGCTTCAAGGAAGGAAACTAAGGCGTAAAATGAACATCCACGCCCTTCAAGATCCTATTAAGCAAACTCGTCTTCAATCACTTCTTAAGGAACATCTACCTACGGAACCTCCTGACAACATTGAGGACCATTGGTCTAAGCTGAAAACCTCCATTACTGCAGCTTGTGAACAAACTATTGGATACGAAACTAAGAAACATCAGGATTGGTTTGATGAAAATGATAATGAGATTAAATATATAATTGACCAAAAAAGGAAAGCCTTCCAAATATGGCAAAATGATAGTAACTGCGCTGCCAAGAAAAAATCTACGCTAGTGCAAAGGCTGAGGTCCAAAGAAGAACAAGAGAACTTAAGAATGCCTGGTGGAAAAAGAAAGCTGAAGAAATTAAACAACTTGCAGAATCTCATGATGCACGGGGCTTTTTTAAGGCCACAAGGGCCATTTATGGACCAAAAACCTATGGTACAAACCCTTTACAATCAAAAGATGGCACCAAACTCTTAAAAGACAAGAGTCTATTGCACTGCGTTGGAAAGAGCATTATTATGACCTTTTAAATCGTAAATCTAAGGTGGATAATGAGATTTTTTCGCAAATCCCACAAAAACAAATTAGAGAGGAACTTGCAATACTCCCCACTTTGGATGAAGTAAAAAAGCCATTAATCAAATGAAGAATAACAAAGCTAGTGGACCAGATGGGATTCCTGCTGAAATCTTTAAAGAAGGGGGCCCCGAACTTGTACAACATCTTCATAAACTCATCGAAAAAATCTGGATAAGAGAAGAGATCCCAGAAGACTTCAGGGATGCCATAATTATCACCTTCTTTAAGAAAGGTGATAGAACAGACTGTGGAAACTATCAGGGCATTTCTCTCTTAGCTACCGCAGGTAAAATATTTGCCAGGATTCTCGCAAACCGTCTTCTGTCTATTTCAGAAGAGATCCTCCCTGAATCTCAATATGGTTTCCGCCCCTCTAGAGGGACAGTAGACATGATTTTTACTGCACGTCAGCTCCAAGAAAAATGCCGGGAGCAAAATCAGCCCCTTTATATGGCATTTATTGATCTTGCTAAGGCCTTTGATACTGTAGACCGTACAGCTCTCTGGACTATCCTTATGAAAATTGGATGCCCCAATAAATTTGTGAACATCTTGCGACTTCTCCATGACAACATGATGGCTACGGTCTTGGACAACAACGGCTCTCATGGTGCTCCATTTAAAGTGGGATCAGGTGTTAAACAGGGATGTGTCATTGCCCCAACATTATTTGCTATTTTCATCGCCATGATTTTACATCTTGTCGAGGGGAAACTTCCCACTGGTGTGGGAATTATATATCGAACAGATGGAAAGCTTTTTAATCTCAGCAGGCTGAAAGCAAAAAGTAAGGTAATTACAACCTCCGTTGTGGAACTTCAGTATGCTGATGATAATGTGGTCTCCGCACATTCAGAGGATGATCTCCAAACTATCCTAAATGCTTTTGCAGAAGCATACAGAAAACTTGGTCTCTCACTTAACATAAAAAACCCTGAAGTGCTTCATCAGCAAGTGCAAGCTAACCCTTTGGTGATGCCATCTATCCAGCTTGGCGGGACAATACTCGAAAATGTCGATCATTTTCTCTATCCTGTCAGCTAACATCGACAGTGAAATCCAGCATCGTCTGAGCTCCACAAGTGCTGCGTTTTCTCGAATGAAACATAGTGTTCGAGGATCGGGATATTTGTAAGAAGACCAAAACACTGGTTTATGAAGCCATTGTATTACCAACTTTATTGTATGCCTGCGAAACATGGACTATCTATAAACGTCACCTCCAACTCCTTGAAAGATTTCATCAACGTTGCCTCTGGAAAATCCTGCGAATTACTTGGGAAGATAGGCGAACAAATGTCAGTGTACTGGAAGAAGCAAAGACTACTAGCATTGAAAAAATGATCCTTCAACGCCAACTTCATGTTGTTCGAATGCCTGACTGCTGTCTCCCAAAGCAGTTACTTTATTCCCAACTCAAGGATGGAAAGCGGAATATCGGTGGTCAATATAAGAGGTTTAAAGATGTTCTTAAGGCTAATCTAAAAAAATGCAATATAAACATCAAAAACTGGGAAGCTCTGGCCCATGAACGATCTAACTGGAGGTTGGCCTTTCACAAAGGTTCTATGGACTTTGAAGAAGCTCGAGTGCAAGGTGAAAGGGAGAAACGTGCTAAGCGAAAAGCACGTCAAATTAATCCTTTACAGGACCATCTTCCATCTGGTAACCTGTGTCCTCACTGTGGGAAGCTGTGTGGATCTAGAATTGGCCTCCACAGTCACTTACGGACCCATCGCTAGAGTCTACACAATTTTCTTTAGAATTTTCCTCCTTTTAAAATCTCCTTTTTGTAAATTTTCTTTTTTTTTTTAATCCTGGAAGACAATCTTACTCGGTCACGAGTCATCACCTGACTGGGGATGGGGGGGGTAGGGGAGAAAGATGCTTCTAGGCTGAATGCAGAGATGGGTCTCTTGTACAATAATAGCAACAATCATATGACAGCTTGATAGTTTGAAACTTTTTTTCATGCAGCATCCGTTACTGACAGGGCATTCTGATCACATGAATGAAGTGTGTCCACCCACATGTGATGAGCTCATCATGAGAGAACTGGCCATCTGAGAATACACCCTCAGAGATTGCTGGTACAGGCTCTAGGAAGTGGAACAAAGACTCAAGTTTATTTATATATTTAAAGTATTTTTATCCCATGCCTCAGCCAAAAAAGGTCCCATAGCTGCTTGCAAGCAATTAGTTAAGCAAGACATTCCCTACCCACAGGCTTACAATCTAAAAAGACATGACATGCAAGGGAAAAGGGATGGGGAGGGAAGAGGAAAAAATGAAGTAGTCTTTCAGCAGAACTGGTGGAATGGCCCTTCTTCCCCTCTCATCTCTGTTACAGCCTGCTGGAATCACTGCTCATGGTGACTGCTGGAATCACTGCTCATGGTAACAGTTGGTGGTATACAGTTCCTATTGCAGCAATGAGATTCACTACTGTATTGAGTAATACTAAAGACAGCAATGCAGGGATGATAGAACTATTCAAGATTTTCTGCAGTCTTCTCTCCCATGCTTTTGGATATGGAGGAACCTTGGCCTGTATAGATAGGAGGAAAGCAAACCACAGCATTAGGCCCCACTAGAGGGATTACAAAAGTTAAGGAGTTTTGTAGTACCTTAAATACCAACACATTCATTCTGGTATGAACTTTTGTGGACTAGAGTCCATTTCATCAGATGCAGGAAGTGTTATCGTTCATTACTAATATGCTGGAGTGGTTTTAGCTGAGAGCTGTAGGTGACAAGAAGTGATGTTCACCTTCAGTCCCTCAGTTATGATGTCCTCCTACTTGCATTTGGATAGAAAGAGGATGGCAAGTTTCTTCATGAGATGAATGCATTTCCAAATCGTTATTTCCCTTCACAAGGTCATCTTACCACAGCATGCATGCTATGGACAGGACCAAAGTATTTGGCTCAAGCTTCGCACAGTTTACAAATCAGCTGGAACATCTTTCCATCAGAGCTTTACAGTATTCCGAGCAGAGGGCAGCTCTTTCCAGTGTTTGTTATGCCTCTGTGAAACCACTTTAGTAGACAATGACCTGGTTCGCACGACACAAATCCCAGGTGGCGGGGATTAGACAGCCCTCAAATAACCCATGGCTTGTTTTAGAGGGTTGTCTAACCCTCAAACTGACCCCTGCCACCTGGGTTCGCATGACACAAGCCACTTCAAGTTGGGTGCCCGTGGGTGCCATGCAAAAATGGCATCTACGGGTGCCCAGTATGACACAACGCACAACACCCCCCCCCCCATGGGTAAATTAAATCACAGTAGGCTGTTGTGTCGTGTGAACCAGGTCAATGTTTGTGTATTTTATTGCTTATTTTGTAAACTGTCCAGAGAGCTTCGGCTATTGGATGGTATTAAAATGTGAGATAGTTAGATATACAGTCAGACAGACAGACAAACCGAACAAGGAAGAATGTACAACTAGGAGTCCTCCACATCTTACTTTCCACAAAAGTCCTTGTGGGTGGCAGACACAAAGAGGAACAAGTCAGGGTGACAACATAGCCAGTTCTTCACCATCTCCGGGTGCCTGGGATCAACTTCCAGAAACACACTCCTGAAAGCAGACAAGAAGTGAGAGAAACAGCGAGCTTGGTCAAAACTTCCTTAAAGGCCGACACTTGACATGACTGAACTGGCATTTGAGAATGTGGGTTCAGTGGCTCTGTGTAGAGTTAAGCACACGCTGAAGCCTCCAACTCAGCCACATTTGCTGTTTTTGACAGCTTTGCGGCCACATATTAAGCATGAATTAAATGAAGAACTGGGTGACTGCTGACACCGTCCCATGCCTACTTCAGCACAGGCCTTGCTCTTCACAGATTTGACGATTAGGTCAGGAGCACTGAGACCCTCAAATTATGATGCAGTGCTTCATATAGTCCAATACATAATGGTCCAACTGATGCAGCCTGAATTAAGCTCTCTCTGTTACTTGGGGAAATAAGCTCTGATATTTTTGCTACATATCTCATAATTTCTGGAGCTCCAGAGCTGGTTCCAGGGGTTTTGGGGTGGGTGTGGGGGAGGCTTTGGGCAAGATGCTCTCAGTGGACCCCCTTCACAAAGTGACTCCAGCTCCTTCTCCTTGCCGCTGCCCATTCACTTGCCTCTCCCCCTGGGCCCCGTCAGCCACTGCCTCCCAGAAAGAAGGGGGGGGGCATGAAGTTACTGCTCTTTCTCCCTGCTTCTCTCCACTGCTCACTCACTCAGAGAGGGAGGTGAATGGGCAGAAACAGAAACAAGGAAGAGCAGCAGGGCCGGAAGGCAACAAGAATGCTAAGTGGGCTTCCTGCTGGGGCCTGAGCCTCAGCAGGTGCCCAAGGACACGCTGACCTCTGATGAATTCCCTTAAACATTGTGGAGGAAACGAAAGCTTAAGTTTGATTTTTTTTTAAAAGCACTTGAAATGCAATGGGGGCTTCAGCTTTCTCTGACAGAGAAAGAGCCAAACCCAAGCAGTAAGTTTTCTAAGTATGATTTACACAGTATAGCTTACTACCAATAACTACAGCAGTCAATCGAGGCAGCTAGAGGACATTTATAGAATTAAAATCTAAATTCCTACAGCCTGAGAGACAATTCATACATGTAGGAACCCACCAGGGTGTGGCCCTGCATGGTGTGTGTGTGGGGGGGAATTGGCCCCCAGGCCCTCTGAAGTTGCCCACCCTGCTGTAGCACTTGAGCCTTACTGAAGACAATAGTGTTCCCTCCTGATCTGAAATTCATGCAAGAAGCTCATGGTCTTTGATTTACACGTTCCTTGTCTGCATTATGACTGTACTTATTTCTACATTCCATTTCCTAAACCCACAACACATACTCCACATGATAAAGCAAGGAAGATAGAATGCCAATTGAATGAGAAAATACTACGTTGTCACACAGCCAGCCCAATGATAACTCATTACTTGACCACTACATTATTCTTGTGATATCTGCATTATATTCCATTCTTTTTGAGCCAAACCATCTTTATTCTCATGATCATTTAAGCATTTTCACATCAAACCATTCTTCTGGCCAGAGAGCATCATGTGTAAAAATGACTAACTATGAAACCTTAAGACTATGAGATCCATGAGGTAGTGGGGTCCCGTAGCTCAGAGGTAGAGCACATGCTTTGCATGCAAAAGGTCCCAGGTTCAATCCTCGGCATCTCCAGGTAGGGCTAGAAAAAACTCCTCTCTGAAATCCCAGAGAGCCACTGCCAGCCAGTGTAAACAATACTGAGAACAACAGTAAACAATACTGAGAATACTGGATGCTCCCAATACACTTTTGTGCAAAACTATCCTGGCCCTTTAACTGAAGCAACGGATGGTATTGAAAGAATGACAGCGTCAATAGCAGCAGCCAGAAAGCAGCTTGGGGCCAGGAAATGTAAAGCTGAAAACAGAATTCTAAGAACTGCCAGTGCTGGATCTGACCAAGGGGCCATCCGGTTCAGCCCTCTGTTTCCAACAGTGCCCAAGGGCAAGCAAAGAAAGATCGAGAGAGCCACTTCCTGCTGCTCAGCACCTGAGAATCAGAAGTTGTTTTTCCGCTAGTCTGACTGATAGCCATCGGTAGACCTATCCTCTGTCCCCAAGGTTGTCCTATCCTCTGTAGACCTATCCTCTGTCCCCAAGGTTGTCATTGCCTCTCTGGTCACAAGGAATTCCCTATGATGAGAATGCATTACACAAAATAGTGCTTTCTTTTGTCAGTCCTGATCCTACTACTGCTAATCATTTCTTATTGAATGACCTCCAATTCTAGTATCATGAGAGAATACAGGCCTGTGCCTTATGCTGGCTCAGCTTGTCTGAGCGTGGAAAGCTAAGCAGGGTCAGGCCTGGTTGTTACTTGGATGGGAGACCCCTCCTCTAGTTTCCTGCACTGAGCAGGGGGTTGGACTCGATGGCCTTGTAGGCCCCTTCCAACTCTATGATCTATGAAATCTATGAAATTCTGCTTTCATTATGTTACAAGTGCCTAATCATCATAATGCCCATTTTATCTGCCAAGTCAGTTATCTCACACCGGCCATAAAATAGAGGCAATTTGACACCTCTCCCTACATTGTACCAAACACTAACAGTAAGTACACTTGGGGGCCAAGCGACACAATATGTTAACTGTGTGATTACCATGAATGTGTCTTTTTCCTCTTCTTGTTAAATAGCAGCTGCAGGGGAGGGCTGATCAGCAGTGTAAGGGGAGGGTTTTTAAAAATTGCCACCACCCCCTCTTCCAAAGTGTGATTTGCCCCAAGGGAATTCTCCCACAGGAAATAACAGCTTCTGGGGAGAGAGGACTTTCATCAGGATGGTGGCAGGGCAGAGGAGTTAAGCTGCCTCCCCTTGAGCCCCGATTCCAATCCTGATTCCCACCCCCCACCCCACCCCGCGGCTGCTATATAACAACAGCAACAAAACCAACCCAGAAACATTAAGTGCAATCAATCATGCACTTAACGTCTCATGTAGTTTGGGCCCCAAAAGGACATTTTTTGTCCAGAGTTTAAGGATTCAACACCTCTCCCAGAACTAATTATTCTTGAAATCTTAAGTTTCCATTATACACGGATAGCCATCTTAATGACTGTGTACCCAAACCCATCCCGAAGATTCTCAGCTCGATCACAGCCTATGGCAGTTTTGCAGGCTAGAAAACTAGACTGACAGAGAAAGAGCCAAACCCAAGCAGTAAGTGTTTCTCAGAATTCCAGAGCTTTCCCACACAAAACACTCCCTTTGAATCAACCAGGCTCAGTCACACTCACATATGGGTGTGGATCCCATTTGTGACCTAAAAAAAATGTTTCCCCTCCCCCTCGGTGCTGCCGCCTCCACCTCGGGGTGGGGGAGGGGAAACAAAGAACCAAAAATCAAAAACCTTCATAGATCCTGGGAAACCCTGCTTATGCTTTAAGGTGAAAAATGAACAGTGCTACCATAAAACCTGAGGCATGAGGTTACAAGGTTCCTGCTTGCACTTTGCGGGAGAGATTTTAAGTTACAGTTCCTGGGCTGTTAAGTCAACAGGGCTTTGGGAAAACCCACAAGAATGTAGCAATATACTTGCTACCAGTTTTTGCTCTTATGTTCCGGAAAAAACACTGCAATCCCTCCCCCCGCCCAAACTGCTAGAAAATGTTCAACCCTCTTCCAAACAGTTACGTACTCTTCTGAGCCTTAAAAACTTAATTTCTCTTTTTAAAAGACTTAAGTTCTAAAGTCTTAATGCTTTCATTTCCCCTCCCCACTTTTTGATTAGTGCATTGTTGTAGTCTTCTGGCCAAGGATTTCTCTAAGTGTGGGACAGCCAACTTCTTTAGCCCAGGGTTGGATTATCCTGCCAAGCTGCTCATGGGGCCCGGGACTGCCGTCATGTCAATACTGATTCCCCATCTCTGAGCCTATGAGCATCCTCTCTTTTAGCAGTGAGGGGAGTCAGCTGGGAAGGGGGCCTGAGAGCAGAGGCCAACTTTAACCAGGCCAAATGTTGCTCTCAGTGGGCTTTTCTACATGAGGCTGTTAATCTGAGCACTACACGAGGAGTGTTTCCTTTCCTGCTTTTCTGCTACATAACCTATAGGTGGCACTGTGGTATAGCAGAATAGTGCAAATACACAAGAGGAAACCACACTTTCTTTTGCCATTAGAAATAATACCTCATTTCCCCTGCTCTAAAAAAACCTCTCTGAGAGTGCTGTTTACAAACAGAAGCGAAACTGGAGGGTCACGACATTGTCTAAAGAACCCGTAAACTACCGTGAGTAGGGAATGATACAGGCCTGTGGCTCATGCTGACTCAGCTTGTCTGAGCGTGGAAAGCTAAGCAGGGTCAGGCCTGGTTGTTACTTGGATGGGAGACCCCTCCTCTAGTTTCCTGTATTGAGCAGGGGGTTGGACTCAATGGCCTTGTAGGCCCTTTCCAACTCTATAATCTATGAATCTAGGGCACAACAAATGCCTCTTGTAGAAAAGCTCAGTGTACCTCCTAGCATTAGACTGGAGAAATGCCATCACCACAGAGGCTTCTGGACTATGTCTCTGTTCCAGTGGTAGGAATGGATTGCCAAGGGGCAGCGCAGATCAGATGTGGCATGCAACTCTGAAGTCTGCACAGCCTAAGCTCAATGCTGTGCACCTGAGAGTCATATGCCACTTCTGAACTGGGCCACCTCCTCAGCTTTCCCAGCACCTAGGGACAAGACACCCAGGGTGGTGATGCACAGGCCTGGGGTGGTCCCTTTCTTCCAGACCAGGAAGGCAGAGAGTTGGCTGGCTTACTTAGAAATGCCACCTTGCACACCACTGGTGGCCTAAGTGCTACGGCCTGGACCAACAACGACGGAACACCTGAGCTAGAAGGTGCCAGGTATGTGTGTGTATGAATGTATGCACATGTGTGTGTCTGTCTATGTGTTTGGAGCAGGGGGTTGGACATGGCCCATTAGCTTCCCAACTGGAAGCACCCCAAGTTTACTACAACCACTACATATAAAGAACATTGGTATTTTCAGTTTTTTGTGATTTGTTACTTTGTAGATTTTTCGTCAAGACTTTTGAAACCTACAACCCACTGCCTCTTTACTTGTTTGGGATATTGGCTTGATATTTAACAAGCTAATTTCTTTTGTTTGAATGGAGATTCAGTTAAATCTCCATTTGTAATCATCAGTTTAATGAAGCAGGCATTAAAGAGATCTTTCTCAAACTTGTTTATCAGACCTACCATGGTTTCCCTCCTCCCAACCTTTCTTTACAGAGATCCTCACTAGCAGAGCAAGGTTTTCTGGTTAATGGGTGTTTCCTTAATACTAGGGAGCGACACCTTCTCTGTCATTGCAGGGCAGGGTATTTTGAGCAGCTGCTGTCTGACTACCTACCTCTGCTTTTCCCAAAAGAACTGCCTCAAATATTAATTTTTGGATCACTTTCCAAGAAGTACCGTAATATCACTCCACCCCTCCAGTTGATCCACTTTTTAAATGTTCCTTTTCATAATTCCATCTTCTCCAGTACAACTTTCTTATTCTTTACATTTCAGAGACCAGCTTACTCGGTGACCTTCAGGCATACCAGGCAACAGTGGCTGTAGCCAGTAATATTGACATTTAAGGGCCTAATGGGTTGGTCTTTGGGTCACATGTGAAGAATTGTTTGTGTTGGTAAACATTTTCTCTTTATGTACCTCGCACATAGTAATAATTTGAGGGGAAAAAACTTGGCTGAGAAGGTAGATGGCACCCATCAGGAAGCCTCCTTCTCAGTTCCTGAGCCGTACAACAGAGTCCACTTATAGTCTGAAAAGAAGATGCCAATATCAGAACTCACCCACAATCCTTGAGGATGTAAGACGCCAGATTCAGAATCTCTTTGATGACACGCATCCCATCATTTCCTCCATCCAGGGCACCCAGGTCCTCATAGCTAGAGACCAAAGACAAGGTCTAAAAACCAAAGCATAACCTGACTTTACAAACAGCAGCAAAACATGCATGTTACTGGAAAACAATTGCAAAAGATAATACGCCTTTAGAGACGTCTAGAAGCCTAGCAGGTGGGGAATACGAAGAATGGAAAGTTCTGGGAAATGGGAAACCAAGTACTCTTCCAGTGTATCATTTTGGGGATGATTATCACACATTCTGTCACTGTTACTCGCTGTCTGATTTGCCTTGAACATGTTCATTCCCCAAGATCAATGGCGGCTGTCATAATGTTTTACTCTCCTCACTTTTCAGTGCAAAGGCAACAATTCTCATTTACATGGAGGGCCAAATTAGACATGACAGAAGTGGGTCCATTTATTTAAACACAGATCTTCTCTAATCACATAGAAAGTGGCATCGGTGGTTCAATTTTAACAGCAAATAGGGTGAGCAGGTGATGAATGCTAGAGAAGGAGCAGTTACAAGGAGCTCACTTCCCCTCTCCCTGGCAGAAAGAACACTTGGCTCCAGCTGGCACAAGTTGCAGAGTGGGACTGGAGAGCAGAAGGGAAGCGCAGTCTGGCTAATGCCATTGGCCAGGAGACCAAGGGCCCGTGGGAGGCTGAGCCCCCTGCTTCCCAGGAAGAACATCGAGTCAAGGAGGAGACCAACCTGGCCAGCGGAGGAGCAGTTGTAGGGAGCCTGCTTCCTCCTCCCTGCCAGGAAAAACACCCGGCCCCAACCAACAGTTGCCCCATGGACTACAGAAGGGAGGGGAAAGGACACTCTGGCCAGCATCCATCAGCCAAAGGAACAAGAGCCACCAATTGCTATTCAAGCAGGAACACCAGCAAGGGAAGATCTCCCTCTTCTTCCTTTTCCTTCCACTTCCCTTCCCTTTCGTATCTTGTTGTCTTTTTGCAGGCCATAAGCCTGATGGCAGGGCCTCTCTTGTCTCTTTTATTGATGTGAGCTGCTTTTGTAAATGACCACGGTCTGAAAAGCCGGATAAAAATATAGTAAATAAATAAAATGTGGAATCTCCTCTCCCCCACCCTTCTCTCCAAGCTGTGCACAGTTCCAGTACTGGAGCTCAGCTGAGAAGAAAAGCCCTTGGGGGGATAGACTGCAGGCAGGACTTGTCCTCATTATTCTTTGTACAGTGCTTAGAAGAACGTGAAGTTATTAAACAAACATTTAATTACAAGAGCAGCAGCAGCTCATTTGGAGAAACTAAGCCTGAACACATTGTTTCAGTTTAACAATAGTGGTTGCAGTTCTGGAAGTGCCCTTCAGCGGTTGAAGTATTAACTCCTGCAGGTGGCATCAAGAGCACACGATGCAGGCCACATGCTGAAGCTAAGCAGGTACGAGCCGGGTCCGTGCTTGGATGGGTGACTGCCTGGGCTGCCCACATCTGTTCTCCTGCACTGAGCAAGGGGTTGGACTCGATGGCCTTCTAGTCCCCTTCCAACTCTACTATTCTATGATTCTATTCCTAGTTCCCTTTAGCCACTACTAGGTCCCAGTGCTGATGGCCTTTTAAGAGCCAAATTAGATGTGACATGGGAGATCTATGAATAGGATCTTACGTCGTTTTTTAAAGGGCTAAGAGCGGCTGTGGAGTTCCCCGATTCAGCTTGGGACTGTGGTACCAGAGGAAGATTCCTCCACAAAGTTGCTATTTGCCCCATGAGGCAATTACCTATGTGGCACTTATACTTTTCTCCCAGTGGAACAAATAGCAGCTCCAGCAATAGTAATTTTCCATAGGGAAAACAGTGTAAAAAGAAAGGGTTATCCCCTCCTCAGCACCACGTCCCCTAGTCATTATTTTGCGGGGCAGGGATGGTTCCAGAGCTGCTAGTACTAGTTCTTTAAAAATGGGGAGATATCTATTAATACACGGATCTCCCACACTGTGTCTAGTTTGGCCCTTAGAATCCCAGCAGACTTTATCAAAGAGTTAGGGAAAAACACAACATAGTAAGGACGACAGAAAGAAGAGGTATGTGACTACCTGAGGATTTCTTCAGCCAAGTGAGTCATGTCTTTGTGGAAAACGTAAGGTGGATTACTGATTATAGTGTCTACCAAACCCCAGGGCAGGAGACATTCCCAAGGACCTACATCGAAGAAAGGATCAAAACAAACTTTAGGCATAATAATACAGCAAAAGATTACTCCCCAAATTATGTATGTTTATCCCTCAATTAACATATACCTCCCAACTTGCAGGTATACTTTGGCCTGGTTTCGATAATCACTCCAAACTTCATAAACCATTGCCTCTCCCCTCATTGTGCTTTGGCACAAAGATCCTGGCTTGTACTAAGACATCACAGTAACATCAGAACTGAGTAACTCCGACTTAATGTTGGTTAACAAACCGGGAAAATAAGTCAGGACGTGGTTCTGGCTTATTCTCCTGGTCTGTTCACCTGGGTCACACATACTGGGAAATTCTGGCTTAATACAAGCTTAGATCTTTGTGCTGAAGTTGAGGTGTGCTGGAGGGGGGGAGGAAGGTGCACTTAGCTCCAATGCTTGTTCATGGCTTCATCAATCATGGTTTATGAAGCCTAGAATGATAATTTGAACAAGACCATTGCCCACCCTCCCCCAAATAATCAAGCACTTAAAAAAAAATCCCATGCCAACCTTACAGCAAGCTGCAAACCAATTTTAACGGAACTGAAGACTGCTGTATCTGGCTGGAACATATGGAATGAAGTATGGTAATTTTAGAATAAATAATAGCTTATGAGAGAACTTCCAGTGCTGTCTACAATAGCACACAATAAAACAGCAATAATCAATAAAATAGCTGACTACAGTAAAGGACAGCACTAAGAACAATCACAACAGAAATTCTAAAAAAAAAAATCATCAACAATTACAAACCTTGGTGGTGGCGGACAATCTTTGGCTGGTGTCTAAGAACATTACCATAGGCACAAGGTAAGCTTCCCTGGGGATATAATTCCTCAAGTGGAGGGGGGCACAACTGAAAAGGCCCTCTCCCCCATTTCTACTTGCATCACCTCAGATGGTAGGGGTACCTTGAGGAGGGCCTCTGAGGAAGATCTTAATGTATAGGCAGGTTGATGTGGGAAAAGATTGTGGGGAGGGGCCATAGCTCAGTGGTAGAGCACCTGCTTTGCATGTAGAAGGTCCCAGGTTCGATCCCTGGCATCTCCAGGTAGGGCTGGGAAAGTTCCCCATCTGAAATCCTGAGAGCCACTGCCAGTCTGTGTAGACTGGGCTGATCCAGACAGACCAATGGTCTGACTCAATATAAGCCAGCTTCCTATGTTCCTAAGATGCTACTTCAAGTATCCAAGTCCCAAGCTTTGTAGGGCTTTAAAGGTAAGCAACAGCACTTTGGATTGTGGTCAGAAATAGACTGCTAGCCAGTGGAGCTGTTCTAAGCACATGTGAGATATGTTCCCAACCTTTGGTGCCAGTGAATAGTCTAGCACAGTGTTCTCCAACCTTGGGTCCCCAGATGTTTTTGGCCTACAACTCCCAGCATGCCCCAGCCAGCTACGCTGGCTGGGGCATGCTGGGAGTTGTAGGCCAAAAACATCTGGGGATCCAAGTTGGAGAACACTGGTCTAGCAGCTGTGCTTTAAACTAACTGCACTTTCTGGGCAGTCTTTAATAGGTAGCCTCATGTACAACACATTATGCAGGCGTCGAACCTGGAGGTTATCAGTGTATGCATAACTGTAGCCAGTCTCTCTATACCCAGGAAGGGGTTTCTGCAGCTGGTGCAAAGGTATTGAAAGGTGTACTGCACAACTGAGGCCACGCAATCAAGATTTACACATATAATCAACAGAAAGTTCACATGTGAATGAACTTCCCATATTGTACTTCCTCACTTTGTCAACACTGTACAAAAGTCTGGTGTGCCTTTAAAGTTAATTCAGACTAAGTTCCTAAGAGCCATATTTTCAGTTCCTCACTGTGTCCCTAATGTAGCTTTGCGACTAGAGGCCGGTCTAATCCCTATTGAAGCTCGTGCCAAGGTATATATGATAAACTACGGGCTAAAACTTGCTTTTTCACCAGTAGGACTTGCACCAAGGACTTTGTTGGACTCCTTTCAATCAAAATGGAAAAGGCACCTGCTTGAAGAACTATTATTAGTGGGATTTTCTCCCAACACCTTAATAGCGCTGGGTTACTCTAAAGCCAAAGCAGCTGTTAAGCAGAGAATCTGGGACATAGAATTACAAGAACATTTAAGTTCATTGCCCAAATTTAGTGCGATAGGTAATAAAATTTTTGACCCCTCTTCATATCTGGCCAAATTAACTTTTCCCTAGTTGAGAAAAGCTTTCACTCTGGCCCGATTTAATGGCTTGCCTTCCATGCTTTTGGAGGGGAGATATCAAGGAATACCTTTTCAAGACTGTCTCTGTCCCTGTAATAATGGGGAAGTTGAAACCGTGGGTCATGTTCTTTTATATTGTTCGTTCTATCGGGACATTCATAAAGAACTTATTCTACCTACTTTATGTAAATTTCCAGGTAGATCTGAAGATTATTACATATTGCTGCTAGCTTTCTGACAAGGTCCCCTATATTACTAACACAGTCGCAAATTCTGTGCAGCTGCCATTGCTTGCCACACTTCCTTGTTAACACAGTGATCTTTTATCCTGGTTATGGTTTTTTTAAAATATAAAAATCCTGATATAAATTTTATACACTTTGGGATGTATTGTTGATGTAATGGTGTTATGTACAGTTATATGTTCTGCTTTGTCTGATACTGTTTTATTATTGGGTGCTGGTCGTTGACCGTAATATATTCATTCATTCATTAAAGTTAAGGATATCCTTTCAAATATGTCAGCATGATTATTGACATATTTTGGGGGTACTGCACATTGAAAAGATGCTGGGAAGTACACAAGCCATTACTGGCAATTGCATTCTGCAGGTTACTGCACAGTGTTCCTGGCATGCAAGTGGGCTGGTAGGTCTTTCTAGCTGTCTTATATTTCCATGCAAAACACATCTCATCTCTCCCCTCCCTCTCGTACCATTTAAAACAGATAAATGCTAGTATGAAAGGGACTTACTTGAAGAGACATCATGGTGAATGATTCTGATCCTGTCCTGTAGATGTAACCTATCATGAGAAGATTATGCAACCACACACACACACACCATTTAACATTTTATGATTGAAAACACTTGTTAAAACCCTTCACTCCCAAACCACAGGTAAAAACAAGCACTGAGGGAAATCAACAACAATGTTATCTGATCACAGAATTGTGCAGTTCTCATAGAATCATAGAAAAGTAGAGTTGGAAGGGGCCTACAAGGCCATCGAGTCCAACCCCCTGCTCAATGCAGGAATCCAGGTCAAAGCATCCCTGACAGATGGCTGTCCAGCTGCACCCTGAATGCCTCCAGAGTGGGAGAGCCAACAACCTCCCTAGGTAGTTGGTTCCATTGCCGTATTGCTAACAGTCAGGAAATTTTTCCTGATGTCTAGGTGGAATCTGGCTTCCTGTAACTTGAGCCCATTATTCCGTGTCCTGCAAACTGGGATGATCGAGAAGAGATCCTGGCCCTCTTCTTTGTGTCAACCCTTCAAGTACTGGAAGAGTGCGATCATATCTCCCCTCAGTCTCCTCTTCTGAAGGCTAAACATGCCCAGTTCTTTCAGTCTCTCCTCATAGGGCCTTGCTTCTAATCCCTTTATCATCCTTGTTGCCCTCCTCCTGAACCCTCTCCAGTTTGTCTACAGTCCTTCTTAAAGTGTGGTGCCCAGAACTGGACGCAGTACTCAAGATGAGAACTCATGCTGTTCTCTCATTTTTTATTGATTTATTTTTAGGATTTTTATACTGCCTTTCTAGCGTTAAACGACCAAAGTGTACAACGTATCGAAACCAACAAACACATCATTAAAAACATTAAACACAATAACACTTCTAAAAACAATTTAAAATTGCACAAATGCAAAACAGAACAACCTGTTGTTGCAACCCACCAATTATGCAGAACTTTTATTAAGCAACAGAATTTTGCACTCCTTGCAGCAATCCCCACCCCCATATTATGCCACATGGAAGGTATTATTATTCCCACGTTAAAGACTCAAAGCTCAGAACTACTAATCTACAGAGGGCCACCCACCAGTCAATGGCTGAACTTGCAAACCTCTGTCTCCCAGTCTCCACTTTCTGGCCATTGGGCCACGCTAGCTCCACTAAAAATCTCATAACACCTGAAGGTTCCGCCTGTTAATACCAACTGCAGACTCATTTCCCCCCTTTTTTTGCACCAAGTGACAGACGTCCCTTCTTTAAGTGAACAAAACAGGGTAACCTGATTCTCTCTCCAATAAATTGTACCATACAGAAGAAGCTGGCCCCAGAGGCCATTCTACATTGCGGCTATGATATACAGTATGTCCCAATGCCAAATTCCACTTTGCATCCATAGCAGAGCTGCTGTGGGCTTTGCACTTTAGGGCGGACAAGAGTTAGTTTTGAGAAAGAGAAGTGGGGATACATTAGCTTGAGCTGAAAGGAGCCATCAAGAAAGATACCAAAGAAAGATGAGACCGGAGAGAGAGAGAAAAGAGACAGCAGCCCTTCAGAGTAACTGAGGAGTGCTTAATGTCTGATTAAAACTAATATTTATTTATTATATTTTTGAATCGCCCATCTGGCCAGTCATCCAGCCACTCTGAGTGATGTACAGTCCAATAAAATATGACTTAGGGAGCAATCCTATGGCTCCAAGATGTTGTCTGAGGGGGCCATAGGATATTTCGGATGCCCAGATCTGAGGTCGGAGGCAGCGACCTTGGAGCTGGGAATCTGAGCTCCATTCCCCCTCCCCACGCCCCCTCGCAGCGGGTGCGGAAAGAATTGTACCGGCTGCTCTCCAAGGTCAGGAAAGCGACCAAGGAGAGGGACTAAAGGGGGCGGGGAGGGGAGGAGACTGGAGTGGTCAGGATATGAGGTATCCTGAAGCTGCTCCAGCCTCCTTCCCTCCCCCGTCAAGACGGGTGAAAAAGCCCATCTAGCAAAAATGCAGGGCAGGGGGCCAGGGAGGCCAAGATCGCCTCCACCACTCCTCTCACTGTGCATGGGATGCCCGTAAACCTCTGAGTTCAGAGGGCTGACAGACATAGCGATAGGATTGTGCCCTTAAGTGCATTTTTATTCATTCAGAACGCAAGAGGGAGTTGAAGGCTAGTGGAGTCTGTGTGTGTGCATGTGTGTGTGTGTGAGTGAGTGAGACCAGGGTGGGGGCGGGGAAGGAGGGGTTGGGCCCCTATCGGATATCCTCTGATCCCCGCAGAATACACTACCCCCCACCTTTCAGACCAGGCTGGTCCCCAACTATCTTGCACTGCATAAGGAGGTAACCAACTAGCTTAGTGGGTGCAGTAGGCAGTGATGTGGGTGCAGGGCTCCCCATGCCATATCTTGGAGAGGGACTATGGTGCTGTGGAGAGAGTGTTTGACCAGAACGGCGGGAAAAACGGGCCCGGGGTTTAAGCCAACTGCTTTCTATCAGACTAACCTACCTCACATTGCTAGCTTCTATTTATTTATTAGTAATATTTATATACCACGTAATACAACAAAATCTCTAATAGGTTCACATATAAATAAATTGTGGGGCTAAAAATGGAAACCGCTTTCAGATATTTTTTTAGATATGGTAAGTCATATATAAATCAATCAAATAAGTAAAATAAAATTTAAAAATCCCACAAGTGATTCCTATCAGTATCTGCAGTCTGAAATGATACAGTCCAGGAAGGCTGTACCACATGATCATAAGTCCCATATGAGCATTCCTGAGTTCTATAGAGAATGGGCAGAACAGAAAAGATATTAAATATAAAGAATTTTCGCAGCTGCACAGTTTTCTGATGATGGCTGAAACAGAGTAGTCCTTATATGAGTGGAAGCAGAGAGAATAGCTGTTTGGCAAGTCCTTACACAACCACAGTCAGTGGTGGTGTTTAGGAACTAAGAGAATGAGGCACAAGGTTCCATGGCCTTGCCAGTTCTCATTACCAGGGATCCTAAGCATAAGGCAGATCCTGATTTGAAAAGAAAAGAAAAAGAAAATTCACCAGTCTGCAACCACATGCCTTTGGGAGGTACAGGTGTGGCACTCATTAGCAGAGAATGGCTCTTACTAACCTTTGCCCACAGGGGAACACTAACATCCTAATGTGCAGCTTTAAAAGACAGGGCAAGCCCACAACTGGCTTAGATGGGAAGATAACACGGCTTAACATGCTGGCTTGATGGAAAACAGCTGCAGGGAGATGAGTCTTGGCAGCCTCTCAAGGTTAGGAGGAGAAATTAAAAGGTGAATTTGCAAAGCTCCATGTTTGCTTCCCACCAGCCGCTTCTTATCAGATTCTCTTGTGTTAGCAGCTAGGGAGACAGCGTGCCCAACTGCGACATCCAGAACAGTGAAAACCCAGGTGGTTTCTGCCTTGTGCACCAGCATTCCATATAAGAAGGGCAACACATGAGAAACAGGGTTGGTGGCCCTCTTTCAACTCAATGGCTCTGTTCAGAAGTAACAGCAGTGTTTGGCAGCAATTTGTGAGTTATTTAACCCAAAAATTGCAGGGATGTGTGCTGTGTGTGAGCCACTTCCTGTTCCCAGCAACAACCTATGAATGCCACAAGAATAAACCATGGGTTAACTTGGGGTTGTTTAACCCACAAACAACCCCAAGTGCCAGGGTTCGGAAGTCATGATTGCAGCATTTGTAGGTTATTGCTGGAAACAGGAAGTGGCTTGTGCACAATTCATGGATTAATTAACGCATGAATCGCTGCCAAATACCACCATTACATCTGAACAGAGCCAATGATTTACTAATTCAGTGCATTAAAAAAGGCTGATTACATCATCTCAGGACCATGTAAATGGGACTGCAGTTCTTTAGGCCTCATGTATCCAACCAAATATTACTCAAGGTCTTTGGTAGTGTATATGGTATCCTATACCCCATTTACAGGTGGTTTATCCTATCCATGAAATGGATAAATAATTTACATTGGCATAAGAGATGAGAACCCCTTTTTGTAATAAATGTAACAGCAGGCTGCAGCCCTCCTTCCTCAAGAGGGAGTCTCCCCCCCCCCCCCCAAGCCAGGGATAAGTAAGATGGGGAAAGTCAGAAGCTTTCCTTTCTTACACAGCATCAGGCTGTACCAAGCATTGGAGAATCTGCATCCACTAACCCCTACAGCACTAAGTTTCAACAAATTTCAATGCTCGAATTTATCTCTAGGTAGCAATGATGTACAAGCAAAAGATGCTACAACTGACAGGGGCCATAGCTCAGTGGCACAACCCATACTCAACTCAACACTCAGAAGACCTGTGGCTCAGTCCCTGGAAATTCCAGTTAAAAGGACTTCAGGTAACAGGGCTGGGAACAGGACCCCTGCCTGAGACAGAGGAGCTACTAGAATTAGTGCGGTGACACATTTTTATGTGGCTGAGAAAGTTGACAATGGGATGGGGGAAGCAAAAATATTTGTGTGTGTGTGTGTGTGTACCCTACCATCCACCTTTCCATACATTTTTCATTCTTGTTTACAGCTCCTGTTCTCCTGATCTGTTGCTGTTGCTTCAGGGTGGGGGTGGGAGCCATGCTGGCAGTTTCACTGCCTGTCAGCATGGCCTGGCAAGACACTTTCACCCGGATCCAGCTCTAGGTGTGCATGCCTAGCCGGGGGCAGAATGACAGATGCACAGAAGTCACCTATCTGCCCTGTGTTACCTTTAGTGAGATGTGTATCTCTACCCACATTCTGTCCCAGGACTGCAGAAGCACAACTGGATCAGGACAAGAGAACGTCACCCCCACTGCTGAGGCAGGGGTGTGTGTGCTCCTCCCCCTCCCAGCACCCTCCCCCTTCTGAATAGGGTTGAACTCTTCTGTGAAGACTTGCAAATAATCACACAAAAAGGGAGGAGCACACTTTTTGGAAGGCAGAAATGTTTACAACAAGCACCTGGCCCATTTCAGCTCAGCACTGATCAGAGCACTCAGTGCTGAGTTAAGGGGACCAGGGGTCTAACTCAGGATATCCCTGATCCATCTGCCCAAGAATAAGCTCTAGTTTTCTTCAGTGTAATTGTCCTAAGCAAAACTAATACAGCTGTCCCCTGTTCATGTGTAAGCTGGCTTGAGGCTCTCTTTTCCCCCCCCTGCCATCTGCAATGGTTTCCCCCCACCCCCAGAGGGAAAGTTAATTATATCTGTGAATCAGAAATGGCACTCTTCCTGTGAGAGGTGTGATCTTACAATTGTGTTACACCCATGGTATTACAACATAGTCTTTGAAGTATTGTGTTAATGTCTCAGATGGATCTAGGTGCTTCAGAAATGGTAAGAAAAAAAAGTCCCCAGCAATCAGAAGAGAAGAAGGCCATAATTTTTAAAAGGGTAATACATACAGGATCAAAGGAAGTCATATACTGTATATACCATTCCTCTTACTCGCTCGGTCACACTTATGAACATGGGATCTGTAGTCAATAATTTAACTTTCCCAAGATGACTTAGGGAGACCATGGCTTTTATTGTCAAGCTTGTTTATATTTAAAAGCCTGGGGAAATTAAACAACTTAAGAGTATCTCATAGTCTCCCCTTACAATTTTTTTTAAAAAATATGACCAGGCTTTTCTCCAGTAATTATGAGCTGCTTGTACGATAGTTCATTTTAGTAATCCTTTCTATATACACACGTGACAGTGCTTGAAGCAGGGATGTTGAAGAGTCCTTGGTCCCGAGTCCCGAGTCGAGTCCCGAGTCTTTGGACCCGAGTCTAGAGTCGAGTCTAGAGTCCGAGGTCCAAAATGGTGACTCGAGTTAGAGTCCCGAGTCCCTCCCCAAAGCGGCGGCCATGGAGGGAGCAGGAGGGTCTCCGCGAGAGGAAGAAGAGCTGCCCTTCCTCCCGCGGAGACCCTCCTGCTCCCTCCGTGGGCCGCTGCGCCCTACCTCCCACTCCGCCGCCCTCACCTCGCCACCGCCGCCGCCCCTAACCTCGCCACCGCCGCGCCCCCTCACGCTGCCGCGCCCTCGCCTCTGCCACCGCCGCGCCGCCGCCGCCGCGCCCTCACCTCCACCTCCGCCGCCCTCACCTCCACCTCCGCCGCTGCCCTCGCCGCCGCCCTCGCTTCTGCTGCCGCCGCCGCCGCCCTCGTCGCCATCGCCATAGCACACAGCACGCCGTAGCACACAGCACGCCGCCGTCCTTGTCGCCATCGCCGTAGCACACAGCACGCTGCGTCACGCCGCCAGCGCCGTCGCTCTGTTTTTGGCGGGGTTGCTGTGGTTCAAAAACAGAGCGCCGTCGCTAGCGGCGTGACGCGTCATGCCGCGTCATGCCGCCAGCGCCGTCGCTCTGTTTTTGGCGGGGTTGCTGTGGTTCAAAAAACAGAGCGACGGCGCTGGCGGCGTGACGCGGCGTGCTGTGTGCTACGGCGATGGCGATGAGGGCGGCGGCGGCGGCGGCGGCGGAGGAGGAGGAGGTGAGGGCGGCGGTGGCGGCGGCGGAGGCGGCGGCGGAGGAGGAGGAGGAGGAGGAGGTGAGGGCGGCGGAGGCGAGAGCGGAGGCGGAGGCGAGGGCGGAGGCGGAGGAGTCCTTGGGCTCGAGTCCCGAGTCGAGTCTCGAGTCCCACATAAATTATTGGGACTCGAGTGGGACTCGAGTCAGAGGGGGGACTCAGTCGGACTCACGAGTCGAGTCCCCGAGTCCGAGTCCCCATCCCTGGCTTGAAGAGTGAAAGTAGTAGTGTTAAAGCTCATTCCACCATTATAGGCCCTGAACATTTTAAATGTTTATAAAATCATGACGCTTTGTCTAAATTGTCTGAAATTTGGCACAGCGTATCTATGTGTTGCGCACCATAAACTGACCCAATTTCAGGAGGATTTGTTGAGAAATAGCTAAATACAGCATATGTCCCCTTTTCCATCTATGTCCCCCATTTCATTTTTCTCTTCTCTGCAACTATTTTTGCTCACACATTTTTTCTTTGCCTCTTTAAATGTGTCCAAAACTTTGATGAAATTGCACTGGTCTTGCCTTTCATACTTTTATCAACATCTACCAGGGATTTCTTATGTTACTCATTTCTAAGGTCCCCATGTCTTTAAATGCAAATCAAAGTGCTTGAAGATCTTATGATACATGCTCATTGCCTCTTCCATAAGCAGAGATGGCTGCTGCCATGCTGAGGAGGTTGAAACCAAGAGGTCAAGGAAAGGGGGAGCACTGTCCTTGGTGTGTGCATGTGGTGAAGTGCTTGGGTGTGGGTTTGTATGAAGTGTGTGTGCAGTTCCCATAAAGAATTTAAAAAGTTATAGGACATATAGGAATGGCCAACTGAGCTATACCCAAGTAACCATGAAGTTCTATCCTAGAGCAGGAGTAGGCAAGCTGGTGCCCTCCAAAATATTTTATATAGACTACAACCCTCATAATTCCTGACCATTGGCCACGCTGGCTGGGGCTTATTGGAGTTGTAGTCCAAAATCTCTGCAGGGCACCAGGTTGCCAACCCCTGTCCTAGTGCAGTAAATTTGTGGGGTTGCTAAATATCTGATTTCTCCCCCTAGTAAGATACAAATTCCAAGTGTCTAGCAGACTGAGTTGCATGCATGTGCATTACATTGTTTGGATCATATATCAGTGGTCAATATAAGAGGTTTAAAGATGTTCATAAGGCTAATCTAAAAAAATGCAATATAAACATCGAAAACTGGGAAGCTCTGGCCCATGAACGATCTAAATGGAGGTTGGCCTTTCACAAAGGTTCCATGGACTTTGAAGAAGCCCGAGTGCAAGGTGAAAGGGAGAAACGTGCTAAGCAAAAAGCACGTCAAATGAATCCTTCACAGGACCATCTTCCATCTGGTAACCTGTGTCCTCACTGTGGGAAGCTGTGTGGATCTAGAATTGGCCTCCACAGTCACTTACGGACCCATCGCTAGAGTCTACACAATCTTCTTTAGAATTTTCCTCCTTCCCCCCCCCCCCTTTATCCTGGAAGACAATCTTACTCGGTCACGAGTGATCGCCTGATGATGATGATATCAGAATATAAAAGCTGAGCATGGTGGGGCAAACAAAGTAAATGCAAAATGCAAGCCTTTTTGTTTTTAAAAGGCAGCCTTAAAAGGGGTTGCTTTTTAAAAAATCTGTACCCTCTCTTGACTGGGTCCGCAAAGGACAGTCTGGGGTACTTGTAGAGGAAGAGGACTGGGGCTAAAAGAGCAAAGGAAAGTCTGGGTGCACAGAGGCGAAGTTGTAAGTAAGCACAATACATGAGAAGCAGAATGTGTCTACCGCTTACATGGTTCAGATGTTTAAACCTAGGTGCCTGCACTTGCAATTTCCATACTTTTTGGCACATGAGTGAATTTTAATTGTCTCAATTCTTCTCTAAAACAGGAGATGGGTTTTTTTTGTTTTGTTTTTTTAAGCATTATTTTAGTCCATTGTGTTCTCTGTGCTGGATTTATGCACATGCTACATCAACTGCTTCAGCAGGTAAGCTGTTTATTTATTAAAATACATACATATTGGCAAAGCCATGTACTTGTCCTGTAGATGGCCTCAAGAGCCCCAGCGGTGGGCAGTTGGACAGCTGATCAACAAAGAAATGGACTATAACAAACAAGTTGTGGCAGTGTGGAGTGCTCCCATTCAGGGACCCGGGCATCCCATCCAGTTCCTCCTGCCCCTAGTTTTCTGTCCTATCCCCAGCCTGCCCAGTCAGTGCTCTGTGCCAGCACTGGCTGCTGGGTGTGTGTGTTCCTAAATATTTTTGTGTACTTCTGCAAACCTTGCGGGTTTCTCCAAGCCTCCCTCTTGTGCTTGGATGATGCTGTTTTGGCTACAGAAGGCTTAAACTCAGAGATGTTTTTACTATTAGTATAAAGGACATGTGCTTTTACCTTTCAGCGTTTTCTTTGGTGAGATTCACAGCAGCTTCCAATTTATCTATGGCAATGACCTGGCTCTGAGAAAGAAAGAAAAATAACAAGAACAGAAGCAAACATGAAGCCATTTCTTGGGTACAAATGAATGTCCTTGGGGAAAAGAGCAACTGAGGTGAACAATGGCAATGTACCATTTTGGAAAAGAGCTCCTGCTAACTTTACAATGGCTCTGTTCGCATGACACGGCAACCCATTGTGGGTTGCTACCCATGATGGTTTGTTGTGTCATGTAAATCCAGACTGATTTCCACAGGGTGGCTTGTTTGAGGGTAACAAGCCACCCTGACAAGCCATAACTTGTTCCAGGGTCGCTGTACCGACGATGGGTTGTCGTATCATTGGAAAACCCGGGCTACTGACCCCATCGTGGGTACTGGGGATTGGCTAGCGCTCCTGCCAAGCTTGCCTGGACACCTGCCAGTGTCAGCCACCCCACAAGTGCCCAAGCAGCACTTGAGGGAAGCTGGCACTGGTTTGCTACCCTCCCTGCTGCGATCATGATCCAATTTCAGATTGCCGCAGCTTTTTTACACTTTACCCTTCCCCCCCGAGATTACGAAAGCTGGCTTCACAGCCAGCTTTAGCGGTCTCCGTTTTGACAGCCACTGACAGCCCCTTCACAATGCCTGAGCGGCACCTTGGAGAGGCTGTCAGATCATTTTTTAAATTTTTTTACATGCAAAATATGTGCAAAGAGGTTCATTCCTTTCTTTTTTTTTTTTTTAGCTGCAGTTGCACGAGTATGGGAATTTAAAGTCTTGCCTGGAGCAATTTCCTGGGGGGTACCTGCTGCCCCAAAGAGGCACCAAATAGGTTTCCCCCCCTTGCTTTCTCTTGACAGCTGTCAGAAGGCATGTTGTGGTGTGATTTACACCCCCTTTGTGGCAAGATCCTCAACTCCCCCCCCCCTTGACAGTCCACAGGATGGTGCACATTTTGCACTCCCCCCCCGCCCCCCGATTCTAGGTGCTCGGGAAAGTGCAAAAGAGCACACCACCCCTTTTCTTGGGAAAAGTAGTTTTGACAGCTAGCTTTTGACAGGGCGATGGGTGGTTTTTGTCAGGGACAAAGTCAAAGTCAGTTTTTTACGGTCATAGACTAGCAGGAGTCAGGGACATATGGCTGTATATGTTAAATTTTCTGATATGGCCATGAACAAGCTTGCATCTTCCCTTGTGGGTAATCTGTTTGGGCCACATTCTAGCAGTGGCATGGGTGATTACGGGAAGTGGCAGTTGACCCACCCCCACCCCCGAAGAGCCATAATCTCCAGATTCCCAGTTTTCATTCAACAACAAAGCAACACAATTCTCTAGCCCTTGTAGAGCTGGAAATATGAGGCAAAATGTGCAGCCATTATTCTGCCCATTTGTCTTGTGAAAAACTAGCTTGCTCTTGCCTTTCAGTGTTTTTAGCCAATGAATGAAGTCATAGCAATCGTTAACTCTAGGAATGTTAACCCCTCTAGATGTGTTAAGCCTTTTGGAGTCTTCCCAGTTAGGAAGTAATTGCTGCCTCATAAAAAACAATTTAGAAATCCAGGAGTGTCACTGAGTTTGGGCAGTAGTGTGTCCACCAAAAAACAAAAGGTAACAAAAGACAGGAGTTCATGATCTAACTCAGGTCTTGTTAATATTTTTCTAAGTTTATAGAAACATAAAAAAGTTACCCTGACAATGTGTACAGATAAAGTTCATCATTATTATACCCATATTGCAGGAGGCAAGGCTGTGACTGAGAAAGTGAGGTCTACAAGTCCTAGAAAGCAGCCCAGCATTGTTATTCCCATTTTGTGTGTGTGTGTGTGTGGGGGGGGTTTAGAGGAGTGTATGACAACACTGCAGTGTAGTCCAGTGTTGTTATCCAGTCTCCTGGTTTGTTGGTGTTTTAGGGAAATGGGGGGGGGGGGAGGGCTGGGCCAGAGGATGAACATTTGAAAGCTGCAAATGGCCAGTTGAGAGGAGAGTACTTGCAAAATAAAATGAGTATGCGATTTGGTCTTGCCTATTAGCCCGGGAGGCTGGTGGGTCCTATGTCAGTGGGGCTCCTTATCCATTGCAGCTGTTATTCTGAGTTTTATAGGAGCTATCCATGGTGGTGAACCTATATGGGGAATGGAGTAAAGCACCATGGACAGCTCCTATAAAGCTCAGAATAAAAACTGCAATGGACAAGGAGCCCCACTGACCCAGGAGTCACCAACCTCCCCTGCCTATTAGGTCTTAAATCACAAACACTTGGAAGCAGTAGCCCTTCTTTTTTCTACTCATTTGCATTTTTCTGAGTGAAATGAGGGCCCAGGTATCTCAACATTATTTTTATACATATAGTGAACATTTCACTCACGTGGGGCAGCTTTTTCAGAAGACTCAGAGCAATTGCCCCTGAGCCACAGCCAACCTCCAGGATCACAGGACCGTGGGTCTCTGGGGGCAGCAAAGGGTTCTTGCAGCGTGCTGAGGTCAATCTCTTCCTGTCTTCTTCCATCACAATAAGGGAGACCAATTCCTAGCAGGCAAAACCAAGCTCCGTGATGATTGCACCCTGAGTTCTCAGTTCCCTATGATTCTATGATTCTAAGTCATCTCCAAGGTGTCACACAGCACGCTATGTCTAGTTTGGGTGGAATCTGGGTTCCTGTAACTTGAGCCCATTATTCCATGTCCTGCAAACTGGGATGATCAAGAAGAGATCCTGGCCCTCCTCTGTGTGACAACCCTTCAAGTACTGGAAGAGTGCGATCATATCTCCCCTCAGTCTCCTCTTCTGAAGGCTAAACATGCCCAGTTCTTTCAGTCTCTCCTCATAGGGCCTTGTTTCCAGTCCCTTAATCATCTTTGTTGCCTTCCTCTGAACCCTCTCCAGTTTGTCTACGTCCTTCTTAAAGTGTGGTGCCCAGAACTGGACGCAGTACTCAAGATGAGGCCTAACCAGTGCCGAGTAAAGGGGAATTATTCACTTCACAAACAACAACTTGTTTGTTGAGCCCTGTGCTTCTGTAGGTGACGCCCCAGGATACCAAATGCACCTTATTTTACTTATTTTTTTTCTGATAAAATAAGCTCATGAAAACTTATTTCATTGCCAGTGAAAGCTCATGTCTCAAGAGCGCATTAATGCTTTTTGACCTTTTCTTGCTAAAGGGTTGCATCCAATGGTGTCATTCCACCAGTGCGAGGGGCCCATTGGTGGAACTGATTCCCTCCTCTTCCCTGCAGCCCCCCCCCAAATCTGCTCCGGAAGGTTGGGAGACCCGCTGGAGTAGATCTGCAGTACATGCAGGGGGCTGCAGCGGAGAGGATGTGGAAGTCCTGTTGCACGAGTGAACTTCTGCTCACGCAGGGGTTGGATCCAGCCCACAGACTGGAAACAGCTTCGGATATGACGGTACTGCCGAGTAGACAGGATTACACATGTTATCCTCTGCCAACAATGTCTCATCTAAAACACAAATTATCTCCCCTCTCCTGGGAGCTTGCACATTTTCTGAGAAGGGGAAGATACAGGAATTGCATTTCACATGCAGCTCTTCAGCTCCATGTGGCAAACATATTTTCCAAATACGTTTGCCAAAAGTGGGGTGTAGGAGAATAAAAGCCATACAGATGGGGGAGTGAGAAGAAGAGAAGCAACTGACCACCAGGCATTTGTGTATTGGCAGCAGAAAACTGCATAGAGAAAGAAGCTGGAGGTGTGGTGGGGGGGGGGGGAGAGAAAGGCAAAAAAATGAAAGCCGCTCCCGTGCTGAAGGTTCAGGCCAGCAGTGGATAAAATTAAGACCACTATAGTAGGAGCGGCATTCTAAGAACTTCCCTTGTTTCAGTACAATCCTATATATGTCTACTCAGAAGCAAGCTCCAGTGAGTTCAATACTTACTCCCAGGTGTGTTTAGGATCGAACCTTGGTTTCTCAGCGAAACTAGTGCTTGCCAAATGAGAATTCCCCAAATATAGGATACTGTGAAGCCAAAGTGCCTCAGTTCTAAATAAGGGTTATCTAGGATCACTCAGTAAGCATTAGCACAAGGCATTTGTATATATTTAAAGCCTTTGACTGTGCAGAAACAAACCCCAGAAAAAACAAACGTGAGTGCCTGTGAGTATGAGGGCATAAAATGATAGGCCATTAGCCATTTTCAGCACCCATTTGTATTTTTGTGTAAACATTAGCACAACATGGAAACTTGTGGGAAGGGCAGATTTCTTCATTTTAATGAGCTGTATAGACAAAAAAGCCTTCACCAACAGAGCCCCGCTTGTGCCTCCCCTACACCTGTTTATTCACACACCTCCTCCTCCTCCTCCTCCTCCTCCTCCAGCAAATGAGCAACCAGAAAGTGGGTCATAAAGCAGCAGAGGCCACAGAAGCCTGGAAGGAAACTCATCTGTCTCTCCCAGTTATTCCCCACTGTGAAGGACCAGCACCCGGGTCCTATGCGTGAGTTCGGCGCTTAACGGGTTAACCGGCACTGAGTTACAGCCCGTACAAGCGAGTGAAACCAACTAGGAGGTTTGCGTGCACAAGAGGAAACTCGAGCCCTTTAAATGACCAAATAAGGCTTTATTTATTTACACAAGATACGGAGCGGAACTAACAGCTTTCTAGGAATACTATAATGTCAACACAACCTGAGGTGACCTCTATATTTATCAATGAAACAGGCTCCCAGGCTAGCGCATTGGGATTAGTCAGTTACCTTAGACTAAAGACTTCACGCTAGTCAATTTCAGCCTGGCTCCGGGTCTGCCGATCCGGGGATGAGAACGCTTACTCCAGCCGCCGCTTGGAGGATGAATCTTGTTCCCAAAGCACCCCGTGTTCCCAACAACCCCTCAAAGGAGGGGAGAGGGGTTTTCTACCCCTGAGTTTCCCGCTCTCCCCACCCTCAAGGTCAGGTGGGGGCTTATGCCTGCCCCTTCGCGTCAGGTGGGCTTATTCCTGCCCGGGAAGAAGGTGACGTATTTGGGTACTTTACAGCTCTTTGGGACTGCACTGATAGTTTGATGGTCTTGATGGTCCTTTCCTGGGTTTTGTGCAATTCAACCGAGACTCTCCATTGTTGGGATGCCGGTCTGTCTGGCTACTTCCCTGTAACTCAATCTCCCCTCCTCGCCCCCCTCCCTTGGACAGAGACTGGTGTGTGTGTGTGTGTGTGTGTGTGCGCGTGCGCATGCATACTCGTGTCAGGCTTTCTCCACACCCACCATAAATGTGTTTGCGTGGCACTACAATTGGTTGCTGTGGAAACAATTAGGATGTTGCAAATAGGTAACAAAATGTAGAAACTGGGGCAGAAGTGTCCCTGAAGCCTTGTTACAAAACATTTATCTAGGGGTAGTGGTTAACTGGATACATTCACACTAGTGTGGGGAAAAGGACACAAGAAGGATCGTAATGGGTGTCAGCTCAGTATAAGGAGTACAGCGTTACAGACCCAATCTATGTGTGACTGAGGCAGACCCATTTGTTTAAACCTGGGTGGGGTCTTCGACCTAGAGGTCACTCATTCCCATTCATGTTCTAAGACAGGAGGAGGGCATCCTCGTGCCCTCTAGATCAGGGCTCTCCAACCTTGGGTTCCCAGATGTTGCTGACCTACAGCTCCCAGCATACCCAGCCAGCAGGGCTAATGGCAAGGGATTCTGGGAGCTGTAGTCCAGCAACATCTGGGGACCCAAGGTTGGAGAGCCCTGCTCTAGATGTTTTGAACCATCTCTTTCTCCTTTTAACATGCATCGCTCACTGCAGTTATTCACTGCCACACATTCCCTCTTGCATAGATGCAGCTCACCCTGGGGGTCAATTCATACTTCCTATTTGAGGTGAAGTCCTCATACAGTGACCTTTCTGACTTCGTTTTCATGTGGGGTTTGTGTTTTACTGAAATTACCTCAAACATGAAATTACCTCAAACATGAAATTACCTCAAACATGAAAATCTCCCAAGAGGAACATTCATTTTGAAGTGGTAATTATCTAAGCTGGTAATGTTAGGCACTTCCATGAGAGTGCAGTTTCAGCCAAATGGTTCCCCACGTGAAAATGAGATCATAAAGTCTGCTATACCACAACTTTACACCACCTCGGAAATAAGCGTATGGCTCTTCCATTCTGTCATACCTCAACATGCTTGCTGCCTTGCCTCTTACTTCTTAACCAGTTGCTGTAGTAGAAGAAAGGAAAACCAAGAGATCGCAAGGCTTCCAGCACATTCTCCCAGATCCAGAGTAGCGGTAGCTGTACCACAGAGGCCTAAGTGAGCCTACAAGATTGGGGTGTGGTGGTTTTCCTTATGATAAAAGTGAGGGGCTAAAGCACTCAGCTGAAAACATACATCTACTTCTGGACTTTAGGCTGAAAGGAAATGCTGGCATGCCCACTCAGGGGTTGTCTTCATCCCTTCCAGCTGCCTTTGTTGATGCTGCACAGCAGAGGAAGCCAGTGACCCACAAAGAGAAAAAGGATTCACAGTCCAGATCTGGAATAGTGGTTTACCAGTTGACTGGCTGTCCCTTAGACATCTTAATCCAAAAAGAACAAGCTTCTTAAGAGCTCCGAAGCAAGGCAATGTTCAGGGAGGTGCAGTTTCTGAAAGTCTAAAGGGAGAAGTTGCTTTTGTGGACTTTCTTCAGAACATTTGGGACAGAAGTCATAAACCTTTTGGAATATGGCCAACCTTGTTAGAAACAATGACCAAAAGCAGAGTTCTAGGGAGGCCTGAGGACAAGAATTGGGGAGCACACTGTACAAAGAAAGTGTTTATGGAGAGCTAGAAAATGTAGAATCGCCTGCTGTAATAATGTCAGGTCAGGATAACACTACTTATCATAGTGCGGGTAAATCTGGCTCCAATGGGTACCCTGTAGCTCATGGAATATTCTTACAGTGGCTGCAGGAAGGCCTGAGATCACACACAAACTCAGGAAAGCAGGACTCTGAATCCAGTACAGTACTTTCATTTGTTTTGCTCTCTCTTTTTCAAGGACAAAAATCAGAGCTGGGAACGTGCTGTTGGCAATGGTGATAACAAGAGCTCTTCCTCGAATCTGCAGATGAAGTTTGTACCTATACCTAGAAAGCTTGGTCAGCAAGAGCGTCCTTGAACATGCTGGCCTTCTGGCAGTTTATGGCTATGTGTTATTTATACAAAGGTTTCAGCACTTCAGGAAAATGTCAAGTACCAGGATGGAATGCAGAAAAGGTAAACTCACTAATATGAAGATATACGTAATCCAGATGCTTATATGGCAGTCGCACAAGGAAGGAGCCTGCTTCCTCCTCTTTCTAAGTCTGTGCGCTTAGGATTACAACCTTAAGGACCCAAATTACATGTGACTAGAGGCAGACCCATTTGTTTAAACCTGGGCAGGGCCTGTTTTGAGAGTACAATGGGGTGGCCTTCCTAGACCATCCCTCTGTGCTATGCTTCACCCCTCCATAGCCTGTCCCTTCCGGTGCTGTTCTCATCAGCTGAGGGTTCCAATACCAGAGATGAGCTTGGCTGGGAGAGAAGTGCTTGGGGAGGAGAGGCTATGGGGAGGCAAGCAGTCCACATGAGGCAGGTTCAGCTCTAGTCTCCTTCCTTTTAGAGCTTTTCTACACAAAGCTGTTCATTTCTGTATCTACTTTTGGTTTCGTTGTGGAATTGAGATCCGAGCTCTACACAAAGAGCTTTTCCTTTCCTGCTTTCCCACTACATAACCTCTAGGCGATACTGTGCTATAGCAGGGTAGCACAAATGCACAAGAGGTTCGTTCACTTTCAGAAATAATACCCCATTTTCCCGGCTCTAAACACCCCCCCCCCCGAAAGTGCTCCTAAAAAGCAGAAGCAAAACTGGAGGTTCACATCGTTGTCTGAGGAAGCCATAAACAACTGTGAGTAAGGAATCACAAGCACACAGTAAATGCCTTGTGTTGAAAAGCTCTTACTTTAAAGATTGAACCCTGACCACTGTTTTATACCTGATTAGAGCACAGCTGGTTCTGCCTCCATCATGCCTAGTTTGATCCCTCAATGAATGAATCAGTGACTATTTACTGATGGCATATGAAAAAGGGTTTCCCATTCAGTGCAGGAGGCATTTTGAGTCAGATAACACTGAGTTTATTATGATTTGGGGGGGGGGGGGCTGCCAGCCCAATAATGATTTTATTTGTTTTACTGAAATGGTCTGGAGCTCTAGTCTGATGCAGCCTAATTATACAGCTAGAAGGGATCAGCCACCTTGTGATGCAGCTTAAAGTTGGAGAAATCAACACAATGTTGCTCACTGTTTCTCCATGTTGTCTGTAGCTTCTTCCACGTGCCACACAAAAACAACGAAGATCCATTTGACCTAGTTTCATATATACCCCACAGCACTGGATAGATGAGTCATTAGGTTGGTGGAGAAGTGTTCAACCTACTGGAATATTACAATGCAAGGAACTGCTTAGTAGAGCATCTTACTAGACACTTGACCACGAGTACATCCCACATGCTAGACACCCTGCCAGTCTGAGTCACTGGCACTGGCTAAAAAAGCAGCTGGGAGGTTTCAGTGCCTCTTTCCTAGAACTGGTTGGGTAGACGCATTTCAAAATTAAATCTCTCTCTCCAGCCTTGAAAAAAAGCATCACCAGCTTTTTCGACAACTTTGCTCTGGTAAATACAAAACTATTACTGAGAGAGTCAGAAGGAACCCAACAGGGAGGATTGCTTGGTTTTCATTTGTTTTCCGCCTGCAGGGGTCACTGGAGCACCCCCCCACACACACAAACATCCATCATTCCCTTCATTTCTCCTTTTCTCCCTCTCTTCCCCTGCACCCTCTCTTTTTTGTCCTCTTTCCTTCCCCTTCTCCCCTATGCAGTAAAGGTAGTTACCATTAACAACCCCCCCCTTAAGACGAATTGCCCCACAGGCTGGGATGGGGTGGATTTTCAGGGGGGGGGGTCACAGCATGTAGGGAGGATTAACCCTTCTCTCTCCTGCTGTGACTCCCCTCCTCCCAAAATTGTCCTTTGCACAACAGTTAGGCTTTTAACCAAAAAAAAGCTTATAGTGGCCCCCAACCAAAGCTTTCTAGGAAGTCAAACTGCCATGTGGGGAGGGCATGTGTCCAGCCTATGGCTGGGTTCAGATAGCATGACATGCCACTGGGCAGGTTCGCATGACACTTTAGGCCCAGCATGGCTTATAAACCATGCCTGGCTTAAAGTTGGCCTTGGCCCCCCGCTGTGCCTGACAATCAGGCACAGCAGGTGGTCCTGAGGCACCTCCTCCGCGCTCTTCCCCCCTCAGTCCTCCCACTGGTATCCCAGGGGACACCGCGGGAGCACCAAGGGGAGCGAGCAGGGATGACAGCTGCCCCAAAGTGCCCAAGCGGCACTTTGGGGCAGCTGTCAGAGGCTCCCTGCTGCTGATCCTGGTGGGGATGAGCCACGTTGTGCTTGGCTTCCTCTTGAGGAAACCAAGCACAGCATGGCTCATCCCCTGCCATCCACCATCGCTGTTGCTTGGCGGCGGCGGCAGCAGGTGATGTGGGGGTGCGTTGTGCTCAGCCTCCTCTCAAGGAAGCCAAGCACCATGTGGCTCATCCCCTGCCCTGCCCTGCCCTGCCCGCCATCACGGCTGCTTGGCGACAGGCAGGGCGGGAGCACTTTGTGCTCGCGGCCTCCTCGAGAGGAAGCCCAGCAGAACGCAGCTTGCTCTCTCCCCTAACTAGTGCAGCTTCCCCTTTTCCTTCTTCGCCTTCTGTCTCATGCCTTTAGACAGTAAGCCTGCAGACAGGAACTTGTGTTTTTTCTGTTTTTGTACAGGGTTGAGTGCTTATTAGGCAATAGGCACAGTTATAAATACTAAGTGCTGCTGCTGCTCTTATAATAGTTGTTTTATGGACTGTCGCTGCTCATGCTGTTTTACTGCTGCATTCAAAATGTTATGCTTTTAATTTTGTTTTAGCTTTAAGTTGTTTGGGTGGGGGAGGGTTGCATGTGCTGCTTTGGAGACATCTTTTGCTGGAACAATAGCATATGATTATTTGTGGGGTGGGGAGGGAGAAAAACAATGCTGAGGGCAAGAGCTGTGTTTTCTTGTTTTGCAAAGAATGCCTTCCTTGTTTGTGGAATGCCTTCATCAGAAGATACATTCCTGGAAGTAGCAAGTGTCCAACCTGGAGCACTGTTTCCCTAGAATGTATATTCTGGGAGTCTTGTCAGGGAAAAATCATGTCACCTGTATGTACAACCAGAAGCCGTGGTCAACAGCATGCAATGGTTCAACTAGGCCCCAGAGATCATTTTGAAACAAGCTAGCAAAGCACTGTGAACTTTTTACAAGTCAGCTATGGGCAGTGTGTGGGCATGAACATTAAAAGGTTATTTCCCCTGACTAAATTATTAACAAAGCCCTGTGCAGCATGATAATATAATCTTGAAAACACACAAATATGCTCCCACTCTTGTCCAGATACTGCTGTTCACGTGTCATTAACTACGGTATATTTCATCATGTCCCTTTTCTCTGCTGCTTGGGGGCCAACGCAGGGTGAACTTTGGTCTGGTACTGTTTCCACCGATTTTGTTCAGCATACCATTGAGGGATTCTGAGCAGTTTCCCCATTCAGAAATAGCCAAGGTATATCCCAAGCTGTTTCTCAGGAGCAAGATTCCATTTTTCTTCTTGTTGTTATTGTGGGGGGAAGTCACAAACAGAATTAAAAAAACTCTAGTAGAAAATGCTATTGACTTTTGAAGGAGGTTATCCGGAGGTGTGGGCTGAGGTGTCATCAATATGCAGATGACACCCAGCTCTATCTCTCCTTTTCATCAAATCCAGATGAGGCAGTGGCTGTTCTGAATCAGTGCCTGGACACAGTAATGGACTGGATGAGGGCTAATAAACAGACTCAATCCAGATAAGACGGAGGTACTGTTAGTGGGTGGTTCGTCTGCCCGGCTAAGTGATATTCAACCAGTTCTGGATGGGGTTGCACTCCCCCTGAAGGATCAGGTTCGTAGTTTGGGGGTGCTCTTGGATCCACAACTGTCACTCGAGGCACAGGTCAACTCGGTGACACGGAGCACCTTTTATCAGCTTAGGCTGATATACCAACTACGTCCTTATCTGGACAGAGATAGCCTAGCTACAGTTATCCATGCTCTGGTAACCTCTCGTTTGGATTACTGCAATGCGTTATACGTGGGGCTGCCTTTGAAAACGGTCCAGAAACTTCAGCTGGTCCAAAATAGGGCAGTGAGATTATTAACCGGGACTGGCCGACGAGAACATATTATGCCAGTGCTTTCTCATCTGCACTGGCTGCCAGTCTGTTTCCGGGCCCGATTCAAAGTGCTGGTGTTAACATTTAAAGCCCTAAACGGCTTGGGGCCAGGGTATCTGAAGGATCGTCTCCTCCCATATGTACCTGCCCAGACACTAAGATCTGCGGTCCTTCTCCAAGAGCCCCTGCCAAAGGAAGTGAGGCAGGTGGCTACCAGGAGGAGGGCCTTTTCTGCTGTGGCACCCCGGTTATGGAATGAGCTCCCCAAAGAGGTTCGCCTGGCACCTACGTTGTATTCTTTCCGGCGCCAGGTGAAAACCTTTCTGTTCTCCCAGGCATTTTAATCATCTTAATCTTGTAATTGTTTTTAATTCTGTTATTGTAACTGCTGCTGCTAGCTCTGCTGTTTGTTTTTAATCTGTGGTTTTAAATTTTATATTTTATATTGTATTTTATGATTTTAACTGTTGTAAACCACCCAGAGAGCTTCGGCTATTGGGCGGTATAAAAATGTATTAAATAAATAAATAATAAATAAAGGAAGATTCTCTTAGTTTAAGGTTAAAAAAAAAGCTAACATAAAAAAACTAACATCCTAAACTCTTCAGATGCAACTTTATGAAACACATATAGTGTCAGCGTATCCACACAATATTTACAGAAAGGGAATTCAGTACTTGGCAGCTGCAAGTACCTAAGTCATATTGTGAAGAAACCAATGAAAGAGAAAAAAGGATGTCACCTCCCCCCCCCCTTCCTGCCCTGACCCAGGAAGTAAAACAGTTTGGCCAAGCAATTAAGAAAATGAATCATTCCATGGTATTTTACAATGCAGAACCAGATGGGCGCATAAATAGTAGAGATCTAACAGAGAACTACAGGAATTCAAAGCCCATAATCGTTTCCAAGACTCGGCTATTTATAAGTCTCAGGACTTCAGGAAGGGGATGTAGGTCAGTGGTAGAGCAATGTTTTGCATGCAGAAGGTCCCAGGTTCAAGCCCTGGCATCTCAAGTCACCCCCTCCTCTCCCTCCCCCAACCTGCACTTTGCCTTTGTATAGAGCTTGGCATAGAAGTGAAACAATGTTTAACAGACAGACTGAGACTGACTGATTCTGTCCACGTCCCAAACCACTGAGGTAGGCCGGAGGCTTTGGGAGCAGCCCATTTCACTTTGAGCCACTTTGGGGTAACCCTGCTTTGCCTCAGACAAAGCCCAAATTGCTCAAAAACATCCTGCTTCAGTTCTGGATTTTGGCTTCATCCAAAGAGGATGCATACCCCTTGAATTCAACGTATCTTTGAAAAATGTGTATTTTGTTAGTTTTCTATAGAAGAGCTGTAAACAGTACAAACATAACCAGAAAGGCTCAGAAAGGTTCGTTGAGGGTGTGTGTGTGTGTTCCCCTGTAATTCTCTGAACCAATGGAACAAAAATCAGGCACAAATCTTTCCTAGAAGAAAAGGGGGTGGTGGTGAGAATTAAAAGCAAACTTTGACCAAACTTACTTCAATTTCTCGAAAAAGGGAAATGTCAATAGGGAAGAGAGAGAGACACCGGAATTCCGGAAAGCCTATTAAGAGAAGAGCAATAATTCCTGGAAGTCAAAACAACCAACGGCTCATCCAACTTAAAACTGGACTGCCCTCTGCTGGCCCAACCCATTTGTTATCAAAATACAACACAAGTGGGAGAAAAGCGAAGACCACTGCACTGCAAAAATTCCTAGAAATAAAACAACGCTTAACTGAGCTCTCTCTCTCACTCTCCCCCCCCCCCGCCCCACACACACATTTTGATGCCTCATTCATCAAATCCTATAACCCAGAACCTGTGTTAAAGACATAAAATTAGACAAATGGGACATGCAACATGGCTGGTGATTCTGGGAAGCCACACGTTCATATAGCCCTATCGCTCTAGGCCCTCTTAATCTGTGTAGAGTCAACACCTGACTCTATACAGTTGGAGAAGGAGAAGAAAAGGAGATGCGGAGGAGGGGGAGCTTTTGGGTAGGGGAAAATACAAAAAGACACATTGGGGTTTTGAGCCCCATCAGCGTTTTGCTCCAACACCTCTACTGAGCTCTGGTTTTTAAGCACAAGGAGTAACTTTGAGGGGCTGAACAGCTTTTTGTTGTTTGTTATTGTGGAAAGGCCTGTTTAAAGCACTTTTTGTGTTATATTCACACAATTTAGATTTAAAGAAACACTTAAACTGGAATAATCTTACAGAATTTAACTAACTTGAATTAGGTTAAAACAAACAGTGCAATCCTACGCACACTTACTTTGGAGTAAGTACAAATGTCTTCAATGGGTCTTGAGTGCGTGCGCACACACATCCTTGGTCTGTTCCCTTCCTGCTTAAATCACAGCTAAGCTAAATAGCTTTTGGGAGGAGGCAGGGGAATTCGGGACTCTGCATAACAAATCGGGACTCTGCATAACAAAGTAAGAAGCCGTGATAGCTTAAGTGTTTGCGGGGCTGTCCCGGCAAATTCGGGGCAATTGGAGAGTTTATTGATTTATTTATTATATTTATGCCCCGCCTTTTTTCCTGCAAGGAACCCAAGGCGGCTTACATAAACCTCCTCCTCTCCATTTTATTCTCACAACAACCCTGTGAGGTAGGTTAGGCTGAGAGTCCGTGACTGGCCCAAAGTCACCCAGTGTGTTTCATGGCCGAGCAGGGACTAGAACCCGGATCTCCCGAGTCCCAGTAGTAATTACTTCTAATTACACACATATATTTGCATATGCAAATTTGTGCAATTTTTGGTCCTGTGTGCCTGAGCCCCGGATCTTTTTGGTACCTAGCACCGCCCCTGGTGAGGAGGGGGCAGGGTTGGGCTAGAGCAGTCCTTCTCCTGGTGTGTTGATTCTACAGAGTAAGATACACCTGAACAGGGCTATCTATCTGTCTATCAATGTCTATCTCTCTAGGTGTTGCTGGAACACTCAAACCCCCTGTATTCCTGTCCAAGTATCCATCTCCCAAATTGACCTGTAGGTGTTCTGGTGTCCAGCTGGCTTTATATCCATATGGTGATTGTGAGTGTGATATGATAATCTTTCCTCCATTCCTGTGTGTAGCTAGACTACCAAAAAACTGAACTAGCAACAATGGGCATGAAATGCAAGCATTCTTAAGAATAAATTTTTAAAATGGCACTTATTCAGCAAATTTCAAGAGTTCCAAGTACTTCACATACATTATGTCATGAATGCATACAACATTCCTGGAAGGTAGATTGGTGTTATCTACATATTGTGTGTGGGGTTGTGGGGGGGGAGGCCTACACCCTTTCTGCATAATCTGGTTCTAATATGGTGCCTCTCTATCTGCCAATTCCTACCTCCCAACTGATGGAAGATAAATGACTGGCAAGCAGATCATACAGAACCCCTTAAGAACAGTGTCGACAGTCAATAACAATGGGCAAACTTCACAAATTCAATACACACCAAACCAGTGTGTATGTTTAGGTGTTTAAGAAGAGAGGAGAATTGGGGCAAAAGTTTAACTGCAATTGGGGTACTTTTATTTTTAGTGTTGTTTATTAAATGCAAGTAAAATAAACATGCTAAGTTCAACCACTTTCTAGGGTATTAAAAAAAATTCCAAAGCAAACTGAACATTTTCTGATACAAATTACCCTAATTAGCATTGGAATTTTTTCCTGAAAATTCTCGAATTCAAAATTTTCCGAAAAACCCATATCACTAAAGCCCACCACTGCATTTTGTTTGTTATTTAAAAGTACAGAGATGGGCACTCCTTAGTCCATTGTTCATGTTAAGTTCTTGCAGTAAGCTCAAACTCAAACATGGCAGAAGACAGTGCACTGAACTGCAAACTAGGCTGGCACAGGCAGGTCTGAATTATGCAAGCGCATGGACAGGCTTAGCAATACTCTCTTGTGCTTACTCTCACTGCTTGCATCACACAAAGTAGGCATTTGTTGAAGGAATGGGATGGGGCTGGTGTTGCTTGAGGACAACAAGGGCACAGCACAGAAAGCGGCAATATCAGCAGATAGTCTTGTGTTGGGCCATCACGTTGGAAGCTCCATTAGGCAATGGATTATTTAGGCAACCAAATAATTAATATATACTTTGAAGCTGGGACTTCTTTGTTAGAACTGTGGATCTGCAAGGGACTTCAAAGGTAAAACTGATTCCCATGCTTCGTATCAAGAGAGCTAGGATTTCCCCCCCCCTCCAATGCATAAACAATAACTTCCAAGAGAATCCTGGAAAACTCTGTTTTACTTTCTATTGGTTAAATGTCATGTTTCTAGGCCTCATGGTTGTGAAGAAAAGAGAAAAGCTAGACGAAGGAAGGGAAAAAAGCAAATTAGGTGCTGTTTTGGCAGAAGAAGAACCATCAGCTAGTACATCAGGGGAGAGTATAGAGAAGAAAAAGAAATATAAGAAAATTAAAGAGGAGCCAAAAGATTATTAAGAGGAGGAAAGTACAATCTCTTTAAATGGTTTGCATTGCATTTGTGTTCCCAGGGCCATTTGCTTCTGAAATATAATTTCCCCCATGGTTAGGCAAGGTGGACAAATTCTTGGGGCAAATTCCCCCACCCCAATAATTTCAGTTCTTTAGTCTAACCTCTTAGTTTGATCTCCGCCCTGACAGTATTTTTTTAAATTGATGTTTGGTTTTAATATTAGTGTAAAACACTGTTGAAAGGTTGCTTATACCAGAAAGATGGTATAAATACATATATTTTATTTTATTTATTTTATTTATTATATTTATACCCCACCTTTTTTCCTGCAAGGAACCCAAGGCGACTTACATAATCCTCCTCTCCATTTTATCCTCACAACAACCCTGTGAGGTAGGTTAGGCTGAGAGTCAGTGACTGGCCCAAAGTCACCCAGTGAGTTTCATGGCCGAGCAGGGACTAGAAGGACAGGTTGCTTACCTGTAACTGTAGTTCTTCGAGTGGTCATCTGTGCAGTCACACATATGGGCTCTGCGCCTGCGCTGAGCTAGCTTCGGAAGATTCTTTAGCTGAGGCAAAATGGGTGGGAACCCCTCCCCCACCGCGCCTGCTCCTTGGCGCGGCTCCCGCCCATTCCCTCAGTTCCTCTGAGACTGCATATTGCAACCCCATGAACCGAGAGACACGTGGCGGTGTTATTATTTGTTGTTAGACCATAACACTAAAAACATTTTCATCCAAGTGAGATGAGTTGGAGCAATGCACCCAATCTCCACTGGCGGGTCCATTGAAATTGATAATGATGCTGAGCGGGGATGGATGGGTGGGTTGTGTGACTGCACAGATGACCACTTGAAGAACTACAGTTACAGGTAAGCAACCTGTCCTTCTTCTTCGTGGTCTCTGTGCATCACACATATGGACTCTGCGCCTGCGCTGAGCTAGCTTCAGTCGAAAAGTGATCGATATCGAGTTGCATGGTCATCTCGCCCTCGGCGGGCAGAGTCGTCTCTAGATCGGAAAGACTGTCTATTAGACGCTTCCGATCAAGACCTGCTGCGGCGGTGGCTTGTTGACCTGGGTAAGGATCTCTCTCTGTGCTTGGATGGAGTTGAGTGCACGGATTGCACCGTTTTAACAGGAGAGTCCGGGATTTCCCCTTCGGAGATCAATGTCACAACTGCAGCTGTTGGTGACGGCTGGGTGACCCTCAGTGTTGATGGGTCCCTCCGTGTCGACGTCGAATGCTTTGCCGAAGATGGAGATTTAAAAGCGTCAGTTGTCTCCGTTGTTTTAATTGGCGTGGTCGATTTAGTCGGAGACAAAGTCTTACATTTTTTCTTAAGCTTTGTCTCCTTTAACTCCTCATGTTTATGGGATTTCTTCTTTTTTGGTGGGACCTCTTCCGGTGCAGCCTCTTTTGCTCCTGAGGGGGAAGGTTTTTTGGATGTCACGGCACGCGGAATCGAGGGGATGGCTGCTGAAAGAGTTTCCTGTCATGGAGCTGGTTTTCAGCTTCAGCGCCCATTGCTTCCTTGTCACCTTGGTGAATTTTTTACAATGGCGGCAAGTCTCAACAATATGCTCCTGTCCTAGGCATAGGAGGCATAAGGAGTGCCCATCTGCTGGGGGTAATTTTGCCCCGCAGCGTGCACATTTTCGGAATTTAGGGCCATAGTTCCTGAGAGAAAGTTAGAAGAGATCTTTTTTTTTTCCTCCGATAGAAAAAGTGAAGATGAGGAGGATAGAAGTTGAAGAAGAGTTATAACTAGTTAATCTACTCAGCCGTTAGAAAGTTGTTTCAGAACCTTTCGAAGACTACCAGTCGCAATAGCGGTCGAAAAGGAACTGAGGGAATGGGCGGGAGCTGCGCTAAGGAGCAGGCGCGGTGGGGGAGGGGCTCCCACCCATTTCACCTCAGCTAAAGAATCTTCCGAAGCTAGCTCAGCGCAGGCGCAGAGCCCATATGCGTGATGCACAGAGACCACGAAAAAGAACCCAGATCTCCCGAGTCCCAGTCCAACACTCTAACCACTACGCCACACTGGCTCACGTGGATCATTTTAAAGGAGAACCAGATTTTAAGGCATAACCAACTTTTAGAAGAGCACCTACACCTGTCACAACAACAACGCCATCATTGACACTGTGGAGTCCTGATAGGTTGGAGGTAAGCAGTAAAGAGGAGGAGTCTGACCTTTCAACTCCCACTTCAGCAGTGACTTGCATAGGTTTATGTTGTCCTGCCCCACTTTCTGGTCTTTTGTTGGAGCACAGGAATGTCACTTTGGAAAATGAGCAAGGAACTCAGGTCCAAAGTACATGTGTTGCTCAGCCATTTGTGTTTCCAACCTCCCATCCCTCTTAGACATTTTTTTTTAAATGACACCCCCCCCAAAAAAAAACATGAAACAAAAACTATTTATTTATTTGATTTGTACCCTGCCTTTCTACCAAGAGAAATGGCACTCAAGGCTGAATAGCAGCTGGAGCTTGAGTAGGAGGGGAGGGGTGTCTTAACCTTTCCACCTCTGGCCATTCTCTCACTCAGAAATCACTTCCAGGTTATCTGCAACCATGTGAAAGAAAAGTACCCATCCTGCAAGGTGAAAAGCAGCATGGTTGAGTGGGAGATCAGCTGGAGGCAAAAGGGGTTAAGCAGCCCCTTCCCTTTCTGCCAATCCTCTTCAGTATTATTACAGCCTCCATGGCTGTTTTTGGTTTCGGCGGCGGGGCAGGGTAGAAAATTCCATGCAACTGAGCAATGCTTATAATTTGGGCCTCATGTAGGATTCTATGAAAAGCTTTGTCAGAGAACCAGCAAAATCTTAACTGAGGGCTGGTCCATACAGTCAATGGGAATCGCTAGCTTAGGAACAGTTGGATAAGGCTCCAAACCTATGCATGCTTACCGGGAAGTAAGTCCCAACTGAACTTCATATGGCTTACTTCTGAGCAGACATGCACATGACTGCACCAGAAGTGCCTTCCCACAACTATTTCCTGGCCCGTTATAGAGCAAACAGCCAAGGTTTCCCCCACAACTTCCTACCAGTCCAAACCAACAGAGAGACCAACTGACCGACCCCCCTCCATCTCTTCCGTCGCCAGTGCTGCAAAACATCCACATGTCAGGTTGTAAAGTCAGTTAAACGGTTAACAATTTGTTTACAAAACTTTCCACTTCCTACCAGTTCAAACCAGAGGCATTTTAAATATCAAAAAACCCTCTCTCTATATAAAGAAATCGCAGACCTATATTCATTTACTTACAAGACGTATATACCGTTCCACATTCCGGTACGGAGATTTCAGAGCAGTGAACAATGAAAGATAATTTATTGTCTTTTTATATTTATAAATATATAACATAAAATATATTTATATATATTTAATTGATATACATACATTATAATTTATTTATTATATTATATAACATATTTTGGCATGATCATAGCAGGAAGGAAAGGAATTGGCATTCCAAAGATATCTCTAGCTGGAACAGACCCAAGGTAAAACAGGCTAGTCAACAAAGACTGCACTGAAGTTGGGCTCCCCCACTTCTCTCCCCCCCCCCCAGTGAGGCAGCAAGGTCCACCAGAAAGGCTCTAAGATGAGCAAGGACAGTGGTTTCCTTAGAGCTGACTGGCACTGCACCTCCTTCAAAAGAGGAGTGTGGGTGGGAGTAGGTGTGTAGCAGTGCAGCACCACCACCGGAGAAGAGCTGAAGCTTTCGCTTTCTGATTACTTGCCTCCGTCTCCTGTCGAGGAATGAAGACCGGAGCTTTCATCTTGAGTGACAGATCCTGGAAATCCCACTCACCAAGAACATACTGCACTGGCATCCTGGAATAGGAGGAGGCAAGTTACATGTTGTACCAGGCCGGGTTTCCAGTTACAGTACTTACAAGTTCTTATTATTACACTAAACTTACCATCCTCCTCCAAAGCACAAACAACAGCACTGGCAGTACTTTCCCTAATGGGTGGAGTGGGAGGGAAAGGGAACATTCAGTGCTATCATAGAGAGTTTTTCAATGTTCTTAGATGACAAATTAGAAGGCTTTAACTACTGAAGCTAGAAATGACAGATCTGGTTTTCCATGACAGGCTATCCGCTACTCTGCCAGCTATTGAGCTGGAGCCTCATACCTCAGAGTTCACTCACTTCTCCATTACTAGAGAATAGCTAACATTCAAGCCATCCAAGATCCCACAAAAAAAAAAGCAACCTGCAATCTCTTGATAGAAACTGGTCAAACAGAAAGTAAAGCACAATGCACAATTTCAAACCTCATAAACACTACGTAGTAATTTGGAGTATACTCTTGATCTTGAATAAGACTACATTCACTGAAGGTGCAATCCTATGCATGTTTAGACAGAAAAAACTCCTGCAACTCCCAGCATGGCTGGCTGGGACATGTGGGGAGTTGGAGGACTTTTTTCTGTCTAAACATGCATAGGATTGTGCCCTGAGTAATGCAAACACTTATAATTCGGGATAAATAGTCCCTTAGGAACTAGCCCATGCAAACTATGAGCTAACTAAACTTTCCTCATTGTTATGTTTCCTTCCTGCTGGTCTCTGTTGAATTCCCAGCGTTATTCATCGAACAGAAGTCACCAGCATATGGTACCCTCTCAGTAAGACACAATATACCCAAGTATCTCTGCATTTTAAGGGCCATCATATATGTGCTCCTGACAGCAGCTAGGATATTTCTAGGTGCTTCATAAAAATGTAATAATCAGACCTACCATGCTATGAAAGACCACAGCTACCATATTTTTAAATGACTTTTTCAATCATTCAGGCACACTCGTCACCTTTTCCCCATATCACGTAAGTCACACATTCCACTCTGAAAAAGCATAAGCTAACTAGAGGGATTATCTCTCATTATCCTTTTTGTTTTTAACAGAGTCAAGGATCTAGCATGTTTAATTTAGAATCCGTTCATGGATTTAGAATCCAACATGGTTCTATATTTTAGCTCCTGGGCACACTCAGATGCAAGAAATATAGATCAGAGATCTTTGGCATCTTTATTATACACGCAATACATCCCCTGGCAGTTAAGCCAGTTTCAACTAGACTTCAGTGCTGAAAAGCACTGTGATTATAGTGTTGAAAGACATTGTGATTAAGACAAGTGAAGTGATAAGTATTTGCTTTGCTTAATAGATCTGATGTGTATCTAAAACCAATCTCTTGCATATTTTATGATGCTATCTTCTACAGAAAAAAAAATGACAGAGTTTAAAGTTCCCATCTTCTTCCAACAGAAGTGGGACAACTGAAAGAAATCCCCCTGCTAACTACGTGACTTTCATTCTCTCTTGTAACTCGATACATAAGATGGGTCAAGAACACCTGGGTAATCAGTCGTGGTTTAACTAAGCCACAGTAGGCTGCGGTGATAGTGTGAACCAGGTCAATGTCTACTCTCTCTTCTAGATGTTTTTTAAACTTTAAACAAGATCTGAGTTCTCAAGAACAGACTTCCCTAGGTTGAAGAGGCTGCAACCAAGCTCTCTGTGTTGTTTTCTTTTCCATTTTTGCTGAGAAGGGTTTTCTTTGTTTTGCAACAATCAAATATAATGTTTGATGTAAAAAATGTATAGCCACATGTTGACAATCATGTATCGACTTACAGTACAATCCTATGGACGCTAGGCAGCGTCTAGACAGCCATAAGATTTTTTGGATTCCCAGCTACGAGGTCAGAAAATTGCTCCAACCTCGTAGCTGGGGATACGTGCTCGGATCCCTCTCCAGCCGGCGCAGAAAGAACCACACCGGCTGCTTCTCCGAGGTCGTAAGAGCAACCTCAGAGAAGGGCTTTTGGGGGCGTTCTGGGGGGAAGGGAGGGGAGGAGACTGGCGTGGTCAAGATACGACATATCCTGGTGGCGCCTCAGCCTCCTCCCCTCCCGCTCCGAAGCACCGTTATTAGGCTGAAATCCGCTGTTAAGTGCTTTGCAGAGCAAGAGGAGTACGGAGGCGACCTTCATTGATTTCACAGATTATAGAGTTGGAAGGGGCCTACAAGGCCATCGAGTCCAACCCCCTGCCTCTGCCCTCCTCCTGCCCTCCATAGGATGTCCGTAATCCTCCAAATTTGGAGGGTTATGGGAATCCCCATAGGACTGCACCCGTAATAAGCTTAAGTATGGATGAGCCTTATGCCCCCACGTGGAGCCACTTTGCTCCTATCTTGGCACAAGCCAGCAAACATGCCAGGAAGTCTTCAGTTAACTATAGTTTCCCATTGTTTTGGAGCCAGAAAAGTATGGGCAACATTTTCAGAACAAGCCAGGATATTGAGCCAACTTTAAACCATGACTTCCTATCCTGTGTTGTTCTGAAGCTGTTAACCAAAGTTGCCTGGTTCGGAGGCAACAGGAAACTATAGTTAACTGATGACTTCCTGGCTTGTTTGCTGTCTTGCACAAAGGGTACACCTGAAGGCACATCGCTCATTAATATTTCATCTTATTAAGCCAAGATATGATGGTTCAAACACAGTCAATGTGTTGTAAATGCAATCCTAACAACAGTTATTAGGTAGTACGTTCCATTGAACTTAGTGGATAAACATGCATAGGATCACGTTACTTGGGATTTAAGGAGGTATAATTGTCATGGGTAGAAAGAACAGGTTGTCTCATGTCACTTTTGAGTCAGAGTCCAGAGTCGTGGAAGCTGCAAATGTCCCAAATCTACCTTTGATATGTACCAAAAGACCTTTAGTGACTATGTCAAAAGGGTCCCTAAATGCCTAAAAAGGCAGATGATGCTAATACTGTAAACTTTGGGCAATATCCAATACTGCTCTCGCACCAGGGGAACCTATTGTTAGCACAATTGGAACATAGTAGTTCCCGAAGCAATCAGAAATGAGTGGAAATACTTGCTACCAGAATGGCGCAGATCAGCAGAGCTCACAGAAGGGAACTCCACTGACCTATCCCACTCCAGAAATTAGAGTTTCTGCTAATTTCCAGGGTTCCTTTTGGAAGGGCGAGTTCCTGTTGCACTTGTGGTGGGTCCCACAAACACAACAGAACTGACGAAGGTGCAGTATTGTATTGGATATTGCCCCAACTTACTTGTTAAGACATCTGTTCTGAGCAACAACAGGCAAGGACTCTTAAAACTTGTGAGTGTTGGACTGGGAGACCAGGGGTTCTAGTCTCCACTCAGCCATGAAGCTCAGTGGTTGACTTTGGGCCAGTCACGGACTCTCAGCCTAACCTACCTCACAGGGTTGTTGTGAGGATAAAATGGAGGAGGATCAGGAACGTCACCTTGGAGGAAAAGGTGAGACATAAATGTAACAAACAAACAAACAAACAAAACGGGACACTGAAATATGCTGGACTATAATTTAAACTGGGCTGTCTTGATTTGAAAATGAATTGTTTAGAGTAGAAAGGAACTTATGTGCTAGTGCAGATTGGGGATTATGGTTTCTTTCCTATGTCATGATTTTATGCTGTTATTAAGCGTAATAATGAACATTGCCGTTTAGTGGTACAATAACTGATAGTGGAAGATGTAAACCTGTCAAGCTTCCAGACTACATCCTCCATTGATAAAGACTGCGTAACCAGATTAATTTTCATCTTTCAAGCTTTCCCTAACCTGATACCCTACAGATGTTTCAGACTACAACTCCCAGCATTTGTGACCATTCACCATGCTGACTGGGATTGCTGTTTGAAGTCCAAAATATCTTGAGGACACCAGGCTGGGGGAGGCTGGCCTACTTTGACCCTTTGTCTTAGACAATGTAGTCCCTCCATACCTCAAGGAGCACTTCCAACTTTATGAGGCTCGTAGTTTTCTTTGAGCTGTCAAAAACTACTGAGCCCAAAGTATTTTCTATAGTGGCCCCTAACTCTGGCCTCTTCTGCAAGTACCAAGATACCACTGCAAGGCATTTTCTTCATTTTAAATGGGCATTTAAAGGTTTGTTGTAATTGTTGGTCAATTTTAATAGCCTGCATTGAATAGGGGTTCTGCTGTATTGCTTTATTATTTGATTCATAGTATTGTAGATGGCTTTCACAATCTATATTTTTAAATATTACATTCAACCGTATATTATATTAATATTCCCCCTTACTGTTCCTTTTATGTAGTTCTCCATTTTTATTTTTTGGGAGTTTTAATTCAGCTGTTTTCAATTCTATGAATTATTTTCATTTGCTTTTTAAAGTTGCCATAAGTTGCCCTGTGAGCAGCCTTCTGTTGAAAGGCTATAAATGTTGGCATAATATTGTCAACTGCTTCAGACTGGCTGTTGGAAAAGCTGTACAGCAATCCGTACATAAATACAAATAATTAGTGCATAGAGAGAATCCCCTAAAGGGAAACTGCGTTATCCACAGGCTTAGAGAAGCTCTACCCATTTTGTAACTTCCAGGTTTCAGAATTGCCTGGCTATAAAGCTTTGGTGGTGACAGTATGACCTGGTTTTCACGATATGACAGCCCATCATGACTTAATTTACCTGTGGGTGCTGTTGTGTCGTTCCAGGTGCCCACAGGCGCCTTTTCTGCATGGCACCCACAGGAGCCCAACTTACCATGGTTTGTCATGTCATATGAATCAAGGCGGCAGGGGTAGTTTGAAATATATAGATAGATATTGATACATCAGTATATAGATTGATAGTAAGAACCAAGCCATGGCTCATTTTAGGATTATGCTGCCTGGGTTTGCATGACACTACAAGCAATGGCAAGCTGGGTGCAATGCAAAAATGGCGCCCGGAGGTGCCTGGCAACAGCCCCTGTGAGTAAATTAAGCCATGGTGGGCTGTTGTGACATGTGAACAGGCCCATTAACTCTTAATCCAGATCAGGTTTGGGATGTGTGTACAACTCACAAGTAACTGTCATGAGACCACACATCTATGGAAAACACAACTTGCAGACATTCAAAAAACAACCTAAGATGATTTCACTCTTCTCAATGCATCAGGCAGAAAGTGGGTTTGCCTGGTACCCAGTCACCTTTTGTACAAGAACGTGGACAAGAGTAATAGAGGAAAACAGTAAAGGAGATTACAAAAGGCAGACCAGCTTGGCCCAATACGTAGCAAACCAAGAAAGTAGAGTACGGACTTTTTCTACACCATTAAGACATCAATCTTATGCACATTTACTTGGGAAAAAGTCCCACTGAACTGGGAGAAGCACTACTAGTCTTGCCCAAAATTGCCTTGGTTTCTAAGCTTTCAAGTTATGTTGTACTACAACTCTCATCATCCCCAGCCAGCATGGCCAAATGAAAAAACATGATTTTCAACCTTTTTCTCAGCACCCATGAGGGCTAGATTATTTTGCTGTTTGGGTAGGGTTAAAGTACAATGAAACAACCCACAGATTTTAAGACGGCCAGTACTTTTCCATGATGTGAAGAACATGGAATGGGAGGTTGCTTGTATTTAATCTTACATTTTAAAACATAAATAAAAGTTCACAACACGAACAACTTATTTGTTCCAAAAGAGGATTAATTAATACTCAGACTGCTGTAAAGTCAGAACCAAAGAGATAGCAAGCAATTAAATCAACCTTCTAAGATAAACCAGTTCCAACATCATACCAATGTTCTCAATCCGAATTGTTCCAAATCCACAAACAATTAATAAAATAAATTGTGACTTTAAAACACATGCAGAATGGAACACAATCCAGGACTTTTAATTGCAAATCTTGTCAATTTGAGCTTGAAGAAACCTATAGAGTTGAAAGATTTAGCTAGCCTACATGAATACATTTTAGTATTTGGAGAATTAAATATTCTGTATCTCCCTGGGCTCCTGCTTTGCTGGAAATTCTCATGTATTTAAATTATTTAAAGCCATTTAATTGCTGAACGGCATTCTTGAAAGCCTAGGAGCTGTGCTTGTTACTTGCACCTCTCTGCCACCTTGGTTCTTACTAAGGCCCCATGGATTTCAAGGAGATTTGCTCATGACTTATTTAACCACTAAATGGAATGCTAAAGGCATGCTGCTATTCTGTAGAGAGGCAGGGATAGCTAAGCAGCTAGTACTTTCTTGCACTATTGCTACTAAATAATATGTGAGGGCACATCCTCTCCCATTTAAATTGAGGCCAGTTTCCCTTAAAAGGTGTACAAATTTAATATATTCACCCTCTCCCCCAGTTTTCATGGCACTGGCTTCAACCCCGACTTGATTTGCAAACTACATGACATTCCACAGGCATCCTAGTACAAGCAATTGGGCTCAGAGCTCCAGTCAGTTCTTCCTATTCTCTGGTATTTAATGCAAAACCCATGAAAAGCAGAAACAAGTCAGCGTAAGTGCCTACCTTTGTAGCCGCTTTGCACATAGCTGCTGGACCTGGTCCTGTTGCTTTGCCGAGAGGGGAGTGGAGATGCAGCTGGCACTCAAGCTCTGGAACTGAAAAGGAAGTTATTTGCAGGTGTTAATAAACAAAGGTCCCAACTGCTGTTAACTCACAAAACCAAATGTTTAAATGCCCACCTACTGACATGTATGTATCTATGGCAATCATAAAAAGAGCTCTGCTGGATGAGACCAAAGTCCATCTAGTCCAGCATCCTGTTTCCCAGTGACAAACTAGATCAGCCTTCCCCAGCTTGGAGCCCTCAAGATGTTAGGACTACAAATCCCAGCATTTCTGACCATTGTGGTTGGGGCTGGTGGGAATTAAAGTCCAAAACATCTGTGGGGGGACACCAGGTCAGGGAAGGCTGAACTAGATGCTTTCAGGAAATTAACAAGCAGGTAAGGACTGGGTTTGCATGACACAACAACCCAGTGTGGGTGACAAGCCACAGTGGGCTGTCTTGTTGTGTGAACCCAGACGTGATAACCCATGGCTTTTGCTAGGGGTTGTTGTACCCATGATGGGTTGTCATGTTGTCTGAACTCGGGCGACCAACCCCATTGTGGGTACCAGGAACCAGCCAGTGAGCCGCTTGACAAGAGCGGCAAAAAACCCTTGCTGCTCTTGCCAAGCTCGCCTGGGCCACCGCCAGTGCCAGCCGCGCCACTGATGCCCAAGCAGCAAGGTAGAGCAACCGGCACCGTCTCTGTGCCCCCCACCCCACCACCGCCGCAATCATGTGCCCTTTTTGTGCTTGCTGTGGCTTTTTTGCCCGTTTTATCCTTTTCTTTTTTTGGAGATTGCAAAAAGTGATCTCCGATTTGACAGCTAGTGATAGCCCCTTCAAAGTACCCGAGTGGCACATTGGAGGGGCTGTCACTGGTTCGTCACCCCTTTAAAAAAAACATTTTTGCATCCAAAATGTGCACAATCTTTTTGTTTTTTGTTTTCTTTTTTTAGTTGAACTTGCACAAGTGTGCATTTGTGCACTTTTGTGGGTCCAAAATGGCCTATCTCGTCTGGGCAACGTCCAGGGGGGTGTCTGCTATTAAAGTGCAGCAGCCACCCCTCATGGGCATTAACCCAGAGATGCTGCCAAGAGCTGTATTTTTGACGTTTTATCTTGACAGCTGTCAAAAGGTGAGCTGTCAAGAGAAACCAAAGCTGCAAGTGATCTTTGCTCACGAAAAGGGGGTGGCTGCTAGATCACCCCCTTCATGCTGAGATCCTCATGGGTTTTTTCCCCAAGCAGGTTCCTCTCACTTTTCCACCCTCTCCTGAGACTCTAGGTGCTCAGGAAGTTGGGAAAGTGCGAACCACCCCCTTTTACAGGAGCATGGAGGTTTGACAGCTAGCTGTCAAAACTCTGGTTCCTTTTGAAAGGTTTTTTTTTTAGCATAAGTCCAACTAAAAAAGAAAAGGAAAAAGATGTGCATATTTGGGGTGCAAAAGACCCCTGTAAAAATGGGTGACAAACAAGTGACAGCCCCTCCAATGTGCCACTTGGGCACTTTGAAGCAGCTGTTGCTAGCTGCCAAATTGGAGATCACTTTTCACGATCTCCGAAAAAAGAGGGAAAAGGGGGGTAAAAGGGGCAAAAAAGCATAAGGAGCACAAAAGGGCTTACAATTGCGGCAGGGGGAGGGCAGACAAGTTGGTCCTGCCATGGGGTCCCCTGAGATTCTCACGGGAGAACCGAGGGGGAAGGAGAGGGAGAAGAACCCACGGTGAGCCCGACCATGTGTCAGGCGCATCTTGGTTGTTTGCACAACAACCAACCCACCATGCTTATTGCCAGGGTGGGTTGTCGTGACATGTGAACGCGCCCAATGAAAAGCAACAACCTCACCACTGCAAGTGGTAGCCAGTGGCATGTTGCTTCCGAACATAGAGGTTCCTACTAGTTATCATGGCTGTTAATAGACCTATCCTCCATGAATTTGTCTGATTCCCCTTTAAAATAGCCTTGTATTTAACAGCTCACCTGGTAGCTATAGGCAACAAGTGATTCCATGCAGGTGAGTGCGTGGGCTGGCAGAGGATGGTTTCTGGGCTCGCCAGAGCAGAAGGGACATTCCGTCCACTGCAGCCAGCATCGAAATGCGCAGGTTGGTGGAAGAGGGTCAGAGTGATCCACCCTTCCTTCACCAGTCTATTTAGTTCCAATGCTAGTCATGGGGGAAGAAAAGCCCCTTCCTCTGTAATCAGTATGGGAATCCAATGGGCTGGTGGAGGAGGGACTAATCACTCCCCATTTCTTCTCTGCCAGTCTACTTGTGAGAAAGCCATCTTTTTCCCATGCTAGGCTTTTCTTCCTGTGCAGTCAGCAAGGAAATGCAGGCAACTGGCAGGCTTGTAACTTTTGTGGGCTTATTTACATTGTTTTGGTAAAGCTATCTCCACCACCAGTCATCACATTGTATAACAGTGAATTCCATAAGTTAATTTACTTGTATTAACTAACTTCATACAGTGTGTGAAGAAGTACTTCCTTTTGACTGTCCTCAGTCTACTGGCAGCCCATTGCATTGGCTGAGCTGGAGTTCTAATATTATGGGTGTGAGAGAAAAAAACGCATTTGAGGCACACTGACATCTTGAAAGCAAAAAACAAATCTCTTATTCTAACGCTAAGATTTACAAACTCTTTCCTGCTTGTCCACATGGAGATAATTCCTTACACACTGCTACGAGGTGAATGGCTACTATTGCAAACCTCCCCTCCTGCTGACATAGGAGTCCCCTGCAGAATTTCAAACCCAACATTCTGGGATTTTGAGAAACAAGACCAAATTTGAACATTACACGGTTCTAAGACCAAACAGTATGGTACTGAGTACCCAGCAGTTAAGCTAATTTCCTCTTGTGGAATGTGTAAGCAGTAGCTTAGCCATTACAATCGATGGCAAACAGGGACTAGTTTTTATCCAATCTAAATAGCAACATAGAACAAATATCTACAGTGTAAACAGGATAAACTGCACTCAGATGTTATTGCAAGCAGTCAACAGCTTTGATGCACCTGGATCAAAAGAGAGCAATTTTCTTTAAAAGCATGCCTGAGTTGAGCCTGTCCGTCTACAAGAAGCACTATGTACCTCACTGGAGAGACATAGGAAGTATTAAGAGCACAGATGTGCTGACTGGAGAACCAGGTATGAGGCAGGTTTCCAGACACTCACTGTATTGCTTTGCATAGACAACCACAATTCCACCCACAGCACTTAACTGTTTTTGCTCCCAGGACATGGGAAACAATATATTCAGAAGATGCCTGTGGTTCAGGGATCTCCTTCGCCTCAAACACGTCATGCCAGTAGTTGACCAGATCAGCAGCTGTAACCGGACCTGCCTTATAATAGGAATACTGCCTTAGCAGTCTGCGGCAGGGATTGTGGATGGAGCCTGTGGCAGGACTCGTTCCAAGATGTCCACAGTGAGGGAACAAACACACAAGGTTCCTGTACAAAGAGCCAGTGAGAAGTTTCATGGCTCCAGAATGTAATGATTTCAAAGAATGAGAGCAGGCTCTCCTTTTCTGGGCCACCACAATATCCTGGAAGCCTGTATCACCAGTCTGGTTTAAGAATACACATCACCATTGCAGAATGCTCCAATCTCCTTCCTTATAGAGCTGAATGTCAATGGGAGACTTCATGTGCCCTCTTGTCCTGGCAAGGCACTCAGGTGATTCATTTGTCCTGAGGTAACCTAGACAAAGTGAGACAAACAAAGGGGATCCTCTCAGGTTAAAACAGGTGCACTTCCCACACAGGCAATAATATTTTTTTTAAAGGGTCATTATGAACATAGCTTATATGATGAATCCATGTTCTATACCTAGAGAATGCAGAACACGTAACATTCCCCTTTCCACAACTGTAGTTCTAACCATATTTAGGCACCACTGAAACTGCCCAGATGTGCTTTCCTACAGCATGCAAGGCTACAGGCCACTTCACATGTTTCAGAATTCTTACACAGAAGAAACTTTGAAGTGCAACCCATGCTATTTCAAAGCCAACATTCTGGGATTTTGAGAAACAAGACCAAATTTGAACATTACACGGTTCTAAGACAAAACAGTATGGTACTGAGTACCCATTCTCATGCTATACACTCACTGTCAATTGTGGCTTCTCAACACACTTATGGAGAGTGCGCATTTGTTGTGTGTGGTGATCTCCATGTAGATTTCACATTGAGGGCACAATCCTATTGATTGCACCCTCATTGCTTGGACACCTTCAAACGTGAAGGCTTCTGAGATTCCTATGCCCTGCTGGGCTGAAGCTTGCAGAACAGGAGGAGCAATGGAGGTGATCTTCGCCTCCCTGTCGTCCGTCTTTGGTGATATTTTTTTTTGCTAGATGGACTTTTTAGCTTGTCTAACAAGGGTGCTTTGGACAGGGAAGGGAAGGGAAGGAGGCTGGAGGATGCTCAGGTTATCTTGTATCCTGGTGTTTCTGGTCTCCTCTCCCCCCCCCCCCCACTGGAATGCCCTTTTTCCTCCTTTGCCAAAGTTGCTTTTCCAACTTTGGAGGGCAGCTGGCATTGTTCTCTCTGCACTGGCTGTGAGGGGAAAAGCAATTTTGTTGATGTTATTATTAAACAGTTAGGAGTCAGAAATCCTTGCAGATCTATTACAAATCACCCAAGGATCTACCTTCTACTCACCCCTGACTTAAGATATATTTGAGAAGGATATTGGTTCCCTCCCATCTCATGTCATCAGTTTTAGACTGAACTGACTAAAAAAAATAATCAGGGTGTACTTTTAATTTTCATGCTTGATCAAGTTATAAATGATTAGGTTCCCATCGCTTCCTTAGGTAAGAAGTAACAGATAGTTGATAGAGTACTAGAAATAATGCATGGGAATACAGGTGGTGGTGGGGGACACAGTGAGTAACAACAGGAAAAACTGTATATTAAAATATAAAAAGTGTCTGTACTACACTGATGCTGGTGTTTTGTTTTGTTTTAATTTCATTGAGGAACCACATAGATTTGTCCTTTATTCTAATCTTTCCAAATAATCAGGAAACAGACATGGACAGTGAGAAGAAACAAAATAGTTTGTAAGAGCTAAAAATGGTATGCCACAGCTATTATTTCCCACTTACAAGCACAATTCAGGCATTTGAACAGCCATTTGATAGAGTGCACAATGCACATGTGTGGAGGCAAAAAGGATGAGCACGCGAGTTCCATTTCCTGCTGCAGAGAGTGCTGAGCGCTAGCATGCTCCTCCTCATTCCTGCCCCCTCCCATGTTTGTTGTATACTGTACTCTATCAAATGCCTGAATAGGACTTTTGAGAGGTAAATATGACAGAAGCAAATCAACAGGAGAAAGAAAAACCTTCTTTCCTATACTCTTCCAATCCTAAACCACAATGGAGTGGATCCACACTAAGTTAGTTGCTGAAATCAATGCAATCAATCAAGTTATGACTGTAGTTCCCGCTGAAATCAATGGAACTTATCTTAGTCATGATGTAACTTTTTCACATGTATTTCAATGGGACTTAAGTTCAACAAACCTAGTCTAGACCCAACCCTTTATTCATTCGGTGGAAGGCTGAGTGGGGTCTTCTTGAAGGTTAACCCCAACCACACCTTGAGAAATCTCCTGCCCTCACTTAGCGTTTGGAACTCAATCAATACAGTCGAGGAAAAATATGCATAAAGTCAGAGGCTTTATGCAACGTCAAACAAAACACGGAAACCTAGCTAGGTATAAGCATAGTCTCCTATTTAACACCGGAGAGGGGGGGGAGAGGGAAATCTGTAATGTACACCTTCCTTCAGGTGAGAAGATTGTTAACACGACATCGAGGGTGCCTTTTTTTTTTTTACCTGTGAATTGACAAAGGCGTCAACGTAACAACTGCGTATCTGTTCCTTACAGCAGAAAAGCAGACTCACGAGCAAGTTGGAAGAGAACTCAAACACCGCACTTCCGGTTAGGGCTACAGGCAATACAGCTGTACGGCTAACAACGATGTCGGAATAAAGTTCCTAGAGAGCCAAAGCCCCTCCTCCTAAAAGCATCCTCAGACAGAGTGAGCGAGACAAGGGAGACCCCACGTGGAAACTCGAACCGATTACACGCTATGCAGCAAAGTTAAAAAGTACTGTATATGGTGGAGTCATGCAATCCGATCCTTTGCAAATTTACTCGGTAAATCCTACTGTGTTCAGTATTTCATAGGATTGCAGCCTTATACTTACCACTGGAAAGAAAGCAAGAGTGCACCCCCCAGCATTGAATGGAAAAATCCCTGAGCCTGATAAAGCAGCTCTGGAATTATGTTGTTCCTGTACTGTTATGTGGTTACTGTTTCTCGATGTTTTCTCTAAAGGACTGTCTCCTGTTAGTGGGTACAGTAATACCTTGGATTACAAGTAACTTGGTTTGAGAGCGTTTTGCAAGACAAGCAAATTTTTAAATATTTATTTTTTAAAAATTGACTTGATATACAAGCGATGTCTTGCAATACAAGTACTGTAGTACGGCTTAAATTAAAAATCTCTGTACAAATTTTTTTGGGGGAATTTCATTTTGATATAAGAGTGTTTTGGATTACAAGCACGTTTCCGGAACGAATTATGCTCTTAATCCAAGGCATGACTGTATTCCATTTTCATTGTGTTTAAAGCAGTTTTTAGCTATTAGGGCAGTGTTCTCCAACCTTGGGTCCCCAGATGTTTTTGGCCTACAACTCCCAGCATGCCTGGCTGGGGCATGCTGGGAGTTGTTGTAGGCCAAAAACATCTGGGAACCCAAGGTTGGAGAACACTGTATTAGGGCTTTGAAAATATGAGAACTGGGCCTGTAGCAAGGGTGGGCTCCCCCCCCCCAATCTTCTTCTTCTTCTTCTTCAAACAAATTGTGAAGGATCAACCCTGGATCCTTTGCGTGAGTTTGGTGCTTAACGGGTTAACCGGCACTGAGTTATAGCCCGTACAGGCGCTGGAGACCGCCTGGGAGGCTCGCGCACACAAGAGGAAACCAAAGTCCTTTGAATGACCAAATAAGGCTTTTATTTGTTTACACAAAACACGGAGCGGAACTAACAGCTTTCCAGGAATACTACAATGTCAACACAACCTCAGTTGACCCCTGCGTTTATCAATGAAACAGGCTCTTAGGCTAGCGCATTGAAACTGGTCAGTTACCTCAGATCAGAGACGTTACGCTAGTCAATTTCAGCCTGGCTCCGGGTCGGCCGATCCGGGGATGGGAGTGGCTTACTCCGGCTGCCGCTTGGAGGATGAATCTGGCCCCGAAGTACCCTGGGTTCCCAACAACCTTTTACCGGAAGGGAGAGGGGTTTTCTACCCCTGAGTTCCCGCTCTCCCCACCCTCCAGGTCAGGTGGGGGCTTAAGCCTGCCCCTTCGTATTAGGTGGGCTTATTCCTGCCCGGGAAGAAGGTGACGTACTGGTACTTTGCAGCTCTTTGAGACTGCCCTGATAGTTTGATGGTTCTTGATGGTCCTTCCTTGGGGTTTGTGGATTTCCACCGAGGATCTCCATTGTTGGGGATGACGGTCTGTCTGGCTGCTTCTCCTGTGACTGCATCCCCCCTTCCTCACCCCCCTCCCTTGGGCGGAGACTGTGTGTGTGTGTGTGTGTGTGTGGGCGGAGACTGTGTGTGTGTGTGTGTGTGTGTGTCAGGCTTTCTCCACACAAATAATTAAAAATCAGTTTACAGTTTTGTCTTTAAAATGTCTGCAAACTAGATTACTACCCCTCTACTTTTTGGCGCCCCCCCACCCCGAACTTTTAGGCTGACTGCGGGCCTGATGAGAACCAACTGTTTAACACTGCAAATAGCAAGCGATCCAGTGCCAGTGTTTGACTTGTTGCTGTAAGTCCTGGGTTAAGATCCCTGCTCAGCCATAAAATTGTACAAGGTGGCTTACACAACACCACATAAGAAACAGTAATTTTTTTAAAAGTCTAAAATTAAAAAACAGCGGGAACTAAAATATCAAGCCAGCACAATGTTCAATAAAAACCAGAGTGGAATAACTAAGTTTTTAAGGTCTGCTTGAAAGAAACTAATGGGGGGGGGGGTTTTGATACACACTGGCTGGGGGAGGGCAATCCAGAGCTGAGGAGCCACTGCCCAAAAGGCCTGGTCCCTGGGACTCACCAGTGTGATAGCTCTTAAAGGTGAACCAGAGAGCAGGGCTTCCAAGACCAGGGCAGGTTTGTGTGGTTCAAGAGAGCCCTTCAAATAATCTGATCTCAAACTGTTTTTAGGAGTGGGCAACTTGTTGTTCTCCAGATGTTTTGGCCTACAACTCCCATCATCCCTAGACAGCATAGCCAGTGATGAGGGATGATGGGAGTTATAAGTCAAAATATCTGGAGGACCACAAGTTGCCTACCCTTGGTTTAAGCCTTTCTCAATCTGGTGCTCTCCTGATGCTTTGAGCTACAGCTTCCTTCAGCCCCAGTCAGCATGGCCAATGGTCAGGCATATTGGGAGTTGTAGTTGAAAACATCTAGAGGGCATATAGTCTATATTTCAGAAATAGCCCATGCCCAAAGTCTGCCTCTTAATATTCACACAAACACACACACATGCAGATTAGGAGCATCATTCCATTCATTAACTTTAGTGACTAAGGATGCAACCCTATCATGTTTATACAGAAAAATTCCTACAGCTACCAGCATTCCCCAGTCAACCATGCTGGCTGTGGAATGCTGGGAGTTGTAGGACTCTTCTGTCTAAACAAGCATCAGATAGAGCCTTAACAGTACAATCCTATACATCAAAGAGTCTTGTGGTATCTTAAAGACTAGCACACAAGCTTTTTTGGACATTGTCCACTTCACCAGATTCAGAAATGGACAGTGTCTACAAAAGCTTATGCTAGAATAAATGTGTTGGTCTTTAAGGTGCCACAGGACTGTTGTTTATGCTGCAACAGACTAACGCAGCTGCCTCTTTGGAAATCGTATAGTACATGTTTACTCAATAGTAAGGCCCACTGAATTCAGTGGGGCTTACTCCCAAGTACCTAAGTATGTATAGGATTGCAGCCTAAAGTGTATTGAACTTTGGGGGGGGGGGTCTACTGTTAAGCCATTTTCTAACCACCTTCATTGTGGTCTCAAAGGGTGATGAAAGTTTGTGAAGAAATAACTAACTCATGAAGTGGTTTTTTGTTTTGTTTTTTTAAAATTATGCACTGCATACATGGTGAGTGGGAGCAGAGATCTTGAAGTGGTGCTTTGGAGACAGTTGCTGGGAGGCTTCCCCTCCACCTCCCCCAATGTGACACCTCATTAAGAGGGAACTGTATGAACCGTGGTGTGGTGCCTCTGAGCATGTACAGAGTGCCCACCTCGAAAAGGTAGTTAAAAAACAAGAAAAAACTGCATCTTCTAGAACAGCGTTCCCCAACATGGTGCTCCCCAGATGTTTTGGAGTTCGATTCCCATCAGCCCCAGCCAGGGAACCCTGTTCGCTGTAGCCTAAAACATCTGGAGTGCGCCTATAGAAAGCAGAATTGGCAACCGGACTAGGCGAGAAACACTTGGCAAAAACTTCTTGCACCAAATGGTGGATTTAGTCCGGCAAAGGTGGAGCAATACTGCGAGGAAGAGAGACATGCGGCTCCTTCGCCCTGCCGGCCACGCGAGCTTTCTTCGACTGCCACCGAGGCCCGCAGAAATCCCGGCTTCTCAGTGCCCAACTTCCGAGTTTGCAGCAGCGATCCTCCCCTTGTGAGTGACACCGCTGCCAGCCCAATCCTGAGCCAAAGCGCTGCCCTCTAGTAGCCAATCCCAGGGAAAGGGGAGATCAAAGCAGAACATCAAGAGGGCCGGCGACGGGAGGGGGCAGGGCTGCTCCTAGCATCCTGGAAATCACAATGGCAAGTAAGACCATGGTAACAGCCGCCGCCGCCGCCCCTGCCTCTACGGTGCAGGTAATCTGAATAGCAGCAAAGCCCCAGAGGTCCGAGGCAGCCCTGCCTCCCGCAAGCCAATCCGCTTTGCTGAGGTCCCTCTGGGCAGCCATTGAAGCCGGCTTTCTGCAGAGGAGGGGGGGCAGAGTCTTCCCATTTCCACCAGCACACGCATCCACGATTCCCAGCCCCCCCTCCCGCTTTAGTCACTGTCACTCCCGCAAGTTCTAGACAGGGAAGCGAGGGTCAAGCAAGATCTCCTGCTTGCAAAAGAAAACCCGCGGGGGTGGGTGGGAATTAATTCTCTAGTTGCGGGGAGGGGAAATGCCCTCTTTCCCGGCTGCAGTGCTCTTCTTGGCCTGGGGGCTGCTTTCCCAGTCCCAGCTGGACCGTCTGGAATTAGCAAGGGACTGGACTCCTTGTCTGGGAATCCTCTCAGTAAGTGTTAAGCTCATGGTTTTGTTTAAGGTGTTAATGGGGATTCATCTCTTGTGCAGGCCACAGGGACTGATGGAGAGCAGGAGTGTCGGCCATCCCTGCAAATTGACCCCAAATAATAATGTAAAAAACCCTGCATCCTATATATCTGCAGCATTAGTTGCTGTCTGCTCAGATCTCTGAGATCTGTTACTTCACACCCTTCCCTCCAGGGCTCCTTTCCCTTCCTCTGTAATATCAGCCATTAGGGGAAATAAGATGTGAGGGTGGAGGGAGCTGGTTTTAGTTGAGAAGTGACTCTGAAGTCTGAACATCCCCCCTGCATTGTAACAAGGAAAACACACTGTCCAAATGAAGTTCCTCTTCTTCCCGAGGGTGGGGGCAAGTGAATCTTGTTGCAAGGTCCTGCTAAAGTAAGCAAAGGGTCCTGATGTTCAGATGCTCATCAGGGTCTTCGGGAATCAGAGTGGATGGCTGCCCCAGATAAACAAAAACTTAACCTGGCTATTTGTTAAAAGTTTGGTGACTGTCAATTCTGTTGCATTTTAGGGCCACATGGTTCTCGCCACTGAATAGTGTGGTGGCGGAAGGTTGCTTGAGAAAATAGACTTCTGTATACTATAAAACCGGCATTGAGAACCTCTTTCAGCCCAAGGGCCGACTTCTATTTTGGCAGGGGCATTGCTAGGTACTTAAAAGATCTGGGGCACAGGCCCATAACACAAATTTGTACCTACCCCCTGCTTTTACTTGGACCTCAATTTGGTGCTTCAGAAAACATCCCGCTTGTGCTCAGACCAATTTGGAGTTGGTCCACTTTGACTCGTACTGGACCCAAGTCAAAGTTCGGAAAACGAGGCTTTGTGCTTCCTGTTGACTGTCATGGGAAATTTAAAAAAACCACTAACATTTTTTCTCTTGGTCAGAATTGGATGATAGTTGCAGGCATAGTAGCTCCTTAGCAGGGGCTAATGCCTGCCCCATGTCAGAAAAATGGTGCAGGTGCAGGGTTTTTTGTACTATGTGCCTTTATATTTTTGATAACTTTTTTATTTCTTGGCAGAATTGGATGAAAATTGAGGGATTAGTTCCCCCATCTGAGGGGATCATGTCTGCCAGATAGCAGAATGATAGCCACAGGGTTCTTTGTGCAGGACCAGCCTTGACATTTTGAGGATTTCCAAAAGAGGACATACTTATCTCCCTGTGTTGTTTTTGGACCATTGTTCTGAAAATTACAGATGGCCTAGAGGTGTCCCTAAGTAAGAAACTAGCAGATTCAGAAGGATAGCTGCAGCAGTTCATGTGAATGAAGAATTCTCCAGTTTGGGAGGAGAAGTGATTTGCTTCCCAATCCCTACACACACACACACACACACACACACACACCATTTTTTGGTAAATTTATATTAAAATGGCACAGTTCATAGAGTTCTGTGATCATTAAGCATGCCCAGTCCTCATGTGGCTGTTTGGGTTGGGGGGTTGCTCCCTTAGTGTCCCCCCCCAAAGAGTTTTTCTACTTCTGCACATTTTGGGCGCTGATACCTCCCTCTTATTTATCAGTGGTATATGCGTGTGTCTGTGTGATGATGATTATCCCTACGCTATGAAAAATTTCACCTGCTGATTTCTGTATCTCAAGCTGCTGTTAAAGGCGCAAGAGCAGGCTAGTTCTTTTTCCTGGTTAGTTGGCAACCCAGTTTCCAGCACTGCTAGTGCTAACAACCATAAAACCAATAAGAATCAGCTTCACTTTAAAGAGGTTTCAGAGTTTAATTTGGGGGGGGGGGGGCTTGGAATCTAAACACCTTCAGTCAAAATCTTATCCTGAGGAGTGCATGTCAGTTACTGTGGCCCACAGTGCAATAGTGGGTTGTAGGAAACAGTCCAATGTGAGAAGAAATCTGAATTGAGGTTTTGGTTATATGCATGTTTATTCTTCTGACTGATCAAATTAAGTCAGTTAACTAATAACCAGGTGTTTATGATGGACAGCCCAACCAGAAATACAAAACAGATAACAAATCTCTGTTGTGTGTTGTCTATCTGGTATTTCTTTGTCTCTAAGATAAGCATAGCAACAACTGATTATACCAAATTAAGCAAATATTGCAAAGCCCAGAAGAGGGGAGGAAGTGTGTGTGTGTGTGTGTAGTCAGCCAATACAGGTATGGAGGAGTTGGAGGAGATTCACAGGATAAGCAGATGCATGTGTAGATGGCCAGAAAGCTTCATACAAAAGAGTTCTTGGATGGGTCAATACGAAAGGCAGTGAAAGTCCATGGAGCTCAAAGGGAATGAGTTTTCCAGCCTTTCACATCCCTATGACAGGAGTAGTAGGCGATCACTCGTGACCAAGTAAGATTGTCTTCCAGGATAATTATAAAAGAGGAAATTCTAAAAAAATTGTGTAGACTCTAGCGATGGGTCCGTAAGTGACTGTGGAGGCCAATTCTAGATCCACACAGCTTCCCACAGTGAGGACACAGGTTACCAGATGGAAGATGGTCCTGTAAAGGATTCATTTGATGTACTTTTCGCTTAGCACATTTCTCCCTTTCACATTGCACGCGGGCTTCTTCAAGGTCCATAGAACCTTTGTGAAAGGCCAACCTCCAGTTAGATCGCTCATGAGCCAGAGCTTTCCAGTTCTCAATGTTTATATTGCATTTTTTTAGATTAGCCTTAAAAACATCTTTAAACCTCTTATACTGACCACCGATATTCCACTTTCCATCCTTGAGTTGCGAATAAAGTAACTGCTTTGGGAGACGGCAGTCAGACATTTGAACAACAAACCAAAGTGCTTCATCAGCAAGTGCAAGTTAACCCTTTGCTGATGCTATCTATCCAGCTTGGCGGGGCAATACTGGAAAATGTCAATCATTTTCTCTATCTTGGCAGCTATCTTTCTGTTACAGCTAACATTGACACTGAAATCCATCATCGTTTGAGCTCCACAAGTGCCGCATTTTCTCAAATGAAGCGTAGAGTGTTTGAGGATTGTGATATCTTTAGGGAGACCAAAACGCTGGTTTATGAAGCCATTGTATTACCAACTTTATTGTATGCCTGCGAAACATGGACTATCTATAAACGTCATTTCCATCTCCTTGAAAGATTTCATCAACGTTGCCTCCGGAAAATCCTGCGAATTACTTAGGAAGATAGGCGAACAAATGTCAGTGTACTGGAAGAAGCAAAGACTACTAGTGTTGAAAAAATGATCCTTCAACTCCAACTTCAGTGGACCCGTCATGTTAGAGAGAACACGGACTTACATCAGAGGAGGCATCCAGAAAGAGACAACAAGCCCCCAACTTCTGCAAGCCCTCCCCCCAGAGACACACATTTACACAGATAAATCTCTCTCTCACACACACACACACACACACTCACAGAAATATATATGGCGAGAAAAATGCAACATATAAAAATGTTGTTATATAACTGGTCTGAAAAAATCCAGGATATAGTAGCAGAAATAGCATGAGGAGGTCAGTTTGGGGTGTTGGTAAAAATCTGGAGGGTAGATCTCCGCCAGCTTGACAAGTTAAATTAGCATAACATTAAAAGTTGAACTGTGGCAGAGCAGAGGTTCCTTAATGGCTCATCAGAAAGCCTTTACAGATGCAAAAGAGTTCTCTCCCAATGTGGGCAACTTGTGGCTCTCCAGATGTTTTGGCTTACAACTCTCATCTTCCCTCATCTTTGGCTATGCTGGCTAGGGCTGATGGGAATTGTAGGCCAAAACATCCAGAGGGCCACAAGTTGCCCAGCCCTGTTTTGCATAGTTTTCCTTCATTCTCTCGAGCATGTTTTCTCTCCTGGGACATTTTTTTGCACAGGGTCTCTAGGCAAAAGAATGACACATGAGGTGCAGTGTTAGTAAGTGTGAAGTAATGGGTAAAGTATCCCAACCGCATATGTACAGTGACTGGCTGGGTTTGAAGTGGCTGTGACTGCCCCAGGAAGGGATGTTGTGGTCATGGTAGAAAGTTCTTCAGAAATGTTACTTCGGTCGACAGCTGCAGCAATATCAAAGCAAAGACAGTGTTTGGTAATAAAACCCGAGGAAGGATGAAAAAAAAAGACTAAAGCTGCAATACAATGCACACGTACTAGAGAGTGAGTAAGTCCCATGGAAAACAATGGGTCTTCAGAGTAAATGTGGATGTGATCTCCTTTTAATACCATTGCATATGTTTGTATAGCGTGCAATTCTGGTCTTCCCTTTTTCTTAAAAAACAAACCAACATAGTACAGCTGGAGAAGGTGTAAAAAAAGAGAAAGTATTATAGGGGATGAGACATTAGGGGCTTTTATCATGGGGGGGAAGGCAATACAGGGGAAAGTTTGATATAGTCATTAATAGTATGAGAGAGACAGGGGGGAGGGAAGATAGAATCCCCTTATCTCAATATGCAAGAAGTTGTGCTCTTTTGTTGAAATTAGTTGGCAACCAAAGGAAGTGTTTCTTCACAGGATGCATGTGCATAGTCAGTTTTGGAACTCATTGACATAGGATGTTGTGATGGAAGTGAGAACAAGCACCAACATTTAAATGATTTGATTAATATGGTGAGATCAGATCTGCCGGTAATGACTAAGTATGATAGACCAAAGTGCACTATACCTCAGAATACCAGATGTTGAGGATTAACAGCAGAAGATGGATTTTGCTTATTGCTATCATGCCTTAGATTTCATAGATTTCATAGAGTTGGAAGGAGCCTACAAGGCTATCGAGTCCAACCCCCTGCTCAGTGCAGGAAACTAGAGGAGGGGTCTCCCATCCAAGTAATGACCAGGCCTGACCCTGCTTAGCTTTCCACGCTTAGACAAGCTGAGCCAGCGTGAGCCACAGGCTCCCCATGTACTGGCCTGACGATAGGAAGAGTGGAATCCAAACAGACAGAACATTGATCCAAGCCTCATGGGACAGCCGTTGTGTTCTTATTTTTTTTATTATCATGCCAGGAAACGTTTAAAGAATTTAAGCCTTCTTAAAATTGGGGACACTGTTGGCTTGCCATTGCCTTTTTAAATTTTTTTTTATTGCATCCTAGTTCACTCATGTTCTTGGGTGGCTCTCTCTGCGGCTCTGTTGATGAAATGTTGGCCTTCCAACCACAAACATGGAGTTTTCCAAAGCAATGACTGAGCTTTATAGAAGAATCTATGTGAGCACATTGTGGCCAACATTGTTAGTGAAGTCTTTCTCTCTGTGATGCTTGTCCAGAACTTTCCTTCCTTAAAACCAGTGCCTCCTAATTTGATAGCTATTGCAGGGGTGGTCAGAAGGTAGATCTCCAGATGTTTTGGACATCAACTCCCAGAAGCCCCTGCCAGCATGGCCAGTGGTCAGGAATACTGGGAGTTGAAGTCCAAAAGATCTGGAGACCTACTTGCTGCCCACTCCTGGCTATAGGACCTCAGGATGGGGGACCAATACTGTTACATGCATCTCCCTCCTCACCTGACCGAAGGTTTAGGCTAGCCTTTTAAGTAAGCCCACAGAAGTTACTAGCCTGCAATTATTATTTTTACTAGCCTGGTGTTATGTGGCTAGTAGCCTGCATTTCTACGCTGACCTCTGCAGCCAGTATGGAAATGCAGGCTACTCGCCTCTTAGCAGGCTAGTAATTAAAAAACAACAACCCTGCCTTCTATTGAGTAGACTGATGGAGGAGGGAGGGGGTGATCTATTCCTGCTCCACCAGCCTGCTTGGCTTCCATGCTACAGCTAGCCTGGAAACCAAGTGTACTGGCAGTTGAGAGATGGAGAGATCCATCCTTCCTCCACCAGCCTGCTCACTTGCCTGCATGAAAGTCCTGGTTGCCAGTGGGTACCAGGCAAACTGTTAAATAAAAGGCTGATTTAGACTGCAATCATATACCGTACACACTTATTTGGGACTAAGCCCCATTGAACTTAGTGAGGCTTACTTCATGTTCTGAGTCGGCATGCATAGGATTGCACTGTTAAGCACCCTGAGATTCCTCCTTGGGCTGCCAAGACAGCTTTCACAGCAATCATTCCTTTAAAAAAAAAAAAAATACATTTTAAAAGCATAAATATTTTCAATGTTTGACATAAACAGCATAAATATTGACACTAATAAAAATAAAATAATTAAATCCTATACGAAAAATAAACAGGAAACAAAATCTACAGCAAAAGCAATAAACTCACTGTCATACATGTAAATAAATAAATCAAACGACATTTTCCTTTTTATATCTCTTTTATATCCAACCCTGCCCCCTGACCACACCCAAAGCTTACCCATGTGATACTTCTGTAGGTCAGCTGAGCAGGTCATGTGACAGGATACTCCAGTAGGTCAGTTGACCATCTGGTGAGACACAGGATACTCCAGCAGGTCAGTTATCCTCATGACTGCATCACTCCCTTCTATCTACCTTTATAGTGCATGCCGTCATCCTTAAGGCTTGGGTAACAAACGTATAACACTGGTTCAAATCTCAGCTCAGCCCTGCATTAATTGGGCTGGCCTTAGGCAAACAGCCCCCCCCCCCCAGCCCTCTATCTGTAATATGGACATAAGAGGACCGGCCTACCCTATAGGGTTGCTCTAATTATAACTTGTGGGAGGGCAATGTTAAATTCTATCTTTTTTTCTCCCCCTATTGCTAGGGATTAGCCAATAGGACATCCTTTCACAAGAGCCACTAAAGAAAATGCAAGAAAAGAGCTTTCCTATCGGGCTTCTTGACCGAAGAGGAGAGGTGATGACTTTGTAGCTAAGAACTTTGTAGTTCAAGACATCCTTCAGGCAGAAGAGGACAAAAAACTCTGGGCCAAGATGAATTACAGCACATCCACTGTCAACACTTTGTACCACAGTGGCACGACCACCTCTGAGCCAGGACCGTGGGACAGCTGTCGATGGCACTGGATCAGAAACTGCTACGTTGACACCTGAAACCAGCAGCTTTAACAGCACCAAAATTCCAGATGTCACCAGCAATGGTCCTGGCATGGGGACCATGCTGCTGTCCTTTGGCATCATCACTGTGATTGGGTTGGCTGTTGCTATGGTAAGACATCATTCTTTGGTGGTTCCTGCAGGAAGTTATGGTGGGGAAGACGGGGACTGCTAAGTTCAGAAGATCTACTTTAATATTTCAAGTAGGGTACAAAAGTGCCTAAAGCTGAGCCTGCCCTTGGGCATATATCTAGTATAGAACACTGCAGTTTAACTCTCTTGGCTTCCTCCAAAAATCTGGGAATTAGTCTAGCTAGCATGCTAAAAATGATCTGTTAGAGATCTGTAGCCCCTATCCAATCACGGAATTGCCATTCTATAGGGAGATGGAATACCTATTAAACCAGTCTAAGTTGGAAGTGTAGATATAGCCTAAACACCTTGGGACCAGGTTATTTGAAGGACTGCCTGCACCTGTATCAACCTGCCCAGACCCTAAGATCAGCCATGGGCTCCTCCTGCTCATGTGTCCACTATTAAGATTTGGTTGGTTGGTAGGCACAAGTAACAGGGCCTTTTCTGTGGTTGCCCCATCCTTATGGAATACTCTACCATGGGAGATGCACATGACTCCCACCCTGACTGTTTTTAAATGGGCCTTAAGGCCTGGATGTTCCAGTCTGCTTTTATTTTATAAATTGGAGTTTTTACCGCTGCTGTTATTTTAAATGTTGTATGCTGCTGTTTTAGTTGATTGCATTTCATATTACTGTATAACTTTATACAATAACTTTTGTAAACTGCCTTGGGGAAGCTTCTTCTCAAAAGGTAGCATAAAATATTTTAAATAAATAAAGGCCTGGATCCAGACATGCAGTGCAACCCTATGTATGTCAGTAACACAGGGCCTTCTCAACTGTGGCACCCTGCCTATGGGATGCCATTCCCAAGGAGGTTTGCCTAGCACCTACATTGTTATATTTTCAGTGCCAGGCAAAGACCTTCCTTTCCCACCAGGCATTTTAGAAACCTAGTTCTAGTTTATCATGGCTTTTTAAGATCTATTCCTGTGCTGTTTGTTTTGCATTGTATTTTATTCTTTTAAATATTTATATTGTATTTATATTTTTAACTGTCTGCATGGCATTTTAGTCTTTTAGCTGTTTGTAATCTGCCCAGAGAATGTTGATTATTGGACAGATTAAAAAATATAAATGAACAAATGTCTGCTTAGAAGTAAGTCCTGTTGAATTCAGTGGGATTTATTCCCAAGCAAGTGTGTAAATGCATACTTACCTGGGAGTAATTCTGACTGAACATGGTGGGACTTAATTAGGATTATGCTGTTAGTTAGTTGCACTTGGGTTCCACTGAAATCAAAGTGAAATAGTAATCGTGACTAATAAGTCCCATTAATTTCCATAGGAATTGTGCTACTAATTTAGTCGGGATCCAATCCATACTCTTTCACCATCGGTTTCTGAACTCTGCATTCAATGTGGATGAAATTTCAGCATCTATAACCATCTAATATACATCTGTAGAAGTTAATGCATTCAAAACCAATGCAGCAAACAAGTTACATTAATGTGCCCCCATCCAGCAATTTCTTAAAGATTTAGGACAGTGTTCTCCAACCTTGGGTCCCCAGATGTTTTTGACCTACAACTCCCAGCATGCCCCAGCCAGCGTAGCTGGGAGTTGTAGGCCAAAAACATCTGGGGACTCAAGGTTGGAGAACACTGATTTAGGAGCTTGAAGTGTGTGCACACCAATCTTGCATACCTGCAAGAACTGCCCCATTCATTTCAGTGGAGTCAACAGCTCCATGTCTGCTTTTTGTATATGAGACTCTTCTACCTCCATTGGAATGAGTGGAGATCCTGTGCCTGCGTGCACATTGGAGAAGTATAAGCTCAAACATTTTGTTGTTTACAATATACAGTACGAGCATGCTATGGGAACGACTCACAGGTCATAAGGAAGTACTTGAGAGGATAAGAAGAGCCATGCTGGATTACAAGAGCCAACCAGTTGCCTGCGGGAAGCCCACAAGTAGGATGTGTGTGCAATAGCAGCCTCCCGCTCATGTTCCCCAGCATACTGCCTCTGATACTGGAGGTAGCCTATAGCCATCAGGACTAGTAGCCATAGATAGCCTCCTCCTCCAGGAATTTGTCCAATCCCCTTTTGAAGCCATCCAAATTGCTGGCCATCACTGCATCTTGTGGAAGCACGCTCCCCCTTTCAGTGTCCTGGAGATGTCTTGCTAAGTGTGAGAGCAAGGCAAAGACACACTGGATATCCCAACTATTTCCCCCCCAGCATGGAAGAGCATCGTCCGTTAATTCATATGTCTTCCCAGATTCTACTGCTTTTCTCAGGAAACTAGTGTAAAGTTTGTGCAACTGCTCCCTTTTTCGAAGTGTTTATTTCAGTTATCTGGGGCAGAGGAGTCTTGCTGAAAGTATGCTTACAACAACAATCATGTTTTCCTGTTTTTTTCCCCCCTCCCACTAGGTTTTTTATATCAGGAAGAGGAAACGGTGAGTGCTCCCTGCTCTTGGGTAAAGCAATGTTTAGTACCTGCTAGTTTCTGTATCTGGAGGTCTCCCATAACGACCTCCATGTTTTAGCAGCAGAGACTGAACCAAGTCCAAAGACTGCCTCTCCAACTTTAAATGCAAGTTTGGGATCAGCAGAAACAATACGGTTTCTGCTCGGGGTGGGGGTGGGGGGTGTTGATTCTAAATCAGCCTTCCCCAACCTGGTGCCCTGTGTATGTGTTGGACTACAGCTCTCAGCACCCCCAGCCAACGGGGATGCTGGGAGCTGCAGTCCAACACATCCAGAGGGCACCAGGTTGGGGGAAAGAGGTTCTAGATGGCTGCCTGCAGAGCAAATATTGGATTGTTGATGTTTCTGTTCGGTCTGATGCTTCACAGTGGTGGAACTCTCACTCTCCATTCTCCCTGGTAGACTAGAGAAGCTACGGCACCAGCTCATGCCCATGTACAACTTTGATCCTGCTGAAGAACAGGATGAGCTGGAACAAGAGCTGTTGGAGCATGGGCGAGATGCTGCTTCTTTGCAGGCGTCCCAGAACAAGGTAATGCTGTTTCTTCCCTAGGCACCAGACCATAAACGCTGAAAGGATTGCTCTGATCATGCCTCTTGCATGGCTCCAGGCTGTGAGGTTCCTAGCAGAGGGCCCTCTGTGCTGCTTTCCCTCCTGCTCTGCTGCTGCCATTTTTCAAACCAAGTATGAGCATTCACAATCAATTTTAGTACCCAAAAAAATCATAGGTTTATTTAAGCAATAATAAAGGATTAGCTAAAATTATTGCAGAATCTTTAGCGTGTGTGTGTGTGTGTATACATACACACACACACACACAACTTCCTAATAATTGTTCTACTTCTAAATACGCATACAACCCAAGCCTATAGTATGTTTACTTGGAAGTAAATGCCATGGAGCTAAATGGGACTTACTTCCGATAAATGTGCGCATGATCATGGTCTCTAATGCTTACAGACTGTATTGGGTGGGCCCTGAATGCACACAAGCATATAGAAGATTGGATTAAAACATTTTTTTTTTAAATGAAGATGTCAAGTAGGAATAAATAGAACCTAGAGAGAGAGAGAGAGAGAGAGAGAGAGATGGTAATAGCTGTAGTCCTTCAGGCACTAGTCCTGGAAGATTCTGATTTTATTCAAGGGAACGATTCGGACTTAGGGATGTGTGACACTGGAAAATTGGTTCCATTTGAGCTCGATGGGCGTTTGACGCATTTCTGGCCTGACGGGCAAAAGCGGGCTGAGTTGGGTTCCGCCCCCCCCCCTGGCTTCTGTGAAATTGCTCGAAATATTTGCTCAAATTTGGAGCCGAGAGCTGCATATCTCTAGTGCGATTTGCGCAAAACAGGCCCGTGGCTGACGCTGGCTCAGCTTGTCTGAGCGTGGAAAGCTAAGCAGGGTCAGGCCTGGTTATGACTTGGATGGGAGATGCACTGAGCAGGGGGTTGGGCTCGATGGCCTTGTAGTAGGCCCCTTCCAACTCTGTGATCTATGCAATCTATGAAGTCGTGTAAATTTGCGCAAATTGGGGCCTGCCTCATTAGACTTGAGTTGTTGTTGTTGTTGTTGTTGTAGCAGCAGCAGCATTTAACACAGTGTTTCTCAACCTTGGGTCCCCAGATGTTTTTTGGCCTACAACTCCCAGCATGCCCCAGCCAGCATAGATGGCTGGGCATGCTGGGAGTTGTAGGCCAAAAACATCTGGGGACCCAAGGTTGAGAAACACTGATTTAACATGAGACGTATAGAAGCCTCCTCCGCTCAGTGCAGATGCACACACTCCACCTTGGCCACCTTGAATTTTCTGACAGTCAATTTCAGATTTCTGCAAAAATGCGGGCCTCCGCTTTGCAATTTGCATAAATTTGTGCAAAATTGCAACGCAGAGGCCTGAATTTTGCACAAATTTCCCCAGCTTGAAAAAAAAATAAATTATGCCAGTCACGGCCCATTTTAAAAAAACAGAAGTCTGCGTGCTGGCTTGACTCACGTCAGATTGATTGAGTTGGCGCCAGCACAGGCTTGACAGAATGGAATCCGTAGGGGCCGAGCCAAGAAAATCCGTCGGATTTTCACCACCCTATCAGATTCCTCACACATCCTTATTCTGATTCTTCCCTTGGAAGTTTTTCTGTCCTGAATATACAAAGCTGCTTTATACTGCATCAGGCCATTGGTCCGTATAGTCCAGTATTGTCTGAACAGCAATGGCTCTCCAAGGCCAAAGCAGAGCTATTCAGGCAGAAATCCTTTTAGCTCAGCCTTTCGCAACCCGGCACCCTTCAGATGTGTTGGACTACAAATCCCATCCTCGCCAGCCAGGGATTCCTCAGCCTGGCATCTGGCGTGTGCCAGTTTGGGGGAGGCTACTTTACCTAGAATTTTTTGGGATTGAGCCTGGCATCTCGTACCTGTAAAGCGGGAGCGGGGAACCTGAGTTCCACCAGATGTTGTTGGACTCCAACTCCCATCATCCCTTATCAATGGCCATGCTGGCTGGGGCTAATGGGAGTTGGAGTCTGACAACATCTGGAGGGCCACAGGTTCCCCATCCCCGCCTCTACCACTGAACAATGGACCCTTCCTCATGCCACAGTGCAGAAGCGTGGACTTTTAATACAAGATTACTCCAAGGTAACATCCATGTATTGAAGCCAAGATTGTGTATGGTGGAACTTTTGGATGCAACTCTCAGAGTTTTAGAAAAACATTGTTTGTTTTTTTAAAAAAGTGGTGCTGAAGAGACACTCTGCATATGTTCAGAAGTAATGGAAGTGATTTTCCATTATTACTTTTTATGTTTCAAACTGAGCTTCTGCGCTGACTACAGGTTCTCCCATAAAGATCTGGTGGGAGGAGGGGAGAGAAGAACCTTTAGTGATTTTACAATGTCCTTTGTTTTCTCCGTCAACTTTCTCCGAAAGCCTAGCCAGCGGGGACAGGAAGAGCCGGTATGTTTCTACACAGGTGGTGTGTGAACTGTATAGAGTAGACCCCTCTCTTGTGCTAGAAACCATCCTATAGTGGCCCTGCAGAGAAATCGTGGTGGCTTTAGGGAAATCGTGGTTGCTTTTTCTGTGACACGACGGATGGACTCACACCAGCAAAGAACCTGTTCCTTTTCATATTGATAGGTAAGGATAGTAAGAGCTACTGGATTAGCCCTGTGAAATCGGTTCTGCAGAAAATATCAGCCCTCAAGACAGTTCAGTGTGATTTAAGGGCCGCGGGAGGGGAGAGCCAAGGAAGAAGAAATTTAGGACTAGCGTACGCTTCCCTCCTTTCTCTTTCCCTTTCCCTTCTTGCAGGCTGCACCTGGACTTAAGAGGGTGGGCGGCTGCCTGGGAGGAGCTGTGAGTACTTCAGCCAACCTCCAAATGTGGCTATCCTGTTCCAGTCCAGAACCTTGCAGGGGTCCTGGCAGGACTTGGCAAGAGGGCAGGGCAGTAGCAGGACGCCAGGAGCTTGGTCAGCTCCCTGTAGAGCAGGGCTGGCTGTGTTGAACCTCGCTGAGGCTGAGGGCCAAATTCTATTTTGGAGATGTGCAGCAATATAATTCACATAATAGTAACCGATGTGGTGATAAAAACAGCAGTCTTTCCACTAAACAAGAGGCACCGGCATAAGACAAAACCTACAACGCATCTTGCAACGACAACCCGGTCCGATAAAACATGTAAACAGGGGAAGGCCAAAGTAAACAAGTAAGTTTGCAGGGCCTTCCTAAAAGCCTACAGCGATGGGGCCTGACAGACCCCCTGATGGCAACTCATTCCAGAGGTTTGGGGCCACCACAGAAAAAGACCCTCTCTCATGTACTTGCCCACTTAAGTGCCCTCCAATGTGGGCAAGTGAAAAGAGCCTCTCTCGCTGAACTTACAGTGCAGGCAGGCTGATATATGGGTGTAAGCGGTCCTTCAAGTAATTTGGTCCCAAATCTTTTAACACTTTAAAGGTCAAAACAGCACGTTGTATTGGGCTCAGAAACACACCAGTAACCAGTGCAGCTGGTACAGTATAGGAGTTACATGATCTGATTGCCTTGCTCCCACCAACACCTGGGTAGCTGCATTCTGCACCAGCTGAAGTTTCCATACCATCAAAGGCAGACCCACATACAGTGCATTACAGTAGTCCAGCCTGGTCATCACTAGCGCATGGATAACTGAGGCGAGGTCTGTCCTCTCCAGATAGGGCTGCAGCTGGCATAGCAGCCTAAGCTGGTAAAATGCACTCCTGGACACCACACCCAGCTGGGCTCCCCCAGGTAGCACAGCGTCCAAGAGGACTCCCCGACTACACACGTGGTCTTTTAGGGGGAGTGCAACCTCATCTAAGACCAGTTGTAAATCTCCATCCAGAGTAGTTGGTTTCCCAGCCCACAGTACCTCCATCTTATCTGGATTAAGTTCCAGCTTGTTCACCCTCATCCACCCCCAAACAGCTCTTCCAGACACGGGTTCACGAGTTTGACAGCCTCCCTGGGATGTGTAGATGGAAACGAGAGGTACAGCTGAGTATCCTCCACATACTGATGACACTTCAGCCCAAACCTCCTGATGACTTCTCCCAGCGGTTTCATGATGGTAGCTGTTAAAAAGTTTAAAGCTCTTACTGCCAGTAACTAAGTCCGAGGAGAAGCATTTCAGCCTTTTAGAAGGGGGAGAACTGCACAAAAGTTGGTGGGGGGTGGGGGAGGGTGTGTGGCTACCTGGGGAGCCTTGGAGGGTCAGATTGGGACCCTAGGTGGGCTGAATTTGGCCTCCAGCCCTGTGCTTCTATGCCCCTGCTGTAGAACTAGTACAAGAGGATGGATGCAAGGCAACAAGTTTGGGGTATTGCTCTATCCATCCTTTGACAGGAGCTGCAGGCTTTGATAACCCTGCAGCCAGGGTGTTGTATCTAGCTTCCTCACAGAGAGTGGCGTACGCTGGCTCAGCTTGTCTGAGCGTGGAAAGCTAAGCAGGGTCAAGCCTGGTTATTACTTGGATGGGAGACCCCTCCTCTAGTTTCCTGCATTGAGCAGGGGGTTGGACTCGATAGCCTTGTAGGCTCCTTCCAACTCTATGATCTATGAAATCTATGAAAGCCGCTATGACTGAAAATGGTGGTGCCCTCTTCCTCAAACTTTGGCTCCAGCAGGATCGGGAAGCCTCCCACGGTCCCTGGTTGTAGTGGTGACTCTGTGAGGGTTCTGAGGGCAAGGGCAGGGCACCTAAAAGATGACACCTATTGCCGATCTTGGGGCTGAAGATTTTCCAGCAGGATGGGTATTTCTAGGGCTCTCTCCGGGTGTAATTCCTGCCTCCAGTCTTTCCTGTCCTCTGTCCTTGGGGTTGGAGTCCAGGGCCATGGCAGCAGCACTTGCAAACCCTGCATCTGATTCTGGGTTCATCTTCCTCCCCGTCCCACACGCTTTGTTCGTCCTCCCCTAACAATGTTTGTTTGAAGGACTACTTCCTGCCACCCAGGTCATCCGAGAGTAAGAGATTAGTTGCAAGTGGACTTCTAGGACCGCATGCATCTGTACCAACCTGTCTCACTGTGCGTCTAAGATGGTCATTCCCAGGTTTTCCTCCAGCTCATTCCACTAATGGTGTGAATCCTGAAGCAAAACCTTTCAGGCCCCAGAGACCATATGAGGGCCAAGTTCACACACATTTCCCCCCCCCCTCATACTTTTTCCTGATTTTGTTGTAGACAAACCAAGGGGTGCTCCAGAGACCCAGTCGCCTTGTGTTCACGGATGTTGCGAATGCCATCAATGCATGAATAGTGCTCCCTCTATTGAAGACACAGGAGGATGACGGCAGCCAATCAGCAACTTACCATGGATGGTGTCCATTGATTCCAGCTGGGGAGAAGATGGTGGGAACCAATGTATGTCAGGAATGTGAAGACTGCTGGTGCTTCTGTTGCCATTCAAGAGCCCCACGCGACTACGCTTCAAGTTTGATTGGTTGTACCGATACCAAGCTGCGTGTTATGAAAGATGCGAGGTTATTTGTAGATAGATTGACCAGAACATATATAGTGACAAGTTAGTGGTGGGAACCAGAGCATCCATTTCCAAGGCCTTCCTCCATTAGGCTGTCATCGTCAGAGTATCCTAACTTCAGAGTCTTGCAGGTTAACCCAAGCCACCCCATGCAGTAGACTGAAAAGATGACACCTATTGCCGATCTTGGGGTGGTCACTTCCTGGAGCAGGAAGCCTGGGCAGCAGTCTATCATGTTGCCATAAGCATATGATATGGTCCCATATGCGTGTGCAGCTCGTCGTCCCATCCCGTGTTTCTCCTTTGCGCTAGCAGCTGCCCTTACACAGGCTCACAAGGTCCAGAGGATTCATTGTGACCTTCCATTAGATTTCTCCAGCACCAGATTTTCTGCCAACTAGCCTTAGAGAAGGGACACATTTGGGAGATGGTGCTGTGGATGGTGTGATCCATGTGACTTCTAGGGGCAGGAAGCTCTCATATGTCAGAAGTGCACCCCCTTCTGAGCACTTATTGATACTACAGGGAGTATCAGAGTCTTCTAAGTAAGAGCAGCAATATTAACTCAGAGATCTTGAGATCATTCATCACATCCTTCTTCAGTCAAAGACGGTGAGCCTTGGCTGAAGAGCAGTCACTTTTGGAAGAATATTGTGTGCACATGTGTGCCCTTGTGTATACTTAACAATCAGAAGCCAGTTCATCTCCGTACAGAATGGATTAAAAGCCTGATCCTGATCTATCTGCTCCCGAGGACCTGCATTCAAGGTTCTTTTTTCTGTTCTTTTTTTTTTTTTGCCCCTCCTAAAAAAAGCAAGAATGTTACAAGCAAAGGAAAAAAATACAGGATAATGCTACACTTTAAGTACTTGTTTTGACCTTGGTGGTGTGGGTGGTCTAGTGTTCCATGCTAAAGAAATCCCAATCCTTTTGGGACAACATAAAACCAATTTTATTTGATTAAATTATGCAAAGTAAGCTATCTTCCATAATTTAAAATTGCCCACTTTATTTTGCTGTCCTGTTGTGTGGGTTGTTTGTTTGTTTGTTTATTTATTTAATTTATATCCTGCTTTTCCATTAAAAAATATATAGCTTTCCATGGGTTGACGAGACAGAATTTGGATTTCTTTTTGTTCCAGTTATTTTGGGCATGGGGCCATTTGGAATTCATATAAGCATAAAGGAACAATAATAATGCAGATGGGCATGTGCTGAGCAAAGATTCTCCATATGCTTTGCTTTCTACCAGAAGCTTCACATTCCTTATAGTTTAACTGAGTTAGTTCAGAAATATTCAGATTTTTCTCCACAATTTTGAAGATCATAAGCTTGCTCTTTTTCGCTCTCTCGCAGTGATGGCTTACTTACTCAGGAATATGCAGCAACAGTCAGCTTTTGCATTTGTTCATGCTTTGTAGTACAATTGCCACTCTGCTTATGTCTGAACCACCACTACCCCGGCTATTTATTATTTATGTATTTATTAGATTTCTGTGCTGCCTTTCCATTTCCCTGTTCAAGAAGGGAAACAAAGTCACCATTACACAAAAGAGCTACAACAAATCCGTTAAAACACACCACACACACACACACACACACCAGCATAGCAAATATACCAAATTTTCATACAGGAAAATGATTCTTGATGGGAAATTTGGAGAGCTGGTTTTAGACTCTTCTGCTGTTGGCAGGTGGTGTCGTCCTATTAATTATGTCGTCGTTGTGTGAAGGGAAATGCAAAACCACAGATTTGAGAGGGGGAAATCCCTCCTGTTAACCATGATCACTGTGAAAATCACTGTGGCAACTCCCTCCCCGTCCGCTCCCTCATCTTCCACCAACGAGGCTGTGTCCACATTTATTCCTTGTATCTTCAGTGAAAGTGTCGGATAGATTAAACCTCCCTTCCGCCCTAAATACCCTACCCAACAACTGGTGCTTTGGCGCCTGCCACCCTACTGCCAACTGCCTTGTGTATATACCAGCCTGCCCCAACCTGGTCCCCTCCAGATGCGTTGGACTACCACTCCCACAATCCCCCAGCCAGCTATGCTGGCTGGGGGATTATGGGAATGGTAGTCCAACGCATCTGGAGGGGACCAGGTTGGGGCAGGCTGGTATACAGGCAGGGCTGAAGAGATGACCTAAGCTAAGCATTTTGTTTTGACTGTTGCCAAAAGAAAGCACGAATGACATGTGTGGCGAAGATTTGATAATGGGGATGGGGGTTGGGCGGTATGGCAGGCCCAGGCCGCAAAAATTAAACTGAGCAGCGGCATGAAGAGCAACGATAATACACTGTAAGCATAGAGGTTTGTCTGTGTGTGTGCACGCTTCAGTGCAGGTTTGGAAGCCCAGCCACTGCTCATCCGGGCAAAGGAGAGCGCAGTCCTAGTGCAGGTGGGGTTTCATGTCCGAGATGCACTAGCAGCGTGCATCTTTCTCTCTCTCCTCCCTGGGCAGAATGTTTGTTCGACATGGTAGTTTTGTGCAAGGGGAAGGCTGCAACTCGCACGATACTGGATCTCTGCTGCCCACACAGATGAGTTAGTGGTGTGACGTATGCAGTGCATGCACCTGTATATCTGTGCTATCGCTGTATTGTCACCAAATGTTTTGGGGTTTTTTTTTAAACGCATGCAGTTAGCCAAAAGTGGGGTCTTCTCTAGATCCATAGAACCGTTGTGTAGAGGTGAATTCCGTATATGACTGGCTGTGTGAATATACCGTGTCTGACTCCATAAACTGAAACTTTTCAGCCTGTTTAACTCTCCCTACTACTACATATCTTCCTCCCATTTTATATATATATATATATATATATATATATATATATATATATGAGTGTATTGATGCAAACATTGGTAACATAATTTCTTCCACTAGGCCTAATTAACAACCCCCTCAAATGATCCAAGGGCTCAGCTGAATCCACAATTCACAGGTGACCTTAATTCAACTTCTGTCACAACCTAAATCAGCAAGGCCACTGATATTGGTGGCATAGAGCAGGAGTGGGGAATGCGCAGCCCTCAGATGTGGTTGGGCTACAACTCCCATCATCCCTGACAATGGCCATGCTGATGGGAGCTGGAGTCCAAAAACACCTGGAAGGTTGCACAGGTTCCTCACCCCTGCTGTAGAGGCTGCTGACAATCAGGTGAAGTTTATGGAAGCTGCGGCCCTGATTCTAGGCTGCTGTAAAACAGCTTTGCTCTGCTGACATCTGCTTGGAGTGTTCACATCAGGCCCATTCACACCAGACTTTTTAGGAGGGTGACAATTTGGCCGCTGTTGGCCTCTGACATCAGGCAGTTGGACAGTTCCCCAGCAGGCCGCAGCTGTGCCAATCCTCCAGAAGCTCTGCACTCTGCAGTGCTGCTGTTGCCCGATAGTACCAGTTTCCTTTTTCTTTTTCTCAATGACTGCATTCATTCTTTAAGCATTCTCATCACTGAAGCAAAAAATAAAAACAAAAAGTGGCTGGCAAATGTAATGTGTTTCCTAAAGGCAACAATATGCTCCACGAAGTGCCGTTAACTCGAAATCCTTGCAATTCTCAGGCACTAGAAAGTATGGAGGCTGAGTGATTTAACGTACTGCATATTTGTTACAAATGTGCACTTTAGTCGTAGGCTGTTGCTGAAAGATATACCGTATTATAGCAATGTGCCTCCAGCCTGGCACACTCCAGATGTGTGTTGGACTACAATTTCCATCATCCCCAGCCACCACACCAAATGACCTGGTTGGGGATTATGGGGGTTGTAGTCCAACACATCTTGAGAGTGCCAGGTGGCGAAGGTTGCTGTATGAGTATGGCTGGTCCTAGGAAGAAAATGGGTTATTACAGGTACCTGTTCCCTTAGCTCAGCAAACTGTTGGAGCCTCTCTGATAATGTCGCACTGATCACTTGACTAAAAGGGTGGTGCAGGCTATTGCTAGACTTGTACTGCAGTATTCTTCTAATGCAATAGCCCTTTATTTCATGGCACTTGGAAGTATCTGCATATGGTAGGATAACTGTTACAATATGTTCCTGTATTTGAGATGTTATTAAAATATTTATGTGAAATCAAGTGTGGGTTTTAGTACTTGCTCCTTTCTTCCCCCTTGCTGATCCTGAAGAATTTTACTTGGTAAATTGTAGGGGTGTGCTTTGGATTCAGACGAATCTAGAACTGAAACAGGATGATGATTTGGACAGATTTGGATTTCCAAATCCAGAGTCGGATTCAGATATGAGTTGAAGTGGGTGGCCTTTGAATCAGTCCGAGCTGCATCGCCATCAGGCTCTTTTCTGAAACCCTGAATCAGGGTCTGAACTGAATCCTGTGGTTGGCGCACACGCCTAGTAAATGGATATCAGTGTTTTGCCTGGTACAGACTGGCCTTCTGTAGTAGAACTTCTACAGTCTAAGCAATGTACGTAGTAGAGCCTTTTTTGTCCAATAGAGCAACAGCTGCAGCAGACTGTGATGGACCAGGCAAAAGGAAGTATACTGCAGAGTCCATGGGTTTTCACTGTTTCTTTACCATCTACTACTTCTCAAAAGTGAGGAAGACAGTAGCACAGACACTGGGGCAGGTAAAGCAAGATAGGTGGTTTCTGCTTCTCATTCTCTTGCTTTCTGATCGGGGGGGGGGGAGACTGGAATTATTTTGGGGGCTTCCATGTCCCCTGCAGCCTTCCTCAACCTGCTGCCCTCCAGATGTTTTGAACTATATGCCCTATCATCCCTGACTGTTGGCCATGCTGGCTGGGGCAGATGGTAGTTGTAGTCCAAAACATCTGGAGGGTACCAGGCTAGGGAAGGCTGCAGGGTTACAGAGGGCCACGTTACCCCATTATGCAGGCCAAACCTGATGTGCACACTCGGCCAATCCTGGAGCCCTGCTGAGCGTGTCCCTCTGATATGTTTGCGTGTGCTACAATCCCATTTTACAATTTTAGGTGTCTACACTTAATACATCGTAGATGTACATGTAAAAAATTAATGTGCAAAGAGTGACTTATAGCCAGCAAGTCTACGTGTTTCCACTGGAGGCACATTGCTATACAGATGTTGAAGAGTCCTTGGTCTCGAGTCACGAGTCGAGTCACGAGTCTTTGGACTTGAGTCCGAGTCCTTGGTCCAAAATGGTGACTCACGAGTCACAAGTCACTCCCAAAGCTGACTCCACGAGTCCCTATTAAAATCAATGGGGTTTTTTCCCAACAAAATAAGGCTACTTCACACTCAGAGCAGCCACACAGAGTAATCTCAGGTCCTTCTGCCTCTCCCAAGTACGCAACACATCAATCCAAATAAATCTTGACACACTGTTGGGGCTGCACTCCTGGTAGCCGTCCATAGTGGCCGAGCAGCGGCACACCTCGCTTCCATGCGCTCTTCGCCGGCAATCATGCTCCTCTCCACTCCTTCTGGCACAGCCCAGGGATGTTGAAGAGTCCTTGGTCTCGAGTCCCGAGTCGAGTCTCAGGTCCCATTAAAAATATTGGGACTTGAGTCCAAGTTGAGTCAGAGGGGGGACTCAGTCCGACTCACGAGTCGAGTCCTTGAGTCCGAGTCCCCATCCCTGTGTGTTTCATAGTAGCCATTTATTCCATGCTGTCCTATTCATCCATGTTGGCTGCATACTCTCCTCCTTTATCCTCTAAGCTTGTGTTTTTGTCAGCTGAAGCAGTCAAAGTGCAGCTACTTTATGATGTGCAAATGTCCTGTTCTCCCACTGTGCTTATCGCATCTAGTATGAAGGCACAAAGTCCAAGAAAACTGGGAACCAAAAGGTGCAGTTTGAGATACAGGTTTATTAATAGTGAAATCAAAGAAATCCCTCATCCCACCCTGGGCATAATCTTTTTATTTTTATAGACCAGGATCAATTATCAGAACAGCCCAAACCTTTAGACCTCAGATGAAATGGGTCCTGAGATTTCTCCTGCATCATCACAGTGATCTTTTGAATATATAAACCCATTTATCTCAACTGTTTTTGGCCTGCTACATTTCAAAGATTTCAACCTCAGAAGAAAGTCCAGGGATCTTTACGTACACAGCTTTGGTCCAGGCACATCTGAAAACCCAGCACATGAATGGTGATAAAGCATTCAGAACTTCTTTTAAAAAAACACCACCACCACCACCAATCTATTAAAGCTGCAGCCTCAGCACACACAAAAGATGTTTGTAAATCATTCACAGGATCAGAAGTTTAAAGAAATGGACAAACACATCTATAGATTTGCGTTTTTTGTGCTTGTGCAATTTATAGGCCTGTTATGGAGACTAGTTCTAGGGTGGTTGTTGCAAAGAAGAAAATGGATAGCGGGAAGTTTTTCTGCCTCTTGTAATATGAGAACTAAGGCTCATCCAGTGCAATTACAGTAATACCTTGGATTGCAAGTAACTTGGTTTGAGAGCGTTTTGCAAGACAAGCAAATTTTAAAATATTTATTTATTTATTTATTTTACTTGATATACAAGCGACGTCTTGCAATACAAGTACTGTAGTACAGCTTAAATTAAAAATCTACAAATTTTTTTTGGGGGATTTTTGTTTTGATACAAGAGTGTTTTGGATTACAAGCATGTTTCCGGAACAAATAATAATAATAATAATAATAATAATTATTATTATTATTTATTTATTTATTTATTTATTTATTTATTACCCGCCTCTCCATCTAGATCGAGGCAGGGAACAACAAAAAATATAAAATACATAAACTAAAACAACATAATACATACTATTAAAACATCTTAAAACATCCTAAAAACATCTTAAAACATCTTTAAAACATCTTAAAAGCATCCTAAAATTCCGCCGGATAGGCCTGCCGGAAGAGTTCAGTCTTTACGGCTTTTTTAAATTCCAAAAGACTGACAAGTTGACGAATCTCCTCCGGCAGGCCATTCCATAATCTGGGAGCAGCAGAAGAGAAGGTCCTCTGGGTAATGCTTGTCAGCCTAGTTTTGGCTGACTGAAGCAGATTCTTCCCAGAGGACCTAAGTGTGCAGGGTGGATTGTACGGGAGAAGGCGATCCCGTAGTAGGTAGCCTGGACCCAAACCATGTAGGGCTTTAAAGGTAATAACCAACACTTTATACTTCGCCCAGAGTGCAGGACACGGAATAATGGGCTCAAGTTACAGGAAGCCAGATTCTGCCTGGGCATCAGGAAAAATTTCCTGACTGTTAGAGCAATACGACAATGGAACCAACTACTTAGGGAGGTAGTGGGCTCTCCCACACTGGAGGCATTCAAGGTGCAGCTGGACAGCCATCTGTCCAGGCATGCTTTGACTTGGGTTCCTGCATTGAGCAGGGGGTCACACTCAGTGGCCTTATAGGCCCCTTCCAACTCTACTATTCTATGATTCTATGTGATCTCCAACTTGGATTACAATCCAGGCTGGAGAAGAGCTCCTGACCACATAATTCTTCACGGCCACTACCAGAAACCTAAGTCATATATTGTTTGTTGCAGAAGAGCTCCAGTGTGCTGGCTCTCTGAACACTTGTATTTTGTGCTGTGCATTTCATTGATATTACCCTGGCAACTTGGCTCCAGAATCCATTTTGGTTCTGGAAGCAGCAGCATGGAAACGTTGCCGGGGTGCTTCCAGATGGAGGGCTCCTAGCATGAACCCTCAGAAGGCATTGTGCCACTATTTTGTCTGCTCCTCCTGGATCTAAAGCTGAGAAATCTGAGGGTAGTCTGTGCCCACAGCATTTTCCTAACTATTTGCAACCAACTGGGAAGCGAAGCCATCTGGGTCCCCTTTATTCTGAACCCAGGTAATTAGAACCACTTATGCTCTGTTTCTTCTCCTGTCCTCCTACATCTATCCACTTCCACTTCTATGGCCCACCATTATCACCAGCACCTGAGCTTCCTGTGGTCACATGGCCTCCCAGTCCTCTGCCTTGCCATTTCCATTTTTCCATAGTGCCACCTTATTGGCAATTAGTAATTTCCCCAATCTTTGTCCTTTTCTATCTTTATGTTAGTATTACTAGAACCAGTATACTGGCATATGTGCTAGCGGGTCGGTACACCAACCAAGCCATTTTTCTCTTTTGCAACTCGTGTGTGTGTGTGTGTGTGTGTGTGAAGAACAACATCTGTAAAAATAAACTTTACACTTTCAGAATTTAGCCAGCGTTTGAGCTTATCTCCCCATTTAAGAAGTACCGGTAGCTATTCCACGTTGTGTTGGAGAGCATGGTGGTGCATACATCCGCTGAGTTGGATCCAGGATCTGCACTCCATGAGAGGAAGGCACCTTTTGTGAGAAGAAGGGGCCCTTCATGAAAGGAAGAGCTCCACTCACAGAAGGTCCCCATGCCTGATTTTGGGGATCCCACTCCCCTGCACAGCTCATCCCATTCAGGGTTCCTGACACTCTGTGTGGCATCTTCAGGGGGCAGGAGGGGCTGCCACGAGGAGGAGGAGGAGGAGGAAGTGGGGGTCCACGTCTGCCGTCACAGTCAATCTAGCTTAAATCTGGATCTAAGCCACTGTGTGCACACCACACCTCTGGTAAAGGTCCCCTTCGTCATTGATACATGTGCATACATGCAAGGTCCATGTGTGCGTGTGAATGAGGGGATACGTGGCAACATGCCCCAGTGCCATTCATGTTTCTGGGATGTCATGTTGGCATTTCCAGGGTACAGCTTGAAATGGTAGGAAAACCTGGCAAAGCAGAGACCACAGCAGGACACAAAAATCCATGTGTCTACCCAGGCAATAACAATCCTGCAATGGAGCCTCAAGCCTCTGAGATGTTAGTCTGCTCTGTAGCTCTGGGCTGCAAATCTAAGCACACTTACAAGGAAGTAAGCCCCATTATACTAAGTGGGAGTTCTGAGTAAACATGCTGATCCTAATGCTGTTTGTCCTTCAGACTTTACTCATTTATTAAATTCAACGTCCCTGCTTTCTGGAAGATTGAGCAATCCTGAAGGCACAAAGCTGTAATGGCTTTAAAAGAAAGTTGTGCAAGCTTAATTTCATACAAATGCTGATGACTGAGATCTAAGAATCCTCTTCTGCTGAAGCCTACCATTTCAAAAGCAAATGTCTGAACGTTGTGAGAGATGGTTATTGGACTGCGCAAAAAGTAGTATCAACATACTCGCACTCGCACACACAGAGAGAAAGCACGTACAGGAATTCTTTTTGCATGGTTGTGGCACAATGGGGGTTTAATACATGCTACTTTGTGGCAGGCACATCAACAAGATGACTCCTGCTGAGCTGTAGCTGGGGCAGTATTCAATGATCTCTTGGAGAATTCTGTAGTTCTGTTGACCCGGTGAGATCCTTTCCCAGATGTGCCTAGAGAGAACATGAGATGAAGAGTGATTTAGAGCACTTGTTTTCAAACTTTCTACTCTCAGGGAACCCTTTCCACACGGAATTGTCTGCTGAAGAGGAGCTTCTGTGTATGGCAGAGGATTCTGGCGCATGTTCTAGGGAGCACACAGTCAGTCCCCAGGAAGATCCCAGGCAGACAGAGTGTGCACCCCAGAACACTGCAGCTCCACATTACAGGGGGAGAGTGTTAAGCTTGTCCACTATTTATGACCTCGCTGTAGGCACTCTGAGAAGCTTCTGGGGGAGCCTCAGGGTTTCTCAGCTCACAGTGTGAAAACCATTGTGTTAGAGCACTGGAGCCATGCAGTTGACCGCCATTGATCAAGGCTTGTGCTAGATTAGAGGATCTAGAGAACAGAGAGGGAAGCTCCCTAACACTGATGCAAATGATTTTTATGCATCCCAGAAACACGAGATCATTGCCAACATGGCAGGTTCCATTTGGCAGGATGTTCCCCACAATTCACCCCGTGGAACTGTAACATGGGGAAGGCTTTATACTTGCGTCTAACACCCCCTGCATTACACACAAACTCATCTAACAGCCTCGGCATCATCATCATCATCATCATCATCATCATCATCATCATCATCATCAAGAAAAGCAGCTTCAGGGAGAAATGGCAGAGGAAGAGGTACTTAACTGGTTCCTCAATGATAATTTCTCTGCTTCAAATGCCCCTCCCCCAGTAGGGTCCACAATGTGAATAAAATGTATGGAGAGGGGCTAAGCTATGTGAGAGACAATAAGCAGTGGAGAAATGATCAGAGAAAGGGCTACAAATTCCTTTCCTCCATTGCCACCCAGTCCTAACCAATTGCCCCAGCTACTTTTCTTTTTTAAAAACAGCAGGGATCTGTCACATGCATTTATAACCGTACTGTGTTGTTAGTCCCTCAGACACAAGCAGGTTGAGCCACTTCTGGGGACTCCCAATAGATTCGATGTGCAAGTAGATACAGATGCCCCATGGAACATACTTGTGGGAGCACTTCTATGAACAAAAACTAACATTCTGAGAGTATCCTACAGAGAATTGAACCAACTGGTAGATACAACTACAACTAGCCATCATCATCATCATCATCAGGCGATCACTCGTGACCGAGTAAGATTGTCTTCCGGGATAAAAGGAGGAAATTCTAAAGAAGATTGTGTAGACTCTAGCGATGGGTCCGTAAGTGACTGTGGAGGCCAATTCAGATACCACACAGCTTCCCACAGTGAGGACACAGGTTACCAGATAGAAGATGGTCCTGTAAAGGATTCATTGACGTGCTTTTCGCTTAGCACGTTCTCCTTTCACCTTGCACTCGGGCTTCTTCAAAGTCCATGGAACCTTTGTGAAAGGCCAACCTCCATTTAGATCGTTCATGGGCCAGAGCTTCCCAGCCATGCATTGCATACGAACTGGGGCTTCCCCCTTTCTCTCCCTGTATGCTTATGAAGAAAGTGAACTGAATGACAGTGAAAAAAGAGCTGTCATGGGCTGCAACCCTGCACAACTGGGCTGGTTACATCAGATTGACTTCAGCAGGGAACTGTGCACAGGACTGCTGCTAGGGCTAATGGCATCACCGGGAATCTTCAGACACCTGCTATGGGTCTCTCACTTTGGGAGGCTCTGCATTTGCTTGAGCTTGGCCCCCTGCCAGCCCATTTCCCCTGGCCTGAATTTATCAGGTGGCAACAGGGATGTTGAAGAGTCCTTGGTCTCGAGTCACGAGTCGAGTCATGAGTCTTTGGACCCGAGTCTCGAGTCCGAGTCCTTGGTCCAAAATGGTGAGTCACGAGTCACAAGTCATGAGTCACTCCCAAAGCTGACTCCATGAGTCCCTATTAAAATCAATGGGGGGTTTTCCCAACAAAATAAGGCTACTTCAGATGTGTGGTTTAAATAAATTATAGGCACAAGTGTGCCTTTTTATTTCAAAACTCTGCAACTGATTTTGGCAAGAACAGACCAGGCAGAAAAACCCAAAATAACCAGGCAGGCAGAGGAGGCAGGGAACCCCAAAGCAGGCAGGCAGAGGCCTTTGTCCTGGACAATTCAAACTGTTGAACTGGTCAAGAAGAGACCAGGCAGGCAGAGGAGGCTGGGAACCCCAGACAGGCAGGCAGAGGCAGCCAAACCCAAAATGTCTGAAAGGTTGCATTTTAGGAAAATGATTTAAAAAAATAAACTTGCTGAGTTGCTGTACTTCCTAAAACTTATCCATGTTGCATTTGAGGAACATGATTTTTTCTAAATGTTTGGCCCCCATTCTGGAACGGTGAGATCTCATCACAATTCCACCCTCACTGAACACCCGCTCCACTGGTGATGAACTTGCTGGAACCAGAAACACACTCAGAGCAGCCACACAGAGTAATCTCAGGTCCTTCTTCTGCCTCTCCCAAGTACGCAACACATCAATCAAAATAAATCTTGACACACTGTTGGGGCTGCACTCCTGGTAGCCGTCCATAGTGGCCGAGCAGCGGCACACCTCGCTTCCATGCGCTCTTCGCCGGCAATCACGCTCCTCTCCACTCCTTCTGGCACAGCCCAGGGATGTTGAAGAGTCCTTGGTCTCGAGTCCCGAGTCGAGTCTCGAGTCCCATTAAAAATATTGGGACTTGAGTCCGAGTCGAGTCAGAGGGGGGACTCAGTCCGACTCACGAGTCGAGTCCTCGAGTCCGAGTCCCCATCCCTGGGTGGCAAAGACAGGCAGTCATGATGCAGCCATTTTGGTGTCCCCACAAGGGCATTGTGTGAGAACGTAGAAGTGGTGGGCGACTCCTAGGAGCTCGCTGTAAATCACAGTGGTGCTGCTGCCTGCCCCAACTCCACAACCGGCAAGCCTGCATGAGCAAGGGAGCCCATGTGGATATCGGAGAAGGCACCTTTGCTGGGAGCATCCACACGCTTGGAGCTGGCCTTGACTTCTTGGTTAAAACATAATCTGTTCTGCATTGGTCCTGAGTGCTTCGTCCCATATTTACCAGCATTATGTGCATGTACATAGCAACCATCACATAGCACCTCCATTGATATAAATCTCTGTCTTACCACAGAAAATAACAGCTACTAATATTTCTGAAATTCTAGGTAGACTATATTAAAGCATGACGTATGACACAGACACATTCTAGTACTACTCACATCACTGTCTTATCCTTTCACATTCATATCTTTCTTATCGGATGGCACAGGACGGGAGGCTGTGTGTGTGTGTGTGTGCGTGTGCACATGCACATGCAAATGTGGCTATTCTAAGCAGAAGAGGAAAGCATGACATGCTGCTGCTGTTCTTTTAAGTGGTATTAAGGATCTACATATGGTACAAATTTGACAGAGAACTGGGCAGGAAGTGAGGCCATCACAAAGGAGCCTGTGGCTGCGCTGATGTCACCATGTGTCTTAGAGATGAGAAATGATGCGATAGCAGCAGTCGGGGAGGAAATGGACTTGAGCAAGTGAGGTTAAACACCCCAGAATTTATCAAGTGGTATCTACACTGGCTTTCTTAGAAATCAAAGCAGAGCTTGGTTGCTTGGCACTCCTCAGCTTACTCCATACATAACGTGATTAAATAACCAAACAGCAAGCAGTGTGAAGCCACAGAGCAAGTGACACCTTCTCAGCCTCGCCCTTTTAAATTTCAATCCTTTCAAGAGCAAATGCTTGACGGGCAGCGTCCTGCAATGAGGTATGGTGCCTCCACCCCAGTTTTATGTTCGGGCCACTTCTTCACGTTACTTTCAAAAACTGCTCACAAACCTTCTGTGGCAGGGCACGTACTAGAACTTGGTTTGCTTCTCCCTTGAACATCGGCTTTCTGATATTCTTCCTCCTGGACAACAAGCTGTAAGAGAAATATGCTAATATAAAGGAATATTAAAAATGTCCAGGCAACAAAATACAACCAGCTTTCAGTAAATGTTTCTTAAAGAATCCTCTACTAGGTGACCAACAGAAGTGACACCACCCCCACCTTCTCAAGGTTGTTTCACACATGACCTTTCTGGTCATGGTTATTATCACTCGGGTATTTTTACATGTAATGTAATACAATTTGTTACATTTCTATACCATCTAATAGCCAAGGCTCTCTGGGCAGTTCACAAAACAAGACCTAAAATCATAAAAAAAAATACAATAGCATAAACACAGTAAATAAACAAACAAACAAAAAAATAATAAAAAGTTTAAAACAGAATAAAGCTAGAGTAAAAAAACCCAAAATAAAAGCCAGCAGCAGTGCAAAGATCTTAAAACACACTAAGAGGCGTGTGTGTGTGTGTGTGTGTGTGTGCGTGCGTGCATGCGTGTGTGTGTTTGAAACTGAAAGACTAAAAAGTCAGGGAAAAGAGAAAGGTCTTCACCTGGCACCAAAAAGGCCACAACATAGGTGCCAGGCCCAGGTGAGCCTTGGGGTGCCACCCCTGAAAAGGCCCTCTCCTTAGTGGCCAGTAGGTGGAAGTGGGAGCTCCTTTGAAAGTCTAACCCAACATGCACAGATGTGGATGAAGCACAGGAACCAATGTGCACAAACTCAAGGGGGTAAAAAGCGTGCACTCGGTAATGTGTTTGTGGCAGAGTAAATGTCTATTTCACTTACTTCAATGTGTGTGTGTCACAAATACCACCACCACCATCTATTTATTTGTATGCTGTTTTCCCACAAAATTGTGCCCTAAGCGGCTCACAACATAACAAATGAATAACAGTAACTATAACATAAAAGATATCAAACTGCAAGAAATACAACAATATTTTAAAAAACGCAGTAGAAACAATTACAAATAACAGTAACGTTGGCAGATAAATACATAGTAGAAATATCAATACATACAATATCCAATAAAACAAAACAAATAAACTAAACAAATCCAACAACCAAGCAGGAGGGCGAATAAAGCACAATGCAGACATATTAAAGCGTACAAGTGAATCTCCATTCCACATGAGGGTTCTCCACAATTTGCCTCCAAGCACTGGTGGGCATCCTCGCCTTTCGCTCAGTGGAGGCTGCTGGCTCCAAGTCAGCAGGGCTGTGCATTCACTCTGAACTTTTAAGGAGTTATCCGTGGTGCTGGACCCCACAACTCCACCAAAACAGGTTCAGCACCATGGATAGCTCCTTAAAAGTTCGGCGCGAAATCTGGAGCGGATGTGCAGCCCTGCTGACAAGGCAGTCACCAGCTTCCGCTGCTTCCACTGGTGACAGCCTTCCTTCCCCCCAGCTGTCACCAGTGTCACCTCTCCTGGTTTCTTCCCCATCTCTCACCTGGGGAGGTAAAGATTGCCCTTCCTTCTTCCCACGCCAATATAACTGTGAGAAGGATTAAAGCATAGTGGTAGGACTTTGCAGGCAGATGTTCTCAGGTTCAATCCCTGGCATCTCCACTTTAAAGGATCAGGTAGCGGGTGATGGGAAAGAGACCCTCCTCTGCCCAAGAACCCAGAGAGCAGCTGCAAGTCAGAGGAGACAATACTGGGCTGGTTGGACAAATAGCCTGACCTTCCGGTAAGGCAGCTTCTTATTTGCTACCCTCTTCAATTTGTGCACATTAGTCCCTGTGCATATTCAGCCGTGCTCCATCCACATTTGTGCACATCAGGTTAGACTTTCAAAAGGGCTCCTGTTTCCCAACCATTTTGAGCTTTTTCTAGGAGCAGGTCTGAGGCTAGCCAGTGTGCTTAGCAGTACTTTGGCAAGTGGCTCACGCTGGCTCAGCTTGTCTGAGTGTGGAAAGCTAAGCAGGGTCAGGCCTGGCTATTACTTGGATGGGAGACCCGGCCTCTAGTTTGCTGCATTGAGCAGGGGGTTGGACTCGATGGCCTTGTAGGCTCCTTCCAACTCTATGATCTATGAAATCTATCTATGAAATCTAAGTAGCAAGAAAAGGAAAGCCTGTGTGGTTCCGGGATGACTGTCAGGCAGCCTTCCCCAATCTGGTACCCTCCAGATATTTTGGACTGCAAGTCCCAACAACCCCAGGCCAATCGATTAGACATAGAAAATGTGGCTTTGTGCATCAGCTAGAGGTATTACAAAGATGATATATAAAATGATTCAGAAATCAGAAGAGCAAGCGGAAAATCTTAAGATAGTTTGGGATACAGATTTTGAGGAGGAAATAGCAAAAGAAGAGTGGAATAAGATATGGGATAGGCGATTATTGAAAAATATGTCAATAAGGATAAAAGAGAATTTCTATAAATTAATTTGGAGATGGTACCTGACTCCAGTGAGATTTAAAAAAAAAAAAAAGATAATAAATGTTCTCCAATGTGTTGGAGAGGCTGTCAGGATGTGACAGCCTCTCCAACTACATACATACCCAGACTCTCCAATGTGTTGGAGAGGCTGGGTATGTATGCTCGTATGTGGTGGAGTTGTAAAAATGTATTGGATTTTTGGAAAATGATTTTTGAAGAAATATTGGAAATTATTGGTATTGATTTAGAGGTTTGTCCTAAATTAGCATTATTATCAATAACCGAAAAGGTGGCTGGTCCTCAAAATGTTAAAGAATTAATTGTAAATTTGTTAACAGCAGGTAGATTAATGATAGCAAGAAAATGGAAAGTTCATCAAGTTTTCTCTATTACTGACTGGCATAAGGAAGTGGGATATGGCTTTAAATGATATGTTGACTTGTAATATGAAATGTAAAAGGGGACAATTAAAGAAAAACAATTTTAAGGATATATGGGGATTATTTTTAGACTAAGTTTTAATTGAGGGAAAGGGGACTACACCATGTCAAGATTTGATGTATTTTTGGAATGTAGGTTTAATGGTATAGATAAGTAGTAATTGTTTATCACATTGGTCCCAAGGTGATGGGAGCACGGGTTTGATTGTATTTGATTTGTTTATGTTATTAAATAATAATAATAATAATAATAATAATAATAATAATAATAATAATAATAATAATAATAATAAAAATGTGGTTTTGACTTCCACCATGGACTAGGTTTGGGTATTCCGTTGGATATGTGAATCCCCAGCATTTCCTGATACTCTGCAACAGTATGATAATGTAATCAGAAACTGGTCCTTGGTCTTGTCCAACTTTTCCTACCTGTTCTCATGCATATAAGATCAGCAATGCTTTAAGCTAAAATAGGTGGCCTTTTTTTTGTATTTTGGCCCCACTCCCCTTTGCCATCAGCACCCACCCCACCCCGAATGCAGCCCCCGAAGAGCTTCTCCAAAATTGACCTTGGCCATCAGGCTGAAAGAGGTTCAACACTCCTGTTCTGCTATTTTCATTGTGGCCTCAGGAAACACCAAAAAGTGCACCTAGGGCCAGTGTTGGTCCAGCCTTGGGCCATAGCCTAGGAACCCCTGGGCTAGAGCTTAGGCTTAGCTATTGTAAGCCTCTCCTTCTGCTTCAGATCCCACATTGTCTCTAGGCATGTATCAGAGACACCAAACAGTTGCAAAGTGATGTTGTGAGTCATGGCTGAGACACTTCCCCCCCCCCCGCACCCCCGTGTTGTGGCAGTTTAACCACAGGCCAGCCTATGTCAGCAGGTGTCTTCCAGCTAGCCACTGTGACAGTTCTGAATGCTGCACTCATGATCCTTAGCAAGCAAGCAAGCAAGCAAGCAACCTCCTTTTATCTGTATTTTTAGTATGGAGTATTGTTTAACTCCCCCCCCCCTTCTCATTAATGTGAGTTGCCTTGACCATTCTGGGAAGGCAGGATATAAATATTTTAAATAGAGAAACATCTAGCCATTTGACATTCTGTTTCTGACTGATAAGAGATCTCCCTCTGCAGGTGATAGGAACTATAGAATCTATAAACAGTTGCTTTGAAATACTAGAAATATAAAAAACAAAACAAGGGTGGCTAAGGTAACAATAGAACCCATCTTCTGCCTTCATATGCTTGTATAGAATGACTTTCACAAAGTCCAAAGGGAAAGGACTAAAAACTATTAGGGATCAAGGAAAGTACTAGTAACACCAGTTGATGGAAGGCTCTTACTGTGCAATCCTTTGCATATTTACCTACTTTGGAGCAGGGGACTCCTGTCCATGAAAGCGCTTATTATGCCACAGTAAATTTGTAAGTCTTTAAGGTGCCACGAGGCAATTAGGCTTTTGAAGAGCCAAAAGAGCAAGAAGCCCCTCTCCTCCTCTCACATCGATTCACCTTTCTCTAGCCTAGTGCAAACCTCTGATGCCAAGGAGGACCATGCACCTACCAGAATCTGGCCACATGGACCATTGCAGAGCCAAGGAGCTCCAGACACACTTCAGCAAGCCGGGGGAAGCTGTGCACTCATACATTGCTGTGCACTCATACATTACCTTGCCCCAAATTCAGACATTGCTGCTCATTCAAACCCTTTTTACAAGCAACCCCACTTCTATTTCCCCCCAAGGTATGAGGCCTGGGCCAGCCTGAAGGAAGCAACAGACGAGGAAGGTGTCTGGCACTCCATTTGATGTGAGCAGCCAATGTGCATGCTCTTCCTCTTGTCAGGGCCTCGCTGCCTGCAGTGGCCCAGGGCACACGTGCAGTTGCCCAGCAGCAATTGGCTGGGCAGGTCTCTGCAGAGTCAGGCACACTCCAAGAAAGCCGGGTGACAGTGGTGCTGCTAGGTAATTTGGGATGCAAAGAAAATAATGAATAGACTCTGGAAGGAAAGGTGGCAGTCTCCCCTCTAGTTTAAAAGGCTGGTGCCTTCATGCTACGCTTCCTAATTGTCTGTTAAGGGAGTGAGTCCTCAGGTCTCCTAATAACTACAAGGCTCCTGAGTTCAGAGGGAAGAAGCAGGTTTATATTAAGGCAGATTATGACACTTGGGGCAGCTCTAAAGATCCAGGGCACTGCTCAAAAGATCTGGGGCCCATGCCCAGGTGTGTCCCCTAACCCTGCCCATGCTTTGGAGTCAGTCCTACTGTGTTCAGCAGAGCTTACTCCCAAGTAAATGTGCTGAGGATTGCTGCTGTAATATTTCTTGCTAAGGAGAGATGGCAAAAAATGGGATTTAACTGCCATGTGCAAACAGGTGCTCTTCAGGTATTTTGGACTACAACCCTCATCAGCCTCAGCTGGCATGGCCAATAGTCAAGGTTTATGAGAGTTTTAGTCCAAGACATCTGGAGGGAGTTGGGTTGCCTACCCCTGATGTAGACAGATGAAGGTTAAATCAGGGAGCAACATTTTCTGGACTATTGAAATAGGCTGACTGCTGACCTGTTCACCGTCAGGTTAGTGGCTTGTCTCTAGACTTCAGAAAGCTCATTGTCTTTGCTGGTTGATAATAGAGATTGTTCCCCAGATGTCTTTTTGCACATGAGTTGATCTTACAAATCTGGAAACCCTAAATGACAGTGAATGGCTTCAGAATGTTCTGAGGAAGCCATGGAAAGGGGCGTGTAAGGCCTTTCTCTCCCGAGAGATTGCTGCTCACTCCGCTGGTGTAACTTGCTTTTCAAATGTTACTCCAGAATTACTGTAAGAGGGGCTTGTGCAATCCCTCCCCAGGCATCTTTACAACATCAGATGCTGCTTCTTGAGAAAAACAACAACAATGACCCAATTTTGATTCACACAACACACCCATTTCCGCGGTCTTCCTCTGGGCCGTTTTTCAACCAAAGCTTGTACCTGTAATAAAGAAGAAACAACAAAAAAAATAACCTCCCCATTAGGTAAGACATGGTCTTTGCAGCCAAGGCAACATTGTTAACAGCCTTCTTGATCAGCAGTGCCCAGTGACTCAGGGGAGAAAGGGGATCACGAGCAGCGACAAAAAGCAGCATGTGAGGATGAGGAGGAAAAATGGGCAACCACCAGTAAGGTATTGGCAGTGGAGAGGATGGGGTTGAGGAAAGAATGAGTATGAAGGGAAGCAGGTCCTCTGCTTGCTACCACCCCCCTGACAGTGGGCCTAGGCGGGCTTATCTGGGTGTGGAAGCACTTCAAACAGTGCTGGGCCGGCGTTTGTGTCTAGCCACCCTTTAAATTCCCTCCACACAGGTCCAGTGGTGCGGCTAGACACCCCTCCTCCCTATGACAACCCAAAGAGTGGGAGGTGAGGAGTGCATTAGGGCAGTAGAAACAAACTCAATTTTGTCCCTGTGGTCACAAGGGTACTATGATTTAAGTCATGAAGGTGCTATGATTTAAGTGAGTTTAGATTGCAAAACTGCACATGCCCAGAGTATTTTTTTTTTTAAAAAAATCAGGGTTAGCAAACAGTTTTGTTGTTTTAACATGACAGAAATGTAGAAGCAGTTTTAAAGCATGGGATAGAACAGAAATGTTAGTTGTGTGCTTCACAACTGAAGTTATAAATGTGGCCATCTAAAGGGTCCCCCCCCCCCCGCCCATAAGACAATTAAGTCCAGGGTCAAATCACTTAATTGCGCCACTGCACAGGTCCGAGGGGGACGGAAAGAGTTGTCCTTGCTTTCCTGCCCACCTCTCAACGCCCTTTCGGAGCAGAGGAAGCCAACAGACAGAGTGCAGGAGAAGGAGGACGGAAGAACTTGCAGTCTTGGTCTCAGGAGAGGTAGGAATATGGAGGAAAGTCCATGGGGAGGACACATCAGGGACAGCGAGGAGGAGGAGGAGGAGGAGGAGGAGGAGGAGGAGGAGGAGGAGGACAACCATTTTGAAGCAGATTCGAAAGGCAGTATTGTTCAAGCCAAAGATGATGCTCAGGATGGCAAAGAAGAGTATGTGACATGAGGCAAAAAGGGTTAAAGGGTAGTTATGGGAACCGGGCAATGAAAGATAATAGTGGAGAATTCTGAAAATTCAGCAACAACAGCAGAATGATGAGTAGACAGCAGGAGGGTTATATTTAAGCAGCGGTGGGGGCAGAGGATAGAGGGAGGCTTCTAGCTTGCAGGAATTATGTGAATTTAATCATTTTTAAAGCTTTCACCAGACCTAGAAATGAATGGATGCCAAAGGCTTAAATTTAAAGATGAACACGCATCCCTCCCTCCCTGCTTCTCCTTCACAACTCCAGGAGGAGATGGGTGGCGTGCCAATCAGCTCGAAAGCTTCCTGCCACTGGCTCTCTTACCATCTGTCCACTAGCGGTGCTCAGCTTTTTGCTTCCTTTTGGTCTTCCACGTGGTTTCTTTGGTGGCAATGGCCCAGCAGGTTCCTGTTCGGACAGAGAAAGGGAATTTACTCACACTGTACAGAGCAGAGATGCTAGACAGGTGGAATGTCTTACAGAATACACCAAAAGGGCAGCACTTTAAAGCAAACAGAAATACAACAGGTGCAGGAGACAAAGAATGCAATTCTTTAACCGAGGAATTATAAGCCCAATGTGTTTTGAGCAATAAATTATTTGTGAACAGGTAAAGAAAGGAAGCGTTCACATCTACTGCAATTTCTTAGATGATTAGCTCCAAGAGATGCTACTAACTTCTACAATGGTAGCCGACTGATACGGTTTGTATGATCAAGTTTTGTCTTAGAAACAACATGTTATGGCGTTTGTTTTTAATCGCTTAAAAAAAAAAAAAAAGGCATGCAAGGGTTTTCATCCAGTGGGAGAAGGATGACTGCCTCCAGCTAAGAAGCAAGACCTTACCATTTTTTTAAAAGGAAGTGGGGATAAAGACAGCTAGCACAAAAACTGTAAAAAAAAAAAAAAAGAAGAAAATAAAATAGCAGTAAAGGAACATGGAACAGAGCTGAAAGGAATATTCACGAATATCAGAAATTTGGCCAATTTTCCAATTTCATTGTGCAGATATTTGAATGAGAAATATATTTTGCATTTGCATGTGAATGTTACATCTTTAACTCATCATTCAAAATTCAAATGCTTTAGAGTACTTGGTATCTCTGGACTGCTTTGATTTTGGCAAGCTTTAAATGTGAAATCACATAAACAGCCAACTGCCAAATACTCAGGACCTTTTTAGGTCAATTATAAAATACTAATATTAAACACTGTGGAGTATTCACCATCAAATACTGCTTCAATCAGTGGTTCATGCATTGGTCTCCTCTCGCCTAGACTACTGTAATGCGCTCTACGTGGGGTTACCCTGCGAGATGGTTCGGAAGTTAAAGCTGGTACAGAACGTGGCGGCTCGCCTGGTTAAAGGCTGCCGCCAGCATGATCACATCACTCCAGTGCTTAAAGAGTTGCACTGGCTACCAGTTGTTTGCCAAGCCGAATTCAAGGTGTTGGCGTTGGCCTTTAAAACCCTGTACGGCTCCGGTCCAGTTTATCTCAAGGAGCGCCTCCAGCAACATCAAGTAGGCCGCTTCAACAAGATCTGTCACGGACGGCCTTCTCCCTGTCCCATCAGCAGGGATGTTGAAGAGTCCTTGGCCTCGAGTCACGAGTTGAGTCACAAGTCTTTGGACCCGAGTCTCGAGTCCGAGGTCCTAAAATGGTGACTCGAATCCCGAGTCCCGAGTTCCGAGTCACTCCCAAAGCGGTGGCCTATGGAGGGAGCGGGAGGGTCTCTGCGAGAGGAAGAAGAGCTGCCCTTCCTCCCGCGGAGACCCTCCTGCTCCCTCCATGGGCCGCAGCCGCCACCACTTACCGTCACGAGCCCCCCCTGGGCTCGTAGTTCTCCGCAGCGGCGCGGAGCGTTCTCTGCGCCGCTCGAGTCACCACCGCCGCCTCACCGCTGCCCGCGCCACTGCCCACCTCACCACCACTGCCAGCCTCCTCGCCATTGCACGCCTGCCTCGCCGCCACTCACCTCACCACCGCCGCCTCTCCATTGCTCGCCGCTGCCCGCATGCTGCCGCTCACCTCACCACTACTGCCTCGCCATTGCACGCTGCTTCGCCGCCGCCGCTCACCTCACCACCGCCGCCGCCTCGCCATTGCTCACCGCCTCGCTGCCGCCACTCACCTCACCACCGCCTCGCCATTGCACGCTGCCGCGCCTCCCTGTGCTGGTCCCGTCGCGTCACTTCCGGCGTGGCGGAAGTGACACGATGGGACCAATGCGGGTGGTGTGGCAGCGTGCAATGGCGAGGCGGCAGGCGAGGTGAGCGGCGGCGGCGAGGCTGCGTGCAATGGCGACGCGGCGGTGGCGGCAAGTGGTGAGGTGGGCGGCGAGGCAGCGTGCAATGGCGAGGCGGCGGTGGTGAGGTGAGTGGCGGGTGGTGAGGCGTGCGGGCGGCGGTGACAGAGTCCTTGATGTCGAGTCCCGAGTCGAGTCTCGAGTCCCATTGAAAATAATGGGACTTGAGTCTGACTCGAGTCAGAGGGGGGCCTCAGTCCGACTCACGAGTCGAGTCCTCGAGTCCGAGTCCCCATCCCTGCCCATCAGCCAGAGAAACCAGGCTGGTGGGGACTAGGAAGAGGGCCTTTTCTGTGGCAGCCCCCAATTTATGGAACTCTCTCCCCAGTGACCTCCACCATGCCCCTTCCTTGATTAGCTTCCACCGTGCATAAAAACGTGGTTTTTCAGGCAGGAAGGAATATGGGGTGGGTTAGGATTTTTAAATTTTGTACTGTTTTAAATTGTGTATTACACCCTGTTTTGTTCTTGTATTTTATTGGACTGTACATCGCCCAGAGTGGCCAGATGACTGGCCAGATGGGCGATTCAAAAATATAATAAAATAAATAAATAAGCTATAGTGCTGGGTTTCCACCTCTCTCCTGAGAAACTTTAGGTTCTTTGGAAGGTTATGGGAAGAACAGCTTGCCCATCACTATTGGCCTTTCCCTGCACTGTGCAGCTACAGGAGAATGTTGCACATATTCTAGGGCACACTCTCCATTGACAGTGCATGATACTGAGGCCCCACATGGCTCCATGTGAAGTGAATGTGAACCCTGGAACATGCCCACAGAATCTTTGGCAACATGCAGAGGTTCCTTGGTAGACGTTGATGTAGAAATGGTTCGCTGAAGGTAAAAGTTCTGAAAACCATGGCAATGTACAACAGTGCATCAGTTATCAATACTGATAACTGATATTAGAGATCATTGCACTTTTATCAAACACTGCAGAGTATCAACTCTCAGATATCAAATCTTGACATTAAATATCATTGCGTGTGAAACACAGATATCAAATGTTGGGGGAATATTTGAGTAACCAGGGAATATCAAGAGAGTATTTGACATCAATATTTGATTTGGAGGAAAATATTGTGGGAACAAATTCTTTTTAGTTATACAGTGGTTAAAGCAGTGCAGTGCAAACATTATTGAACACAGGTAGAGTTCAGTGCTCTTAACAGCAGTAAGCAAACCAAAGTGCATTTCCAGTGCATACAGTTTATTAAAGAAACACCTGTCACCCACCAGGTATAGTTGAGTTATTCCATAGGATTAACACATATCAAAAACGCTGCTTGTCTGCTCAGGGTCATTTTGAGAGTATAGTATTCTCCAGGAGATATGCCATAATTTTGCCTCACAGCACTGATGCTTCCCCCCTCCTCAAACTGCACCAGCATTGTAAATGGCCAGAAAACTCAGGCATACTTGGGAATACAAGAAGAGCCCTTCTGTATCAGACCAAAGACCTATCTAGTCCAGCATTCTGTTCCCACAGTGGCCAACCAGATGGCCCAATGGAAGCCCACAAGTAGGACAGGAGTGCAACAGCACCCTCCCAGTTGTGTTCCCCAGCAACCAGTATTGAGGAGCATACTGCTTCTGATACTGGAGGGGATATATAGCCATCATGACTAGTAGTCATTGAGGGCCTTATCCTCCATGAGTATGTCCAATCCCCTTTTAAAGTCATCCTAAGTTTGTGGCCATCACTACATCTTGTGGTAGCAAATTCCATAGTATATGCATTGTGTGAAGAAGAACTTCCTTTTATCTATCCTGAGCTTCATTCATTGACCCTAGGACAGTGATGGCGAACCTTTTTGAGCCCGAGTGCCCAAACTGCAACACAAAACCAACTTATTTATTTCAAAGTGCCAACACTGCAATTAAACCTGAATACCGAGGTTTTACTTTTAGAAAAACAACTCATACAGTTGTCCGAACTAATTAACATCTTTTGTCTTTAAAGAAAAACACAATAACAGAGCTTTCAATGATACAAACAGTTTTTTGTTGAAAAAAATATCAACTCAAAAAATTATTATAGTACTACATTGTACACATAGCCTGAAGGGAATTTATACAAACTTTTAAAATAATTAGGCACATGTATTTTTGGATAAGGGATTCTCAACTTGTAATATGATTATATGCCAGACTGAAATTGTATGGGGCAAGCTTTACCTCGGGTCCTTTCCCTGCTTCTACAGGTGTCGGATTAGTTAAAGTAAAAGTCAACCTGTACTAGGATGAGCAAGATAAACAAGAAAACTAAACGTGCTTAACACATTTTAAACACTTTATGTCTTGGACTGCAAACACTGCATTAGGTAAAAGTTTGCATTGGGCATGCTTTTGCACAATTAATGTGATTTTTGCTATTGCATGCATGCTGATAATTTGTCAAACCTTGGCTCATACTCCGTTTGTTTGAGAGCAACACATGCAGCACTCAGGTCAACTGTTAGGGCTTTACATCCAAGCCATGCTCTGTGCATCATTCTTCAAAATCTTTTAAATGTGATAACAATGTAGAAAAGAATTCTGTAACAGGAATTCTAGAATAAAATCATGCTGTTCCACACTGTGAGAAAGATCATTAGTGTTTTGCAGAAGGGGACAGTCTTTTCACGATCTGGTGACCAATGGCTCGAGGTCCCTGCGTGCCAGCTGTGGCACCCGTGCCATAGGTTCACCATCACTGCCCTAGGATCTAGAATAATGGGAGGAAAAGAGAAACTCCCTATCCACACCATGCATAATTTTATGCACTTTTATGATGACCCCATCTTACCCACCTTTTTGGGTTTTTTAAAATAAACTAAACAGTCCCAGACATAGTAAACTTTCCTCATAAGGGAGTTGCTCCAGCCTCTTGATCATTTTGGTTGCCCTCTTCTGCACCTTTTCCAGTTCTACAATATCTTTTTTGAGGTGCGGTGACCAGAACAGTACACAGTGTTCCAAGTGCGGTTGGGCCATATTTGTATAAAGGCATTATGATGCTGGCAGTTTTATTCTTGAGCCCTTTCCTAACGATCCCCAACTTGCCCTTTTCACAGCAGCCACACACTGGGTTGATGTTTTCACTGAGCCATCCACCACGACAGTGTTCTCCAGCCTTGGGTCCCCAGATGTTTTTGGCCTACAACTCCCAGCATGCCCCAGCCAGCGTAGCTGGCTGGGGCATGCTGGGAGTTGTAGGCCAAAAGCATCTGGGGACCCAAGGTTGGAGAACACTGCACCACAACCCCAAGATCCCTTCCCTAGTCACTTACTGCCTGCTCAGACCCCATCAATGTATGTGTGAAGTTAGGATTTTGGGAGATAGGATATAGCCTGGCTCAGCTGCAGTGCGACAACCACTGATAGAGCCTTGTGGGTCTGGAGTGCCTGGCTAGGAGCTGCTGTGACCGGATGCAACAAGCACCCATAGTTGTTGCACACTGACTTCACAGCACAGTTGCTGAGCCTGAAGCAAGCCTGCCAATGCCGGTCCTGGAGTGTGGGTGGGGAAGGATCTATCAGCACAATGGAATGAGGCTGTGGGTGTCACCAAGAGAGTTTTCTTGGTGAAATGGAGACACAGGCTTGTCTTCCCCAACCCAGTTGCCTTCCAGATGTTTTTTTAAGACTACAATTCCCAGCGTTCCTGACCACTGGCCATGCTGGATGGGGCTGATGGGAGTTGAAGCCCAAAACATCTGGAGGGTATCAGGTCGGGGAAGGGTATGTTACACTGCACAACCTTGTTCATAAGCAACGGTGAATCTCTAAGAAAGAAAATGGAATGAGAAAAATCCCCTTATCAACAGAGATGCAGTCATTTTGTATGGGTGTGCATGTATTAATTGTGTTTACATTTTACTGTAAGAGCCACCTTGTGGACTTAAGGTGTATATGAATGTCCTGTGCCAAGATTTGAGATAAGATTCATTTTCTTCTTGCAGGAAAGCCTGGAAAGAGTGGAAACATCCTCCTCTCCAGACCTTTTGCCCCTCTCTCCAGCCTTCAGGCAATGTTGCAAGGTAAGGGAACTTCTCTTGAGTTATAAGGAGCCCAGGATAACTAATTCACACCATTTCACAACCTGGTAAGGTTGTTCCAGCTGACTGAACCACACTTAGCAACATGTCAGCAGCTGATCATAAAGAGAAGTGAACGCTGCTCCTCTTTGGAGTTGTAAAACATGCTTCCAGGGCCACCTAGGCACCCATGCTAACGTTCCCACTTTAGCTGAAGCTAGAATGATCAGCCCCTTCCTTACTTCACATCAGGCTGGTTACTTTTTGGTATGTCTTGCGTGTGCACACACAGTGGTGCAGCTAGGTAATTTTAGACCCTGGTCTTATGACACCCCCCCCCACTTTAAGATGGCCATGTGTATTACTTCAGTTATGAAGCACACAACAAACGTTTCTCTTCAAACCTCCCCCCCCATTCCATGCTTTACAACTGCTTCTACATTCCTGATATGTAAGGACAACAACAGAAGTGTTGGCGATCCTGATTTGAGCATGTGCGCTTTTGCCTTTTAAACTCCCTGAAATCATAGCACTGTCATGGCTGCAGGAATAAAGTGGTGTTTGCTTCTGCTGCCCTGATGCCCCAGCACCTGCTGCTCTCTGGGTGGTCATTTGGGGGGTGGGGGTGGGCTGTGAGCTCTGGACTTTGGCCCCAAGCTCCAGCCGTAGCTGTAGCACAGCATGAACCCCTACACACACACACACACACACACACACACACAGGATCTTGAGCCCCCAAATTAGAGTTATCTGGAATTTCCTATGCAGTTTGAGTGTCACAGTCTTAGCCGTTCAACACCATCTCATTATGGCCAAAGAACGGCCATCAACATACTTCTTATATATCTTAGTGTGGAGAAACGAGCCTTTGGGGGTACACACACACACCTCATGTGTGAACCGGCTGGGGTGGGGTGTGCATAGTTAGCGTGTAGAGAAAAGAGTTTTTAGGGTTCGTGCATGCATGCATGCAGGAACACAAACACACACATGCCTCCTCATGAGTAAACCAGGTGGGGGCTGGGAGGAAGCAAAAGGTGCATGGAACATGGGATGGGGCCTGGCGTCTGGAGGAGCCAGGCTGAGGGCATTCATATGCATAGTTCAAGCCATGACTCACGAGTTTCCTTTCCCCTGCCTGGCCAGTTTCCCTCCCCCTGCATGGCCAGGTGAAATTCAAATTGATTGGCTGAAGGCAGGAAAGCTACAGAAAGGGGGAGGGGGAAGAGCTATTTCCCCACGTGTAGCCTTTGTTCTTAGTTCTAGTCCTTTTGGTAGCGTGCCCGGCATGGCAGCGCGCCAGCGAGGGGCCCGAGCCTTTAGGGGGGGCCCCCCTCAGGAACCGACCCCAGGCAGCCCCTGGTAAAATTAGCTGGTTGGAGGGCTCTAGAAAGGCAGGACTGTGCTGGATCTAACCCTTGAAGCAAACACCCTCAGGTAACAGGTGTATGCCTGAGAGATCTTAAAGAATCAGGTTTTCTTATTTTGCAGCTTTACTGTGTACCAAAGTCTCTCTCTATATATATTGTGTGCTTCTCTTATTTCCCTAATCTTGTTGTAAATTGCTACCAGAAATAAACCTTGTCTTGGTTTTACCCCAAATGGGTTTTGTAGTGCTCTGTGAGTTCAGTATCTAAATCCAGGTTACAGAAATATGAAGGCGAGTCCCTAAACAGAGATCCAAGTAGGATTGCAGACAGCTGAGGCTGGCAGTCTGGTATCTTGAGATCTCAGAGGGTCTTGGTTCCTTTGCCAGTAGGCAAGGGTGGGGTAGTGGCGGGTCAGCCAGCCCCCCCTTCTGGGCCACATGGTGGCAAGTGCTGGGTTTCCTTTGCAGGGAGGAAAGGGTGGGAGTCTGGCGGGCCAGCCAGCCCCCCCCTCTTCCTCCACACTTAGCATGGTGAAAAGACAAAGAAAGCACCAAGACTACAAAAAGGGTTGGACATTCATTTACCTGCAGCTGCTTCCTTGGCCGCCCCCTCTTTCTTTTTGGCAGCTCAGTTGGAAGGGCTGATCCGGGTCCTGCTGGCTTTCCAACAGTGCTCATGGTGGCACGTCAGCAGTCCTCCGGTGGCTTGCCCCTTTGTGGCTTCCTAAAGGAACAGGAGCAGAAGAACTCACTTCTTCCCTGCCTATTCTCAGCTGTTAGCAATAGATGCCCTTCACTGGAGACCTGTAAGGACTGAAAGTAGGATGCAGTCACATCTGATTGAGCATAACCCACCCCCCCCCGGTAATAAAATCCAATCACTGGGTGCCATTCAATAGCCCTACCTGATGACTCTTAATACAAAATCTAGCCATGTTCTCCCACCTTTTTCTTTTCTCCTCAGCAAGTCTTTATAGAGGTCCCTCAATAGCATCTGCAACAGCCTCCCCCAACCTGCTGTCGCCCAGATGTCTTGGACTACAACTCCCATGGGCCATGCTAGCTGGGGATGATGGGATCTGTAGTTCAACTGCGCCAAGTTGACGAAGGTTGGCCTGTAAACAGGTTATGTTAAATTCAAGGGGCTCAGTGGACTGGGAAAGTTCTCTTGCGTAGATCCCATTGAAAGCCCCGTGCAAGAGCTGATCGTAAACTGATTTGGAGAGGGTGAGAAAGAACACGCAAGCTCAGCAGGATTTGTGCTGAAGGACTTTCCCAAGGCTAGTTGCCAAGTATCCAACTGAAACACGCTTCTCTCCCCATGTTCATGAGATAGCTTTCTACAAGGTCAAGGAGCAAAAGCATTTCAAACAGGAATTGCTGCTAGGCAATCTCACCTACAATCCCTTGTCCCTCTGTCTGCACCAAGAATCCATTAAGAATCCGAGCAATTTCCGGTTTTTAAACACCCCAAACCAATGCATTTTAAATGCAGACTCGTCCAGCGACAAGGCAGCAGGAGGAACAATAGGTGACAAGGCAGCAGGAGGAACAAACTTACCTGTCAAGAACTTGGGTCGCTCCACTTGCTCTGCCCCAGCACACTCAGCCATCTAAAGCAAGGAGGGAGGAAGAGAGAGAGAGATTCAGTGAGTCACCCTCTTCCTGCCCTGGGGAGGGGGAAAGCTAGTTTTGAAAGCCACACATGTTCATTTCAGGAGCCTCACCATTTGCGGTGCCTGTCCGTATTTCGTTCCCAGTTAGTGATATGGAAAGCAGATTTAGTGCTGCCTCACTCCGATCTTGTGATGGCTGTCTTGAGCTGTGGCAGCAAGTGAAACTTTTAGAAGTTCACTTTTTAACTCAGCTGGAATCTTGCAGTAAACTGACAGGGGAAAGAAAGAAAGACACCTAACCACCAACCCAACCAGAGGCAGCCAGTTGTATTTTTTTCCTGCTCTGTTTACCACAGATAAAGTCAGTTTCCTAAAAAGAGACGGAGTGATGTGACTAGAAAGGAGAGCGCTTGTTCTTCTCCTTCACACACTAGCCCTGCATCCACAGTGGGGGAACTGTTGATCCTAGAGGCATTGTGATCTTGTTTCTTTCTCATTTTAAGAAACGAAACATCTGCTGGGCTTGAGATGAGGCACGGTGATTCTGGGTCTGCATGCAAAAGTTTTAGGGGCTTTTGCCTTAAGTCACAGTTGACAGTGACACACAGGACTGGAAACTTGCCTAAATGAGTGTGAGGCAGGCTTTGCTATGGACAGCTCTGCAAGGCAGATCCTCCTGCTTGGCCACTGTAATGAGCAACTGGAAGCACCCCTGGAAAAGGCAGGTGTATCTTCCTCCCACAAGGAACATGGGAAGCTGACTTGTACTATTGGCCCCTATCTTGTCTACTCTGACTGGCAGTGGCTCTCAAGCAGAGATCTTTCACATCACCTGCTACCTGGCTATATAACTGGGCATTCTGGGAATTGAACCTAGGACCTCCTGTGGCCAAGGCATGTGCTCTACCCCTGAGCTGTGGTAGGACAGCCCCGGGCAGAAACAGACAGTCGGGCAGCCACACATGCTGCACAGCCTGTATCAGTCATGCAGTCCGCCCTTTTCATTGATCAGATGGGCAGGGGAATCGTGGCGACTGGAACCTGGGCATGTGAGAACTGCAGAAGTCAAATGGGCTCACTTACTAGGGATGCTTTCCCAATGAAAGTGCCCTGAAACAGCTGAGACAGCATGCATGCCGTTGCTATTACGCTTGGGCAGCACCATCCACTGTGGCTGCCCATGACCTTCCGAACTTGGAGGATTACGGCAGTGCTTCTCAAATAGTGGGGCGGGCCCCCCAGGGGGGGCGCGAGGCTCCGTAAAGGGGGGCTCGTTTGACCTCAGTTAAAAGGTTTTTTTTTAATATTGTGTTCCTTTAAATCCTGTGCTCCTTTAAATCTTTTCTGCTACAGTTAATAAAGCTATTCTTTGTTGTAAATTGATCCACATTTCTTTCTTTTTTTATTCTCTTATACATTAATAAGGATACAGTGTTATGCAGAGGTGTACTTATAACAATTTTATAGACAAATGATACTATTTACAGTCGCGTGGGGGGCGCAAAATGTTTTCTTCTTCCTAGGGGGGGCATGACAGAAAATAATTGAGAAGCACTGGATTACGGGCATCCAATGGGAGGTGGGAGAAGCATGGAGGCAAGGATTGCCTCCGTGCTTGCCTTGCCTTCCAAAACACTTAGACGGCCAATTTCGGATGTCTAAGTGTTTTACTCCTGCTCACGAGGAGGAGGGCTAAGGCTGAGGCACTGCCTGGATTCTTCCTATCCTGGCAGAACCTCGCTCCTCTCTTCCCTGCCCACCCCCCCGGGATGCTCCCCCAGCGCTGGCTCTGAAGTCGGTCTTCTGTCCTCAGAACCGCAGCGGGCGTGGAAAGAACTGCACTGGCTGTGAGGGTGGAGGAAGGGTGCTCTGAAGTTGGAGTCCCAGCTGCGACCTCGGTGCTTTTCCGAGGTTGGAGCTAGGACCCCCAACTTTTCTCATGGCCGGCCAGACATAATCTACTGGCCATAGGATTGTGCCCTAGAGGAATGGTTTGTAAAATGGCTGGATTGTTGTCTGGTTTTTATTCAAGGTGCACCTTTTATTTTAGCTATTATTTTAGGGTTGTTGTTTTTTTAAATGACCATTTAGATGTGTGTGTTTTTAATGAACTCTTAAAGCTGGTAGGGATGGATGGATCAGTCAATTTCTGGTCTGTGACACTTTCATAAGCATTCTTTCATAAGTCTGTTCCATGCTTTTTCTTTCTGATTCAATCTGCAAATTCTTTAGGGGGGGGGGAAGAAATGGATGAAGATTCATTATTTGTAACATTCCCCATCCAAATAGGCATTTTTGTACATATTTTAATGTACATTATGCATTTTTATACACATTTTGTTTTGGGGGGGTTTGTTTTGTTTTTTTGAGCTGAAAACTGCATTGCAAAATTTGTGCAAAAAGCAAAGGATAATGGCATTCTTCTGATCTGTGTATTAGTTCAGGAAGTGTGGATCAAGTTGGTTTGCTTAAAAAGGCAGACCAAATGAAATCCTTGAGTATCCCCAAAAGGTGGCATACAAATCTCTTAGTTAAAATAAACTCTAAAACATCCAGGAGGTCCCAGGGCATGTCCTTCCCCCCCCTTTTTTAACCACCCCCACAGGTTTGTGTGTGTGTGTGTGATTTTGGGACCAAAGCAGGAGAGGGGGAAGCTTATATTCACCCGCCTTGAATCCCCACGGCCCTGATCTACCTTGTGCCCACATGCACTTACACTCAAGTATGCAGTTTGGCCCCCATACTGCTGAAATTAAGAAAGCTGGGGGTGGGGGAGAACCAGGGATGGATTTTTGTTTGGAAGGACTATGAGCTCTTTTCAGTTCTGGTTCTCAAAACAAGTTCTATTAATTTGAAATGCATTTCTTTTGTGCCAGGCTCTGGTTGGTGGATCTTGGGGTTTTAGCAACCAAAGTAGGTCCCACAAGCCTGCCCACCCCTGGAGTAGACAGTAGTGGACAAGACATATCAAACAGCTTCTCATGAGGATTCGTTCTTATGGCTTTTCCTGCTGCAGCTATGCCTCTGTGTCTTCCCATAGTACCTGCTTCGTCAAACCCTGATGGGAAAATGAGCGAATCTCATGGACCGATGGCTTATGAAACACAAGGACCATGAATATTGTCCTGCCATGTGGCAAACAGTCAGACAGCAATGCCAACTCTTCACTCCTATGTCTGTTGGTACTGGTTGACCCCAGTTAAGGCTTGAGGCCCCAGGTAGACCTATTTCAACCGATGAGATGAGGGGCCCCTTTGGAAGCCATTGGCCCCAGGCACAGAGAAATAAAAATGTATCCCATCATCAATCAATAAGTGTGAAGCCCATGGATTCTCCTAATGTGGGGGTGTAGAACCTCAGGCCCAGGGGCCAAATCCAGCCCTCATGGGGTCCCCAGATGGCCATGCCCCTTCCCCTGGCTACATCCTTCTCCCACAGCCACCAATTGTTGGTGGTTTCCTGGATTTGTGCAGGGCCCCCCCCCCGAATTCTATAAGATTGAAATGCCTCTTCTATGGCTTAGTTACTGGCAGTAAGAGCTTTAAGCTAAAATATGCTGGTATGGCTGGTATTTTGGGCCACACCCTTTTGCCTTTGGCCCCATCCACTACTGGAATGCAGCCCGCGAGAGCTTCTCCAAAATGGAAAGAAATCGGCCCTTGGCTGAAAGAGGTTCATAGATTATAGATTTCATAGAGTTGGAAGGGGCCTACTACAAGGCCATCGAGTCCAACCCCCTGCTCAGTGCAGGAAACTAGAGGAGGGGTCGTCTCCCATCCAAGTAATAACCAGGCCTGACCCTGCTTAGCTTTCCATGCTCAGACAAGCTGAGCCAGCGTCAGCCACAGGCCTGTTTCTTACACCCCTGTTCTAATGCTTCTGCACCCAGAGATCCTGAGGAAGAGCAGAGGAGGGTGAAGATAAGTCTTGTTTAAGCATTAGCAGCATAGAAACACCTTCAATGCTGGTGGGGGGAGGGAAATAGCCTAGCCAAGCGGGAGCCAATGATAGTGGGAATCCACTCCAGACTAGCGCAGAGAGGAAGCCATTTATCTTTGTGAAAGACAACGCTGAGACACTGAGACGGGCCCTTCCAAGCTCAGTGTGGTCTCTGTTTCATTCCTCAACAACGACCAAAAGAAAAACACACACACAACAACCTGTGCCCTGATGTGGTAGGATTTCCACTCGGCGCAGCCTGTACTGGAAACAATGACGACTTCCTGATTTCACTCACACCGAATGATCTATGGCTGCACACCACATTTCGCAGAAGATATATATATATATATATTTAAGTTATTGCTCCCTGAACCTGTGCAGATAAGGGGAACGCAAGGAGGGCTTCTCCAAAACACGGAAAGCCAGGTGCAGAGGCTAGATTAGCAAGGGCCTCTCTGAATACATTTATCTGGAGAGGCTGGCAGAGGGGACGAATGTGGAGGCAGAGGCAGGCAGCGCTAATCACGCACCCAGTTGCCACAGGGTGAGAGTCCTTCTTCTTCTTCTTCTTCTTCTTCTTCTTCTTCTTCTTCTTCTTCTTCTTCTTCTTCTTCTTCTTCTTCTTCACCACCATCATCACCATCATCATCATTATTATTACATTTATATCCCACCTTTTTCCCTCATGCAGGGAACCCAAGGCAGTTTACATGATCCTCCTCCTCTCCATTTTATCCTGGGGGTACATCTCAGGGTGTTAATTTCTCTTTCTCTCTCAGCTCTTGTCAGACTAGACATGTTTGATCCCTCAGATGAGACCAACCTTGTGGCATGACTCAGATCCCTCACATCAGCACTCACCACATGACAACAGTCTTCTTTTATAAGTGCACTAATGCTATTATGAGGGAGCCTGGATTTCACCACCTTTAAAAAACAACCGTGACCCTGTAATAAGAATAATTGGCTTGCCGAGATCCTGCTCCAAAAGCTCCCAAAATCAAGCCCTTTGAAAAAGATGTATCGGGGAGGCTGGAATTCTTGGAGTTGCAGTCCAAAATATCTGGAGGGCACCAGGCTGAGGAAGGCTGCAATACAGGATAGGACTCCTGTGCTAATAGCTGTGTAGAAGAAGCAATCTTAGCAGGCACAGCTTATCATGCAGCTGCTGGAATCCTGTACGGCTATTAAAGGGACAGGAATCCCGACCTCCTTTGCACCTGGCCATTCTACTCTTTTCCTTCTGGGCCCTGATGGACACTTGCACATGCTTAAATAACAGCTCTAGGGTCAAACCAACCCAGAAAATCCAAACATTGCTTATTGTTTTGCTTAGAAGTCCAACTTGCAATATTCCAGGATAATAATTTTAGACCTAAATTACAAAAGGTGTTACATTTTGTACTTCCCACGTTGTTTAATATGTCTGTGTCTAAAAACACACACGTCCATTTTCCTTTAAGGGAGTAACTTGTTTTGAACTACCTATGTCCAGAGTTGTTTTGTTGTTGGAGAAGCTCCCAATTCTGATGTATTGAGGAATCGGTAGTTCAGTCAGGTATTTGAGGTCGTGATGCCTGTCTCATATCTATTCATCGGTGGTATCCCATAATCCAAAGATGAAGAGTCTTGTATTTCAGCATCCACAGGGTAGAACCTGCCGGGATTTGCTATTCTCTTAATGATGCAAATAGGTTCACTCACTGTGGCCTGAGATTGATTTTGAAATGTGGCAGTATCATTAGGAGGGCTTGTCTGTGCCCTACAGTCTGTGCTAACCTGTAGTTTGATTGAGTTATGAGTTTCTCTAGGTCTTCAATTCAAGGGGCCTGTTCCGTCTTGGGAACATTACACCTTGCATTTCCCTAGCATGTATCTGCTTGAGACATGCTATAATCCAGGGGAGATGTTTTGGACTACAGCTTCCAAAAACCCTGACCATTGGCCATGCTGGCTGGATCTCATAGGAGTTGTAGTCCAGAAGCAGTATGTATCCCATTTGGCATAAATTACGCTACGCTAGTGGAAACCAACTCCAGCGCAACACCAATAGTGTTTCCTGGCGTGACGGGTTTTCCAAGGAAATCAGTCACGCCAGCAAACGCTATTGGCGTTGGGCTAGAAGTAGCTTATGTGAGTGCAATGTAAAATGTACACGAGTGCTAGTGTCAAATAGGAGACTGCTTCAAAACATCACCAGTGTGCCTACCACGGCTATCATCCAAATGCTATTTGCCAGTGTATCTGGCATCTTTTGGGATGAGTGGATCAGGACAAGTTATGGTAAGAGATTTCTTTGATATCAGTATTTTCAGCTACATCAATGGGAATATCAAAAGTTTAAATGGTAATATTCTAAGGGATTGAACTATTTGGGGGAAATTGGCTGAGAGTCCAAAATGAAGGTAAATTTTCTAAACTTTCTAAGGTAATGGAAGAGGTTGGCACTGTGTAGGAAAAGTTAATTTAATTGTAGTAAATGGAGTAAGCATATGGCTGGAGAAATTCCATAGAGCTTGTGGCAGCAATTATACTTGGGATATATGAAATTGTCCTCGTGTATCAATTTATTTGAGAATTACTATACGTTGTCAACAGGCTGCTATTTAGCACCCTGGAGATTAAAATAAGATCTATGCTGATGCTAGCTTTTCGTGTTAGTGATGGAATAATACCTCTCAATACCTGAGAGAGCGCCTTCTCCCTTACCAACCTGCCTGATCACTGAGGTCATCAGATGGCATGCTCCTATTGGTTCTGCATGGACCTACGACCTCATTGGAGTCCACCCAGAGAAGAGCCTTCAGTGTAGTGGGTCAATTTCAGGAGGTCAGGCAGGCGCCAACATTGTGTTGTTTTTGATGCCTCCTGAAAAACTTTTATTCCAGGAAGTCTTCCTGAACTAACCAGCCATAGTTTTATTTATTCTGTTTTTAACATATCATTTTATTCTTTTACCTGTTTTACCTTTTATTGTTCACCACTCCAAAATCTCCGTACCAGAATATAGAGCGGTATATAAATCTTGTAAATAAAATAAAAGAAAGAAAGAAAGAGGGGATGTGATATATTACATATGGTGGAGTTGTCTGTGCATACAGGGTTTCTGGAAAGAAATTTTTGCAAAACTTTCTGAGATAAGATAACAGGGATTTTAGTTTCACTGCATTCTAAGAAATATTTTTGATACTTTAATGAGGTAAGAAACAGGAAGCAGAAATTAATTTTCATTTAGTAATAGCAGCAAGATGTTTAATAGCTCAGTATTAGAAGAATGAGGTGTGCAGTCTATTACAATGTGGGAAAATGTCTGCTGGAGTATTATTAGTTGTTTAATGTTCGTGCTTTATGTTTGATACAGAGGAAAAGAAGAACAGAGTAGTCCTATGATGGTGGGAAAGGGAGAATCTATGGTGGAACTGAGCCACCACTTACTAAGCCCTGCTGGGCTCACACTGATCAGGGTGGAAGGTGGGAGCATGCAGCTTCCCTCTTTTCTCTATGGCATTTTGGGGGGGCTTGGCATCGGTTTTTCCTTTCTCCCTTCATTGGTTTCAATGGGAGGGAAAATTACGCTATCTCCGGGGCTGGCGTAGTTTCCCTCTCATGTCCGGGGAATCCAAAGCCTCCCTTGATCTGCCGCAACAAACCCCTGACATGCCCCCTTTCAGCCCCTTCCCTGGTCAGAACAGCCACAACATTCCAACACTACAACAAGGAGGCCTCTGCAGCAGACTTTCCTCCCGCCTTTGAACAGTGAGTGGTGCAGAGGAGCCAGGGCTTGCAGGGTCGACGCAGCAGGCCTTTTTGATTAGCAGGGGCGATGATGTCATCTGTCACTCACCCACCCCCTCCCCTGGATTTCTCTGTTCCATCTGAGCCTAGCTGCCAGCCTCATAGTTACCAGGGGGAAATGAATTTTTCCAGCAACAATGTATTGTTCCCTGTTGTAATGCAAAGTATTTTAGGATGGCTTGGTCTTGAATAGGCAATTAAGACCCATTAGCTTTACAAAATATGTGCTCCTGGTGGAGATGAAAGTAGCTGGTACTGCTTTGTTGACATGGTTCAACACAGCTGCCTGCATTTTTGGACTCTCCTTGGGGGCGTGACCATTGGGACTGTCCTAACTCATCACCAGGGCTGGCGCTACCGCTAGGCCAACTAGGCGGTTGCCTAGGGCGCGCGGCTGAAGAGGGCGTGGAAACGCTGCGCTCCTCTTCGCTGCCGCTGCGCCGTCCCCGCCAGGCCTCCGCCTCCCCCGCCAGGCCTCCGCCTCCCCACCCTCCTGCCTGCCGCCGCCGCTGCCGCGCCTCCGCCCACCCGCTCGCTCACTCACTCGCCCGCTCGCCCGCCGCTGCGCCTCCCACCGCCATCGCCACCCCCCAACCCCCCCATCACCCCCCCGTCACCTACCTTCGTCGCAGCCGCCGCCGCCGCCGCCGCCGCCGCAGCCAGGGCGGGGGGGGGGAAGGTAGGTTGGTGGTGGCGGTGCAGGGTGTTTTTTTTTTTGCTTTGGAGAGGGGGGGGCGCTAAATATTTTTTCGCCTGGGGCGCCAAACTGCCCTGCACCGGTCCTGCTCATCACTACACTTCTGTCTGTGGAGCTCCCCCTTTTCCTGTCGGGAGAGAGGTGCTCAGCATCCAATGACCTCTCAGCCATTCTCCCCAGGAACTGAGGATTGCTCCCTCAAGAGCATTAAAAGTTGAGAGTCAGTGCATTATCTCCATACCCTTTAATGAATTAACATGTCATCATCTCTACCCATCCACACTTAACACCAGTGCTATTTTTACTTCAATATTTGGGGGGGGGGGGAGTTTTGTATAGCACACCCAAAAATTTATTGATTTTTTAATTATTACATTTATACCCCACCTTTTTCCCTCTTGCAAGGAACCAAGGGGGCTTACATAATCCTCCTCCTCCTCTCCATTTTATCCTCACAACAACCCTGTGAGGCAGGTTAGGCTGAGAGTCAGTGACTCACCCAAAGTCACCCAGTGAACTTCATGGCTGAGCGGGGACTAGAACCCAGATCTCCTGAGTCCCAGTCCAACACTCTCACCACTATCTACATGCTTTTATCCTATGCATCAATTCTGTTGGGGAACAAGGAAAGGAGACAAATGTGATGCTAGTATTTATTTTGCGCATTTTAACCTTCCCTTTCAGCCAAACACTGGCTCCAAAAGCAGCTTTACTGATCAAATCCATCAAAATACACAATAAACAACACAAGAACAATTCCAATAAAAAATGACAAGAAGGCAGGAATACTGCTCCTTGGAGTAATTAAAAAATGCAGATTGAGCCACGCTAGAAAGTAGTTTACCTCTGTAATTCCTCTCTTAGGTTCTGCACAGCATATAAATAAAGTCCAAACAAGTAAAAATTCTGATATATCTGTCATGCCTTTTGACACTTTAAGCTGGTGATGAGTAAGCTTTTCCATGATACCAAAGTCCTATTCTTTAAAAACATCACCACTGCTGCCACCTATGATGAAGTTCAGTCAGCATTTAAGGTTTTTTTAATGGTTGGTTTATACTGCCTTTCCTGCCATGAGACGATCACAATGAATTTATTTTAATTTGTTTATCTATTTATACAACTAATTAAATGTATTTATCTGGGAAAGTAATATACAATTGGCTTTCACATATTTTGCATAGTGATGCAAAAATAAATATTTCATTTACTTCAGTGAAAGCACCTTTGTCTGTAGTAGAACAAAGTAAGGGGGGGGGGAAGACAGACAAAAATATTGGTTTTTGAAAGTTTTATAACTCCTCTAACTGGGGGAAATTAGTGAATAAAGCCCTAGATGAAGTAGCCCTGCTCTCCACATGGTGGTGCCCTTCCACCACATTTACTGGAGAGTTTCCTCTTTGCACAATTTCAACAGAATAGTGACAAATATAAAGATAACCAAGTAGGCTTGATATTTAAACATTCCACTAATGAAAACTGCTGCATTTTGCAATAAGGCTGCTTGGTCCTAGGGTTGCTGCCTGGCTGGGTTTTTTAAAATACTGCAGTTGGATTTCCTTTAATTCAGTGCAATTCAAACCGGGGGGGGGGGGGGGGATTTGTATCTATTTAAATAATTAACACATGCAAATGAGCAATAGCCTTCTTTTTCCCATTGTTTGAACATTCTGAGCAAGAAATGGTTAATAGCAGAATAGTTGAAGTCCAAGAGTGTTTACACTCCATGTAGCCTTATAAGGAGAGGGGTAGAAGGAGGGGGAAGCGAGTGAATGAGTGTGTCAAAGGCCGAAGCTCTTTGCTAATTTGTATTTTTCTCTGCAAGTTTAAAACATTCTAGATTGCACAGTGCGCGTGCGCCAAAAGAGATGTAGACGTAGCACAGACCGAACCCCTGTCTTCAGAAATGAGGGCTCAATGCGCATGACGTGTGTTTTCCCATCCACAGCTAGCAGCTTCTGTTAGCAAGGCGCATGCCCAAAATACCATGTATATAAACTGATAAGATCTCCTTGTCCCACAGGAGACACTGTTTGCAGCATGGGCACCTGTGTTTCCTCTATTCTGCAGAATAGAGCTCTTTTTGGACCATTTCCAGACTTTCTCTCCTTCTCTTGTGTGCATAATTCAAACTCAGTGCATCAGGGTATTTAGCATATTGGCAACAAACACCATGACAGCCCTAGCAGGACCCTCCTCCCCCTGCCGAATATCAAAAGACAGATAATTGGGTCACTTGGGGCTGGTTCACGCATGCATACTTCTCACTTCTTGACTACAGCATCAAGTGGTGACTGCTGGCACGTATGAATGGTCCAGTGAAGATCAAACCAGGCCAGCAGGCTTTGGGGAACCCCAAGCAAAGAAGGCAGAACAGAAGTATAAAAACACACAGCCCAAAACAACGGGCCCCAAACAACCCAATGAGGACTGAGCATGGTCAGTAGCCAAGGAATGCTGATTGTGAGGGGAAATGGTACGGGAGGGGGAATGGCTGGAATCCTGGACAGGGAGCCCTCCACGCCACAACATTTTGTTGCAGGCCCCACCTGTAACCTCTTATAGACTGTACGATATGGGATCACATGTTAAATGAGTTGAATATTTTGTTATTTATTTATTATTACATTTCTATCCTGCCTTTTTTCCTCTTATGAGGAATCCAAGGCAACTCACATAGTCCTCCTCCTCCTCTCCATTTACCCTCACAACAACCCTGTGAGGTAGGTGAGGCTGAGAGTCAGTGACTGGCCCAAAGTCACCCAGTGAGCTTCAGGGCCAAGTGGGGACTTGGATCCGGATCTCCCGAGCCCCAGCCCAACACTCTCACCACTGGCTCTATGTATGCAGGATCCCATTGTGGTCCACGGGATTCCACCCCATCCCGTCCTATTATTTAGGCTTCTCTCAATAATTGCATACCTCACTGCTGCAGTTGTACAAACATCTTATTAAACCATTAGTAAGACAACTGACAGTGCAAAGAGCCATCTCCCCTTTCTTCCAGGAGTTTGCCGAATGCATCCCCCAAAGGGTGGATGCAAGTCATGGAGAAGAAGCAATGGCCTTGCCAAGAATACCCCACATGCTCTAGCGGTTTTGGTGGGACTACTCCAGGGGAAGCACTTGGGTATCCAAGCCTGGCAGTGTGATCCTAAGCTCACTTCCATAGACGTACACTCCACTGAAATCCATGGGACTTCCTTGCCGCTAGACCAGGGCTCTCCAACCTTGGGTCCCCAGATGTTGCTGACCTACAGCTCCCAGCATACTCAGCCAGCATGGCTAATGGCAAGGGATTCCGGGGGCTGTAGTCCAGTAACATCTGGGGGCCCAAGGTTGGAGAGCCCTGCACTAGAGGATTAGCAAGGCTGCCATCTTCCCATTTCTTAGTGGTGAAAACATCACTGAGGGGATCACATTGGGTCCACCCAAGCAGGGACCTGGATGTTGATTCCTACCGCTAGCATCTTGCTCCCTGTGAAACCATGGCAGCTGGACACACAAGAGAGCTGCTGGTGCCTTAAGGCTGATATCTATTAATCATTATCCATTCTTCTTGGGCACTGCCGATGGGGCTGGCTAGAAGGAAGCTCTCCAAGCACGCTGCCCGACACAGCACTCCAGCATGCTGCCGACCCTCATCAGTTTGCAATGAGGGGCCAGGGCCCTTCCTGAGACCACTTTCGGAACGGGGAAACTCAAAAGTTCTGATTTTGCCCAGAGTTTCCCAGCTCTCACCGTAGTAGTGACAGCAAAGGGAACTTCGCCTTAACCAGTTGTTAAATTGCAGCTCAGACATGGAATATATATATACTGCACTCGTGTGGCCGATAGTTTAACCCAGCCTCCCCCAACCTGGCTCAAAACAACCTCCAGATGTTTTGGACTTCAATGCTCATCAGCCCCAGCCATCATGGCCAATGGTCAGGAATCCTGGGAGTTGTAGTCCAAAATTTTCAGGTTGGGGAAGGCGGGCTTAACCCAGTGTTTCTCAACCTTGGGTCCCCAGATGTTTTTGGCCTACAACTCCCAGCATGCCCCAGCCAGCATAGCTGGCTGGGGCATGCTGGGAGTTGTAGGCCAAAAACATCTGGGGACCCAAGGTTGAGAAACACTGGCTTAACCCAACGAGCACCATCTCACATCTCCCTTCCAGGGATGGAGGGGCAGCTGCCTGCCCTGCACCTGCCAAGCCTCGCCGCCTCACCTCAGGAACTGTCTACTGGCATTCAACCTGCTGCCTGTCCTTGGGATTAAGCCTCGGTCACCTTCCGCCTGCTAGCCCCAGCAGCTTGTGCCGCAGAAGGAAAAAGCGACTAATTTCCAGAGGCTCACATGGCCCTGAGCTGGTAGGCTAGTATGGGATTTGCTGCCGCCACTGCCGCCGCCCATGCTGCTGTTGCAGGTGTTGATCTGGCTTTGCCCCAAGCTGCCTGGCACCGGCTGGCATCCTTGTTCGCACAGGATCTGTGGAAGGGATTTTGCAGCCGATGGCGTGTACTTAATCCCCAACGAAGGCTTCCAGCTGGGGCACTGCGGAAGGATGGTTCTAAGTGATGCTGGGAATAAAATCCTCCTCCGTGGCACTCCTTCCACATGCCGGCTTGCACTGCATACAGCAACAGAATGAGGATGTTATGCTCTCCCTGTAAATGCCGTACCGGCCTTCCCCAAGCTGGTGCCCTCCAGATGTGTTGGCCTACAACTCCCATCAGCCCCAGCCGGCATGGCTGATGGTTGGGGATGCTGGGAGTTGTAGTCCAAAACATTTAGAGGGCACCACGCCGGGGAAGGCTGCACTAGGGTTGGAAAAGCCTGACCATCCTTTTAGTCATTGGTGAATGGCTTAAAGGGGGTGTGTGTGTGTCCTGCAACTCTTCAGCTGCTCTGTAAATACATAGCAGGGTGGGAATGAATAGGTAAGATGTCAAGACTTCAGGCTAGAAGTTTGGGGTGTTTCTCCCCACCCAGAATTTCCAAGGCAAACGGCCATGCTGGCTGGGAATTATGGGAGTTGTAGTCTGACACATCTGGAGGGCACCAGGTGGGGTAAGGCAGAGCTATACGGACCAGTCCAGCACCTGCACACATTTTCACCCTCGTAAATGCATCCTGTGGGGAAACAGCTGCATTGGCTGTCCATCAGATTCCAGGCACAAATCAAGTTGCTGGTTTTCTCAACTCTATTCCGGGACTCACATTCCTTGGAGGGCAGCTAGCCCCATATAGATAGATAGATAGATTTAAAGTATGAGGGTTGTTGTTGTTGTTTTGCAACTTTCAATATCTATCTCGTGAGTTGCTGCATGGGCTTTATCTGAGCTGTAAGGGGGGGGCGGATATACATTTTACAAAATAATATAAAAAGAGATGGATTGGAGCCACCTTGAAAGGGGAGAGGGAAAGAGGGAAAAAATGAACATGTTCAAAATACCTTAGCAAATAGGATACTTTGGGCAAAAGCTTCTTATGGACTGGGAACAGGGAGGAGACCCACTTTTTTTTTTTTTTTTTAAAGTAACTGTGCAGCTTCCTGCACCTTTAGTACATGTTTGAGGTGGGGAAGTCATTTTCCTGGTCAAGATCTCCTGCCAAGCCGCTGTGAAAGACCCGGCTGTGGCGACCCTCCTCCACATGATGTGGCCAGCAGCAGCAAGGGCTGGAGCAGGGGGCCGAGCCTTTCCCAGTGGAGAGCTTGAACTGCACGTGGAGGGAGGTTGTTGCTCTCCTGGGATGCTTCCCTCAAGTGTGGGGAAACACTGTTCCCTGCTGTCACTAGTGCAATACAGCAGAGGCAAAAAAATACAGTTTCCACATATGGCAAAGTGCCGGTGGTGTGGAGGGAGACCATCACAGCGTGATGTACTTTGCAATTAGACCTTGCAGTATGGCTGTCCCCTGCCCTTGCTCACGTGTGTGGGGGGGATGCTCCATCCCGGCAACCCCAGCTATTGGAGTGGTGTGGTGTTGGGCGTTTGTGCCTGGCGTCCTGAGGCAGGGGTTCTTGGCTGGGCACGGCAGAGAAGGGTTAGTGCTGTGCTCAAGTTCCTAGGAGTGTTCTGGGGAAAAGCTGTTTTGCGCAAAGTGCCCCCTTGGCGTGCAAAGTGCCCTTTTCTTCATCGTGACCTTCGCCAGAATTCCTCCTTGTGAGCTCTAAGTGTGCACGACATGGAGCGGGAAAGGGATAGCCCCATGCATGCCACACACACCCCATCATCTGATTGTGCTCTCCCTGTGTGGGGTTTATATACTGGTGGCGCCGGTGTGCTGTGATTGGTCGCTGAGTGACACCATATCCCATGCTCTGTGATGGCAGCATGGGAGGGGCAGTCGTCGATGCTGGGGCTGGGGCAGCTCTTCTTTTAATCCCCGCCCCCATTGACATCAATGGCAGGGAAATTTCTTGCACCAGGTCTGGAGCTGGTATAAAGTTGTGCTAGGGTAAGTGCGCTCCTGCCCTGTGCAGCCCACATCCTGTCCGTGACTCCGTTGCATTTCAGCCATTCTGCCGGCCAGTGGTGCAGTGGAGCCAGGGCTCTCAGGGTCGAAGCGCCGGGGCTTTTTGATCAGCAGGGATGCTGCATCATCTGCCACCCCCCTTGGACTTCCATATTCCCTCTGAGCTTAGCTGCAATCCTCCCATTAGCTTGGGGTGGGGGGGAATGGATTTCCCCTGGCCATCGGTGGAATGGCTCTGCTGTGGCCGTGACATGCCTGGCTGCTGTATCTGGCATTCTGCCACTGTATTGGGGCATCCGCCAAATCCTATGGCCCCCTCAGCTGGTAAATCTCGATGGCAGGATTTTTCTCTCAGCCTTCTAGGCACCGAGGGACAAAAATACACTTAGGGACCTATACTCTATAATGTGTCAGATGATACCAATGCCTTCGAGGCTAAAGGCCTTGAATGATGGATGTTGTTGTAGTAACTGCCTGCTGACAGTTTGGGCAGCTGCATTTCTGCTGAAGGGAAGGAATAAGCCTTCTTTTGGTATGGAGTCAAACTTGTTTGCTAGCAAAGTCTGTGGATGTGGCTGGAATTCTGAAACATCACAGTAGGTGCGCATTGACCTTGCCTGACAAGGTTCTACCATAATCTCTTATTTGACGGACATCAGCAGTATTGGAGAGCTCGTTGGACTGAATGGCTTTAGAGAATTGGACAAGAGAGGCAATAAGGAGCTTCCCCCCCTCCTTTCCTTTCCTCCTCCTTGTAGTGAGTTGCCAGGCCAGGGTGGGGTGGGGAGGAGGAGAGAGGTGCACACACAGGAATCGTGTTTCCAAGGCCTGTACCCTACAACGGGCTGGAAGGTGAATAATAGAACACTGGTAAAAGAACGGATGGGAGAACTTTAGCAGTGTCTTGAAGCCTTTGTTTGACAATGGCTCCCGTGATATTATCATAATAAGCAAGCCAAGGTTACTGTCTTAAAATAAATTGCCAACGTTATTACTGCAACAACCGCAGTTAAATATAGAAGAGCCATAAAAAGTTGCAATTAAATAAAATTACCTTTAAGCAGCTATTTCGGAGCCAGTCACATGAAAGGAAAATGAGAGACAGGCGTGCTGTTGTCTTGAACGTGCATCTTCACACACAGTGGAACTTCTACCAGTCCAGACCCATCCACAGAACTAAGCAACAAATAACCCCCTATCTCTGTTATTTTTTAAATGATATTCCACCTGCAAGGATGAATACTCTCAGGGCAGCTAACTGTAAAAAGAGTTCAAATGAAAAAACAATCAAGGTTAAATTAAATTAAAACAGCAAATGCTTATAAAACACAGCAGATTAAAACCATATTCAGGAAATGTTTTAAAAGGCCTGGGAATGTTTCTGTCATCTATCTACACACACACACACACACACACACACACACACACTTCATCAGGCACGCAAAAATTGTAAGAGTAGCACCAGGAGAGCCTTCTTGGAGAAAGCAGGCCCACACCAGTTGCCACACCACCAAACACAGTAAGTGGCAGCAGGGATACACAGAGAAGGGCCTCCAATTATTATTTATATTAATGCAAGGATAGGCAACTTGGTGCACTCCAGATGTTCTGGCCTACAACCCCCGTCATCCTTGGCCATTGGTCATGCTGCCTGGTGATGGTGGGAGTTGCAGTCTGAAACATCTGGAGGGTACCAGGTTGCCTAGCCTGGTCTGCCTAACACAGGCAGACACATCTGGGAAGAGGCAGTCTCTAAGCTGCCCACTTCCCTAGTCCAGGGGTGGGCAGCTTGTGGCCGTCCAGATATTTTGGCCTACAACTTCCATCATGCCTCACCATTGTCTATGCTGGCTAGGGCTGATGGGAGTTGTGGGCCAAAACATCTGGATGGCCACAAATTGCCCACCCCTGCCCTAGTTATACCATGTAGCCTGCATGGCACAGGGCTCAATCTGCAAGGCTTATGGTTGGGCAGAGTGCTGGTTGTAGGGGGGAGAACAAGAGAGAGAGAGAGAGAGAGAGAGAGAGAGAGAGCACTGGACCATCCTGGCTGTTGGGAAACCACATTCCAGACCACACCACAATCATCCTGGAACCGTACCTATTTCAGGTGCATCCTTCTCTCTGGAACAAAGTATTCCACATCCTTAAAGCAATTGTGTGTCCTTAAGTCTCAGAGGCAGCATGAGAATTTGGTGACTGAGTACCAACATTTCACAGTCATGGTACCTACTTATTCAGGATATAATGGAAGGAATCAGCATTGGCATACATGATACAGAGCTACCACATCTGCAGCTTTTTCTAGTCCAGGGGACCTCTGGCCCATGGATGTTCCCCATCCAGCCTTCAGAGGCTTGGGCTCCTGCTGTGGGCTCCACCCCCTCTCCTCCCCAAGCCCCACCCCCTGGCCTGGAGTTCAGGGAGGAGGCAGCGAGATAACTAGGAGATTTCCCTGGGGGAGCAGCTGCTTCTGCAAGGGCTGGCCAAGTGTGCTTTGCCTCCTTCATATGCTTCTTGCCATCCCAGTTGGGGTAGCGAGTGGTGCATGGAGGGAAAGGACTCAGCTGGCACTAGCCGCAGCACTTCTCTAGATCATGTGGTGGAGGATGTGCATGAAGTGCTTGTGCTGCCTGTCACTACAGATGGATGATGGTGGGCTTCACAAACAATCCTGATAATTGCCTCACCAACACCCAAGAATACTGAATGCACATCCTTCCTTAAGCGTACAGTTTTGCTCTTAAGACTACTGCTAAAAAGGCTGGGATTCTGCCAGAACTGCCTCTTGGAACCACCAGTGGTAGTCAACAAAGGACAAAGAAGATAACCACCAATGACAATGGATAACAGAAATCTTAACAGGGAATGGCCACTGTGGCCACGTGTCAGTGTCAACAGCTCCTCCCCCTGGAATTATTCACAGAATCATATTTGAGCCACTACCAACCTGGTACCCTCCAGATGTTTTGGACTACAACTTTCATTGGACATGCTGGCTGTGGATTATGGGAATTGAGGTCCCAAAAGTCTGGAGGGTGCCTGGTTGGGGAAGGCTGCTGTAGAGGTTGCTGTTTTCCTTCAAAAGCAAAGTATGCCTATGTGGCTCCATTTTCTCAGTCTGCATTTATTACACTGAGGACGAGAGTAAGTGTGACTGAAGAGGCCACCTTGGTCTTGTGTTAAGCAGTAACCACATGAGCCTTTTTAAGGTAGCTCCCCAATCAGTTTTAGCATGCTAAAACAGTGTGAACACCACACCCTATGTTAAAATTGCAACTTACCATACCCTGAAAATAATTAAAAGCAAAAGCAAAACAAAACAAACCAAAAAACCAGGGTAAGGTAAACTTTCACAAGACCATTTTAGCATTTGAAGACACAAGGGAAAGATGACCTCAAGGTGGCTTGCTGACCATGAACATGGTTGTGTGAATCAGTCCATACTGACCTTTGGGTAGGCTCAGACATTTTCTTTCCCTCCTCATTATAGGGACCCAGAGATGAACACTTAAAAAAAAACATCCATTCTAGTGTATTTCATACTAGTACTGCTAATTACGCTGCGAGGTTTGAAAGCTCTTGCTCTAGCCAAGCCTTCCCCAACTGGATGCTCTCCAGATGTTTTGGACCACAACACCCAGCATTCCTGGCTATTGACCATGCTGGCAGGGGCTGATGGGAGTTGAAGTCCAAAGCATCTAGAAGGTACCAGGCTGGGGAAGGCTACAGGTAGCACACGCCACCACAGCCTAATCACATCATATGTGGAAGGAAAAAGTCCTTTTCATCCATTTCGGTTTTGTGGCCTTTAAATCTGGGACAACATTCCTGCTGCCCTTCCTTCACAATGAACCCCGCCTCCACCCTGTGCTAAACTTGCTGATACCTCCATCCATTGTTAATGCTCCGCATATGGACCTGACGTTTCCTGCAGGGGCCCAGTCCTGCCTGTTGCTCCTCTCATCACAAAGTTGAATCCCCCATTACCCAATGCAGCCTGTTCGGTTATGACGAGAGACGTTCTGCCGCCCGGGTAAGTGAACTCAATCTCGAGTGTTTGGATTCCTCCCTCCCCCCCGCCTCCATTGTCTCTTTATTAGACTGACCCCTTGTGAACTCAGCTGCTCTCACTCTCCTGTGGTGCCAAGTGTAAAATTAATATTGACTTGAAAATCTGGGCACCACTTTCTGGATTTAGAGACGCTGCTTGGAGTTAATAGGAATGCAACCATGTTTCACACCCACCGCCAGCTATCCCATGACTTTAAAAGCTTGCAGCTCGTTTTTAACTGCAGCTATTAACTCTTAATGGCCTCCAGCATTTGAGAGGTATCCATCCCCCTGGGATAGCTCCTTTCAGAAATGCTGAGTACCAAGGTCAGGAATGGACCCTCTTCTTGACATTCCTTGAAGGCAGGGGTCCTCAAACTTTTTACACGGGGGGGGCAGTTCATTGTCACTCAGCCTGTTGGGGGGCCGGACTCACTGGGACTCCCCTGTGCCGCCTCCTTCATGCTGCCCCCCTGCCGCCGCCACTGCAGGACTGCCCCGCTGCCACCACAGGACTCCCCGCCCCGTCCCCCGCTGCTGCTGCAGGACCGCCCCACCGCCCCCCGCTGCCGCTGCAGGACTGCCCCGCCCCCATAACCCACCCCCCGCCCCCGTAACCTGCCACCATAACTCCCCCCGCCGCCGCCCCACCCGCCACCATAACTCCCCCCGCCGCCGCCATCCTACCTAGTCCCCTGCGCGCTGCTGCTGCTGCCGGTGCCTCAGTTTTGAAAAACAGCGCGGGCGGGGTCCAGGATGGACGCGACAGAGCAGGGTCCTGTCGTGTCACTTCCGCCGCACCGGAAGTGACGCGACGGGACCAGCGGGCAGCGAGGCGGATAAAGTAAAGCCTGTGCGGGTGGACGAGAAGGGAGGAGGATGGGCGCTGTCCGCGCCCCGCTACTGGCTAAGCCGCCGCTCCTCCCCTTCCCCCCCCCACAGGAGATGCAGGCAGGCAGGCGGCCCATGCCCCCCTGCCGGCTCAGCCGCCCCTCTTCCCGCACAACTCTAGATCGGCCGCCGGGCCGGATGAAAAGACCCGGCGGGCTGGATGTGGCCCGCAGGCCGTAGTTTGAGGACCCCTGCTTGAAGGGATTCCAGCAGTGCAATCACCCTTTTGGGGTGCAAGGACTCTGAAGAGAGGCCTTTTGTGAAGTCGGTCCGGAGGAAAGAGGAAATGAATCAGGCAACTTTGGGAGAGACACTGGGGAAGCATTTCTCAACATGGTGCCCTCCGAATGTGTTGGACTACATCTCCCGTACCCCCTGTCTGAGGCTGATGGGAGTTGTAGTCCAGCACAACTAGAGGGCACCAGGCCTGCCTTCCCCAACCTGGTGCACTCCGGATGTTTTGGACCACAACTCCCACCACCCCTGTCTGTGGAGTGCTGGTTGGGGCTGATGTGGGTTGTAGTACAACACATCTGGAGGATGCCAGGCAGGACTGCCTTCCCCAAACTGGCGCCATCCAGATGTGTTGGACTACAACTCCCATCAGCTCCAGCTGGCATGGTCGATGGTTGGGAATGCTGGGAGTTGTAGTCCAACACATTCGGAGGGCACCATGCTGGGGAAGGCTGTACTAGGGTTGGAAAAGCCTGGCCATCCTTTTAGCCATTAGTGAGTGAGTGGCTTAAAGAGGGATCCTGCAACTCTTCAGTTCTGTAAATATGTAGCGAGGTGGGAATGAATAGGCAAGATGTCAAGACCTCAGGATAAAAGTTTGGGGTGTTTTAAAAAAGAATTTTCACGGCAAAATCAGAAACAGTTAAGAAATGGGTTTATAATGGGGGGGGGGGAACAGGAGATATACCCACCTGAAGGCTTATGATACAACCCTCCCCTCTCCCTCAATATATATTTGCTTGCTACATATTACTCTGAGGGTGGCTTCTCATGCAACAGATTTGTACTCTTGTATGAAGAATACCTGAGTACAAAGTACAGATGCACTGCCACCTCTGTTGTAAAGGGTGTGGGCATGTCTTGTAAGTTAGCCATTTGTCCCCATAAGATACATGGAAGCAGGGGCTGAAAAGGAACAAATAACCCACACATGTGCTCTTCACAGCTGACATGGTCTGCATTTTGCCAGGGGTGTATTTCACACTCTGGTCTTGAATAGGCAAGTAACACCCAATAGTTTTATAAAAGACCTGGTCCTGATCGAGATGAAAACTGCTAGAACTGATTTGTTGATGTGGATCAACATAGCTGCCTGCATTTTTTGACTCTCCTTGGGAGCTTGGCTATGGGGACTGTCACGATGAGCGCCTGCAATTCAAAATTTACCTCTACGCCACTGGGCTGGCATAATTTGACAACTGAGTAGTTTTTCCTGCTCATTCATTCTTGTGTTTGCCTGCATCCCATTGGTTGTCCGGCCTTGTACATGCATGCAGAATAGAAGGAGCTACCTTGCTGAGATCCCATGATCATAATAACTAGGTAGGCTGGCCCAGCTTTTGAAATAACTAGGCAGGCTAGCTATTGCGTTCCACCTTGAATTCCACCCCTGGTTTCATTCTGAGTTGCACGAACTGTGTCTGAGTTGCCTGAACTGTTCAGAAAGGCTTTTCTTTCCATTGTAAAATGAGGTCTGTATTCCAGCGGCTTGCATAATTTGCAAATTGAGTACTTCTGACTGTTCTTTTCTGCCTCATTTAGGTAAAAGTTCATTGTTGAATGAGAACAAGACCTATATACTCAAAGTTGTCCATCTCAAGCTCAAAATCATAAAATATATTGAAATCCTTATGAGAAGCTGCTGCTTGGATAACATGCGAGCTTAGGTTAAAGGGTGTTGGCTAGCACATTAAGTGGTCATATCTTTTCTTCTTGGCATTTGATGAATACAATCAGCCCTAATTCATATATCATGCAGGGTTTTTTCTTCTTCTGTTAATTTAGATACAGTACATCTGTATTTGCTGATAGTTTTCTAATTGTCGGGCTTAGAATCTTAATGAAGAATGGTCACTGATTGCTTCCATTTATCATGTTTTCCATCTAATCAGAAGTGTGAAAAGTGCATATTATTCAGTAGACTCATTTTGGCAGAAGCCAAGGTGGAACCCAAAATAAGATACTTTAAGAATTTTAGTATCTGTGAGAAGATGTACTTGATTCTTCAAGCTGCAATCCAATACCCACTTACCAACCCCATTGAACTCACTGGGACTTACTTCTGAGTAGACACATATAGGATTGCACTGTATAAGACTATTGAGGGGCTTGGGGTTATTTTTTCTCCTCATGGTGCCTCTCTCGGTAAGATACTTGAATATCTCTTGAGCAGAATCTTAGCTTTGAATATCTGCAGTTCCTAATGTGATGCTTGGGGAGAAATATTACTACCCATCCTTTGTACTTCAAATCATCATCATCATCATCATCATCATCATCATCATCATCATCATCATCATCATCCATAAAGTGCCCACAATTTTCTATGTGCTGTACAAAGAAGGAACAACACAAGCTCTTCTCGCAGGCTTACAATCAAATAGACATAATGCAGGAGACTTAAGACTGGATCATCCGATGTATAAGTAACCATTGTTAAGATGAGATATAGTTCTGATCATTTGGTTATGGCTACACCTCCAAAAGGAAGTCCACAGCCGTCATAAGAAGTGTTGGGTAAGCAAGGGTTCAGGAGAAAAGAAGCAGCCTGCCCGCCTCCCCAGCAGGGCAGAAGGCAAAAGGTCATGACTGAAGGCTTTGAATGGAAGAGTGAGTGAAGCCTAGAGGCATGCACAGGCAAATGAGTGGCAGGCTTGCATTGATTAAGACCTGAATATTGCATATCAGGAGATCTCATGTCCCCCTAAATGCGGGAAAGAGACTATAAGAACCAAGAGGTTTTAGCAAGGTGTGTTGGGAGAGAGAGCTGAGGGGGTCACCTTGGAATGCAGACTGCAGGGCTACAGCTGGAACCTCATCACAGCAGAGAGGTAGTAGCTGGGACTTTGCTTTTCTATCCTTCTAGGTGGGAATCTCTCTCCCCCCCCCCTTTTCCTATTCGGGCTTGTCAGGGCAAAAGTGACTCTTTCTCCTCTCCAGAATACAGGGTGTGTTTGAACCATAGCGTAAAGATATTTTGCTGCCTGACATCACTAGGTTTGCTTTATCAACAAGTAAGACGTTGTACCTTCTCTGTATTCTTCTTCAATAAAACCACCCTTTTGTTTCTAGAGTCTGTGTGTGTGTGTGTGTGTGTGTGTGGGTTTGTTTAAGTGTAAAAGGAGCAAAGTGCATATTCCTCCCAGCAGCGCAGGTTTTACCCCAGCCAAAGATCCTAAAACCTTTCGTAAGAGTGTGGGGTTAGAGAGAATCTAGCGCCCAGAATTATCTGTCGTAACACCATGGGTGGGTGTGGAAAAAATTGGATTGCAGCAGTGGTATGGGGGCATGTGTGTGCTTTACCTACCCTCAATGTCATTTTCATGATCAAAATCCATTCCCCCAACCTGCTGCTTGCCCTGGTACGGGGAAAATACACATACTTATATGTGCATTTGTTGTAAACCGCCCAGAGAGCTTTGGCTATTGGGCGGTATAGAAATGAAATAAATAAGAATAACAAATAATGTAACTGCAGGGCAAGCAGCAACGGGTGCAGGGATGAATTAGATCAGGGAAATGCATGGGGAGCATGATGTGTTAAACATCCCTCCCTCAGCACTCCTGCTTGGATCAGAGCCCAAGCCCCTGTGCTGTTCAACAAAAAAAGATGGTCATTGTAGTCGTGGTAATAGTAGTAGTAGTAGTAGGAGAAATAGTTAGGAAATCCAGTCGCATCTATCCCACGTAACTTGTAGTTGAGTCCTTCACTGCCCCACTCCACCAGCTCTCTACTGACACAGTGTCTATTCGAACCTTCCCCAACCTGGTAGTCAAACAAATCCGGAGGGCACAACTAGCTGTGAAGGCTGGGGGTGATGGTGATTGTAGTCCAACAGATTTGGAGGGCACCAGGTTGGAGAAGGCTGCTCTACTCTTCTGATTCCAGCTTAGTGCATTTGTGTTAATTACCTGGTGATTTTGTCTGACATTTAAAAAAAAGAAAATTGACTTGTTTAAAGATAGCTGCCTGGATCACCACTTTGGTGGAAAGAGGGGAATAAATCAAATTAATTAATGAAAATAAAATAAAATATTGATAACAAACCTCCAACAAATGGTGAATAAAAAGAATCCAAAGAAGCATTTGGGGGCATTTCATTTGGGCCATACAGCTCTGTTACTAAAGGAGCACTGCTCCAGACAGATATACCTGTAGCTGCTTGTTCTGCCCCATTAGGCTATCAGCATTGTTGCAGTTCAGAAATGACTGTTTCAGTGAGACATTGACCCAGTTCACATATTACAACAACCCACAGTTTGTTAAATCATGGGTTACGGAGAATAAAGCAGGAGCAAGCAAGCGTGTTAGTTCTCAGCACCTGATTGCTCCCACTGCAGTCAGGTGGAGCTAAACAAGCCAGGAATGATCCATCCCTGAATTGTTTATCATGATGCCCAAACCCAGAATTGTAGATTGTTGTGGGAGGAACAATACAGACTTGTAACCCATGGTTTGTTCTTGGGTTAAAAGTCTGGGTTCTTCCTCCCCCAACAACCTCCAGTTCCAAGTTCAGACAGTCACAATAAACAACCCAGGAAGGGAGTGTCCCTGGGTTGTTTAGCTCAGCGGGAACAGGAACCAGCATGCTCACTTGCTTGCTTCCACTCATTCACAACTAGCCAGGGTAGCCTTGACATGTGTACCAGAACAATAACTCCCAAGGAGAGGGAGCCTGTAAACTTTCCTGACTGTGCCCTGGCTGCATTCAGTCCCCAGTGGCAGGCAGCAAAACAAGGACAGCTGCACCAGCAGGAGACCTCAAGAACTAACCATGAATCACAAAAGCATTTTTGAAGTAATGAAAGAGGGGCCAAGTCAATGCTGGCTCCAGGTTTTCAGGGCCCCTGGGCAAGACACCTTCAAAGGACCCCCCCTCCCTCAGTGAGTCTACCTTCTCAGTGCCATTGTCACCAGTGGCCACTGCTCCTCATCCACTCTCTTATCTTTGCTGCTACATGCTTGCTTGCCAGGGAGAGAGCAGGGGAGCAAAGAGGCAGTGTGGCATCTGCGGTTCTTCCCCCTCGTGTGCATTACGCAGGCAACCCATTACCACCCCAATAATTACCATGATGATATTCTATGCATATTGCTCTTATAATGAGCAGAAAGCCTGCAGATTCCCTGTGTCTTTCAGGCAAATGAATCACAAATAATTTTACTAGGGTTTTTAATCCATTCAATGGTTGTTGTTGTTGTTGTTTTAAAAAAATATCATGATTTAAAATGTACATATTGGAAATAAGTTAACATGTGTGAGTGTGTGCAGGATTATCTTACATCCCCTGAGATGTTGCTGCTTTAGCGGTAGCACAGTGAAACCAGGAGAGTCTGGATTTATGACTCTTTTATCTTCCGATAAAGGCCACACAGATGGCAGTCTTCTGCTACCTTTAAGCAGCCTGTTGACTCACTGTTATTTATTATTTATAAAAATCTCAGACCTTCTTTCTACTCCATGGGAACTCAAGGTTGCTTTCAATTCTTCATAAAACCACGACCAACTCTAATAATGACTAGAACAAACAAGTACAGAATCAGTGGATCATTAGCAACAGACACTGTGCTAATACCGGAATCCCTGTCGAGATAAAAAGGTTTTCACTGTCTTACTTTAAAAACATGGAGGCATAGAACCAGGCCAGCCAACACCACAGATCTCTTCCTACAGGTCTGTTTCCCTTTCCCCACTCCACAGGCCCCTCTAAACCACCAGTCTCTGTTCTTCTCCTTTTCTTTCTATTGTCTCTCTTTTAGATGTTTCTGTCCCCTTGCTGAGTTTGGTGGCAATAGCACACAAGGCTTTCACTCTTCCAGCAATTCACACCACCGAAGGCATCTCTCAGGCACTAGCGGGCTATGCAGGGTGGCTGGCCAGCTCCAACAGGGTGGAAAAAATTGTGCCAACTCTACCACCCAACACGCAGAGGAGGTGTAATGTAGCAATACACCTCTGAATCTGTGGAAAGGAGAATGCCATGTGTAGGCATGTTCCTATTCTGACTCCCATTGGTGTTTCTTTTTAAGGGCAGGGGGGTGGCGGGGTGCCCACCCAGCCAGAGCCCACACTCTCCCTCCTGTCCTCCTGGGCCCCAGCACCAGGTGTAAGTCACTTGCTCAGCATGTGTTTTGCTCAGGACCGGTGCAGGGCAGTTTGGCGCCCTAGGCTGAATTATATTTAGCGCCCCCCCCTCTCGTGCTGTGGGGGGGGGCCTCCGGAGCAAAGCAACCCTGCTCTGCAAACCCCTGCCGCTGCCGCCCCCCCCACCTACCTTCCCCTGCCTCCTCCAAAAAGGAAGTGACGCGACTGGGACCCCCGCGCTCTGTTTTTGGCCGGGGGAAACCAGGGCAACAGGGCTGTTTAAGCCCTGTTGCCCTGGTTCCTCCCGCCAAAACAGAGCGCGGGCGGGGCTCCGGAAGCAGCGCGGAGAAGGTAGGAGGTTGTGGGGAGGCAGGGCGGGCGGGGCGGGGAGGCGCCCAGGCTCGGCCCCACCACTACCTCCGGGCGCAATCTCCCGCACTGACCTGGCTTTGTCGGCGAGGCGGGCGGGCGGGGCAGGAGCGCGCCGGCAGTGAAGAGGAGCGCAGCGTTTCTGCAGCCCTCTTCCGCTACGCGCCCTAGGCAACAGCCTAGTTTGCCTAGCGGTAGCGCCGGCCCTGGTTTTGCTTGAAGTCTGTCTCTCCCGATCTCCGTGTGTGTTGCTGCACAATGCACCTCCCTTCTGTAGTTTACCTAATTTCTTGTGCACATGCTTCGGGAGGGGGGAGTCTCCAAGGGAGGGGATCGGGAAGACCTTTTCTATCTGTATCTGGAGATTTCCCACAGTTTCCCAGTCATTCGCTTTCTCCGAGCCAAGCAGGAGGATATATAGCTCCCTCCCACCCAATCATGTTGCTTGCCTGAAGGACCTCATTTCCAGGGTGATCATGGATACTCGGAAACATGCAGTGGGTACTACAGGCTACCCTCTGGTCAACAGAGCTATATGGGGTAATCTCATACCACAACATGCTGGGGTCTTCAGTCCCATGCAGACTAAGGATGATATAGGGAATTAAGTATTAGGGACCCCAGAGCCCTAGAATCTGCAGATCACAGTTCAAAAGTGGGATTTGTAATAAAGAACCTTGGAGGAAAGGTTCATAGATTTCATAGATCATAGAGTTGGAAGGAGCCTACAAGGCTATCGAGTCCAACCCCCTGCTCAATGCAGGAAACTAGAGGAGGGGTCTCCCATTCAAGTAACAACCAGGCCTGACCCTGCTTAGCTTTCCACGCTCAGACAAGCTGAGCCAGCGTAAGCCACAGGCCTGTATAGGTTCTTCTTGGATCCCATGAAGAAAGGCAAGGAAATTTAGGAGACAGAGGGAAGTAAGGGATGCTCTCCCCTGCCTCGTGTGTGTGTGTGTGTGTGTGTGTGTGTGTGTGAGAGAGAGAGAGAGAGAGAGAGAGAGATTGAGATTTTCTTGAGGCCCTGGAATACCTCGGCACAATACTCTAATTTCTCCCAGCTTGTCCACTGGAGGAACAAACTGCTGTGCTTAAAGTAGGCAAAGCATAACCGTGACACTGCTTTCTCCCCAACTGTGAAGCATGACTCCCTGAGTTTCTGAAGGGTACACAAGAGATCAGCACCCCCAAGACTTCAGTTGCATACCTAATATGGGAGGTACATGGGTGTCCCAGGCAGATATTTCAGGCTCACAGAGTGACTGGGTTGCACCGAAGGAATGGAAGCCAACTGGAAAGCTGCAGTGTGTGCTTCACTGTGAGTGACACTGAGTTGGTTCACACAATCACTGTGGCTTATTTAAACCATGGTAGGTTGTGGCACATGCAGGCAGCCATTTCTGAATATTCAGCCCTAGGTGAGGGGTTGCCATGGTTTGTTGTATCATCCAAACCTGGGTGGCAGGGGTTGCTTGAGGGTTAAACAAACCTCAAATTACCCAACAACAAACCATGCAGGGTTATTTGAAGGTTGTTTAACCTTCAATGCTACAACAAGCTGCAGCCAGGGCTTGAATAGGTGCTGTGGCGCTGTGGGCTCTGTGGTTCGTCGTGGCTTAAATAAGCTACAGTGGGCTGTGGTGGTCATGCAAAACAGGACACTCTCTCTGGGCATACAAGGCAATTGATTTATCTGGCCATACAAGGCAGCAAGGTGGTTCAAGTGTGGGGAGAAGAGTGCTGGCCCTGGAAACATGGGTTAGGCACCGGAACAGGAGAGGGAGAGTGCCTGGAAGGATCCTTAGAAATGGGCTGTGAGCCAAGTGAACCCCTGGAGGATCTTGGGCCTGTGTGACAGAGGGACTGTGTCCATGCTGGGGTATCATGATCAAAAAGTGTGCTGGGTGCCCAAACTCAAGGGCAGTTATAGATTTCAGGTTGGGAGCCCCAAAGGGGTAATGACTTTGGGCAGAGTCAGGATGGAGTGGAACAAAGGGATCAATAGGTTGACTCTGTGGAGTGACAATTAACCTTCCTTTGGATTCCTGACTACTTGACTGAATTAAAGCTAATTGTGTCAGCATTTCAAAAGCCATATCTCTCAGAGACAATTTGGGAGAGGTACTTAGAACAAAGGGTACCACAAGGGGTGCCCAGGTGATCCTTTAACCTGCTGATCTATCTTGAGGTGAGGATATTTCTGGACCGGGTCAGGTTTCCCTCCAAGATTATAGATTGTCCAGTTTAAAGGTAACCTCATGGGTTGTTTGACTAGGTTGGTGACTTGGTAGTCAGGAAGGCATTTGCCTTTATCCAGATTTCCCAAGCTTTCATATACTCAGGAGGGCAACTCCTTTTAATTCAATTAAAGCAGAGGCCTTAAGGATCATCATGAACTTCAATTACAATAAAAAGTACGCAGGCTAGCGCACTGCCAAGCTGCCCTGGAACTCTTGCCCTTGCTGCCTTTCCCAGAACAAAAGGCCTAACAGACAAGTCTAGTGTGGTGCCAAGAGAAATCCAAACTACACATGTACAAAAGCCATCCCAGCTGAGCATCTCAGGAACAGCTCCCTTGTCATCAGGGTTTGCAAGCACATTTCAAAACCCTGGATTCAAGTGCTGGTTGTCAGGGCAATCCTGGATAGCATGCATGTAGCCATGTTTGCATTGGTGCCTATGCAATGCTAAATCAGGCTAAGGCAAACAAAGGAACGGATATTGAGAGGGGAGGAAGGGGTGGGAGGGATCATGCATTCCAAGCCTTCCTCCTGTGGCAAAGGATAAGCAGCAGTGCTGCTGGGACACGGAGGAAGGACAATCTGCATCCTAGTCCGTGGTGGAGGCCGATGGCTCCAATGTCAGTGGGCCAGTGAGCCCCCACTTTGGGTTGTCAGTCTGAACTTTTAAGGAGCTATTCATGGTGCTGAACCTATTTTGGGGATAGGGGTAGGGTTCAGCACCATGGATAGCTCCTTTAAAGGTCAGGCTGAAACCCGGAGTGGATAGACCACCCCACTGACATTGGGGCCACGGATCCCAGTTCAGCTGTCAAGTCTGCAAACCATGTTTTGCACGGCGCAAGAGTTACACCTGCACCGAATCTCAGAAATAGGTTCTCTCCCGTAACTCTGACCATTCTGGAAGTGCTGTAGACCTAGCTGGCACCATGGGGGCTCTTCCTCTTTCCTTTTAATTCTTTCCCATCTTTCAGAGCAGTTTGCCATCCAGTAATGAGCAAATGTTTCCTGTTATTTCCATGTATGCAAATTTAAAATGGCCTGTTTGTGAGGCTGAGTTCTACAAACAAACAAATGCCATCTGACTGGGAGGCAGAAAACTGGAGTTTGAAACTAACCAAGCAGCACCCTACATGACACCAGTTGATAAGTAACTGAGCTAAATTCTAAGCCTTCCTCTTTTGGCAACTGTAGCTTTAAGACAAGCACACTGTTGCACAACACTCATTTGCAGTTTGTGGTAAATAAATTGAGCGTCATTTTCCCCTCTTGTCTCCCAGCCTGCACTGTGCTGCAACCAGGATTTGACAGGTTTCATGAAGTCACGTAGCCTCTGGAATTTGCATCTTATTCCCGGGAAAGATTTGAGCCTAAGGGAAATAGATGCTAATGCAAGAGGCCGTGTTTGGATTGGTGAAGCAGATAATCTAAGATTAATTTCATCTGACAATTAGAAAAAGCAACTGTACAATTCCATTGTCAGACTCTGGTGCAGTGCTAGTAGCTCTGAGCTAGATCAGAGATGCAACTTAATGGCTGCGCTTCTGTGCACACCCGTACTGTTTGGCACGTCTCACAGCACCTGCTGGGTTCCAGGCTGAGGCGAGGCCCACACGAGGGCATCAGTAAGGCTCAGCAGGAGCCCAGGGCAAGGAGCAGGACCAGGTGGAGCAGGCAGGCATTTTGGAGCCAGATTCAGAGCACAGAAGCTGGGATAACAAGAGTCAAGACTAGCACTGGCCGGGTTGTTCTCACAACACAAGGGTGGTTAATCAGCCATGGTGGTTTGTTCACCACCACCACCACCACCCGTGCATGCTGGCTCATTTCTCTAATTACCCTTGCTGGGCAGGGGTTGTGGCAGCCAAACCCAGTGAGGGTGGGTGGCTGCAGTGGTTAATGAACCACCCAGAACCCATGGTCTGTTGTAGGGAAATCAGCTGGCATGTGACCAGCATGCGTGGGGTGGTTAAAAAGCCACCGTGGCTTATTAACCACCCTCATGTCATACGAACCAGCCCACTGTGACCTGGTTCACACGTAAGGACAACCCAGAGTACCAACCAGAATATGGGTTGTTGTTGAAATGTGGGTTGTTGTTTCATGCAAACCCTGCACTATGGTTTAACTATGGGCTGTTAACCATGAACAACCCAGAGTTCACAACCCGACAACAAATCATGGGTTCTCTTCCTGAGTTGTTCATGCTTAACAACCCATAGTTAAACCACAGTCCAGGGTTTGCACATAACAACAACCCACAATTCAATGAAAAACCCATGCTCAACTCATATTCCGGGTTGTCATTACATGAAAACCAGGTCATTTATTATGGAATAAGCTTTTGTGGACTACAGTTTGTTGGGTTTTGCATAGGCAGAACGAGATTACCACCTGACATCGGGATTATCACCTGACCTGGTGGGTGTCACTTGAGTTCAAGTACACAAGGTCAGGAGACATAGTCTCGAGGTGATATGACTCAGCAGCCTTGACAAGTTTGGGATCAACATGTTGATGAATAGGTTGTACGACTGGGGTGAGTAATATCCTATTTATAGGTGCAGGGTCTGCGGTATATAAGCTAGCACACTTGCTGATAGTTTCCGTCCTTCCATCATTCCTCACTCTCTCTTCCACTTGCTGTCTCGACACAACATGTCTCTTGGACTTCACTTCATCTAGCCTTACCACTGGGGTATAGGATTTGAGTCTGCAATGATGTAGTGAGTAGAAATGCATTGCTTGCCTTAATCCCATGTAATTGGGTCTTACAAATAAACTCTTTAATCTTTATTAACTGCTGTTATCTCCTCCATCCGCTTGCGTGACTGGGACTGAGGGTCATTGGCTAGGGGAGCTTTTGAACCCGGGTCAGTCCAGCTCTCACATCGGTTATGGGCCCAGATAAGGATCTGATGGTTATCTGATGGGCAGATAAGCCACAGAGACGCAGTTCGGAAAAATTCAGCAGTTATAGAGTTAAGGAATTTGTTCACTATTTGTAAGAACGGTTTGTAAATAAACCGGGGAAGGCAATGTTGCTAGAGCTGATAACAGCGGCTTGGAATGCAGCACAACTGAAGAATGCGGGACAGAGAGACGAAGGATTTTTCGTTTTGGAAGCAGCTGAAACGGAGGTGCCAGGCTTGGCAAAATCCAAGGCTACAGACTGTGAAAAGTGAGTGCCGGTTCGGGCAGCTACTAGGCTGAACAGTCAACAACGCTGGACACAAGGATTTTGTTTTCCACAGCTTGCTGGAGTGATTGTTAAGAAGCTGTATCGGGCAAAGAAATAATCTCCAGGAGGCTCTGTGTGTCAACTCATTTGAGTCAAGGCTACAGGCAGGAGGATCATATTTCATTTACAGTTTGCTTCTTCACACAGCAGCGGATCAGCTATCTTTTGCATTGTATCAACAAGTGGCTTGGATTACAAATGCGTGGATTATGTCTGACGTGGGCAAAGCATCTGGAGCGTCATGTCGCAGCAAAGCAAAGTCACGTGTGACAGGAATGTATCTTGGGAAACTTGATACTACAGCGAAGGCTGTATCAAACCAGTGGAGGCGTGGTTTCAACACAGCAGAGAAAAGCAGCGCGGCAGTTTTGAACAGAGAAAGCTGTGCTTAAAATGTGAAGCTGTTCTTCATTTTCTTCATGTGGGATCACAGAAGAAAGGAGCTTGAAATCAGCAGGGGTGCTGCTGATGGGACAAACTTTGTGTTTTAATCCAGGACATAACAAAATGCACATTATTTTGTTTGGACAGAAAACAGTGGATTGTTTAAACGAAGCTTTCTGTGTTGGACATGAATAAACAGGAAGAGGACTATGCAAATGGTCAGAGGTTTAACAGTCATGTTTTGAAACTGTATTTCTTGAAAGTTGGATAACTTGGAATCAAGAAAGTGTAATATATGCTCTGAAATGTCAGGAAATGTACTGTATGTATATATGACTTGAGTATATTGTGGATTTTTCTGTAGCAAAATGTAAAATACTGAATAATAATTAGGTATGTTTATATGGCAAAGCTAAGAGATGGATTATTTCTTTCATACTGTAATGGTGTAATAAAGAAATGGAAAGTTGTACTGTTGCAACTATAAAAGGTTAAATGCTTATATGTATGACATGTACATGCATGCATATCACATGTTTGATCATTTAGATTCACAGGCTTGTGAAAGAAAATGCAAACTGTGTTGTGGGGAAAGCATTGGAAACTGTAATTTTCACATGAAGGTAATTTTGTGCACATAAACAAGGGATGCTAGCTTCAACAGGTAAATTGGAAGGCAAGCTGAAAAAAACAGTTCATTTCATTAAATTTGTTCTTGGTAATCTTGTGGAACTCTGATGGTCTTTAGAGGAAAGGCACGTTATTTCATGATGTTAATTGATCAATACACGAGGTACAGGTTGTGTACATGTTAGATAGAAAGCTGGAGTATTGAACAAAGTCAAGGTGTTTTGTGCTTGGGTGGGAAACAAGCATATTACCCATGTTACCTATTTCTTTTCAGATATGGGGAAGTTCAATTCAGTGCATGTTTTGATGACTTTCTAACAGGATGTGATATTGAACACATGGATTGTGTGGAAGAGTAAACAAACACTCAGATGAGGTGATACTAATTTGGATAATGAGGTTTGGGTAGAAGCTCTTAAATGTTTTTGATTATGTACATGATAGAAGTTTTAGTTCTGTGTGATGAACTGTACACCTTATAGAAAGTAGTGTAGAAGGAGGAATCTTCTGGAGAAACATTTCAGGATCTTGGATCTGATATGTAGGTACATACACCTCAAAGTTAGAAGAAATCTGTAAGGGAGCTTACATGAGATTTTTTCTAGAAATGAGAATATTGTGTTTTACATGAACAACACTTGGATAGTGAGATTATCTAGAAGTGTTTAGTATAATGCTGAATGAAAAAGGTGAGATCATTTTTCAAAATTAATTCTGTTAATGCAGGGGATGCATCAAGGTCAGAGTCAGAATAGAAAAGCATTTGCTGAAAGACAGTCAGTGAAATTTGACAAACTTTGATACACATTTGGTTTAGTGGAGGCTAAACAAATGATTGTTCATCATTGGTGCAAATTTATTGGAACAGGAACCTGATAACTGATAAGGTAAGGAACAGGTGAGTCAAACAACCTGTGAGATATCAGGATGAATTTGCAGGAAAAGCCATTTGAAACTTCAAAATTTCAAAGAGGTGAAAAAATGTCTGTTAAGGAAGCTGAACCATAGCTTCAGGCTATGCAAGCTGAGTTGAATTCTTTGGATAAAGAACAAAACATGGAAGCTGGTGAAACAAACAGCAGTTCATGGAACTCATTGTTACCAGATAGAATTTTAAGTGAAAACTAACCAGATTGGAAAAGGTTATATGTTAAAATAGCAAGATTGGTTGCTTGTGATTTTTGCTCAAGTTAAAAGGAGCAGGATAATCATGAGTGAGTGCAACAACAATTTGCTTTGGAAACAGTTAGACCAGTGATGGCGAACCTATGGCACGGGTGCCACAGCTGGCACGCAGGGACCTCTCTGTGGGCACTCGAGCCATTGGCCACCAGATCATGAAAAGACCATCCCCTTCTGCAAAACACTAATGATCTTCTTCTTTCCCACAGTGTGGAACAGAATGATTTTATTCTAGAATTCCTGTTACAGAATTCTTTTCTACATTGTTATCACATTTAAAAGATTTTGAAGAATGATGCACAGAGCATGGCTTGGATGTAAAGCCCTAACAGTTGACCCGAGTGCTGCATGTGTTGCTCTCAAACTAACGGAGTATGAGCCAAGGTTTGACAAATTATCAGCATGTATGCAATAGCAAAAATCACATTAATTGTGCAAAAGCATGCCCAATGCAAACTTTTACCTAATGCAGTGTTTGCAGTCCAAGACATAAAGTGTTTAAAATGTGTTAAGCACGTCTAGTTTTCTTGTTTATCATGCTCATTCTAGTACAGATTGACTTTTACTTTTACTAATCCGACACCTGTAGAAGCAGGGAAAGGACCCGGGGTAAAGCTTGCCCCATACAATTTCAGTCTGGCATATAATCATATTACAAGTTGAGAATCCCTTATCCAAAAATACAAAAATACAAAAAATGCCTAATTATTTAAAAAGTTTGTATAAATTCCCTTCAGGCTATGTGTACAATGTAGTACTATAATAATTTTTTGAGTTGATTTTTCCCCCAACAAAAAACTGTTTGTATCATTGAAAGCTCTGTTATTGTGTTTTTCTTTAAAGACAAAATATGTTAATTAGTTCGGACAACTGTATGAGTTGTTTTTCTAAAATTAAAACCTCGGTATTCAGGTTTAATTGCAGTGTTGGCACTTTGAAATAAATAAGTTGGTTTTGTGTTGCAGTTTGGGGGCACTCGGGCCCAAAAAGGTTCGCCATCACTGAGTTAGACTGATGTTTAAGAATGTGGAAATGTATGGATATTTCACAAGTGGAAATATTGGAACATAAGCATTTTAAATGAGAGGAAGTCTTTAAATGGAAAACTATCTGAGATTTTCTTTAGGAAAAGCAGAAATCAGCTGGAGGCTGGAATTCTGTTTTGAACTCAAACATTGTTGATTTGAGATTTGCACAGAGAGGCAGATCAATGTTTGTTTGTTAAACAAGAGAAACAGGGACATAGACTGTATGTACTTTGTTTAAATGGATGATCTATTGTTTTTTCTGGACAGATAAAAGCAATATGATATAATTGATCCAGGGTTTGGAATTTCATTGAATTGAAACTGCTTGGTGGTGGATCAACTGTTTATTTGTAAATAGAGGTTGAGGGAGAACCAAGAGGGCAGTACTTACTGCGACAAACCAGAGAAATATCATGGATGTGATTGAGAATTTGGAGATAGTTAACTCAGTGAGAGACTCCAAATAGTTGAGGATTTTCAAGCACATGCTGATGGAAAAGCAGTTTGAATGCTACACAGGAGCATTGGGCTGTTGAGCTTTACTGTACAAGCAACAAGGCCAGATATTGCTGTCAGTGTGATAGGCAGACTGTTAGACCAACAGGACATGCTTGGAGAGCTCTGAAAAGGAGTTGAGTGTTATCTGGAGGGAACATCACACTTCAGACTAAGAGTTACAACTCAGAGCACAGGTGGCTTACAGATTCACAGAAATGCCAGTTGTGGTTGTGATAGTAAGAACAACAAGAACACACCTGAAGTTTGTTATTTTTATAATCATACTTTGTTTGATTAATTTTGTAAGAAACAATCATCTAAAGGTTAGAGTTCAACTGAAGCTGAACTGAATGCATTGTATTATGTATTGTGCTATTATGCTATTGTAAAGCTTGAATAGTTATTGCATGTGTTTAAATAGTTTAAATTGTAAAAAATGTTTAAATGATGCTGAGATTGATGTGAAAAACCTATTACAGTTTTTTCAGGAAACCAAGGCAGGATTGCTATGCTGCAGGCAGATAGCAATACACAACGTTTTGGGTCTGCAAATAAAACTGTGTCATAAGGAGGGATACATCAGAAGTGATTTGATGGTGGTTCAAATTTCTGACAGGTAAAGTCATTCCTGCAGAAAGTTTTTATCAAAGTTCATAGATGAAGGAACAGCATCAGATGTCAACAAAGCTGTTGCTGTTGTATGAGGTAAATAACCACGTTCTGTGCAAATGCAAAAGCAGGGGGATGTTGGGTTTTGCATAGGCAGAACGAGATTACCACCTGACATCGGGATTATCACCTGACCTGGTGGGTGTCACTTGAGTTCAAGTACACAAGGCCTCTGGTCAGGAGACATAGTCTCGAGGTGATATGACTCAGCAGCCTTGACAAGTTTGGGATCAACATGTTGATGAATAGGTTGTACGACTGGGGTGAGTAATATCCTATTTATAGGTGCAGGGTCTGCGGTATATAAGCTAGCACACTTGCTGATAGTTTCCGTCCTTCCGTCATTCCTCACTCTCTCTTCCACTTGCTGTCTCGACACAACATGTCTCTTGGACTTCACTTCATCTAGCCTTACCACTGGGGTATAGGATTTGAGTCTGCAATGATGTAGTGAGTAGAAATGCATTGCTTGCCTTAATCCCATGTAATTGGGTCTTACAAATAAACTCTTTAATCTTTATTAACTGCTGTTATCTCCTCCTTCCGCTTGCGTGACTGGGACTGAGGGTCATTGGCTAGGGGAGCTTTTGAACCCGGGTCAGTCCAGCTCTCACACAGTTCACTTCATCAGATGCATGAAGTCACAGGCCTGTGGCTTATGCTGGACTCAGCTTGTCTGAGCGTGGAAAGCTAAGCAGGGTCAAGCCTGGTTATTACTTGGAGACCCCTCCTCTAGTTTCCTGCATTGAGCAGGGGGTTGGACTTGATAGCCTTGTAGGCTCCTTCCAACTCTATGATCTATGAAATCTAGTCCAGATCTATGAAATCTAAGTGTTATCCTGAGTTACATTTCTAGCTACACTCCTTTGAGGAACTGCTGGTTGTGGTTGTTTTTAAAATTAAATTTATAAACTGCCCAACTGGCAGATACCTTTGGGGAAGTTTACAGTCTTAAAAAATACCCCCAAACAACAATACAATACAATAACAAGCAAAATAATAAATACAACAATAAAAATAAAAATATTAAAATATTAAAACATTGAAAATATTAAAGAGTCAGCAGCAAAGTTAATAAACAGAGCAACAGATTAAAGATTAAATGCATGTTGGGAGAGGAAGATCTTAACCTGGTGTCCAAATGTATACAGTGAAGATGCCAGGCAGATCTCCCTGGGAAGGGCATTCCATAGACGGGGAGAAATACAGAGAAGGCTTTTCCCCTTGTAGCCACCTATTGCACCATTGTAGGCAGCGGCACCCAGAGAAGAGCCTCCAAAGATGCTCTTAGCAATTAGGCAGGATCATATGGGAGAAGGTGCTCATTCAGGTAGACTGGTTCCGCAAGTGCTGGCTTCAGTGGAGCTGGGGAACATCCATCTGTTCCTGGAGGTGGTGTGGAGCCTGAGAGTCCTTGGAGTTCATACAGCCAAAGGCTTCACTGGCTTTTGCAGCTCTCCTCCCCTGGAAATTGCTGGTGGGATGGTGCCTTCTGGGGCTCTTTCTGGGATTGGTACCTGTTCCTAGTCTTCCCCATCTTTTGTATCCTCATACATTGCCCTGCATAATAGGGGGTCTAAGGCCGAAACCATCACAGCACTGGTGTCAAGAAGAGTGAGGAAGAAAAGGCATTCCCCTTTACAGGGTGCTTCCATATGTCAGTGTAATAAGGATGAACATGAAACTGAGATCTAATTTAAACATAACCATGCCTGTAGTACTCACCTGATTCAGCCAATATGGTGGATGGGGCATGTAACTATGGAATTCATCTATCTATCTATCTATCTTTCTCTAAAATATTCATAGGATGCCTCTCAAGGTGGCATACAAGATTAAAAAAACAAAAACTGCACAAAGTGGATCCAATAAAAATACCTAATTAAAAATATCCAATTTAAAAAATCCATAAAAACAGAGATACCAATAAAATCAACAAAAACAACGCTTACCAACAAAAACCAACAGCCCAGACTTATAGGAAGGCCAGCAAAAACAGATGAGTCTTCACAGCTTTCCTGAAGACCTGCAAAGAAAGGGCTTTATGAACCCCCAATAGAAGTTGATTCCAGAGGTGCAGGGCCACCACTGAGAAGGCCTTCTCCCTTGTACTCACCAGCTTAAGTGCCCTTGGCAGTGGGCAAGTGAGAAGGGCCTCTGTTGATGACCTCAAAATGTGGGCTGGCTGGTACAGGAGAAGGCAGTCTTTCTATACCAGCCTTCCCCCAACTTGGTGCCCTCCAGATGTTTTAGACTACAACTCCCAGCATTCTTGACCATTGGCTATGGGGGCTGGGGCTGATAGGAACTGAAGTACAAAACAGCTGGAAGACACTGCTTTGAGGAAGGCTGACCTATACCATATGCGACAAGAGGGTTGACTTCAGTTTTGTATGGTCTACTTTTTCTTATTATAGAACCTCTGTGTTCCACCAATGTGTCAACTACATTTACAAAGCAGGAGCACATTCTCAGGACCTTTTAATAGTAAAGATATACCGTAACTAACCTGTGTTAAGTGTTCCTGAGTATGGCCTCTTGCCTAAGAAAATAAGAAGTACTTGGCTAGATCAAATCAAGGTCCAGCATTCTTTGCAGGAATCCCAGCAACCGGCAAGTGCTAAGTGGCACACCAGAAATTGGCCAATGTTCCATGGGTTGGAACAGTGCTTACTTGCTGTCTACCCCTGCTATATAAGGTGGACATTTTATAAAATACTGGAACAGTATGGGAGCAACCACAGGACAGCAGCAACAGTGCCGTTTAGGTGACATTTAAATGGGATCTGAGACTGCCATTGTGTTAAATTTGAACACACAGTGGCATGAATTTGCCCTGTTCTGAATCAGGTCATTGGTCCTTCTAGCTGGCTGAGCATTATCTACCCCTGACTGGTGGCCATATCCTTGACAGAGGTCTTTACTGAAGATTAAACTTGGGCCTCATGCATGCATTGCCTGCGTTGAACTATGGACCCTCCTCATGGTTAGACCATACTGAGGAACTGATGAAGTACAGTCATGCCTTGGATTGAGAGCATAATTCGTTCCGGGAATGTGCTTGTAATCCAAAACACTCTTATATCAAAACGAAATCCCCCCCCAAAAAAATTTGTACAGAGATTTTTAATTTAAGCTGTACTACAGTACTTGTATATCAAGTCAAAAAAAAATTAAATAAAAATTTAAAAATTTACTTGTCTTGCAAAATGCTCTCAAACCAAGTTACTTGCAATCCAAGGTATTACTGTACATTCTATTTTTCACAGGCCTTTGTGATTCCTTCTGAACTCCCCAGTTGTCCCATTTTCCTTCTAGTATTATATTAGACCCAAACCTAAGCATCATTAGCTGATATATATCCATCTTCAGCTGATTCTAAGCTTCATTAACTGATACATCTGTCTTTAGTTTTGTTTATTAGCTTTGGATAAGAAATCAGTTCTCTGGAACAGTTAGATAATTTTAGATGCTGGATTTAATTGTCTTATGGGGTCTCCTTTCTTTTAGATGGTGGTGTGTACTGTATTACTTCACTTATTTCAAAATATGGTAAACCAGCCCTGCTGCATTTGGGGGCCCTCCTTATCATTCTGTGTCATGCCTGACCCAGGATCAAACCAGGATGACTTCTTGGACAAAGACCCTGGCATTGCAGAGCTTGAAGACCTTGTGAGACCCCCTGACCCTAATGATGCCCGAGGCACCTCTGGCATCAGTGGGGAAGCATATCAGGGCTCTAAAACCTCTTCATATTGGTCTGCGGCTGCATGGCAGGTTTGGAGATGGGTCACATGACCCCCATCAGGTGACCACCAGCTGACCTCCCCCTTCCGGGTTGGGACTTCCGGCTAAGGCAGGACTTCCAGTCTCCCAGGGGGTGGGGCACCTGTAAAGGGGCGGGGTTTAGAGTTTGATGTGTGGTACCTACCTTTACTACTTGCAGTGATTACTAGATGCCAACATGGATTTGTCAAGAACAAATCCTGCCAGACTAATCTGATCTCATTTTTTGATCGGGTGACCTCCCTTGTGGATTGTGGGAATGCTGCGGACATAATATATCTTGACTTCAGCAAAGCTTTTGACATGATGATATCATGATATCCTGATTAGCCTCATGATATCCTGATTAGCAAACTAGCTAAAAGTGGGCTAGATGGAGCAACTATCAGGTGGATCCACAGTTGGCTACAGAACTCAGACTCAAAGAGTGCTTATCAATGGTACCTTCTCAAACTGGGAAGAGGTAATGAGCGGGGTACCATAGGGCTTGGTCAAGTGAGAAGGACTTGGATGAGGAGGTGCAGGGAATGCTTATCAAGTTTGCAGATGACATAAAGTTGGGTGGAACAGCTAATACTCTGGAAGACAGAAACAAAATTCAAAGTGATCTCGATAGGCTGGAACACTGGGCTGAAACCAACAGAATGAAATTCTGTTGGTTTAATAGGGATAAATGCCAAGTTCTGCACCTAGGAAAAAGAAACCAAATGCACAGTTACAGGATGGGGGATACGTGGCTAAACAATACTACCAACAAGAAGGATCTTGGAATTGTTGTAGATCACAAACTGAATATGAGCCAGCAATGCGATGTGGCTGCAAAAAAGGCAAATGCTATTTAATTTCTACATTAATAGAAATGTAGCTTCTAAATCATGTGAAGTGCTAGTTCCCCTCTACTCAGCACTAGTTAGGCTTCATCTTGAGTACTGCATTCAGTTCTGGGCACCACACTTTAAGAAGGATGTAGACAAACTGGAAAGGGTTCAGAGGAGGGCAACAAAGATGATAAGGAGACTGGAAACAAAGCCCTATTAGGAGAGACTGAAGGAACTGGGCATGTTTAGCCTTCAGAAGAGAAGACTGAGAGGAGATATGATAGCGCTCTTCAAGTACTTGAAAGGTTGTCACACAGAGGAGGGCCAGGATCTCTTCTCGACCATCCCAGAATGCAGGACACGGAACAAAGGGTTCAAGTTACAGGAAGCCAGATTCCGGCTGAACATCAGGAAAAACTTTCTGACTGTTAGAGCAATATGACAAAGGAACCAATTACCTAGGGAGGTAGTGGGCTCTCCCGCACTGGAGGCATTCAAGGTGCAGCTGGACAGCCATCTGTCAGGGATGCCTTATAGGCCCCTTCCAACTCTACTATTCTATGATTCTATTACGACTCTGAAGCCAGCACTAACAGCTTGCAGCTGTACCTGGGTGTAGGCTGAGAGACTTAACTATATAACCCCTCAGTTGAGGCCTGCTAGTTACTAGAACAACACCTTTACTTCACCTCCCAGTACTGTGCTTCTTTGACCTTGCTTTTCCTTGGACTGGTTCCTTGTGCTGCTGACCTCTGACCCCTGATAAGACTCTGCTTTTGGACTGCCCTTTTGCTGGACTGGTAATACTGTGTTCTTGACCTTTTGTCTGCCTATTGGCTTCTGCTGCTTTGAACTGCACTTTTGCTGGACTGATAAAACCGTGCTTTGACCTTTTGCCTGTCTCCTGACTTTGGTAAATGGTTTTTCCCCTAGTTTGCCCCAGGGCTGAGCCAAACACAGCCATAGAACTTTGATGTGTGGGGCCCTCGACCCTTGCCCTGACAGCACCAGAGCTCTACAAAGGTTTTTACGTGGGGCTGCATTGAATGTGCTGCCAGTTCAGTTTCCAGATCAAACACCACGCTTTTGGGAGGGCAGATATATTTCCTCAAAAGCCTCTTATGTGTGAAATGTGCATCCCCCCCACCCGCAATCCTTTTTGCTGCCATTCTTTCCAGTATCTGATGCTGCTTCAATGCCATTTTTTGTTCTAATTGTTGCATCTCTTTTTGTACCTGGACTGTTGTTGTTTCTATAGTGTGTATGATGCTGTATAGAGAGCATGAGGACAGGTCCCTGCCCCAAGGAGCTTACAATCTGAAATTTGTCTTGGGAAATGATAGAAGAAGAGCAGGCTGGGGAAACGGGAAGAATATGTGACTGTTTCAGTTACATGAACTGAGGCTTGACTCAGGGTCAAACAAGCTGTGACATCTTTGCAGGTTTTTCAAAAAGAAGGAAATAGTATTAGATGGGGTGGGCTGATAATTATCACTATTGCAGCAGGTATAAGGGGGAAGGTAACTCTTTCCTCTCCTGCTTGCAATCCTCTGAAGCTGGTATTTGCCATTTGTGCCTATGCAGCATCACATGTTGTCTGAAACTAGAGGTTTGTTTCAGCCAAATGCTTTCTGGAAAAGGTGGGCTTTGAAGGAAGGGAGGGAGGTGACATCGTGTAGGTATTTTGGGAGGCAGTTCTATGCACAGGGGGCAGCAAGGGAGAAAGGGTGGAGAATTTAGAAGGAGCCAGACACCTTCGGGTGGGGAGGGTGAGGAAGCTAGAGTTGCAAAGGTAGCAGGGAAGGATTTATTGGAAAAAAGAGATAGGAGGAGGAGCAAGGCCATTGAGGACTTTGAAGGTAAGGACAATAAGCAGACAGGAGGCCAGATTAAGGAAGGTGTCACATGATCAGAATGACAAAAGAAGTGAATGATTTGTGAGTGCTGGGAGGCAAAGGTGAGTGAACAGAAGACCAGAGAGGAGACAATTGCTGTAGTCCAGGTGAGAGATGACCAGGGCATGGACCAGATTTTTTTTGCTGAGGGGACAGAGAAGAAGGGACATCTTTTTGCAGTGTTGTAAAGGGAAAGGTGACATGACTTGGTGATGAACTGGATTTGGATTAGTCACATGGGTGATTCCAGCCAATCAAGTGTCACATAGTGCACAGGCTAATGTCATGATGCTACATAGCCAATCAAAGTTGGTTAAGTGATGACATCACTTTGGGGCAAATAAAGCCAACTGAGATTCATAGTGATTTGATTCATAGATCATAGAGCTGGAAGGGGCCTACAAGGCCATCGAGTCCAACCCCCTGCTCAATGCAGGAAACTAGAGGAGGGGTCTCCCATCCAAAGAATAACCAGGCCTGACCCTGCTTAGCTTTCCACGCTCAGACAAACTGAGATTTAGGGCAATACCTCCTGGATCAGTCACATGAGTGATCCCAATCAATCAGGGATCATATAATGAACAATATGTCATCACAATGCTAAGTAGATAATCAAGTTTGGCTCCATGGTTACACATTATTGAGGGCAAACAGTCAATTCAGTCAATGTGAGGGCAATTCATTCTGAACAGGATCGGTGCAAGGCAGTTTGGCGCCCAAGGCAAAAATCAAATATTTAGCACCCCCCCTTCCCACTTGAGCCCGCTCTCCCTCTCTCCGGGGGGGGGCTCCGGAGCAAAGCAGCCGGGCCGGGGAACGCCTGCTCGCCCAGCGCCCCCCCCAAGTTCTCCTTTGGAAAAGTTTTTAGGAGGGGGCGGCGGAGCTGCGGAGAGCGCGCTGGGCTCTCACAGGGGGCGGGCGGGCACGGCCGGGGGCCTCTAGCTTAGCCCGGGTGCCCACTCACTCCTTGGGGATGTGCTGCCGGCGGGGAGGAGCGGGAGGCCGGCTGCCCGCCATGCTCTTCTTCTTCTGCTGCTGCTCCTGGCGCGGCTGCCTCTGCCCGGCGGAGCTGTGGGTGCGCGTCCGGGGGAGGGGAGAGGCAAGGCCTTCCCCACCGGTATAAGACACGGCTTTTTGTCGCCCATGGCGTCTCCGCGGCTGCCCCACCCGGCCGCCTCACCGACAGATCCGGGCTCCGCGGCGGCAGCGAGGAAGAGTTGGCCGAGCGAGCGAGCGAGCGAGCGAGCTTCCTCCTCCTCCTCCTCCTGCTGCTGCCGCCAGCCTCTGCGGCCCAGGAATGAAGGAAGGCGCAGGAGCTGGGCATTTCTGTGCCCCCTTAGCCATGCGCCCTAGGCAGCCGCCTAGCGGTAGCGCCGGCCCCGATTCTGAATACATGATCACTTTTGAAGCAATCACTAAAAAATTCACCAAAAAACAGGGTGATAATAAAGGGAGTACTTTTGGCTCAGCCATAATTTTGAGACTCGTTTGGCACCCCTCTTATGCCAGACCAGGATTCCTCACATACTGAAAAGAGGGTGCAAAGGTTCTAGGCCTAAGTAATTCACTGGTTATGCATACACTTTAGCTGAACAGCTTCTTGTGTTACTTCTGGACATTTAGTGGAGGTTTAGAAGTTTGTTTCTCAATGCAGTTTGTGCTTTTACCCCAGTTGTTGAGCTTAGGCTGATCCAGGTCCTGCAAAGCACTTTAAGCTGTTTACATTGAATCAATGGCCCATACATCACTTATATACACGCATTCCTCTCACCCATTTGTCATGTGTGCTTGAGTCCCGAAAGAGGAATTACGGAAGCTTGCAGGGGTGGGGGAATTCCCCCTAGCCATTAAACATCGACTAAGCATGTGTGATCTTCTCCATAATGTAGAAATATTGAGATCATTTACATCAGTGTTCTCCAACCTTGGGTCCCCAGATGTTTTTGGCCTACAACTCCCAGCATGCCCCAGCCAGCATAGCTGGGGCATGCTGGAAGTTGTAGGCCAAAAACATCTGGGGACCCAAGGTTGGAGAACACTGATTTACATACTAGATCCAAACTTGCATATGTATTGCTGTGATGCCAGTCCCATTCTGCCAAAGGCAGAATTTCCTGTTGTGTTGATCCAACAAGAACTTGATAGACTACATCTGTTATGAATATGGGTGGGGGGTGATTTTCCCAAGTGGTTGGATCCTTCATTAACAAGGGTTCTCCCCCCACCCAAAAAAAATTATGATAAGCTGCCACCAATCAGGCTGAACCTCCTGACACATCCTAGTCTGTCCAGCTGATCTTGTTCTATGAACAAAAGCAGTAGTGTTGCAACTGTGCATTCCTCCGCCGTGAGGAAGGTTTAAGTGAGAAATTCCCTTCTAAAATGACACAGCCAAATGTCCAAATATAAAAAGGATCTCATCTGGGAAAAGGAGGAAACAGGAAGAACAAGTGACAGCACAATGACATACACAGAACTAATATATATATATATATATATCTGTACAGTCAATCTAACTTAGCTAGTTACATGTTACCTACTTCAGTAGAGTTTTGGGTTTCAGAGCATTGTGCAGAGTTCCTTTCAGAGAGGATGGTTGGAGAGTGAGCACCTTTGGCCTCCTGATTAGATGATGTTAGGGAGATCGAGACTGGAAGCAGTGTCTCACATGCTTATGGGAGTCTGAAATCGGTGAAAGACAGCCCTAACCATTGTTTGTCTAGTTATACAATACCCTCCATCTCTCATGTCAGTGGTCCAGCCAGTGAATCAGAAAATTACTTAGCAGCTGGACCCACCTTCTTAACGAGCTTGCCAATTTATTTATTACATTTCTATACCACCCAGTTACCAAAGCTCTTGGGTGGTTCACAAAACTTCAAATCATAAGATACAACAACATTTTTAAAAAAAACATGGTATGTTTGTTTATTTATTTGTTTATTTTATTTATATCCCGCCTTTTTTCCTGCAAGGAACCCAAGCGGCTTACATACCGTAATCCTCCTCCTCTCCATTTTATCCTCACAACAACCCTGTGAGGTAGGTTAGGCTGAGAGTCAGTGACTGGCCCAAAGTCACCCAGTGAGTTTCATGGCTGAGCGGGGACTAGAACCCGGATCTCCAGAGTCCCAGGCCAACACTCTCACCACTACGCCACACTGGCACACTGGTATAAAAACCTTTAAAGGTTTGAAACGACAAAATAAAACCAATGGTTTGTTCCAACTAGACCAACCATCATGTGAAAGAGCTTAACTTTTGGATGTATACTAGGGAACAAAAAGATAAGATTTGGTCAATTTACCAGACACTCTAGGTTGCACAGTTGAAGTACATCAGAATATTGGGGTTTGTCACAACACCCGACAGAAAAACAAACAAACAAGACTGTGATGGATTGAGGCCTACACAGGATTTGGTTTATTGAGGCCTACACAGGCTTCAGTTTGTTGAAGCCTGAAGGCCCAAACACTCCACGATGGGAGGGGGAGTTTGAGAGTTTAAGTTACCCAATAGAAGATAAGAATCAGTTCTCCTGTGCAAGGTCACATGGTCATAACCTTCCAGTCCTGGGAAGACTATATATGTGGGGTGTGGTCAGCTAGCAGTTAGAGAGTGTGTGCTGAGCAGCAGAGTGAAGAAGCAGAGAAACAGCAGAGAGAGAGAGAGAAAGAGAAACTGGCTGGCTGGCTGGCTGGCTGGCTGCATAGGAATTAGGTAAACTGAAGTGAAACGAGAGAACATCGTTGGTTTGTTTGTTTGTTTTATTTTATCATACATGCTTTTGATTTAAAACCACTCTATTAAGTAATTTCCCTAATACTATAAGTAAAGTTTGTTGTGTACCCTGGAGTTTGGAGTGACTTATTCACCACGCCTAAAGCCTACACCCACGTTACTGGAGGAAGCAGGCAAAGGACTGGGTCTTTGGGAAGAGGCAGAGATCTCCCAAAGGGCAGATCAAGGGGTCCTTGCAGTAGTGGAACCTTGACAAAGACCCTTTCCCCTCCGCTGCACTTAGGTATCATGAAAACACAGGTGTTTTAAAAATGTGTTATATACTGATTTGCGAGCCAGAGTGCGGCATAGTTGTGGGCTGTGTTTGGCTTGGTGGGTCATGTTGTGCAGGCCTGGCCTAGAATCACCAGTGCCAGCAGGACTTCTGTTTGCATAGGCCAGTGATGGCAAACCTATGGCACGGGTGCCACAGCTGGCACTCAGGGACCTCTCTGTGGGCACTCAAGCCATTGGTCACCAGATCGCGAAAAGACCATCCCCTTCTGCAAAACACTAAAATGATTTTGTTCTTTCTCACAGTGTGGAACAGAATGGTTTTATTGTAGAATTCCTGTTATAGAATTCTTTTCTACATTGTAATTACATTTAAAAGATTTTGAAGAATGATGCACAGAGCATGGCTTGGATGTAAAGCCCTAACAGTTGACCTGAGTGCTGCATGTGTTGCTCTCAAACTAACGGAGTATGAGCCTAGGTTTGACAAATTATCAGCATGCATGCAATAGCAAAAATCACATTAATTGTGCAAAAGCATGCCCAATGCAAACTTTTACCTAATGTAGTGTTTGCAGTCCAAGACATAAAGTGTTTAAAATGTGTTAAGCACATTTAGTTTTCTTGTTTATCTTGCTCATCCTAGTACAGGTTGACTTTTACTTTTACTAATCCGACACCTGTAGAAGCAGGGAAAGGACCCGGGGTAAAGCTTGCCCCATACAATTTCAGTCTGGCATATAATCATATTACAAGTTGAGAATCCCTTATCCAAAAATACATGTGCCTAAATTATTTAAAAAGTTTGTATAAATTCCCTTCAGGCTATGTGTACAATGTAGTACTATAATAATTTTTTGAGTTGATTTTTTTTTCAACAAAAAACTGTATCATTGAAAGCTCTGTTATTGTGTTTTTCTATTAAGACAAAAGATGTTAATTAGTTCGGACAACTGTATGAGTTGTTTTTCTAAAACTAAAACCTCGATATTCAGGTTTAATTGCAGTGTTGGCACTTTGAAATAAATAAGTTGGTTTTGTGTTGCAGTTTGGGCACTCGGGCTCAAAAAGGTCCGCCATCACTGGCATAGGCCCAAAGATGCAGTGGTTGTTAGGCTGGTCTGCAGCAGCATTACAACCATTTGGAGGCAGGCTCATGGCCTGATCTTCAATCCAGTGTTAAACAGGAGAGCTTAGATTTAGATCAGTGTATTCCCAATGACCTTGAAAGGACAAACCTGCATAAATTCTGATGCAACTGGATTGTGGATCAGGCAGTGGAGGATCATGGCTTGGAAACCCCAGAGGAATAGATCTACTTTTGCTCCCCCCCCCTTCCTCTGCAAAAAAAAAATGCCTTTAAAAGTGACCCACAAATGAAACATTGATGTTGGAGCCTGATAGAGATACTTGTCCTTCCCATGTTTAACTTCAGTGTCACATTAGCTCAGCTCCCTGTCAAAACAAGTTCTATTTTGCTGCTGTCAGCACAGTGAGTTTAACGTAGCTTAAGAAAAACATCTCGCAGTATTCTTTATACTTCATACATCATCTCCAACAAGCCAGATAGCAGAAAACAAGCTGCTACTGTGCAGATGATTATTGGTGATCATGTACACAGGCAGACCTGACGATGGAAGAATAATGCTTGATTTCTTAAGATCCATTTTTAGCTGCACAGAGAAGCAATGAATAATGGTTCTTCGGTTGGGTGTATGTGGCATGTGTGAAACGTACAGAGTACATGTCAATTATATAAACATGACCCAGAATTTCAATAATGAGAAGAAAATTGCACCAGAAAAGCAGCTTTTTAGTGTTGCTACTTCTCCACTCAGCAGAAATGGATTTTAGGCCATACCAGTCAGCTTCCTATTGGATAGATTAGGGATGCAGACTGTATATGTCTTTGTAGTGTGTTTTTTTTTTTGTGTTTTTTTTTAAACACTGTTTACATCAGTTCTGGAACTGAGATGTCACAAACCGTGTGCTAAAAACTCCTGTAGAAGAAATCCTATTTCACACACTGATGCTGAGTCTTAAGAGAGTCATTCAGAAGAGAGTATATACGGTAAGCTCTAATTCATCTCCACAAAGTATTTTGTTTATTTACTACATTTCTATACCACCCAACAGCCAGAGCTCTCTTGTATACAAGAGCTCTTCTTGTATGGTTCATAGAATACAAGTCAATAAAATATAAGAAAAAAAGAAAATGTATACAGTAATACATTTACTCGCCTAGACTACTGTAATGCGCTCTACGTGGGGTTACCCTTGAAGACGGTTCGGAAGCTACAGCTGGTACAGAACGCGGCGGCTCGCCTGGTTAAAGGCAGCCGCCGGCGGGATCACATCACGCCAGTGCTCAAGGAGCTACACTGGCTACCAGTTGCTTGCCGAGCTGAATTCAAGGTGTTGGCTTTGACCTTTAAAACCCTATACGGCTCTGGTCCAGTCTATCTCAAGGAGCGTCTCCAGCAACACCAAGTGGGCCGCTCAACAAGATCTGCCACAGACGGCCTTCTCCTTGTCCCTTCAGCCAGAGCAGCTAGACTGGTCGGGACGAGGAAGAGGGCCTTCTCTGTGGCAGCCCCCGTACTATGGAACTCTCTCCCAAGTGACCTCCGCCATGCCCCCTCTCTGCTGAGCTTCCACCGCTCATTAAAAACTTGGTTATTCAGGCGGGAATATGGGGTGGGCTAAGATTTTAAAATTTTATACTGTTTTAATGTATTTTAATGGAGAAAAATGTTTTAATGTATTTTGTTCTGTTTTATTTTCTGTACATCGCCCAGGGTGGCCGGTTTGCCGGCCAGATGGGCGATAGATAAATGCAAATAATAATAATAATAATACCTTGGATTACAAGTAACTTGGTTTGAGAGTGTTTTGCAAGACAAGCAAATTTTTTAATATTTAATGTTTTTTTACTTGATATACAAGCGTCGTCTTGCAGTACAAGTACTGTAGTACGGCTTAAATTAAAAATCTCTGTACAAATTTTTTGGGGGGATTTTGTTTTGATATAAGAGTGTTTTGGATTACAAGCAAGTTTCTGGAACGAATTATGCTCTCAAACCAAGGCATGACTGTAATCTAAAACAAATTAAAACAGCCACCGAATAAAATCAAGGTAAACTTGACAACAGAGGTACAAGTCTCTAAAAAGCACTGACACATTTTAAAAAACCATAGGACTAAAAAGCCTCAGAGTAATAAAAAAAAAAGAAAAGTTCTTCACCTGGTGTCAAACAGGCCACAATGTAGGTGTCAGGTGAGCCTCTCTGGGGAGAGCATTCTGCAATCAGGGGTGACACCACTGAAAAGGCTCTCTCTCCAGTAGCCACCTACCTCGTGTCATTTGACATTGGCACCTGGAGAAGGGTGTCATGAGATGACTTTTGGGATCAGGTAGGTATATACCTAGCATATCCCTAATAAAATAACACAGAAAAGAGCAGAACACTTGCTTGCACACAAAGAAGAGGAACAATATACTATATTGTCATCTCATCCCTTGTATCAAAACATTTTAATCAAATGTTTGGCTATATTAGTATATAGATCTTAAAAGACTGAGAGCACAATTTTATACATGTCACTTCTGAGTCCCATTGTGGAGCTTATGCCCTTGTGGGTCTAGAATTGCAGCTTTCAATATTTATTCATTATGGTTCACTTTCTGGACCAACCTTCCCCAGTCTGGTTCCCTCCAGATGTGTTGGAATACAACTCCCATAATCCCCAGTGGCCATGCTGCCTGGGGATCATGGAAGTTAGAGTTCAACAAATTTGAAGGGTACCAGGTTTGGAAATGCTGGTCTAGACACAAGGGCTCTTTTTTGCAAATAAGCTCTTGCATGAAACCCTGGGGGTATATTCCATTCTGAAATTCAAGCAATAGATGTCTCTGAAAAATCTAACAGCCGACTTTAACACATAGTCCCTTGGTTCTTCTATTAGACACTGGAGTTTGTACTGTAGTCATGACATTACACCTTTAGAGCAATGACACTAAATAAATTCTCAGTATTAGTTGTACTTAAAAGCGTGTGCTGTTCCAACGTGTATAAGGCATGGATTTTGAAAGTAATATAAGCTGCAGCCCTGGAAGGAACAAAAGGAAAAAAGCTGTAGCTTTAGCACAGTACGAGTTATTATAAGGTACAGGAGAGCTATTAAACTTATGAATAATTTCTTATCAGCTCATCTCAATCAATGTGTATTTCCCCCTGAAACTTTGTTGTTAAATAGAGGCGATAAATCATCCCATTTGCCTTCATTCTTCTGCTCTGATCAAGCCCCATTTCTCTAAACTTTATTTCTTCCTGCAATCATGAACATTCACTTGCACCAGTGGAGGGCTGTGAGAAACTAGCAGTTAAGATCCACTGAAAGGAATGGCACTTGTGCTAAATGATTGCTTGGATGAAAGGCCCCTGATTGCCCATTCCTCAGAGCACCTTGGTTGGCATCAGTCTTGACCATTAGTTATAATAGCTGCAGACAATAGAGTCTCAGCACAGGGGAATGGTCCTGGCCTGCCAATATAAGATGGAAGGACAGGTCTCCACAATAACCCATGCATCCATTTCCTAATGTCAACCTTTCAAAGCTTAGTGGCACGGTGTACGGCAGTTAGAAGATCTGGGTTGCAGAAATAACAAAATGGCTCATGCCAATCCCTCTTGGAGTGGCATTTCAGCTGGGTCTTCCCAACAAACCTCAGAAGAGTGGTATTCCTCCATTTTGCCTTTTTTGCTGTCTTTCTCTGCCCTGCCCTGCCCTCCCCCCCAACCCCAGCCATCTGTTTGTTTGTTTTTTGAGAACCTATCTCATAACTTCACCCACATGAGAAAAATTGCATGTAGCCATTTGTTAGTGTTGAACAATTGATTGCATGGTCCTTGTCACTCTCAACCCCTCCTTATGTGTTATCTCACTGAAAAAAGCTGCCACTGAAACTTATGTGGCATTTTACACATTGTCAACCTGACAACAGTGCGCACTAATCTATACAACCAGCCTCTAAAGAAATGCTAATTTATCCATCAGAGCAAACAAGGGCAACTCCATTCAGTTCTCACCTCTGAGCAGCACCGACAACAATTTCTTAATGGATTTCCTGTACTCTTCTCTTGCCAAACATGCCCTGGTTCCATCTATATAGGGCACAGTATCTTGCTACGGATTTTCTCAAATATTCATCAGGAGACATTTCCCCCCACCTATGTTTTAAAGTTTTTAATCTGCCCTTTTAAAACTAATGAGATGCTTCAGTCTCTGTTGATCACTTCAGGAAGCATTTAAAACGAGTTAGGGGTATAATAAGAAGGATGTTGAAGACACCGCAGAGTGCAATTGACACCAGCATCTGCGGCCCTCTGCAACATTCAGGCTCACAGAGGAGTTTAACTCGGAGCTAATCTTTTTTTCTTTTCTTTAAAGAAATGACCATACCAATGGGCATTGCGCTGAAACTAAAACATGTTCTGTAGCCACAAACATTCCCTTCAATCAGCCTCTGTAGAGAGACAGAGGCACTCATGCATGATTCCATTCCACTCCATTACTACTTCAATTAATCTGTAATTGATTGGTGTAACTCTCTGCCACAAGATCGAGCTTAGATGCTTCTGTGGGGGATAATTAGACACATTCATGGATAATAAGTCTGTCTATGGCAGCAGTCCTCAACCTGGTGGCCTTCATATGTGTTGGACTACAACTCCCAGAATCCCCAGCCAGCATAAGCATACGGAGGCCACCAAGTTGAGGATGGCTGATCTATGGCTTCTAGTCATGATGGTTCTACGCAACCTCCAGCATCCGAGGCAGTGTTCCTCTCTGTCCTAGGACAATGGGATTGGGCTGTAGCTTTTACGTCCTGCTAGGAGGCTTCCTGGAGGCATCTGGTTCACCACTGTGAGAGGCAAGATGCTGTACTAGAGGGACCCTTGGTCTGATCCAGCGGGGCTCCTCTTATGTTTATTTGCTCAAAAATCTTTTCCAGTGTGGTAAACCACAATTCCATGCATAACGTGCAATGAAAAAACAGTCGCCATCTTTCACATTGCAAGGAATTCTAAAGGAGCCCAGCAGAGGGAGTGGAAGAGCTCCATTGCATGGCAAGGCTCTCCACTGGTGGGTTAGTGCCATCCGGATGTGTTGGACTACAACTCCCATCATCGTGGCCATGCTGACTGGGGGTGATGGAAGCCGTAGACCGGCATATCTGAAGGGCACCAGGTTGGGGGAGGCTAGCCTATACTGTTGAATTGACAACTCGATAGCCATGCAGGTATACATGTGTTGAGAAAAGGTGTATTTCGCCTCTTTTTGTGACAATCCTAGTGCACTTTACCCAAGAGCCCTTACTTGGTCCTCCTAGACCAGTGTTTCTCAACCTTGGGTCCCCAGATGTTTTTGGCCTACAACTCCCAGCATGCCCCAGCCAGCATAGCTGGCTGGGGCATGCTGGGAGTTGTAGGCCAAAAACATCTGGGGACCCAAGGTTGAGAAACACTGTCCTAGACCTAGATACTAAGCCTCTTAGGCATGCAGAAGCACCAACCTTGCCAACTAGATGCATACTTTGGTCTGAGCGTGAGAACAGAAACCAGAATCCTATTATTATTTTATTTTCAAAGGGCCACATTTGAAGGAGAATTTAAGGGGGAGGGGGAACCCTCCAGGTTGTTGTGCAAATAGGGTTGACACAGGACGTTTTTGCAACAAACGGTGCCTCCCTCCTTAGTCAAAGTGCAGAGTACTCAACTCCACAGAGTTATTTTTGCACCTGAAGAGTCAAATCCCCTCTTCCCTTCTCTTGTTGTTAAAATACAATCGTACCGTAATAACTTACAATTTGCCTTTTCACGATGCCAACAATCTGCTGTCTGAGGCGACACCCCCCCCCCTCTGCCTAATAGTGAGGCTGGCATTGTGTGCAAACAGGTGATTGGGTGGATGTGCAGGGTTTTGCAAGCATCAAGACATGGATATGAAGTGTGGCTCATGAATATTCATTTGGGAGTTGTTGCTGTGTAATGCCCTAAAAAAAAAGTATCCTGGATTCCATGACCACAGGAAAATAGCAATCTACATAATTTACCTGTCCGAAGCATAAAAGTGGGGGTCGTATCTCTGTCCCTGGAAGAATCAAATAATAACAGCCTGTTCAGATATAACCAGAGTATACTGAATGTGCAGAAGGGGAAGTAGGATGAGAGCTTAGTTGCCCCATATCTTATAGCAGCCTTCTCCAACCTGGTGCCCCCTGGATGTTTTGGACTTCAACTCCCATCAGCCCCAGCCAGCATGGCCAATGGTCAGGGATGCTGATGATAGTTCTAGTCTAGTCCAAAACATCTGTAGGGCACCAAGTTGGGCAAGGTTGCTCTACAGCCTCGTCGTCTCTGTCTTCCACTAAAAGAGTATGCATAAGCAGGGCCAAACCTCTGCAGAGTCAGGGCTGCTGGTCCACGGGTGCCTAATTTTTCGCTACGCAAGGCGCTGAATAAGGCTGCAGGCTCTGACCCCACTCCTCTGCTATGGGGCAAAATTAGAGAGCCACTGGTCACAGCAAGAAGGGAGGAAGATGGGCGAGAGGACGTGGAGGTGAAGGACAGGAAGAGCAGCAGCCTTACTTGGTTTCTTGGTTTACACAGAAGGGTGCGGTGAACATCATCTCCAGGCAAGGACCTGACAAATCTACTTACAGGTGGAAAGGACAAGCTGAACAGAATTCTCCCTGAAGCCAACTTTGCTGCAGTTCAATTCCCAAACGTCCCAACTCAGATTTGATTCACTGTTTGGGTTGCTTGGTTGGGGGTGGGGTTGTAGGGCAGGGGAAGGGGCCACGGCCACTGGGGGGAACCCCTGTGGGCCAGACTTGAACCCCAGGCGGGCCAGCTTTGGTTCACAGGTCTGTTGTTCTTTACCTGTGCTGTAAAAGCTTGCCGGCTGGCTCGCTCCTCCTCTAATGATCCTTTTCAGCTTCCAGGATATGAACCGATTCCCGTTTCCTCCAAAGCCTGACCAGGTGTCCCCATGGCGCAGTTGGCTGTGCCTCACAATCTGCTGACCTTCTAGCAGAAGGAAGGAACAGAATTTCCAGACCACCGCCCTGGCTTCCAATAGCGAACAAGCTTCCGCCTCCTCGGTTCACAATATGGTGCATTCAGGAGTGATTAGGGTTCATTCCAGCAGCATCTCAACATGATACTTGTTGATAAGCGGTCTGATAATGACGCTCAGCTCCGTCCGTACAGGGTGAAACTAGCAATGTGTCTTGAATTTTCTTTTTTTCTTTTTTAAAGCAAGGTGTTTTTTTTTAATATATAAAAAACCTTTTGAGAATAGGAACAACTTCTTACTGTTGGAGTGTGCAGTGACTATCATTGTGCATAAGCTCCTTTAGCGAACAAGGGCGATTTATATGCGGAAGCAGGGCTCAGCATGGCAGTGTTCATCTGGGCCCCTTTGGATTGTCTCGATGCATCTGGAATAGGCCCACAGCAGCCCTACGGAATGGCAACAAAGGCTGTGGGTACCCATAGTTCTTCCCCATTTCTACATTTTTCAGCTATTTGAGATAGAGCTGTAGCCCAGTTTTGGTGGCGCAGGAACAAAACCTGAAAGTTGGGTACACGTGTCTCTTTGCTTATAGCATCCAGTTAAGACTAAAGATCGGGAGTGGCAGTTTCTCTCTCTCTCTCCTCTCTCTCTCTCTCTCTCTCTCTCTCTCTCTCTCTCTTAAGAAGACCTGAGAACCTTTAACACAACCGTAGCAGTTCTTCTTCCTTATCTGCTCCCCTTGTTCAGGAACAGAGAGCCTGAGCACATGGCCTGGCAGCGGCTACAGAAGGAAGGGAAGGGTCCCCCTGCCTGCACTATCAGTCTCTCTCTGTGACCCTGGAGGAGCCGACTGCAGAACTTGGGAGGCTGGAGGCAGCCGATAAGCCTCAGCAGGGGCGATAGGCATCGGCTGCCTGGTTATCAAGGGAGAACAAATACCAAATAGATTTTGATTTGCTAGTTACAGCTTTTTCATTTATCCAAGGAAAAGAAAAGATGGAAAAGGAGGGGCATAAAAGAGTTTTCCTTGCTCCCCCTTCCCCTGCCCAACTCCTACCCCGCTACCTCCGCCACCGGTTTGTGTTGGAGCTCTTTGGGTGGCAGACTTTTAGGCTGAGCACTTATCCCAGGTGAAGGTTTCTGGAGGCTGCTGCCGGTGGAAGCGCTTGTGTTTGTGGCAGGCAGCAGCTGAAAGCAGCCACGATGTGAGGAACCCAAAGGCACCAGCTGAAACTGCCCAAAGCTTTCAGGCTAGGCAGAGCGGCTTGTGACGAGGACTGTTTGTCAACCCGGGTACTGCTGAGTGTAGAAATGGGAATGTGAACGGCCATTTACAGGCCCCATAGAGCACTACAGTAATACCTTGGATTGCAAGTAACTTGGTTTGAGAGCGTTTTGCAAGACAAGCAAATTTTAAAATATTTATTTAATTTTTTTTAACTTGATATACAAGCGACGTCTTGCAATAAAAGTACTGTAATACGGCTTAAATTAAAAATCTCTGTACAATTTTTTTTGGGGGGGATTTCGTTTTGATATAAGAGTGTTTTGGATTACAAGCACGTTCCCGGAACAAATTATGCTCTCAATCCAAGGCATGACTGTATCTGTAATGCAAGTGGTGGGGTGGACGGCATGTTGGACGTGGACTATAGAACCCCAAGTTCAAAGTCTTGTTGAGCTATGGAGCTCACTGTGTGAACGTGGGTCAGTCTCCATATTAGTAGTGCCTAGCCTACCTTACAAGGTTGTTATGAAGGCACACCATAGGGAGGGGTGTACCCATACACATGCTGCCATGAGCTCATTACAGGAAGGGTGGGATACGGCTGTAAGTATGTATCACTTTAAAGTAATCAGACAGGCCTCTAAATTTCAACAGCAGCTTGAGAGAGCCATTTTCCCAGCTTCCACTGAAAATACGAAAGCAGACAAAATAATTGCTTATTTCATTTCTGTAATACCCAATAGCCGAAGCTCTCTGGGCAGTTCAGAAGAATATGAATATTCCAGATTCATAACATTGCACAGTCCTAGAACCAGCCAGCTGATTCACTTGAGCAGGGCTGCACAACTTGTGTCCTGCTGAGGCCTTTGCTGTGCCACCCCAAGGGTGCCCTGACACCACCGCCGCTGCCAAAATCCTCACCACCTGTATACTCTCCAATCCCTCCCCGGGAAATCCTCATACAGATCACTCTTTTCCCACCACTGCTGGCAGTGAAAAATGTTCTGTATCAGGACCACTGAGGGGGGGGGGGGGCTGGGGAGAAGGCTCCATCCTCCCTCCCCCAGGGATCCTCAGGGATTGCTGGGATGTGTGCGCCCATGTCGTCTCTGTGTGTGCGTGTATATGATCCCTGCGCCAGTGTCGCATGCAGCCCTCTGGGCTCAAAGGCTGTGCACTAGAGAGTTGCTTTGGCTCTTCTCACAGAATTATGGCCAGACTAGATGTTATGTTAACTCAGTGTTTCTCAACCGTGGGTCCCCAGATGTTTTTGGCCTACAACTCCAGCATGCCCCAGCCAGCATAGCTGGCTGGGGCATGCTGGGAGTTGTAGGCCAAAAACATCTGGGGACCCAAGGTTGAGAAACACGTGTTAACTGCGTGAATGAAATTAGTGTGCCTTTTTGTTATGCAAATAGCAGTTGCCAGGAGGCTAAGCGGTCATTCTACTGATCCGGTTCACTTGATTGTGGAGGAGGAAATAAGCCCGTCCTACACAGTGCTGATTGTGAGCCAGGGGGATTTGCTTAATTACCCTCGGCAGCGCAGTGTGTCGTGTCCTGTGAACCTGGAGAGGGTGGCTTTTTGCCATGGGTAACAAGCCACCCAGAATCCCCCCTGGCATATGACTGGCATGCACACAGGACGGGGGGAAATAAGCCACTGTGGCTTATTTCCCTTCTGTGATCATGCGAGCTGGGCCACTGAACAAGACCCTTGGTTTATCTAGCCAGTTTGTGACACTGACTGGCAGCAGTTCTGCAAGGATGCAGGCAGGACTTTTTCCAGCCCTACCTGGTGATGGTAGGGTTAGTAGTAGGCGATCACTCGTGACCGAGTACCGTAACATTGTCTTCCAGGATAAAATTACAAAAAGAAAATTATAAAAGAGGAAATTCTTAAAAAAATCTGTAGACCTCTAGCGATGGGTCCATAAGTGACTGTGGAGGCCAATTCTAGATCCACACAGCTTCCCACAGTGAGGACACAGGTTACCAGATGAAAATGGTCCTGTAAAGGATTCGTTTGACGTGCTTTTCGCTTAGCACGTTTCTCCCTTTCACCTTGCACTTGGGCTTCTTCAAGGTCCATAGAACCTTTGTGAAAGGCCAACCTCCAGTTAGATCGTTCATGGGCCAGAGCTTCCCAGTTCTCAATGTTATATTGCATTTTTTCCGATCAGCCTTAAGAACACCTTTAAACCTCTTATACTGACACCGATATTCCGCTTTCCATCCTTGAGTTGGGAATAAAGTAACTGCTTTGGGAGACGGCAGTCAGACATTCGAACAACATGACCGGTCCATTGAAGTGGCATTGAAGGATCATTTTTCAACGCTAGTAGTCTTTGCTTCTTCCAGTACACTGACATTTGTTCGCCTATCTTCCCAAGTAATTCGCAGGATTTTCCGGAGGCAATGTTGATGAAATCTTTTCAAGGGATGGAAATGACGTTTATAGATACTAGTCCATGTTTCGCAGGCATACAATAAAGTTGGTAATACAATGGCTTTATAAACCAGCGTTTTGGTCTCCCTACAGATATCCTGATCCTCGAACACTCTACACTTCATTCGAGAAAATGCGGCACTTGCGGAGTTCAAACGATGCTGGATTTCAGTGTCAATGTTAGCTGTAACAGAAAGATAGCTGCCAAGATAGAGAAAATGATTGACATTTTCCAGTATTGCCCCGCCAACCTGGATAGATTGCATCAGCAAAGGGTTAACTTGCACTTGCTGATGAAGCACTTGCTGAATAAAGCACTTTGGTTTTTTTGGTCCCAACAAAACCAGCCTCTCTGAAGCTGCATTTGCACTTCAAGGGAAGCCAGCCTCCACTGCAGCCAATGAGATCTTCCTTTGAGATGTAAATAGCAGCTTCAGAATTGTGATTTTGTGGAGGCCAGGGCAGGGGAGAAACTTCACCCCCCCCCATCCCCACAGTCCCAAGGCTGCCCTGTGGCTGCTATTTACATAACACACCCCCCCCATGCATATTAATAGCATTCATACAGTTTGGCCTTGAGGATCCTCGGTGAAAAGTCAGCGATTTTCTTTATTGGGGGGAACTAGCCTGGATTCCTTGCTAAGTGGCCCCCTCTTTTCATGACTGAAGGTTCTGTTCCTTTGATGGCTTTATGATAGTCAAAAATCAAACTGATGCTGCATGAAAGTGTAGCAATACAAAATGCCACACCTGATCAACTTCTGCCCGCCATGCAGCTGTTAAAGGCTCAGAGGCTGTAATATGAAGCCAACTTCCATAGAAGCAAACCCTACTGAAGCCAGGGGGAAGCTTAGGTTACTCCTGGCACTCTTTCTGCCCTAGTCCCAACAGAGGGACGGGATTGTTCTGCCCTTGTGTGGGAAAAGGAAAGAGTTGTGTGTGCTATTATGCACCTAAGTCTTTGGTAAGAGGACTTCTGGCCAGAGGAGTGTGAGCATAGGAGTGGCATGGAAAGATCCAGTTGTGGGCTGGGGAGGGTGTTTGGCACATGCAGTATGAGATGCAGCTTTTGCATCCGACTGGCATTAGCAGCTATTGCATCTACCTGAAATAAATGCAGAGATGGACTAGCTTTGAGACCAGTCGGGCCTACGGGGCACTCTTCCAAATATAATATGTCAAACCCATTGAATATTGGGCTGTGGGATCAAGGTGGTTTGCAGTGACATGATGTTTCAGACAGAGCTCACATGCTTTTCGGAGGGGTGGCAGCAGCCCTGACGCCAATACTTACACTGTTCCTTCGAGCCAGAGTTAGCTCTCTCGGAGCTCTCTGCCGTCAGGTGTTTCATAGATTTCATAGATCATAGAGTCGGAAGGAGCCTAAGGCCATCGAGTCCAACCCCCTGCTCAATGCAGGAAACTAGAGGAGGGTCTCCCATCCAAGTATATACCAGGCCTGACCCTGCTTAGCTTTCCACACTCAGACAGCTTGAGCTAGGTCAGCCCACAGGCCGTTCCAATCTGGTGCCTTCCCCCCCGCCCCCGATATTTGGACTACTACTCCTCCCAGCATTCCAGACCATGCTGGCAGGGGCTGGGGGCCGTGAAATCCAAACATCTGAACTGCTTGAAACAATTAAGAAAATTTGAACATTTCAAAGAGTGGGGCGGGGAGGAAAATACCACTAAGACAGCGCTTTGCTGCTGATTGTCTTTGGTACTGAATTCTGGAGGCTGGTCTCCCTGAAGACTGAACTGTCCTTATCTGACACTTTTCTTAAAAGACTTGGACTCACTTATTAATTTAGTGAAAGCTCTTTCATTCTGATCCATTGTCTCAGTTAATTGATTTGCTATCAATAAGCTGCATTGATTAGGCCTCCAGAACTAGCAGGCAGGCACTAAAGATAGAATGATGCACACACATGCACTCACACTTGCTTTGAGAGCAGTTCAAAGTCTAGAATATTTAAAAAGCAGAAGGTAACTTCAAAATGACTGCTAAAAGGTGGATGTCATCCTATTCCCGCACAAGGGTAGAGAAGAACCATGCATAATTAACTTTGGGTTACTGAGCACATGAATGCATATAGCTTGAACCAGCATTATTGGATAAACTGAAATATTATTTCATTCTGCCCATTTAACTTGACAAAAATAATTTAAAAGCCTTCTCTGCCTAGGGTTGCCTTGAAAACATGTTATTGGAGGTCAAATAAATATAGCTAATAGATAGATAATAAATTGCCACTTTTTTTTCTTTTTTCTGGCCTTGCACATGCCTTTTAACAAGAGTCTCACCAGCAATGATTGTGCAGGTGAAAGCTTAGAGGAAATTGATGGGGAAAATTTCACCTGCTACATGCCTACATGTCACATTGCTGTTAAATCCATAGGAACAGGGCCAGTAAAAAAAATAATGGTGGCAGTCTTGTCTCCCACCCACGATGTTGAGTGACATGCAGCTTTGGAATCAAGCGTCACTGAATGTTGGATAAGGGCCGTAGCTCCATGGCAGAGAGCACATGCAGGCAAAAGATCTTGCGCCTAGTCCTCAGCATCTCCAGGTAAGGCTGGGAAAGACTCCTGGCTGAGACCCTACAGAGCTGCTGCCAATCAGTGTAGACCTTGCGGAGAGCAAAACGACACCTTGCCTTTTAATACAGGGCTGAGCAACAAGTAGGCCAAAACATCTGGAGGGTCACAGCTCCCATGATCCCCACCATTGGCTATGCTGGCTAGGGCTGGTGGGAGCTATAGGCCAAAACAGTTGGAGGAGGGCCGCCACAAGTTGCCCAGCCCGCTTAATACGCCAGATGCCGCTCCACCAGGGCTTTTCGCCGTATGCAAAAAAAGTGCAGTGGCCATGCTGGCTGGGATGGTAGGAGTTGCAGTTCAGCATCTGGAGGGCACCAGGTTGGGGAAGGCTGCTTTAAAGGTCACGTGTAGCCTGGCTCCCAGCAGATGGACCAATGGGCTGGCTCACGACAAGGCAGCTTCCTACGTTACTCTCTTAAACATGAGGGGACCGAGCAGCATCAAACACGGAGGCCACTGAAACATTCTGTGCGGCGGCTGCAGCTCTATTCAGGGACTGTCATGTCTGAGAGCCACTTACCACAGGGATCAGCCCAATGGCGTCAAGTTGTCTGTGTCAACCACAGGATTGCCAGGTCTTCACTCAGAGGCAGAGTGTGTCCCTTGAGAAGAAGCTCCGAGGTACCAGGGAATAATAGTCACACTAGACCCGATGCCCGCGGTGGGTGTGTAGCCCTCCAGATCCAGTTGGACTGCAAATCCCATCAGCCCTAGCCAGCATAGCTAATGGTGAGAGATGGTGGGAGTCGCAGTTCCAGCAACATCTGGAGGGACACAAGTTCCCCATCCCTGCCCTGCTAGTTCCTTCTCCCATTCTTACCTTCTGCTACAAAAGACTAGAGTCCTGCTTCTCCCCACCAGGCAGCAGTGCTGCAGTGGGGGCCAGGGCTTCCAGGGATGCAGCACTGACCTTCTTTTATGAGCAGGGATGCTGATGGCATCCTGTGCCACCTGCCCTCAGAAT